>JBAIAC010000047.1:2455833-3683750 GCA_037349315.1 Chelydra serpentina
TCATCACCTTATTATCTTCTATATGTTTGCAAATAGATTGCTTAATTATTTACTCCATTATCTTTCCGGGTACTGAAGTTAAGATGACTGGTCTGTAATTCCTTGGGTTGTCCTTATTCCCCTTTTTATAGATGGACACTATATTTGTCCTTTTCTGGTCCTCTGGAATCTCTCCTGTCTTCTTCTATGACTTTTCAAAGATAATTACTAATGGCTCCAATATCTCCTCGAGTATTCTAGGATGCATTTCATCAGGCCCAGGCTACTTGAAGGCATCTAACTTATCTAAATAATCCTTAACTTGTTCTTTCCCTATTTTAGCCTCTGACCTTATGCCATTTTCACAGAGGTTCATTGTTAAATTTCCAATTGCTACTAAACTTTTTAGTGAAAACTGAAACAAAAACATAATTTAGCACTTCTGCCATTTCCATATGTTTTGTTATTTGTTTTCCCCCCTGATTGAGTAATGTCTTTCTTGGTCTTCCTCTTGCTTCTAATGTATTTGTAGAATGTTTTCTTGTTATCCTTTATGTCTCCAGATAGTTTAATCTTGTTTTATGCCTTGGCCTTTCTAATTTTGTCCCTACATGCTTGTGTTATTTGTTTATATTCATCCTTTGTCATTTGACCTAGTTTCCACTTTTTGTAGAACTCTTTTTTGAGTTTCAGAGCATTGAAGATCTCCTGATTAAGCTAGGGTGGTCTCTCATCAACTTTTATCTGTCCTATGCAGTGGAAGAGTTTGCTCTTGTGCCCTTAATAATGTCTCCTTGAAAAATTGCCAACTTTCTTTAACTGTTTTTCCCCTTAGTCTTGCCTCTCAAGCGCTCTTACCTACCAACTCCCTGAATTTGCTGACCTTAGCCTTCTTGAAATCCATTATCTTTATTGGGTTGTTTTCCCTCCTATCTCTTGGCTTCAGTTCCTACCCCCCACATTTTCACAGCCATTGGCTTCTCAGCAACATGGAAATAAACACTGGTCTCACTCCTGTTCCTAATTACGTGGACCTTGTTTAAAAATGCATGGTGAAGATAATCCCATCAATCACCTTCCTGGATATCAGTTCTAGGGCTGATGAAACACTGACACTGACCCTTCCTCATCGTCCTTCCACCACCTCCTCTGTCCTCTCTGCCACCTGCAAAGGCAAATGGCCCCAGGCCTGGCTAAGTCTTGCTGACTGCTCTTTGAGCTGATCTGCCTGAGATAAGAGAGCATTCATCACCTAGCCCTCACTCAGCATGGCACATTGTCAGAGGTAAAATTCCACCACTTGCTTATAGTTCTGATTTTCCCCTCTCCCCTCTTTTGGTTCCCGGCCTCCTGCCACACAGTCGCTGAGGCCCGAGGAAAGATGGGACAGTTTATAAACCAGGCCTTCTCCCAGTTCTCTCCCTGAGCCACACCAGCTTCCAGCCAGCATTTCCCCTCAGCCCATCTGTGTGAGGGATGCTGGGCGGTCAGGCAGGGTACAGGCTAACCTCTGCTTAGCTCTCTATCACCCAGATCATTGCATGTCTCAGTCAGTTTATCAGTGTCTATTGTCTGGCCTTCAGCCCCTCAGTGTCAGGTTGTGATCTGGTTTTGATTGATTTTTATGGGCTACATATCTGATACCAGCCCCAAAAGCATCTGGAGAACGGAGTCAGGAGGGAGGTGGTGAGAGTGAAAGAGAAGGCGAGCGGGAGACAGAGAGAACAGATGCAAGTTGAGATAAACCGAGCAAGGTGCGTCCGTGTGGCCTTGGCCTACCTTGGGAACCTCTCCCTCCCATGTCCATGCCCATTCCCAGAACCAGAGCAAGGCCTGCTGCTCAGCAAGGTTTGAACAACAAGCTGTCTCACCAGATCAGCCTCCAGGGAGGACAGAGCAGAGCCAAAAATCCAGGAGAAAAATGTGATACAAAATTGTTCATCTGTTACTGATTGGGAGGCTGAGAGCTCACTTCAAACCGCCCAATAAAACAGGCTTGGACGAGAATTTCCTGCATCCCAGATTAAGTGAATAAAGATGTTCCGGGAGGTCAGGGCGGCAGCTGGGCGGTTTGCACACAGTTTGCTGTTGCTTTCACCCTTTGTTGCTTAATGAAGAACAGAAGGAGGGGCTCCCCATCTTATTGGACCCACACACAAACTCTTTCTTCTACATTTAAATTAATTTCCTGTTGCAGGCCCCACTCTGTTTATCTGACCTCCATGGAGGCTCCATCTTGGATGGGCAGCTCCTGCTCTCCGCCCCTTGCTGGAACAGCGCTGGTCCCAAATCTGGCCATTTACGGGCAGCGTGGCGGGGTGTTTATGAGCTGAGTGCAGAGCAAGACCTAAGATTAACTCAGGCTAATTGCAGCGGGACGCGCTTTGGAGGAAGGGTTCCGGTCCCAGATCCTGCAGGCAATGCTGAGATGACATTGTCTGGTACTCCAATGGCCGGACGTGGGCAAGCCGAAAAAGAAATGGACACTGAGGACGTGAGCGTGACTCAGAGTATTCCTGGAAAGCTGGCTTGAGTGCCCAGTGTGACAGGAGAGAGGTCTCTGGGCCTGGCCGTTCACAGGGCAGAACTCCAGCTAAGCCAGGATGTGGCTGAGAGAGGCAGACTGAGCCCCAGGCAAGCCTTGCTCACTCACATATTTCACTCCTCTCCAGGAGCGAGACCTGGTCAGAGAAGCCTGCAGGGTAAGGCCAGCCAGTCACGCAGCGGGCTGTAATCTGAGGAGAGGGACAGGGGGAATTCAGAATGGAGCCTTCTGCCCTGGTCACTAGTCTAAACCCAGCCAACCCTGGTCGTGACTGGAACTCGGCGCTGAGTGGCCCATGGCCTGGGTGGGATGAGCTGGAGGACTCAGTGCAGTTGCTAGTGGGCCAGGTTGGAGACCATTGCCCGGGTGATGAAGGAGAAGAATACGTCCCATCGCTGCGGTTCAGCTTCTTCCTTCACCCCCAGCCTCAGCATTTAACCTGCCTAGTGACTCCCCATCTCCCACTTTCTGCACTCCATGTCGCTGCCTGAATATGAACGTCATGCCCACCTGACTCTACACTGGGACCAGAGGCACCACTGTCCCTCGCGCCTGCTTATTGTAGGTACCTGCATTGTCATAGAACGCAATGCATTGTGTAAGAAATGTCAATTTGCCCTGCTGGGCTCATAGGAGCACCAGTTTCCTCCTCTCTGACTGTGCTGCGCATCACCTCCCCATTCCCAAGGGGCGGTGGCTGCACGGAGAAGACATTCCAGCAGATCCTCTTCTTCATTTCTGGGTCCCAGGCCCCTCATGCTGAGCAGTTGTAGGCCATCCGATTGCACCCGCCATTTGACAGCAACGTGGCCTGATTTGCAGAGGTGCTGAGCACCCAGGACTCCAGACGAAGTTGGGGGAGCTGCGGGTACCGAGCACGACCCTACCGGATGGACTCAAGGCCAGATAGTTAATAAGCTCACGCCCAGTGCAATCTGTAGAGGACCAAGCTCACTGGGGGACCCATCCACATAGTATCCAGTATTGGAGCTTTATTCCACCGGTGCATTGCACAGACCTGCTAAGCACTCTGTTTAACTGGTCCCCTATTTATTGACTGGACAAGGGGCAGGGCATTATCTACTCAGGGCTTCAGAATGCAACTTCAACAACTTCTTCTTCTTCCTCCTCTTCCTCTTCCTCTTCTTCAGCGCTTAGCTGAACCGTCGGCTGTAGCAATCGTTCACCATTTGGTCTGTTCCTGTGCGGTCGTAAGAGCTTGACGGGCCAAAAGTCCAACATCAGAGCAGACTTGATGCACCATGTAATAGGGGGTCTGCTTCTGGGCCGCTTTCACCCCTCGGTTGGTGGAATTTTATCCCAGATGTTACAAGCCACCCAGAGAACAGCATTCACCAGAATGTCTTGCAGCATTCTTGTAATGTGTCCAAAAAGCATAAGGTGCCGGCTGCGGACAATGACTCCAGTAGACCAGAGTGACCATAAACGTCTGCATTACAAATGAAGTCGTTCCAACTTTATGCCCAATGTAAGACATTGGCATTTTGTGCGGAAAGCCTCCAGCTTTGCCCAGTCTGAGCGGCACAGCGTCCATGTTTTGCAACCATACAGCAGTATCGAGAGGCTACAGCTCGACTAGATCCTGAACTTGGTTGTCATGCCGAGATGATGTTGATTTCATATTCGGCATTGCAGAAGCTGCGATGCCAATCCGTAGAGTTGGAGGAAGTGGTACGTATAGAACCCAAATAGAAAAAGCTGGAGACTGCTTCGACACTTTCATTAGTCAAAGAGATTGGAGTGGACCTGATCCTGGGTTTTGCAACTTTGTCTTTGACCACAAAACATGGAGGCCGACCTTGGCCAATTCCTGCTCCATTTGCTGGAGTGCCTCACGAAACCTGTCGGGGCTCTGTACTAGAAGAACAACGTCATCAGCACGGTCAAGGTCTGAGAGCAAGAGATCACCGATCTTAATGCCTATGGACCCGACGGAATGCTGCATTATGAGATCCATTGCCCGACAAAAGAGTGCAGGGGCCAAGACACAGCCCTGCCTGACACCAGATCTTGATTTAACAGGTGCTGACATCAGATTCCCCAGACGTACCTGGGGAGTGGTTCCGTTATGCAGCTCACTAATTAAGTCCAGCAGAGTGGTCGGGACACGTCCGCACTTTAAGGCCTTCTGTAGCATGACTCGGTCAACTAACTCAAACGCAGCCTTAAGGTCGACATACGCTACGTACAGGGGCTTCTTGCACTTGCCGTGTATCTCCCAATGCCACCCACGCCCCTTAATCAGTGTTAGCGCCCAGCAGTGGCATCCCGCCAGCCGGGCCTTCTTGTCTTTTTAGTTGTTTTGGGTCTTGAGAACTTGTTGTTGGGATGTGGCTCCCAGGTCTATTTATGGAGATGAAGTGGCAGCTTCTTTCTGTCTATCAAGAGGTTAGACCACAGGCCTTGAAGTCAGGAGTTGGGAGGCTTAATATATTATCGCATGAAAAGAACATTCAGTCCCACAGAAGGAAGGCTGTGCAGTATAAAAGAAAGTACTGATGTATTATTAATTACTATTATTAGTGTTGATTGTGCTGGGAAGGATATTTCGAGGATGGGGTGTGGTTACCCTTGAAGGATTTTTAGCTTTAGTTAGGTTTGTAAGGATTAGATTTGTATTGATAAATGTTGGTCGTCGTCGATTTCACAGTGAACACACAAACCCATGAAAAGATATTTTCACTGATAATGACTGAAATTTACATATAGGTAGGCAAAGTACAGGAAATGCTGCTTGAGAACTTATTAGCGTTTGATTTAAGGATATATATTTTGATGTGATTTTGACCATTTGTGTTTGATGGTTATAAAGCTTTGACTTTTTGAATTTCAGGGTCAAATGTCATTAAATAATTGTCTGACCCCTCCCACATTTTGCACAACTGTGAAAATTTAAATAGATAAAAATTGTAAACGGTTTAAAAACAAACAATACAGCCTGTCAAAATGATAAAAAACATTCTGACAATCCTCCTTATGTGCCAGATAATTTTTGACCAAATTTTTCTAAAATGAGTGCCTTTTAAAAAATCTTTTTTAATCTGTGAATTGCCCCAAGTTATCAAATTTACATGGATGAAGAGGCTAAACCGAATTTGTTCTAAGACTTAAGCCCTGGTTTTCACGTGCTAGTAGAATGAGGGAGGCTTGGCTGCTCTTAGCCAGATAGACACCCCAGCACTGCAGCAAGCTTCAGAAAATCCTCTTCATAGAATCTCAGGGTTGGAAGGGACCTTAGTAGGTCATCTAGTCCAACCCCCTGCTCAATGCAGGACCAATCCCCAATTTTTGCCCCATATCCCCAAATGGCCCCCTCAAGGATTGAACTCACACCCCTGGGTTTAGCAGGCCAATGCTCAAACCACTGAGCTATCCCTCCCCCCTCTTCTAAGTGTCAATCCCTTTCTGTTCAATTTGAAGCACCAAAGTGTTATCACACACAGCTGGCCTCTATGAGCCATAGACGAGCCAAGTTAGGCACTGAGGGTAAAAGTTTCCAAAGTCCCAAGGGACGAGAAACTTGCATCCCATTTTCAAAAATGCCTAAGTCACTTTGAAGCGTAAGTCACTATGAAAGTCCATGACAGCTAGCCTCCTACGTGCCCTATGCTCTTTTGAGCCAACATCCCTATTTACATAGCTAAGTTATCCCTATTTACATAACTTGTCATAGCTAAGTGAGTGGCCTCATTTCCAGGGAGGCTGAACACCTACAAATCCCAGTGCCTTCAGTGCCTCTGAAGCCCCTATGTGTATTGATCAGAATGGTACTGGTCCTCTGCATTGCAAGCACAGGTCCAATCTGCTGGCCACTCTCACTCCCAGGTTTCTTTCAGATTTGCTGCTTCCCTTCTCCTTCCCACTGATGATTTTTAAATGATTTCCCCCAGATGTACTAGCTGCAGTGAAGGGGAAGTTCTAGTGAAGTTCTGGAACAGCCTTCCAAGGGAAGCAGTGGGGGCAAAAGACCTATCTGGCTTCAAGATTAAGCTAGATACGTTTATGGAGGAGATGGTTTGATTGGATAACATGATCTTAGTCAAAGGTCAATTAATTGCCATCAGTGGTAAATAGGACCAATGGTCAATGATGGGATGTTAGAAGTTACTACAGAGAACTTTTTCCTGGGTGTCTGGCTGGTGAGTCTTGCCCACATGCTCAGGGTTTAGCTGATCGCCATATTTGGGGTCAGGAAGGAATTTTCCTCCAGGGCAGATTGGCAGAGGCCCTGGGGTTTTTTGCCTTCCTCTGCAGCATGGGGCACGGGGTCACTTGCTGGAGGATTCTCTGCACCTTGAAGTCTTTAAACCAGGATTTGAGGACTTCAATAGCTCAGACATAGGTTAGGGGTTTATTACAGGAGTGGGTGGGTGAGATTCTGTGGCCTGTGTTGTGCAGGAGGTCAGACTAGATGATCATAATGGTCCCTTCTGACTTTGAAATCTATGAGTCTATGCATGTTCCCAAATTTAATGCTACATTTCTAATCTCTGAGGGTACATCTGCACTGCAATTTGCTAGCCCTGCTGCCTGACCCCCGTAAGCCTCAGTCAGCTGTCATGAGCTAGCTGTGGGTGTTTTATTGCAGTGTAGACCTACCTGGTAGGGCCCTCATTCAGCTCAGTAGTTAAGCATGTGTTTCAATCCAACCCTAATCAGCAAGGCACTTAAGCACATACTTAATTTTAAAAATATGCTCAAATCCCATTAAATCAGTGGGATTAAAGGTGCTTAAGTGCTTTGCTGGACAAGAGTGGACATCAGAACCGGCACCGAAGTTCCTTTGTGTGATGTTCCTGTCCTCTGCCTCAGGAGAAGCTACTGGCAAGCTTCATTCGTGGCGTCGGATTCTCTCCTAACAGGAAGTTTGCAGCATGTCAAAGCAGTGCAAGTGCAAAGAGACACAGCCCTGTTGTGATTTCATTAAAGGGGGCCTGAAATGGAAAATAAAAATTGGGGGTTGTGCCCTTTTCTGCTTGTCTGATAGAGAAAGAGGGGCAGAAAGGGCTCCCCACAACCCCCTTTACAGATATCAAGAATACCAACCCTGGTCTTCCCTAATTTTGCTGGAGGAGTCCTTGAAAGTCTCTGATGTGGGCTGGGAGTTCTCCAGCCTTTAGCTGAAGGAGGAGGGCTGAGGGTTGAGCCATTAAGAGAACAAGTTTTTCACCTGACTGGTCAGTCAGTAAAACAATTTGTTTTCAATAGACTGAATAAATTCCTGAGGTTTCTCCTGCCGAGCAACCCTGAAGTGATGATCCTACTAGTCTTCCACTCACCAGATTCACTATTGCCCTGTACCTTGTGCCATCATTTGCACCCGGGCAAAGTGGTGCAAATCAGCATGGTCACATTTTACACGCATTTTGCACTGGTGTAAATGACGACACAAGGACCACTGGTGAATCAGGCCCCATGGGGTTCTGCCAAGACAGACACAATCTGAATAGCGAATGGGAAAAAGACAAAAACTTAAAAAAATTCTTGTCCAGTCTTTGGTTTTACACTTCGCAAAGAAGAATAGAGAGAGAAAAGCACTCGACAGGGGTCTTTGAAAACAGGTACGGATAGTGTTGTGGGAAGGATCTGAGGGGGTGGCTTAGCGGTATAAGTCTGAGCAGTGTTTGGAAGACTTGAGGCCAAAATTCAGCCCTCATGTAAACAGGAGTAGCACAATTGATTTAGTGGGAGGTTACGCTAGGGGTGAATTTGCTTCCTATAGGTCTGAATCCCAGATCAATCCACCTATGTCTCACCATAGCTGAGACTTAGGTGAGAGGATTATTGCAGGAGTGGGTGGGTGAGATTCTGTGGCCTGCGTTGTGCAGGAGGTCAGACTAGATGATCATAATGGTCCCTTCTGACCTTAAAATCTATGAGTCTATCCTCCTTGGTGGGTTCCCTGAGTTCCACCCAGGAAATTGTGCAGGCGTCTTTTGGATGAGACCTTAGAAACCCTGGTGCAGCTGGCTTGGCTTAAGCACGGCAGTAACACGTCCTTCCAAAGCCTATGAGCACATGTCTACCTGCAACTGCATGTGCAGCGACCTTTTGGGGGCCTCAGAGAAGCCAAGAGGACCCAACGTGAGTGCAGAAAGAAATGGGCTGCAAGGTAGATGGCAAGTCATGAGGTAGTGTCAGGATGCATCCGAAGCAGAAGAGCAGGTGTCCCAGGGCTTGGGGGATCTGGCTGGATCTCAGGTGATTACACAGTGTGGTCTGGAGCAGAGAAATCCTATGTGTCTCCTTCCACCATTACTCTGTGAAGTTGTTATTATTACTGAGCCAAGCCCTGCACTCCTTTCCCAGCTCCTATTCAGGCAGCACGTCCAGTGGCTTCAATGGCCCTGTCGATGATTAAGGCCCAAGGCCACACAGGCAGAGCTCTGCACCATCCAGAGCAACGCTGACTCCCCTAGGGCTCCAGGCAGGAAGAGGGGTCGGTAGACCATCACATACAAAGCAGCAGAAACTGACCCAGCCTGGTCAATCTGGGAGCTTGCTCCAAAGAGTTCACCATCTGAGACTGCCAAGGCAAGGGGATGGTAGTGATCAGATAGCCAGGGAAGGGAGACTGCGGGGGGGGGGATCCCTGAGGAGAAGGACTCAGGAAGGGCTCCTGGATGAAGTGAGCTTTAAAGTGGGATTTAAAGGAGAATGGGAGAGTTTGGCAGAGGAGAAGGGAGGTTATTCCAGGTGGAGAGGACAGCAGGATTGAGGGTTAATAGCCGTGTCCCAAAACACGCCCTTGGTTCTGTGACTATAAATGGCTGGGCATCTGAGGTCCTGTTTAAGCCCAGCAGGTGAGAAGCCAAGGAGTAGTCAGGGCCTCTTCTAGCCAGGTCCAGGATAAGAAGGTGAGCACCCTTCCCCTCGAAGGCATGTTAGTCGAGCAGACTTAGTCCCTGGGTCTCTCTCCGTAGCAGGCGAGTCTATGGCTGGCTTTGCTCTCAGTCAGGTACAAGGAGGAAGATCTTTCTCCCCACTCTCAGCCCTGTGAACTGCCTGCTGGGTCTGCATTGCCTGTCCTTCCTCTCCAGAGAGTTCTGGGTCCTGCAGCTGCACTCACTGCCAGGGCTGGTCGAATATTTTTGGATAATGCAAAAATTGCCCAGTCAAGGGCGTTATCTGGCTCTGGAGCCGCAAGGTCTGAGATGGCAGGAGCTGAGCAGAGGAGCTCATCTAGCTTTGCCATGCAGCCTCTGTGCCTGGTTTATCTCTGACACAGCCTGTTCCTTGTGCTGAGCTCCCTCCCGAGCTCTATATCTCATGCTCTGAGGATCAGGAATCAGATCATTGTGACTCCTGTACACAGCCCAGCCCAGCTACAAGGATGGGACAGAACCAGGCAACGAGTCTGCAGCCTGCTGCATGGAAGTCTGGTGGGAGGGAAATGCACTTGGTTTGGCTGAAGTCACGTAACACCCTGGGATTTGCCCAGAGGCATTAAATAAAGGAGTTGGAAATACTGTTGGAACAAATTCACATTCCATTCTCCAGACCTTCATCACCCTGAGTCAGACAGGCCTGGTGCAAAGAGACTCTACTTGGGTTAGATTATAATCAGAGACACTAGAGATGGAAAAGACCATTAGGTCATCTAGGCCATCTGCCCTGGTCAGCTCTGGGCTGTTCCCGGCTGTGTATTATCTAGTGCTTAGTCTGGAATGACTCAAGTGATGGAGCTTCCATAGCTTCCCGTGGGAGATTTTTCCACACTCTAATAAACCTAATAGTTGGGATGGAAACATTTCCTGATATTCTGCCTAAATATTCTGTTGCTCACATCCATCCCATTACTCCTTCCAACACCCCCTTGGGTACCCTGAAAACACGTCTCTCTCCTTGGTGTTTATACCCTTCAAATTCTTGCTGACAGTTATCATCATCTTTTCCCTTCATTGCCATCTAGCCAAATTATACATTATGGTGTCACAGGAATGGTTAAGGCTGTAAACAGCTTTCCTCTATTAGCCTTTCGAGCCTATTTTGACTCCTCATATCCAACTTCCTTGAAACTAGTCCCTTCTGCCTGAAATTGTGCATGTGTAGCCTTTATCCAGTGGGGAGCTCTTCTGGAAAGTTTCACATAAAACAAAGCTGGTGTTGTGCAGATCCGGGCCTTTGGAAAAGGAGTTTGTTCTCTCCTAGATGGTGTTTTTTGTAGAGTTAAATCTCAGAAATGGCCCAGGGTAGAAACTGCAGCCTCCCTTTCTTCTTTAGTCCTTGATAGGGTCCAGTGCACGGGGTGACTGCAGAAACGCTTTGGTGCAGAATCCTGGCAAACTCCATAATGGATTTTGGAGCATCCTATAAAAATTGGAAGTCAAATCCTACTGAGGAAAAGAGAAAGGAGCATGAACTCTCGCAAGTCAAGTGTAAAAGTATATTTAAGCCGGCCAAAAAGGAAGTCAAAGAGCAACTAGAAAAAGACACAAAAACTAACCGCAATATATATATATATATGGGGTGGGGCCACTAGACAATTGATGTGCTACAGGAGCACTCAAGGAAGGCAGGGCCATTGCAGAGAAGCTAAATGAATTCTTTGCAGTGGTCTACACTGCAGAGGCTGTGAGGGAGATTCCTGCACCTGAGCCTTCTTTTTAGGTGACAGATTTGAGGAACTGTCCCAGACGGAGGTGTCACTCGAGGAGGTTTTTGAACACACTGATAAATAAAACAGTAATAAGTCATCAGGGCCAGATGGGATTCACCCAAGAGTTCTGAAGGAATTCAAATATGCAATTGGAGAATTACCAACTGCGGCATGTAAACTACTGCGGAAATCAGCTTCTGTACCAGATGACTGGAGAATAGTTAATGTGTCGCCAATTTTTTAAAAAGGTTCCAGAGGTGATCCTGGCAATTACAGGCCAGTAAGCCTGACTTCAGTACTGGGCAAACTGGTTGAAACTATAGTAAAGAACAGGATTACCAGACACATACATGAACATGATTTGTTGGGGAAGAGTCAACACAGCTTTTGTAAAGGGAAATCATGCCTCAGCACTCTATTAGAATTCTTTGAGGGGGTGTGATAAATGAAGGGAGAGGTAGCTCCCTTTTATGGACACCCAGCCAGCCAGTTAGCTATAAAGTCCCTCTTGGTGGCTGTTCTCTGCTTGTTTTACCTGTAAAGGGTTAAAAAAGTATCCCTGCAGAAGTAAAGGATGTGAGTGGGCACCTGACCAAAAGAGCCAATGGGATGGCTAGAACTTTTTAAAATTGAAACAAGATTGTTGTTCTCTGGGGAAGACGGGAACAGGGCAGCAGTTATGCCGTGAGAAGCTGAAGGCCAGGTATGAAAATCATCAAAATCATACCTAGAAATTGCTTATTTGGAAACTCAGATATGTAAGTAGATCAGAAAATGTGTAGAAAGACGCAATTAGGTTTATTTTGTTTATTTCTTATGGCTTGTGGATTCTTCTGTGCTAACCCCAGGTGCTTTGGTTTCTTGTAACCTTTAAGCTGAACCCCCAGAAAACTATTTTGGGTGCTTAATTTTTGGAATTGCTCTTTTAAAAATTTAGCAATAGCCTGAGTTTTCAGATATATTTTCTTTCTTATTGTTTTTAATAAAATTTACCATTTTTAAGAACAGGATTTGGATTTTTGTGTTTTAAGAGGTTTGTGCACATGTTTTTTTAGTTAGCTAGTGGCAATAGCTGATTTCTTTGTTTCCTTTCTCAGCTCTTCCCTGGAGTGGGAGGAGGGGGAGGAAGAGAGGGCGTGAAAGGGTTTGAGGGTACCCCACAGGAAGGAATTCCCAAGTGCTCCTTCCTGGGTTCCCAGGGGTTTTGCATTTGGGTGGTGGCAACATCTACCCATCCAAGGTCAGAGAGAAGCTTGGGAGTTTAATACAAGCCTGGCGTGGCCATTATTAATTTTTAGAATACTTGCGGGCCCCCACCTTCTGCACTCGAAGTGCCAGAGTGGGGAATCAGCCTTGACAGGGGGTCAACAAATATGTGGACAAGGGTGATCCAGTGAATATAGTGTATTTAGATTTTCAAAAAGCCTTTGACAAGGTCCCTCACCAAAGGCTTTTAAGCAAAGTAAACAATCATGGGTTAAGAGGGAAGGTCCTTTGATAGATCAGTAACTAGTTAAAAGATAGGAAACAAAGGGTAGGAATAAATGGTCTGTTTTCACAATGGAGAGGGGTAAATAGTGGTGTCTCCCAGGGCTCTGTACTGGGACCAGTCCTATTCAACATATTAATAAATGATTGGAGAAAAGTGTAAACAGTGAGGTGGAAACATTTGCAGATAATACAAAACTACTCAAGATAGTTAAGTCCAAACCATACTGCGAAGAATTACAAAGGGATCTCACAAAACTGGGGGACTGGACAAAAAAATGGCAGATGAAATTCAATATTCATAAATGCAACATAATTCACATTGGAAAACATCATCCCAACTATACATATAAAATGTTAGGATCTAAATTAGCTGTTACCACTCAAGAAAGAGATCTTGGAATCATTGTGGATAGTTCTCTGAAAACATCTGCTCACTGTGCAGCGGCAGTCAAAAATGTGAACAGAATGTTGGGCATCATTAAGAAAGGAATAGATAATAAGACAGAAAATATCATATTGCCTCTATATAAATCCATGGTATGTCCACATCTTGAATACTGTGCGCAGATGTGGTCGCCCCATCTCAAAAAAGATATATTGGAATTGGAAAAGGTTCAGAAAGGGCAACAAAAATTCCATCTGAGGAGAAACTAAAAAGACTGGAACTCTACAGCTTAAAAAAAGAGATGACCAAGGGCGGTATGATGGAGGTCTATAAAATCATGACTGGTGTGGAGAAAGTGAATAAGAAAGTGCTATTTACCCCTTCACATAACACAAGAAGCAGGGGTCACCCAATGAAATTAATAGACAGTAGCTTTAAAACAAACCAAAGGAAGTACTTCTTCACAGAATGCCCAGTCATCCTGTGGAACTCGTTGCCAGGGGATGTTGTGAAGGCCAAAAGGTATAACTGGCTTTAAAAGGGAATTAGATAAGCTTGGTCCATCAATGGCTATTAGCTGAGATGGTCAGAGACACAAGCCCATGCTCTGGGGGTCCTAAGCCTCTAACTCTCAGAAGCTGGGAGTAGATGGTGGGATGGATCACTCAATAATTGCCTGGTCTGTTCATTCTCTCTGAAACACCTGGCACTGGTCACTGGGCTAGATGCACCATTGGTCTGAACTTGGCCGTTCTTATGTTCTTACTGTACAAGGATTCATCAGGCTCCAGCTGAGTTTAAAACTTTGCAGAAGGCTGTGTGAAGGCCCCATATGAGATATGTAGATAGAGAGATTTCCTTAGTAGTAACTCCTCTGCCTCCCTCGCCGTGCTTTTGGGTATGTCTAAACTGTAATTATGGGGTGTGATTGCAGTTCGAGCTGACAAACCCGAGCTAGCTTTAATCATGCTGACTTGGGTCCTGGAGCAGTGAAGCTGCCGCAGCTCACGCAGCATGGGCTAACCACACAAGGAATTACTCAGGATCCCAGAGCAGCTGGCCCTCAGAGACCGAGTACAGCTCTTGAGATGAGAGGGACTGAACTGGAGGAGCTAAGGGAGACAGAGAGGTACATAGGAGAGACTTTCCAGGACACAGTAGACGGGTCTCACTCCCCAGTCTGTCAGCCTCTGTGCTGTTGAGAAGGATGAAAGTCTCGGGGAAGAAGAATATCAAGCTGGAGCAGAAGGAAATGGTTCCATGGTGGGACCCTCCCTCCAGATGATGTCATGGTATTCCCTCATACTGAGGATACCCCTCCAGGGGCAACCCCATGTATTAGGAAGAGACAGGTAATAGTAACGGGGGATTCGATCATTAAAAATACAGATAGCTGTTTGCGATGACTGGGAGAACCACATGGTGATGTGCCTGCCAGCTGGGTGTGATAATTGCAGCTCTCTCGAGATATCTAGACAGGCTTATGTGTAGTGCTGGGGAGGAGCCGGTGGTCATGGTACAAGTAGGTGCCAATGACATAAGGAATGGTAGGAGAGAGGTCCTGGAGGTCAAGTTTAGGCTGCTAGGTAAGAGATTAAAGTCCAGGACCTCCATGGGAGCATTCTCTGAACTGCTTCCAGTTTCCCACGCAGAGCCAGTTAGACAGGCAGAACTGCAGGGTCTCAATGCATGGATGAGACAATGTTGTCGAGATGAGGGATTTAGAGGAATCTTTTGGGAAAGGAGAAGCCTAAACAGGCAAGGCGAACTCCACTAAACCTTAATGGAACCAACTCCTGGCATGTAAAATTTGTAGGTTCATAGCAGAGTTTTTAAATTAAGGGCTGGGGGAAAGCCAACAGGTCCTGAGGAGCACATGGTATGGACAGAGACATACCTTAACAGAAGATTTGGTAAAGGAGACATGCTATATCCTAGTAAAGAGGAGAGAATAGAAGTTGATAAAGTACAGGTAGGAGCTGAAGAGAAACAGTTACATGAAAAAAGAGTCCCCATTCAGTTACATCACAAGAAGGCAGACAACTAAATATTGACAAATTTTACAGGCGCTTGTGTACAAATGGAAGAAATCTAACTACTCATAGACTCATAGACTTTAAGGTCAGAAGGGACCATTATGATCATCTAGTCTGACCTCCTGCACAATGCAGGCCACAGAATCTCACCCACCCACTCCTGCAATAATCCTCTCACCTATGTCTCAGCTATTGAAGTCCTCAAATCATGGTTTAAAGACTCCAAGATGCAGAGAATCCTTCAGTAAGTGACCCGTGCCCCATGCTGCAGAGGAAGGTGAAAAGCCTCCAGGGCCTCTGCCAATCTACCCTGGAGGAAAATTCCTTCCCGACCCCAAATATGGCGATCCTCTTCAACCTCAGGTCCACATCCCGTATCTTAGCACCCGGTAGACAGCACACCCTTCTGTTCTCTGGATCAGCTCTGGTTACAGGCCTGTCTATTCTTCTCAGTAAGGAGTCCCCAATCACATAGACCTGCCTTTTCCTGGTGACAGTGCGATTCTCTGGTCTATCCCCTGTTCCCTCTGGCTGCAAGTCCTTTCCATTCCTATTTTCCCTTGTAATCCTCTTCAACCCATCCTGTATTCTCCTGGGGCTCATATTTGGTGTTGTCTCCATCGACTCTTCCCTTTTTTCTATGGGACTAGCTGCTCTTCTCTTCTTCCTTGCCCTTCCACCTTCAGTGACCACCTGCTGTACCCCTTCTTCATTCTCCAACTCCACAAACTTGTTCTTGAGCTCTAAATTAGCTGTTACCACTCAAGAAAGAGATCTTGGAGTCATTGTGGATAGTTCTCTGAAAACATCTGCACAATGTGCAGCACAGTCGAAAAAGCTATTAGAATGTTAGGAACCATTAGGAAGGGGATAGATAATAAGACAGAAAATATCATAATGCCTCTATATAAATCCATCTTATGCCCACACCTTGAATACTGAGTGCAGTTTTGGTCGCCCCATCTCCAAAAAGTTATACTATAACTTTGAAAAAGTACCGAGAAGGGCAAAAAGGTGATTACGGGTTTGGGACAGCTTCCATTTGAGAAGAGATCTGTTCATCTTAGAAAAGAGAAGACTAAGGGGGGAATATGATAGAGGGCTATAAAATCATGCATGGTGTGGAGAAAGTGAATAAGGAAGTGTTATTTACTCCTTCACGTAACACAAGAACTAGGGGTCACTCAATGAAATTAACAGGCAGCAGGTTTAAAACAAACATAAGAAAGTACTTCCTCCCACAATGCACAGGCAACTGTGGAACTCATTGCCAGCGCATGTTGTGAAGGCCAAACGTATAAGTGGGTTAAAAAAAAGAATGAGATACGTTCATGGAGGATAGGTCCATCAAGATGGTCAGGGACACAATCCACGCTCTGGGTGTCCCTAAACCTCTAAGGCCTGGTCTACACTAGGACTTTATGTCGAATTTAGCAGCGTTAACTCGATTTAACCCTGCACCCGTCCACATTACGAAGCTATTTATTTCGACATAAATGGCTCTTTAATTCGATTTCTGTACTCCTCCCCGACGAGGGGAGTAGCGCTAAATTCGACATGGCCATGTCAAATTCGTGTTACTGTGGACGGAATTCGACGCTAATAGCTCCGGGAGCTATCCCACAGTGCACCACTCAGTGGACGCTCTGGACAGCAATCCGAGCTCGGATGCTCTGACCAGCCACTCAGGAAAAGCCCCGGGAAAATTTGAATTCCTTTTCCTGTCTGGCCAGTTTGAATCTCATTTTCTGTTTGGACATCGTGGCGAGCACAGCAGCACTGGCAACGATGCAGAGCTCTACAGCCGTGGTGACCATGACATCGCAGAATAGGAAGAGAGCACCAGCTTGGACTGATCGGGAAGTCTTGGACCTGATCGCTGTGTGGGGCGATGAGTCCGTGCTTTCGGAGCTGCGATCCAAAAGACGGAATGCGAAAATTTATGAGAAGATTTCCAAGGCAATGGCGGAGAGAGGATACGTCCGGGATGCAACGCAGTGCCGCGTGAAAATCAAGGAGCTGCGACAGGCATACCAAAAAACCAAAGAGTCCAACGGACGCTCCGGATCGCAGCCACACACATGCCGTTTTTACGAGGCACTGCATGCTATGCTCGGTGGTGCTGCCACCACTACACCACCAGTGTCCGTGGACTCTGACGACGGGGTCTTATCTACGGCCATGTCGTCTGACATTTTCGCAGACGGTGAAGAGGAGGAAGGAGAGGAGGAGGACGAGGCAGTCGACAGCGCTTTAAACGCTGATTTCCCCGACAGCCAGGATCTCTTCATCACCCTCACCGAGCTCCCCTACGAACCCTCCCAAAGCAGCAGCCCAGACCAGGACCCAGGCGAAGGATCGTCAGGTCAGTGTTTTAAATATTTATTTTGAATAGAATAGGCATTGGTTTCTTATCAATATGTTTTTATTGCTTGCTTTGCAATAGGCGCTTCAGTTTTCAATCTTTTCAAAGGCAACTACTCGAATAGTCTGTCAATATGTATGGGGATAGAGGAGAAATCCCCATCGGAGATCTCCGCGAAACTCTCCTGTAGGTACAATGAAAGCTTTTGCATCAGGTTCCCAGGGAGAGCGGCCTTACTATCTCCTCCATGGTAGGATACTTTTCCGTGCCATGCAAGCTGCAGGTACTCTGGTATCATTGCCTTGCATAGCATGGCGGCATACGGCCCCGGGGTTTGCTTGCATTCACGCAGCATGCGGTCTTTGTCTGTCTCCGAAATCCTCATCAGAGTGATATCAGTCATGGTGCCCTGGTTTGAATGGGTGTTTTTGTTAGTATAGTGACTCCTTGATTTTTCCTTTAAAGAACGACAAGCGGCGGTTGGCAGACATGCGGGGGGGTGGTAGCAGTGAGGCTAACCGCAGAAACTTTGCGGTGCGCAGGCAGGGAGAGTTCCCTGAACCGGCCACGCGGCGGGGGTGGGGAGGCTAGGCGAGCCGTTAACACACAGGCGTGCGCAGGCAGGGAGAGCTCCCTGGACCGGCCACGCGGAGGGGGTGGGGAAGGTAGGCGAGCCGTTAAAACACAGTGGGTCGCGGGCAGGGAGAGTTCCCGGTACCGGCCCCGCGGAGGGGGTGGGGAGGTTAGGAGAGCCGTTAGCACACAGCCGTGCGTGGGCAGCCAGAGTTCCCTGGACCGGCCACGCGGAGGGGGTGGGGAGCGTATCTGAGCCGTTACAGCACAGCGGAGCGCAGGCAGGCAGAGTTCCCTGGAACGGCCACGCGGAGGGGGTGGGGAGCGTATCTGAGCCGTTACAGCACAGCGGAGCGCAGGCAGGCAGAGTTCCCTGGAACGGCCACGCGGAGGGGGTGGGAAAGGTAGTTGAGCAGTTAAACCACGGCGGGTCGCGGGCAGGGAGAGTTCCCGGTACCGGCACCGCGGAGGGGGTGGGGAGGTTAGGAGAACCGTTAGCACACAGCCGTGCGCGGGCAGCCAGAGCTCCCTGGACCGGCCACGCGGAGGGGGTGGGGAGGGTATCTGAGCCGTTACAACACAGCGGAGCACAGGCAGGCAGAGTTCCCTGGAACGGCCACGCGGAGGGGGTGGGGAAGGTAGTTGAGCAGTTAAACCACGGCGGGTCGCGGGCTGGGAGAGTTCCCGGTACCGGCACCGCGGAGAGGGGGGGTGGAAACGTGTGTGCGAGCCCTTGTAGCCGAGCGGTTTTGCCGGCATCAGGAACTGGCCACCGCTAGGACCTGTGCTTGAAACATGGGAGTACCGCACTGCTGTGAAGTTAGGTCACAGCAGTCCAAAGGCACTGGCTTACCATGGTCTCCAGGGAGCAGTTTTGCAGTGTCCAGGTCCACTTGGGTGATCTGAACACCGGGACCCCTGGCAGTTAATACAAATACATAATATTCGACCTTGTACTGAGTGCACATGTGATAGATAGTATACATGGTCTTGTTCACAGGGAAAGAGTATAGGCATTGTTCGGGAAAATGTATCTTTCTGAGGAATTCACTCCCTTTCTCCCATCCCACAGCTGCGAGTGTCTCCCTCCCTACCCGTGGATCGCCCTCCCAGAGGCTTGCGCAGATCAGGCAGCGCAAAAAAAAACCCTGGGACGACATGTTTTCGGAACTGATGGTCTATTCCCGAAATGATGCTGCACAGCGGAGAGAGGACGTGTCAAGGTCCGAGCGAGCAGTCAGCGAACGGGAGCAGAGGGCTGAAGCTCGCAAGGACAGGTGGCGGTTGGAAGATCAGCAGACGACTCAAACGCTGCTTGGACTAATGCAGGAGCAAACTGATACGCTCCGCCGCCTTGTTGACGTTCTGCAGGAACGGAGGATGGAGGAAAGGGCACCTCTGTATGTTCTTTCCAACCGCCCTCCCCTGCCACAAAGTCCAATTTCCCCCTCACCCAAAGTCAGTAGAACGAGGGGAGGCAGGGGCCGAGGAAAAAATCACTCCACCCCTGCGGACTGCTCCAGTAGCAGAAGGCTCTCCTTTCCAAAAATATAGATGGGACCTTGACTTCCCTCCAAACGCACCTCACCCCAGCCCCTGTCCAAGTGTCATCCTAAAATTTTGCTCTCCTTAATAAAAAATTGTGTTCTGAACAGTCCTGATTCCTTGACTGTCTTTCAAAGGGCTGTTGTATTGTGGGGGAGGGGAGGGGTGGTTTGTGATTTGAGATGATAGTCGCAGATAACAGGGTGGGAACAGGGGAAAAGGTTCATCAGAAAGTCACACTCACATTGCATTCACTAGGCACAGTTGCCATTCTAGGAGGGGGTTTTCCTATTCTCTATGCGGGGGGGCTGTCACTTTCAGGTGGTGGAGGGTGGCTGCAGATCGTTGGCGGCAGGCAATAGCCTGCATGACAGATCCATGCAGCAGGGAATCAGTGGCCGCAATCCCCTGCAAAGAAGTCACACAGCCCCCCCCCCCCCCCCCTCACAGACTTCCGAACAGGAGTGGTTGCAGGCTCCGTTGAAACAAGCAGTACACCATTGCGGACTGCTCAGGGAGCAGGAGCCTGTCATTCCCCGAGTTGGGAAGCGCCCTTTCCATCACTCCACCCGCTCCCCAACTGCGGTATTTGTCCCAGTCTCAGCACTTTACCGAGAAATCATTAATAAAGAAGACGGTTTTAATAAACAACGTTTCCTTTATTATACTTTTAAACCGGGGACTGAAGGGGGAGGAAAGGGTGCTGGTAATTGTAGAGGATAGACAACGGTCACCGGGTAAAGAAACGGGGGCTGGTTCACCTTCAGTTTTAACAAGCGAAACAGTCACTGGTTACCCTGCTCGCTCTGGAATCTAGCTTTCAGGGCTTCCCGGATGCGCAGCGCGTCCCGCTGGGATCTTCTAATCGCCCTGGTGTCCGGCTGTGCGTAATCAGCAGCCAGGCGACTGGCCTCAGCCTCCCACCCTACCATAAATGTCTCCCCCTTGCTCTCGCAGAGATTGTGGAGCACACAGCAAGCTGCGATCACAATGGGGATATTTGTTTGGCTGACATCGGAGCGAGTAAGTAAGCTTCGCCATCTCCCTTTCAGACGGCCAAAGGCACACTCCACCACCATCCTGCACTTGCTCAGCCGGTAGTTGAAGAGCTCCTTTTCAGTGTCCAGGGCGCCCGTGTATGGCTTCATGAGCCAGGGCATTAGCGGGTAGGCTGGGTCCCCGAGGATCACTATAGTCATCTCCACATCCCCAAGAGGTATTTTGCAGTCCGGGAAGAAAATACCTTCCTGCAGCTGTCTGAACAGACCAGAGTTCCTGAACACACGAGCGTCATGAACCTTGCCCGGCCATCCAACGTTGATGTTTGTAAAACGTCCTTTATGGTCCACTAGTGCTTGCAGCACCATAGAAAAATAGCCCTTACGGTTAATGTACTGGCTGCCCTGGTGGGCCGGTCCCAGGATAGGGATGTGTGTCCCATCAATAGCCCCGCCGCAGTTTGGAAATCCCATAGCAGAAAAGCCATCTATGATCACCTGCACGTCTCCAAGGGTCACTACCTTTGAGAGCAGCAGGTCAACGATTGCATGGGCTACCTGCATCACAGCAACCCCCACGGTAGACTTGCCCACTCCAAATTGATTCGCGACTGACCGGTAGCTGTCAGGAGTTGCAAGCTTCCACAGGGCTATAGCCACTCGCTTCTGGATAGTCAGGGCAGCTCGCATCCGGGTGTCCTGGCGCTTCAGGGCAGGGGACAGCAACTCACAAAGTTCCAGGAAAGTGCCCTTACGCATACGAAAGTTTCTCAGCCACTGGGATTCATCCCAGACCTGCAGCACTATGCGGTCCCACCAGTCAGTGCTTGTTTCCCAGGCCCAGAATCGCCGTTCCACAGGATCAACGTGCCCCATTGCCACCATGATGTCCAGGGGCCGGGGTCCCGTGCTTTGCAAGAGGTCTGTGCCCCTCTCAGAGTTCATGTCCTCACGGAGCTTCTGTTGCCTCCTCGCCAGATTTATCTGCATCTGCCTCTGGAAAAGGTGGATGATAAGGCGCAAGGTGTTGACAACGGACAGAACAGCAGCGATGATCGCGGAGGGCTCCATGCTCGCTGTCCTGTGGCGTCCGCGCTGTCAATCACCAGAAAAGGGCGCGATGTAATTTCCCGCCAGCGCTTTCACGTAGGGAGGGCGGGAGTGTGGGTCGAATGACGACAGGTTCCCAAAATCACCCGCGACACATTTTTGGCCCCAGAAGGCACTGGGGGCTAGACCCAGAATTCCAATGAGTAGCGGGGACTGCGGGAACTGTGGGATAGCTACCCACAGTGCACCGCTTGCATTGTCGACGCTTGCCCCGTTACTGTGGACTCACAAACTCGAATTAATGTCCTTGGTGTGGAGTCGCACGATCGACATTGTAAAATCGATTTCACAAGTTCGGTTTAAGATAAATCGAACTATTCCCGTAGTGTAGACATACCCTAAGTGCCAGAAGCTGGGACTGAATGACGGGATGAATCACTCTAAAATTGCCCTATTGTGTTTGTTCTCTCTGAAGCGCATCACTGGCCATTGTTGGGAGACAGGTTACTAGGCTAAATGGACCATTGGTCTGACCCAATATGGCCATTTTTATGTTCTTATGTACTCATCTGGGATGTGGGAGATCTCAGTTCATGCCCCTACCCCTCCCTGACGGCAAACAGGGATTTGAATAGGGATCTGCCACCTCTCCGGTGAATGCTCTAAGGAGGGATATTCTAAAGTAGGGGGTGCCTCCATCTCTCCTGTTGATGCTGCTGCACTCTGGATAAATACGTTATTGAAGCAGGGAGTGATGCTCTAGCCCCCAGGGTACAGAATTATTCTCCTGCCTGTGCTGCTCCTCTCTCTTAGAGTCTTTTGAGCCAGAGAGAGACACAGAGCGAGTGTTTGCTTGGCCATATTTTATGATTAGCTGAGTCAAGTGAGGCCCTACCCTCAGGTGTTGGCATCTCTTCGTCTGTCAAAAGGTCAGGAAATAGCCAGAAAAGTCATTCTGGATACAGTGAAATCTCCTCGTCCCCCTGCTCTGGCCAGTTCCCACAACTGGACTCCTTATGCCCAACTCCATCCTCTCCCCACAGCCAGGCACCTTGTCCCCAATTCCAGCCAACAGCCCCCACCCTCTGGGCCTCCATTTGCATTTAAAAAGTTGGGGCAGACATGATCAACCAAGTGTGTGACCCACTGATTAAGTTAACTATCCTCACTCACACCTTTGTGTCAACTGTCTGCAATGGGCCATCTTGATTATCACTTCAAAAGTTTTTTTCCCCTGCTGATATAGTTTCTCTTAATTAATTAGCCTCTTAAAAGTTGGTAAAGGCACTTCCACCTTTTTATGTTTCTCTGAATGTATAAACATCTGCTCACTGTATGTTCCATTCCATGCGTCTGATGAAGTGGGTTCTAACCCACGAAAGCTTATGCTGAAATAAATTTGTTAGTCTCTAAGGTGCCACAAGTAATCCTGTTCTTTTTGCTGACACAGACTAACACAGCTGCTACTCTGAAACCTGTCAGGGTTTTGTATAATTGTTACAACATCAGTAAAGACATTAAACAAAATATCCTGTGTTGGGCCAGGGACATGCAGTGGAAATTAACGGATGATCCATTCAGCCACACATTTCAGTTGTGGGAACTACACTGGAGAAAGAAAAATCACCAGCAACAGCCCATTCCAGGCACATAATCACACAGCAGATTGGTTGACTGGGGAGCTTTCCCAGCGGTACTATATAAGAAATAGACAGATCTCCACTCTGACTCTGCTCAGACTGCCTGTAAGGGACAAATGTACCCCTGGTGCAGTAGATGGGTTAGATACTGCAAACTTTACTCATGTAGAGTAGCATTTCTTCATCCAACCAGTTTAGGTTAAAACCCCCAAGGTACAAAATTCCCTGCACCCTGAGAAATGCTTCTCTCGCTGCCACCATCAAGTGTTTTAAACAGGAACCTGGGAAAGGAACCACTTGAAGTTCCCCTTCCCCCCAAAATACCCTCTCAAACCCATACACCCCCTTTCCTGGGGAGCTTGAGAATAATCTCCTAACCAATTGGTTACACAGTGATCCAAAAACCCACCCTCGGGGTCTTAGAACCATAGAAAACAGTCAGCTTCTTAAAAGAAGGATTTTATTAAAACAAAGAAGGTAAAATCATCTCTGTAAAATCAGGATGGCAACTATTTTACAGGGTACTCAATTTCCACACTCAGAGGGATTCCCCCTCTGGACAAACCCTTAATGTTACAGAAAAACAGGAATAACCCCTCCCTCTAACACAGGGAAAGCTCCCCAAACAAAACAAACAAAACCTATTCGCAATGCTGACTAACTTACTTTAGAACAGGGAAGTTGGGTTGGAGAAGACTGATTTTCTGCAGGTCCTTTTAGTCCCCCAAGATCACTCTGACTCAGACAAAGAGCCACACACAAAACCTTCCCCCCTCCCAAGATTTGAAAGTATCTTGTCCCCTTATTGGTCAGATGCCAGCCAGGTTACCTGAGTCTTAACCCTTTACAGGTAAGAGAATTTTATAGTAGTGTATCAGAGCTTCTTAACTCCTTCCCTTTACATTTATGACAGTGCTAGTTGAGACTGCAAAGCTATTTCCATTTGAATCCCCCTTTTTTTCAGGTTGCTCATAACTTCTGAATTTGTTTCCTCTGGGAACAGACCTTTCAGCCCAACGGGAACTTTTTGTTTCTTCATTTGGCAAACCTATAAAAAAGGCACTTTCCCCATATAGAAATACTTTCTGCGTCGGTTATTTTAGACAGTCACGCGGGCTGAAGTGTGAGGCGTGGGGAATAGGTCCTTCATGAGCGGGGCCAGGGCCAGATCTGAGAAGGAATCAGCAGTTGAAACATTGTTTCTGAGCATGCTCAGTGCATGACACAGCCCTGAAGGTTTTAGCAAAACCCTGCCCCCTTTCTGACATCACTACACAAACACCCTGCCCAGCTGGACAGGAGGGGGATTCCTGGGCTTCCATTCAGTCAGAGACAGGGCTGTGCCTGCAGTTACCTAGTTCGGTTGCTGTAATGTCTCAGGCGGTGATCTGTAGGTGCAGATTTGGACCCCAGTCCTTCACCCGGGTCATGGGGGTCTGTTCAAACAGGACCCATTGCAGGATCAGGGCATTTGATAAGCGAGTGCCCTAAATTGCAGGCTCAGAGAATTGCCGCTTGAGAGCTCAGTGCTCGCCCTTTGCTGCTGACAATGCAGGAGCATCTGTGCAGACGGGTTTGTGTTACACAGATCTGTGGGGAACAGCTGCTCTTTGCGGGGTGTCTGGTATTCACCTGCTGGCAAGAGGAGCTGGGCACAGACCAGGGGATTTGCCATCCATTAGCTACTTTTTACCTTCCATTGCCCTTCTGTTTAAAAAGCTTCAGTTGTCCAGTGAATGAGCAGCTCTAACAGCCTGTTATTCAGAGCCCAGACACACGCCATGAGTAATGAACGGTGACTGGTGAACAGTTCTAAAAATAGCACGAGGCTAGCCGTTATTTGTCCAAACGATTTGACCAATAGCCATGAATAATGAATCCACTGGCAGAAACTGGGCTCATCTTGGGAATGATTCAGAAAAGAGTGAAATTCACCAGATCATTTATCACAATGAACAAGTCAGACGTCCAAGCTTTCCTGTTTATCCAGTCATGCATTTCAATTGGTATCATACCTACAGCTGAGTGGCGCTGTATTCCAACTAAACACACGCCTTCGTCCAAACAGATGTCTCTAGATTTATTACTGGAGACAAGTCAGGCGGAGAGTTATCGAAGCACGTGACTGGGCGATGATGGATCCCAGTTCCAAATACAGAAATGATACCGACTCAGCAGACACACCATAAGGCACAGGTGCTGTGGACATAGAATCATAGAATATCAGGGTTGGAAGGGACCTTAGGAGGTCATCTAGTCCAACCCCCTGCTCAAAGCAGGACCAAGCCCCAATTTTTGCCCTAGATCCCTAAATGGCCCCCTCAAGGATTGAACTCACAACCGTGGGTTTAGCAGGCCAATGCTCAAACCACTGAGCTATCCCTCCCCCCGTCTCAAGGAAGCTGTCAACCTTCTACATTATAACCATCTGGGACGCCAAGAGGAGTATGAGAAAGGGGCACATTCTCCTTGCGCTGTAAAACAAACCCGTAACCGGTGTAACCCAGGTGCCAGGCTTCTCAAATGAGCTTCCTCACTTGCAGCTCTAACAGGTGTCTTCCTGACAACTGATCACTCAACTTACACCAGGCAATAGCTGGCCTGCTTTATGAAGAGCCAGCTCCGGGGCTGGAACACCCATGGAAAAAAATAGTGGGTGCTCAGCACCCACCAGCCACCCACCGATCAGCTGTTCGGTGACAGGCAGGAGGCACTGGGGAGGGGGGGCAGAGCAGGGGGAAGAGGTGGGG
Organism: Chelydra serpentina; assembly: GCA_037349315.1. Classification (NCBI taxonomy): domain Eukaryota; kingdom Metazoa; phylum Chordata; order Testudines; family Chelydridae; genus Chelydra; species Chelydra serpentina. Next base: position 2,481,811 of record JBAIAC010000047.1, read on the forward strand.
CAAGGATTTGGGGGGCAGGGCAGGAAGAGGCGGAGCGAGGATGGAGCCTTGGGGAAAGGGACGGAGTGGGGGCCTTGAGGAGGGAGTGGGGCAGGAAGAGGCGGAGCAAGGGTGGGGCCTTGGGGGAAGGGGCAAAGTGGGGGCAGGGCCTCAGGGTGGAGCAGGAGTGGAGTACCCCCACTCGAAAGTTGGCACCCGTGTGACGAACACTAGGTTCTCCACAACGGGTTGGAATCCCAGACCAAACACTGTCCTTAGCTGGGATTCAGGTTGTAAATAAGTGTCAGTAATTCAGGAGACAGACTTGAAAAGAACACTTGTGGGTTTAGAAAACCCTGCCCCTTCTGCCTGAGGCCCCACCCCTTCTGCGCCCCCGCACCGGAGACCAGAGCACCCTCCCCACCACAGCCGCTGGCCCCCCACCCCAGACTAGTGCTCCCAGCCCCGGAGTGCCCCCAGCTTCCCCCTCCCAGCATGGCTCCAGCCCCCCCAACCCCGGAGCGATGGGAGGGTGGGTGGCGCAGCCCGAGCCAGGGCCACCCCACAGGGAGACTGGAACCACCCTGAGCGGAAGCAGGAAGGGGGGGCTAAGGGCAGGGCATGGGCCGGGCCACGTCTGGCTGTCTGAGTAGGCACAGCCTCTCCCAGCCTACAATACCCACCACCCGTGAGCCCCAGCAGGTAAAACTGAACACACGGCCTAAGGAGCGAAATCTGGCCAGGCTGAGCCGAGGCCCTGCAAGCAACGGGATGGGCTTTACTTCGCCCGTATCGGCGACCTGGACAACGTCAGCACCAGAAATGTGAGCCACATGCCCTCACTGGACTGGCTGCCGCCCAGCAGTAATGAATGCACCCCTAACCTGCCTTCTCCCTGGGACAGCAGAAGCACAGTAAGTCTGTCTACACTGGGGCTGGAGGTGTAGTTTCCAGGCTGGGGAGAGAGCACACTAAAAACAGGAGTGGTGGCGGGAGCGGTGAGAGGGGCGAGCTGCCTCACATATGATCCCTAGGCACAATCTTGGGGCTGCTACCCCGACGAGGTGCACCGCTGTGCCTATGGCTACGTTCTAGTTTTAGCACTGACTGAGCCAGCCTACGTAGGTCTGGCTACTCAGGCTGGAAATTATACCTCCAGCTCCAGTGTAGATGTAACCTAAGGATTAAATTCACCTCAGGCAGGGGGGGCCTTTGCACCACACAAATCATAGTCAGGCCCTCACTTCTGTGGTGCGTAGGACCTGTGCTATGCGGGGGGAAATGTCATACCAAGACCTCTGCCCCCCGGGGTGTGGGGAGGGAGACAGAATGTGCCTCTCTTCTTCTTTCTCCCCGAGGCCAGGCCAGCAGTAACGAGTGCTAAATGGCCTCCATTTTTTTTTCCTGAATGATAACATGGAGGTTACTGTCAGTCTCCCATTCAGGGAAGGACTCTTCAGGAGAGAACCTGGCAGGAGACCTGCTCAGTTGAGTGACAACTGAGCAGTTGGGGGGGAGGGATAGCTCAGTGGTTTGAGCATTGGCCTGCTAAACCCAGGGTTGTGAGTTCAATCCTTGAGGGGGCCATTTGGGGATCTGGGGCAAAAATTGGGGATTGGTCCTGCTTTGAGCAGGGGGTTGGACTAGATGACCTACTAAGGTCCCTTCCAACCCTGAGATTCTATGATTCTATGACAAGCTACTGTCCGGCTCAGGAACTCATGCAGTTACGAAGTTACTAAGCCCAGTGCTGCAGCAAAGTCGGAAAACAGACCCTCTGGCCTATGCCCTCTCACCGAGCGTGTGTGTGTAGCAGAAGGCTTCTAGCAGCCCTGAGAGCGCTGGTGTGTACCACGTTCACATTGTTGTCCCACTTGCTGCTTGTGGACGTGGAGCCAGTAGTCAAAGACGTCATAAATGTAACACAGCAAGAACTGCTGAAAGCTCCCGGCCTGGCAGCCCTGGAGACCAGATGCCTTGATTGACCCAGGGGAGAGGTGCAGCCTGGACAGAGGCAGGGGAAGCTTCCCACCCACATCCCTCCCTGGCCTTGAAGCTCAGCCTTCACCTACGGGAATCATCTCTGGGGGAGAGGGGAAGTCAGTCCTCATGGGCCAGTCAGTCCTTGAGCTTTCTGCTGACACTCCCAATCAGAGGCCCGTAGAATTTAATAGGGATGAAACTAGTGGGGACCTATAGATATTATGCGACAAGCCTATAGAATTGAATAGAAAATAAATCCTTTCCATGGGTTTTTAAAAAAGAATTCTACAGTAGAGCCAGAATTCCCCATTCAGTTCTACAGGATGGTTCAAAATCCTGGTAGCTAGGATCTCATCCTTTACTCAGCCTACAGGGACCTTTCCTTAAGAGGGGAATGGTGGTGGCTGGATACTCATCCACTAGGAAGTGATCTGACTCCCAGGTCAGCCAACATCACCATACCACATGCCTAATGGTGTCTGTTTGCCTTCTGGATGAAGAGCTTGTCCTTCAAGGTTACTAGTCCCGCAGCAGCCAGTACTAGGAGTTGAAGACATGAGTGACTCACAACCAAAGGACCTTCTATGAACTGTCTCAGCTCAGTAGAGAAAGCTACCGTGGTTTTAATCCCAGTCAGGGGAATGGCAGAGGTGTGATGGCAGCAACCTCGCTCTGGAGTCAGAAATCTCCCATCCAGATGTGCTGAGCTGATAGAGCAGACAGATCGGTTTATACACAACTGGAAGGTATGCAGGCTGGGATATCTGGGTTAGAAATAGCTGTTCTGTCCCAACAGCATTTCGAGGTATCCAGGGATCTCATGCCCTAACCATGCAGAAGCAGAGATGTGCTGAAGAATATTTGATCAAAATTCACTCCAAATGTTGAGACATGTTGAAGAAACGTGTTTTCTAACCGTCTGGGCTGAAGGCCTGAGCTCCAGGATGTCAGCATGTGGTTTGTGCGGTTACTAAAGTAACCAGGAAAATTCTCTCTTTGCCTTTATAAGTTCTTTGAGGCAATGAACACAACTTCTGGGCTTGCAAAATGCCGTGTAAATTTCCTGCACTGCTCCAGAAAGGTTTGTTAACAAACCAATAAATACCAACCTTGCATGCTGTAGATTTGCTTTTGTCACCGTCAGCCTAGCTCATTTCATCTGCTCACATTTGATTCTCTTCAAGTTCTGCAAGAGCTCTGTGTCTGATGCACAACCACCGAGAATGGCCGACGTCCTCTTGGAGAAAGGAATTTCCATCACAGGGCTCAGTCTGAGCTGGGGAAGAAGCCTGGCTTCAGCCAGAGGTCTTCTTCTTAGGGGCATTCTTTGCACCTTCCTCTGAAGCATCTGGCGCAGACCCCGTCAGAGACAGGACGCTGGGCTATATGGGGATCTGATCCAGGGTGGTAATCAACCCCATGGTAAGGCTCCTGCCAGGCAAAGCTGGTTACTGAGCACTGAGTGTCCTGTCACTCCTCCTGGAATAGCAAAGCAGAACTTCTTACAGCTCAGTGTGCGTCCTTACTGAGCTAGACCCCGCTGTGGTTCCTAGACAGGTACCTGCTCCTTCCCTGCTGCCTGTTTATGTCCCACCTTTCTCTGGGGAACCAGCAGCAGGCTGACAGTCAGCCCCAGAAAGCAGCTCTCTGGTTAGACTCTCTGTTGGCAGATGGGCAGCCAGAGCCTCAGCTGGCTGCTGTCCTTTGCAATCACAGCAGCAGTGGGGGGACAGGGTTTTCACACACACACACACACACACCCCAGTGCTAGGATAAATGCACTTGTCCTGTCGCATGCCCTGCTTTCTGAATGGAGGTTAGCGAGGTGAGAATCACGACATTGTCCTGCAGTGCTGCATTGTCCTTCAGCATTTACATGGTCTGAACTTTATTCGAACCAAACACAGAAATCCTTAGAGCAGAACTAGAGCTGCCATGGCAAGTCCCAGTCTTCAGCTCTGAAGGCTCCATCAGCTCCCCGATGTCTGCAGAGTACCTGCCGGGAGCTGGGCGAGACGGCAGCCCACATTCCCCACAAGGAATGGAGCGGCTGAGAGAGTTGTACGGGCAGCCAAGAAAATCCTACAGCAGGAATCATAGAATCATAGACTATCAGGGTTGGAAGGGACCTTAGAAGGTCATCTAGTCCAACCCCCTGCTCAAAGCAGGACCAATCCCCAATTTTTGCCCCAGATCCCTAAATGGCCCCCTCAAGGATTGAACTCACAACCCTGGGTTTAGCAGGCCAATGCTCAACATTGAAAACAGCTACTGCATATAGTCCAGCACAATGCCTGCTTGAAGGACAACTCAGAACTGCTGGTACCATGTTGGAAAAGAACCTATCTCCGAAGTGGCCAGGCATGAAGAGAACTGCTGGGTCTAGAACGTGGTTCATGTCAAACCGGATGGAGAAAAAGGATGGAGAACTCCAGCTGTTGTAAAGAAAAAGAATTCAGCGCCAAGATCATAGGTGATCAAAACCAACAGTGCAGAGTTCAAGAGAAACCACCAACATCTACAGTTTGCTGCTCAGAAAGAACAATCAACAGAGCAAACTCCACGGATGCAGAACAAAAAGAAGACCCAGAGATGCCAAACTGACCACAGCCAGTCGTTGCACCGAATAGCCAACCAGATGACCAAGTTGTTACATGTTCAGGTTGTGAAATTAGAAAACCAGTATGATTCAGAGACACGCAACAGTCGGCTCCGTACTGAACTTCAAAGACAGTGTAAATATTGTAAATGACAGGAATGTAGAACATAAAGGGGGAGATGTAATAGAACGCTACACTGTTCAGCCTCTAGGTGGGGCTGCGTGTGACATCGCTTATTTAAGCCAACCTCAGCCCTACCTGGCAGAGCGTTCCTGGACCTCGTAGTGAACACATCTGGTGCGTATCTCTGGGAAGGACGCTCTGTGGCCAGGCTATAGCTGGTGCAGAAGCCTGACCTGCTAGTCGCTGCCCTGCAACCTACTGTGTACAAGTTGTACATGAGCTCCCTCCTGCTCCCCCTGTGAAGACTCCTCCCCACTCCCTCAGTGCAGATACCCCCTACCACCCACCAAAGTTCAGAGACCTTCCCAGCCATCCCAGTGCAGACACCCCCACCTCCTTCCCTCAGTGCAGACACCCCCAGTGCTGGGATAGGAGATGTCCAGCAGGGCCTGTCCCCACCAGGATTACTGGCTCAGTAGAGGGGTTCGGGGGGGGAGGGGGCTGGCTTTCCTGTCTTCCCCTGGGACTGGCCAGCAGCTCCCCGTGGGGCAGGCGATGGAGGGGTGAGTGGACTCTCTCTGCCCGCTCTGCTCCTGAGCCCCCCTATCTCCCGGCTGGGGCTGGGGCAGGCCTGCCCCTTAGCTGTTGAGTTGGCTCCTTGCAGGTCCCGTAAACAGCAGGCAGGGCCCTGACCTTTCCCCGCACACATGGCTCTGCTCAGGCTGGGCTCTGCGGTCTCTGTGCTTTGGGACCCACTGAGTCATTCATCTGACTCACTCACTTCCCATCACCCCAATTTACTCTGATTTACTAATCCCGAAATCCCCTTCCCCGGGGCCCCTCTCCCGAAGGCAGCGAGGAGCAGCCCCGCGGCTCTGCTGGCAGGCAGGGAAGCGGCTGTGGAATGGGCTAGTGGTTTGTCTGCAGCACGCACAGAGCTCTCTGCATGCAGCTGCCGCACACGTGGGTCGTCAGACACAGCCTCGGGGCTGGGCAGTCCCGGCCACCCAGCCCGCTCCACCTGTCGGCTGCCGGATACACTGCCTGTCGTGCTGGCCCCGGCAGAGCACCAGGGCTACTGGCACCTGCCGCTGGCCCAGAGCAGCAGCTCCCCCAACTGCTGGGATCTGCCACCGCCCCTGCAGAAGGACTAGCTCCACCTCCTGGTGCCGGTGGAACAGTGTTAACTTCCCACAGTGCACTGGGGGGGTCATCTGACAGTGCTTGGGGGGGTCGGGAGCTGTGCCGGGGGGCAGGTCTGTCCCCTGACAATGACCAAGCAGGGGTAGGGGTGGGGGCTAGGAAACTGTGCTGTGTGGGGCAGGCTCTGCGCCTTGACCATGACCAGAAGGGGGCAGGAGTGGGGCTGGAGCAGCTGTGCTGGGGGGGGGGGGGCTGGGCTGGTTTCCATGACAGTGCCCAGGAGAGAGGGGGAGGGACGCCACATTTTGGAGGCAAATACTAAGACACTCACTCACTGTTGCCCAAACTTCTGTAACGAGGTAATTTGCGGAGAGGCTGGACCTTGTGCAGGTGTGGGCAGCGTTGGCAATGCTGAACGGTGCCCCCTTGACAGCCTGGGGAGCGAAGCCTGTTGTTTAGCTAAGGGAAGCTCCCCTGAAGCCTCAACCTGAATCCACGGGGACGTCCTTTCAGAGCTCACGCTCCATGGCCCGGCCCTTCTTAGCCTCTGTGAGTTAGTGCAAAGCACAGCGGCGAGCGTGTGACGGGGGCGCTGGAACTGAGACCCACCAAACTCATGCCATGTACAGGCCACCCAACATCCATGAAACAGAAACAACGTTCGGGGCCTGCCGAGCTGGGCTGCGTTCCAGCTGGGGACCCCCAAAGCGAAAGGCTCCGGGAGCCATTAGCATTGCCCTCAGGCAGTCATTTCTTCCAGCCAGCGCTGGCTTAAAGGGGGATCCCAGAGCTAGATGGAGAAGTGAACCTCTAAACTCCTTGGACTGAAAGAACAGTGGGGCTGGGAGGGCAGCACTCAGATGGTGGGAAGCACAAGGTGACTTGGGCCACCTGAGTTCTGCCCCCTTGTGCATCCGCTTTAGGAGACTGTGTTTAATGACACAATTACGTGCATTTGTGGGGTTTGAGCCCAGATACACAGCACAGGCGCCTACCCATGGAGCTAAAGGAGCAGGCTATTATCTCTGTGCACTGACCCCAGAAGGGCATGTGACACACTTCACCAGTGGATAACAACTGTTTGCTAGACAGCTGTGGAATGTTGGGTATCAGGACTCCTGGGTTCTACTCTTGGTTCTGGGTGGGAAGTGTGGTCTAATGATTACATCCAGCCTAGCCAAGCTCAGATATATGGCACATTCATTCCACAAGGCAGCATCACTGAGGGAATGAGACTTGCATCAGCCATAAAACAGACCTGGTTACTATTCCCAGCTCTGCCTGAAATGACCTCCCAGATCTCTTAGTTGTAAAATGTGTGTGTGTGGTGGGGAGGGGGAGGGATGTTTGCCTCTCTCCTGCTTTAGGGGTGTAAGGCCTTTCTCAGTATAAAGGCACGTGAGGTGCACAGAAATATTAACAGCAACTGGTGGGAAAAGTGAGACCAGAATTTGCAGTCTCCTGGCTCCCAGCCCAGTGCACCTTCCCCTGTGCTAACCGACAGGTGAATGGGGAGAGTCTCTTTCTTGAATACCGGCACGAATCACAACGCCGGAGGGATGGCTCTGCCTGCCTTCGAAAGCTCCCACTATGTCCTGTGCTCAGGTTAATCCACCTGAGCTCCGCTGCCCACACTGCTCGTTAGCCGTCTTCCCAGTGCCAAGGGTGGCCACAGACTTCCCAGGTGGGAGCTGCAGCTGATGCTGCGGCTGGAGCTCTGTCTAAAGTCCAAACAATTTACCTGTCTATGGTACTTACCTAGCCCCCGTTACCGGGTGGGAATGAAATCTACCATCTGGTCCTTCCTGCTTTTAAAGAATCACCCACTCAAGAGAGAGGTTTCCAGGTTCCCCAGCCAGATGCGTCCCACAGTCTGTGGCAGTGGCCTTCTGTTCTGTGTTGAGTTTAGGGGCCACTCTTTCCATTGGGGCCTATGGAAAAGGTCCCACCTAGTTCTTATTCTCCCCGGTCACCTTTTTGGGGCAGGAACTGTCCCGTCGTTCAGTGCTTGGCACAGCGGGCGCCTGGTCCGGGACTGGGGCTCCTGGGTGCTGTCACAAGAAGAAGATGAATGAGAGCAGGGTTGGGTCCGTTCACGGCCAGCCCCTGAGGTCCGGGAGCTGGGTCTCCTCTCGGTTTGCCAGTGCTCGGTCAATCTCTCCCTCAGCCCTACAGCAAAGACCGCCGAGCGCCTGTGACTGCCCTTGTATCTGGGATTTCCCTGCCAAGCGCTCCCCGGTCCTCCCGGGCTGATAGCAAACACATTGCGCTCCGGGAGGGGAGATGGGGCTGACTCTTATCTAGCTGGTTTGAATTAGGCGGCGAGGCTCTCTGCAAGCATTGTTCTCATTAGCTCCCCGCGCCCGCCCTGGCGCCGGCTCGCTCACGTTTCATTGCGCAGTTTTTGTTACAAAATGTTCACCAGACCCCACAAAAATGCAGCCGCTCTGCACGCTCGCCGGGCCCTGGCCAGAGCCACAAACGCAGCAGAGCCCTACTAACTCAGCACCCTGCTCTGCCCCAGGGCACCCACCCGCAGCCCTGCTGAGCCCAAGACAGCTACCCACAGCCCTGCCCTTTCCTGAGGGCCTGCCACAGCCCTGCTCTCTCCAAAGGGGCTTGGCCCAGAGTACTGCTGTGTCCTACAGGCCCTGCCCCACACTCCCTCCTAAACCGGGGCCTGATGGCACCACCCCTTAACACTGGGACCTGCTGCAAACCTCACCTCACCAGAATCGCTGCCTGGGCACGCGCGCCACAGGGATCCTCAGCGCTGCTGTCACCCAGCGATGAACATACAGCCCCGGGTGCTCGGTGCTGCCCAGGTGCCGCACAGAGAGGCCCCGGCCCAGAGTTTACCCAGCAGTTCGGCGGCACACAGCCATGGAGTCAGAGCTGCCCAGGCCAGAAGGGACCATTGTGCTCACCTAGCCTGACCTGCTGGGGAACACGGGCCAGAGACCCAGTGTAATCCCTAGAGCCTGGGACGGGAAGGGACGACGCACCAGCCCTCTCCTTTCTTTCCCAGCTCTTGTCTGTCTCTGTTGTGTCCCCTACGCCATCCCCGCTCTCGCTTGGCCTGTGACCCTCCCCACAGTTCCGGACGTGCTGTCACTGCTCGGCCCTTCTGCCATGTCCCTCCCTCGCCCCCTTCCGGGCAGCTCGCGCCCGTGCCCGGCTCCCCCGCTCTCATGAGAACACTCCCACAGTGGCTGGGCCTGCTTGGCTACTGGACTCAATGACTGGCCCATGTCAACAGATTCTTGCTCCTGCTCTGGTGTCTCCTGGGCTCTGGCGGTGACCGTGGTGGGAAAAGGGAGAGGCTGCCGCCCAATTCCCCTGCTACGCCCGGCTGCCGCTGCTCCCTTTGCGGGAGCCTGGGCTGGCTGGAGCTGCCCTGGATGGATGATGAGGGAGCCGTTGCCTCAGATGCAGGAGCACAGTGCCAAGGGGTGGGGCTGCTGGAACAATTTGTATAGTCGGTGGCGGGGGCTGAGAGCCATGGAACCAAACTGTAACCCCGGCATATGATGGAAACCATTCCAGCCAGGGGGTGCGGCAGCCCCCGCAGTTCCAGCCCTTCTGCTGGGGGCAGGCAGGGAACAGGAGCCGGTGGCCCTGCTCTCTCCCCAGCTCCGCAGGCTAGTTACATGCACCCCTGGCTCGTATGCAAAGCTCCCTCCGCTGGCACAGGAGGCTCTGCTCTAGCACTCTATGTGCCTCTGACAATTCATTCAGACCACAAGAGACTGATGTGATCAATGGAAAAGGACGTAGACAGCAGCCACACACAAAAAACTCCAATTGTCGTGGGCCCCAAAGAAAGAAATTCCCCATTTCCTTGGCTGGCACGTTGTCCCTAGGGCAACACTCATGCTCTCAGAAGCCTTGCCCCCCCCTGGGGGGGGGTGTACACCCCCCTGAATTTCCCCAACACCCCCCCAGTTTTGTGAACTAGTTACATGCCAATTTAGTGACACCCCCCCACACACACACCCCAGTAAATTCGAACACCCCCCCAAAAATTTCAATTCCTGGGGAGGCCACTGCCTCAGAGTTAAGAGTTCTGGGCTATTTTGGACCAAGGGGAGTGCACGCCAAAGGAAAGGTGCCCTCATGCAGAACAACTTGCAGCGCCCTGTCCTGTGTCCTGCTGGGGTTGGCTGGAACACCTTTGTGGAGCTCAGCTGCGGCAGTAGCATACAGGAAGAGAGGTGTCCCACAGGTAGGAAGGGCCCAGGCTGTTTATGGCTTTCTGTGTCATTCCCACACCTTAAACTCCACCTGTAAACCAACAGGCAGCCAATGACGAACACAGAGCATGGTTACCACTTCCTCGTCGACGAGAATGATAGAAAGACATCTTGGCTTCTGATGAGCGATGGCCATCTCACGATAACTGGGGATCTACCCAGACGCCGCTCCTTGGAGACACCTTCCGTGGGTGGAACAGATACCGTTGCTGTCATATCTTTTGGCTGCTTCCCTCAACCCAACCACGTAACCTTTGTCTTCTCTGGACTGAGTCTCAGCCAGTTCACTCACTTCCATGCCCCAACCTCTCCTGGAAAGGGCACTCACACTGCACTATCTAGAGAGACTTGGGACTGCATCAGTTACACAAGGTAACTCCAAGCCCAGTGGCAGTTTGAGTGGTACAGAAGGAAGCATGGATTTACCATAACCTGTTGCTAATGAGCATCGTGATCTATTTCTGGATGTCCCGTCTCCCAGGTGACTTGGAAGACAAAGTTTGGACCAAGGTCATCCCAGATGAGCCCCTATCCAACAGGGTAAGGCAGATCAGAGAAAGCAAATGTTAAGTACAGGGCAGTGAGCATGAACGGTCAGTGGGAGGCAGCAGAAGGCAGGCCAGGCAGCAGAGCCTGATAGATGGCAGAAGTAGAACTTGGACTATCTGGAGCCTAGAGGAGCAGGCCCTGTAGGTCTGGGGAAGTGCTGTGGTGGCTGTAATCGGAGGTGTGAATGAAGCATGTGTAGACATACCAGTCCAGGGCTGGCTTTGATCCAGCTAGAGCGAGTACCAATAGCAGTGAAGCCACAGCAGCCCAGGCTAGCTGCCTGAGATTACCCAGGGTCCTACACCGGCTTAGGCAGCCCGTGCTGCAGCAGCTTCCCTGCTATTGGTACTCGCGTGAGCTGGACTAAAGCTAATTCAGGGGTATCCACACATGCTACAAACACACCTCCGACTGCAGTGTAGACACAACCTTACAGCAGTGCTGGGAAGAGGAGTCCAGAGGGGCAGCCACCTAAAAAGCCATGAGATCCCTAGGGGCTCCTAAGGAGGGCCTAGAGTAATGTGATTAGACACCCCCGGGAAGCATTTCAGTCACCCCAAAGGAAGGCCAGCCAGCCCTGCAGACACGAGAAGCAGCCAGTGGCCTGGGACAGGCACACTCCTCCAGGGTCCCCAAAGGGCTCCAGGCACACGTCTCCACATTGCTGGCAGAGCCATGGAAAAGGCAGATCAGTTATTGAGAAGACAGGGATCCGATACTAGGTGTGAGTCAGCTGGGTCAGTTCCCCATGCGCACGGGACAATGGGATGAAACCCAGGCCCAGAGCAGAGGCCAAAGGGCAGGAGGCTGTCAGAGGAGTTTCACGTGGGAACCACAGGTGCTGAGTCACCTGACAGGTAAGCTGGGGGCACACTCTCACTGCCATCTATAGGAAAGATGCTGCCAAGGGGAATCATGGGCCCTTGATGTGGCCAACAAATAGGGAGACAACACTAATGTGACCAGAGGAGGGGTCAAACCTAGGCCTGGGAGACCCAGGGCCTAAATAACCATCTTCTTCCAAGGGACTGGTAGGCTTGAACAAGCCTTGAAGGACTTTGCATTGTCCTATAAGGCTGTCCCTAAGGGCCTTGTTAAGAATTACTTTACTTTTTTCAGTACTTAAGACATGAACATAAGAACATAAGAATGGCCACACTGGGTCAGACCAATGGTCCATCTTGCCCAGTATCCTGTCTCCAGCAGTGGCCAGTGCTAAAGCTTCAGGGAAAGTGTACAGAACAGGGCAATTTAGAAGAGATCCACCACTTTGTTCCCCTCCCAGCTTCTGGCAGTCAAAGATATACGAATACCCCGAGCATGGGGCTACATCACTGATCATCTTGGCTATTAGCCATTGATGGACCTATCCTCTATCAAGTTATTCAGTTCTTTTTTTAACCCTATTATACTTTTGGGCATCATAACATCCCCTGGCAATGAGTTCCACAGGTTGACTGTGCATGGTATGAAGTAATACTTCCTTACTGCTGCCTATTCATTCATTGGGTGAGACCTGGTTCTTGTGTTATGTGAAGGGGTAAATCACCTTTCCCTATTCGCTTTCTCCACAAGATTCATGATTTTATAGACCTCTGTCATATCCCCCCCTTAGTCATCTCTTTTCTACGTTGAACAGTCCCAGTCTTTTTAATTCTCTTCTTGTATGGAGGCTGTTCAATACCCTCATCATTTATTTGTCTTTTTCTGCATCTTTTTCCAATTCTAATGTATCTTTTTTTGAGATATGGTGACCAGATCTGCACGCAACATCCAAGGTGTGGACGTACCATGGATGTATATAGTGGCATTATGATATTTTCTGTCTTATTATCTATCCTTTTCCTAACGATTCCCAACATTCTGTTCGCTTTTTTGACTGCCGCTGCACATTGAGTGGATGTTTTCAGAGAACTATCCACAATGACTCCAAGATCTCTTTCTTGAGTAATAACAGCAAATTTAGACCCCCATCACTTTGTACATAGAGTTGGGATGATGTTTTCCAGTGTGCGTTATTTTGCATTTATCAACATTGAATTTCATCTGCCATTTTGTTGCCCAGTCACCCAGTTTTGTGGGGTTTTCCTGTAACTCTTCACAGTCAGCTTTGGATTTAACTATCTTGAGTAATTTTGTATCTGCCAACTTTGCCTCTTCACTGTTCACTCCCCAGGGCAGAACAGTCCATTACCCCCCTAGAAAGAAGCTGTCCGGCCCCCCTGCCTAGGGAATATCCCCACGGAGGGGTCTCTGAGCCACCCCTCCCACACAGGGTCACTTGGTGCAGGGCCAAGCAAGACGACACCCCGGTTAGCTGCAGTAGAGGAGTAAGAGACTATGCAAGGTGTAAGGCAGGAGTGAGGCCAGGTGCAGGGAGGAACTCACCTTGGCATTGCATCCACCAGTGCCAAGTGGCTGGAAAAGAGTCCATAAAGCCTCACCCCGCCAAATACCCCCAGCACAGGGGCCTTGGTGGCAGGTACAGAGCCAGTTATAGCAGCTCTGTGCTTCCCTCACCGGAGCCCAGAGACAAGGGAGCAGGGCCGGGGTGCTCCGGGGTGGGGCAGGAGGGGAGGTGGGCAAGGTCAGCCTGTGTCCTGGCAGTTCCCAGCTGCCTCCAGGCCCATGGGGCCACGGCAGCCAGAGCAGAAGAGAGGGCAACACTCAGGGCTCCACCCACCAACACGGAGGGCTGAATTGCCAGGAGGCACAGGCATCACCCCTCTGACCCTGCACGGAGGGGGTGTGACCCAAAGGACCCGTGTCCCCAAGAGTGGGTGGATCTGAGTCCCAGAGGCTGCGCTTCCCACCTGCACCATAGCAGGTGCCCCTGAGGCTGGAGCACAGTGCCCCCCCTGCGTAGTGGGTACTGCTAGCGGCCTGTGCCCGCCTCTGCTCCCAGCGGGGTGATGAATAAGAGGAGCCGTGATTCAGCGACATGGAATAATGACTGGGAGAGAGACGGTGGCTGGGCAGGAACGGGGCCATGCAAGGCACTGGAAAGGAGGATGGCAGGAAATCCTCATCCACACAATGGACAATTAGCCTTATAGGAACTCATGGCCACAAGGGCTCCTGGAGGCCAAGAGCTTACTAAGCTTCCGAACAGAGGCCTGTTTCAGTGCTGGGTTAATAGTCCCCTATCTCGTCCTGGTGACATTATTGCTTAATTTATCAGTTTGTTCCAAAACCTCTTCTACTGACACCTCAATCTGGGCCAGAACGTCCGATTTATTGCTCAGAAACAATAGATCTGAGACGGGTGTGTCCCCCACATCCTCTGCAGTGGAGACTGAGGTACTTGCTCCCTCTTTAATGCCAGCCCCAGTAAACAACACTCCTTAGTTCATAGAGGGGTGCATGTGAGGGTTTATTGGGAACTCCCTACACAGCAGCAGGCCAATGGTTAATTACCCTCCCTGATACTATGACGAGGATAGATAGATAGATAGATAGATAGATAGATAGATAGATGTTATGAACGTTGTATATAAAAGCTAGCTAGATCTGTGTGTATGGAGACAGTTTGAATAAAGAGCGCTATCTACAGGCTCGTAGGACTGCAGACATGCCAAGCCTCATAAATTGCTAGCAAGAGTCATGATTTTTAGGTAAAATTTGGCCTCACTCATGATCTCGTGATAGAACTCTCAAAATTTCTGGATTTTTTCCCCCAGCCCTGGCACATTCTTAAAATGTGTTTCCAGTCAAACAGGGGTTACCCCACCCTAAACAAAGGAATGTGGTTTCTCCAGGGGGCAGTGACTTCCAGAGATAATGAAAATTCATTTACATGTCAGCTAAACAAAGCTATCAGGCTTACCAGTAGGGAAGAGAAACTTCATCTGAGAGGTAAAGAGGTGGGGGGAGGCCAGACCTCAAATAAGCAATGGAATCAACTGATTTCGTACAGTAATACTGTACCATGGAAGGTCTTTGGTGATTAATATCATTGTGAAATGTCGGTATGAAACACGACAGGAGGAATTATGAATCCTCATTGATATTATGTTTTAAAGTGTGTGGCCAAACCAAGGAAGGCACAGCAAGCTGTCAGCCCCAGGCCAGTCTGGGAAGTGGGAGAGAGGGGACCCCACTGCAGCCCCCCAGGCCTGGGGAGGGTGAAGAACCCTACGGAACAGAGGTGCAGTGGGGCTGAGGTGAGGAGGGTAAAGGCTGATGGGGTTGGGGCCTGTATTGATGGTGGGTTGTGAGCAGATGGGGCTGTTCTGGGAGGGCGGTGGGGGTCGATGGGGTGGTGATGACGGGGGCTGGGGGACTGAACTGAGGGGCAGCTGAATTGAGGGGGCTTGGGTGGGGAGAGAACTGATGGGGACCTGGGGGACAGGGTTAATCGCTGGGCAGGAGAGGGGCACATATGGGGGTGAGAGCCCCTGCAGCAGGGGCCACAATCACCTTACCCAGGATGTGTGGGAGAGTGGGCACCATTGCCACATGCCCACTCCCTGGGATGAGCCCGGGGAGTCCAAACATCAAGCGACTGACCGAAAAAACACAATGAACTTTTTACATGTCGTGAGTTTAGGGCCAATCACATGATTTTGCGGGTCCGACTCCAATTGTTGGTCTCTTGAAGCTGGCAGTCCTGTGACTGTGTAGCATTGTTAATAGATGTGTAGGTTCAACAAACCTGCTGTGTCCTGTAAGTGCAACTCTTAGCAATCTAGGGAGTGGGTTTTAAGGGCTGTCCTGGTCAGATAAACAACCCGCCCACTGGCCCATCCGGAGGGGCCCAAAGCTCTGATCCCTTTCTACCCCCTCATTTCTCCGTCTCCCTCTGCAGTCCCCAGTCCCAGGCGTGCACAGGGGCTGGTGGTGCCCAAAGTATCGGCCCCATGAGTGGGTGGGAGAAGGTCATTACCCAGGATAACACACACCAGCAGGGCCGGCCCACAACATTTTGGCACCTGAGGCGGGGAGCTCAAATGACGCCCCCATGTCCCCTCGCTTGGGCCAAAACGTTGAAAGGTCTCTTGTGCCCTCCTTCCTCCAGCACAGCACTCCACCGTCTCTGTGCATCTAGAGCAGAGACAAGACATATGCACCAGCAGCAGACACAATTTTCTACACTCTGGGTCCTAGTGGTGCCCCGCCCCGCAGTCCGGCACCTGAGGCGGCCACCTCAGTTTGCCTCATGGTAAGGCCAGCCCTGCACACCAGTCCAGGGCACACAGTGCAGCCCAGCCCAGAGGCGCTAACGCAGGCTCCTTGCACAGCTGGGGGTAGGCAGTGGCGTGTATTCAGGGAATGCCCCTTTCGCTGAGCTGTGAACTCAGCAGGCCAGGCAGAAGCACTTTCCCTTCCTTTCGAAGGGCTCCTGGGACAGACGGACTCTTTCCAGGTCCCTGCCCAGAGAGACCCCCGAATAAATAGCCCAGCGGCCTGGAACAGCTGCTGAGCCTCTAGGGGAGTGAGGAAAAGCTGCCAGGAGCCGGGCACTGGCTCACACGCGCCAGCCCCACACACAGGCCATTCACACAGCTCCACACTGTTGACAGAGCCAAAAATAACTCCAGCGGCTCCGTTTAAAAAGCCTCCCTCTCTGAAAGGGGGAGCTTCCCCCAGGACAACATCAATATTTATAAACGCTGTGACTTCCGTGACCCGGTGATTTATACGGGAACTGGGCTGTCAGGCTGAATTCCTGCAGCCCCCGCCCGCTAGCTATTAATAGCCTCCGTCAGGCTGGCTGCCTCCCGGGGAGGTCTGCTGGGCGTCGGTGGGGAATGGGGTTCTGCAAAGACGGCCGCTCGGGGGGCGGGGGGGAGTCGCAAGCAAGCTGTGATTCTCTACGGGGAAGGCAGGCAGGGGCTGCAGTCACACGCCGGCCCCCTCAGCTCACAGGCGCCTTGCCCGCTGGTCTCTGGGCACAGGCTGGAAAGAAGGCAGGACGCGGACCCCAGCCTGCGAGATGGAGGTGTCGAGTGCACTCCACTCCCTTTGGGACTGGGCACTGTGCCGGGCCAGGGGGGCAGCTCCTCACATCCTCAGGGCTCCCTCCCACTCCTGAACGGGTCTTCGAAGAAACTCACGTCACAAACATCTGCACCATCCACAGGCAAAGGCCTCGCTCTGTGTCCTGCTAGTTCACAGAAGTCTGGAGCCTTCGTGGGCAGATTCTCGGGGCGATTGAACAGCCCAGGGGACCTTCTCTCCGCAGGGAGCTTCGTTGCTCAGCCCTGGTCGCTGGGTGTGGTTAGTTATTTGTCAGCTGGATCCTTGGCCCTCCCTCTGGGGGGAGGGGCTTAGACATGGGTAAAGGGGTTGAGGCTGGGGCCAGAGCTGTTGCTGGGCTGGGAGCCAGGGGCCGAGGCTGGAGGCAGGTCTGGGGCCAGAAGAGGGGCTGGGGCTGGGAGCGGAGCCACGGTTAGGGGCCGAGGCTGGGAGCAAAGCTACAGCCAGGCTGTGGTTGGTGCCAGCATCCAGGGCCATAGAAAGGTGTGGAGCCGCGGCCGAGCCGGGAGTCAGGGGCCGAGGCCAGGGCTGGGAGCAGGGTCGGAGCACAGTTGGGGGCAGAGCAGGGATGGGTGGCGCTCCCTCTCTGCCCCTCGTGGGGACTGGCCTGGGCCCCGCCGCACTCCACCGAATGTTCCTCTAGGGGGGCAGGCCCCACAGTTTGGGGACCGCTGCTCTAGGGGACTGTTCCTGCCAATGTCATTTAGTTACACTTGAGGCTAGAAGGGCCTGTGGCCAGGATTGGGAAAGAACAGCTAAGCCAGACCCAAGGATCTGGCCCCAGAGAAGCCAGTGTTGGCTGCAACTATTCACTATTTTCAGTGTGAAATTTCTCACCCAAGTCACATGATATTGCTTCTACTCCCTCATTGGATGACTGAAGCCTTTAAAATAGAACAGCGAGTGGTGATAGCGAAGAACGCACACGTCATCAGTTAGGCTCAAACTCATGGGATCAGTGACAAATTTCATGCACACCCGCAGTATCAACAACAAGCAACATGAGCCAACAAGTCCCAGGGAGAGAGCTTGCTATGTGTACTACAGAGCAGTCACAAAGCACGCTTCCTGGTCTCTGACTAGCTCTAGTTATACCCACACCGCAGTGCCTGACGGGTGAGCTCTAGAGAGGTGACTTGGCACAAGCCTTTGCCCTCTTGAGAGCTGTGATCCATGTAGCAACCTGCATGGAACGTGGCGGGAGGAGCACAGGTTGCAGGAGGGCAGAGTTTGGTGGCGGCCCCACGAAGTCAGTCTGTGTGCACGTGGCTGGAATGGCAGCTGCAGTTGCAACGTCTCTGTCAATAGTTTTCTTAATAAAGAGTCAATTTAGTTTTAAAAACACAGAATTGTCTCATGTTATTACCCAGTACATGGAAGCAGTAGCCAGTCAAGTCAGTAGTGTAGTCAAGGGTAAACTTCTTATTTGGGGAGTTAGGGCTTTAGGTTAAGTTAATTTACCCACTTCTTTTTTTTTTTACCACTACAATCCTGAGTCTAGTGAGACCCACAGCCAGGAGGAGAGTGGGATTAACAGGCAAAAAAAGCAGCAGCGAGAAACAGAACAAACAGGCAGTAAGAATGACCCAGACCACCAGGAAGAGACAAAAAAGCCCTTCCCAAGCATGGAAGCAATACCCATGTCTGGCTACAGAGCTGATAATGGGGGATAGAGATGAGAAAATGAAGCTAATTTTCTTTTACTATCCATTGGGAGAAAAGGACAAGAAATGAGTGAGACGCAGTTGCCCGGAATAATGCCCCAAACCCTGGAACAGCTAATAAAGGTGTTGGATGAGAACAGCGACCCCAGACACAATGAGATTAGAATAATAGAATATCAGGGTTGGAAGGGACTTTAGGAGGTCATCTAGTCCAACCCACTACTCAAAGCAGGACCAATCCCCAATTTTTGCCCCAGATCGCTAAATGGCCCCCTCAGAAATTGAGCTCACAACCCTGGGTTTAGCAGGCCAATGCTCAAACCACTGAGCTATCCCTTGTAGAGACAGTCTGGTTTCAACCCGCCCTGCCCTGCCCCGCAGGTATTCTACCAGAGTAAAAGGACATACTTCAAGGAGATGGACACCTGGAGGCCAAGCTGAAGTTAGAAACAGACCCCACGGGCAGGCCAAGAGATGAGTGACACCCAGAGTTTTACATTACATTAAAGAGATGAGAGCTCTGGCATCCACATGTAGCTTTGGAGACATTGAAGATTCTTTAGGGCTGGTCTACACTAACCCCATAATTCAAACTAAGATACGCAACTTCAGCTACGTAAATAACGTAGCTGAAGTTGAACTATCTTAGTTCGAATGAAAAAGCACTTACCCGGGGTCCACACGCGGCGCGCAGGCTCCCCCGTCGACTCCGCCTACTCCGTTCGTCGAGCTGGATTACCAGCGTCGACAGGGGAGCACTTCCTGGTTCGATTTATCGTGTCTAGACAAGACGCGATAAATCGAACCCAGAAGATCGATCCCGTGCCTCCGACAGGACGCGTGAGTATAGACCTACGTAAGAGACAGACTCATTTGTGGGACCCAAGATTCCAGTTTACAGGTGAGATTGTTGAGAGAAACAGTTCTAACCCTAAAGAAATGCCTCCAAATAGCAACCGCAGCTGAGCTGTCCAAGGAAAGGAGCAAACCAATGACAGCCATGTGTGCCGAACAAGTACACGGGCTTCAACTAACAGACCCCAGGTGGCAGGATAGAGACAGATTGACCAAGACTGTGGGCTTCATAGTCCAAGGCATGTACTGTGGAAAGTGACAGGAAAGATAGAAAGAAAAATGCCCAGCCTATGTGTGAGGGACGTGGAAAACAGAACCACTTTACATCCCATTGCCACGACTACCTTGGAAAGAAAAAAGGAGCAGAACAAGCCGTGACTGAGGATGTAGAGACTTGCACTGAAGAGGAGGATATCTACAGGGTAACTTCAATAGCTCTCTGTGTACACACACTGCAGAAGAAGGCTGCCAGCCATTCAACTGCTGTTTTTGCAACACTGTTATTAGATGGATTGCAGCTGCATTGTGGAACCAGCTCCAGTGTAATCCCAGCAACGCTGATAAGCAACAATATTAGACTGGAGAAATGTGACCACATGCTTGGTGATGTGCAATAAACCCATTCTGAGGCAACTGGACAAATAGAATGTCGATAAGAAACCCATGAAACAGAGAGATGTAATCACTTGGAGTTTAGAGCAGCTGTCACACGGGAGGACCAACAACTGCTGAGTAGCTGCAGTGCAAGCCATAGATCTGATCACAGCTCAACATCAGAATATCCTCAACGAGAGAGAGGCGGGAGAAGAGTCACCGTGGGCCTAGCCCAGCATTCTGCCAGAATAGAAGGGCATACTGCAAAGAGATGGGACACCTGGAGGCCCAGCTGAAGTTAGAAACAGACCCCCATGGTCAGCCCAGGAGTCGAGTGAAACCCAGAGTTCTATTAGCCCTGATGGAGCCGTTGCAGGAACTGGCAAGCCTGATATTCTTATTGTAGGAGAAGGAGACGTCTAGGAAGAGGCAATGCAGGACTCAGAGACTTTAAGGACAGAAGGGACCATCATGATCATGCCAAGCTGCAGCAACTCTGTAACTGTTGCTGGGAGTCAATATAGGCTGAATGCAGACGAGCTGAAGCTGAGGAAGACCGTGGTCCCCTGCATTGGACAGCTGTTGACTTCACGGGGACTCCAGCCAGATCCTGAGGCACAGGCAGGGGATATGCTCAGGCAGGAGCTCCTGGCTGGGCTCTTTGGAACAGAACGACGCCATCGGCTCTTTCTGGGCACCAGCTGGACATGCATTCTGAGCACAAGCCATTAGAAAACAGCATGAAGAAGTCTCTACTTTGGTGCAACCAGTGACTGCAACACATCCTTGCGGCTCCGGTGCGACAGCATAAGGCACCGCTGGTGGCAGATACATGGAGCAGGGCGGGCCTTCCTGAGCAGGGCCGGCTCCAGGCACCAGCCGACCAAGCATGTGCTTGGGGCGGCACCTGGACGGGGGTGGTGCTGAAGGGTTGTTTTTTTTTAATTAATTTTTTTTAATTTATAAAAACCAAACACTCTTCCCAGCGCCCCGGCCGGGGCAGCAGGGGGCGGCCGTGCTGCGCTCCCCGCCGGGGCAGCGGGGCCGCGGGAGAGCGGGGCCGTGGGCGAGCCGCGCTACCCGCCGGCGCCCTGGCCAGGGGAGCGGGGCGGCCGGCGGCTTTTTTGCCTAGGGCGGCAAAAAAGCCAGAGCCGTCCCTGAGCTTAGCACAGATTGAAACCGGCGCTCAGCAGAATGCCAGTGCTGGAATAGCAGGGCGGCTGTGGGACAAGACTGAGGCCTGTAAGCACAGCCTGGAAGAGTGGTGGCAGGCAAGGGCAGAGCCAGGGATGCTGCAGGTTGGGTTTGAGGGGCATTGGCCAGATTTGAGGGTGTAGGGAGGCAGGCAGAACTAGAGAAAAACAAGTGGTGATGCAGGATTATTATGCATAAGAGAAGCTGGCAAAGCAGGAGTAATATGGGCTAGGGCTGAGGTCCGTGATGCAATGCTCTCCGCTCTCTGTGCTTAGGAATCACGCTTTGACTGTTTTGATCCTAAATCAGATCGCTGGGGCTGGAGATGAAAGTGTCACAGACCTGGAAGGGGAGTCTGCTTCTAGTCCATTAGCAGAGGTGTGAGTGAATAAATCTGGATTTTGCTACATGGAGAAGCATAGAATATGCACTTTACTTGGCAACCCAGAGTGTCTCTTTGGGTCCATTTGGAGAGCTTGTTCCTGGTGTTCCACTCCATTAGTCGCTGTGTTATGCCAGTGCATGTAAATAATTATTCTGGCACTGCTTCCCCAATGGAGTGTTGTGTGAGAATCCTTCTGCGCTGTTGCAGAGCTGACCTAGAGCAGCCTGCACCGCGCCTCTGTTTCAAGCAGAGTCTGTTCTCAGCACTGCCCATGTACTAATCCCCCAAGGCTACTGGCTTCACTGCCCTGGGGAACTGCGCTGAGACAGATTGCTGGGTGTTCTCGGAAAAAGCACATTTCCAAGAGACCAACCCTGGGGCCTTTTCAGATCTGACCCCTCAAGGAACTGATAGGGGGGAAAAAAATCTGAATCTCATGAAACTCCTCTAGCTTTTTGGGTTGAAAAAACAAACCAGCGTCACTGAGCTGAGATTTTCTTTGCAGGGATTCGCCTAAGAATGAATGCTCATGTCTGCACCATAAACCCTGAGAAACAGAGAGGTTTACAGTGGAAAGCTGAACCGTAAAAAGGCTGAATGTCCCCTAGAATATGGGGCTGCGTAACCTGTGTGGTATAAATGAAACAGACCCCTCACAAAGTCATAGAAACACCCAATTTGTTCAAACTCCAACAGTGCCCTCCAGCGTCACAACAGGGGTATTACAACCGAGAGATGGGGACTGTGTGGGGGGGATGGGCTAGCTGGACCCAGCAGTCACCCAGATCCTCACTTAGTGTATGTACAGGCTTTGAGCTGGGGGCATGACTCCCCGCTGAAGGAGACATACCCTCGCTAGTATGAAGGAGACATACCCTCGCCATCAAGCGACTGCACTAAAAACAGCAGGGCAGCCACAGTGGAGCTAGGGGCTCACCACCCCAAACACAGACCTAGTGTGTTGAACAGGATCGTACTGAGGTGACTAGCCCTCCCATTTCTGGCTCTGAAGCAGCGACCTATTTTCAGCACACTAGCTCGATCAGAGCTAGCTCAGGCATCTACTGAGCTGGGAATTACAGGCCCAGCTTCAGTATAGACAAATCCTTAGTCCGATGATCTGACAGAATGTTGCAGTGACCAGAGCCTCTGCTGGGGGAAATGTATCATTCAAACATCCTGTGTCTGCCCTGCTAAAATCTTGAGGTTGGCTTATATGTCATGAGAGTTTGAGGGTTTTTTTTATTTTCCTTCTGGTTTCTGAGTCTTCAAAACTTGGTCTTACCTGAAACCCTAAGGGTACAATGAAAGCTCAAATTCCCACATCCCGTATGAGTCGAGGAGCTGGGGCTTCAAGAAAAACACCGCCTGTTGTGAGACGCATGTTAAAGTTGCGAGAGAGAGGGATGTCCCAGGTTTGGAGAGTCCTGAGTCTGAGGGTCTCCAGTGTGAGATAGTCCTCCCAGGAGGTGATCCAGTCTGAAATGACCCTTTTTAAAACACCCAACCTTGGAGGTGGTTCTGTGTTTTAAGTCCCGCTTGGTCTGAGTCTCCTTAAAAAATGGACGCAGTTTCGGCTCTCTGGCTTTAAGCTTTCTGTGCTTATCAACACAAAGGAGATGATCTGACCCTCTAGGACCTGGAAAATGGGCCAGGAAGGATACAAGATCAGCCATGCCGCCTCCCCCCACCCCACCCCCCAACCCGCCCAGAATTCAACAAAACAGGGGTGGGGAACTAGGACGAGAGCAGGTTCAGCCCCCAAACCTACTTTCTGAGTCACCCAGTGGCCTGTTTACATACCGAGCTCTGCAGGCAAAGCCTGCCAGGGCCAGGAAGGGGGTGGGCAGGGTGTCACTGGGGAAGGGTGCTGCCTGCACCTGGGTCTTGGGGGAGGGGAGGGATGGTGAGAGGATGCGGGGTAGGGGGAGGGGAGTCCCGAGGGAATGGGGTAGATGATGAAGTTGTGGGGGGACAGGTAGTTCCCGAGGAAGGGTGGAGATGCTGAGGTCCCATGTCCAGCTGCACCAGGTCCAGTGGGGAGTGAGGGGGTGCATCCCAGTGGAGGCCCCTGCATTAAGTGATGCTGTGGTGGACAAGAGCCAATGGGTCACAGCAGGGAGCTGGGCCCAGCCCTGCAGGACAGGAGCCACCACCGGAGGGTGATTGTGGGGCAGGCTCAGTGCCCCTAGGAATGTTTCGCCAGCCGCCTGTGCCCAGCAGCAAGTGAAAAGCGTCCTGGTTAGAGTCTGGTAAGAGCTTAGGGCAAAGGGTCTGGTTAAATCACAAGCAGTACAGACCCATCTCTGTAGGGCCTGACCCTGCTCCCACCGAGGGCCGCAGAATCAGGCTGGGGCACGTGGTTTCCAGCTTGTCTGTTTTGTGTGACACCATAGTGACACCTAGTGGTCAATCGGCAAACACACCCCTATAAATGGCTGCACTGAAAACTGGTCCCCGTTTCTTAGCTGGGTGGCCTGGAAGCTCCCAGCATGGAGCAGCAGGTGAGTCTCTGGCATTGCCAAACCTGCAAGTTCTAAACTCCTGTGACAGGTCCAAGGGCTCGAGAGAGTGACCTATTACAGCAGGTGTGTTTAAAATGTCACGGTCCCTTGTGGGTCCATCTTCTGATGGTCGAACTCTCTGAACTAAGCCCCCACCCGTGTGTGTGTGTGTTTTCCCAGTGGATACACAGACTGAAACGCATGCACCATGCCCCTCTTCCCTCTGGCGGTGAGTGGGGATGTCTGCTCACCTCTTCCTCCTCCCTCAGCATCCTTCTAGGCACTGCAGGGTCCCTCGAAGCAGTGTCCCTTATCTTGCCTGGATATGTTCCCATCTATTTCTTCCAACCACCATCCCCTGCACCCCTCCCCATGGGCCATACAGCCTGGTGTTTACAGGCACCACCTTCGGCCCCCTCTGCACAGTCCAGCAGTTGTAGGGTGAAAAGTGCATCTGGGCTGGCAGAGAGCTATTCCTCTAAAGTCTGGAGAAGCAGGGAGATTTAGGAATGATGGAGCTAGGAGACTGGATCTGGGAGCAGGGAGAGTCTAGGGCAGGAGGAGACTAAGACTTGCTGACCAAGGAGACTGGGACTAGGCTAAGAAATCTGAGGAGTGGAAACTGGGACTGGCTAGGTCTTCAGAAGTTATTTTTCCTCCCTTGGTATCCTGCTGTTAAGAGAATTGTCTCATTAGACTGACTCACACTTGGTAAGGTAACTCCCATTCTTTCATGTATTTATACCTGCTCCTGTATTTTCCACTCCATGCATCTGATGAAGTGGGTTCTAGCCCACGAAAGCTTATGCCCAAATAAATTTGTTAGTCTCTAAGGTGCCACAAGGCCTCCTCGTTGTTTTAACTTGATATCATTGTTTGATGAGATTACAAGTTTTGTTGATAAAGCTAATAGTGCTGATGTAATATACTTAGACTTCTGCAAATAGGGGAGAGGAAGCGATAGCTTGGCAGTTTGAGCATTAGCCTGCTAAACCCAGGATTGTGAGTTCAATCCTTGAGGGAGGGGCCATTTAGGGATCTGTCAGGGGACAGTACTTGGTCCTGCTAGTGAAGGCAGAGGACTGGACTCAATGACCTTTCAAGGGCCTTCCAGTTCTATGAGCTAGGCATATCTCCATAAAGCAATTAACTTAGCACTATGTATTATTTTGATTAAAAGACTAGAATGATATAAAGTCAACATGGCACACATTAAATGAATTAAAAACTGGTTAAATGACAGGTCTCAAAATGTAATTGTTTTGTCTTTGAATGCAGTTATGTAACAAAAAAAAATCTACATTTGTGAATTGCACTTTCACAACAAAGAGACTGCACTACAAAACTTGTATTAGGTGAATTGAAAAATACTATTTTATCATTTTTACAGTGCAAATATTTGTAATAAAAATTATACAATTTGATTTCAATTACAACATATGTGAATACAATATATGTGAAAATGTAGAAAAACATCCAAAATATTTAATAAATTTCAATTGGTATTCCAGGGGTTAACAGTGCGATTAAAACTGCAATTAATTTTAATTGCGATTAATTTTTTTGAGTTAATTGTGTGAGATAACTGCGATTGACAGCCCTACTTAAAATCTATCTTTCTCTAGTTAATAAACATATTTTACTGCTTTGTCTAAATCAGTATGTTTGATTGAAGTGTTTGGGAAATTTCACTTGAGACCAAGGCTGGTGCATAAACATTACTCTTTGTTGGAATGGCAGACTTCATATGAAATTGCGCTGCACAGTGAAGGAACTGGGCAGTACAAGCCACACCTCTCTGGGGTAGAAGTCTGGGATTAGAGAACTTGCTGGTGCTGCTCTGTAGTTTAATTCTTGTCTGGCTATAGCACTCAATACTGTATACTTGGGGGCAAATTACATGCGAGAGGCTGGGTGTGGGTAGAACCTGGAAGGGTGGCTGTTCACCAGCAAAGCAGTGTAAAAGGCATCTCAGGCTGGAGAGCTGAGAGAATACCGCTGTTTTGTTCCCTGGGGAATGTCACAAACCCACCTACTTTTTTTTTTTTTATTCCATAAACATCAAGCTCTAATCTTCATCTGCAAACAAACAGACTAACTTCTAGAAAGTTAAAGGGAAGTGATGAAAACATCACAGTCTTTGTCGCACCTTTTACTCCAAGCAGACAACAGTAAGCATAAGCTTTAGTCTTATTTTGAAAATGTAGATTTAGTGCTGGTGAAAGATATTGACCTATCTGACTTTCCATGGGATTAATTCAGCCCCTTGAGCATATGCCTTAATATAGTTTTCAAATCTGACTGTTTACTAATTTGTATGCGTGTTGTAGCCATGTTGGTTCCAGGATATTAGAGACAAACTCCTTTACCCCAGACGGCCTGTCACCAGTGTTTGAACCCCATCCCAGGCCACTTGGGCTAACCTAGTACAAGCAGGAACCTCTCGCTCCATGGGGAGGCAGACTAACCCCTGGGGAATATCTGACCCACACTTTGCCAGTGGGTTACACACATGTTGCAGGACCATATCTCCAGCCTAAGCCACAGGCCTGCGCCCCACGCCCCAGCTCCCGGAGTCAGGCGATCACAGGGGAGTCCCACCGCTCATTCACGGGACAGGGCGGCTCCAGCCCTCCCGCCTGCAGGAACCCACTGAGAACACGACCCAAGCAACCCCGCTGCGAGCCGGGCCCGAGCCTGCAGCCGGCCAGGCCCCGGGCTGGGGACCGGCTCCGTGCAGCGCCCAGCCCCTCCCCCGGGGACAGGACCAGGACAACCCCAACCCCTGCTGCCCAGGCCCGACCCCGGGGGGTTGTTTGTGGTGCAGTCCCCTCCTCACGTGACCTAAGACGCGTCACGTGATACGGGAGCCAACTAGCCGTGCATCACGTGACCGAGCCAGCCGCTTCCGCCGTAGTAGCCGCCGGACCCACTCTCGCCACGTGACACAGGCGACCCTGCGGGAGGGTGGATAGTTATGGCTTCAAGATGGCGGCGCGCAGGTCGGGGCCCGGCACCGCCGGGGGGAGCCTGTTGTTGAAGCTTTATTGTTCCTGCTGCTGCCGCGCCGCTCCCAATAAAGGTAACCATGGAAACGGGCGGGCTGCGCCGCGCCGCGCCGCAACAGCCACCGGCCGGGCTGTCCCGGAGCCGGGCGGGGCCCCCGGGGGATGGGGGATTCCCGCCGGCCGCGACCCGCCCCGGACCTGGCCTGGGGGCTCCTGCCACACAGGCCGACGGAGCCCCCCCCCCCCCCCCCCGCGCCTCGGGCCGCTGGGGGAGGGGGTTCCCTTAGCATCCCCCCCCCCCCCCCCCCCGGGCCGGCTGAGGAGAGCCCCGGGCTGGCGCGGGCCCCTCTGTGACACGGCGTCCAGCTGCAGCGAGAGCGAGCCGGGCCCTGGGGGTGGCTGGCCGGGGGCGCCTCTTTCTCCGCTCCCCCCCCCCCCCGCCAGCGGCGTCCCCGGGGCCAGGCCGTGAGGAGGGGAGCGCCGGAGGCTCCGCTTTAAATCCAGAAGCGGCTCCGTGCCCTGGGCCTTGGTGCCGGGACTGGGCCGTTCAGGTCTCTGGGGGACTCTGCTCCGGTCCGCTCCGGTTTTTCCACATGTTAACTGGGTAGGACTTTGATGGACATAATTAGCGAGGCTCAGATCTCGTCATGGTTCGTTTTAGTACAAGGCAGGGACAGGTCACGGGCGATAAACAAACATTCCCGGAAGCCGGGACCTGCCTGTGACTTTGCCGCTGCGGCGCCATGGTTTCCCCCACCCCCGTGGTGGCTGGGAGCTGGGGGGCTCCCCCTCCGCCCATGGCGGCTGGAGCTGCAGGGTGACCATATTTCCCAAAGAGAAAGTGGGACACCCCGGCCGCTCCCCCTTTGCGCGGCTGTCGCCCGTCGCTGGAACCCTGAGGAGGCCCCCTCAGGAGTCTCACAGGAACTTTGCACCTGTCACTGCTTGTCGCCGGAACCCTGCCTGGGCCCCACTGGCTGTCAGCTCCAGAGTCCTGCAGCCCCTGGGCCTGAAGCAGAGAAGCCTCTGGAAGTCAGGGATTCAGTGACTTCCATGACATAAACCAAGCTTTAATAATTAGGGGCATTCCCAGATCTCTTATTCCGGGCACGCAGCCCTGTCTGCTCTTCTAAGGTGTTGAAAACTTTTTTATAAATGGAGATATGCCAATCTAGAACTGGAAGGACCTTGAACAGTCATCGAGTCCAGTCCCCTGCCTTCACTAGCAGGACAAGTACTGTCCCCTGACAGATTTTTGCCCCAGGTCCCTAAGTGGCCCCCTCAAGGATTGAACTCTCAACCCTGGGTTTAGCAGGCCAATGCTGAAACCACTGAGCTATCCCTCCCCCCTAAAACTAGATTGTCCTGTTTATTTCTCATCTGACAACAACGTGAACCGGCTTAAAAATTGCTGGGCTCATAAAAATCTTTAACAACTACTTAGTGGGGTAGGAATTAAAATCCCAGTTGCTGTATGTGTGGAGTTCTTCCCAGGGTTCCACAATAGTGGAAGCATTAATTAAAGTCATTCTCAGAATGCTGTTAGGGTTCAGAATTCTGCTATACACTTTAGTATGATCTTGTCCTCATTCTTAAACATGTATCATATAAGGCACACTTAAGAAAGATGAAAAGCCTGTCCTATGCAGTCAAGTGTGCCCAACTAATGAGTGTTACTCAGATTCTTTCTTTCTTTCTTTGCAAGGTGGGGAGAGATGTCACTTTATTTAGATTGTTAAATACAATGTTTCTTTAAGCAAATAAATTAGAATGTAAATTTATGAAAAAAAATAATTTTTTTCTTTAGTTACACTTTTCAATATAAACTCTCTCAAATATAATTTAATTCCTGATAGAGGACACACTTATAAAATACATCATCCTAATGCAAGTCTTTTAAAAATGTTGTAGATATTTTCTCCCTTCTTCTTTAAGCATTTCCTTCATAGATTCCCACCCTCGGGATGTACATATGCCTCACCATATAAGCTTGTGATCTGGAAAGCAGTAGCCAGTAGCAACTGCATTTATGCCTTCATATCTCTGGTGTTATAAAAATAAGAAATGAGGGTTTATAAAGAGCCATGGTCCTTAACCATCTCCCAGTTCTTTTTGCGTACCATAAAATCAGAACCCTTGCTAATCCCAATAATCTCTGCTGTATGAGCCATCTTTAGTGCTGGTTTAGCTAGTGGGAGGAAGGAATGGGCTTATATTTAAGGCACTAGACTGGGATGCCCCAGGCTTCATGTGTGACTTTATGGATGTCACACGGGGCAGATTTTGTGAAAAAAACGTTCAGCATCCAAAAGCTCCCATTTGGACACTCAAATGTTAATGGCCAGATTTTCAGAAAGAGCTCATTTCCCATTTTGGCATTGTTCTCAAAGGGAGCTGATGAATACTAAGTATTTTTTAAAAATTGGCCCTTAATTGTTCTGTGCTTCAGTTCCCTATTTGTAAAATGGAAATACTAGTATTTCCAACTACAGAGGGGAATTGTGAGGATACATTCATTAATGACTGTGATGGTGGCCATATGAGTACCTAAAGAGAGAGATTTTAGGGTTTAAAATCTTAGGAGATGTCTCCGTGGCCAATGCTGAGAAGAAAACCAGCTTTAAGTGCTGTGAGGCCAAGATGCTTTTCTTGGGGATAAGTACTCCTGGAGGAATTCTGCTCCAAAAAATTAAAAATTCTGCAACAAAAAATAAATTCTGCTCATAATATGTCAAAATTCTGCATATTTTATTTGTCAAAATAACACAATATAATCATACCACTTTCAATTATTTTTGGTCATTTATTTCAAAATACCTGTCAGCAAATACGTCTGTAACAATACAGGCAACAACAAAGATTCAGGAAATGTTTTCTGACAAATAGATTTCTTACTAGACATATTAATACAGAACTCTGAGTAATAATTCATTTAAACTACAATACATAACCGTATTTCCCGCACTCAGAAGCAGTGTAAAGGCTAGGGGGAGTCAGGGGTAACGGAGGAGCTGAGGGAGAGGGAAGTAAATTGCTGGGAAGGAGCCTGGGTGTGAATTTGGAGGGTTGTTGGGTATGGGTGGGAAAAATATGGAACAGGTTTTTTGAGGGGTGGGGAGGGATTGTTAGGGAGTTCTGCCATGCAGACTCTGAACGACCCCTAGCTTCTCCCATTCAGTCAGGCACATCTGCCCCCTGTCCGTGTGTCCCTCCACCGCCACTCAGACACCCATTCCCCCATCCCCATGTGGTCCTGCACCCCTCCCCCTGTCCCTATGTGGCTCTATACCCCTTTCCCCCCATCCCCATGTGTCTCTGTGCCCCCACCCAGCCACTCCTCTGTCCCTATGTGTCCCTATACCCCTCCGCCTGTTCCCATCTATCTCTGTGCCTCCACTCAGCCACCCCCTGTCCCTATGTAGCTCTGCACCTCCTTCCCCACTGTGGACCTGTGCCTCCACTCCAATTCAGCCCCTGCCCCAGTCTGTCTTCCCCCACTAGCCCTTATGAGCCCCTGTCTGACCCCTTCCCACCCCCAGCACCCTATGCTGTCTGTCTCCCCATAACCCCTGTCTCCTGACATGGCCTGACAGGCGCTGCGAAGAAGGCAGGCTCTTTCTCTTCCCTAGCTGGCCTAGAGCTGCTGCTTTGTTCTATCACCACAGTGCCCTCTGGTGGGCAACATTTCAGGAGAAGCTTTTTTCTACACAAAAAAATTAAAAATATGCATGTCTTATTAATTATGCACACGCACAGTAGCACAGAATTCCCCCAGGAGTAGATAAGGGAATCTCACATACTGATCCATCTGGTCCCTCCTCACTTCTCTTCTATTAGCTGGACATGCTGGTTGTTGTGAAGTTGCTTATGAGAGCAGAGCAGCTGGTATTGCTTTTATAGAGCAGCACTGAGGGATTTGTTTTGGAATAGGATAATTCTATGGACTTTACAAACAAATTTGAGGAAAATAGGCACCATTTTGGGCTGACTATTCTTACCCTGTGTCCTTCCAAAAGGTTTTCCTTTAGAAGACTTTCAGTGAGGATCAGTACTCATTATGGACTGCTTCATGCCTTGTCTGATATCCGTCTCTGTCAAGGCTAATTCCCCACGCTGGCACTTCGAGTGCAGAAGGTGGGGGCCTGCAAGGATTCTAAAAATTAATACTGGCCACTCCAGGCTTGTATTAAACTCCCAAGGTTACAGCTTTTCTCCAACCTTGGATTGGTAGATGCTGCCACCACCCAAGTGCAGAGCCCCTTTGAGAGCCCAGGAAGGCGCCCTTGGGAATTCCTTCCTGTGGGGTACCCTCAAGCCCTTTCACACACATCCCCCTCCAGGGAAGAGCTGAAAAAGAAAGAAAGAAAAAAAAAGGGAAATCAGCTGTTGCCACCAGCTAATTAAACAACATGTACACAAACCTCTTAAGACACACAAATCTAATTATGTTATTAAAAAAGTTAAATTTTATTAATAAGAAAGAAAATACATCTGGAAATTTAGGCTATTGCTAGATTTTAAAAGAGCAACTACAAAAATTAAGCACCAAGAATCGCTTTCTTGAGGTACAGCTTAAAGGTTATAAGCAAAACAAAAACACCTGGGAATCCACAAGCCATAACGAAATAAAAGGGATAAACCTAATTACGTCTTCCTAGACATTTCCTGACCTACTTACATAGCTGGGTTTTTAAATGAGTAGTTTCTAGGTATGACACTGATGATTTTTTCATACCTGGCCCAAGCTTCTTACAGCACAGTTGTTGCCCTGTCTGCCTCTCCCCAGGAGAACAACAACAGACAGACAAAAGGGGAGTCTTTTTTCAATTTTAAAAAGTTCTAGCCTTCCCATTGGCTCTTTTGGCCAGGTGCCCACTCACTTCCTTTTACCTCTGCATAGCAGTGAGACTTTTTAACCCTTTACAGGTAGAGCAATTAGGGAACAGCTACTAAGAGGGATTTTATAGCTACTGGCTGGTTGGAAGAGTATGTTCTCCTGTGCTTTACTGAAAGCAGACTGGCACAACGCAGCTGGTCAAAACAGTGTAAACACCACAGTGAATTACAATGTGGAATCTGTATGTCTGATGTAAACTCGCACGATGAACAGAAATTCAAATCTGCAACTGGCATCCTGTGTGTATTGCAGATGTCACTGAAAACCTGTATAATCTCAGTATCTCAGCATTCTTGGGCACAATGAGGCATGCTAGGAACAGAGTTTCAAAGCAAACTTTGACTTTGTTTTTTGTATTTTAGATTTCAACAGGACTTCCATGATTGTAATTTTGTACTTTGATTAGGGCTACACTGTTCCAAGTAGGATAGGTGGCTGCCCTTGCTTCAAAGGATAATGGAAAGCTCACTGTGAAGAGCTGGGACATACCAATTTGTTTTTCAATCTATTTTATTTCCATTCAAAGCATCAGTGCAGACAGATAGCCTAGGAAAGCAAGGAATGCTTTGGCTGTATTCTGCCGCATTTAGAGATTGAGGAAGACTGAATATAGTCAAAGTGTTGCTTGTTTTCCTCTATCTGTCTGCACTGATGCTTTGAACTGAAATAAAATAGATTGAAAAACAAATTGGTATGCTCTGGCTCATCATATTGAGTTTTGCATTATCCTTTGGGAGCACTGCCTGCTCCAGCACTTTGGATCACCCAAGAGGAAGGTAATGACCCCTCAGTTTCTTTCAACTCTTCAAAAGACTGTCACTTTTGGTGGGAGAGGAAAGAAAATCGATTCATGTATGTGGTGTTCTGGCTTTCCAGTAACCCTTTTTCTAAGGTCATCATCTTGATAACAAGAAGACAGGAAACTGGGTAACACGCACAAAAAAAGTATTTAAATTCTGAGTTAAGACCGTCACTCTGTCCTTAACTCTCACATTTACACAGCGCTTGATATGGAGCTTCGCTCACTTTTCAGAGACTGCTGCAATGCCCAAGGGACAGCACAGTGAAAGAATGTGAAGGAGCGAACATCGGCTTTCTGTTCACTTGTGTTTATTGGTTTAGATGAAAACCTTTAAAAACATGATTTGAGCAGGTGCCACATGGGCATTGACAGGGCAAGCTCTCCTCTCACTTAGAGGGGTCATCTTAGGAGAGAGAAGGAAGTTTGCCCCAATGACCAATTCAGGGCTTAGCTACTCTAAGCAGAGTGCAAACAAGGGGGCCCAACTAGTGCCGACAGTGATAGGCTATTTCATGATGCGGGTTTTAGACTCATCAGCTGTCAGACAGAAGTGACTTTTATTTATAGCTGGCAGGCTGGATTATTCTCTTTGCTGATCAGCACTCCTTCATTTTATATACTTTGCAAGCTTTGTAATTTCCTATAAGCTTGAATATAAAATATTTTCCCCTAATGTTCTTACACTCAGAGTGTTTAACAGCATTCCCTTATTTAGCCCCTTATTAGGCAATATTCTCGTTTTTTGTGCATTGTTTTTATCACCAATGTCTGCATTGTCCAGGTCTGGCAATAGCATTTGTTAGCAAAGTTCTGTCAGCAGGGGGAGCCCATGACTGTGGATCTGTAGGTTGTTTAAAAAGTAGTGCTGTGTTATTGTTTATTAATTTCTTGGTAATGCAATGGTGGTCGATTTTTTTTTTTGTTTTTTAAAGGGTAGACAAATAAAGACACTTGAAATCCTGAAAAAGAGCTTCTCCGTCATGTTATACATTTTAAAGTTAGTCACTTTGGTTCTAATAATCTTTAAACGCAATGTTTAAAGCAGGTTTTGGTATTTTTATCGGTTTCAGCAGATGTGTTGGTCAGAACCTTATATATATTAGTTATGGCAGTGCCAAGGATATGAGATCTTCATGCGTGCAATGGCATTGGCACTCTGACAATCCCTGATGTTAACAGCTTTCTGATGGCATGAGAGCACCAGGTACTCCTGAGGGACTTCTGTGCCAAAAAATTAAAAATGCTGTGCACAATATTTTAAAATTCTGCAGATTTTATTTGTTAGTAAATAAACATGGAGGCTTCAGCATGGCAGTGGGGAGCACAGGCCACTGGTTGCATGGAGGTGGGAGATCACCCTGCAGTCCCCCCTCTCCATTCCAGAGGGACAGGGACTTGGCAGTGAGGCTGTACCTGACCCTGACACAGCGCAAGGGCTGGGCCTACCCCAGAAACACCCTGGGGTCCTGCCCCTTCATGCCAGGTGCACCAGGTGTGGGCAGGCAGGCTCAGCCCAGCAAGATCCAAATGTAGAGGGGCTTAGAGGGGCGGATCCAGGTGTAGGGTGAGAGGGTTCTGTGTGGAGAAATCTGGGTGCGGGAGGCTTCGTGGCAGGTCCAGGGAGGATCTGGATGAACAGGGGCTTAGTGAGAGGTTCCGGATGCAGGGGCAATGGGACTCTACAGGGGGTCCAGGTGAAGGTGGTTGGGGCTCAGCAGGAGGGGTCTGGGTTTGGGGGGGATGGAGCTCAGCAGAGGGGCTCTGGGTGTAGGGGGTTCAGCAGAGGGAGGGGGGCCAGGTACTGGGGGTGTGGGGCTTGGTGGGTGGGGAAATTTTATGCCCTCTGTTATACAGGATGTCAGACTAGATGATTGCATTTGTCCCTTCTGGCCTTGGAATCTATCAAAATGGTCCTAAGTTCCCCCTCAAGGCAGGAAGCTCCCTGCGTGAGAAGGCGTGAAATGGCTGCTTTTCCTCATATGGTTCTTCTTCTCTTGATCCATGAAGAAAAACTAATTAGGGGCTAACTCAGCTCAGCAAGTGTCTTGGCTTTCTCTCCAGGAGACTCCCTCGCACAGCCCCTTCTTTTGTTTAAATTGCAATGGAGTAGCATTGAAAATGAACAGAGGCAGCTTTCTGATCAGACGAGGAACAGTGTTCAGATGGCTCCGGTGCCCCAGAGGAACCAACAACTGCACCGCTAAGTTGTGCTGTACAGAGGGTTTGAAATCCCTAAAGAAGTGAGCTCTCAAATCCTTGAGCTTGGCTCAGAAGTGGCCTCAGCGATTCAGGCTGAAAAAGCAACAAAATTGCCTTTTCCTTTCAAGTAGGGATGGCAAGAGGCACATAGAGAACATACTGTCAGCGCTTAGCAGATAAATAACAAGTAATGATGATGACCAGAAACATATTCCCCGTACAGCCCAGGCAGTAAGCCAGCTTTCCCAAAAGTCATCCATAAAATGTCTGGAAGCTGAAGCCAGACAAATTCAAATTAGAATTAAGACATACATTTTAATAGTGAGTGTAATTAACCATTGGAACAAACTACCTAAGGAAGAGGTAGATTCTCCATCTCTTGATGACCTTAAGTCAAGACTAGACACCTTTCTGGAAGAGATGCTTTATCCAAACAAGTTATTGGGCTCAATCCAGAGGTAGCTGAGTGAAATGTAATGGCCTGTGATATATAGGATGTCAGAATAGATGATCTAATGGTCCCCTTTGGCCTTAAACATTATGAATAAAAGATATGTAGTCTGCCTAGGGAGCTTATGCATCTTGGACAGCAGTCCTGAGGTTGGACATAGCAGTCACCTTTAGTGTAAAGAAAATGCCCATTCTCTTTGGGATCACAGTGGCTCTTTAGGACCCTTCAGGTGGATGACTGCAAAAGGGGCTATGACTTAGTGGCTCAGAAGCATTGGCAGCCATGGTCTATGACCCTCTGCTTTAATGTTGTCTGTCTTGGAGAAGGGGCAGGGGCCTCTGAGGCTGGTCTTGGATTTCTTGTATAATGTCTTAACCCTGCAACCTTATCTTCACTACTCCTGACCAACAGCATGTTGGGAAGAGGAGTCTGGCTTCAGCCTTGGCACTGCGATGTTTAAGCAAATAGGTGGAGGAGACTGACACTTTGGAAAAGATTTGAGGATGGGGCTGAGTAGTGAACTCTTCTTTCAGGACATAGATCGGGGATCTCAAACTCAAATCACCAGGAGGGCCACATGAGAACTAGTAAATTGGCCCGAGGGTCGCATCACTGAAACCTTTTCATACAATGATACAAAAGTATAGTCAAAAATGAAAAAAATGAAGAGTAATATAGTATTCTATTAAAAGTCAATGTATTAACTTTTTAAAAACTGTAATGCAAAGAGGGGTTTTAATAAAATATAAACACTCAGCAATGTTTGGAGCTTGGCTGCCAGTGGAGTCGGCGCCTATGGCGGGCCGCAGGAAATAACGCCGCGGGCCGCATATGGCCCACGGGCCGCGTATTTGAGACCCCTGACATAGATGCTCCCTATTCTCCTTTCACAGGGAGTATCCTGTCTTTTATTCCACACCAATCATGATCAAATCCCATTTCAGATACTAGAGATCCTTCAGCTCTAGGCAAACAGCAGGTGGGTAATGCTGCTGATACATGGAATCTGGCAAGGAAAATGGGCTGCCTCCTCCTCTCACAAACGCCAGTGTGATTCCACTGGTGTGAGTTGAGTTACTCCTGATTTACAGCATTGTGGGAGGATAATTGAGCACATATATTTAGTAAACCTGAGCGCAGGTGGCTGATTTGGAAATTCCCATGTAATGGAGAAGAGTTATAGACAACCGGTGGTCATAGTGACACACACAAGCCACATCTACCTCAGATCCAAGGAACCAGAAGGTTGAGCTGTTCAGTATTCAGATTTATACATATTCATGGAAAGGAGCCTCTATTCTGTGCTCTAGGCGTTCCTTGACTCATTTTGAAAATGCATTTATTTCCTCTGCCCTCCTGCGTCTTGTGTAGCTCAAAAGCTTGTCTCTCTCACCAACAGAAGTTGGTCCAATAAAAGATATTACCTCACCCACCCTGTCTCTGCTATCCTGGGAGCAACACGGCTACAACAGAACTGCAAACAACTCTGTCGGTGTGTCACTCTGAACCCTAGAATGTCTGAGTCAGTGTGCTTTTCAGGAGTGAAATGCACCTGTGTGGAGTGGTCCAGAAAAAGTCCTATATGCTTTCAGGCTTGCTTGACAGGTTTTAATGGGACTCAGGCGTTGTGTGGGCCCTCTGCATGCGGCAAACTTCACCCTATGAGCTTGGCAAGGAAATCCCTGTGAGATGTTGTGTGTAATGTTCAGATGGTGGGCATAACCAAGTAAAATCAAAACCAGTTTTCACTAGAACGCTCTTCTCCGCACGTGTGCTATTTCTCTGCCAATTTGAAACTCTGAGCAGTTATGAGTTTGAGCAGAGTAAAAAAAAAAAAAGTCACATGACTGTTTTTATGATGGAAAAATGTGATTTTGTTTGTATTGTCTGTTCATTCTCCCTCATTCTTAAATATACCTTAATTATGGTGGCCATTCCTGTTAATTACTGAATTGATCCTTTGAACATTTTAAACAAAAACAGGACTTTTTTGCAGCTGTTTCTTTCCACCTTGCTATTTGCTAACAAGGTGTTTTGTTTTATCTGTAGCTGGTTCTCATGAAAGCAGTGTGGCATCTGAAGGCGGACGAGGCCAGTAGACCCCTGGAGCAATGGAGCTTCCCAATTACAGCAGGCAGTTGCTACAGCAGCTTTACACACTCTGCAAAGAGCAGCAGTTCTGTGACTGCACCATCTTCATTGGGACTGTGCACTTCAGAGCACACAAGCTTGTGTTGGCTGCTGCCAGTCTGCTCTTTAAATCCCTGCTGGATAGCACAGACACCATCTCCATTGATGCTTCTGTGGTGGCTGCTGATGAGTTTGCTCTTCTGCTAGAAATGGTGTATACCGGCAAGCTACCGCTTGGCAAACATAACTTCACCAAAGTTATCTCTGTGGCGGACAGTCTGCAGATGTTTGATGTGGCTGTTAGTTGCAAAAACCTTCTCAGTGACCTCATCAGCTGCTCCACTCAGAATCAGGTAGTGAGGGACAGCTCCATTCAGACAGTAGATTCATCCAGAAATAATATTGGTGCTAATGAGCCACCCCAGACTGAAAACCCTCCTGTTGAAGATTCTTTGGATGCTCAGCTTCCTGAAAAGGCTTCAGCTTCTGTTGGCCCTGAAGAACCTGAAATGGAGACAGTCACCTCCACCACAGCGCGAGAAATCACTGGGACTCACACCTTGGGCCATGAGGAGATTCTGGAGGAGGAAACCCCAATGGAGTCAAAATCCCTCAATGAGGATTCAAGTGCCCATGCTGACCACCATTCCCCTGCCAGATGGGACAGCTGTGAGGAAGGGGAGACTGCTGAGCCCGTGAAGAAAAAAGAAAAAATTAATGATCCAGGTGAGCAGTTGAGACTCCAGTCACAGCTCTGTCTTCCAGCAATTTGCAGCTGAGCTGCTTAATTGGTTCCTGGTGGGTGGGTGTGTGGGTTGGGGGTGGGGGGGGGGGGCGTAGTTTGGCATGTGTTCCCTCGCTAATGCATAACTCTGAAGCAAGGGTCCCCTTCTAAGAATTCCGTGGATGCCCTCTTCCCCTCTGAACCCAGACAGATCCCTTCTTGCCCTGGGCGTTACAAAGTCTGCTTCCTGATGTACGGTTGTTATTTCACCTGAGCTGCTGTGAGCAAAGCCTGTTCTGCCTATATGTGGACTTCTGCATCTGACTTGCAGAGGAAGAGAGGTGGGCAGAGCAATAGGTGACCACAGAAGTCTGCTAATCGTCCTTTAGCCTTTAAACTTCTGTTCACCGGGGGAGGAAGTACAGATTGCATTGTGTTTAAGTAAATGCTTCTAACTAGTGTTAAACACTGTCCCCCGTGCAGGCTGGATAGTCTGTAAAAGGAACCTGTGAGGCAGTTTTTCCCTATTATATCAGTGGTGATAGAAACCCTGTGTAAAGTGCTAGTTATAAACTGATGACTGTCCATCATCTTATACTTTCCGTGAATCCTTTCAATAAATGAGTAACTTGTCTCACTTTTTACATGCAGAAGCAGAGAGCAAAACCTGTAAACTGGATTTCCTGCGTCAGTATGAAGGTGTTTTCTCAGAGGCCCTTTCTGATACCAAGGCCGTGCTGAAGAGACTGGATGAGTGCAGGGGAATTGAAGGGTCTCAGAGAGAGGTAGGTGTGTTTGCTGGACAAGTGAGAGGCTTTTCCCCTTCCCTCACCACTTAAATGGTCTCTGTGTGGGAAATCCCTTCCTGAAGTTTGCCAGAAATTCTAGCAAGTCAGGTGTATGTCTCTGTGTTCCTGAAAATTTTTGGCCGCTGGTAGGCATCAGCCATAAGCCTCTGATTTCAAGATTCTCTCTCAGTAAAGTATGCTTGTTCTTCAGACGGACAACACAAAGCAACAGATCTACTAAACCAAACAGCAGGGAGATTGGAATGGGCCTTTTGGAAACAGAGACTCCTGTGTCATGTTGCTGGAAGGGCAATGCCCTTGAGAGAACAATGCCTGTGAGAGAAGCACTTGTGAAGCAAGCTAGCTGGGGCATGTAGTCTAGAGATTTAAATTTAAATTTTGTTTGTTCTTTAGGCTTCACTAGTACTGGCTGCTTGCCTCCTATTTGTGGTGTTCTCTTCAGGAACGGTATCAGTTTATTATTGTAAAGGACTGATATATGAGCGGGGGGGGATAGCTCAGTGGTTTGAGCATTGGTCCTGCTAAACCCAGGGTTGTGAGTTCAATCCTTGAGGGGGCCATTTAGGGATCTGGGGCAAAAATTGGGGCTTGGTCCTGCTTTGAGCAGGGGGTTGGACTAGATGACCTCCTAAGGTCCCTTCCAACCCTGATATTCTATGATTCTATGATATGGCAAAATTAAACTTTGTACGATGGGGTATACAGACTCCTCACTTACCAAGAAAGAGTTAATGAGAGCCTGTGGGCCCACTCATCCTCACCCCTTTATACCTGTGCAAGGTGTCTAGCCTGGAGGGAGGAGATAAAAGAGGAAAAGTCCAGCTCAGTGGTGGGTGAGTGGGAGAGGGAGTAGACCACTGGACAGGACTGGCAAGTTCCTGCAAAAAAACTAGTTTAGGACAGGACATTGGTAAATATTACTTTAAACTGGGAAAAATAAAATTGTTGTTAGAGAATACTAATAAAAATTACTGAAAAATGTTTAGCATTTTGATCATTGTTTTGCAATAATGTGGGCTGTTTAATTTTATAAATAAAATAAAATAAAACAAAAAAGAGTCTTAACTTAAAGGCTATTGCCTTGGCTACTTCAAACAGAGTGCCTGCAGAGAGCCCCAGTGAAGTCAAGCAAAGTCCTTTTGACTTCACTGGGGCTCCCTGCAGGCAGAGAACTCTGCCCACACAGGATCAGTTTGAAATCCAAACTATTTTTTAGCTATCTGACTGCACAACGGCACCTGGACAATTTTTCAGCAGCTATATATAAATGCCAAATAAATGAGAAATGGATTTTCTTCAAACCTTCCAGAAAATCATTTCTGGGCTGTGAACAAGCATGAGAAATTTTGGTCCCAAAGGTAATTGGGGAGGAGGAGGAACCTCAACCCATTGTAACTGAGGTCTTAGACTAAAACTCCCCACTCAGCCAGAACGATCATTTCCTGAGCTTCCTGCTGGGATAAATGGGCTCTGTAGGCACCTACTCCAAATCCACACTTTATTTCCAGGGAAGGAGTCCTGGTGTCATCTTCAGGGAAACATAGTGCTGTGTTTTGAAGTGCAAGTTCACCTCAGAGGATTCCAGCTCAGGACATATAATTAAGGCTGTAATTGTGTCAGTGGCCGGATTGAAAGAGTTTTCTTTTCTTTGTGTTATTTTACCAGTCACTTGTTGGAATTTTTCGTATGTACCTTCTGGCAGCAGTGGAGAACCTGGGAAACGTCTGGATTTCTATGAATATTGTGTGCCTCAGTTTGCCCACTTGTATTGCTATCTACTTGGGGCATGTCTACACTACAGCAGCTATAATGGCACAGCTATGGCTGTGTAAATGCTCCCTACATTGACAGAAGGGGTTTTTCCATCAATGTAATTAGTCCATCTCTGAGAGGTGATGGCTAGGTTGG
Organism: Chelydra serpentina; assembly: GCA_037349315.1. Lineage (NCBI taxonomy): Eukaryota > Metazoa > Chordata > Testudines > Chelydridae > Chelydra > Chelydra serpentina. Next base: position 2,522,544 of record JBAIAC010000047.1, read on the forward strand.
TGGAAGAATTCTGTCAACCTAGCCAAGTCTACATTGGGATTAGAACTATGGCACTGAGGGCACAAAGTTTTTCACAGTCCTGAACGATAAAGCTAAGTCGGTCAAATTTTTAAGTTTAGCCCAGGCTTTGGTTTCCAGGGGTACGTCTACACTGCAAAAAAAACCACACCTTGCAGCAGCAAGTCTCAAAGCCAGAGTCTATAGAGCCTTAGGGTACGTCTCTACCCGCCAAATCGGCGGGTAGTAATCGATCTATTGGGGATCGATTTATCGCGTCTCATCTAGACGCGATAAATCGATCCCAGAAGCGCTCCCCGTCGACTCCGGAACTCCAGCACGGCAAGAGGCGGAAGCGGAGTCGACGGGGGAGCGAGCCTGCACCGTGTGGACCCGATGTAAGTACAATTACTTTCGATCTAGGAAATGTCGACTTCAGCTACACCATTCTCGTAGCTGAAGTTGCGTATCCTAGATCGATCCCCCCCACAGTGTAGACCAGCCCCTAGTCTACAATCTGAAGCACGGGCTCTGGAACCCTTGGGCTATTTTTAGTACTGTAGCACAAGCCTTGCGAGCCTGAGTCCTGGGCTCTGAGACTCACGCGCACTCATATTTTATTGCAGGAGTCAGACCCAAGGAATTAACATCTTCCCAGAGACGCTCCTTGTGCTAAAGAGACAGGGAGGGGTGCCTGAGCCTCTACATCTGAATCAGACAGTCCTTAAGAACTATAGACAAGTGACTAGATGGGTCCTGGTGGAATGAAGGGGTAACTGCAACCTAGGTGAAACTAACCCCTCAAATCTCTAGAGGAGAAGGAGTGGAAAGCAGAGACAGCAGTGTTCCTAAAATCCTTAAAACCACAGAGACTGAGAAGTTCAAGAGAAAGGAAGAAAGGGGCATGTTTCCTGAGTGAAGAGGAAATCTTTTGGGACTGGTCTACACTATAGAGATAGGTCGATGCAAGGCAGCTTATGTCGACCTAACTGTGGAAGTGTTTGCATTTAAATTTCACTCCCGCCAATGTAGCTGTCTGGCTACACCGACTTAATAACTCCACCTCCACAAGCAGCGTAAAGTAAAGCTCGATGTAGTTTAGGTCACTGCAGTGTCAGTGTAGACACTGCATTGCTTATGTCAACTGTTACTGGCTTTCAGGTGCTGTCGCACAGTGCCCCACACTGACAGTACAATTGAGACAAGCGCTTCTCATGAGGACATGCACTGCCGACACAAGGAGCAAAGTGTAGATATACACAAGCAATGTAATTACTGTGGCGGCGGTATGCCAATGTAAATTAAGTTGACTTAATTTTGTAGTGGAAACGTGGCCTTTCATTGCCAGACCAGCCAAAGCTGAAGGACGCTGTAGTAGTAACAATGGGATGAAATTTAATAATAAAAAGTGCAAGATTATGCACTTTGGGAGTAATAAAAAGAATTAGTGCTGTTAGCTGGCGCTTCATAGCTGAAATGACAGCGGAGGAGAGAGACCTGGATGTACTGGTTAATCACAGGCTGACTGAGTAGAGCCCTGTGAAATTGTTATTTTTTAACAAATTTTGTGTTTTATCCATACACGGGATGGGAGACCCTCGGAGCGATGTTTTGCAGAATGAGTCCACCCCGCACTCTCCCACCACCAGGGCTCCCTGCTTTAGGCATTGTGTCCTGATGCACGGGGTCACAGCACTGTTTGGAGTTGACACAGCCGCCCCTCCATCTTCTGGGGGAGGAAGTGGGCCAAACCTGAGTAACATTGACCCCGTGTGCCAGGTTGCGATGCCTGTGCTCAAGAAGGAATGAATTTAAACTGGAACAGGACAGAGGAAGTCTTAAGAGAGAAGTCTAAAAGAGCTTGGCTTGTTTAGCCTACCAGCAGGGCCATCTCTAGGGGGGTGCGGGGCCCGGGACAAATCAGCCTCCCCGTCTCCTGTCTGTCTGGTGCGAGCCCCTCCCCCCACCATCCTTCCAACCGCTGCTCTCCTCCTCGCCGTCCGCCCAACCGCCTGCCTCCTCACTTCGCCTCTCCACCTGCCACTCGCCTCCCCATTCATCTCATCACCTCACCTCCCCACCCGCCGCCTCACCTGAATATCGGCACAATCATAGAATCATAGACTCATAAAATATCAGGGTTGGAAGGGACCTCAGGAGGTCATCTAGTCCAACCCCCTGCTCAACTAAATCATCCCAGCCAGGGCTTTGTCAAGCCTGACCTTAAAAACCTCTAAGGAAGGAGATTTCACCACCTCCCTAGATAACCCATTCCAGTGCTTCACCACCCCTAGTGAAAAAGATTTTCCTAATATCCAACCTAAACCTCCCGCACTGCAACTTGAGACTATTACTCCTTGTTCTGTCATCTTCTACCACGGAGAACAGTCTAGCTCCATCCTCTTTGGACCCCCCTTTCAGGTAGTTGAAAACAGCTATCAAATCACTCTCATTCTTCCCTTCTGCAGACTAAATAATCCCAGTTCCCTCAGCCTGTCCTCATAAGTCATGTGTCCCCTAATCATTTTTGTTGCCCTCCTCTGGACTCTTTCTAATTTATCCACATCCTTCTTGTAGTGTGGGGCCCAAAACTGGACACAGTACTCCAGATGAGGCCTCACCAATGTTGAATAGAGGGGAATGATCACGTCCCTCGATCTGCTGGCAGTGCTCCTACTTATACAGCCCAAAATGCCATTAGCTTTCTTGGCAACAAGGACGCACTGTTGACTCATATCCAGCTTCTCATCCACTGTAACCCCTAGGTCCTTTTCTGCAGAACTGCTGCCCAGCCACTCAGTCTCTAGTCTGTAGCAGTGCATGGGATTCTTCCGTCCTAAGTGCAGGACTTTGCACTTGTCCTTGTTGAACCTCATCAGATTTCTTTTGGCCCAATCCTCCAATTTGTCTAGGTCCCTCTGTATCCTGTCCCTACCCTCCAACGTATCAACCACTCCTCCCAGTTTAGTGTCAACTGCAAACTTGTTGAAGATGCAATCCACGCCATCCTCCAGATCATTAATGAAGATATTGAACAAAACCAGCCCCAGGACCGACCCTTGAGGCACTCCACTTGATACCGTCTGCTAACTAGACATGGAGCCGTTGATCACTACCTGTTGAGCCCGATGATCTAGCAAGCTTTCTATCCACCTTATAGTCCATTCATCCAGCCCATACTTCTTTAACTTGCTGTCAAGAATACTGTGGGAGACCGTATCAAAAGCTTTGCTAAAGTCAAGGAATAACACGTCCACTGCTTTCCCCTCATCCACAGAGACCGTTATCTCATCATAGAAGGCAATTATGTTAGTCAGGCATGACTTGCCCTTGGTGAATCCATGCTGACTGACAAATGGCATCCCGATCATACATGGGGGGTCATGAGCTGTCAGCCTCACCCCAAGCCCCGCGTCACCTCCAGCATTTATAATGGTGTTAAATATCCAAAAAAGTGTTTTTAATTTATAAGGGGGGTCGCACTCAGAGGCTTGCTGTGTGAAAGGAGTCACCAGTACAAAAGTTTGAGAACCACTGGACTACATGATCTTCTGGCCTTGAACTCTGTGACTCTAAGGGCTGGTCTACACTAACCCCCCAATTCGAACTAAGATACGCAACTTCAGCTACGTGAATAACGTAGTTGAAGTCGAACTATCTTAGTTCGAATGAAAAGGTACTTACCCGGGGTCCACACGCGGCGCGCAGGCTCCCCCGTCGACTCCGCCTACTCCGTTCGTCGAGCAGGATTACAAGCATCGACAGGGGAGCACTTCCTGGTTCGATTTATCGCGTCTAGACAAAACGCGATAAATCGAACCCAGAAGATCGATTGGACTCCTCCGACAGGACGCGTGAGTATAGACGTACCCTAAGTGGCTGCAGAGGTCTGAGGGGAGACTGATTCAGAGGAGAAACCATGAGCTGGAGGGTTGTGGTCCAAGAGAGGAGACTTGGAACCGTGGAAGGACTCTGTCCCACATAACAAAGACCACTTACAGAATGTTGAGGAAACTGAAGCAGGGAATGGCATACGTATTTTGAATGGCTCTGTATATCTCTTGTACTGTCGAAAGTGAAGAGTGATTGTTTTAGAAATCCTTTGCAAAGACTGTCTCTTTGCTTTAATTATCATGTGTCTTTGAAGGGGTAAACTCTAAACCAGAGGGCTCACAAAGGTGGAGTTCTGGGAAGGGTGTGAGAGACTTGAGAGGTTCAAAACTGGTTTGGGGTCCTACGGCAGCTTCCACGAAGGGGTAACAGAGAGTCTGTGCCCAGGGAGTAAGTCCAGAGGCTAAAGAAACAGAGTGCCTGCAGCCTACTCAGACCAAAGGGGATCTTAAAAAAGCACATGGGTCCAGCATGGGGTCCTAAAACACCAGCCTGGTAAGTGTCCAGCAAAGGAGCATGACCAGGGCAGTGATAGCAGGTAATAGCCATTTTGGAGCCACTGGGGTGGCTATAATTAAGCCATACCATGAGAAGAGCAGTAACCAGCTATGCATGGAGTGCCTCTTTCTGCTTCATGCTAGCTACTGGTGTTAAGTCCTCCTGTCTAGGAGAGCTTTGCCACTTTTCAGAGCCTTCTTTCCCTGCTAGTGCCTCTTTTGTGAGTAATTCTTCTCCACTGGCAAGCGAAATATATGTATTTGTAACAAGGTGTCAAGAGAGGGCAAGCAGACTCTGTACCATAGCTGGTAATTTTATGGCGATTTTGCAAGGATGCCCATTAAATCATCGGAAGCTCTGGCTTTTCGGCTGCTCGGGTTTCAGCAGTAGTTTTCCTCGGACATGGTCTAATATTTCTCTGTTTCTTTAGCATTTCCTATTCTTTAGCTTTTTGGACCTTTTCCTCGTCCATGAATGGGCACCTGGTTCTTTGCAGTGGGCACACGGCACTTCTAGGAAGGTGGCTACACTATGCTCATATTTTCCCTCTATGGTGCCACTTCATTATTTCCTGGCACATCCAGTTAAGGTGTGTAAAGTCACAGGGTTTCTTCCTAAGTAGTCTTTTGGCTCATGGCTCAATGGACCCATTCTTTTAAGTCCATGAGAAATCTTAGGTCAGGTCTACATTACCACTTATTTTGGTATAACTTACATTGCTCAGGGGTGTGAATAAGCCACCCCCAAGCGACATAAGTTACACTGAACTGAGCATCGGCATAGAGCATCTTCTCTAGACGCACTACAGTGGCTGCGCTGATGTAGCACTTCTAGTGTAGACTAGCCCTTAGTTTCTCCAGCTTTGACTCTACATTCTCTCTGCTTCTGGGGATGGAAAATATAGACATGCCCTTGATGAGTTCCTTTTCTCTTTAGGGCAGGGGTGGGCAAAGTTTTTGGCCTGAGGGCCACATCTGGGTATAAAAATTGTATGGCGGGCCATGAGTGCTCACAAAATGGGGGGTTGGGGTGTGGGAGGGGGTGAGGGCTCTGGCTGGGGGTGCAGGCTGAGGGGTGGGGCCAGAAATGACGAGTTCAGGGTGTGGGAGGGGTCTCCGGGCTGGGATGCGGGGGAAGGGGGAGGGCTCCGGCTGGGGGCGTGGGCTCTGGGCTAGGGATGAGGGGCTTGGGGTGCAGGAGGGTGCTCTGGGCTGAGACCGAGTGGTTCGGAGGATGGGAGCGGGATCAGGGCTGGGGCAGGGGGTTGGGATGCGGGGGTGGGCTCAGGGGTGTAGGCTCCAGGCAGCGCTTACCTCAAGCAGCTCCCAGAAGCAACAGCATGTCCCTCCTCCGGCTCTGCATGCTGCCCCATCCACAGGTGCCACTCCCACAGCTCCCAGAAGCAGCAGCATGCCCGCCTACAGATCCTACGTGGAGGCGCGGCCCTGGCCATGCGGCTCTGCGCGCCACCCCGTCTGCAGGCGCTGCTCCTGCAACTCCCACTGGCGTGGTTCCCAGACAGTGGGAGCTGCGGGGGGCAGTACTTGGGGTAGGGCAGCATGCGGAGAGCCCCCTGGCTGCTCCTACATATATGAGCTGGAGACATGTCGCTGCTTCTGGGAGCCACATGACAAGCTCCCAATCCCACTCCCCAGCTGGAGCGCCGGAGCAGGGCAAGCCCCTGACCCCGCTCCCCGGCAGGAGCTCGAGGGCCGGTTTAAAGGGCCTGATGGACCGGACGCTGCCTGTGGCCCATAGTGTATCCACCCCTGATTTAGGGAGATCTGAGGTTTTTTTTGTTTAGAATCTCTCTGCGTATCTCTCGTATAAGCTATTCCTATCTAATTTGATTCTGGGCTGGCTGAAACCTGCTTGGAAATGAGACCGAGCCTAAAATTGCAGTAATTTGGGGAAGCTTGGAAGAGCTTTGCTGTTGTCAGATCTTATCTTCCTGTGCTGTCTTAGAGAAACTCAATTCAAATTATTGCACAGCTCATTTGTTCCCTTTACTGCTAGGTTCAGATGAAGTGGGGGAGTGTTGATTTTTCCATGTAGAATAAATGTCATTGTGCTTGTGGATCATTTCCATTATGTATGAGCCTGTCCAATTATTGCTATCCTTTTGCAAAAGCGGGAATTTTTGGATAAAGTTATGAGGGAGTAAACTCCTTTATCCTCTGCATCCTGGATATTGGGCAATTGGCTGAAACTTTGCTTTCTTTAGTAAAGGCAGTTCTAGAGAAATGCTCTCTGTTGCTGGAAAGGTCTGGTCTATGACAAGGCCTTTGTCCCTGGTTTTAGTTTGTCAGTTGATTGACATTTTGTGGGCTGAAGTTGAGATAGGGCTTCTCTAGCAACATCACTGTTTTTTAAGGACCCTCTTTGTCAGTTTTCCATGAGAATGCATGTTAGAAAAACAAAAAGACCTCTGGTCTCTGAATTGGCAGTGTTGGAATTGGAGTGCAGATTTTCTTTGACTTCTCTGTGCATCATGACATTTGATTAACTTTATAGTTTGGTTCTAGCCTGCTTGTTTTTTCTATGGTTCAGATATGTAAAACTAGTCCCTGTGCTATCCATGCTGATGATAACTCTGTCTGCATTGAGAGGGGAAGGTTCTGATGACTCTTTTACTTTTGCTTCAATGTGTGCACTTCAAAAATTGCTCACTAAAAAAACAACTTCCTTTCACAGAGGATTGATCATTATGTCTCTGAAATTTTCCCAGCGGAAACCTTCTTTTTATAAATGGTAAGCCTTGTGTTGCAGGAGACTTTACAGCAACGCTCAGCTAGAACTGTGTGCTCAGCCTGTCTCCAAGAGAATGTAAATAGGATTGAATTATGGAAACAGCAACTACCTTGTTTAGGGATGACTTTGTTAACCAAATGTACCTTGGATTTGTGGGTGTGGTAAAGTGGGATGGGGGAAGTCCTGCATCTAGCATGACCCCTATATCTTCTGACTTCTAATGATCCATTCTGCTATCCTTCAGGTAATCACTTTCTCTATGAAGGTACTGTGCAGGAGCAAATCACACAATAATGGAGTCACATGAGTTGCTCTGTAGCTAAGGTGTGCTTGGTATCCTGTTCTAAACTCTGGCTTGTCGTTTGTTGGGGTTTTCTTGTTGTTGTTTTTATCACATCTCATCATAACCTTTGAGAAAATGCCCTTTTGACTGTCATTAGATTAACTAATCAAGCCATTTTTGGATAGTGCAGCCAGGGCCGGCTCTAGGTTTTTTGCCGCCCCAAGCAAAAAAAAATTTGGCTGCCCCCCACCCCAGCCCTGGGCAACCCCCCCCCCTCCCCTGCAGCCCCAGCGCTGGGCTCTCCCCACCCCACCCGCATCCCCTGCCGCCCCAGCGCTGGGCTCCCCCCCACCAGTGCTGACTCCGCCCGCTCCCCCCTCACCTCCAGCCGGTCTGGCCTGGCAGGGTCGGGGTAAGCAGCGGGGCTCCTGGGCTGTACCTCAGCACAGGGTCCCTCCAGCCGGGGCTGCCGCCTCCGCCGGGGCTGCCGCCTCCAGGACCGGCCGGGACCCAGGAGGGCAGAGCTGGGGGGGATCGCCCTGGCAGGGGGCTGAGGAGCCGGGGCAGGGCAGCCTGAGCGGGACGGGGCCCCGCACGGCAGCACCCCGGGCACCGGTCCCCTCTCTGGCCCCGCTGCTGCTCCTGGGTGTCCTGCCGCAGCCCCTAGGCGGCTCAGGCCACTTCGCCCAGCTCCGGCTGCGGCGCTGGGGGGGGCGTCCGCCTTGCCGCAGACCCTGGGCGGCTCGGGTCGCTTTGCCCAGCCCCAGCTGCAGCGCTGGGGGGACGTCCGCCCTACCGCAGACCCTGGGCGGCTCGGGTCGCTTTGCCCAGCCCCAGCTGCGGCGCTGGGGGGTGGGGGGGGGTGTCCATCTTGCGGGGGCGGCTCCATGCGCCCTGCAGGGTGGCCCCCAGCCCGAGTGTCCCACACTCGGAGCCCACCTGGCCTGGCCACAAGGTGCCAGCGCTGCTCCCCGACTGCTTGGCCCGCGGCCGGCAGCACAAACCGCAGCAGCCCCAGGGTGCCCCTCCTCCCCACTGCTGCTGCCAGAGCCGGCTCTAGGCTTTTACGCTCCAAGCAAAAAAAAAAACAAAAAAAAAAACGGGGTGGGGTAGGGGGAGATGGCCAGAATGCCACCCCTGAAAATGTGCCACCCCAAGCATGTGCTTGATTTGCTGGTGCCTAGAGCCGGCCCTGAATGAGGCTGATTTTACAGAGTACTGCTTACTGCCCCTGCTAACTCTCATAAATATGTCAGGATTTGTCTTTCAGGAGAAGTACATGTGACCTGACTAATAACAAGACGTGGTTTAAAACCGAGGAAGTTATTAATGTTGATGCATGTTGTTGCTGTAGTACTAGTTACTAGTTACCAAATTTAGATTTAAATAGGAATTCCGGCAGCGCTTATAAGTTCGCTAGGAATTCCTTACAAGTTCTGCAGTTTCTCTTGCATGAGTTTCTGTTAAAACTCACTGGACCAACTGTTGTGTGCAGTGTTGTTAGTTATATTGGTCCCAGGAAAAGGGTTTTATGGGCATTCAAAACAATGCTGGAGAAGCACCAACTCTCTGATGCAGTTGGGGTGTTTGGGAACTTAGCGTTTTAGTCTCAAAAATTGGTTTGATGAGTTCGAGGCTCTTTACAATGAAAAGGGTTTAAAACGTTAATTTCTAATAAATGAAAGCGTAGCTTCCATCTAAATGTGATATTTCTTAAGCTTTTCCAGGACCTGAAGGCATTTTTAAAATTTCATAGTCAATAACTCTAAAACGCACTTTTGAGTCTTCCCCCAAAATACTGGAAGGTTCTAGTTCTCATGGGGGGCTGTGTCTGAGAGAGGCTGTTCTAGAAACACCGAGAACAGCGGGGTTCTTCATCTTCAGAAAACTCATCTCAACAAATCCCCTTTCCTTCTCACCAGCAAATTGGAAAAACATTCACCAATATAGAGACAAGGTGGGTGAGATAATATCTTTTATTGGACCAATTTCTGTTGGTGAGAGAGAGAGAAGCTTTCGAGCCACACCTCGACTGGTCCCTTAGCATATGTGCTAACTACTTATGCTAAACAATCGGTTGCATCTTGCATTTTTCTGTGATGCTTGGAGTACCTTTCCCAGACCTGTGGCTCGAAATCTTGTCTCTCTCACCAACAGAAACTGGCCCAATAAAAGATATTACCGCTCACTCGCTTTGTCTGTCTAATATCCTGGGAATGACACAGCTACAAGTGCACTGCATTCACCAAAATAGTTCATTGAGGAAGACCTGCAATCGGGAGCGTGGGTTAGCTATTCTGTTTACCTTTAATAAAAAATTACCAACAATGCTACTTACTTTCTCATATAAGCAGTGAAAGTCTGATCCTGGGAAGTGCTGAGCACTCTCAGCTCCCATTCACTTCAGTGGAAGTTGAATGTGCTCTGCATCTCTCGGCATCAGGCCCTTAAAGAAAGGGGCCAGGTGGCAAAACCAGAGAGTTTACTAGGTCTGGTTATCAACTTTTTATTCCAAAATGCTCTTCACATTAAAGATTTTTTAAGTCAATTCTCCAAACACGTTTGCATCACGATTCTTCTCACGGGTCCTTTGTAACGGAACCCTTGATGTTCGTGTTCCAGGGCCGCCCTGATGGGGGAGGGGGGAAAAGTGGGGCAATTTGCCCCGGGCCCCACAGGGGCCCCCACGACAATATAGCTTTTACTCACCCGGCGCTTTTACGGACAGGGTGGTGTTCTGGGTCTTCGGCGGCACGTCGGTGGCAGGTCCTTCACTCGCTCTGGGTCTTCGGCGGCACTTTGGCGGTGGGTCCTTCAGTGCCGCTGAACACACCCGGAGCGAGTGAAGGACCTGCCGCCGAAGACCCGGAGCGCCTTTACTCGGGTGAGTAAAAATTAAAAAGGCGCTTAATTAATGAATTAAAGGGCCCCCAAAATTGCTTTGCTCCAGGCCCCCTGAATCCTCTGGGCGGCCCTGCCGTGTTCCTCTGTTTGGCAGTAAAAATGCCATTATCAGGGTAAGAGCTGGGGCTCACGCAGCTCTTCCTCTGTGGATACTCTTTGCACTGTCACGCAATCCTAATGTCTGAGCGTTTACACCTGCTACAAAAAGCAAGTGCACCATCCCCGATGGGGCCTAAAGCAGCTATCTTCAGTCTTTTTACCATCGAAATGAAAGTGACGGTGATGCGGAAAATGGCCATTCTCCCTGGAGCTGGGCTATGTGCTCTACTTCAAAGGTACTTTTGTAACATCCCTGGAGTCTTTAATAGAGGATGCCTGCTCTGAAGGGCCGCCTTCTTTCCTTCAGAGCAAGACAGCTTGTGTCTTAAGGGGTGGTATTTACAACATTAATGGGCTCTAAGGAATGGCCATGAGAGCTCCAGCTTATTTTTTCCTCTTGTTATATCCCCGATTAATCATTTCCCTAGCAGCACAAGCACATCTACCCTATTGTGCTGGTGTGGGACATAGTGATAGACTTTAGAACCCCACATCCTGATCTTACCACTGCCAGCTGAAGCTGGGTGTGCTTGGCCTTGCTGAAGATCAGGCACCGAAACTTTTATGGTGCGGGGTGCCTGGTTTTCTGACTTGAGGTCAAAGGTTCCCAGATAGTCTTGCTTAAAAAAACCTTCCCTCTCTCCATGCACACAAGTGAGCTCCTTGGTGTGCAGTGAAATCTAGTATTCCCCACTCCGGCCGTGGGTTGCCAAAACTGCGTTGAATGTGTTTTATTAGGTCCCTCATCATTGTTGGAATCTGGCTCATGTACAGGCTCCTGAAGAGATGTGTTCAGGCCTGACATAGGGCCACTTGCTAGCTGCAATTTGTCACACTGACTATAAATAGAAAAGCTGGTCGAGTAGGCTTGTCGGTCTCCTTCCTGAAGGCTTACGGGTGAACTAAACAAGCCTGTTCCTGTAGCTGAATACAGAATGTGGTGTGGTTGGAGAGATGAATGTGCCCCTCCAGGCACCTCACCAATCGGTGGGCTGAAGCTCTGCTGAGCTGACCTTTGTGTACGTCCGCACGGGGCAGTTAACTGTGTTACTCACCCCGGCTAGCGTTTTCCTGTCGTCTTCCAGATGCTGGTGGCATGCTTGGAAGATGCAGAAGAACAGTCAGCGTTCAAGAGACTGCTCAGCAAAGTGGGGGATGAGCAGAATCTGGATGCTGAGACTGTCGTGTCTGTGCTGGAGCTGTTCCGAAACACACATCCCAAGATAAAAGCAGCGCTACTAGAGAGAGAGCAGGACAGTGGAGAGACCCTGCAGCAAACAGGTAGGAGGGCAGGCACACCCCATGGGCATGAGAGCTGTAACAGCTCTTCACCGGTTTCTCCAATACCCTTCTGTAGTTCTCCCAGCAGGCTGTTATTCAAGCATGCGGATTTCATTTCACTCAAGCCCTAGCTCTCTGTGGTGTGTGATATATCCACAAACACTACCCGAGATCTCGAAGCTTTTCGGAGCAGGATTTTGCCTGCAGCGGAGCAATCCCAGACATTTCTTTGCCCTTCACTCACTGGAGGTCTAAATCAATGGCTAGGTGGCCAGCGTGGGCCAGTTCTCTGACTGTGCCTCAGGATTGAAAGCTCCTTTCTTATTTGAGTTTGACACAAAGCAGTGGCCCTGCAAACCTGTTGTTAACCTCCACCTTGCTTTGCGGCTTTGTGCTCTGTTAGATAAATGAGACATTTTCCTTTCATAGAGTTTAAAGAGAATAGTCAAGTGTTTTTCTCTGCTGCTTATGCTCAGGATAAGCTTTGCTATTCACTTAGATCTTTCACAGAGGCTCACTCTCTGACTTCAGTGGAAAATACCTTGCTGTCACTTTCTTCAAACCTGACTTGTTTTTTCTCTTGCATTTCCAAATCTTTCTTCTCCAGGGAGCACAGAAGAGGGAAAGACCCTGTCTGCTCTGTTACTGGAATACAGGGAAGAGCTGATTCAGAGCGTAACACAGCTGAGCCCCATCATAGAGTTCCTAGAAACAGGAGAGGAGGGATTCCTGACTGGCTTGGAGAAGCGGGTAACAAATCTGAAATAAGGAAAGCTCTGTATGTGTGAGGTGTGTGTATGTGTGGCTGCACAGCACTTTCTTATCACATGATTTGCCAGGTCACAGTCACTTCCATGGCCTGGTAACTACCTTATTTACCCTGCATAGCATGGAACGGAAATAGTTAATAGTTCAGGTCCTCCCATTAACTTTCTAATTGAACCATGTGAATATGAGAGCTGAACTGCAAAGTTTCAGCACCGAGATGAGCACTCCCAGACCTATGTGCCGAATGCCCCATTGGCGAAGCCGGGGAAGGGGAGGCAGCTAGTGTTCTTTATAAGTTCTGTGAAAGTCCACTGTCGTGAACCCAGAGAGCAATGCACTACCACAGAGTTGTGATGGTCAGGACAGGACATTAGAATACTAGTGCTGAACACCCCCCAGCCTGATTAACGGGCATGTCGTTCTGTATGTGTTTGTCTCAGTTGTTGTTGTTACCTTTCAGATAACTCTCCAAAGCTACTTAAACTGGGCAAACGTGTAGAACATCCCCATATATGCAGAACATCCTCTTCTCAATTTTTGTTGTTCAGCGTAGTTGAAATTTACAAAGTGCAATGCTTAGTGTTTCCTGGTTGATTAGCAGCGCTCACCTGTAAGTGACTGCATTGTGTGCATACAGACTGGACTGGCCTAAAGGACCTTCTGTTTTATACAGTCTAGCACTTTCTGCATTGTTTGGGGAGGGCTGTTTACAATCCATCTATGCACACCAAAACTCTGAATGCTCTTGCGTGTGTCCTGTGATATTTTTGCTAACGGTGCCTGCAGCCTCATTTCTGTTGCAGTTAGTTGGGCCTGTTTGTTCCCCTATGACACGGTGTTCCAATGAATAGAGAGTACCCTTGGGGCCATTGGTGTGAATGAAGCCTGCTTTCTGTCTGAGTGGGTTTGACTTGAGGCCACAGCACCTGAGCTGAGAATCTCTGTTCTTACCAACGCTGGTCTCCTTTATTACTGTTCATTATGGGCTCCTTTTATTAATTGCTCCCAGCAAAATATCTCTGAGCATGAACTCTGGGAGAAATAAATCTCTCCGTCATCATCCTTGTCTCTCGAAAGATGACTTGGCACTGAGCGATCCGGGGGAACGTCAGCGTCGAAGATGCGCAATTCAGGCATTGAGGAGACCGCCCAATCCTTCTGTAGCAAGAATTGACTCAGTACCGACTGTAGCGGTGCCACTGGGGTTGTAGCAGTCAGTGCCGCTGATTGTGGCGGTACAGGCATGCACGCCAGCTGCACTATACCGCCAGTAGGTGGCAGCATGGCTTGCATTTGCAGGAAGCCGCTGGATGCCAGGTGTCAGGTTGGCTCTGGCAGTGCGGAAGCATGGGGTTTCGTTTTCCCCTTACTGCCTGTGTCAGAGCTGACTCGTTTAGAGTCCTTAGTTCTCGCAATATCTACGGTACTGGAGGGTGCTGCTACCTCCATTGTAGAGACTTATGGTGCGGTCGGTACTGACTGAGCATGCCGGTGCGGGGAACACCTTTTCTTGGCCATTTCCCGAGTCGGTGAAGCTGCAGGACGCTTTTTAGCCGCCTTTACGGTTGAGTGGTCTGTTGTCTGAGCCTTAGTAGAAGAGCCTCTGTCAGAGGTTGCCATAGGTGACTTGTGTCCGGGGTATGTGTGTGTTGGGGGGTGTCGTTGCTTCCGGCTCAGATGCTGGCCTGAGGGACTTCTCCATTAGGAGTAATTTTAGTTGCAAGTCCCTGGCTTTCCTGGTCCTAGCTGTTCATTTATGGCAGTGCGGACACTTTTGAGGGACGTGCGTTTCGCCTAAGCAGCAGACACACTGAGCGTGTCCAGCCAACACTGGTATCGATAGCCTACAGGTGAGGCAGCGTTTAAAGCCGGGGAACCAGGCATGCCCCTGAGAGGAGAGCTTCATCCCCCCATGACGGGAAAACTGGGAGTAAAGGTTCAACGAAAATCTACTTCTAGTCAGGAAATAATAGGATTTTGGGGTGGGAGGGGGAATAAACAGGGACAAAACAAATGTTGACTATTTCTAATCGAACTAGAACTAACTGGGGTTATTCTACACTAAATAAGCTCTGAGGCACTGCGGAGTGCTCCGACTCATAGCCAAAGGCAGTAAAGAAGGAACCGAGGGGCAGTTGGTCGCACAATACCAGTTAGCTGCCTGAAGCAGCACAAGACAGGGACCGCACATGTGCAGCCCAACTGGGCACTGCTACCATAAATCTCCGATTATGAGCTACGGGGCGCCCATAGGGACATCATTCGACGAAGACGTCTGCATTGCATTTTATAGTTTCATAAATAAAACAAAACACACCACTACAAATAACAAAAAAAACCACCCAGAAGTTTTGGGGGAGTTCTTAAGATTTCAAAAAAAGATTGTTTTTCAACAACAAAAATTGAAAAATTTCAGCTAGCTCACTTGCTCTTGATGCATAAAGATCTACACACCTGATGCAGCATCAAGGACCAAGAGTTCAGATCCATGTAACTTCTTGGAGCATCTGTGCCTCAGGCCTTGTAATACTTGTAATGGGTGCTCACTGCCTTACTATATTCATGTGTCACCCTTCCTTCTCATGTACCCACTCCCATTTAACCATCTCTCTTTCGATGGAGGAAGTCTACCAAACATTGGGCTGATCTCTAAATCCAGCTCACTCAGTCCCAAGTCATCTTTCGAGAGACAAGGATGATGACGGAGAGATTTATTTCTCCCCACACTCTTTTCCCATTCATGATCCGGCAAGGCATGCCCCATCACACAGAGGATATCATGCCAAGGCCAAAAAACCTCAATGGTACAGGTACCCATGGATGACACCCATGCCACCTCCACCACAATGGTCGTATTGGACACCATGGATGACACATCCCTCTTACCACTGCAAACCTCCCACTCCACGGTACCGGGACTGTCTCAGCCCCCTGAGGAGGTGCCTGCAGAACAGGATGAACCCTGTAACCAGGAAGTTGAACCTACCGTCCACTTTTCTTCATCTTCTCCTGATGACCCCATTATCCCCTCCCTCCCCCCCCCCAAACGTTGGGCGGGGGAGGGGTCGACTTTAAACAATTTCAAGACCTCTGTAGGAGGGTCGCAAGCTCCTTGGACATCTCACTAGAAGAAATCCAAGAAACAACACAAACTTCTCGACATTCTTCAGATTTCTACCTCGTCTAAAATCGCCCTACCCCTGAATGATGCCATCATGGAACCGGTGAGACTGATTTGGCAGACTCCAGCAACGATTCCGCCAACTTGTAAGAGCTCTGACACAAAATATTACGTGCCATCAGAGGGCACAGGGTTCCTTTTTTCCCACCCCCACATCAAATTCTTTGGTTGTGGATGCGGTCAACAAACAGGGCAGACAACCATTCCCCAAAAATACATCATATGACAAGAACTGGAAGAGGCTTGAGCTCTTCGGCCGCAAGGCTTATTCTTTGGCGACTCTCCATCTTCAAATCGCCAACTATGAAGCACTACTTGGAAAATACGACCATACAAATTATGTAAAATTAGCAGACTTTATTGAATTTCTCCCTGAGGAGAAAAAAGAACAATTTAGATCACTCACTTCTGAAGGACAACTGATTGCCAGAATGGCTTTGCAGGCTGCCTTGGACTCTACAGACACGGCAGCCCGGTCGACAGCTACTGTGATAGTCAGGAGGAGAGCTTCTTGGTTTCATCTCTCTGGCTTTCCCAGAGAGATGCAGTTGATGGCTGAAGATCTTCCATTGATGGACCTAAATTTTTCACAGCCAAAACTGATGAGTCTTTACATACTCTCAAGGATTCAAGGGCAACTCTCAAATCTTTGGGTATTTATACTCCTAGAAACACGAGAAGACAGAGCAAATATTGCAATCCACAAAAGTTCCAGTCTACACCATATACACAATCAAACAGCCAGTACAAACCTCAGGGCTGTAAACAAAGGTCTTCAAGGAGACAGCAGTCTCCACCGCAAGCTGCCACATCCCACCAATCATCCTCAAGACGACAAATTTGATGTGTTGGTTGAGGGCCCAATAACGCTACATCTTTCAATGCTGGAACCCTTTCCCATCTCTCAGACCTTCTTA
Organism: Chelydra serpentina; assembly: GCA_037349315.1. Lineage (NCBI taxonomy): Eukaryota > Metazoa > Chordata > Testudines > Chelydridae > Chelydra > Chelydra serpentina. Next base: position 2,539,114 of record JBAIAC010000047.1, read on the forward strand.
GACCATCTTATCCCATACTACCCAGACTGGCAATCCATCACAACAGACGAATGGGTATTGGAGATAATCAAGATTGGATACTCCATCCCATTTACTTCCATCCCCCCCATCCACCCTCCCTCTCCATCCCCCTTCAGGGACCCCTTTCACAAACATCTACTGCAACAAGAGGTAGCCCATTTCTTACATCTAGAAGCAGTAGAACTGATACCATCAAAATACAGAGGGAAGCGTTTCTATTTGTTATCTTCTCACACAGAAAAAAAAGGAGGATGGAGGCTCATTCTCGATCTCTGACTTCTCAACAAGTTCGTAAAAACCCAACACTTCAAGATGGCCACGCTAGCCACCATAATCCTAGCGTTAGAAAAGGGGGGACTGGTTTTCAGACATCAACCTCTAGGATGTGTATTTTCATAATCATCCATACCTCATGTCGGCAGTTTCTCTGATTCGCAATAGGACAGGATCACTTCCAATACAAGTTCCTTCCTTTTGGCCTATCCACTGCCCCTCGAGTTTTTTCAAAGGTCCTTGCTGTTGGGGCTGCCTACCTATGCAGAAAAGGAATTATGATTTTCCCATACTTGGGGCGATTGTCTGCTCAAAGCACCGACACAACAAGCGGCACTAGACGCCACAGAACAGACACTCATGCTCTTTATGAGGTTAGGCCTCCAGATAAATGCACAAAAGTCTACACTGACACCAGTGCAAGAAATTAAGTTCATTGGAGCCTACCTCAATTCTCCCGAGGCGATGGCCTCTCTACCAAACAACGATTCCTCACATTAACCCACCTAATTTCCATGGTAAAAATCACTGTTAATAAATAAGGTATTTATTAAAATAATAAGGTTTCTCTCCCTTCCACCCATTTTCCAGGAGCAAAAAAAAGAAAAAAACCTGAAAAAACAAACAAATTAGAACCAAAAAAAATTGAAAAAGGAAATTTCTTTTGAAGAAATGAACAATCTTTTTGGAACTTGCAGAATGAAAATAACATTTAAATTCTTTGTCAAAAATGTTTTCCATTTTTTGACCAACTCTAAGTGCCAGGTTCAATGGGAAAACGTAATCCGACCTTGTACATAGAGGGAGGTCAATAAACTACATATACCTATGTGACGGGTTCCCCAGGGTGCCATATAGAACTGGGTGCCACCGAACCCTCTGTGCCACCAACCAGGGCTCCCTCTCACACTGTGATGCTCTGACAAGCTGCAAACCTCTCCAGGTACTACACTTACATAGACATCCACAGGTAGGGACCCACCCAACTGGGTTACATGAATACTTTTCCCAGCCACTCATGAACCAGCAATAGAGAGACTCCAGCCAATTCCCCCCCGGCTTCCCAGCCTCACACCGCAGAGCAGTACCATCTTCCCTTGGTCAGAAGCCTGACCACTATAAGTTTATTACTCAGTCTGCCACTTCTACAAAGGAAAATGGACGTCCACCAGCCCTTACAACCTGATTTCCCAAGCACTTCAACCAAAAAGGACTGTTTTAGGTAATATATAAAACATGTTTATTAACTACAGAAAGACAGATGTTAAGCGATTATAAGTAATAAGCGTACAGATCAAAGTTGGTTACCTAAGAAATAGAAGTAAAATCGCAATCTGAGTTCTATAAACTAGACAGTATTTGAATCAAGCAGTGTCTCACCCTGATAGATAATAAAAGCTGGTTACAGATCTTCCATACACAGGCCGGAAGTCTCCTTCAGCCTGGGACCACCCTCCCCAGTTCAGTCTTTGTCCTCCAGACGTGTTTCCTCCCAACCTATTCTTCTGGTTGACAAATGTCAGTCACATATATTGTGCTTAGATACCAAAGTTACAGGCACCTTATAAATACTTCAGAGCATCATGTCAAATAGATCTGAAGCAATGGATACAGTAGATGCAATACTAGAAAAAGTATTAAAAGATTATACAAAACTAATAGAGCATTGTGTAATCTTATATCATTTTAGGCCATCTTGAGTCATTCAGACATAAGAGTCATTAGGAATTTCTCGTAACTGGTTGTTTGCTTGTTCCTGCAGGTGATTCTGGATTGTTGTGAAGGCGGCTCCCACAGGGAGGCAATGGAGAATCTGCTCAGGAAGGTGGTGGAAGAGAAGACCCTGAAAGCTGAGAGCTTGGTAAAACTCCTTGGGGCTGTAAAAGCATCATTCCCTGAACTGCACCTTCTGCTAGACAATTTGGTGGCAGCAGCAGTTGTGTCTGATGGCACAGGTATTAATGGATTTAGCTCAACAAAGAGAAAGCTAAGGGGTGACTTGATCACAGTCTATAAGTACCTACATGGGGAGCAAATGTTTGATAATGGCCTCTGCAATCTGTCAGAGAAAGGTATAACACAATCCAGTGCCTGGAAGTTGAAGCTAGACAAAATTAGACTGGAAATAAGATGTAAATTTTTAACAGTGAGGGAATTAGTCATTGGAACAATTTACCAAGGCGAATTCTCATCACTGGCAATTTTTAACTCAAGATTGGATGTTATTCTGGAAGATCTGCTCTAGGAATTATTGTGGGGCAGTTCTGTGGCCTGTGTTACCCAGGAGATCAGGCTGGATGATCACTGTGGTCCCTTCTGGCCTTAGAATCCACGAGTCTGTGAAATCTTCAAAGTGTTGTAGGCTCAGCTGATAATGGCCAGAAAGTTTGGATGTTTGTCTGGACTTCAGTGCACTTCCGAAAGCTTACTTTTATGAAAGCAGAAATGGAGACTATTTTCACAAAACACCAGATGAGTGAAAGAACCACGGGATAAGAAGACCTTGCCAGTGACAATGGTCTGTCCCTCCCCGGGCCCATGTAATGATACAGAGCAAGTGTTACCATATACAAGCCCATAACTGCTTCTTGGTGAAATTTAAATCTAATAATTTTGAAACCATATTGTTAAATCTGTTAAATACAAGAGTGTTTCTGTCCAGTATCTAATTACAAATAAGCTTTTAGTTAATCAGATGAACATAACAGCACTGGTATCTACGACAAACCTATGGTTGCATACAATGTTCCTTTTATAGGCAAAATTGCCGAACTCCACTGTTTGATGCACTGATATGTTAGTGGCATATTTGGCTGCTGGTACAGGTGCCCTCTTATTTGAGCAAAGCAGATACCAAAATCTCACAGATACCAAAGCATTCAAGCACAAACATTGCCTTGCATGCCCAGTATTTCATGTTAGCCAATCTCACTGCTGAGGGAAGTTAGTCTGTCTCCAGAGCTAAGGTTACGACTAGCTTTCTTTTAGAAGGCTGGTTCTGAGTGCCCTTCCCCATGGCTTGGGACTCGTGTGGAGATTGTGGGCTAGATTTTCAGTTGTGTATATCCATTGAAATCAGTGGCTCTAGATGCCAGCTGAGACTCTGACCCACTAAATTCCACAGGAGTCTCTTTGTTTCTGCAGAGCATATAAGCACGACAGTCTCCCCAGAGCTGACGGGTGCCCCTGAGATCTCTCTCAGGATCTTACAAGTTTTTATAAGAGAGCTAGATATAATATACAGGACTAAGGAGAGAACCAGCGCTGGAGAGTGGGCAAAGCTATAACCTGCAGCAGATGGGCCACTTAACCAGTTCCACCTTCCACATCATTAACGGCCATATGAACCCACACTGAACCCAGGCCCTCCCTTGGAGCTCTTTCTGTTAGTGGCTGCAGTCCTGCAGTATTTAACAGGCATTTATACAGTTTGTTATGTAAGTTTATAACGTAGCCCTGTGAAAATCCAGCTCTAATAATCTAATCTAGAATTGGTGTTTGGCCTTGCCCAGGAGGATCCCACAGACGTGTCGCGGAGTAAGTTAAAAGGGAGGGGCTTTCCTGTGTCACAGGTAATTGTCGATATGGTACCAGGGATTCCCGTGTCTATGGTAACAGGGGAGAGTCAGTAGTTCCTTCCCAGGGACAGGACATAGGGCTGTCACGTAGACTGGTGCTGTTACTGTGTTTAAGAATCCGTGTGTGGTAGTAATGAGACCTGTGAAGCAGTCCCTATGTGATGGCTGCTGCTGGTGTCCTGGAGCCTCCATTAATATCTGTTGAGGGCAAAGCCTTTGAGTAGTTGTGCGGCTGTGTTTTGCCACAGCTGCAGTTTGGAGTAGGTGACTGGGCAGTCTCAACGTGTAATTGCAGCTGGAGACCAGGAAAGTATGGATCACCACAGCACTGGGGAGAAGAGTGTGAGTCCCACATAACCACTACGAATGCATTTGTAGTCACGTCTGTGAAAGATTTCAGGCTCCAAGGCGGTAGAGCCCACATAGGAGACCCTGGTGGATGCCTACCTCCAGTGTGCCCAGTGGCAACCCCTGTTCTGGCTCCTCTCTAACCTCCTGCGGGGGTTCTGGCTGCACGTCTCCCTGCACCCTCTCTATTTGGGCACTCCCTGCCCATGGCTGCACAGAGTCACAGCACCTCCTCCTCAGCGGTGTTCCCTCTAATTTTTTATGTCCATGTGCGGAAGGAATTTTGTTCTGTGCACCAGTATGGAGGTGATGTGTGGCGGGGGTGGGGCTGAGGGGTTTGGAGTGTGGGAGGGGGCTCAGGGTAGGGCAGAGGGTTGGGGTATAGGGGGGTCAGGGCTCTGGCTGGGGGTGAAGGCTCTGGGGTGGGGCTGGAGATGAGGGAATTGGGGTGTGGGAAGGGGCTCAGGGCTAGGGCAGGGGTGTAACGATGCTGGTTCTGGCGGGACGTAACTGAGAGTGCCAGTTCAGGACAAATTGCTTCAAACAGGGAAACTACAGCCCAAGGCTGGGATTTTTCCACCTCTAAGGCAAACCAAACCAGCCAGACGGAGGAGACTTTGGTTTTACCCCACTGGCTAACCACAAGTCATCCCAAGCAATCCCCTAAGACACTCCAGTTTCCCAGTCTCACCACCAGTGCCACTCGTTATGGGGACAACTGGTCATGAAAACCAATGCCCCAGTAAAAGAGAAAGGTCCTCCCGATCCCAATGGACCAAGCCCCCAGATCCAGGTCAATATACAAATCAGATCTTACCCACAAATCATGCTGTTGCCAATCCTTTAGAATCTAAAATCTAAAGGTTTATTCATAAAAGGAAAAATGTATTGGTGAGAGCTAGAATTGGTTAAAAGGAATCAATTACATACAGTAATGGCAAAGTTCTTGGTTCAGACTTGCAGCAGAGATGGAATAAACTGCAGGTTCAAATCAAGTCTCTGGAATACATCCACAGCTGGGATTCAGTCCTTTGCTCAGAGCTTCCATTTGTAGCAAAGTTGCTCCAGGGGCAAGAAGCAGGAAAGAAGACAAAATGGAGATGAGGCAGCTGCCTTTTATAGTTTCTTCCAGGTGTAAAGACACCTCTTTGTGCTTACTGTGGAAAATCACAGCAAAATGGAGTTGGGAGTCACATGGGCAAGTCCCTGCATAATTTGCTGAGTCACAGGCGTGTCTGCCTTCTCTCAGTGGGTCCATTGTATCGTTGATGGCTCTTAATGGGCCATCAAGCAGGCCTGGCAGAGCTGATAGCTTGTCCGGGGTCCCAGAAGCACGGCCCCAGTTTGAAATACAGACAGTATAAAGCCAATATTCATAACTTCAACTACAAAACTAATACATACATATAAATGACATAATCATAATCAGCCAAGCATAACCTGGTCTTAGACACCTCATTTGACCCCCTTTATATAAGATTTGGTTCCACTACAGGACCTTGGTTGTAACAATGATCTATATGGTCGCAGTTATTGTCAATAACGTCACAAGGGGGTTGGGGTGTAGGAGGGGTGAGGGTTGGGGTTGAAGGCTCTGGGGAGGGCGGGGATGAGGGGTTTGGGGTGCAGGCTGCAGCAGGGAGAGAGGACTTCCCCCAGTCCTCTCTTGCCGCAGCCGCTCGGGGCCGGGGAGGGGGGGTGCCTCTCCCTGGCCATGCAGCTGTTTTTTGAGCTCCGAGGACCATCCCTCATTTGAGTGGGGTTGGACCTTCTGTCCTACATGGGCTTAGGTCCTCCCTCCTGGACTTCAAATAGGCCAGCATCTTTCATCAGTGCTAAAGCCACTTAAAAATTAAAAACTAAATTGAAATGCAGTGAAATGTAAATGAAAGTTTAATAGAAAGCAAATGTGTGCTCATAATACCGATAAATCCGTCTGTGACAAACATTCCAGGCAGACAGTTTGCTTCATCATTTGTTGAGCACCATTGCTTCCCTTGAAACATCAGACTCCGAATGTGGTTAATTATCTAGTGGTAATACCCATTCCAGGGAGGAGCATTCCTTCATTACATGAGTTGCGTATCCTGGAATTGAAATTGGAATAAATAGAAGCACAATGTTCTTTATTATGGAAATAAAGAGCGAGGGAGAGTCCACTGATACCGCACTGCACTGTGTGTCAAATCGAACAGCTCTGGATCTGGTACAGTATTACTGTGATGTGAAATGTACCTTATTGCTATGGACAGAGTTTAAGTGACTTGCACTAAGCTGCATGCATTTTCAGAGCGTGATATGATTACAAGGTTTGGAATAAATTCTAAGAATTCATGTTTGTTTAATGAAATCTTAAACATTACATATGAGGAAAAAAACCTTCTCGTTCTTAGCCCAGCTCCCTGCTCAGTGCAGGATTGTTTCTTACAGCTCCAGGGTGCTACATTTTAAAGCTAGATTGGGCAATGAGGCTTTCACCACTTCCCTTGGGAGACCAGGCCACTGTCTCGTTGAATTCACTGGCAGGAAGTTTTTCCTGATGTTCACTCTGAATCTTCATTTTCTTAATTTCATCCATTAACTCCCATTGCCCCCTTTCACCACCCTAAAGTGTTGTGCTCTCTCTTTACAGTGTATACATTTCCAATTCTTTGAGACTCTCTATCTATTCCCCAAGAGCCCAATAGCTCTGTAATTGTAACTCATTCTTTCCTTCAGCATCTGAATCACATTGGTGCTCTTTCCTGATTCATTCAAGTTTTCAACTATGTTCTGGTGTTGATGTGCCTACAATGGAATGTGGTATTCTAGGTTCATCATTTCTCAGGTCTTCAGAAGAGGCATTGCATTTTATTTTATTTATTTTTGTGGCTGCTGTTTGCAATCCACAATTTGCTTTACTTTCCCCTAAATAGTCTCATCAAAGATAATCTGGGTCTGGGTAGGCTGGGTTATCTTGGCCATATGGTTGTTTGGGAAATGGTGTAGTGTATTTAATATATTACAACGGACTCTCGCTAGAATGCGCGTCTACATAGCGCGAATTTGTTAATAGCGCGGTCACGGCCATGGATCCCAATTAAATTACTTTAATTGGAATCCATGGTAACACGGTCCCCGCTATAACGTGGTACCGCTCATGGATCCCAAACCCCTCGTTCTAGCGAGGGTCCGGTGTACTTGTACACACCCGAAGAAGGGTTAACTGAAGAGATGAGTTACTCAAAGGCTGTGACTTATAGACCATAGGCTCCCTCAATGTAATGACAACTAAAAGTCAGCAATGGAACCTTCTAACTACAGGGGAATCAAAAGGAGACACTGTGAAGGATCATCTCACAGTATTGTCTTCATATGCTGGACTACAAGATCTGTTGGCCTTGGCCAGAAGCTGAGCCTCTGATCTTCTGAACTAGGAAGACTGTGACTGATGCTTTGAATAGACTAGGAATATCTATCGCAGCCACGAGACTTACGTGTGTACACACAGTGTACAGTGTATAATGTCTCCTTTTATATGGATACCTTTAGAGCTCAGACAACTGAATGGCTAATAGCACTAGGCTAGACCTAACTAGAGGGCAGGTGGACACTGCAAACTGCTGTTACACAGCTCAGCCAGTGCACCTCACACCTGCTGCCGTCCATTCCTTCTGATCCTGGGGGCTCTGCCAGGGACACTCCATCCTGACCTGGAGTATCTACCCTCTGTTATTCATAGCACAGTTCTACCAAAACACCTCAGACCTGTCCTGCAACCCCCCGACCCCCAAGGCTCTTGTGAGGAGAATCTGTGCTTCCTTCAATGTTCATTATGGCTAGAACTGAAACCTATTTTCCCCTTGCATCCTGTCCTTGGATTTGGACCCAGGTCTCCCAAGTGAAAGGCTACTGCAGTAACCTAGTATGCCAGTGTGGCCCCCTATCTGCTTTATCCCCTTAGCTCTGAGCATCAGAAAGGCACAACATATTGAACTGTTGTTTTCATTTACATTCAGCCAGGTGGACCCCGGAGGATTATGGGACCCAACTACTGAAACGATACCAAGCAAACTTTGCAGAGCTCTTCATGGACACGCAGATGCTACTGCGAGGGATCTCAGCTGCTCAAAACTTAGCTCCTGGAGAAAGAGAGGTGAGAGGATTGTCTGGCTTCGTATTTGACTAGAGCTGGTGTCCTAAGCCCTGATTTGTATGTGGAAGGCTAGAGAGGACCCGATTATTTCATTCATCATTGAAACACGGTGCAGGGTATACTGCAGAAGTTGGGTTAATGTCTCTTTAGCTTCCACCAGTGCAGCAAAACACAGCAAAAGATGGATTCATGAAGCTAAAAGTTGCCCAACAGCAACTATTCGCTCCACAGCCAAGGGAATGGCTTCAGTTTCTCTTGTTAGTGGTACATCTCATCGCACATTGGTGCTCCTGTAAGCGCCCAGTCTGGCTGCATATTAGCTGCTGCAGGGCTCAAGCATTTTGGTCACGTGACACACGTTCCTGGTATAGGTCTCAGCAGGGCAACAGAAAAATGAGAGTCCAGATCTCCAGCAGGCAGATGGGTAGTTGGCTAGTCTGTGGCAGATGCATAGAAGTTCCTTAGTGTCTTGGTGCCTGTTTCTTGAAGGTAATGGAACAGATTGTGAAGAGGGAGGCTGGGTCCAGTGGTTTCAGCTCATTGGTATCTGCAGCACTGGAAGAACAAACTGTGTCGGTGAATGCCGTTTGGCAGCTGCTGCTGGCAGCACGAGAGGCAGAGCTTCCGCTGAACCTGCTCATGGAGGAAATCCGGAAGGAACCCGATGCAGCATTTTTCTTCCAAACAGGTAGGGATGTTGTACTCTGGACAAAGATGCTTTCCTTCTAGATCCCATCAGATCATCCCTGAGGTGCCTTTCTCATTGGTCCATGGGATCCTTCTCCCCCTCATCCCCGCAGACCTCAGAAATGGAATATCTACAGATCCTCCCTCCCCCAGTCAACAACAAATCCTCACAGATCGCACTCAGTCTACTTTCCTCCTATGCTTTAGAGGTTCTTTCCTCTCAGATCCCACCAGGTCTTCTCACTTCCTGTGCTCTCCCCTGCTGCAGATGTAAAGATGTACATCAGCTCTCACCCCAATCCTGTGAGGTGGTGACTAAAAGTTTCAGAGGTCAGATAAGCATCTCGAGGTTTGGCTGCCTGTCTGACTCCCTTGGGTCACCCCCCAACGTGGCTGGGAAAATGGCGAAAACCATCTTTCTTGTGTGACTTCCAGCACACCCTCTTCATAGCTGGGGCTGGAAACACCAGAACAATAGCTTTCCATGTGGTGTTATGCATTGCTAGAATTGTGCAGCGTATTGTTCATTGAAATGAGAAATAAGGGGGCACAGCAGGATTGGAGAACTGATATTTACTGAACTCTTTCAAACAACGCAGCGTTTGTCTCCAGAAATTAGCAAAGCTTTTGAGGCCTGGGGAGGGTGTTTGTCTTTCCCTGACTCAGTTCCCCCTCCCTAGTGTCCTGCCAGGTCACGAGAATGCAAGTGTGTCACCTCCCTGCAGCTAGTTAGCGCTTTCAGTAAAAAACTGATTTAAAAGAATTCAAGAGGTACCATCAAACTGAAGCACTGTCAGTTTGAAAACATAAGCTAATGGTAAATCCAAGGCCACAGCTGGCACAAGTCCACTGCCTGACCCTCTAGAACTTGCTTCTGCCTCTGAGTTTCCCTGCCAACTATGATCACATTTTCCTACTTTAAAATGCTTTTCTTTCCCCAATTACTGAACAATAATCTCACCCAAACAAGAGTGGCGCTCAGCTGGCTGACTCGCAATGTTGGGAAAGAGTGCAGCTGACTACACAAACTGCTGTTAAATGTACCAAGTAAATACACTGAAAAAACGAGAGAAAATTTATTTATCCTCTAATCTCTTCCACTGCAGCAGTCTTAGGCACTGCTGGTTACAAAAGCAGGCAGGATGCACTCAGAGAGAAGTGGGATGATTGTTTAAGTTGACAGTGTTTCTTTAAAGAAATTCCTTCAAAAGAATCAGGAAACCTGCTCTTCTCACCCCACCCTCCAAAGTGGACAAGCATTGAACACTGTCACTCCTGCTTTATCTCTAGCTGGATTTGTTGTTGGATGGTGTTTTCACAGCCATAACTAATGCCACCAAAGTCTGCACCTTAGTCCTTCCCTTTGTGAGCTGGGGGAGGGTGAAGCATTCCCACTGAGGGAGGGGCGCCTGTCTGAAATGGGTGACTAGAGATAAGAGCCTGCAGGAACCCACTCCATTCTTAATATATTATTTTCCTTCAGTGGCCAACAGTGAAAGTACAGCCATCGAGATAATACTGAGACACAGCAAGCTGATCTCGGAGGCCATCAAGCAGAGAGCTGGACTGGAGGGCTTGGCTCCAGGAGAAGTAGGCCTCACAGAGGCGGTGAAAGAGGTACTGATGGGGTGGTAAGGTGTCCCACAGCTGTCCTCTGCTTTAATACAATGTACATCCCGTGATGTTGACGGCTCCTGGCTTGAAATGTTCCATCCTGATCCAAGTATGGGGGGCGAGGAATAGCTCAGTGGTTTGAGCATTGGCCTGCTAAACCCAGGGTTGTGAGTTCAATCCTTGAGGGGGCCATTTAGGGATCTGGGGCAAAAATTGGGTATTGGTCCTGCTTTGAGCAGGGGGTTGGACTAGATGACCTCCTAAGGTCCCTTCCAACCCTGATATTCTATGATTCTAAGTTGAAACCAGTTAGAGCAGAGCATGGCATACTGGCATCTGTGTTCTCAGAGCTACCCTTCTCTGAGAATGAAGGGATGCCAGACATTTTGTGCAAGGTATGCATGCAACTCTGGCTCCTGGGAAGTTACCAATAGGCCTTCATTTGAGCAAAATGTGGGTGCCCTGACGTACAGTACCAGCTCAGCTCTGCAAAGTGGCATAGATGCCTTATGGAAAGCACAGCTGGCAACTGGCATGGCGTGGACTGTCCTGTGGGTCAGCAGCCTCCAGACTGCCTGTCAGCCAAGTGACGTATTCATAGGGGACATGCTGAGGATGATATGGCTATTGCTATGACTTGATGGATTTTAGCTGTCCTGTAATGTTGGCGAGCCACCTTGGCATTCACCTCTAGGAAAGGGAGACTGGGCCACATCGAGCCTGTAGAAATAAGAGGCAGAAGCATCTGCTGGGCTCCTCAGTGGCTGGCTGGCAGGCGAAATGTATTCACAGAGCAGCCTGCAGCTGATCAGCTGTGCTCTTACTAATTGATGTTGCAGCCTCTCTGAGGATTTGGTGTTATTTAGACTGACTATAAATATTTGTTAAAATGGAAAGTTCTCTCAAGCCTTGACCTGATGCAGACTCACTAGTAACATCCTCAACTCATCCGAAGAAGTGGGTATTGACCCACGAAAGCTTATGCTTCAATACCTCTGTTAGTCTATAAGGTGCCACAGGACCCTTTGTCGCTTCTGCAGATCCAGACTAACACGGCCACCCCTCTGATACTTCTTTCCATGCTGTTGCTTATCCCATACACAGTTTGTGTTTCTATGGCCAAGAAGAGCTACAGTGGGTGTGGTACCATGGGAGCAGGGTTAAAGGGGAGGGAAACATCCAAAGGTCATCGGAATGATTTGACTTTAATGTCCTATAAATCACAGCACATCAGGGCTATCTCCCAATGAAAGGTGAGTTACCAGATAGCTAACAATGTCATTACCCTCAAGGAAAGTGAGCTATTGGGGATCAAAATGGTCCCCACTTCCTTGGAGCCGCAGTGCTAGTTTGGCTCAGTCCAAAAGCAGCAAGTTGAGCTCTTGAAGTCCTGTAACCTTTTCTTTTTTTAAATCCCCAGAAGCCCTTTCAGCTGGTGCAGAGTTATAAACTAAGTAAAACACAATATCTGCCAAAGGCTAGTCAGCAATAGAGGAGGTTTTGGAACAAATTGATAAATTTAAGAGTAATAAGTCACCAGGACCAGATGATATTGGGGGAGGGATATCTCAGTGGTTTGAGCATTGGCCTGCTAAACCCAGGGTTGTGAGTTCAATCCTCAAGGGGGCCGTTTAGGGATCTGGGGTAAAAATTGGGGATTGGTCCTGCTTTGAGCAGGGGGTTGGACTAGATGACCTCCTAAGTAGGCTGACCATACGTACCGTTTTAAACGGGACAGTACCGTTTTTTTCATATTTCCCGACCGTCCCGTCGTTTTAATATAAATGTCATTTTTGTCCCGTTTTTAATAAACTATATATAGTTTTTAATTTTTTGTAAAAAACTGAACGCGGGTTGTTTATTTCTCATAAGGCTCTATGCTAATCAATGCGTACACTAAAACCACTAGTGTGACGAAAGAGGAAGTTCCATTTACTTTATCCAGTCAGGGCCAGGCTTCTTGCCCAGAGAGAGAACACCGCTAGTAAGAGACGGAGCTAACGCGTTCTCACTGCTTAGTACAATCGGAGTCCCACATTGTACTCATATCGTTGTTTCCTTAGCGTTGGCGGCTGGCAAACTGATCCCCCACCACTGAACCTACTAGAAATCCATTGTGCTTCTGACTCAATAAAGTAAATGCACTGTAGTGGGGTGTGGGGATGCACATGTCAGTGACGGTGGCCTTGCTCAGATGCGGCGGCGTCTGTTCTGCTGTAACGTTAGTTTTTGTTTTGCCTGTATGCTAACCGGTGGCTTTGTTATTCATTGTCGGTGGTTTAAACTTCATATTTTTAAGTCTTATTTTTTAAAGCTTAAAGTCTACCCTTGCAATGCCAAAGACAAAGAGGCGAAACTGCAGTTTTAATGACGATCTCCAGAAGGAATTCAAATGTATTAAACCGGACAAACTGTGTAGTGATGGAACAAAAGTGGTATGCCAACATTGTAATGTCCATTTTTCCATTGCTCATGGAGGTAGAAGTGACATCAGCCAACATCTACGTAGCCAGAAACATAAGGATGCTGAAAAGACTCTGGCTTCAGTTAAAAACATCAGTTCGTTTATGAGACGTGATGGTGATAGTGAAAGCGATAAAATTGCAGCAAGTGAAGCTCTTTTTGCTTATCATACTGTGTGTCACGGCCAAAGTTTTCGCGCAAACAATTGCTTGTCGACATTGATAAAGAAAATTTATGAACCAAAATTTTCTTCAGCACGTACCAAATCAGAAGCAATAATTACCAACGTTTTATCACCATACATATTGGGCAAAGTAATAGAGGATTTGAATAAAACAAAAAGCATTACAGTCAGTTTAGATGCATCAAACAAAAAAGACATCAAACTTTTTCCAATCGTTGTGCAGTATTTTTTGCCAAATTATGGTGTTCAAGACAAAATTACAGACTTTGTTTCCTTACCTGGTGAAACATCCGATCTACAGTGTGCTATGTTGAAGGAAGTAATTGACAAATTTGCTTTACAAAACAAAATTGTTGCTTTGTGTGCAGATAACACGAACACCAATTTTGGTGGTTGCAAAAGACTTGGCAAAAATAATGTGTGGCGAAAACTTGAAACTGAACTGAAGAGGCCGATTATCGGTATTGGTTGTGGGGCACACATTATACACAATTGTCTCCAGTGTGCTGTCGACTGTTTACCAATTGATATTGAATGTTTTGCAGTGAAAGTAAACAAATACTTCCATATATACACAGTTAGAATTGAAGAACAATTACGCTACATTGTTAGAGCATGGAAATACAAGATTTTTGTCCTTGGGTCCATCAATTGACAGAATTTTAAGCATGTTTGATGGGCTTACTTCTTATTTTCTTTCTCAAGAAAAATGCCCTGTTATGTTGCGAAAATGGTTTGAAAATCCCTGTTTGAAATTGTGGTTGTCATTTGCAAGAGATCAAGTGTCTACGTTCCAAACATACATTAGTTTAATTGAAAAAGATTATATTTCAGCTACAGAAGTAGCCATAAACATTGAAAATCTTGTAAACAATTTAGAGTCCAGAAAAAGTGAAGTGTTTGTAACTACTGATGTCAAAAAACAACTGAAAATGTTAGTAGATTCAGGAGAAATTAATGAGGCTAAGTTTTTTGAGGTAGTTGAGAATTTCTATGAAACCAGCTTAGAATATATCAACAAGTGGAAGTGCAGTGTAGGAAACACTGAGAAGTTCAAGTGGGTGCTACTAAGGAAGACACCTGAATGGAAAGAAATACAGGACAGCCTGAACGAGGAACTCATCACACACACAGAAACAGAAGAAACTCGTGTATTCGATCAGTGGACCTTCATAAAATCTACAATTGTGAGGCAGTTGGATACATGGAATAAAGAAAAGATTTCTGTATCTGATAGATGGGTAAAGATTTTTTCTGAAATGAGCGAAAAACGCCTAGACTTTCAAGACTTTTGTAATATTGTAGAGTTTATTCTTTGTCTTCCAGGAGGTACAGCACCTGTCGAGAGAATATTTTCTGTTATGAACAGTATGTGGTCAAAGGAGAAATCTAGATTAAGTGTTGAGACAATGAGGGCTATGTTAGTTGTAAAACAAAATTGTGTCATGGAGTGTGAGAACTTTTATGATAAGGTGTTGAAAGACCGAAATTTGCTGCGTAAGATTACTTCATCGGAGAAATATTCATGGTACGATCGTGGTGAAATACAGTCCCCCTCTACGTCTACCTACATTTTTGTATGAGTTCTGTCGCTGAAGAATAATTGTTAGCTCAATATATTCATGTAATAAAACTTTTATAGTCTTACTTTTTCATGAATACGGAATATTACATAACCCTGTCCCGTTTTTGCCATCCCAATGTCCCGTTTTTGTCTCAAGGAAATATGGTCAGCCTACTCCTAAGGTCCCTTCCAACCCTGATATTCTATGATTCTATATTCACCCAAAAGTTCTGAAGGAATTCAAATATGAAATTGCAGAACTGCTAACTGTGGTATGTAACCTATCATTGAACCAGCCTCTGTTCCAGATGACTGGAGGATGGCTAATGTGACACCTATTTTTAAAAAAGGCTTCAGAGGCAATCCTGGCAATTACAGGCCAGGGAGCCTAACTTCTGTACCAGACAAATTGATTGAAACTATAGTAAAGAACAGAATTATTGGACACATAGATGAACACAATATGTGGGGAAGAGGCAACATGGCTTTTGTAAGGGGAAATCATGCCTCGCCAATCTATGAGAATTCTTTGAGGGAGTCAACAAGTATGTAGATAAGGCTGATACAGTGGATGTAGTGTACTTTGATTTTCAGAAAGCCTTTCACAAGGACCCTCACCAAAGGCTCTTAAGCAAAGTAAGCAGTCATGGGATAAGAGGGAAGGTTTGGAGCAGTAACTGGTTAAAAAGTAGGAAGCCAAGAGTAGAAATAAATGGTCAGTTTTCACAAGGAAGAGTGGTAAATAGCGGGGTACCCCAAGGATCTGTACTGACACGTGCTATTCAGCATATTCATAAATGATGTGGAAAAGGGCTAAACGAAATTTGCGGACAATACTAAATTACTGAACATAGTTAAGTCCAAAGCTGACTGCAAAGAGTTACAAAGGGATCTCACTTGACTGGGTGACAAAATGGCAGATGAAATTCAGTGTTGATAAGTGCAAAGTAATTGGGGAAAAAAATCCAACTATATATACGAAATGATGGGGGTCTAACTTAGCTGTTACCACTCAAGAAAGCGATCTTGGAGTCATCGTGGATAGTTCTCTGAAAATGTCTGCTCAATATGCAGCGGCAGTCAAAAAAGCTAACACTGTTCAGAACCATTAGGAAAGGGACAGATAATAACACAGAAAACATCATGCCACTGTATAAATTCATGGTACACATGCATCTTGAATATTGTGTGCAGTTCTTGTTATCTAACCTCAGAAAAGATATATTAGAATTGGAAAAGCAGAGAAGGACAAAAAAATGATTAGGGGTATGGAACAGCTTCCATATGAGGAAAGATTACAAAGGCTGGGACTGCTCATTTTAGATAGGAGACGACTAAGGGATATGATAGCGGTCTATAAAATCACGAATGGTATGGAGAAAGTTATTATTTCAAGTATTATTTACCCCTTCACATAACACAACTTAGAGTCACTGAATGAAATTAATAGGCAGCAAGTTTAAGACAAACAAGAGAAGGTATTTCTTCACACAACTCACTGTCATGCTGTAGAACTTGTTGCCAGGAGATGTTGTGAAGGCCAAAAGTGTAACTGGGTTCAAAAAAGAATTAGAGAAGTTCATGGATGATAGGTCCATTGATGGCAATTAGCCAAGATGGTCAGGGATGCAACCCCATGCTCTGGGCATCCCTAAATTTCCAGTTGCCTGAATCTGGGACTGGATGACCGGATGTATCACTCAAAATTGGCCTGGCTTGTTCATTCCCTCTGAAGTATCTGGCGCTTGCCACAGTCAGAAATGAGTTACTGGGCTAGATGGACCATTGGTCTGACCCAATATGGCTGTTCTTATGTTCTGAACTCTGTGGCAAAAGAAAAGGTTTCTCATGGAGGGGTCTAAACCAAGCTAAAGCAAGTACCGGAATAAAAAAAATATCATTGTCTGCCATGTGACTACTTCTCTCTTGTGTTTCTTTAGCTGCTGAGTATTTCTTCTCAGAAGGAGAGTTCAGAGGCCTCCTTGAAAGCAGCTCTGAGCACTGCACAGGAGAAGTCTGTACCTGCCATCAAGATCTGTCAGCTGTTATGCACTGTTCATGAGTCTTTCCCAGGCCTACAGCCAGTGATGCAGGAGCTGGGGCATGTGGGTAAGAAACCTGCAGGTGCCACTCCAGTTCGCTTACACCAGTTTCTGGTAATTGGAGCTGTGCGTGGTTCAATGTGGGATCACCGCATGGAATTGCTGCCTGCCCAACCCCTGTGTTGTACTGTTAGAATGGGGCATTCACTAAAGGTGTGCTTGGGATCCTAGTGGATTCATGCATGTCCTCTAGTACTAGGAAATGTACTGCAAGGTCATTCCTACATCAACAGGGAGTTGGATTGGTTGGCCGAATAGGTGTCGTGATTCACGCACTACCTTTGTATGTGATTTCATGGGTTAGGCTTTTGCTCAGGAAACACTCGGGCTGTTTGTCAGCTGCATTGCATGGCCACTGGTTTATTTTCATGTGGAGCTATCTCAGCCCTGGCTGTTCACATGATACTGGACCCATGTAGATTTCTGTGTTCATGTAAATATATTGGCCATCTCATAGGTTGACCTAAGATAACAGTGTTGTCCAGCACAAGTCTGTAGTGACATGACAACCCTATAGCACAAGGACTATGCAATTTAGGGGTTGCCTGAACATTCAGGCTGTTTTTCCCAGTGTACTCTTAATTTGGCCCTATTGTGCGTATGCTTACCCTCTAATTCCATTTTCACAATGAAGGTGAAATAAGGCACCCAGGCAGGATACAACCAGAATGGTCATGGTAGTACCAGCGTGGCTGAGGCTGTTCTGATGCTCAGACCAATCCAAACTCCCAATACAGATATGAGATCTCAAACAGATGGACAGATCCTCCATCCAGATCCACATTCCCTATCCGTCATAGCATGGATCCTGGCTGGCAGACATCAGTACAGAGAATCTGTTCAACTGAGATACAAAATGTCCTCCGCAGTAGAAAGGACTCTGAGACTTACTCTGCCAAGTGTAAAAGATTCACTCTCTCGGCACAACAATGCCAGTTATTTCCATCTCTACTTCTGATACCAGACATCCTGCAGTCCTACTGTCATTGATAAGCTCTCTGAGTGTCCACCTAGCAGCCATCTCAGCTTTCCACTCTACAGTTCAGGTGTATTCCCCATTTTCACACCCTGCCATTTGAAAGAGAGCCCTTCCTGCAACCACGAATGTCTAATAGGACATTAAACAGGCCAATTAGAGAAACCAACTGGCTGTGGTGGAGGGGAACGAGAATCTTTTCCTTTCCTCAGAAAGTCCAGATGACAGCATGGGCATGGTCCTTACCTCTGAATGTGGATACTCTGATCTTGATGGCCCTGGGTTGCTATCATCATGTCAGCCTCATCCAGGACAAACACTTTAATCTTCTTGGGGTCTATGAATTTCAGTTTGGAGCACCAGTCCAGGACAGTGCCAGGAGTGCCAATTACAATCTGCTCAGAGATCTTCTGACCTCTCTCCACTGTCAGTAGACAGAAAGAAAGGCTTTCATGAGGTGCTCCTAAAAGGCCATATGAGGATATAGCCTCCAGACAGAAAACTTTCCCCTGCTAGGGATCTAATTATTGTACTGGCAGAGTTAATGGGCCCACATTTGAGCCACCAGCTACATGTTTCCTGTTTCATCTTTCTACCAGAACAGACTTTCTAGGAGCAATAGCATCAACCAGAAAGCACTTATGACCGCCCCCCCATATGTTTTTTTAATAATGACAGGGTGTCCTCGTGTTCTTGAGACCTCATCCAAAATTTATACCGAACATAGTTTCTGACTTCCACCTAAACCAGGTTATACATTACCTGTATTTTCCTCAAAACCACATTCAAACAAAGGCAAGCCTAAGTGTCACACCCTAGCTGTTCATAGGGTACTCTTTTTACACTGATAAAACAGGCATGCAGGGTATCCCCCAGTCTGTTCATAGCTCATGCAGATGAAGGGTCAGGCCATTTCAACAAACAAACTTCCTAACTGGATTTCTACTTATTCCATGAATTAGCCCATATAGACCCACCAGTGAGAGTGACAGCTCGTTCCGCTAGAGCACAAGCAGCTTCTGTTGCTTCTTTGAGCAACGTTCTGATACTAGAAATATGTCAGGCAGCAGCCAGCTTTACTCAATAGTGGAAGCATCAAGATCTGATGCTGATTTTGGTCAGGCTATCCTGTAATCATTGTTGAGGTATCTGGGTGTGGGGTTGCTCAGAGCACCTCAGAAAACAGTCGCGTAGCTCACATTAATGGTGGTTCTTTGAGACGTGTCGTCCACACCTATTCCAGTGTTTGGTGCATACGTACCCAGTGCACTCGAGTTCAGCGCCTGTTGGCCAATGGTGCCTGTTGGGGGGCTGTGTCTGCGCACTAAGTGTCCTGGTGCTCCCAACCGAGGGCATAAAGGGCAGGGTGACCCCACCTGCCCCTCAGTTCCTTCGCCAGGCTTAATCAGACCCCATAGTAGCAGGAAGAAGGGCAGATTATGGAATATATTTGAACAACCAGTCTTGAAGAACTACAGTTCCTGTAATTTGAGTAACCATTTCTTCTTCGTTGAGTGCTTGTCTGTGTACGTTCCACTGCTGGTGTCTCACAAGCAGTGACCTAGATTAGAGGAGGTGGATGCTAAGAGTCTTTCTTACGCACCTGCCTCATATACACACCCGGTGTGTTCTTTGGGTAGTTTAGGTGCTATACTAAGAATTGCAGCTCAGTGGCACGTTCAGTTCAGGGGGTGAAATCCTGGCACAATGAAGTCAATGGCAAAACTCCCACTGACTTCAGTAGGGTCGGGATTTTCACCCAGGGTGCCGTATCAGTCAGCCAGGGCCTGGGAACATCTTAAGTCCCAAGTTCCTTGCTGCTCATGTCTTAGAGGATGTTCTTTGTAGCATATCCAAAAGAGTGTGTGTTGTCCAATCACAAAAACCTATTGAAGATGATTTAAGGTGCTGAAGGCTCCGGGGAGTCTCAATGCAGGGAGTGGGAAAAGCTTCCAGTACTGGTGTCAGGGGAGTAGATTTGGTCTGTGGGATGGGAGTAGGGTGGAACTTTAGTGGGACTGTGAAATGGAAGAGGTGAGATGTGGATGGTGGTGTCTTGACAAAGGAGGGTGAACTGGAGGCTCGTCTTGGAGTTTATTTTGCAGTCACTGTATTTTCAGTATGCGACAGATTGACATCTTTATAGATTCTACGGCTGGAAGCGACCTCGAGAGGTCGAGTCCAGCCCCCTGCCCTCATGGCAGGACCATGAGGTTTCAGAGTTAATGGTGCATTAAAATACATGGGTATTTAACATCCCTCGGCTGTTTTTCAGGCTGCCTGCAAACTCAGGGCGACAACACTGCATTGGTTACACTCAGTTTACATTTGCCAGGTTCGCTCCATAACCACAAAAGTTAGAAACAAACTTCGAA
The DNA here is from genome assembly GCA_037349315.1 of Chelydra serpentina. Lineage (NCBI taxonomy): Eukaryota > Metazoa > Chordata > Testudines > Chelydridae > Chelydra > Chelydra serpentina. The sequence continues at coordinate 2,559,434 of JBAIAC010000047.1, forward strand.
AAATGCAGCCTGGAGTTCCTGAGAACAGTGCTGTGGCAAAGGGTGAATTCTGCACTAGTTTCCATGGCCACATATTTGCAGAATTCTACCTATAATGAAGAAGCCAAATAACTGATTGTATTTTTATTGCCTCCCCTACACCCATTACCCCCAGAGGGTTTTCCTGTAGGCTGGTGTCCGGTGTACATTTTCCAGTTTGTGCCTTTTAGAATTGTGCTGTTGCCAGGGCTTGAAAAATTGTTAGAATCTCTGGAAAGGAGGGGGCATCAATGAGTGATTTTAAATCCAGTAGAGGTCTACCTAGAAGAGCATGAAGCACCCCAGAGTGTTAGTGTGTCCTCTTAGAAACAGGCTATGATGGAGAGGGATTCCTGGGACTTGCCTGTTCAATTAAGGGATCTGCATTCACTTTAAATGGAAAATTGAATACTGCCTTATCTCTGGTGCCACTAGGGTGCCATCATAACCAAGGCCTCCAACCTGCAAATCTTTACCCACGCAATAATTTCACTCATGTGAGTAGGAGGCCGTTTCAGAAGTGCTGAGTTCCCTGCAGCTCCGGTTATTCTCACTGGTGCTGAAATGAGAGCTGAGTTCTTTTGAAATTCTGCCCAGGTGCCCTGTCGATTTATCCAACCCTCTGTCGATATTGGCATTTTTGACAGAGAAATTCAGGCCTGATGCTTGCACTTCCTTGCACCCGATATTGTCATTGCGATCTTCACAAAGTGGGTGTGAAGTGCTGCCATTCGGATGTGACAGTGTTCTGCACACAGTCAGGCATCCGTTCAAACCTGTGCAGTATAGTGGAGGATAAGGAGCTCTTAGTAGGCACAGGGTGAAGAAGGCCAGCACCCGGAGTTGTCAGTAAGCACTGAAATGGGAGTTGTTGTCCACACAGGGCTCCTGACCGAGGGAAGTGGGGAGAAGGCTGGAATCAGGAAGTGGAAGGTGAACAGTGAATCCCAGATTGAAGCTATGGACAAGGAGGAGGAGAAGGCTGGGGGTGCAAGCGCCAAGGAGAAGAAGGAGCCCCAAGAGAAAGCTCCCTCCAAGAACTTTGTCTGCAAGGCCTGTGATAAGAGCTTCCATTTCTACTGCCGTCTGAAGGTGCACATGAAGCGGTGTCGCGTAGCCAAGGGGAAGCAAGTGCAGTGTAAAGAGTGTAGTGAGATCAAGACCTCCAAGAAGGAGCTGGAAAAGCATCAGCAGGAGGCCCACGGAGGGCCTGGAGCTGCAGGGACTGCCAAAAAGAAGAAGAAGCGGCTCCCAGTGACATGTGACATCTGTGGAAGAGAATTTGCTCATGCCTCAGGTAGGTTAGACCGGGGAGAGATTCCACAAGCAGCAGGGGAAGAGGTGCTTAGATACCAGGGTAATGGCCATGTTAACAACACATTAGATCACCTAAAATCAGAGCCCCATTGGGGATTCTAGGGGAGATTGAGAAGCCCTGAACTGCACTGTGTAGAGGGGAATGCAGTTCAGTTCATTTCACCTGCCCTGCTGATTGCCCCAGCTTCTTGCGTGATTGTTTTTCCACCATTGCATGAGGCTCATGTAGGAAAAGTGGGGCTGCTGGCAATTTAAAAGGCCTCCAGAAATAATTGCACTGCAAGATGGCCTGTTCAGTTCTTCAGCTGGTGGTAAGGAAAGAGCCAAAGCTTCTCAGAGCGCTGGGTTCCTTTTCCTCCCACCCCCAAGCTTCCCTGCTCTCAGCGTGGAGGATGGGGTAGCACCGCTCAATGGGCAGAAGGAGTTCACTGCCATGGCATTCTTTCCTCCCTCAGCAAGTGGCAGGTAGGGAAGCGGTTTGGGACTGCTGGCTGCTAAGAAAATCAGCTCCTTTGGTGCGAAGTGAGGCAGTCACCCGGTGATCTAGTGTCAGGGCTGGGATGGGGTATTGCTTTTGTACAAAATACCTTTGTGCTGGGCATTAACTGCCGCCCTTGGTCTCCTGCCCCAGGAATGCAGTACCATAAGCTGACGGAGCACTTTGACGAGAAGCCCTTCTCCTGCGAAGAGTGTGGCGCCAAGTTTGCGGCCAACTCCACCCTGAAGAACCATCTGCGGCTGCACACCGGAGACCGCCCCTTCATGTGCAAGCACTGCCTCATGACCTTCACACAGGCCTCCGCCCTGGCCTATCACACGAAGAAGAAGCACTCTGAGGGTAAGCCTGTTGGAGCCCTCTGCGTCCCCGTTGTACCCCAGGGCCTGTGTGCGCTTGGAGGAGCATGGCCGGGCAGTTAAAGCACAGGGCAGCACTACAGGTGCCCTGGCTGCAGAATGGGATATTAGTATTTACATAGGTGAGGGGTCATGGCTTCATCCATCCACGCCTGGCTACCTCTACTGCTCCTGCCTTGCTGATGGGTAAGGTTGGTCCCTCAGCCTCCCTTTTAATGGCTCCTCTGCTTTTGTCCTTGGCTGGTGCCTGTCTCCCTGCCTTTCTCTAACCTTATCTGCTGATAATGGTTTCAGCTACCCACACTAGCGGTTGATGCAGATCATTCCTCAGCTCCAGCTGCCTCTGGTGTCACCCTGTCACTGCCAAGCTGCCATGTCACTCTCTCAAACAGACCTTCCTTGTGTTCCCTCTCTCTACCTTTGTTCTCTGTGTCCACTCTCCTTCCTGCATTCTGGGCCCACAGCTCCAGTGTCTGTTGACTCCTCCCCTCAGCCCTACATTGAGTCCTTTCGCTGAATCACTGCTTCTCCCTGTCTGGTTAAACCTGCCCTTTCCTCTCCATCCCCACTGCTGAAACCCCAGTCCTCACCTGGGTCATCTTTTGCCTTCATAGAATCATAGAATATCAGGGTTGGAAGGGACCTTAGGAGATCATCTAGTCCAACCCGCTGCTCAAAGCAGGACCAATCCCCACTTTTTGCCCCAATCCCTAAATGGCCCCCTCAAGGATTGAACTCACAACCCTGGGTTTAGCAGGCCAATGCTCAAACCACTGAGCTATCCCTCCCCTCTGCCCATTACTTGATTACTGCTGGCTTTCCTGCTTCTCTAGTCTGTCCCAAGCTCAGCTGTGAAACTCCTCTGACCTCCGTGCCCACTCCTGGAATCCGTGGGTTGGCATCCTGACTTCTACTGTCTCCCATACACGCTCCAAGACCTTGCCTGGAAGGCAGCACATACTGTCATCCCCACCTAGTGCCTGTCTCCCCCACCCCATTCTCATCCCAGGCCTCTGCTCCACTCTTCCCCCTTTGTCTCTTCTGCCTGTTCTCAGCTCTATACCTTCTAAGCACTGCCCTCTCTGCCTGGAACAGCCCTGTTGTCCTTGCCTGCCTGATGCCCTCTCTGCCTCCAATCTCACTGTTTCAAACAGGATTGAATTCATGGAAGTTAGAGGTTTTTAAAGTCAGGCTTGACAAAGCCCTGGCTGGGATGATTTAGTTGGGGTTGGTCCTGCTTTGAGCAGGGGGTTGGACTAGATGACCTCCTGAGGTCCCTTCCAGCCCTGAGATTCTATGATTCTATGATTCTAAGTTCTATGCAGGAGGTCAGACTAGCACAGTTGTCTCTTCTGACCTCATCTATAAAGCAACCTGCCTTCCCCTCTTCGCTGCAATAGATTTTCCCATAATACATTTTGATAACAAATTCCAAACACAACACATTTCCATTTCGGTTTTCGGAAACTGAAAAAGTTCCTGCTCTTTTTTTTTTTTTAAAGTTCCTTCCACTTTTTCCCTTCTGGAAAAAAAGTACAAAAAAGTAGGAAATGGGGAGAAGGTGAGGGGAACCCTCTAAATCAAAACCCACTTTTGGGAGGTTTTGAAAAATTAAATGAATTTGAAAAAATGTTGCTTTGTTTTAATTTTTTTCACTGAAAAATATAAAAATCAAACTCTTTTTGCAAAACATTTACATTTCAAGGAAATTGCACTTGAGACTGAAAAATGTTTCAGTAGAAACATTCCACCTCACACCACCCATCAGTGCTTCCTACATCCTCCCTCAGAGAATCATCGAATCGTAGGTCTGGAAGGGACCTCGAGAGGTCATCTAGTCCAGTCCCCTGCATTCATGGCAGGACTAAATATTTTCTAGACCATCCCTGACAGGTGGCTCTGTTAGCCAGACTGCTGCCTTGGGTGTGTTTCCTTGTCTCATGGAAGCTCCTCTGAGCAGAGAATGTGTTGCTATGTTTGTAAAGCACATTGCAAACTTGTGGCACAGCATAGATGTTTTAAAATAATAATTCTGTGTCTATAGAACAGCAAGTAGTTGAACGGTCTGCATTGTAGCTGCGCGTATGGTATTGTCTGTGTTTATGGTCGGAGAGCGCTCACCTTTTGCACACGAGGTTTTGTGGTTCTGATGCCGGCATCGTTGGGAAGGACTGCTTTTGTCTGGAAGTTTGTGTTGTGAGCAAGGGGTCGGTTCCATGAGAGCTTTTGTGTTCTGTAACCTGCCTCCTTTCCTGAGAAGTGAGCTCATGTTGTCCAGAAATCCTGTCCCCCTTGTCAGGGCTGGCTGGAGAAGTTCCAGCCTCTGATCTTGGCTCTCCCTGCAGGGAAGATGTACGCCTGCCAGTACTGTGATGCGGTATTCGCCCAGTCCATTGAGTTGTCTCGTCATGTGAGGACTCACACCGGAGATAAGCCATATGTCTGCAGGGAGTGTGGGAAAGGATTCAGGCAGGCCAATGGGCTCTCCATCCATCTGCGCACCTTCCACAGTGAGTATCTGAGCCCTGCCATGCCTCAAACAGAGCCCTTCCCATGGAGCAGAACAGAGCCCTTGGCGCACCTTAAACAAAATGGCCCTCAGAATGTGACTGGGAGGCAGAGATGAAGGAGCAATGCCATGTTCAAGTGCTTGATGTTCCAGACCACAGCAGTCCTTGCTCTGCCAGGGGCTGTCCTGGTGTCCTGGAGCTTCCTGGGTGCTACAAATGACTGCAGTCTGGCCTTTTACTGGTGCTTCCGTGGTGGGACTTTCCCTCCAGGAAAGGGAAAGGCTGTTGTTAAGAAGCTTTACATGCTGGACCTAGGGGTGGGATCTTCTCAAGGAAACGGCAGCACTGTCTAACAACACAGGCCAAGGGAATGTGGGGCTCCAAAGAACCAACTGGGAATCTTCATCACTGTAAGTGACAGGGGAAGAAAGAGGGGAATGGTATCTGCCTGCAAAGATCCTAAAACTCAAATGTTTGCCGTTGCCTGGAAATAACTAGCATCTCTTTTCCTCTCTTGCTCCCCTCTTTCGGCTGCCTCTTCTCGTTTTTCTTCTTGATCTGTCTGTCTTCCTCTCTCCTCCCCACCCCTGCTTTTCACCACCTCTTTGTGGGAGCAGATATTGAGGATCCATATGATTGCAAGAAATGTCGGATGAGCTTCCCCACGCTGCAGGAGCATCGCAAGCACATTCACGAGATCCACTCCAGGGAGTACCATCCCTGCACTACCTGTGGGAAAGTCTTCAGTGCTCCATCCCTCCTGGAGCGCCACATGGTGACCCACGTTGGAGGGAAGCCGTTCAGCTGTGAGATTTGTGACAAAGCCTATCAGGTGGGCTGGGCTCAGTGCACATGTTACCCCAACACCCCAAGTACCCTAATGCGCATGTTATCCCACCCTTCCAGCATACCCCATTGCATGTTGCTTTTCAGAGAAACCACTCACTGACAGTGTGCAGTTAGACACTCACACAGAGCAAAAGGAACAAGACTCCTTGTTGCTCAGAGCAGGGGTTGTCCTGTGACCAGTGGAAGCAGCAGGGTATGAAAATGTAGCCCCAAATGGGGCCGGTAGTGAGGAAGATGGGAGAGAACTAATAGTGCTGGGCTTTTCAGAGGCGGTGGGATGAATTTTTTTAGTAGAGCTCACATGCTCTTTAAGCCCCACTCAGGATGCTATACTGCTGATGTAAATGAGTTACAGTAACACAAGCAAAGTATCAACTGTGCTGAGTGGCACGAGGTGGGAGGGATAGCTCAGTGGTTTGAGCATTGGCCTGCTAAACCCAGGGCTGTGAGTTCAAGCCTTGAGGGGGCCATTTAGGGGTCAGGGCAAAAAGTGGGGCTTGGTCCTGCGTTGAGCAGGGGGTTGGACTAGATGACCTCCTAAGGTCCCTTCCAGCCCTGAGATTCTCTGATTCTATGAGGTGGGTTGTGATGAGATCAGATGAGCAGTCCGGTTTGCTGTGTCTCTTCCCACGGAGCACAGCCACTGTCTCCATGCGGCCTCATGACCACAGCCTGTTTCTGTCACATTGCCCCCTTGGAACAGCGTTGCCATTGTAACGTGGTTTGATTTCATCTCTTGACAGCAATTGTCAGGGCTATGGTATCACAACCGGACCCATCACCCTGATGTCTTTGCAGCTCAGAATCACCGCTCTTCCACGTTCTCGTCACTGCAGTGCAGCTCCTGTGACAAAACCTTCTCCAGCACTGCTGCTCACAAGAAGCACGTCAAGGCAGACCATGCGGGTAAGAATCCAGCACCGGGGGCTCTGGGGAGCCAGTGCTGTGGAGATCGACGTGAGCTGCATGAGTAGCCCTAACCTGGCAGGATTGTGCACAGCAATCTCCTGAGCCAGCACTAAAATTCACTATATCCCATCAACCCAGTCCCCTCTCTAGGTATGTCTACACTAAAATGAAACCCCCGCAGCTGGCCTGTGTCCGCTGATTCAGGCTGGCAGGGCTCAGGTTAGGGGGCTGTTTAATTGCAGTGTGGACATTCGGGCTAGGGCTGGAGCTAGGGTTCTGGGACCTCGTGACGGGGGAGGGTCCCCAGAGCCTGGGCTCCAGATCAAGTCTGAACATCTACACCGCAGTTAAACAGCTCCACAGCCCGAGCCCAAGTCAGCTGACACAGGCCAGCCGTGGGTGTTTAATTGCAGTGTAGACACACCCTCTGTGCGGTTAACTAGTTCCGTCACCACCTCCCTTTGCTAAGTCATCTCTCCCAAGATGCTTCTTGTTACTGTAGGGAGATGGGCTCTTGCTGACGTGGCCCCCTGGCGAACTGGCGTGTGTCTAGGTTGGGAGCCCTGGTCCGGAGTGACTGCTGATCTGGAAGGAACTTTGAGCCCACACCTCTCCCCGTGCTCTTGTTTTCAGATGTGAAGTTCCACGAGTGTGAGAAGTGCAAGGAGCTCTTCCCCACGCTGGCTCTGCTGCAGGTCCATGTCAAGTGCAGGCACTCAGGTCTTTTTTATTGTTGTTTGTATTCCCGTAGCACCTGTGTCCTGGACCTGGCCCCCTTTGTGCTAGGTACTGTACAAACCCAGAACAAATAGCCCTTGCCCTAAAGACAACAGACAACTGATGGATACAGAGCAGAAGGGGGAGTGCAAGGAAACAATCTGACACTACTGGTCAGCTCACCAGCAGCCTTACTCTCGTCAAGTGTTTTGTAGGTGTCATGGCAAAGGAGAGTTTTAAGGAGGGATGTGAAGAAGGCTAATGAAATGGCTTTGTTGGTGTTCCTCCCAGACATGAGGGGCAGCGTAGAAGAAAGCACACCACACCATAGTGCAGTCACAAAACATGGGCAGGATCCCTCACCACACACCATCACTCTGTGTCCCACCCCTGCACACCCCGCTGTGTGGCTCATTGCAGACCCTGCTCCCCATTGTCTGCAGCACCGCGCTCCTTCCTCCCATGCCTGCCCCAGCCCTGGCTCTCTGCTCCTCCCGTACGTTCCACCCAGTGATGCTTTCTCCGTGTCTCTTACACAGGGACCCAGCCATTTCGCTGCTTGTACTGCGTGGCCTCCTTCCGCTTCCCGGGGGCCCTGCAGCATCATGTCACCACAGAGCACTTTAAGCAGATGGGGAGCACCTTCACCTGTGGGCTGTGTGGGGAGCTTTTCACTACTCGGGAGCAGCTGCAGAGTCACTACAGCGCTGAGCACCCAAAGGTGACGTTCACGGAATGCCAGGCCACCACTGCCCAGCTTGTGCAGGTAACTGATTCCTCCAGTTGCCGGCAGTCACCAGGAGTGCTGGGCAAACCTCATGTAGGGGAGTCTGCAATAAGCTCCCAAAGTTGGACTGTCTCTGTTGCGGGGGTCCATCCCTCTCCTTCCTCCCCTGCGTCCTCCCAGCCCCTTTATTCTCTGCATTGGTGGGCATCCCCAGCTCCCCTACTTCCACTCCTGCTCCACAGCTCCCCCCTCAAAAAAGCCTTCTGTTCTGAAGAACCCAGTAAGCCCCGTGTCTGATAGGTCCTTAGGCTGCTCGGAGCTCCCTGGGCTCTGGTATGCAAAGCACAGGGGTGTGAGTAGTTTGGGGGGAAGGAAGGAGGGAGCCCTGTCAGTATGTTAATACATTAACACCACTCAGGGTTTGGGTAGCAGGAAGTGCTGAGGCTCTGTTCAAACTGAATTGGTTCCCCATCACGAACAGCCCTTTACCTCCACGCTTTCCGTTCCACAGACCCTGACCCCTGTTCTCACCCATGCTCTCGGGCAACTCAGGCGGAAGTGGTGGCGGGATGTGCGGAGCAGACTAGTTACTCAAAGGAAGAGGTTATTGGAATCCAGATGACATTCCCCACTAGATTATAACTATTTTGTAGAAGGCCAAATTTTAGGCCTGGAACCCCATACTGCCCCTTTAATACTGAAGCTATCAGTAGAGAATAGTTCTTTGGATGTGGGAGCCCAGTGTGAGAGATTCCCTGGGATGGTGTTCCACTAGTGTGTAATCATAGAATCTTTATGATCCAAGACTGCATATGGTGCTAAATTATAGCAATTTTGTGAAGAGAAATATTTAAATTGCTTGCCTGACTTCTCTTTTGCATCCGTGCGGCTTGGAGTTTCCCATTAGGCTCATGCCTATTGTAATTGCACTCCTCTGGTGTGCAAGTAAATGTTATCATTAGAGCTTGGGCCGAGAATGATGCAGACATTGGAGCAATTTAGAGGAAAGTTTGCTGTGAGTGTCTCCTTGACTCTCCCATTCAGGTGATTCAGACATTGGAGCAAGGAGAAGCAGCCGAGCAGATGATCACCTTGGACGAAGCCCAGCTTGCTGGCTCCCAAGTCTTTGTGACGTTGCCGGATCCCCAAGCTAACCAAGCTGGCTCGGAGCTGGTGGCGGTGACTATGGAGGACTTGTTTGATGACAAAGTAACTCTGATTTGTGAAGAGGCTAAGTGAGGCGTGGCTGAGAGCACTTGGAAGGGACGCCACCGGGCTGGCTCATCGGCTGTACGGACCGAGGTGTGCTGCTCTGGCAGTGAGATTCTGGTTTTTTCCAGGCAAAAACTGGGATGTGTGAGACTGGCAAAAGAAGTGACACACACTGCAGGCACAGCACGTCTGAGAACGTGAGAGATTGGCCGTACTATCTCTGCTTGGAAGTCATGGATCCAGGATGGCGTCCTTCCCTAGCAGGGGCGGTGGGCAGCAGCTTTTGGTTCTGAGGGAGCGGGCCACATGTCCCTTCCAGCCCAAGGAAAATGGTTTGAGTCATAGGAAAAGAGAGAGATGGAGCACAGCTAAGCAAAGGCTCTGCACAAGCATGAGGAGGGGGGAGCAGAAGAGGGAGATGCCGGGAATTTCAGTCAGTCCTAGAAAGAGTTGGGGGCTGCGAACCAGACTAAGCACTGCTCTCAGCTGTGTTGGGGTGCTGGTGACAGACGCTCATGGAGAAATCAGAGAATATAAAGGCTGTACACGGACACACAGGAGATTTGTGAGAGCATAGATCTGTGTGGATAGGGCAGCTTCTGGCACACTGCTTCGTTTCTTCTTTCCCCCTCTCACATGGCTACACTGCTCTTGAAGCTCTCTGATGTGTCCATGCTGCATTTTAAACCCATGGCAGCAAGTCTCAGAGCCTGGGTCTACAGACTCAAGGTCCCAGGGTTCGCTCTACAGCACTAAGAATAGCTGTGTACATGACCGGGCTTAAGCTCTGACGCCCAGACATACCCATAGAAAATTCGGCCGCGGCGGGGCCATCCCTTTGGATCTATGCTCAAGCTGAGGTTTCAGGGGCATTGCCCTAAGTGAGTCTTAACATGACAAAGGAAAATCCAAAGCTTAGTCATGGGAATGAAAATAAGGTGTCTGGGGCTGGCCACTGTAGGGTTTCGGGATCAAGCAAGTGGGACAAACCCTTGTGCACAGTTACAGGATGTTGGGTCATCTCAGCAGATGTCAAGTATCGAATTGGCTGTCTGTTATTCCGAAAGTGGCTGCTATGCAGGTGGGAATGGCCCAGCCTCAGTCTCTCCTTTAGCCCGGACACCAAACTTGCTAACTTGGGGGCTACTTGGAGCCCTGTAGGATTTCAGCAAGTGGCCCTTTGCCTTTCTCATGCAGAGCCCTCCTGGGAAACCTGGCTGTCCACCCACATCTTGCAACCCTCCCCTCTCTCCCCCCAGCACTGCACAACCTGGAGCTTCTTAACCTGTACAAATGGTCTACAGGAAGCTCTAACCCAAAGTAAAAAAACGCTAGCCTCCGCTAGCCCCTAATGTGTGCCGCTGGCTCTGTTAACCTGTCTCCAGCAAGGGTTAGCAATGCCTTGTGTAGGCAGAGCCTAATCCTGGCCAAATCACTACCAAGGCTATCAGCACAGTGCAGCTACAAGAGTTCATGCCCTACGCTAAGTAGTAGGGTCAGACCCACAGCTGGACAGCTCCAGCTTGTAGCCTCTTTGTAAGATGACAAAAGCCGCAAGATCTCCCTGCCTCCTCTAGTTCAGCCGAAGCTGCAGTGTTTGAAGAGAGAAGCAGCTAATCCGAGTGCCGTGGCCCATCATTTCTCAGGCGTTTAATACTATTACCGATGAATTGACGCTAATGCAAATATTTCTCTCTGAGCACATAATGGCTGCCACAATTGCACACAGCCATTCCCCTGCGGCACGCAATACATGGCTCTGTAAAACGCCTTCAGATACCTCGCATCAAGCTCGCTGTCTGGGCCAGCACAAGGCAAAAGCTTCATTGCTGTGTAATGGCCCCTTTAAGAATACATTTCACAAAGCTTTCTTATCTGCAGTTTCCTAAAATATAATCTGATAATTAATGGTTTGCTGAATCCATTATGAAGTGCAATTAGATGGATGCAGGCTTCCTGCAGCTCAGAGGGAACTAGTAGCATTTATCTTCCTTTCCCTCATGCCAAAAGGTTGCACCCTGCCACCGCACTATTTACATACTGAGCAATGATCCTCACCGTACCTCATGGACCGAGCCCCCGCGATGAGCTATGCCCATTTAATCATACTGCCCAGAGCCACACACGAGCAGAAGATGAACAGATCCCGGCTTTCCAACAGCATCCTGTGCTGGTTCCTTGCAACCACTAGCCTGAGACTGTTGTTAAATAGTCCAAACTTTCCTTGCCAGTCACCTTGCTTGATGCCCCCATTACAACGTGACGGATGTGAGAAAATGGCCAAGGAACCATTTCCCCTGCTGGGAGCAAAGGGCCATTGAAGCAGACATTCTGCAGCATGAGTTTGTGGGTGACAGCAAGTGGATGATCCCCCTGAAATGCTGCACAGTGTAGCGATGTGCTCCCTCCTCTGAATCTCTCCCTCAGGCATGCTCACGCTCAGGCTCTCTGTCCCTGGAGATGTGAAGTCAGAAGCAAACAGAAGACACTTGAAGTGAAATTAACTCTGAATCCAAGCCTGGCCAGGAGATGGTGCTCAAGGTCTTGGGAACTCATTGCAGTGGCAAGGCCTCTGCTTTCTTTTGCTGAAGCTCTTCTTGGACATTTCCAAACCCTCTCTTGTTGCTGGGCTCTTAGGCCTCTTGGGAATTTGAGCCAGCGTCCCAAGCGTTAAAGCACCACTCTGTTAAAAGAACACAGCATAGAACTGGTTTGATGAGGCTTGGGGCCAACCCCCTCTCCCTAGGGAGGGTAAAAATGCTGCTGCTTAATGCTAGCAGCAATGAAATGGTCCGGGAACAATTCCTCCTTAGAAAAAGAAGAGTGAAGAAAATAGCATTGATACTTGTTATCCTATCTAAATATAAGCGTCTTTCCTTTGCAGGTTACCTTTAACAGAAGGGAGGTAGATGAGAGTCCGGCTCAGTGTCCAACACCTGTTACTGATCATGGGGAATGTGTATGGCCTCTCAAGTTGTGCATGTGTTTAGAGGCAAGTCCACATGGAGTTTGCCACAAAGAGCAGCCCAGAAGGAGCTCAAGGCTGAAGCAGCACAAGGGCTGAATTAATTCTTGCTGCGCGGGTGGGACTTGTTCCTCCTGCTTGGCACGGAGACACTTCATCAAAGCAGTTGGAAGGAAGGCTGAAACAGGCAGAGGTGGAGCAATGATAGTCAGACTCCAGAACGGAACCATTGGAAGCAGGATGTAGGCCTCATGCTGGAGAGCAAGTTCTCACTATCGAATTGAACTTCGGGCAGCTTCCATTACAGCCAGCAAAGTTCTGAGGGAAGCCTGGTCAGGGAGTTGTCTCCTTCTTCAAGTAGATGCAGCTGTGTGTTCCACTTAGGCATGTGCATGCGCAGCACACCAGAGCTAGAGAAATTTGCCTAGCAGTGCCAGGAGAGGGACAGCGCTCTTGCCTTGTGGCCATAGCCCCTATCCTGGCTACATGAGACGGCGCCACCCCACCCCAGCCCTCCCTCACTTCCTTCTTCCCACCCGTGGCTGGACTTGGAGCTCTGTGTGGTCTTAACCTCACAACTTCTCCACTAGTTTCGTTTTTTCCTTTGTTGTATCTAGTTCAGGGGTGGGCAAATGTTTTGGCCTGAGGGCCACATTGGGGTATGGAAATTCTGTGGTGGGCCACGAAATTGCGGGTGCGGGTGTGGGAGGGGATGAGGGCTTCGGCTTGGGGTGTGGGCTCTGGGGGTCAGAAATAAGGAGTTCAGGGTGCAGGAGGGGGCTCTGGGTTGGGATGCCGGGGGGTGAGGGCTCGGGTGGGGCTGGGGATGAGGGGTTTGGGGTGCAGGAGAGGGATCAGGGATGGGGCAGGCTATTGGGGCACAGGGGGGTGAGGGCTCTGGCTGGGGTGCAGGCTCTGGGGTGGGGCTTGGGATGAGGAGTTTGGGGTGCAGGAGAGGGATCAGGGATGGGGTAGGCTATTGCGGCACGGCGGGGTGAGGGCTCTGGCTGGGGTGCAGGCTCTGGGTGGGGCTGGGGATGAGGGGCTTGGGGTACAAGAGGGGTTTGGATGGCAGGAGGGGGATAAGGGCTATGGCAGGGGGTTGGGGCACAGTGGGGGCTCGGGTGCAGCCTCTGGGCGGCACTTACCACAACAGCTCCAGGAAGCATGTCCCCCCTCCAGCTCCGAGGCATGGCCAGGCAGCTCTGCATGCTGCCCCGTCTGCAGGCGCCACCCCTGCAGCTCCCGTTGACCGCGGTTCTCGGCCAATGGGTGCTGCGGGGGCGGCACCTGCGGACGGGGCAGCGCGCAGAGCTGCCTGGCCGTGCCTCCGTGTACTATGTAGGAGCTGGAGGGGGGGGTCATGCCAATTGTTTACTGGGAGCCGTGTGGAGTGGGGCAAGCCCCTGACCGCACTCCCCGGCGGGAGCTGAGGCCAGATTAAATGGTCTGACAGGCCAGATGTGGCCCGCGGGATGTAGTTTGCCCACCCCTGATCTAGTTAGTAGTACCCTTTATGTTAGGGTAGTGTTTGTTTCCCTCGGTGGTGCCCTCACGGGGGTTTTAAACTTAGGTCTGTCATGTGGGAGAGCGATCCCCACATACAGTGCTTGCTCAGTCTCAGCAAGGCCCACATCAAAGAGCATTGTACAGGTGACGAGTCCCTTCTCCCCCACCCCCGGGGTGCAACCTGGAACTGTGATACCATTGAGACCTCTGATTCACCAGCCTGGGTTCCCTCTCACACTGTGCTACAAACTACAGACTACACTTCCACCAGCATTCACACAGGCAGGGATACACCCAGCTGCAGTTACATGCAGGCTCTGGTCAGCCACTGCATGAACCAACAATAGAGAGGCTACAGCCAAAATGCCCCCCACTTCCCAGCCTAGGACCTCAGAACTGTATTGTCCTGCCCTGGTCAAAAACCCGATCAGTATGAATTTATTACCCAGTTCGCTCCTCCCTTGATGTGGAGAGGTCAATGCATACCAGCCCTTGTTAACTGAGCTGAGATTTTCCCAGATACTTCACTCAAAAACACACTAGTTAACATAAAACAAGTTTATTAACTACAGAAAGACAGATTTTAAGTGATTATAAGTGATAACAAACAGATCAAAGCAGGTTACCTAGGAAATTAAACAAAAATGCAAACTAAGCCTAATATACTAATAGGATTTGAATCCTCAATATCTCACCCTGACTGATGATACAAGCAGTCCACCAAGTTTCCATACACTGGCTAGAAATCCCTTTAGCCTGAAACCAGCACTTCCCCCAGTTCAGTCTTTGTTCCTCAGGCATTTCCAGGTGTTCTCTTGTGTGGGGAGTGAGGCCCCGAAACATAGGTGCCGACTCTGTGGGTGCTCCGGGGCTGGAGCACCCATGGGGGGAAATTAGCGGGTGCTACGCATCCACCAGCAGCCAAACTGCCCCCTCCTTGCCTCCTCCCCCCCCCCCCGAGCACACCATGTCCCTCCCTTCATCCCAGCACTTCACGCCTCCCTGCCGCCTAACAGCTGTTTGGCGGTGCTTAGGACTTTCCAGGAGGGAGGGGGAGGAGCGGGAACACAGCGTGCTTGGGAGGAGGCGGAGAAGAGGCAGGGCAGGGGTGGGGACTTGGTGGAAGGGGGTGGAATGGGGGCATGGCTGGGGTGGGTCAAGGTGGGGTGGGGTAGGGACTTTGGGGAAGGGGTGAAATGGGGGTGGGGTGAGGGCAGGAAGAGGTAGGGCGGGGCAGAGGATGGGGGTCAAGCATCCACCAGGCAGAGGGGAAGTTGGTGCCTGTGCCCCGAAAAGATGTCACTCCCTGTCTTTTATAGTCTCTCCATAGGGCGGGAACCCCTTTGTTCTAAGCCAAGTTCCCAGCCCAGTTTGTGGAAAAACACAGGTACCAAAATGGAGTTCAATATCATGTGGTCTGGTTGCATGCCTTTCTGAGTCATAGCAGCCATTAATCATAGGCTGGCTGAAGCAGTCCGAGGTGAGGACAAGCCTTTTCCATAGTCCATTTTGTGTTTGTTAATGGGCCATTAGCACTGTCTCTAGCTTCTTCGTTGTTGTACCTGAAAGGCTACTTGTGGGTGTTACCCAGAGCAAGCACATTTGAAATACGGCTACAGAGTCAATATAACTTCAGATACAAAAATGATACATGCACACACAGGATAATCATAGTCAGCAAATCATAACTTTTCCATAGACACCTCACAGGATACATTTTGTACAAGGTGCATCATAATTATGTCATGGTCATAACACAATTATACCACTGTGATGAATAGGAGGTGCAGTGTCACAGTACGATCTGCAGATTGTTTAGATCACTCTTGGGCTCAGAGAGCGCTGCCGCCTCACATTCTGGAGCAGGTGCCTCTCTGAAAAAACAGAGGAGCCATTCCCCATTGACTGCACTCCACACTATCTCCCCACTCTCACTCCCCATCCCTCTTCAGAGATCCTGCTCATGAAATACTGCTTTTCATGCATGTCTTGTCTTCTGCTGGCTTTTGGAGCGGTGGAGGAGATTCCACTGGAACACCAGGGTCATGGCTTCTACCCCCAGTACTTCCTGATACCCAAATCCAAACAATCCTTGACCTTTGCAGCCTCAACAAATATATCCGGCCCATGAGGTTCCAAATGGTCACTCTATCAACTATTTTCCCTGTGTTGTCTCAGAATGACTGGTTTGATGCTCTAGACCTTCAAGATGTCCACTTTCATGTGGCAGTTTTGTCGAGCCACAGAAAGTGCCTTCAATTCATTGTAGCAGAACACCACTTTCAATACACAGTGCTTCCATTCGGCCTCTTCTCTGCCCCCCAGGTTTTTCCCAAATGTGTGGTCGTATCTCAGGAAGAAGGGAATTCACATCTTCCCTTATCTGGAATACTGGTTACTGAGGAGCAGATTCAGAGAAGTTCTTGCTCGTGTCGGCACAACACTGCACTTGTTTAACAGTCTGGGTCTCATTCTAAACACTGGAAAGTCAACCTTGGCTCCCACTCAAAAAATTGAGGTCACTGGGCCCCTGTTATATTCCCTGACATTCAGAGTGTTTCTGCCAACCAGCCATTTTCAGACAATTTGCCATCTTTGCCTCAGTCTGCAGTCTCAGCCTTCCATGACAGTTCAGACATGTCTGAGGCTCTTGGGGCCACATGTCTGCATGTGCACTGGTAGTCCATTTTGCAAGGATGTGCCTTCACCCCCTTCAAATGTGTCTCAGGACGGTCTACCATCCTACTCATCATCCTGTAGACCAGCATGTCTCAAATGTGGCCACCATGGCCACATACAGCCACCGGCGGCTTTTTTTGTGGCCACGACAGCCTCCTGGGCTGTGATTGGGAGGCTGGGGGACAAAGCAGTGGCCCCTCCCCTCCCTGTTCCTCCTGGATGCGCCGACTTTGTGTTTGCTGGCGCCGCCGGCATGGAGCGGTGCCCTGCAGCACCTCTGGAGATACACGGGGCACAATGCCGGAGGAGCCTTGGACTCCGCAGGCAGCTGGTGAGTTCCCATCCCACTTTCCTAGTGGCAGCAGGGCTCTGGCAGCAGGGCTTTGGGCAGTGGTGGATTACTGCATGGGCCGACAGGGCCCATGCCTAGGGGCCCCAGATAATTTGCTCCTCCTCTCCCTGCCCCTGGGCTCCTCCTCACTGCTCCTTCTCTTGCCCCTGTGTCCCTGCCCCCGGCCCGGCTGGAAGATGGAGCCTGCGGTAGGGTGAGCCTATTTTCCCCCCCCGCCCCCGCCCCCACGCAGAGCTGGCTGAGCTGCTCGCCAGAGTCCCCTCCTTTTGTCCCCCACACAGTGCAGAGCTGGCCTGAGGGTCACCCCTCTGCCATGCTGAGCTGGCCTGAGCCCCGCTCCCCTCCCTCCACAGAGCTGCCCTGAGCCCCTCCCTACCTCTGTGTGGGGCTGGCATGAGCCATTTGCCCAAGTCCCCCTCCTCTCCCCACGCCGGGAGCCCGAAGACCTGCCACCCCAGGGCCGGAGCCTGAGCCCTGCTGCCCCTGGTGATCGGTTGCCAAGAGCAAATAGGACAAATGCCCAATTTTGCCAAAAAAGTTGGGACATCTGGGGCCAAAACGGGACCTATGGTCACCCTAGGCCAGGGGACCCCAAACATTTGTGGTCGCACCCCCAACCCCTTACCCGGTCCGTGCCATCCCAGGAGCAGGGCCGGATTTGGGGGCCAGGAGTGGGGCCGCAGCTGGGAGCAGGACCAGAGCTGCAGCTGGGGTCGCAGCCAGGAGCAGAGCCACAGCTGGGGCTGGGGGCAGGGCTGGACCCCACCGTGCCCCCCAACCATTCCTCTATGCCCCCCTAGGGGGTGTGCCCCACAGTTTTAGGGACCCACTCCCCTAGGCTGTGGTAAGAGCCGCCTAGGGAGCCCAGGCTGCTGTGGGGAGCCCCGGACCCTCCACCTGCCCTGGGCAGCATGCCTTGGTGGCCAGAACCCCCCCTACCCAAAGCAGGTGGAGGGTCCGGGGCTCCCCACAGTGGCCCAGGTTCCCTGGGCAGGTCTTACCACAGCCTGGCTTCCAGCCAGGGGCAGTGACATTGTGGGGAAGGGGAGGAGCAGGGGGCGGGGCCTGTGGGGGGGGGCATGTGGGGGTCCCAAATGTTCTTTGCACCCAGGGCCCCAATAAATCTTAATCCACCTCTGGCTTTGGGCTCGGGCTCCGGCCCCAGGGTGGCAGGACTCACCATTTACCTCCCCCCATCGTCCCCGACCCCCAATTGCCTCCTCAGGCTTCTCCACCATCCTGTCGCTCATCTCCCCTGCTGCCTCTCCAGCCTCCCCCTCCCCATCTCCCCTAACCTCTACTGCCTCCCCCACATTGCCCCTGGCCCCCACTGCCTCCCCGGGTTCCCCCCCCAATTGCCCACAGGCCCTGCTACCTCCCTCCCACCCCCCCACCCCCATTGCCACAAACTCCCTTTGGCCTCACACCCCAGTCCCCATCCGCCCCTGCTCTTCGCCTCTTGACCATGGCCCCCCACCCAGCAATGTCACCCTGGGGGGTTGCCCACATCTCCCTCCTGAAAAACCAGCCCTGGTTAAATCCGCCATGCCCCCCCCCCCCCCCCCAAATATAGAAGGCAAACCATGGTGTTTAGGTCCACTAAAGTATAGAGACAACTGTGCAATATTTTTTATTTTTTTATTACTGAGTCTGCAAAAAATAAACCTACATAAATACATTGCAATGATTTGGGTGTGTATATGTGCATAGCTATTTGTTTTTCCTAAAGTTAATTAAGTATTTTAGGGGAAAGTGTCAGAGCGGCCACCAGCAGGAGTTGGAAGCCGCACTCTGAGCACCACAAAATTTGTTGTGAGAACCCCTGCTCTAGACAGACCGGTTCATCTTCCTCCAGGGTTCCTGGACTCCTTGTAGCGGTGGATGTGTCCAGAGAACATTTGCTGAGGTGTTCCCTTTGTCTGGCCCTCGCCAACCACGTTGGTTGTTACCAGCGCCTCCCTGATGGCTTGGGGAGCGCACCTGGGGAGTGCTGAAAGTGCGGGGACTGTGGTCAGAGCAGGAGGCCTCATGACATGCTGGAGCTTTGGAGCCTCTACAGTGCATGTCACACTTTTTGGGATCGTATCAGAGACTCAGTTCATATGCTTATTGACAATACCACCGTGATGTATTATGCGAACGAACAAGGGGGAGCATGCTCCAGGTTGCTCTGCCTGTGGAAGCAACAGGCTGTGGAAGTTCTTCCTCTGGCTGTGGAAGTGTTGCACTGAGGAGAACATTACTCCAATAGTGTTCACTTGCCTGGGGTTTGGAATCATCTTGCGGACCATCTCAGCAGGTATTTTTCCCTGAGTCACGGATGGTCCCTAAAGACAAGGGTTCTCCGGGTCATCTTCAAAGCTTGGAGCATCCCAACAATTGACCTGTTTGCTACAAGGGACAACAGGAAATGTCTTTTCTGCTCTTGAGGGGGCCTCAGTCCAGGCTCGCTGTCTGATGCTTTCCAGCTCAGCTGGCAGTCGGCTCTCCTGTATACCTTTCTCCCGATCATCCCTCAGGTCATCCTCAAACTTAAGGCAGGTTGGGCCTAGCTCATTCTCGTTGCCCCAGCATGGCCCTGTAAGTTCTGGTTCTCCGACCTTCTCACACTGTCTATTCAGCCTCCCGTCCTTCCTCTCCCACATCCTGACTTACTCACTCTGAACCAAGGCCACACCTTGCACCCTGCACTCAGCTCCCTACATCTCACGGCATGGCTGCTGCTTGGCTAAATGTTTGGTGGCTGTCCAGCAGGTCCTCCTCAACAGTAGAAAGCCTTCCACACAGATGGCCTATTCAGCTAAATGGAAGTGATTTTCAGTGTCATCATTAGCTCACAGAATCCAACTAACACTGGCCTCTATCCAGGACATTTTGGAGTACCTACTGCACCATCACTCATTGGGGCTTGTGTTTAGTTCATTGAAAGTGTGTCTGGCAGCGATATCAGCATTTCATCCCCCCATTCAAAGAAGATCAGTCTAGGATGTCGGCTTCTTGCATTTGTACGTGGGCTGTTGGAAACAATATATCCTCCCCTCTGGGGATCCTAACCCCCATGAGTGTCCATCCTGCAGGATCTGTGAGGCCGTGGGTATCTTGAAGGATTCCCATGGCATCTGTTTAATCTACTCACATTCCCAGTACGTCGGGCAGTTATTCAGGAGGAGGTTTGTCCCCATGAGCTCAGCGGCTCTCTGCAGACTGTGGCCTGAAGTGTTTAAGCACCCCTCTCCCACACTCCCCCTCAAGATCCAAAGGTTCCCACTCCCAACATGCTCTTCCCCTATGGAAGCCCCTTCCAGTGTGCTTTCCTCCCTCCCAAGATCCAGGTCCTGTCCTTGGCTCCTTGTGCTGCATGGCAGACTCTTGCTCCCTAGAGCAGCAGGCTGAACCTAGTTTTCATAGGAATCCTTGCTGGTGTAACTTCAGAATGGGCAGTGTGAATAGCAGACACTTGTGCTGCCTCACTCCCCGGAGTAGTGATGCGCCTGCATCCGTCTCCCCAGGGTGTATGCATGGCAGGCGAGAAGGGGGCGGCAGTCCGAGTCCCGCGGCGGCAATTCGGCGGCAGGTCCGCTCTTCCCGCCGCCGAATTGCCGCCGCGGGACTCGGACTGCCGCCCCATTCTCGCCTGCCACAGCGGCAATGGGGCGGCAGGTCCACCGCCCTTCCCTTGCAGCCGCGGACTGGGACTGACTGCATCGGGGGCGGGGCCCCGACCCCGACACAAGCAGACGTAGCGGGGCCCTGCCCCCGAAGCAGGCAGGCGTCGGGTCAGCCTGCGTTGGGGCGGGGCCACCACCCCTGCTTGGGGCGGCAAAATTGTAAGAACCGCCCCTGCTTCTCCCTAACATGGGGAAAGAACGGGTGTGAAAACAGGTTTGTGCCCAAGGGATCACGTGTTCTCTAAATTCTGTAGGTGTTCTCTGCACTAAGTGGCCCAGATCTGACCCCAGAACTGACATCCCAAAGCAGGCCCAGACAGTGCAAGGGGTGAAGAGCCAGCCTTTGGGTCAATGCAGCAGGATGTCTTCACTGCTGAAAGTCTCTGAAGCTGGGGGCGTTAGATAGGAATTCACTGACACGCAAGCCTTAGCTCATGGAGCTGGGTCTTTCAGCGGACAGTGAAGCCTCCTGCTTTTAGAGCTGAAGATCCTAGGTTCAATTCCCACTGCTGACGATCCTTCCAGCGGTGTCCTATTATGCTTGCAGTGGATGAGAGAGAAAGTGGTCCTAGTAATGGGTAGAAATAAGCAGATTTATCATGGTGAAAAGCTGGGGACTAAGGGCTCTGTACATAGAGTTTGGGTCAATTTGTAAGTTGCCTCTTTAGACTATTCATGGTTAGAGGTAGAGAAGATACCAATAATGGAGTGAGGGTGTGGCTGGGTAAAGATGTTCTTATCGAATGTGAGCGAATCATTTTGGGAAGGGGAGTAGCTCTTTGCACGGTTCTGAGCTCCTCCATCAGTCTCAGCCGGGAGCCGTTCCGCTGAACCACTGGGGTTGCAACAGCATTAACACAGTGGAAGACCTGAACGGGGCCCTACGCATGTCTCCCTGGGCACGGCCACATCTCTCCTCCAGACTCCTGCATTGTGCCACCATGTACAGCAGCACGGCCTACCCCAGGAAGGAGCTAGAGAGTGGCACCAGCACCGTGAACCGTTAGCCAAAGCATTGCCCTTGTACAAAGTCCATCAAGCATCTCCTGCATCATTGCGAGAATAATACCTCAAACACCCCCACTTCCAGCTCTTTCTGCAGTGATGAAATATACATGTCAGAGCAAATAGCAACATTCATAGCACCTGCATTCTATCTAGAAAGACCATGTATTTTTCAGAGCATATGCTAGCATGGAGTATGTACAATGTGAGATATTGGTTGCTAATTTCTTATTTCATGCTGCATTTGTTTTTCCTCTGTAAAAATAAAATGTGGAAGATGAAATATGTAACTACACTGCAAAATGTAAATGAATTGATCGGGAGGAAAATGTGGTTTTCAGAAATTGCCTGGGCATGTGATTTTCAACTGCTCTCCCAGCTGTGGGGTAGAAAGTGGGCACCTGGACTTGTTGAGTTCTGTTCCATCTCTAAAACATTGTGCCATCCTGCATGCAACCAGGCGCTGGGCCTAAGTCACATACAGACTCGCATAGGCTGTGTTGCATAGGGACTGCCAGACCTGAGTAGAACTGGGTCCATCTAGCCCTTTACACTGTCTCCAACGGTGCCCAGTATCAGATGCTTCCAAGAAAGAACCTGCAAAAGAACCTTCTAATGGAGAGTCGGGGAGTAACGTGGCTATTGGGGAAATTTCTTCCTGACCACGATCAATTAATAGTTGTTGGTTCATGCCCTGAAGCAGGAAAATGTATAGCCCTTATTGTGGTTTTTTTTCTGTTAAAATTATATTATTTAGGTTTTAAAGTGGAACATCTGAAAGTTAGGAAACAACTTTTGCCCATCCCTTTCATGTGTCCATCATATGCACTGAGTGAGGCAGGATCCTGTTGAAAAAACAGTCTTTAATGACATGATTACAGACTATCTCATAAAGCAGACACCCCAGGGGCCCATAGTAGGGTTGTACAGTAATGGTAAAGTAGCATTTCTTAACTTCTGAGTGCTTGACTTTGCATTCTAAATAACATTCTTTAGTTTTTTCTAGGGAATTTCCTGTTTTGGGTTGGATTTTTTGTTTGTTTGTTTTGTTTTTAGGAAGTTAAAAAATGAATTCTAGTACGTACAGAATACCCATCAGGCATCTCAGCAGAGTTAGAACCTGAACCGCCAACATTACAGCGCCAACTTAGACCACGTGCGCTACAGTTTGAGCAGAATTTCATGGGACAAGGAAAAGGCACTTCTGTAGTCCAAGGGCATTCACCCTCCTGAATATCAAACGTTTGCTGCAAACAATGAAAGTGTGAGAGCTTCTCAAAGAAACAGTTGAGTGTTAGAATAAATGCAGGGGTCACTACCTGCTATCCCTGCAATATTTTTTACCCTAACTAATGTTTCCATTATCCAAATAAATGGCTAATCCTAATACGCCCCTGACTGCAGTGATACCTTGTGGCAATGAGTTCCACAAGTAAATTATGTATTATGTCAAAACGTGAAAATGGGAGTGCTCACTTTACCTTCTCTAGATGATTTTTTTGGTTTATATAGCTTTGTCCTGTCCCCTCTTTTTTGTGTCCTCTCTGAATTGTCCTAATGTTATCCACCTCCCCACACACAGAAATCTGATTAAAAATATGCTAGTTTTTAATCAATGTATTATGTGCCATGTTGATTTTCTGTAGTGTTCACTGATAGATTTCAAAATATAATTGTTAATGGGGACTCATCATCAAACGGTGGTGTTTTAGTGGAGCCCTGCCAGGGGCTGGTTCTCAGCCCAGTGTTTTATCGGGGATCTGAAAGAAAATATAAAGTCATAGCCGATAATGTTTGCACATGATGCAGAGATCAGCTGAGTTATAACAGAGTGATCTGGATTTCTTGGTAAGCCTGGTGCCATTAAACAATGTGTATGTTAGTACGGCCAGATGTAAAGTTATATGTCTAGAAACAAAGTACATCAGCCACTTACGTTTACAGGGATATCCTGGGAAGCAGTTATGTTGGAAAGGACTTAGGGATCATGGTAGTAGCCAAATGAATGTGAACTCTGAGTAATGCTATGGCTAAGACCATGCTTGGATACTTAACAGGGAAATATCAAGTGGGTGTAGGAAAATTGTATTACCTCTGCACACACCTTAGGTTTGATCATTCCTGGAACTGGAATATTATGCACAATGCTGGTGTCCATATTTTAAAGGGATGTTGGAGAGGGTACAGAGAACAGCTACCAGTATGGTTCAAGATCTGGAAACCTGCCTTACAGTGAGAGATTTAGGGAACTCAATCTGTTTAGCTCATCAAAAAACAGATTAAGAGGTGATTTGATCACAATCTGCAATTGCCTACACAGGGAGACTATATCTGATACTACAGAGTATTTTCATCTAACAGCCAAAGGCAGAACAAAATCCAACGGCTGAAAATTGAAACTAGAAAAATTCAAACTGGAAATAAGGTGCAATTTTTTTTAACAGAGAGGGTAATTAACCAAAGGACCTACTTAGAGGTGGTGGATTCTCTATCACTTGAAGTCTTTTAATTGAGATGGGCTGTCTCTCAGAGATCTGCTATGGCTCATCTAGAAGTTATGGGCTGGATTCAGGACTCACTGGATGAAATCTAAGGGCTATGCTGTACAAGGGGTCAGATTAGATTATTAGAATGGCCCCTTTTAGCCTTAAAATCTACAACCTATGAATTGTTCCCCATCACTGGTCTTTATCTAGTTCTGCTTTTTTCTGACATAGAGTGGTGTGAAGGGGTAACATCTGGCCTTTGCAGCTTCCTACAGGTGGCGAGGCAGTCCTACCACACCCTGCCCCAGGAAGCAGCGAAGTGACAGGGAAGGAGCAGAGAAGCTGGGTCCTCTAAGCCTGCCTAGAGAGGGCTCACAGAAGCAGCCGACCAGAGCCCAGCAGGCTCAGCTCAAAGGCACTGCCGGGCCTTAGCAGGTCAGTTCATGGCTGGGACCTGAGGGGGAACGAATGGTGCTCCTCTCTGGCTACGGAAACTTGAGAGTTAGCTAGAGTCTGTTTTATGGCTGCATTTTGCAAAACTGGATTTGCAAGGAGAGAGAGATCCTAGTGAGGGCAAATAGACTGTCTACTTACTGGACTCCTTACTACCCCAGAGGGGGTTCATTCAGATGGTGTGACTTGGCAGGAAGGCTGACTCACTGAAGACCCACCAAGGTTGGCCAGTAGTCTGCAAGGAGCGCCAGGGGTGAGACAAGGACTAGGGTACTGCACTCAGCTACTTGCAGGGACTCCGGAGGTGAGTGCTCTGTTATAAGTGGCCACAACTGAAAACAATATTCAAAGTCAGATCACGGCATCAATTTATATTTAACAGCATGGCCATATTCTCATTGTTATTTTCTACTGTCCCATTCTACATACTGCTTTTTTATTGTCTCTGTCCACTGAGCAGTTGTTTTCATTGAACGGCCCACAACAACATCTAGGGCTTTTTCCTGAACAATTACAGTACATTTCAAATTTAGCAATATGCAAGAGCAATTATGATTGTTCCTTTCAATGTGCATTACCTAGCATTTGTCAACATTACCTTTCATCTGCTGTTGTGTTGCCCCTTTTCCTAGCTTTGTTAGCTCCCTCTGAGGTTCCTCACAGATCCTTCCAGTCTCAATTAACCTACATAATTTTGTGTCATCTGCAAATTTAGCCACCTCACTGTTCCCTTTTCTTGCCAGGTCATTAGTCATTCTGTTAAATATACACAGTTCCTTGGGGAACCTTCACTGTTCATCTTTTGCCATGATGAGCCAGTTTTTGATCCATGACAAACTTCACCTCCCACCCTGTGGTTTCTTGATTTCCTTAACAATCTCTTCTGAGGCTCCTGGAAAGTCCAAATCAATGAAATAAACCAGTTCTCCTTTATCCATTGCTTTATTGATGCAAAGAATTCTAGTAGATAGCAGTTGCATGATTTTCCTTTATAGAAACTATACTGCTTGGTTCCTCTGTGTTTTACAATTCTCTTTGTAAATTATCGTTTCAACCCTGGTACAGCTGTGACTGCTGAGTCCTAGAATCTTCTTTGCTTATTTGGAATTTTACTTTTTGTTATTGAAGAGGCATGGGGCATGTAGTACTTGGATGTGGGGGAGGGATAGCTCAGTGGTTTGAGCATTGGCCTGCTAAACCCAGGGTTGTGAGTTCAATCCTTGAGGGGGCCATTTAGGGATCTGGAGCAAAAATTGGGGCTTGGTCCTGCTTTGAGCAGGGTGTTGAATTAGATGATCTCCTAAGGTCCCTTCCAACCCTGATATTCTATGATGGTGTGTGCATAGTGATTTACATTTCTATAATGCCTTGAATTCTGAAGAAACCCAGCCTGTCTTACCTGTTATATATCCAAAATCTCTTAACCCATATTTCTCTGATCTACGAAGCAAACAGTTGTTTAACAGCACAGAGCAATGCTGTATGACAGTGTAGCAGAAGAATGCTGAGGACAGCTGAAAATACAGGAGCAATTTAGGGAGAATGTAATCACCCAAAGCGGGATGTGTAAACTCAGAAGCTTGTATCTGTCACCATCAGAACTTGGTCCGGTAAAAGATATTCCCTCACCTATCTTGTCTCTCAGAGTGGGATGTAACAGGACAATGGGGCTAATGTTTCCTACCCTTGCAGAAAGTACCATGGCACCCATCATCAGGACTGAGGTTACATATCACGTCAAACATGACATCTCCAGCAGCACAGTGCCCTCTAGCACCCTAGTGGAGCACTGGCTCAATGTCGACTCCAGGGATTGTACCTACTGAATTGTCAAAACCACTTTCGCTGGCACCTAGGCTTTCTCTAGAGAGGTGGCTCTCAATCTTTTGGGGCTCAGGACCCATTTGTAAATGTTTATGGCCTGTCACGACCCAGGAAATAACCTGGGGGTGGAGGCCCTGGGGAGGAGCATCCTGCTCCCCGGAGGGTTGGGTCCTGCCCGGAAGTCACCCCACAGTGGTGGCTTCTGCAACTCCCGTGCTGTGGGGCTGGCTGGGCGAGGCTCTCTGCTCCCGGTGTTGCAGCCTCCGAGGTGGCCGTGCTGCTCAGAGTTGGCCCCACCCTCCTGACTGGACCAAATGTGTGTGAGTGGAGTTGTGACCTGGCTCGTGGGGTCGCAGGGCCACTCGCTCAGTTTGGGCTACCCGGACTCCCGTCGTCATGATGGCTGGGCCAAATCCGAGAGGCGCTGGGACCCCAGAAGTTGCAGTGCCTGGAGCAGGGAGGTGAGCCCAGCCAGCCCCATGGCAGGAGCCACCACGCAACCCCGTGAAACATTCTGGCGACCCAATTGCGGGTCCCAAGCCATGGGTTGAGAAACGCTGGAATAGAGACCTGTCATCCGAGTAGTGGCCAGGCCCAGCTTTGTGTTGCTTATGGGATTTGACTTGGGAACTTAGCCCGGGCTGGCAGCAAGCTCACAGCCCCTCGTACACACTGGAATTAGCAGAAATGATGGCATAATAGAGACTCCAGCTGGAGCCTCATTGCTAGGATCTGTCTTGTTCCCCTCGTATTGTTACCTGTTGTTTTCCTCTACTCCGGTTCCTCCGGCTGCAAAAGGCTCTACTGTTCTCGCATACCTAATGCTCGGCATTGCAGAAAGATGGCCTAGCAGTTGACAGGGAATCGGGCGTTGCTGAGTGATCATTCTGAACTTCCCGGAGCGACTCCGCGAAGCAGCAGCAGAGAGGGGTCCCCTGACGGTGTCAGTGCTGTCAGGCACCTTTCCTCCAGACTGTCATGTGCCACAACTAATGCAGCCTGGAGCCCTGCCGCTTCCATTGGCAGCTTCAGACTCATCTGTCAAACAACGTGGCACGACAAATTGCTTTCTTTACCTTGCATGTCAGCTGCCTGTCTCTTCCCCTGTCACGCCTTTGCCGTGCGTGTGAAGGGTTTAGCCAGAAGGCTCTGGGCAGAGCGGCAGCGCTTCCCCCGTGACCGGAGCGCACGGCACTGCACCGATCGAACCCAATTTCCTTTCCCATGTAACAAGCCTGTTAGCAGCTGGAGAGAACAGAACCAGGGCTGGCAGGTGCCGGCTGAGAATTTGATTAGACACATGGGGACAGTCGGATATCAAGGAGCAATCATTTCCCTTCAGGGGAGGTGTACACAGATACGTAGTGAGGGGCTAACCAGTGTCAGTAAAAGCAGCCTGACTCGTTTGCACTCTGGAGAGCACAAAGCTTCTACCAGCAGCAAAGCTCCCTGCCCAGAGACCAGATCCCACCGTCGAGTCACAGAGGTCACCCCAGGGTTCTCAGGGGAACGAGCATCGTGCTTGGGTGCTGTAGCGACAGATCCCACACATGAATGGCTGCACTTGGCCTGGGGAAGATGGAGAGGATGGTGGGTTCGGGGATTCATAGAATCCCAGGCCCGAAGGGGCCATTGTGATCACCTAGTCCGGCCTCCTGTGTAACCCAGGCCAGGGAAATTCCCCATAATGCCTAGAGCAGCATCCAGTCTTGATTTTAAAATTGTCAACGATGGAGAATTCACCACGACCCTGGGTACATTGTTCCAGTAGTTAATTACCCTTACTGTCAAAAACATACCTGTTATTTCCAGTCTGGATTTGTCTAGCCTCAGCTTCCAGCCAGTGGATCATATTAAACCTTTCTCTGCTGCACTGGAGAGCCCGTTATTAGATATTTATTCCCCGTGTTGGTACTTATTGACTGTGGTCAAGTCACTCCTTCACCGTCTCTTTGTTAAGCTAAATAGACGGAGCTCCTTGAGTCTCTCACTATCAGGCTGGTTTTCTGATCCTTTACTCGTTCTCATGGCTCTTCTCTGAACCTGCTACAATGTATCAACATCCTTGAATTACGGGCACCAGAACATCACACAGCATTCCGGCAGCTGCCCCACCAGGGCCAAATGCAACGTTCTGCTGCTGGATTTGCCAGCTGGCAGGGAGGGAGTGGCAGGCTTGTCACATGGGCTGGGGCTGATGCAGGATGTTTTGGGGCTTGTTTCTTGGGAGGGGATTGGAGGGGTGGGTAGAGGGGATGGGAGGGGGAGAGGTGGGTAGAGGGAGGGGGTTGGCAGGGCTGCAGTGGGGTGGGCTTGTCACACAGGAAAACAACAGCTTTCTATCACAACTTTACCCCATAGGTGCTTCACAAATGGGTCACTGAGCACTGCAGGTGGAGATCCCAGCCCCTACCCCTCTCCATAGCAGAGACTGCTTCTACCTCCACCTATCCCAAGCGTGTGAACTCTGCAGGCCGCACCACACAGCTCAGGGCAGATTGGTACCTTCTGCTCCCTGGTGCCTACCTGGAATTCCCATGACGAGCCTAGAGTGTCCATCCCAGCTCTGGGGATTGAGGCCATCCAGCCTAGTAACAGGTATGTGTTCCTAGCCTCTTTGTTAGGGCAGCGGTGCTCTTGCATCCAGGCCGCCCGAGGGCTTTATTCTGAACCTACGCTGGCCAGTAGGGGAGGCTTCCCTCATTAATGAGTCTCCAACGAGATGCAGGAAACATCTGGGAATTAGCTTAATGGCCAGTCAGCCTTCAGGTCCCTGCGTCCCCGAGGGAGGCTGATGATCTCTTTATTCCCCAGGGAATTGCTTTTCTGGATTAGTCTCAGGATGTGGATCAGCAGAAATGGACGCAGATGGCGCAGCTGCCTTCTTGGCCTCCACAGAGCCCTATCTGCACACATGTCCAGGGTCCCCCTTCCCTACCCTTTCGCTACGGGGCCTTTAGCTAAGTGCTCTTGAGGCACAACCTTCCCCTGTCTTTATGGGACCCACATGGAACATGAGCCTAACTGTGCCGCATCCCTGGAGTCACCCCTACTGTTGGGGGTCCACTCTTAGGTGCGAGCTGTCCTCCTGCCCTAACCCTTGCAATGACAAGGTGGAAAGAGGGTGCAGGTACATAGTTCGATGGCAGGGAGGTGGCTGCTCCTCAGAGCAGGATGCAGCCCATTAGGAACGCTTCTCGCCGTGACGTTCCAGAAGGGTTGGACGTGCAGTCCTGCTGCCTCTAGTATGTCCCTTGCTTTTCTTCTGGCTCGCTTCAAGATGGCTGACAAAGAAACCTGCCCCCAGTCCCTCCCCAGCCATCCCAGTGACTTGCACTCCCAACAAGGGTGGATAACTTGGCTCTCATCCCGACGTGCAAGAGCTTCTTTGTTCCCTCATGCAGAGATCTAAGCATTGGCCAATTGGCCTCTGGGAGAGCCAGGGCCGGCTCTAGCTTTTTTGCCACCTCAAGCGGCAAAAAACAAAAAAACAAAAACGGCCCTTGAAATGTGCCACCCCAGGAATGGCCAGAATGCCGCCCCTTCAGATGTGCGCCCCAAGCACCTGCTTCCTTTGCTGGTGCCTGGAGCCGGCCCTGGGGAGAACCTTATCTCTGGTGTCCCGGGTGCTCCTGGAATCCCGTTCAAACCTTTGGGGGATGTAGCCTGAGACGATATCACCTCAGGTAGGTAGAAACTACTTTCTCTGAAAGCGACGTGTTCTGTGCCGGTGGCATTAACCTAAAGAGCAAAACCCTCACACACACTGAGTGCGTTAATGAACCAATTGCCTTACCTCGCTGCCAATCTCTCCTTGCTGCACCTCTCCCTGACTCAGATGAGTTCTACCTGTGGGTTTACCTCTCCTGTACTCAGAGATTCATGGAGTTTGAGGCCAACAGGGACCATTACGCCTCATGTGTAACACAGGCCAGGAAATTTCACCCTGCTACAGGTGCATTAAGCCCAGCCACTTGGGTCTGGCTAAAGCCTCTACCAGAGGAGCAGGCCGTCTGGTTATGAAGACAC
The DNA here is from genome assembly GCA_037349315.1 of Chelydra serpentina. NCBI lineage: Eukaryota > Metazoa > Chordata > Testudines > Chelydridae > Chelydra > Chelydra serpentina. The sequence continues at coordinate 2,589,518 of JBAIAC010000047.1, forward strand.
CAAGAGATGGAGAATCCACCACTTCCCCTGGCCGTTTGGGCCAGTGGTTAATCACCCTCACTGGGAAAAGTGTCTGCCTAATTCCTCATTTGAATTTGTCCGGCTTTAACCTCCAGCCACTGATTCCTTGTTCTGCCTGTCTACAGCGGCTGCAGGGAATGTAGCAGCTTAGTTATTTTAAAGAGTGAAGCAAGCATGGGAAGTCCCTCCCCCCCAGACTAAAGGGGCTCTGGGGACTGAAGACTGTACCCCATTTGCATAGGACCAGGCTGATATTATCGAGTGGCTCTTGGTAAGAGGTAGGGCAGCCCCCTGGACTCAGAGGGAAGCAGCAGCTGCCTCTCAAATAAGAGGCAGGCACCGCGTCACGCCTGGGCCTGGCATTACCCATTGGGTCTGTTGGCACGGAGTGGCTGGTGGGGGTTCCAAGCACCACTGTAACCCCCCTTGCTTTGGCTCACGGCCTGGGACACTCTTCAATTGCTGCTCCTGGGTCAGCTGGGAGGAGAGGGGCACCCAACGCATGGGCTATTCTGGTCATCAGAGTCCCCTCTTCTCCAGTAGCACAGCCAGGTCTGGAGTGCAGGGGGAGCGGCGCTATAAAAAGGTGCCTCCCCCTGTACTCACCCGGCGGCGCTCCGGGTCTTCGGCAGCACGTCGGCGGCTCACTCTGGGTCTTTGGTGGTACCCCACGCCAAAATGCCGCCGAAGACCCGGAGCGCCGCCGGGTGAGTGCAAGGAGCGGCGCTTAAAAAGAAGCGGCACCTTTTTTTAGTGCTGCTAAAAAAAGGTGCCGCTTCCGCCGCTTCTGCTCAAGGGGGAGCAGCCGCTCCCCCTGCTCCCCCCCGGCTACGCTACTGCTCTTCTCCATTGGGGATGTGCGGGAGGACGTTTGGTTGGAGCGTCTCTTCCCTTCTCCCCTGATCTTCCCAGCTATTACTCCAGACATCGCTAACTGGAAAGGAAGTGGCCAATTGATGCTCATGGATTGGCTCCTCTGCCTCCCGGCACCTGCTAGGCAGAGCAGTGTGGCTGAGTGGCATTGCTGCTGCTGGGCAGGGTGATAGGAGGAGAGGGTTACAATCAATGGAATGACCAGGGAGTGACTTATTTATTTACGCCCTCTGGTTTTAAAGTCTGATAAAACAGAGCACGTCCAGAGATCTCCTTCCCATCCCCCCGCCCCCCAACCTTTTACTCCAGGATGAAGCATGAGACATTTCAGCACAAAGAATTCGTTCTCAAAGTTGTTAGTGACTGAAAAGAGGAGTTTAGAAGAGAATGACCTTCAGTGTGGGCTATAATCTCACTCCCTGATGCTCTAATATGCCCCACGCACACAAATACATACAGCCGGCTTCCTCCAGCGAGCGTCCCTTTGAGAAAATCAATGAGGAAATAGGATTTGCCACATCTGATTAGACCACTGGGCCAGCTCCTCCAGTGCCCTGCCTCTGGCCAGGACCAATAGTATCTGCGTCTCAGGAAGGGGAAACACCCCCGTTTACCCAGGCACTTAAGCAATAATCTAGGTGGATAAAACCCTTTCTGGGCTCTGCATGTGACCAGCTCCTGCTTTTAAGTGAGAGCTTAAGTTACCCCTGTCTCAGGCCCAATCCTGTTCCCACTTTCTCCTGTGCAAACCCCAAGTCACTCCAGTGGCTTCCGATGAGTTACAGAACTGAGTCGTTCTGCGGGCGGGAGGCCAACAGCTCTTATTGGAGACTAGAGGGGTGCCCGCTTTGTTGCTCATGTGGGCCCAGGGCTGTGTGTGGACTAAGTGCAAATGGCTTTTCAAGTTTCGGGACCACTGGAGAAGGTGTCTGGGGGCAGGATCCCAGCTGGGAGAGCTGACGCTGGAAGAGTTGGGACATTGGGCAGGGAGAGGAAAACTCCCAGGAGATTTGGATGGGAATAAAATGGAGTGTGACAGCAACATAAAAAGGTCCTGACAGAAAAGCATTGACGCTTCCTAGCTTGTGTAGGCTGAGTGTATTGCACCCTGCAGGGGCCCCTGGCATCCCTCCCTCCATTAGCCCCCCCCCCCCACTCCGCCCCAAGCTCCCTGTGTGCCACCCTCCCATCCCCCTCTATTGAGGGACTCGCTCACCCGTTACCCCAAGGAGCCACCAGGCCTGTCGCTCACCAGTTACCCCGAGGAGCCGCCGAGCCTGCCTCTCGCCCGCTATCCCGAGGAGCCGCCCAGCCTGCCGCCTGCCCGTTACCCCGAGGAGCCGCCAGGCCTGCCGCTCGCTAGTTACCCTGAGGAGCCGCCGAGCCTGCCGCTCGCCAATTACCCCGAGGAGCCGCCAGGCCTGTCGCTCACCAGTTACCCCGAGGAGCCGCCAGGCCTGTCGCTCACCAGTTACCCCAAGTAGCCGCTGAGCCTGCCGCTCGCCAGTTACCCCGAGGAGCCGCCAGGCCTGCCACTCGCTAGTTACCCTGAGGAGCCGCCCAGCCTGCCGCTCGCCAGTTACCCCGAGGAGCCGCCCAGCCTGCCGCTCGCCCGCTACCCCGAGGAGCCGCTGAGCCTGCCGCTCGCTAGTTACCCTGAGGAGCCGCCAGGCCTGCCGCTCGCTAGTTACCCTGAGGAGCCGCCCAGCCTGTCGCTCGCCCGTTACCCCGAGGAGCTGCCAGGCCTGTCACTCGCCAGTTACCCTGAGAAGCTGCCAGGCCTGCCGCTCGCTAGTTACCCCGAGGAGCCGCCAGGCCTGCCACTCGCCAGTTACCCCGAGGAGCCCATGGTGTGTGACCCCGTGGAGGACGCCACCCTGAACCAGGTATCCATGGAGGAGAAGGTTGGAAGCAGCCCGGGGGCAGCCAACCCAAGTCTGGCTGCGATACTTCCGGAGCCGATGTCAGTGTGTTGCGGCCAGGATCCCCACTGACACAGCAGCGGGTTTTCTGCCACTGCTAGGGCCCCGGGCTGGGACGCAGTGGAGTGGGTGGGCCTGCGTCCCCCCTGCCACCCAACGTGTGGGTGGCCGTCTCCCCCTCTCCCAGGTCCTCCGGAGCCAGGGCCTGGACTTGCCACAACCACTTCTGTTTGCTCAGCCCCTGCCTGAGGGCCTGAGCCCTGACTGTTTGTTTGGTGCCCGCCCTGACCAGGGCCTGGGTTTTGTACTATTGAACTGTGGTTCAGCCCCTGCCTGAGGACCTGAGCCATTGAGTGTTGTCGCCCACCCTGACCCAGGGTCCGGGCTTGCTAACAACGGGCTGTTTGCTCGGCCCCTCTCTAGGAGGGCCTGAGCTGCTGACTCTACTGCACAACCCAGCTAATTCCCCGACACCTGACTGAACTAGCGAGGCGGTCTGGTCCCCAGCCGCCCGGAGGAGGGCCGAAACGCCTACAGGCTCCTTTATAAAAAAGGCAGCCTCCCTTCCCCACCCCATGACCTCTCCTGGCCTGGACTCCCGTCACGAATAATCCCCGCCCCCTACCTCGTCCCACCCGCGCACAAACTCCTCCCGCTCCTCCCTGGGGGTCAAACCTCATTACCCGCCAGCCCTGTCTCATTAGCCGCTCTCCTCTCGGGCACGGGCAGGTCTCTTCTCCTGCCCCCTGCAGGCTCCCTCCAGCTCCCACCACTGACCACCCCCCTCCATGTCCAGCTGCCAGCAGCCCGGCTCCCGGGTGAGGAAATTGGAGCCTGTCGTGATAATAGCAACTTCTCCATAAACCTGCGTGCTCAGGATGGGGCCTCCTGCCCCACAGGGTCCCCAGTGCCTAAGAAACCCGAATCCTGTCCCCACACCTCTTCCCCAGCCACAGAGATACCTCCTCACCTGGCTGGATCCTAGTCCCTTCCTGGGCCTCCCTCCTACGTTGTGATGCCGTGAGGCCCCCTAGCTCCCTCCAGTCCCCCTCCTAGCTGGATACTGCCTGCAGGTCCCATGAGCCATGGCTAATGCAGACACCGCAGTGGGGGAGGCTTTTTCTAGACACCGCTGGCTGCCAGCTCGCCAAGGTGTGGAGCTGTGGACAGGGCGACCAGATGTCCCAATTTTATAGGGACAGTCCCGATTTTGGGGTCTTTTTCTTATATAGGTTCCTATTACCCCCCACCCCCTGTCCTGATTTTTCACATTTGCTGTCTGGTCACCCTAGCTGTGGCGTGTCCCCCCCCCCCCCCCACTCCCTCGCCCCTTTGCTGCGGCCAGCGCAGAGAGGGAAGGGCTGAGCTGTTTTGCAGGTGAAGCGTCGCTGTTCTCATCTGCTGGGCCAGGAGCCTCGGTTATCGCGGCAGGTAATTCAGGCGGCACTGAGCCGCCGTCTCCATCCCTTTGCCCTGCCTGCTATTATTGGCAAACACTTTGAGGTCGGTTTGTGTGAGTCGCTTATGCACAGTGGGGTTCCCTATCGATTGCTTTATTTCTTACCTCCGCTCGCAGGAGACCCCTGAGGCTGTGTCTTTAACTCTCAGCTGGGTCTTTGGGAAAGCAGAAAGGGCAGCGAGGGAGCAGAGCGCAAGCTGCTATTGATGTGTCCTAAACAGGCTTCTGAAGAGTTAGGAAATAGAGAAGGGAAAGTTTTCCATGAGAGCTGCCTGGGTGTAGCCCAACATCTGCCCTTGAACTGATCTTTACGGCATCCTTTATGTGCTGGCACTGCAAAATTCCTCTAGCCCTGCTCCGCAGCGTGGTACCGGCTCATCGGACCCCCCTCCCCTGCTTCCAACACCCCCCCTTCCTTCGCTGCACAGACCAATTAGCTGTTTGTGAACACAGTGCAGACCTCACTTGATAAGTTTACTTAATTGCTTCACTTAAGTTAATTACTTCTTGGTTGAACAAGAAAGCAACATCATTGATGTCAAGGCATATTTGTCATTGCGATGAATGTCCCCTGGAATTGGGAGCCTCGCGCTTTGCTAACTGCCAGCATCCCAGCCCCGTGGTCCCACCCAGCCGAACTGGTGGGATATCTGGGCTGGGGGACGGGAGGGGACCCATGGCGAGCAGCCGGCATTGCAGCTTGGAGTGCAGGGACAGTTCATGGTGAGCTGGAGGGGGGGCCTGGTGCCTGGCTGGTTCCGGGGCATTTTCCCACCCAGTGCAGAGCGTGTCCTACCAGCCACGTCTCCCATTTCGGCTGCGGCAGGGCAGGGGCGGAGCAGGCGATCGCGCATTTACCAGGCACAGACCTCGATGGAAGGGCCCCAGTGAGCTCCCGTTGAAGGCAGCAAGTAGCCAGACTCTGCGCCGGGGGTACCAGTGCAGAGGTGTAACCAGCACATGCCGATATCTTGCTTAGAGCACTCAGCTCATATCCCCCCGGCTTCCAGGACACAGCACCATGACTGGGCGGAGGAAGGGAACAGACTCGGCTGCAGAGGCATCTAGGCAAAGGGATGGGAGCAGCTTCCCAGAGCTCAAATCTACTTCCCAGTAATGCTCCTCCCCAGCCTACACCCCCTGGTTCCCAGATCAGGTCCCAGCTTCTGAGCTGAATCCTTTACCCAGTGTTTCCTTTCTGGCACATGGTGTGGGAGAGGTGAAACTAGGACAACAGCCCGTGCCTGGGTAATGCAGGCAATTGCCAGTGCCCCGGGCACTGAGCAGCTCACACATTAACCTATTGATTGGAAAAGCGATGATCTTCTTCCCCGTTCCAGGCTGCCCCAAATGAAGAGCAGCCAAATCGTCTCCCAGGGAGCGAGACAGGCGGGATCCAGATCACAGCCACACAGGGCTAAAGCCACAGCGACTGCGCTGGCTTCGGCAAGTTACTCTGCACGGTCAGGCCGGCGTATCCCAGAGCAATGGCCCGAGGCCTGTGGTGCTGACCGTCCCTGGAGTTCACAGAGTGCGTGGTAGAGCAGCCTGGCCGTCTTCTGAGCAGAGAGGGGGAATGGGAGTGACTGGCCAGGGGCTCTCCCCCTGCCTGTTATTAAGGGTGGCTGCCAGTGATACTAACAGGCAAAGCCTCTGAGCCTGCACTGTTTTACTTTCTCCTAGATTCCCCCCCTGTGCATGTGAAAGGAAATGGCACGGAGGGACTGAGGCAGTAGGTGAGCTCCTAAAAGGCTTTCGCTGGGAGCGGCTGCCAGCTGGACTCTGGGTGAGTGCCCCTGGGAAAACCATTTTCACTGGAGTGAAATCCTCCCTCCCGTGCCCCGTGCAGAGACGTGACCTTTTGTGTGCAAGGAAGATTATCCTCTCCGCTCACCGGGGCTGAAGTCTCTGTGATAAAAGCTTCATTCGAGATCAAAGCCGCATGTTTTAACTACCACCAACGTAAACAAAAAGTTTGGTTTATGCTGGATCCAAGCCCGGACGTAGTGACAGTTCCCGAGCTCACCTCCCTGGCGTGCATGTGCCAGGGCCTCAGGCCTGGCGGCTGGGATCGCGTGATTATCCCCACGCCAAGGGGGCTCAGGAGGCTCATCTCAGTTTCCTGTCTCACAAAATCATTCAGGGATTCAGCCCTGCTTTCATTCCGAAGCATTCGCCAGGCAGCTGGGGAAAGAAGGCGGCGGACCGGCGAATGACTCCGGTTTGATCTGACTGAGCAGTTTCAAGGGCATGCACACACCAGGCATGGGCTTTGCTTAAAGATTCGCTGGTGCTGCCAGGAGACCTTCTGGATGAATGTCAGAGGTGACTGAAACTTACACAGCGCTTTCTCTGCTGTGAGCCAGGGCTGTGTGTGTGTCCTATACACTGCATGGCCAATCCAGGCTTTCAGAAACCATGAGACAGGCCCCCAAAATCATGAGATTGGTTTGTGTGTTTTTAAATGTCATAGTTTTTAAAACCAATGTTGAGAGAAATGGTCTGAAGTAAATAGGATGAAATTCAATGAGGAGAAATGCAAAGTGCTCCACTTAGGAAGGAACAATCCGTTCCACACATGCACAATCAGGGCCGGCTCTAGGATTTTTGCCGCCCCAAGCAAAAACCATTTTGGCCGCCCCTCCCCCCATTTTTTTCTTACCCCACACCCGGCCCCGCCTCAACTCCGCCCCATCCCCAAATCCCCAGCCCTGCCTCCTCCCCCCAGGCTCTCAAGCCTAGGGGGGGGGGGAGGGAGGGGGAGAAGCGGCGTGCGCGCTGCAGCCGCTTGGGATCTCCCCCTCCCTCCCAGGCTCTCAAACCTGGGAGGGAGGGGGAGCAGCGGTGCACGAATCAGCTGTTTCGCGCACCGCGGCCGTTCGAGATCTCCCCCTCCCTCCCAGCCTCTCAAACCTGGGAGGGAGGGCGAACAGCGGCGCGCGAATCAGCTGTTTCGCGTGCCGTGGCAGCGGAGGTGACCTAGGGCAGCCGGGGCACATTTTTAGGGGTGGCATGGCCGGTGCCAGCCATGCCGCCCCTAGAAATGTGCCGCCCCAAGCACCAGCTTGTTTTGCTGGTGCCTAGAGCCAGCCCTGTGCACAATGGGAAATGACTGCCTAGGAAGGAGTACTTCAGAAAAGGATCTGGTGCCATAGTGGATCACAAACTGTATAGGAGTCAATAGTGTAACACTGTTGCAAAAAAAGGGAACATCAATCTGGGCTGTATTAGCAGGAGTGTTGTAAGCAAGACACGAGAAGTGGTTCTTCTACTCTACTCCACGCTGATTAGGCCTTAACTGGAGTATTGTGTCCAGTTCTGGGTGCCACATTTCAGGAAAGATGTGGACAAATTGGAGAAAGTCCAGAGAAGAGCAACAAAAATGATTGAAGGTCTAGAAAACATGACCTATGAGAAAAGATTGAAAGAATAGGATTTGTTTAGTCTGGAGAAGAGAAGACTGAGGGGAAACATGATAACACTTTTTAAGTACATAAAAGGTTGTTACAAGGAAGAGGGAGGAAAATTGTTCTTGTTAACTTCTGGGGATAGGGCAAGAAGCAATGGGCTTAAATTGCAGCAAGGGAGGTTTAGGTTGGACATTAGGAAAAACTTCATAACTGTCAGGGTGCTTAAGCACTGGAATAAATTGCCTAGAGAGGTTGTGGAATCTCCGTCATTGGAGATTTTTAAGAGCAGGTGTCATAAATATAAAGGGAAGGGGTGAGAGGGTCTGATGCAGTACTGTAAAATCCTCTTACCAGTAAAGGGTTAAGAAATGCAGGTAGCCAGGCTAACACCTGACCATCAGAACCAATGAGAAGAAGAGATACTTTCAAATCTGAGGAGGGAGAAAGTCTTTGTCTGTCTGTGTGTGCTCTCCGTCAGAGAGAGATCAAGTCAGCAACCATCCATCTTCTATGGAGTTAGTAAGTGATTAGTGAGTTATATAAAATGTGTTTAGCTTTTTCTATTGTTTTAACTTGGGCAATTCGCTGTGCTGGAGGGAATGTGTATTCCTGGCTTTGTTGCATTTTTCTGTAACTGGAAGGTTTTGCCCGGGGGGGAATCCCTCTGAGTTAGGAAATTGAGTACCCTGTAAAAGATATACCATCCTGATTTTACAGAGATGATTTTTACCTTTCTTGTTTTAATAAAATCCTTTTAAGAAGCTGACTGTTTTCTATTGTTCTAAGACCCCGGGGGTGGGTTTTTGGATCACTGTGTAACCAATTGGTTAGGAGATTATTCTCAAGCTCCCCAGGAAAGGGGGTGTATGGGCTTGAGAGGGTATTTTGAGGAGAAGGGAATTTCAAGTGGTCAGGACTGGCTCTAACTATTTAGCTGCCCCAAGCCAAAAAAAAACAGAACCCCCAAGCGCCGCCCCACCGAAACAAAAAAAACCACCACCCCCCAGCGCCCACAGAAACCACACACCCCCCGTGTTGCGCCACAACAATTCCCTCCCCCCTGCCACTGCCTCTCCCTGCCGGAGTGCCAGGGGAGAGCAGCCAGCAGCGCTGCGACCAGGGCGGCCAGCCCGGCCCTGGCCCCGCTCTCCCGGCTGTGGCCAGAGCGCTGCGGGGAGGGCGGCCAGCCCGGCCTGGGCCCCGCTCTCCCGGCCGGCCGCAGCCCCGAGCTCCACAGTATGTTTAAAACAAAAACAAAAAAAAACACCACCACCTGAGCGCCGCCCCCCCTAAGGTGCCGCCCCAAGCACGTGCCTGGTAGGCTGGTGCCTGGAGCTGGCCCTGCAAGTGGTCCCTTTCCCTAGTTCCTGTTTAAATCACTTGATGGTGGCAGCAAGAAGCATTTCTCAGGGTTCAGGGAAGATTTGTACCTTGTGGAGTTTTAACCTAAAATAAGCTTAGGGGGTCTTTCATGTGAGTCCGCACATCTGTACCCTAGAGTTCAGAGTGGGGAGGGAACCTTGACAGCAGGTCAGACAAACACCTGTCAGGGATGGTCTAGAACTAGATAATACTTAGTCCTGCAGGGGACTGGACTATGACCTCTCGAGGTCCCTTCCAAGTCCTATGATTTTTCTTCTCTTCCTTCTGGCTCTTGAGCCTTTAGGTGTAACATTTGTCAAGCTCGTCTCTGGAACCAGGAGGGCTAGAAACTCACTTTTAAAAAAATAAGCAAACTTCGATTCTCCTGTAGTCCCCTGACACTAGGAGCTGGGGCTTTAAGAGAAGCATCACGTACTTCAGGTAGGGAACGGCAGCTTTGTAGCAAGAACAGTCACCAGCAGGAGGATGTCAGATGGGGCAACCGATCCCACAGTGCCACAGACACTTTGATTTACACCATCTCACACCCTCCTAGTGCTTGTTTCTCCTGTTACAACCTGCCCATCTGCCCCTTTTCTGCAACAGTTTTGCCCACTTACTGCCTTACATCCTCTGCATCGCTCTGAATTTGGCCCTCCATAAAAATGGGGGCAGTGAGTCAAGTCCTATGCTTGGGGTAACTCCACTGAGGTTAACGGATCTATTACACAAGGGTTAAATTTGGCCCTGTGTTTCTGGGGTTAAGCTCAATAACAGCTGACGTCAGTTCCTCCCACAAAGGAAACCTCTCACCAAGAATGATAATTGAGGAGCTCATTTGCTACAGAGTTAAACCACCTTTCCATCCTCCTTCCGAATCCTGATCAGCACATGTGACAAGAAGCCCTTCCCCCATATTTGGCTGCCTGTTCTTGCCCCTCTGGCCCTGCTCTGTCATGTCCGAGCCCAGAGGGAAGCAGCTGGTGCTCTGACCGAGGGAGAATTTGATGCTGCCTGTCAGCTTGTTCCAGTAACAAACAATGGGAGCTAACTCTGGGCATTGGCAAAGATCAGCATGCCTTAAACTGGGTGGGGTGGGAGGGAGTCGAACATTTGCTGCATTTTTTACGCTGCCGCTTTGACCTTTCACCCACAGCAGTGGAAATAGTTTTTTCTTCTTTTCACTTGATTTGTAACTCAACTCCACACATACATATCAACATGTACACGGATAGCTACACATATGTGCACACACAAGCGTATACACGTGCACACACTGACAGACACACACACACGTGCTACTTTTTGTTATTGCTACATCTCCTGCTGGGCTTTATTTCTGTATCTTCTCTCAAGGTATTGAGATCCCGGTGCGGGCTGAGCACGGTGCAAACGCTTATGAGTGAACACTCCTGGGTCTCTGTTTCTCTGCGTTGCAAGTGGCAGAGGGTAGTTCCTGGTGTCGAGGGAGAGAGAACTGCCCTTCGCGTCCCTCTCTTGAGGCACTGAATACCATGGACATCCTGACCAGGCTGAGTCCCAGACTGCTCCTGTACCCACGAGTCACCCTGCAGCTGCCAGCTCCACAGCGCTTGTACCATGTTGCTGCCTTGGGGGAGCTCGATTGCACGGGGGGCTCATCCCCAGTGAGAGAAGCTCCCCTCTGATTGGCTGCCTGCCCCCCTCCACCTCCTTGGGAAGAGCAGCCAATCAGAGCTGTGGCAGAGGGCAGGTAGGGCTCCACCCTAGGATGGGATGTCCTCACAGGATGGGCGGAGGGAGCTAAGGAACCCAACATCTCAGGACGGCTCTTCCCCCTCCCGCCCTTTCTCCCTTCCCTTCCTGTGAGCAACATGGAGAGGACGGTCTCTCTGGGGCAGAACTGACGAGGGACAGGGGACAGAGCTTGCATTGGGGCTGGGTGCAGAATTAATTGAAGGGATGGGCAGATGTAGGGTGACAGCTTTTGCAGCAGGGCCCAAGATCACCTTAATACATTTGGGAGCTTGGGCAGTGCCGATAGCCTCTCGCGCTACGCTGGGCAGGGGGAGTTCAAACATCAAAAGACAGATGAATACCCACGATGTTTCTTTTAAAAATCCCATTATTGGGGGGCCAGTCTCCTGACTTTTTGGCCTCCGGGGTTGGCATTACTGTAATCAGATAGCGATTAGCTGGTGAGTGCCATTCACTCGCAGCGTCACTCCCCACTAATGGAAGCAGGATAATCAACTAGGCAGCGGCTGTTTCCAACAGAGGCCGGGGAGGAATTTCTTCCACGTGAAGAACTGCAGTTGCATTGTGGGTAATTTCCTCCTTCTGCTGAAGCACTAGCTGGTGGCAAGATTCTGTCACGAAGGACCAGAGCCCTGAGCTGGGAAGGCAATGCTAAGTTACATCACTCCCCAGAGTGTGCTAGAGGGGCAGGGGGTTGCCATTGTGATGCACTGTGTTATTGTGCAGTGTGTTACCCATTCCGTGAGGCTGTGGGACTTGACTCCTCAGGAAAGGGCTGTGGCAGGAGGAAACAGCCACTGGGCTGATTGGGGGAAGTAGCTGCAGCTGGGCCACGCCCCAATCAGGGCCCAGCTGGCCCTATAAAGGCATTGAGCCAGAAGCCCAGAGAGACCTCTCTCTGCCTTCAGAGGGAGAAGGGCCTGGCTGCAAGGGGGGGGACCAAGGACCTAGTTTGCAGCAGGGCTGGGGAAAGGCCAGGGGAGCAGGGAGGCTCCAGGCTGGCAAGCCCCAGGCTGCAGGGTCTGGCATAGGGCCCAGAGAGGTACTGGGGTTCAGCGGCAGCAGGTCCAAAACCCCCTTGCCTGTGATGAGAGGTTAATACACTGCAGTCTGCCCCAGTGAATGGGGCTAAGTGGTGACTGGCAGTAGCCTATACTGAGGCAAGGTGGGGGTTCCCTGGGGAGGGGAGACCCTGAAACTAAGGGGGTTACTGCCAGGAGGCAGCACCCCAGTGGGAAGAGGGACTGGGGCCAGAAGAGTAAGGCAGATCACCGGCCGACAGAGGGTGTGCTGGAGCTGGAACAAGCTAATTTCCCCAAAGAGACCAGCAGGAAGCACCGCCGGGTGAGTCCAAGCACTTACACAGCCCTTATTAGCTCTCCAATCTCAAGACCAGGTGAGGCTGCGGTTTGTAGTGAGGACTTCCTGGGAGAGCCATTTAAAGTGAGTGGTTTACAGCGGGCAGGCTGCCTGTGGCGGGGGGAGTGGCCAGGGGGTTGATTCAGGCTGGGCCTGCTCACAGGAGATTGTCCTTTCCTTTTGCGTATCCGCACTGCTTTCGAGGGGGGTGGTTCTGGACCCCAGAAAGGCCGGCAGTAAGGCAGCTGATGGAATGCAATCTCCGAGGGGAATCCACAAGCTCTAACGATCTGCCTTTGATCTTCTATTCAATGTGAAGACTTATTATCGTTTTCATTTCAAGTCAAAACTGATGAATTTCACTGGACCTCTCAAGTGGCTACAATCTGGAGGCATTTATCTTCCAGAGGGAAGAGACCGTCTCCTCTCTTTATCTTGCTCCACTGATGTGGGGGCAGCTGGGACTCTCAGATCCCAGCTGTGTTAACACTGTCAAAAAGTTCCAGTTGTGTGATAGCAACAGGGCTCTGTATAGTCAGGGTGAGACCCCTGGAGCATTGCACCTGGGGAAGGTGCACAACGGTCATGCCTTGGGGAGCAGGCCCAGAGCTTTGAAAATTCTCTGCAATCCCTTGTTTCTGTTCTTTCAGTGAATTCAGTGTTGGTCGATGTCTCCTTCTACATCTCCCAGCCAACATTGCAGGGTTCCAGAGGGACTTTCAAGCCAGCAGACTCACCAATACTGCTAAGAACCTGACGTATGGACTTTGAAGTCTCTGTATGTATGTGATTGCTTTACCATTTAGCAACTCTCTTCATGTTTTCTTTTATAATAAGCCTTCAGTGTTAGATGCTAAAGGATTGGCTGGCAGCATGATATTTTGGGTAAGATCCAAACTAATATTAACCTGGCAATATGTCTGGCTCTTTGGGGTCAGAAGAACATTTTGTATAGTGAGCGGAGTTTTTAAATAACTTCTCACTGTACTGGACCTATATGCTGATTAGGAACCAGAGAACTGGGATGCAATAAAGGCAGGCTCCCTGCCCGTCCTGGCACCACGCTGCGCACGCCCCGGAACCAACCAGCGAGTCTAGGCCCTAGGCAGGGGGGCCAGGAGGCTCCATGCACCACTCTCGCCCCAGGCACCACCCCCCCAGCTGCCATTGGCCAGTTCACGACCAATGGGAGTGTGGAGCTGGTGCTCAGGGTAGGGGGCAGCGCGTGGAGCCCTGTGGCCCCCTGCCTAGGAGTCAGATCTACTGGCCACTTCCGGGGCGTAGCGCCACCCAGGACAGGTAGGGACTAGTCTACCGTAGCGCCGTAGCACTGCCAGCCAGACTTTTAATGGCCTGGTCGGCGGTGCTGACCGGAGCCATCAGGGTCCCTTTTCGACTGGGTGTTCCAGTCGGAAACCAGACGCTTGGTTACCCTAAGTGAAGCAGAAGACTGCCTGAGACCGTGAACCTTGATATATGCCCCCCCAGAAGGGGAAACCTGGCCGGAGGGCAGAGCCATGAAGAGGACACTGCAGTTTCTGAGAGCAAGGGAGGGGCTGCAGAGGAGAAACTGATGGGGTGTGCCCACTGGAAGGGGTGTTGGCCTGACCCAGCTAATCCCCAGAAGCTCGAGGAGGTGGTGCCAGCCAGCGGTGAGGAGAGCAAACCCGTCACAATTCCCCTTATCACCGCTGCCCTGGAGACCACCACTCAGAGCCCCACGGGTGGGAGGCTCCTGCTGAGAGGCTGCACTTGCACTGTGTTGGGTCCCTGTCTCCCCTGGCAGATCGCAGGCAGCCCTGTGCCCGCAGTAGCTCAGTTTCAATTGGTGTGCACAGGGGGCATCGTCCACTGTCAGTCTGTCCCCTAATCCATCCTGCAGCTGAGCAGTGGCCCGCCTGGCGGGCAGGTACTGCTGCTCCCTGCCCGGGACTGTTCCAGAGCAGCCGCTGTATGGCTTGGCCCCGTCACCACTTGACAGATGTATTCTTATATCTCTGCTCCGGCTTTACAGTCTGGGCATGTGTCGTCACCGAGGGGCGTCCGGGAGCAAACGCCCCGTGACGCCTCCAGCCTGGGTCTCAGGCTCTTGGTATGATCCGAAGTTCTGTCCCATCAGCAACGGTGCAGCTGGCTGAGGGGCAGGAGGGTAACTCCCGACAGGGGATGGGACAGGCAGCACGGGGAAGGAAGGTTTGGGAACGAGGATGGGCTTGTGGCTAAGAGTGGGACGTGGCAGATTGGAGGCGGCTTCCTGGGCAAACCTGGACACGTAACAATCTCTCTGGGCCCCGGTTCGCCAGGCTGGGTCTCTCCTGTCACCCAGCCTCTTCTGTCTGGTCTATTTAGTCTGAGAGCTCATTGGGGCAGGGACTCTGTCACTCTGTGTCTTGCAGCACCCGGCATGACAGGGCCCTGATCTGGGCTGGCATCTCTAATGTTCTTGTAGCACAAATACACAAGAACAAGGCTGAAGGAAGAGGACTATAGCAGGTTGGGAATTTCTTGACACAACTTTTTTGGGGGCAGAAAATGCTGCTTTGTGAGAATGGGAACTGCTCCCGGGAGAGGGTCGGGTTCAAGTAATTGTCTGGTTTTGGGGCGGGTGGGAAGGGTGGAATCAAAACTGTCAAACGAGCAGGTTTGCCATTTTAAGAATGAAAAGTTCTGGGTTTTCAGCTCACAACAACATTGGTTTTGAAACTGAAGTTGATTTATAGTAAAACAAAATGTAAGTTTTATATTGTGGTTGTCTTGCTTCTGGACAGTGAGCTCCTCAGGGCAGTCTGTGTGTTCAGTGCCAGCCCAGCACAATGGGCCCAACCTGGTTGGGTGTCTTTAGGTGCTGCCAGAATACACACCTTAATCCCAGTTAGGCAGATGGGGCAGCGGGGGGGAGGGGAGGACATGCCTGGAAGTGAGTAGAAGAGGCGGAAAGGAGGCTACTGGGGCAGAGTTAGACCATGAATTTTACACACAAGTGAAAAGCCAGGAGTCTGGGGCTCCAGCCTGAAAATTGAGGTGTGGTGAACCCCACTCACCAGTACTAGGGTGGGATCATTCTGATGAGCTGGTGTCCTGCGGAAAAAGAGATTCTCTAATCACCAGAATAACTATTAAAAATCCAGAGCGCAGCTGAGCGAGAGGCAGGGCTGCTCATGCATTCAAAGCCCAGCTCTTCCTGACACTAATTAATGCCTTGCAGTGCTTTGAAGAGGCAACCAGCTCTCTACGATAAGCAATAAGTATTATTATTACTATGATTTTATTACATCAACCTTGCAAAGTTGTATTTTCCCACTTGCTCGGGGCGAGTAATTTTTTTTTTTGATCAGGCAAATAAGATATCATTTTTTCATTTTCATTATTAGCCTCCTTGTTGATGTGATAAAGGGCAGGGGAGAGGATCTGGGTCTATTTCCCATGGGAATTTTGTACGGTTTCATTATGTGAGTCCAGCCCGATAGGGCAAAGAGACACCGTCCCTAGCTGGAGATGGCCAGAGCACTGTGTGCTCCAGCTACGCTGCCCCTGCCAGGCCCCTCCTCTTCTTGGTGGCCTCAGTGCTGATGGATGCAGGGAGGGAGGTGTGGGAGCTGCTGTGCACCTGCTGGGGTCTCCCCCCACACCTAGGGGCTGCCATTCCCTCTATGCCACCTGAGAGAATCGCCCCCCAGTACTGACCGGCCTGTGCTATGCCGGAGGCTAGCTTGTGATGGTCCCTGCTGGCCTTAAATCCTAGGTGCTGGAACTGGAAGTGGTTTCCATTATATCCGGGGCTTACAGTTTGCTTCCATGGCTCTCAGCACCCCCAATATAACAGTTGTTCCAGCACTCCTGCCTTAACCTCCATAGGGCAATGGGTCTTTTAGCAATAGGTTTGTCTCTCAAGCTGGAAATTACTGCCCGAGAGACTAGAGACGCAAAGGGCCTGGTTCCAGTCAGCAAGGACAGATAAGTGGCTATCAGGCACACGGGGATCACGGGGCCTCAGATGAGACTGGTATCATGTGCACTGATTGGCCCTCAGTCACCCAGAGCCATGAAGTCCCCCTTGGGCACCAAGCAGAGAGCAAGGCCAGGCTGTAGAGTGGTGTCGGCAGATTGAGCTATTCGTTAGCAATAATCCTTCTTGTAAAACTTGCCTCTTTCGTGGTTAGCGAGTGGTTCTGATCACGGTCTGATTATTCCTAGGAGATTATTCCTATTATGTCCAGGAGAAATCATTCCCAGCCTGCAGATGGCCTGCGAGTTGGTCACGGTGACTCTGCTAATTTCCATGTGCGGTTGGTCTCCTGAACTGATTCCATCCCTGATTGGATGACTGCAACGTCATGCAAATGAAGAGCAAATAGTGCCCTTTCTGGCCTGAATGTCCAGGCTAGTCGCTGTTTGAGCTAAAGTCGGTGAAAGTCTCTGATTTGTGGCTGCCCAGAGCCATATGTACAGTGAATGGTAGGACCTCCCCCAGCCTAGGCTGCTCTTGGATGAGGCTTTCTCAGTCTCTCCTGTTGATGCTGTTTCACTTTGTATAAAATGTTTGACTAGTTATCGGAGCAGGGACTTGAACTCAAGTCTTCCATGTCCCCAGGAGTGCCCTGTTCCCCAGTCTAGAGAGTAACTCTACTAGCTTGCTATGCTGTTGTTTCCTCTCAGCTAGTGGGTGCCACCTAGTAGGCACTGCCTTAAACCCACTTGTGGGCTGTGCCTCGAAGCAACCCCTGAGCTAATCTGTCGCTCCCATTTTGTTTAGCTGGGCCATGCCAGCCTGCCAGCCCCTTTGTGAGGATGGTCATTTTCCCTTCTTGCTGTGCCATCTTTTAAACACCGGCCACTAACGCTGCTCCACGGAGCTGGACAAATAACAGGGGTTTTGGCTGAATGAAGCGGGTTTTTTTTCAAGCCAAAACATTTGATTTCTGGGCATTTTAAAAGCGCTAGCGTCACAACGCTGCCAAGGACTGCTGCCAAGGACTCCTGCCAAGTCCATTAATGGCTATTAACCAGGATGGGTAAGGAATGGTGTCCTTAGCCTCTGTTTGTCAGAGGGGGGTGATGGATGGCAGGAGAGAGATCACTTGATCATTACCTGTTGGGTCCGCTCACTATGGGGCACCTGGCATTGGCCACTGTCGGTGGACAGGATACTGGGCTGGATGGACCTTTGGTCTGAGCCAGTATGGCCACTCTTATGTTCTAAGGGGGGTAAAGGTGTCGCCTCTAGCATCCTTCCCCCTTGTAACGTTCAGCCCAGTGGTCAGGGCACCCACCCACGGCGTGGGAAATCGGGCTGTGTCTGACGTGAGCCAGGGCTTTGAAGAGCTGCCTTTTCAGCAAGTCAAGTATTTGTCCAGCTGTACTGACTCTGCCTCGTGCCGGAGCTTCCAGTCTCCACGGGGAGGGCACTCCTGACCCCAAACCAGTGTGCTGGGCCTGGAGCATCACCTCAGCCCCCGGGGCGCAGGCAGCCAATGCTGTGGGGGATGGGAGAGTTGCCCTTCCAGGCAGCTTGCTGCTGAGCACAGCGGCGCTCGTTTTAAAAGACCCTCCATCCTCTCAGTGGCTTGGGCTCTCTCCTCCAGACCCCCAGCGGCCCCACCTGACCCTTGGAACGGGGCTTGCGGCAGGCGCAGAAAAGGGTTTGAAACCCAATTGCATCTATTAGTGCTAGAGCTGGTCACACACATTCCATGCAAAGGGGTGGGGAGGGAACGTGCTTTTGAGTAACAGATGTTTGTGGTGTATATTGCCAATTCTCAGATTTCTCATGAAAGCGGAACATCCTTCAGCCTTGGGCCACCAATTTGCACTTGCGAGACAAAGGAATTTTGGGGGCAAAAATGAAGATTCCCCCACCCCCTTTTGTTTTTGTTAAAGTTCTGCACAGCGGGGCGGGGGAACCAAAATTTTTTAATGAGCCCTAATTTGTGGCGGGGGGAGGATGATCCAGCTGAAAAAGTATCGAAGTGGTTGCAACCCAGCACCATTTGCGTTATACCAGTGGGACGTTCTCCGCTTGCGCTTTTTCAAATAACTACTTTTTAAAAATCCAGCTTTGAGCAAGAACAAGCTTTAACAGCTGCCTTCTGTTGTTCCATGGGCGGGGGGGGGGGGGAGCGATAGCTTAGTGGTTTTGAGCATTGGCCTGCTAAACCCAGGGTTCTGAGTTCAATCCTTGAGGGAGCCATTTAGGGATCTGGGGCAAAAATTGGGGATGGGTCCTGCTTTGAGCAGGGGGTTGGACTAGATGACCTCCTGAGGTCCCTTCCAACCCTGAGATTCTATGATTCCATGAATGTTCTTTTCTCCGCTGCTGAGGTTTGTGCGGCCTTCTCTGCACGCATGGATTTACCCATGTTGGGTGGAGGGTGGTGTCCTACCAACATGGTGCAAGCCCTGTGGGATGGAGTCACTGGGGTGTAAAGGTGCCTGTACTAGGAGAGCTGGTGCCCCTGCCCTACAGTCCTTCTGGACCTAACTACCCATGCCCTGGCAAGGAGGAGGCTGACCATGCAGTGAAGCAACACTGTGTCTACACCACAGGCTGTCAGTCACCCAGGGAACAGAGAACAGACGCTTGCCTCTACCTCCTTCCGTTACGGGAATCCCAGGTTTCTTTTGGCTGTGGATCCAGGGCAGTTGCAGACAGAATGGGATGCTCAGGTAGGCAGTAGTGGCACCAGGGTTTTTGCCGCCCTAGGCGGCAGCGCTCCTCCGCCGTAATCGGCGGCGCTTCGACAGCAGCAAGCTGCGTTCTCGCTGCCAAAATGCCGCCCCCCAAATCCTGCCATCCTAGGCGACTGCCTAGGGTCGCCTAGTGGAAGCGCTGGCCTTGCAGGTAGGCAGTGGCGCTTTAATTCCCTCTGAGGCTGAATGCTTCCCAGCCAGCATTGGGCATCGGGGCGAGTGCGAAGCCTTTGCCGACCAGGGCTTGTCATGCAAGCCCAGGCCTGGCCTCCCGCAGCCCTCCCCCCAGCGAGGGGGCTGCTCGGCTGGGAATCTCAGCGAGCGGCTTCCTCTAACTTAGTCAAAAAAGAAAATTGTGACATTTAAGCCCTTTCTCCCTAACGGGAAGTGGCAGATGAAATGAAAAGTTAATGAAGGTAACTGTGTCTCGCAGAATCTGGGCTCTTCCCCTCCCTGCCGGCCTCTCCGTTCGCCAATTAACATCTTGGCTGGATGGCCAGGCTGTGAAGAATCTGCCAAGATAGGAGGCCGGTGGGGGTAGGGGTGGAATGGGGGAGATGCCAGCTGCTCCTTCTCCTGGCACAAAGCAGATGAAAGGAGCAATCTTCCATGTGTTTGAGAAGGGAACAGAGACCCCCTGCGCCTCTCATTCACACCACTCCCTCCCCTCTCATTAGAGCAGGAGTCGCCGGAGCCGAGCACTGCAACTGCTACAAAGAGGACTAAGTACAGCCGGCCCAGGGATCGCTCTTATGCTGCTGATGGGGCTTCCCCGTGCTTGGGAGGCCAGGGACTGTCCTGTAGCGGGGAGGGGTCTTTCCAGCCCCTGAGCTGTGCATGGCAGACTGCCAGATTTACCCTGCGGCCCTGACTCTGCTCCCCGGCAGGGGCAGCAGGTGAAGCCTCCGCACCTGGACCCTCGCTGCAGTCCCGGGACTGGAGGAGCTCTAGCTCCCTGCCATGGCCTGAGGGCTGGGGGAGCTCTCACTCCCTGCTGCGGCCCCAGGACCATGGTGGGAGGGTACAGAGCTTCTCCAGGCTTGAGGCCTCGGGGGGCGGAGGGAGGTGGCAGAAAGGAGCAAAGGGGTTGCAGGCTGCAGTGGGGGGTGGTGGAATGGGTGGGACTGTGGGTGGAACGGGACGGGGTCACAGGGGAAGGGGCATAATGGGATGGGGCCGTGGGTGGGGCCGCAGGTGGAAGGGGCAGAATGGGGGCGGGACCACCCCACAAAACCTTAATCTGCCTCTCCCCCACCCACCCACGGTAACCGGATGGGTGTCCGGTCAGTACATCTGACTGGACACTGTACTGGCCCCTTTTGAGTGGACTTTCTGGCCAAAAGCCGGATACCTGGAAACACCAGCGCAGTGTGGGCTGCCCTGACCCGTGTTTGCCGCCGAGCCTGCCCGTCCCCATTGATCGTCAGCTTTGAAATGATTTGTGCATTTGCACTAATGCAATAAGAAGCCAATTTGCCGGTGTTCTTTGTGTGGCAGCAAACGGGCGCCGCTCCCCGGGAGTGAGCAGTGTGCTCACTCTCCGCTATGCTAATGCACCGTCTCTCGGCGATTTCATTTCAACAGGGACTAATTTAAAAGAAATGACCAGCCTGCCGGTGGACTTCAAAGCTCCCTTTTGATTGAGTTTTAGCAGCTCCAGCAAAACTCTCATTTGAATTTCAGTGGCTGCGGTGTGATTTGCGCAGTGACAGCGGAGAGAGCGGCTAGAACTAGTGTTACCTGTCACTGGCACCTCTGTCTTTTGCCTCGTTGGGCTGATTTGTTACAGGAGGGGGGAAAACGGAAGGGAAAAGTTGAGAGGGTGGCTCGAATAACGTGCATGTGCACGCACACGCCAAGCAGAAATAAACAACTGATGACAGAGAGGAGAGACAGCAAGAAAATCGAGTGTAAAAGGGCTGGGCTGGGAAGAGGGAGCTGAATAAATCAAGTGGCCGGGAGGGGAGGTTGCAGGCGCTAGGCTGGTTAGCAGCTCACGTGGGGGCTGTAGGTGTTCCAGCCACACAGCGCAAAGTCTCGGCCAGTTTGGGTTACGCTGATGATGGTGCAGGAACAGATTCGTCTTGAAATTAGCGAGGGGATTTCGCCTTGAAATTGTGTCGCTCAGCCACCCAGACCAGCAGCCTGGAGGAGATGGGGCCTCACAGCAAGGGAAGCAACCTACATGTTGCAGGTTCACAGATCAAAACAAATCGCTGTCCGTGGCCTGCTCAAATTTCCCCAGCCCGCACCCCAGGGGACGTTGGCTGCACTTGATATTTTGATGCATTTCATACGGACGACGCATGAGACCAGCGAGCAAAAGGAACACGGTGACCGGAGTCTGGGAGATATGCCAGTGTCAAACCAAAATTGGAAAAGATGCTGGTCAGACCCAGACCTCGATCAATGAGATTCTCCAACCAGCATGGCCAGCACAAAGACAGCGATATGCACCAGCCAACGGGGCCGGCGCAGAGCTAGAGAGACGCCAGCCAATGGGGCCGGCACAGAGAGCGAGATGCACCAGCCAACGGGGCCGGCGCAGAGACAGCGAGACGCGCCAGCCAACGGGGCCGGCGCAGAGACAGCGAGACGCGCCAGCCAACGGGGCCGGCGCGCAGCTAGGGAGACGCCGGCCAGTGGGGCCGGCGCGCAGCTAGGGAGACGCCGGCCAGTGGGGCCAGCCTTTTGTGTCAAATTCACTGAAAGTTTTGGTGCCCCGCAAAATGCATTTCCCAATGAATTTACTATTCAATTAGCTGGATTTGTTAGTAGGGAGCAAGGGTTGGGCCTCCCCCATCCAGCCTGTCTCTGCTTTGGATCTTCCTATCGGCGGTGCCCACGTGCCGTTTCCAGGAGCCCCTGGACGCTCGCGTATTGAAAGCCCCATGTTCCCTGCTGGCACAGGGTGCCGTGTGGCTTGTTTCCATTCTTGCCCCCATGGCATGCGTGTGTCTCTTTAAGAGGGGCCTGGTGGCTGAGCAAGTGCCCCAGGTGTCTCTGCGGCGCGGCTGGCTCCCTGTGTAATGTCTGGAGCTGCCATGGCTATGGCTGTCACAGGCCATTTCATGCTTTCCTTTATATCTTTAGCTTCCCCTGTCAGAGACAGCTTCCTCCCCGGCCTCCACCGTGCTGAGACGGCAGCTTCGGGGGGCAGGGGCACCCTGGCCTTTTGTTACCCGACACCCAGCTCCACAGCCAGTGTCTGATACAAAGGACAGGAGCTTTGGCCTGGCGTCCGCCGCCCGGTGCAGAATATCAATCCTCTTCCGCAGAGGCTGCACTTTCCGATCAGCAGGAGTGCTGGGCTGCATGAGAAGAGCCACTCCAAGCCCGGGAGGGGCTGCTCCCGCAGGCTGGGGGCGGCTGCTCTGACGGGCAGCTCGAGAGCAGCCTGAAGTCGTCTGTCAATCCCGCGGTAAGCACGGTGCATCCCGGTCAGGCCTCAGTGGGGCTGGGGGTGAAGCCGGGCTCAGAGAGCAGGCCACGTGTCCCCTGCTGCAGACTGCAGCAGCCCTTGGAGACCGTAGACCGGGTCTGCATGGACACAGAGCAGCCATTGGGAACATGCCTCCCCAGCTGCCCTGAGGCTCAGGGTTCCCCTCATCCTGCTTTTTGCTCCCTGGAGATGGGCTATGCCTGAGTTCCTGCCACTTATTGAAGGGTGCCTCTTCCCTCTGCTACGGGGTGTGGGCTTGGCGTCCACAGCTTGTCTAATGCCTCAAGGCTGCACAGGGACCTTGGCCTCTCCTGCTCCCCTCTGTGCAGGTCTGGGAGCTCCCCTAGCGTAGAATGGGGACTCCGGAAAGCTTGGAATGCAGGCTGTGGGTGCTCCTTGGTCATGGGTGGATACATGGAGTGCACCTTTCCCACCACCGAGCTCTGGCAGGACAAAATCCCAGGACTATCAACAAAGGGTCCCTGGACCCTCACCCAACCCAACCCGCCCTGCAGAACTTCCCAGGGAAAGAAAGAGGCCCTGCAAAGAGCTCAGAGCTTCCACTGACATGGGCTCTGTTGGGCCAGGGGAAGAAGTGGACCCAGAGCCCAGGGCCCTTCACTGGGAAGATGTGCCCCACAGGCCCCATGAGGATGGGCAGGCTGAGACCCCAGGGCACCCTACAGCGATAGCTTCATCCGAGTGAGGGACGCAGTGCTTGGTTCTGCAAATCCATAGGCAGCCAAGGACTCCAGAGGTTGTGAATTTACGCAGCAAATGCAGATCTTGGAGCAGATGTTGCCTCCACCATCTCCGACTTCTTCCGCCATCTTCTTCCAGCCAACCAGCATCCTCTCTTCTGCCTGCACTGAGCCTCGGCCAGATGCTCTCACCACACCCTGATCTCAGGCAGCCCTTGGGGAGCTAGGAGAGCTATAGGGTTAGGTTAGCAGCCATCTAACATCCTCAGCCTCCTCCATTATCTTCCCCTACCCCTGCTCTGCAGCAGGGAGAGGAGGGGCAAAGGGAGACTAGACGGGGCAGGGACTGGCCCTGAGTGGTGATTCCCTGAGCATAGGCCTAGAGATGCCAGCGCCTTGCCCTTCCCAAGGCAGCTGCTGCTGTTCCATCCCAATAACAGACCCAAGGCCTCCTTGCTTGACTTCACCAGCCCAAATGGATGCGGGTCCAAGTCCCAGGTCATGGCCCAAAGCTCCCCGAGCACTGTTCTGTGCCAGTCATTGTATCAGCATAGTTACTGGGACAGTACCACTGTCCCACTCCTCCATCCTGCCTTCTCCCTGGGGCTCTGCCCACTGGGGCCTTGCATGGGCTTAGAACCCACAGCAGGAGCTGCAAAGACAATGCTGCAGGGTGGGGTTTGGACCCACCTTCCAGGGCCTGAGTGCTGGGGAGCAGCTCTAGAGATGGGTCAGAAATGGCCGTAGCGTGTGGGCTCCTGGACGTGGTATCTGCTAAAGCAAAGCCCAGCCTTGGCTCAGGTCTTTGTGCCATCTGGGAGGACACCAGTGCCAGCAAGAAGCACAGCGCAGAAAGCAGCAGCCAGCAAACCCTTTGGGAGAGAGGAGAGCAGGGAAGAGGCCAGGGGTCAGCAGGGGCCCAGACTCAAGGTGCTGTGAACAAGGGGAGTCATGGTCAGTGGTTCTGATGGGCTTGGCCCCATGAGGGGTGTCAGACCCAGCGTTCGTTATCTGGGTCACTGGGAGTGAATTTCCTCTGCTCTGCAAAGAGACATAGGGAGAGGTTCTGAACTGCCTGGTGTATTTGTGTACATTCCGATTCCAGATCACCAGGAATGATACTGTTGCTAGCACTAATGAATACCAATGAGGCCCTTGCTTTCCCATAGCACCTCCCATCCCAGGATCTCCAGGCTCTGTACACACCCACATGAGCCTGGCCTCACCCCCGGGGAGGGAGGAGATGGGAATGCAGACACCTAGCTGCTTTGATTGGCTCTCCGCGTAAAGCACTGAGGTCAGTTCTCTCCTAAACCCACCTGACAGTGGTTCTGCGACTCTGCAGGGGGAGATCTCGGTGCCTGGAGTCAGCCTGTCCCTGTGAGAGTCACCGTGAAATCACTCTGGCATTAGTCACTTCTTAATAAAGCTGTCACAGGCACCCCCATTATCTCCCGGCTCAGCCCCCTGCCCTCTGTTTCACCAGATAATCTGCTTTTGAAAAATACATTTTCCGCCGGCTTGGTGGAAGTTCAGGTCCATCCTCGGTCCTTGGCAGTGAGTCAGGCTGAGGGATTATCAGCATGGACAGTTATGTATTTATTTGTCATTGTGCAACAGAGCAAAGGCTGCTCTGTGGCTGATTCGAGTGGTGCCCTGCATGCCCCCAGGGAGCGCTGGGAGCTCATCCCAACCGCAGTCAAACAGCCTCTGCAGAGAAGCATCCACTTCCCTCAGGCAACGGGGGCCAACCCCTCCAGTTTGTCTCATTGCAAATGCAGCACTGGGCTCCCAGTCTGTCCTGTGTCCCTTTATCCCGCCCTCTGGGAACCCAGACTGAGCGAATGGATCTGGAGACGCAGCAGCTCGTCTGTGCTGTGTTGCAGGGAGCTCAGCTGGGGGTTGGGGTGCTGTGTATGTGACCGTATCTGAGCCTCTCTGGCTCCATCCCATGTGGACAGTCTTCTGCTGCTCCACACAGCAGTGGGCTGTAACAGTGCCTGGCCCTGAGTTGGGGTGCAAGGAGAACGCCCCTCCTCCTGAGTGTACCGTCTGGCTCTAACCCCCTCCTCCCGCCCATAGGAATGGCCTCACATCTGCTTTGAACAGGCTGGAGTCTTGCACCACACCTGCAGAGAGCCATCGGGGCAGTAGCCACGGCCCAGGGCTACCCCCCTGGGATCTCTCACCAGACAGGGGTGAAGCTGTGTCGCCAGAACCATAAACGTGTCACCACAAGCACATGAGCAAAGGGCCAAGGGCAGACCTAGAAGATTCAGCCTCTTCCTCGCCCGTCCCCAGAAGCCCACCTGCCAGTGCAGCTAGTCCCAAGACCAGACTGACACGGGCAGGAGAATCAGAGGCCTCCAGGCCTTGCCAGAATTGCCTCAACCCAACCTGCTCAGCCGCTTTCCCCTGAAACGGGAGGTTTGAAACCGGAGGAGAACTAACAAAGCTGTCTGGGGTGTATTAACAGAAGTGTCGTATGTAAGACACAGGAGGTAATTGTCCCGCTCTACGCAGTGCTAGGGAGGCCCCAGCTGCTTTCTGTGTCCAGTGCTGGGCACCACACTTTAGGAAAGATGTGGACAAACTGGAGAGAGTCCAGAGAAGAGCAACAACAATGATAAAAGGTTTAGAAAATGTGGCCTATGAGGAAAGGTTATAAAAACGATTTGTTTAGTTTTGAGAAAGGCGACCTGATAACAGTCTTCCAGGATGTTAAGGGCTGTTATAAAGAGGATGGTGATCAGTTGTTCTCCTTGTCCACTGAAGTTAAGACAAGAAATAATGAGCTTAATCTGCAGCAAGGGATACTTAGGTTGGATATTGGGGAGCTAAGGGCAGCTAAGTTCTGGAGGTCATGGAGTCCCCATCCGTGGAAGTGTTTAAGGACGAGTTGGACAGACACCTGTCAGGGATGGGCCAGGTTTACTTGGTCCTGCTGCAGCACAGGAGGTTGGACTAGATGAGCTCTCAATGTCCCTTCCAACCCTCCATTGCTGTGTTTCTATGAAATGCTGAAAAACCAGGTCCCAGGAGACGTGACTCGAGATTGGGCCCCTCATTTTCCAAGCTCTTTAGCTCACCCAGGGGTGGATTAATGCACAGGCAAACTAGGCACATGCCTGGGGCCCGAATTCATGCGGGGGGTGGAGGGGGAAAGCCAAAATGTGTCTTTTTTTTTAACCGATGCAGATTTGCATGCAAACGGAAAGACTTGAGCTAGTGGCACTCTGGCGTGTCACACGGGGTCGCAGCACCGCTCAAATTTGGCCCAGCCACCTCTTCATCATGGTGAGCAGCAGCGGGATGAGCAGCCGGTCCTGGCAGATCCATAGCACAGTATGTGCACTGTCCAGCTCCTCATGGTGATTCACATTAGAGGGCAGGGGCCCAGGAGTGTGTGTTGGGGCCCAGCAATGGGTTAATCAGGCCCCGAGCACACCGAAAAGCTTGGCCTGGAAGCAGGACTCGCCGGCTGGCATTCTCTGCTGTGCTAAGCAGGAGGTCAGGCTGCATGATTACAATGGGGTAAACTTTCCAAAGCACCTAAGTGATTTAGGAGCCTACGGCCCACTTTCAAAAGTGACGTAGACATTGAAAGGCACCTTTTGAAAATGGTGGTTTAGTCGCCTAGGCATCCTTGGAAATTTTACCCAGCGGTGTCTTCCTGCCTGGAAGTCTCTGAGTTCTGTCACTCCCACTGTCGTTTGTCTCAACGAGCAGAAAATCATCTGTTCTCTTGAGTCTCCTGGGAGCGTTACTCTGCCGGAACAATCAATACCCCGATGCACCAGCCGCAATGGGTGCCAACCTGTGACCCACTAGAGTGACAGGTACCGTAGCCAATCAGTCTGAACAGCAGCCGCAGCAAAAGTTTCCCGTTATGAGTAACATGTAATGGTGGAGTAGGCGGCCTGCTGACGTCTACACAGTTTGTTTAGATTGTGTCAGTGCCCTGGAAACGGTTACTGGGATTTGTGTTTATATGTTTCTCCACCACAGCCAAGGCACCTAATTCATGTGGCTGTTCCTGAGGCTGCTAGAACAGGAGTCAGGAAGGCATGCCCGCAATCCCCATGCTCGAGCGGCACAGGTCCCTGGCATTTGTCACTCAGAGCAGTGGGTTTGGGGCCAGATGGAGCAGTTGGGAATATAACAGATCTGCAGGCAACAGTGTCTTCCTTGAGCGCTCAACAAGACCCCAAGCATCTCATCAGCTTATCCCCAGCACCACGGCGAGCTGCAGCCATGCTCCGCAACACAGCCGTGCGGCCAGGGTGGTCCACAGCCATCACAACCACGGGAGGGCGCTGGTGCCATCACGGCCCTGCACTAGCTCATCAGCCTGTCTCCGCTGGGGACACCCCACCCCGGTCTGGCTTTGAGGTGATGCCAGCAAATTGTCACACCATCCCTCTGGTTCCAGGGCACAGCCCCGTGCTCCAGTGGAGGGCGGGTGTCTTGCCTGGCTGAGGTGCTCACACCCAGCACTCTTACACTTCTCCAGCCAGCCCTGCTGTGAACTAATGACCAGCGTTGCCCCAAAAAGGCACTGGCTGGCAGAGAAATCCAGCCGCTCCTAGATCTACTTATATAGTCCTGTAGGCAGGGCCGGCTTTAGGCCGATTCGCCCGATTCCACTGAGTCGGGCCTCGTGCCTAAAAGGGCCCCGCAACGTCTGTGTCGGGGCCCCACAACGTCTGACTCTTCGGCGGCACTTCAGCAGCAGCTCGATCGCTGCCGCTGTATTCGGCGGCGTTTCGGCGGCGGCGGGGCCCCATCGACACTGTTGGCATGGGGCCTCGCACTTCCTAAAGCCGGCCCTGCCTGGAGGGAGCCAGGGTGGCTTCCCTCCGAACCAGAGGGTAAAGAGCCACTCTCTCAGCTGGAGTGGGTGGGGCCAGATCAAGCCGGCTCCACCCCCCGGAAGGGGGAGGGGTGGGACAGGAAGTATAAAAGGCAGGGCCCTTAGCCCAGTGAGGGCAGCACCAGGGAGGGAGGCAGACACAGACCGCTGGCTGTTCCCATCACACCCTGCTGCCAAGCCAGGGGAAGCCCTGGACCAGGAGAAACCGGACCTGGAGGAAGGACCGGGGTTACCAGAGCTGCCCCCTGCTGAATACCTTGAGGAGCTGCAGGGACCCAAGAGACCCAATCAAGAGACCAGGTAGGAAGTAGCTCAGGGCAGGACTGGAGGGTGGGGAGTCTAGGGGGTCAGCGTGTTGCGGACGGATCCCTGCTGGCCCAGTGGCGGGACCCTCTCCCCCCGCCACTGACAGGGCCCTGGGCTGGAACGCAGAGAAGGTGGGTGGGCCTGTGTTCCCCTACCCTGGCCAACCCGCCTCGGGGAGGCAAACCCCGATAACGTCACAGACTCGGGCCAGCGCCCCCCCCCCCCCCGGCCTGAGGGGCGCGTCACGGACTCGGGCCAGCGCCCCCCCCAGCCTGAGGGGTGTGTCACAGACTCAGGCCGGCGCCCCCCCCCGGCCTGAGGGGCACGCCACCGACTCGGGCCGGCGCGCCCCCCCCCCCCCGGCCTGAGGGGCGCGTCACGAACTCTGGCTGGCGCCCCTCCCGACGCTAATTCCCTAGTAACAGAAGGGTGTGACCAAGGCCTGTCAGTGAGGCGGTAGCGCCCTACCCACCCCCAGCGGCTCGGCAGACCAACAGAGCAGTCCCCTGGTACCCTCCTATCTGAGCCTCCCCACCGTTAGTGCGTGTATCCTCACTACAACTCCAGTGGACCCTCATTTTCCTGATAGTGAACCAAGGCACAGAGAGATGCAGTGCCTGACCCAAAGTCACAGAGGGGATCTGTGGCGGAGCGGGGAATTGAACCCAGGGTTTCTAAGTCCTGTGGCTGGCTGCACACTGGGTACAGGTAGGTAGCTACTGTTGTCCTCCCTGGGCATGAGACATAAGGCCACAGGTCCAAGACCAGGCCAGCTGCTCTGCACTGAGCACCCAGAAGGGTTCTGGGCTGGGAAGCCCTCTGGCAAGGTTCCCCTTGGGATCGGTGCCCAGTTCCCAGAGTGAATGCGCTGTCACGGCAGGTTGCTGGCCCTGTGGAGTCAGGGAAATGGCCAAGGTGAGACCAAGGGGGTATAGGGATGGAAAGTACCATGGAGCTGAAGGGCCTGGTGGGGCCAGCATGGAAATGGGGCAGCATAAGAAGGGGGGGGAGCAGGGCTGGCAGCCTGGGGGAGCGCAGGGGGCTCAGAACGTGTGTCCCCAGGAGGGTTGTTGGAGAGATCCCTGTAGTTTGGTGCAATCAGATGTCTTGCCAAGGAAGTGGTTTGCTCTTTGGCCGTGTCTTCCTGCATGTGAGCTTCCTGGCAGGGCTGATGTAAGCGTCCAATGCGGGGACGAACCCGATGCCCACATCTCCTCGCCTCCGGATGCTGCTCACTAAGTGCTGGGATACCAGGCTGGGCTGTTCCAGCAATCCCACGGCTGGGGCACCATGACGGGCCAGCTATACAGACCCTGTGCCTGAGGCCCTGGGACAGCCTGGACTCTTGGGGTTCTGGAGACGCCCCAATGCATGTGCCTCTCCGGGCGCGTGCCTGGCACCTGCGCTGTCTGAGCGGGAGTGTCCCTGCGCTCTGAGACTGACCGGGTAATTCCAATATTGTCATGACAGGCAGCGGATCAAAGGCTGGGTGCAGGGGAGGGAGCGGCTGTGGCAGGAGGAATGATGTGCCGTTTGCATTTAGAAAGCACTTAAGAAGCAATTATCCAGAGCTGGGAGCCCTGGCCGGGGAGTGTGGCTCATGTATTTTAATGCGTATTTCAAAGAGATAAAGATTGGTCCCCAGCAGGGGGGTCTGGCAGTCACGGAAGAGCTGTGTGCAGCTCATGTGGCGACATGCTAAACATGCAGCCACCTCACGCAAGGCTGCAGCCTTCACATGCATCCTCTGGAATGCAGAGAAACCCCTGGGCTCCATCCTCCTCCCCCTCTGCTCCCTCACGCCCAAGGGGAAAGGGACCAAGGGAAGTTTATGGCTTTATGGCTTGCGTCTGGAGGGGTCAGGTCAGAGGGTAGTCTCCGTCTGGCTTGCCCTGTGCTGCACTCGGTGTCTCCGTCTGGCCTGCACTGTGCTGGGGATGCTCTAGCTCCACAGGGAGGCAGGGTGGTTTGGGGATAGGTAAGGGGAAGCGGGCCAGGGATTTTCCCAGGGAAGCTCCGCTCCGATGTAGCTTCTAGAATAGGGGCAGGGAGATGCACAATGCTGTTTCCTCCAGGAAGCTCAGTCCAAATGCAGCCTCCAGTGGGAGCATCTTGGAGATCTTACTCCTGGGCAGCCTGGCTTAGCCCGTGCTCCAGGATGGAGCTGGGGGTTCTTGTTGTTCACACTCTGGATTGCAGGAGCACAGAGAACATGCCGGGCACGTTCCAAACAATCAGGGTATAGCTAGTCTGTGCCGATCCCAGGCTGTGGAAACAGCCCCCAGGAACTAAGGACCATCACAACCCTCCCCACTTGGCTTCCACTCCAGCTGCCAGGCACATTTCTTTGCCTTTGCCTTTTCTGACATAAATACTGAGTAATGGGTAGGTTACAAAGAAACACAAAACCGAACCAAGACACTACTGCCCATGCTTCTTCCCCAAGGGAGCGGATGAGAGAACAAACGCGTAACAAGTGTTAGGTACTAAGAAAACGAGCATGCCATAAGAAGCTGAATAGATGATCATGATGGTCCCTTTTGGCCTTAAAGTCTACGAAAAGCAAAGAGGAAGACATGGCCACTGTCCCAGGGATCATGTGTCATACATTGCCCGGAAAATGCAGCAGCTAATTTCAGGCTGGGATGAGGAAGTCTGGTTCAGCCTCCGGGAAAATCTTAAGCCTTGTCCATTTCAAATTCCTATCAGCCTGGTTTCCAGAGATCTGGGCTGCAGCTCTGTGCTCAGGTCAACTATTTAATCCAATTTGCAGCTGCTGCATCCTGAAACCATGCAGCTTCTTCTGGAGAGAGAGAGGTATCTGATACCCCCACAGACTGATAGGGCAATGCTGGTGGCCTTTGAGAACTGAGATGTGATGAACACAAACATGATAGCTGGGTTTAGAGCCATGAAGGGGAAACTCCTCGGTCCCAACCCTGGTGGCAGGGCTGTTTTACCCAGGCTGAGAAGAGAGAGGTCAAAGGGAATGCTAAATGCTGGGGCTGGGGGTTGAGTGAGTGGCCAGAGGCTGTCACTGAGGGCTGACAGAGAGAACACAGCCAGAAAACGTGCTGTGAACAGGACAGTCTGTTTTCCCCAGCCAATGATGGGGGAAGCTAGGCTGTGGGGAACGTACAAAAGCTGGCCAGGAGAGATGAAGGGGTGAGGAAGACCCAGGCGCATTGGCCTCTTGTTGGTTCTACACTTTGCTCTTCATGCTTTGCACCTTTGGGGGATGAATCAATAACTAATGCTTTGTTTGGAAGATGTTTTTGAGTCGCTTTCATCAGCCACTGGTCACAGGCCCCTGGAGGGAAAGGGCTGACATATGCCAAATGCAGCTGGGCCTATCGTGTTGACATGGCTGAGAAACAGAAGACTGGTGACCACAGACTCAGGCCCAGAGTGGTTGGACCACATGGTTCTGGCCAAAGCAAAGGGTGCACATGTACTCGAGATCGACCAGCAGGGGCCTGAGATACAGCTCGCCCCATAACGCAAGGCCGCTTCCAGGGGGAAGGCCCTGTGCCATTGTCCCTGCCCTGGGAGCTCTCCCTCTGCAAGCGGTTGAGGTGGTGGAGCCATGAGCAGCCTTTTGAGTTAAGTTAGTAGCACAGGGATAAAGGATCCTGTATCCTAAATCCCAGCCTCAAGAACTAAGTCTGAGGCCAGGTGAAGAAGTGGGACTGTTCGGCTACACCGTGCGTGTGACTGAATTTATTCTGCATCAGGCCCACACTGGTACCGCTGCTGATGCCTTGGCATTGTCCAGCAACACGCCAGGACTCCAGGAGGAGCGAACTCAGCTTATAACCCAGGGGTCGGCAATCCATGTCATCCTCCAAATCATTAATGAAGATATTGAACAAAACCGGCCCCAGGACCGACCCTTGGGGCACACCAACTAGACATGGAGCCATTGATCACTACCCGTTAAGCCCGAAGATCTAACAAGCTTTCGATCCACCTTGTAGTCCACTGATCCAGCCCATACTTCTTTTAACTTGCTGGCAAGAATACTGTGTGAGACTGTATCAAAAGCTTTGCTAAAGTCAAGGAATAATACGTCCACTGCTTTCCCCTCATCCACAGAGCCAGTTATCTCATCACTGTCCTTACACTCTGGAGACCGAGGAAATACATGCTGGAATCTTTTGTGCTATTACAACTATTGTTTTATTAGCTGTAGCTAATTTTTGTTTGCTTCTATTTTCCCTTCCCTGCAGAATTTTGGGTGTCTTTGGAGTGGATGTGTGATACTGTCACTTGGTCTGGAGCTCCGTAGTGCCCCAGAACACTGTCCCCTTCCCTTCTTGGGCATGCACAATCAACACCGTGTATATGCCTTCCAAGGGAGAGAGCCTCAAGAGCTGAAAGCAGCAGACTGATACCAGTTTGTTTGGCAGGGTCTGTCTCCAGTGTTGCAAACTCTTGTGATTTTATTGTAAGTCTTGCGATATTTGATGTGTTGCTTAAAGCTCCAACTCCTGGATGCATATGATTAGGTGAGAATCTCCGCTTTCATTTTAAAATAAAGGGGAACTTCTAGCCCTTGTGGTTGCATAGAAAAGTCTGAAAACAAGAACCACGTGCACCTTTTGCACAGGCAGAGAAAAAGAACTTACATTTTTTATAATTTTTTTTAAAACATCTCTTGATTTTTGGCACTTGACTCAAAGGTTTTCAGTGCTTGGGGTTGATAATATTGGGTCTCTCCTTCCTTAGCCAACTGGTAAAATGGCATTATTAAAAGAACCGCTTGGGATCATTTAAAAAGAAATCCAGAGAGATTTCCAGTACATCACCTGGTGTCAAACCCCTGGGTGGATTTGAGCAGCCTGGTTTAAACATGTGGAAACAACGAGGAGTCCTTGTGGCATCTTAGAGACTAACAAATTTATTTGGGCATAAGCTTCCTTAGGCTAGAACCCACTTCATCAGAGGCATGGAGTGGAAAATACAGTAGCAGGTATATATACATGGTAAGGCAACTCCCATCTTTTCATGTACTAAGTGTGGGGGTGTGACGTTATTGACAATAACTGGGACCATATAGATCATTGTTGCAACCAAGGTCCTGTAGTGGCACCAAATCTTATATAAAGGGGGTCAAATGAGGTGTCTAAGACCAGGTTATGCTTGGCTGGTTATGATTATGCCATTTACATGTATGTATCAGTTTTGTAGTTGAAGTTATGAATATTGGCTTTATACTGTCTGTATTTCAAACTGGGGCCATGCTTCCAAGCTATCAGCTCTGCCAGGCCTGCTTGATGTCCCATTAAGGACCATCAGCGATACAATGGATCCATTGAGAGAAGGCAGACACGCCTGTGACTCAACAAGGTATGCAGGGACCTGCCCATGTGACTCCTGACTCCATTTTGCTGTGATTTTCCACAGTAAGGACAAAGAGGTGTCTTTACATCTGGAAGAAACTATAAAAGACAGCTGCCTCGTCTCCATTTTGTCTTCTTTCCTGCTTCTTACCTCTGGAGGGATGTTGCTACAAATGGAAGCTCTGAGCAAAGGACTGAACGACCCATCCCAGCTGTGGATGTATTCCAGAGACTTGATTTGAACCTGCAGTTTATTCCATTTCTGCTGCAAGCCTGAACCAAGAACTTTGCCATTACTGTATGTAATTGATTCCTTTTAACCAATTCTAGCTCTCACCAATACATTTTTCCTTTTATGAATAAACCTTTAGATTTTAGATTCTAAAGGATTGGCAACAGCGTGATTTGTGGGTAAGATCTGAGTTGTATATTGACCTGGCTCTGCGGTTCGGTCCGTTGGGATCGGGAGGACCTTTTTTCTTTTACTGGGGCATTGGTTTTCATGACCATTTGTCCCCATAACGAGTGGCACTGGTGGTGAGACTGGGAAACTGGAGTGTCTTAGGGGATTGCTTGGAATGACTTGTGGTTAGCCAGTGGGGTAAAACCAAAGTCTCCTCTGTCTGGCTGGTTTGGTTTGCCTTAGAGGTGGAAAAACCCCAGCCTTGGGCTGTAACTGCCCTGCTTGAAGCAATTTGTCCTGAACAGGCACTCTCAGTTGGGTCCTGCCGGAACCAGCACCGTTACAGGGGGTCAGTCTAACAAGACAATTCAATTAACAGTAGAATACCAAGGGAGGAAAAATCACTTTTATAGTGGTAATGAGGGTGGCCCATTTCAAACAGTTGACAAGAAGGTGTGAGTAACAGTAGAGGAAATTAGTTTTTGTAATGACCCATCCACTCCCAGTCTTTATTCAGGCCTAATTTGATGGTGTTCAGTTTGCAAATTAATTCCAGTTCTGCAGTTTCATGTTGGAGTCTGATTTTGAAGTTTGTTTGTTGAAGAATTGCCACTTTTAAGTCTGTTATTGAGTGACCAGGGAGATCTAAGGTGCCACAAGGACTCCTCGTTGTTTTTGCTGATACAGACTAAACACGGCTACCACTCCGAAATCTGTTAAACATGTGGGGTACTCAGCAATCCATTCCATGACTGTAGAATCTAGGCCAGGATTTAGGTAGTTCCTTTGTAGAGGTGGTAATTTTAGGCAGCTCTGGCTGTGGTGCTAGAAAGCCAAAGAGCAGCCTCAGTAAATCCCCAATAACCTAATGATGCCCCCACCCTGCCCCTTCACTGTCACTAGGGGTGCCCCCAACTGCACCCCTAAAACACACCATTGTGCATGGAGTGCAGCCCAGCTGGTCCGCAGGGCAGCACCTGCCTTTGCAGAGCCAGGGGACGGATCACTGAGGGACACACGACCTCTTAGGAGGACGCAGGGTGTTTGCCGGAGCAGGGCTGTGCTAGGCAGGTTCAGAGTGGGCACATTTGCCAGGGCACCCCTTTGGAGCAGGTTATAATTCCCAGGGATAAAACACATCCTCTCCACACCTGGGATGCACCCCAGTGCTTCCTGGCACCCACGGCCAGCATTAGGCCAGCTGTCCTGTTTCAAAGGGACAGCCCCATCCTGCTGTTGGTTGGCTCTGCTCTGTCCCCCCAGAAACCCTCTCTGGCCAGTACATTGCAGCAGAGTCACTGGGCAGAGGTGCCAACAGTGGGCGTTGCTGGGGGTTATGGGGGCTGCTGGGCATGAGGAAGCTCTGGGTTTCTGGGTCCCCCCCCCAGTACACAGATATCTGCAGGGAAGGAAGGTACACCTGTTCCTGCCCCCACAGCATCTGTGGGGAGCATCAGCCCCCTCTGACCTACAGGTGCCTGGGCCTCCCATTCCCCGGTTACATGGGGCTTCTCCCATGCAGGGTGACCCATCTTTTCTTCCTCCCTGGAGTTTCCTCTCTTTGTGGTGTTTGTCCCCCCCACAACCCTTCCTATGTGCCCCACTCGCACATCCCTCCATCTGGGGCTGTCTGTGAGCCCTTTTCCCATCTGCTCTCCCCACACCTGCCTCCTTCTCTTACCATAGCATGGACAGAGACAGGGTGAGACTCCCCTGCTGCTAGATGGAGCAGCTGAAGGCTGAGTCCTCCCTTCTCTGCACAGCCGGCCTTCCCTGCTGTTCAGTGCAGAGGCTGAGGCGGGGATTAGAATGAAGGGTGCTTAGCTCTTGGCTGCCTCTCTGATCTGCCCTGTGTTCTGTATGGGCAGGACGTTCATCAACTGCTCCACCAGCTGCCTGGCCTTAGGCTGGGACTGTCATACTGGGAGCTGGGTTACTAACCCAGGCAGAACTGGGTGGAATGGGAGGGCTGGCACGTCTGGCAAGGTATGTCCCTCGCTCTCCTGAGTTACTGTGTTCTAGTGCAGGCAGCAGTGCAGGGTCAGTTTTGGATGGTGACTTGAGAGCCTTTCTCATGACTCTCTGAATTGTTTACTAATACATGCTGGCTAGCAAATCTACCAATATCTAGCTATATACTGTGATACACCTGAAGCCAGTCACCTGATAAAATCCACCTGCTTCAATCAGCCAGAGGAGGAGTTGGAGCAGTTTGGAGGAGCTAAAGGAGAGTGGTTTGGTGGTGGAGCAGAGAGCAGTTTGGAGGAGTGAAGCAGAGTGGATTGGTGGTGGAACAAAGAGCAGTTTGGAGGAAAGCGGAGGAGAGTTTTGAGAAGTGCTGCGGTGGGCTAAGAAGACCAAGATCCTAGGTAAAGGGACACCTGGCTTGTGCAGAGGGAAGGCAGGAAGCCCCACAAGCTGAAGGTCAGGAGAGGGAAGTAGCCCAGGGAAAAGTATCACTGGTGCAAGTGGTTCACCTGCTATCACAGGGCCCCTGGGCTGGGACCCGGAGTAGAGGGCGGGCCCGGGTCCCTCCCTCTGCACTCCCCTTCCCTGGGATACTAGTAGGATAGCTGTTACCTCAGTTCAGGGGCAAGAAATGGCACCCTGAAACCCCCCCACAAGAAGAGAGAGTGCGGGACCCATCATAGTAGTGCCGGCAATTTGCCACAATATCTATATCTTATCTATATCTATATAATATCATTAATAATATGTCTGATCTTTATATATATATATAGATATAGATAGTATGCATTAAACACCAATAACATTAAGCATAAATACTGTAACAGGATATAGCCTAAACTGAGCTTTACCATAATCCTGCTCACTTATGCTAATTATCCCATAACTCCTTGCACTTGCTGAAGTAAGCATTTGGCATAAGCAGATAGACTTATCAAAATCAAGGTATTTTCATTCTATGTCTTAATACAAGACAGGGAAGTACCTTCATGGACCACAACCTGAAATGCCAGTATCCAAAACAAAGATAAGGAAGGAACAGAAGAACAAGTTAGGGAACTGGGACAAACAGGTTGCATTTTAGTGACCTGTAAAGAGATGTGCAACTTGTTAAATAATCATATAAATAATATCGGGTGAAATGCATAACTTGGGGAGCACACCTCCTGTGTAAGATTAATGTAACATCATTGCATGAGGTGGCTTTCTGGAGACTGGTTTTATATGAAGCCCTTTTCCTGTACCAATAGGTATTATTGACTTATAGCAATAAACCTGACTGGCATTACTTATTTGT
Organism: Chelydra serpentina; assembly: GCA_037349315.1. Taxonomy (NCBI): domain Eukaryota; kingdom Metazoa; phylum Chordata; order Testudines; family Chelydridae; genus Chelydra; species Chelydra serpentina. The sequence continues at coordinate 2,626,680 of JBAIAC010000047.1, forward strand.
TCTTATAAGTATATTTTACAATGAACCAAAATATGGTCAAGCAATTTACTATTCAACTTATCAACAAATTGGCGAGCCAGCCAGGAGCCATCTAGCATAAATGTCAGTCAAACCAAATCGTGTGGAGACAACCTAACTGCCTGGAGAGGGATAATGTTCCATAAGAAGTGGGATGCTAGTGTTCATCAGGGATCCTAGGAATTCATTTACCATGGAAAAACACAGTATTTGCCTTTTTACAGAGAATCTTGTATAGTAAAAACATAAATAGTAGAATCCCATTTATCCAAGCTTCCATTTTCCAGCTCAGCCTGGGGCTGACAGTGCAAGCCCCAGCCACTGTCAGCCCCAGGTGGGTGATGTTCAGTTAATATGAAGAGACAGATAATGGAGGCTCAGATAAATGTGGTTCTACTGTATATCAATAAAACAATGTGTTCAATTGATACCTATATATTGTGGCTAGGGAAACTAAAGTTCAGCATTTTGTTTTAACTGAGGAAAACCGTCTTTATTATTTTTTTTTTATCGGAGAATTTTGGATTTTTTTATCATGGGAAAAGTAGGATCCCTGGTGTTCATTAATCTCATGTACACTTGTACAGCCACTCAGGCCAGGCCTGAGGTATGGGGGGAAATTTTATAAAAAGCGCTACTACAGCAAAACGCCTGGTAAAAGTAACTAGTTTTATAGATAGAGCATGATAAAGCACTTTGGGTGAAACGCCAATAGTTTAGAAATTCCTGGGCAAAAAGCCACATTTTAAGTATATATAAAAATTAAATAACTTTTCTTGGCTAAATACATACAGATATAAAATAAAAAGAAAGGAAAATAATTCTTTCTTGGCAAACGCTGTATAACAAACTTAAAGCCATGGCAAATGAAAGTGGGAGACAGGTGACAGAAGACAGAACCCTTTACTGTACAATTTGTAAATAGCCATGCTAATCTGTCATTTTTGCTCAGTAGTGTAAATCTTGAGCCTTGGAATCAGGTATGTAACTTGTTTAAACTGGAAATGGAGGGAAAAAATAAAAAAGGGAAAGATAAGGAGCAAAATGGTATTGCAATGCAGTGTCTTACTTGTTTAGCTTTGAACAGAAATATAAGAGAGCTGGCAAAGAATTTAAAACTAGAACAAGATCAAAATGGGAAGTAAAAACAGTGAGTGGAAGGTATAAAAACCTGCAATACTCCTCTTACCTACAGTTTGCAAGAAATTAAGGGAAGACTAGGAGATTGTCAGGCAAAATGCCAGCCTAATTTTTCTCCCTCTTGCTGGCTGCAAAGACAGGCTAAACTTAAAAATGTGTGACAGTGCATCCCATATTCTTCATAGTGATATTATTATGATATGGTTATAACATAATTATGATGCATTTTATGCGAGATGAGTCATGTGAGCTGTCATTGGAAAAGTTATGATTTTCTGAATATGATTATCCTATTTGCATGCATGTATCATTTTTGTATCTGAAGTTATGAATATTGACTATGTATCTGTATTTCAAATGTAGTTACACGTGGGTGATTGACCACTAGGCAAGATGCTTGCAGTCTAAATAGATGGTAGGGACGGGCCTATTCAGGGCAATGAGTCATTAGGGAAAACAATACGCCTTAGGAGAAGTTTATCTCCCACCTGGTGAGCCTTCCTGAGAACACAACAGACAGCCTGTGAGTGATGGCTGCTATGACTCTACAAGGACATGTGACCAGGCCACATGATGCTGGACTCCATCCTGGGATGTCAGTATTTTTCCACAGACTGATCTGGGAACCAAGCTTTGGAACAAAGGGTTTCCGCCATATGCAAAACGTATATAAGGCAGGGAGTGACATCATTGGTGGTTCTTTGCTCCCCACACAAGATGACTCCTGGAAACACCTGAGGAACAAAGACTGAACTGGGGAAGTGCTGGACCCAGGCTAAAGGGATTTCTAGCCTGTGTATGAAACACCTGGGGATTCCAAGCTGCAAAGAAAGTGTAGTTTGGGCCTTAAGAATCTACAAGTCTGCCTGTACCATCAATTTGGCTATGAATAGCAGATTCTCACCCTATCTATCTAGTATATTAAGCTTAGTTTGCATTTTTTGTTTATTTGCTAGGTAATCTGCTTTGATCTGTTTGCTAGCCCTTATAATCACGTAAAATCTATCTTTTGTGATTAATAAACTTGTTTTTGATTTTACCTCAACCAGTGAGCTTTGACTGGAGTGCTTAGGGAAAATCTCTGCTTGGTTACCACAAGTGTGCATTGTTCTTTTCACATTGAGGGAGAAGTGGACTGGGTATTAAACCCGTATACTGGCCAGATTTGACCAGGGCAGGATGGTACTGCTCTGGGGTTCCAGGCTGGGAAGCTGGTGGCTAGAGAGCCTGTGTGTAACTGCAGCTGGGTGAGTCCCTACCTGTATGAATGCTAGTGAAAGTGCAGGCTGGAGGGCTTTGCAGCTTGTCACAGGAGTACAGTGTGAGAGGGAGCCCAGGATGATGGGGCAGGGGGTTCAGTGATACCCCAGTTCCAGGTGGCACCCCAGAAGGAACCCGTCACAATATGTATGAAGGTGTCTCATAACTACAGCAAGGAAGAACACTCCTGTAATCAACTTGGAGTGCAGACATAAGTAACATGGACTTGGGGAACAAATTCAGATTTTGTGGGAACAGGTAGCAACCCCCCCTCTCCTCCCAGAGCTAGGATAAAAATGAGAAGTCCTTATTCCCAGCCCGCCTGCTCTAACCCACAGAACCCCATTCACGTCTCAGAGCTAATAATATAACTGTTCACTCTAATATTGTTATGTACAGGTCAAGTTTTTCCTTTGTCTTTTGTCACTGCTGCCTGTACTTTGAAATGTCCTCAAAGCATTAATTAATCTCTCTCATGTCTCCTCCCTTCCTACATTGCTTTCTCCTCACTTCTCCCCTCTCTTTGTTTTAAAAGTTAAATATTATAGTTATTACAGAAAAAGCCATCATAGAAAGAGATGGAGAAACAAACAAATCATCAAAATGCTTAAGATAAAAACTTTAAGTCCAGTGAAATTAACGATTTTTAACCCTTCAGGAATGCAACAGCTAAAGAAACACCTAACTTTCTTGAAGATATGGTTGCCAAGCAACAGAAATGCTAACTTTGCTTCTAATCCTAGCCACTAATATATGAAACATGGGTTTTTCTTATTACTCTATAGTAGTATTCTTATACTACAAAAGTAGTATAAAGTAATGAAACTAAATTATGCAACAAAGTGGGCAAATAAATAGGGATTTTATCAATTCTTATTACAATTTTTAAATAACAACTTAATTAAATTTAAATGTTTAATTCTTGGGTTTACTTTTTTATTTTCCAAAATACATCGCCTCAATAATGTTAAGCTCTTAATGTCATATCTTCTATGGTTATAAATACAATTTTGGTACCATTCATCTTTAATTGTAAGTTTGTTATATATGACCTGTATGCTGTCCTATGTTGTGTCACAGGACTAATTTTTGTTTTTATTTTGTTGCAACAGAAGCCAATCTTATGCTCATAATATTAAATCTACATTTTAATATTATGGTGAGGTCATAACCATCATAACACCAGTTCTTTTTCTTTCTTTTTGTTTTTTGCAAAGCTGAAAAAGGCCTCACTTCTAAGTATATGTACGTAGATTTCTGACTTAATAAATAATGGGACTGCAAACAAAATGTTCTTTATTAATAAAAGGCTTTTATTCAAAAGTTTTAAAAAAACCTGTAGGGGAAAAATCTCAGCATAATGAAAGGTAATATTACTAAAATCATAACTTTTTAAAGGTTTTGATAAACTTGTTTGTGCCTTTATTAAATATTAAACTATAGTTATAACCATGTTGTAGCCAAAATGTCTAAAATATAACAATATATATTCTGTCTGGTTATGTTGCAAAACGTTAAAGCTAACCAAACAACTTGAGCAGGTTTCTACCTTTTGTTTCCCAAGCACACCTAAGTGTCGTGAAAGTTAAGTACCTTCACAGTGTTTGCATGAACCTGCATTTAAACTTCATTTTTCTTTAATTTTTATACTATTTTATTTTTTGTTTTGTTAAAAAAATTGGTTATTAAAGTTTGTGCTTTCAAATACAGTAACTCCTGGCTTAACATTGTAGTTATGGTCCTGGAAAATGCGACTTTAAGTGAATCCAATTTCCCATAAGAATTAATGTAAATGGTTAGGTTAGGGAAATGTTAGATTTCAGGGAAAATAAAAAAAAGTGGTTTGTTTAAAACTTATACTCTGTGTGTGTTTATATATAAACAAACAATTTAATACTGGTACACAGCGATGATGATTGTGAAGCTTCGTTGAGGTGGTGGAGTCAGAGGGGGGGATATTTCCCAGGGAATGCCTTACTACCAAATGATGAACTAGCAATCGGCTGAGCCCTCAAGGTTTAACCCATTGTTGTTAATGTAGGCTCACACTCTACAAGGCAGCACAAATGGAGGGAGGGGAGACAGCCTGGCAGACAGAGACACACACCGTGTGTGTGTGAGAGAGACAGAGAGATGCACATTGCCCCTTTAAGTACGCTGACCGCACTCTAAGTACACTGCCTTTTTAAGTAGATCAGCAAGTTGAACCAGCAGCTGCTGCCAGTAAGCTCCCTCCGTTGTGAGCCAACGACGTTATAAGGGAGCATTGCACAACTTTAAATGAGCATGTTCCCTAATTGATCAGCAACGTAACAATGCAACAGCGTTAACCGGGATGACTTTAAGTGAGGATCAGAGGGGTAGCTGTGTTAGTCTGGATCTGTAGAAGCGACAAAGGGTCCTGTGGCACCTTATAGACTAACAGACGTATTGGAGCATAAGCTTTCGTGGATGAATACCGACTTCTTCAGTTGCAAGCAGTGGAAATGCCCACGAAAGAATATGCTCCAATATGTCTGTTAGTCTACAAGGTGTCACAGGACCCTTTGTCGCTTTAAGTGAGGAGTTACTGTACTTAACAAAAGTTTAATTGCCATCACAAACAAATTAACTCTTAAAAGCTTGGGTAAAAAGTCTGTTGCTAACGCCTTTGCTAAAACAGAATGCTCAGAGGGGAGAGAACCTTACAGAAGACTGTGAGCATCCTTTTAGCAGTCGAGCCCTATATTTATTATGGAAAATTAGTAATGCACAAGTTAAGGAAGTAAAAAGTAAATGTCTAAGCAAAAACGGCAAAAGCATCTAAACCAGATATATTCGTGCTAAAGAACTGCGAAAATGAGAACAAAAGTGTTATCCCTTGTGTTATCAAAGATTGGGCCCCTATTACATTCTAAATATACGAAGTTCATCGGAGTATAAATTAGGGCCAAGCAAATGACAATACAATGTATTAGAATCATGCTACTGGGTTACAGCTGACTGCATCAGTGGCTGGTAAATCACAGGTGCCAGGCCTGGAGCTGCACTTGGTTTTGTGGAAGGGCTGGGTCAGTTACCGCCAGGTGGTGGGCCCCTCCTGGACTCTGATTTCCTTGGAGCTGACTGGCAAAGGATGCAGATTGGGCTGTGTCCTGCTTTGCTTCTCTGAGATGGCGACAGGAGGCCTCGAAGGGTTGGATCAAATATTTGCAGTTACCTGAGGAATCCTGGGGCAGATTCTGTGCAGTAGCTGCCCTCCTGAGCAGCACAACACCGAAGGTGCAGCTGGGGCTGGGGGTGCAGCGGCGGCGTCACCTTTTCTGCTTGGATTCTCAGCTGCTGAAGGGGTTGCATGGGCCCCCCGGTGTATTTAGAGCAGCCCCATCCCGGCTGCCTGTGGGCTGTATCACAGCCCAGAATCCCCAAAGCACAGAACATGAGAGCTACTCCCACACCTGTCCCCAGGACACCCTTTCCACCCTGCTGTGCTTCCCCCGGGAGATCCTCCCCCGGACCATTGCAGCCTTCTGCACTGGAGCAGCATCAGCCCGCCCACTCTGGTCCACGCAGGGCCGGTGCAAGGACGTTTCGTGCCCTAGGCGAAACTTCCTTGCACTGGCCCCTGCGTCCCCCCACCCAGCTAACGCCGCCCTCCTGCCTGTGGCAGCCAGCTCCCCCGCCCGCGGCAGCTAACCCCCCCACACCCGCAGCAGGCGGCTCCCCATCCCCCCCGCGGCAGCTCCCCACCACCCATTTGCGGCAGCTCAGCCCCCCGCCCGCGGCACCTCCCCAGCTCCCGGCTCCACACTCAGCCGCTGAGCCAAGTGTGGAGGCAGCCAAGGGCGGCGAAATGCCGCCCCCCAAAATCCTGGCGCCCTAGGCGACCGCCTAGGGTCACCTAGTGAACGCGCTGGCCCTGGGTCCACGCTGCAAGACTCTATGGCTCGGTCTGCACTCAGAAATCTGCTGGAGCAGCTCCATAGTGGGTGGCAGCAATGGGAGGGCAAGTGTAGAGTGGGCTCGGAGTTTCTGCCTGCTCTGAGCAGGAAGCTGTGCAGTGTCTGACTGCATAGGGAGGGTCTGAGGGCGTGGCGATGCCGGGCCTCTTTGCACCAGCAGCAGCCTCTGTCGGGGCCCACTACTGGGTGCCCCAGTCTCTTGTCGTGGCATCTCAGTGCTGTTGCCGCCGCCTTTGAAAGTTCCACTGTAGCCAGAGAGAAAATAAGCAAGGCAGCGAGCACCAGCCGGGCGTGCGCGGCGAAAAGGACATTAATACCTTTAATATCCAGCAATCAGAATTTCTTCGAGAGAGAACACTACAGTATCCCATTCTCACAGGCTCATCCTCCGCCCGTTTAATGAAAATCAGAGCCAGCCATTAAAGAGCTGTTTAGCATTTCAATACGTTTAATATCCTCACTGATAAGGGAACGAGGGATATTACCATAAGGCCTTTCTTAAACTCGCCCCCTTCTTCAGCCAGCACTCCTGGCTTATGTTTGTCTGAATTCCAATTCCAAATCATCTCCGTTAACCAGGCAAAATTATGATAAGATTATTTTTTTTGAATATAAAGGATATTAATACACAGCATTTCTGGTAATGACAAGGGAGAAGAGAGCACCAGGCCTCGGCAGCCCTGACCTGAATTAATCATGTGCTGATTGCTGCGCCTGCCAAGGGCCCCTGGCGCTCCGGAGAGAGGCCACCACTTGCAACGCCCCTTAACGACAGTGCAAGAAGGGGCATGGGGAAGGGGGCAGGCCCCTTTCTGGGTGGGGGGGTGTTAATGAAAGGAGCATGCTGCATACTCAGGGTAATTGAAAGGCCTCCTCCTTTCCTGGGTGAGGAGCTGAGAGCACTTGGCAGCTGCACCTTCTGGGACTCACAGGTGGAGCCTTGTTCAAGGGCATGAAGCAGCCACCTGGACTGCTTGGAGTTGGGGGAATGTACCCCTGTGATGGCTGTAAGGACCCCCTGGGAGTTCCCCTGGTGGCTGGACCTCCCTGGCAGGCACAGCATTGGCATAACCAGAAATACACAGGCCCCCTCAGGAGCCCTCACGGCAGGAGGCACCTGGGGAGGCCGGGGTATCCCTGACCTCCAGTTATCTCCAGCAGATTCAATGGCCCACTGAGGTCATTGTAGTCTGTGTGCAAGGGAAGTAGCTCTAAGGCTGCTCTGACCTTTACTAGGGCCCCAGCTAGCCCCTGGCCATCCCAGCGTTGGAGAGGCATATTGCTTGCCCCTGCAAGGGCCCAGCATGCCATGGCACAGTGATGGCTTCCTCCTCATAGCTCCAGCAGGGAATAGGCAGTGGCCTGCCTAGGAGATCCTGGCAGGAACAGGCTCAAAGGGGAAAAGGAGAAAGAGAAGAAGGCACGTTCGGCTGGTTGCTGAATGGATCCGGATGGGAGGGTGGGGCCCATTAGCTCATCTCCCTCAGGCATCCTGGTACGGAAAGCCCCATAGCAGCACTTGGGGGTTTATTGCCTTTTTGCCCCAGTGAATACGCTCCTACAGGCTTCCTTTCAACACCAGCCATCCCAGGGGTGGGCTTCCTTTCACAGGCCTGCTCCAGACAGGTGATGGAGGTGAAATGACTGTGACCGAGAGGCCAGCATAACCTGGGAGGACAGAAGATTCCCACCCTTCTGCTCACTCTGTGGAAGGTCACCATGTCTGCCCGTGGACATCATGTTTGGTTTCCCTATAAACCCTGAATCTGCAGCCGGGACAATAGAGATCACACGGAGAAGCGTGTTAACTGGCATCAAAAAGTTGTCAGAAATCAGGGCCTGTGGTCAGAATCACCATGGTCAAAAAGGGGCCTGATGCTGCCCCCTTGCCAGGGGACCGAGTACTGGCCAGGAATCTTTCCGAGAGAGGGACCAGGAAAATTAAGATCCTATTGGGACAATAAAATCCATGTAGCACAGGAAAGGAAAGGGGATCGTCCAGTCTCGGGAACAGAAGAGAAGATGGAAAAGGAGGTGTTAGAGTTCTTCTCCACAATCTTTTACTTCCCTGTGACTTCTTTGGCCATGTTCAGCTCCTCTGCTGGTAGGTTATTCTGGATTCTAGCCAAGATTGATGGAATTTAGGTAAACAAAGTGATACTGACTTATGGTGTGGCGGCTGCTGTAAATGGAGGGCTTTATGGTTCTGGATAGTTTGTTGTTATGGATATTTTTCTAATGGGCGTACCACACGGCGGTGACGTCGAATTCCATGGCTGTCCCACTGAGAGATAGGGATTGTTATTTGAATAGCTCTGGGAATTAAAACTGCTAACGCTCTGTTCTGCCGGGCAGTGGAACTACAACGGCCACAGTGGAATAAGCACAAGGGAGATATAGAAGCGTCCACCATTGGCTCCCCAACTTGTGACGGAGACAGACCCAAAGATTCACCGGAGAGCGCCCGTTATGAGTGAGTGCAACTCACGGACGACTGCGTGTGAGTCGAGTGGATGAACGGAACGTTACGGTTGGTTAAAAGCAATGTCGGGATGATCTGATTTTTGAGTCAGGGGATGCCAGGGCTGTATGTCCCTGTAGGGGCTGGAGCTGCTCAGCGGGTCAAAGGGGACAGCTCTGGTTGCCACAGCAGAGTCTGGTGCACTCCCATCCAGAGAGACTCACCGCGATGGGACGTGTGCAAGCCGGGGGCTTGGTTTGGGATACTGAGTTTAATAAAAAGTTAGTTTTAAAACAGTCCCTAGTGTGTGCGCGGGAAGGGAAAAGAAGGAGGGAGCCTGGCGGGCACGGGGCACCCTCTCTGGGCCCCATCTCCACAGGCTCATACCTCTGCTGCTCTCACCCTGTGAAGGGAGGCCCATGTCAATGTGGGGAGGTGCAAGGGGCTGGGTTTTCAGAGTCTTTGAGTGCAGCTCATGTAGGGTGACCAGCTGTCCCGATTTTATAGGGACACTCCCGATTTTGGGGTCTTTTTCTTATATAGACTCCTATTGCCCCTCCACCCCCATCCCGATTTTTCACATTTGCTGTCTGGTCACCCTAAGCTCATGCTCAGAGCCTCCCTCCTCTCATCCTATCCTCCCTCCGCCCAGCTGGAAGCTCGGGAGCAGTGTCTTCCCCAGGAATTGAAATTAGGGGGGGTGTTGAAATATTCAGGGGGGGTGTCAGGGCCGATGAGGGCTGAGAGCATGAGGGCAAAAGTGGGCTGTATGGCACTATAGTAAAAACTGAAAAATGTTTCACGACCATTTTATTAGATTTAACTCATGTCTTAAAACCATCACAAAAATTAAAGTTGGCTACTCAAGCCTACTATGAAGCACTACATGTACATCAGTCTTGGTTTCTTGTTGTAATTTTGGACTCCTTGGTGTCTTCTTGTGTGTCCGTTACTTCCAGTCCTTCATGATATGCCCATGATCAGGCAGAAGGCGACTTCTTTCAGAACACAAAATTCTATTCAATGAGGAAAAATTATGTTCAGCTGTAGCTGTTGTGACTGGGATTAGCAAGAGATGAATTCCTACTTTCATGGCAGGAAACATAGCCCAAAGATTGGGTCGAACCATTAGTGATGATAAAGAAGTTGAAGTTAAATCTTCATTCGTACATCGTGTGATATTCCACTCTGTGTTCAAAATTCTCTATTCTGCCCTGATCACATAGCAGCCCCATTGCTGGTAGTGCCTCACTCCACTCAACTGTAGGTGTTTTTAAGACAGGCATCTGTAAAAGCTACGTGGAGGTTGAATAGAATCCAGAAATCTCGATTGCAGATTTGTAAGAATCAAGTCTTTGTACTTTTTCAGGTGGCTTAACAAACACTTCTTGTCCTCTTCACTTATGGAGTCAATATAAGTACCTTCATTAGTCAACTTCTGGACTGAAGTCTTTGCTTCTTCCAGTACATTTTCAATGGATATCTCTGATTGATCCAAGGATAGCTTCTATTTCTGGACAAAGATCTACTACTGTTGTAGTAGATGCCTGGATTACATTGTTTAATGACCCAAGTGGTTTCAACAGTAGACTTACAAGAGAGAGAACTGCCATAGTCTTCTCTGAACTTAGTAACAAAAGTAGTCCACCAGCCTCACTACTTAGATCTGTCCTATCTTGGTGGATACTTTCTAAAGCCAGTAATAACGGTTGCAGTAATTTTAAGACAACTGCCAAGAATCACTCATGAGAAAGCCAGCAGGTTTTCCCAGGTTGGACTCATTTGAACTTCAATCCCAGTGTATCTTCTATTTGTTTCCAAAATGTTCAGTCCTTTTGGACTCTTGCTGAAAAAAAAAAGAGTATAAAAAAGCCATTAAACTTGTGGCTTTTTAATGTCTTTTGAAGATTCTGCAGCTTGTACTAGTGCTAGGAGTAGATGGCCTCTACAGTGTGTATAGGAGAGATTAGGGTTACACTTTTCTCTGAGCAAAGCTTGTACTCCACTATGTCTTCCAGAGAAGTTTGTAGTTCCATCAAATGCACAAGCAGCCATCTGTTTGGGGTTCAATTTACAAGCATTTAACTCTTCTAAGATGTCACAGATGCAGCTGATGTGTCTTCTATAACTGAACATCTAGAATGCATCTACTGGCCTACCACGGACATCAAGATAACATACGTAATGACTTAATACTTGATGCCTATTTGCATTGGTGCATTTGTTGGCCATGTATGCACATATTTTGAATATAGTGAGATAATTCACTTTTTCAACTCCTGAGTCTTTCGCTGTTGCCCCACATGTTTCAAGAGAGTCAGCTGAGTTTTTTGCAGAAAGATAGTGAGCATTTGCCCGTCTTGTTCGGAACCAGTGTCCAACTTCAGGATTAACAAGTGACAATGCACTTAACATAGGCCTGTAGTGTGTGGTATCTCTTGCTTAAATAGCAAGTATGATGCAATAGCCATGTTGGTTCACATAAACTGAGTTGTGTCTCCAGCATTCTTAATAGCCTCAGTAAGTTCTTCTAAAATTGGCTTTGACAGTGACTGGCTTATAAAGCTTTCTGCATGTTGATGCAGTCCAGAAGCCTGGTGTTTTGCAGCCTTTTCATATAGGTTGTCAGTATTGGCTTAGCTGATCAGTGTGGCAAACCAAGCTCCTCCACTTTTACTATATAAATCCATGACATGCCCACATCTTAACTACTGCGTGTAGTTCTGGTCACACCATCTCAAAAAAGATATATTCGAATTGAAAAAGGTACAGAGAAGGGTAACAAAAATGATTAGGGGTATGGAGCAGATTCCATATGAGGAGAGAAGACTGGACCTTTTCAGCTTCGAAAAGAGACGATTAAGAGTGGATATGATAGAGTCTTATAAAATCTTGATTGGTGAGGAGAAAATGAATAAGGAATGTTATTTATCCCTTCACTTAACAAAAAACCAAGGGTCACCCAATGAAATTAATAGGCAGTAAGTTTAAAACAAAGTTTTAAAGGAAGTATTTCTTCACACAATGCACAGTCACCCGTGGAACTTTTTGCCAGAGATGTTGTGAAGGCCAAAATTATAACAGGGTTCAAAAAAGAACTAGATAAGTTCATGGAAGATTGGTCCATCAATGGCTATTAGCCAGGATGGGCAGGGATGCAACATCATGATCTGAAAGTCCCTAGCCTCTGTTGACCAGAAGCTGGGAGTGGACGACAGGGGATGGATCAATCAATGATTCCCTGTTCTGTTCATTCCCTCTGAAGCACGTGGAACAGTCACTTTCGGAAGACAGGATACTGGGATAGGTGGACCATTGATCTGACCCAATATAGCCATTCTTACATAAAAAATTATAATAATAACAAATTTTAGTACAGAAACTCCCCAAGATAACGACCTCTTGAGATAGCGATGATGTGAGATAATGATCTTGGCAATTAATGCATTTTTAAAATCTTGGCCTACTAGGAAACATATATTTATAAAACTTTCCCAGTCACAAATATAGCTTCTGGAGAAAGGTCACTAAAACATAGTCCAATTAGGGTGACCAGAAAGCAAGTGTGAAAAATCGGGACGGGGCTGGGGAGTAATAGGAGCCTATATAAGAAAAAGACCCCAAAATCGGGACTGTCCCTATAAAATCGGGACATCTGGTCACCCTAAGTCCAATGCTCCTGGCCGCTGTTATTTGTCATGCCACCGTTCACTCTATTGCTGTGCCCCAATAACCCTACACTGTCACCTTCTGCTGCCACCTGCCACTGTGACCTCTGTGAGTCGGTCTCTCACGGTTCTACCCGACTCTCAGTGATTTCGGGGTGGGGGGAACCTCGGTGCTAGTGCAGACTGGGGCATCTCTTCCATAGAAACACTGTCCCACCGCAGGTCTAAGCACTTAGACCTGATTATCAGAGATTTCCGCTCTAGTGGTCACTTAAACCAAAAGACTCTCTATGAAGCCTAATCAGCTCTGTTTTTAAACAGTGGAGAGGCGCAGGTCAAATAGTACTTGTGACTCAGGCAGACCATAAAGCAAAACACCTGTCCCCACCCTCTCTCTTGATGCCCTCAATCAGCACAGGCTAAGGACAGTTCTACTGCCCTTTACTCGTACAATAAAAACAACATTTCATTACCCCCTGCATTCAAGTGATTTCTAACCCAAACCCAGCCAAAATCTATCACTTGGGGAATACAGCTCTGTTTGGTGGATACCTAGGTAGATTAGGTGTCAATGTAAATACAATCTGGTCCTGAAGCCTTTCCCCCCAGTTCCCAGCTCATCACTAGCTGTCAGGGAGAGCTCTTTTAGACTTTGCTTACAAATCATCATTTGAAATTATTAGGTTGGCCAACATCACCGAAATGAATGCACTGACAGTCACAAAAAACAAAAGCTGTATAAGGAAGCTAATCTGTGTTCATACTTTTCAAATCTATTATACATTTTCAGATACACATATTTTATCATATACATTATATGCTTTTAAAGTGTGTATTAATGTTTCAATTTAAATTCAAATTCCCAAACAATCACTAAATTGGTAACACTGCATGTAACTAGTTCACAAAACTGGGGGGGTGTTGGGAAAATTCAGGGTGGGTGTAGGGAAATCACTGCTCGGGAGCAGGCTGGAAACATGTCTCGTGTCCAGGGAGGGGCAGTCGCAGTGTTTACCAGTGACTATGTTGGCTCCCTGGAGTCTGGTACTGTGAAACTCTAGAGTCACATGCTCTGGCTGCTTCTCAGACCGGACCGGGCTCTGTCAGGGCACTTGGCAGGACAGCCCCAGACAGATGTGCAGCCCTGGCACGCTTTCCAACCTGAGGGCCAGTCTCAGGGTCTCAGTCTGCTCCAGCACCCTGCGAAGACATTCGCCTCTCACACCTGTGGTCTCCAGCGCTGTGCCGGCCCCACTCGCGCAGTGCGCTGCACCAATCCTTGCCAAAGCTCCGGGCTGCCATTCAGCCACGAATCCCGCCTGGCGGAGAACTGAGTCTGGCTGGAACGCCCACTGTGCGGCCGCCTCTCTGATACAGAGCAAAGGGAACGGGCGCGGGGTGGAGGACCCAGGCTTTGCCTAGGCAGTGAGCAGCTGAGTGAGTGCTCCTGGAGCTGGTGCTGTTCACTTACCAGCTTCCACTTGCATTGCCCAGCAGAAAGCTGCTCCCAGCTGGGCAGCCCAGGCTCAGGGGGTGAGAAAGCGGAGTGGGAGGCTGCGATAGAGCCAGGAGATGCAGCTAGGGTGACCAGACAGCAAATGTGACAAATCGGGACGGGGGGTAATAGGAGCCTATATAAGAAAAAGACCCAAAAATCGGGACTGTCCCTATAAAATTGGGACATCTGGTCACCCTAAATGCAGCTCCACCCCGGCAGTTTGTTACTGGGCTGACCCCACTGACCCTGAAGTTGCTAAGATTGAAGAGACCAAGCGGGGCCGACATGAGAGGAGGGAGGGTCAGGACTTCCCTTCCTCAGCCACAGTTCTGAAGGGAAGCCCAGCCGGGAAACAGAGTCTGTCTGTCACAGGCATTTCTATAGCACCATAGTGATGGGTGCTTCCAAGACCGGGATGCACCGGGAAGGTGGAAGGATGCCCCCAAGGGTGTAACTGCTGGACCCTTGGTGGAAAGCTTGGACCGACGGCATGGCTGAGGGCCCAGTTGGGCTGCTAAAGTGTTAACCGTCCTGAAGGGAGGGGCCCCCAGAGGAATTATTAGTTTCAACTGTCTTCCTCTCTCTCCTGCATCTATAAATATCCTCCCTGTCTCCGTGACAGCCAGGTGCAGAACCACGTCCAGGGGACGCTGCGGATGACAAGAGACACACCGAGGAAGCGGCAGCACGCATGTGAAATGGGGAGAGCCACAGCCAGAGGACGTGTGACAGTGACAGCGAGAGCTCGCTGCCGGAGGGAATGGCAGCTGGGGTGAAGGCAGCGCCGGCCACACCTCCCCTGCCCAAGCGCCTGACCCAGGGCTTCGCTCCTGGTTCTTGGAGGAGCGGGCGGCTTAGTGGGGGAAGAGGAGTTTTATTGGGTCCAGGCAGGGTCTGCAGAGTTCCCACACACTGTGCTGGCCTGAGGGAGCTGCGAGCCCACAGGAGGCAGCCAGTGGGGGTGGGAACGGGGGTCTCTGAAGGACACTGTCAGAACCATTTAATCCCTGCCAATGGGACAGAGCTGAGCCCAGCACAGCTCTCTCCTGCCCCTTCACCCCTCTCTGGCCCTGGGGCTCCCGGCTCTCCTGCCCCTTCACCCCCCTCTGGCCCTGGGGCTCCCGGCTCTCCTGCTCCTTCACCCCCCTCTGGCCCTGGGGCTTCCGGCTCTCCTTCCCCTTCACCCCGCCCCCCAATCCTGGGGCTCCTGGCTCTCCTGCCCCTTCACCCCCCTCTGGCCCTGGGGCTCCCAGCTCTCCTGCCCCTTCACCCCACCCCCCAATCCTGGGGCTCCTGGCTCTCCTGTCCCTTCACCCTCCTCTGGCCCTGGGGCTCCCGGCTCTCCTGCCCCTTCACCGCAGCCCCCCAATCCTGGGGCTCCTGGCTCTCCTGCCCCTTCACCCTCCTCTGGCCCTGGGGCTCCCGGCTCTCCTGCCCCTTCACCCCGCCCCCCGATCCTGGGGCTCCCAGCTCTCCTGCCCCTTCACCCCGCCCCCCAATCCTGGGGCTCCTGGCTCTCCTGCCCCCTCACCCCCCTCTGGCCCTGGGGCTCCCGGCTCTCCTGCCCCTTCACCCCACCCCCCAATCCTGGGGCTCCCGGCTCTCCTGCCCCTTCACCCCACCCCCCAATCCTGGGGCTCCCGGCTCTCCTGCCCCTTCACCCTCCTCTGGCCCTGGGGCTCCCGGCTCTCCTGCCCCTTCACCCCCCTCTGGCCCTGAGGCTCCCAGCTCTCCTGCCCCTTCACCCCCCTCTGGCCCTGGGGCTCCCGGCTCTCCTGCCCCTTCACCCCCCTCTGGCCCTGGGGCTTCCGGGTCTCCTTCCCCTTCACCCTGCCCCCCGATCCTGGGGCTCCTGGCTCTCCTGCCCCCTCACCCCCCTCTGGCCCTGGGGCTCCCAGCTCTCCTGCCCCTTCACCCCACCCCCCAATCCTGGGGCTCCCGGCTCTCCTGCCCCTTCACCCCCCTCTGGCCCTGGGGCTTCCGGGTCTCCTTCCCCTTCACCCCACCCCCCAATCCTGGGGCTCCTGGCTCTCCTGCCCCTTCACCCCCCTCTGGCCCTGGGGCTCCCAGCTCTCCTGCCCCTTCACCCCACCCCCCAATCCTGGGGCTCCTGGCTCTCCTGCCCCTTCACCCTCCTCTGGCCCTGGGGCTCCTGGCTCTCCTGCCCCTTCACCCCGCCCCCCGATCCTGGGGCTCCCAGCTCTCCTGCCCCTTCACCCTCCTCTGGCCCTGGGGCTCCCGGCTCTCCTGCCCCTTCATCCCCCTCTAGCCCTGAGGCTCCCAGCTCTCCTGCCCCTTCACCCCCCTCTGGCCCTGGGGCTCCCAGCTCTCCTGCCCCTTCACCCCCCTCTGGCCCTGGGGCTTCCGGGTCTCCTTCCCCTTCACCCCGCCCCCCGATCCTGGGGCTCCTGGCTCTCCTGCCCCTTCACCCCTCCTCTGGCCCTGAGGCTCCTGGCTCTCCTGCTCCTCCCACCTTGACTCATGGGCTCATTACCATTTCTTCCAACCTTCCCTACCTGTGTCACCAGGGGCTGTTAGTCTGTGTCCCATCTGTCCCCTGTGGTGCCGGGCTTTGGTAAGGCAACAAGACCTGGAAGGATCAGGTTCTCAGCCAGTCAGACCCAATGCTTTGGTGATGGGCGCTCTATAAATACCCCCAAGAGAGGGCTGACAGACACCCCGTCCCTGCCAGCACTGCAGCGGGGCCGGTGCTGCTGGGGCAGGAAGCACACACCATGGCAATGGGAGGAGACTGTGCCCGGACCTGCCCCTGCCCCCTGCTCGGTTCTCCTTGCCGGCCTGTCTGCGTGGCTCAGAGTGATGGGCTGCCTGTCTCTTTCCAGAGAAGAACGGACAAGTTGCAGGGACCCATGGCTGCCCACACAGGCATGCACACGCACACACAGCCCACAGAGCTGGAGCTCACAATATCCTGCTCCCTTGCGAACCCTATCCGGGGGATTCTCCAGCTGTGCCCCACAATAGGATCAGGTAACATCCCAGGCCTCCAGCCAGCAGGGCCAAGTGGAAATCGCTGGGTGCTGGGTGCAGGACCAGCCCCCTCCAGCAGAGGGCAGTAGCGGCAGCACCGTGCAAGCGAGCACATTACCCTGTGGGGAGGCCTTGCCTGCAGCCAGCCACTCTGGTATGGGCTGCCTCGTGGGTGTAAATTGCACCCCGGGGAGCCAGGCTCCGAGGGTAGGACGGAGGCAGAGCCTACAGGGCTGGGGTGGGTGGCTAAGGGGGCAGGCGAGGGAGTGCTGGTTGGGACGGGCATTGGGTGGGAGGAATCCCGCTCCACCCTGGGCTGGCTGGGGGCTTTAGGAGCCTGGCAGGATACTCGCCTGGAGACCTAACCTCATCCAGCGCCTCCGACACACGTCTGCACTTCGAAAGTCTTCACCCGAGTGACCAGGTAGCGACGTGGGCACCTCCTCTCCCCAGTGCTGGGAAGCCGGGATGACCCAACGCAGCTGGGCACAGTGCCATGGAGACACCCCTTTGCTTCTGCAGTATTAGAAAACAAGTTACCCACGAGATTCACCACACAGAGACCATCCAGCATGGGCACTTCTGATCATTGGCACAGGGCTGTGGACGTCATCGGGAGCATCCGGCACAGCCCCATGAGGACCCCATAGAGTGTGAGCAGCTTGCCATGGATGTGACTTGGGACAAGCCAAGTCCAATGGCACAGTGAGCCAATGGCCTCCTGGGGGTGGCTCATCCCGCCACTATTGCCGGGGGGGGGGCGGGTACTGGGGTAGTGACATGCAGATACCTCTCTTCTGCGGGACTGCGGGGTGGAGCTGAGCCAGTGCCACTGTCTGCCATGGGCGGGCACCTCTCCTTTCTAGTTCTACAGAAGGGAGGGTTGGCAAGAGCCAAGTTCAGTGATGCTCCATCCGGTGTAAATACCTCTGGGATCTCCTGTTCCCAGAGGCTGAGGCTGATGACAAAGGAGCAGCCCTCACTGGTGAAAGAACGGGTTCAGGACTATTTAGAAAAGCTGGACATGCACAAGTCCATGGGTCCAGATCTAATGCATCCGAAGGTGCTGAGGGAGTTGGCTGATGTGATTGCAGAGCCATTGTCCATTATCTTTGAAAACTCGTGGCGATTGGGGGAGGTCCCGGATGACTGCCCGTCTTTTAAAAAAAGGGAGGAAGGAGAACCCGGGGGACTACAGTCTCACCTCAGTTCCTGGAAAAATCATGGAGCAGGTCCTCAAGGAAACCATTTTGAAGCACTTGGAGGAGAGGAAGGTGATCTGGAATAGTCAGCATGGATTCAACAAGGGTAAGTCATGCCTGACCAACCTGATTGTTTTCTATGCTGAGATAACTGGCTCTGTGGATATGGGGAAAGCACTGGATGTGATATATCTTGACTTTAGCAAAGCTTTTGATACGGTCTCCCACAGTATTCTTGCCTGCAAGTTAAAAAAGTATGGATTGGATGAATGGACTATAAGGTGGATGGAAAGCTGGCTAGATTGTCGGGCTCAACGGGTAGTGATCAACAGCTCCATGTCTAGTTGGCAGCCGGTATCAAGCAGAGTGCCCAAGGGGTTGGTCCTGGGGCTGGTTTTGTTCAACATCTCCATTAATGATCTGGATGATGGGATGGATCAGCAAGTTTGCAGATGATACTAAACTGGGGGAGAGGTAGATACGCTCAAGGGTAGGGATAGGGTCCAGAGTGACCTAGACAAATTGGAGGATTGGGCCAAAAGAAATCTGATGAGGTTTAACAAGGACAAGGACAGAGTCCTGCACTTAGGATGGATGAATCCCATGCACGCTACAGGCTGGGGACCGAATGGCTAAGCAGCAGTTCTGCAGTAATGGTCCTGGGGATTACAGTGGATGAGAAGCTGGATATGAGTCAGCAGAGTCCCCTTGTTGCCAAGAAGGCTAACGGCATATTGAGCTGCAGATTGAGTATTGCCAGCAGATCGAGGGAAGTGATTATTCCCCTCTATTCAGCACTGGTGAGGCCACATCTGGAGTATTGTGTCTAGTTTGGGGGCCCCCACTGCAGAAAGGATGTGGACAAGTTGGAGAAAGTCCAGCGGAGGGCAACAAAAATGATCAGGGGGCTGGGGCACATGACTTACAAGGAGAGGCTGAGGGAACTGGGATTGTTTAGTCTGCAGAAGAGAAGAGTGAGGGGGGATTTGACAGAAGCCTTCAACTACCTGAAGGGGGGTTCCAAAGAGGATGGAGCTCGGCTGTTCTCAGTGGTAGCAGATAGAACAAGGAGCAACAGTCTCAAGTTACAGTGGGGAGGGGGAGGTTCTAGGTTGGATATTAGGAAACACTTTCACTTGGAGGGTGGTGGAGCACTGCAATGGGTTCCCTAGGGAGGTGGTGGAATCTCCATCATTAGAGGTTTTTAAGGCCTGGCTTAACAAAGCCCTGGCTGGGATGCTTTAGCTGGGGTTCGTCCTGCTTTGAGCAGAGGGTTGGACTAGATGACCTCCTGAGGTCTCTTTCAACCCTAATCTTCTATGATGTAGTACTCCTGTAGGAATTCTGTGGCACTGCACATGTACAGAATTCACATCTGGTGCAGCATTCCCCCCTCCCCCCCGCCGCAGAAAATACATTCTGCCCAAGAAGTGCTGCAGTTCCACCTTTCTCCCACCAGAGGCCGCTGTGGCGCCAGAACAGCTGACTGACAGTAACAGCTAGCAGCCAGCTGTGTTCCTTACAGCAGCCTACCGGTGGAGCCAGAGTGGGGCTGATGGGGGCAGGTCACAGATCGGTTCAGAAGGCCTAGTGGGGGGACAGACTGGGGCACAGGTTCAGGAGCTAGTGGGGTGCCAGCACTGAGCCCAGGCCTGAATGGGAGCGAGGGCCCCAGGGCCACATGGGGATGGGTGTGTGGGCGCTGAAGGACCACATGGGGACAGGGATCAATATGCCTGACTGAATGGGAGAGGCTCTGGGTCAGCCAGGGTCTGCATGGGGGAGGCTCTCCAACTCCCTAACAATCCTCCCCCAAAAGAAACTGCTCCATATTTCTCCCACCCACCCCCAACAACCCTTCAGGACCAGTCCTTTCCTCTCCCACAGCTCCTCCGTTACCCTGACTCCCCCAAGACTTTGCACTGCTTCTGAGGGGTGCAGAAATCCGGTTCTGTATTGTAGCTTAAATGAATTACTCAAAGTTCTGTATTAATATGCCTAGTAAGGAATCTGTCCAAAAAACCATTTTCTGAATTTTTTTGGTCTATATTGTTACAGACATACTCGCTGACAGGTATTTTGAAATAAACATAATTGAAACTGGCGTGTTTATAGTGTGTTATTTTGACAAATAAAATATGCAGAATTTTTAATTTTTGGCACAATTTTTTGGTGCAGAAGTAATAGAGTCTAATGGCCAGTGCAACCCTGCCGTGTGGGGGACGGCTGAGCCTTCATTTCCTTGTGCTTTACATGCTGAAAACAAAGGCCCACGCAATCTGTACTGCTAGGTCCCAGCTCAACCCTACCCAGTGCCTGGGGAACAGGTGATTCCAATAGGAAAAGGGATCCCTGGATCCTCTTAATAATGATGGGAGTTGATGGTACTGATCACCTGACCTCACCTAGGCCAGCACCACTAGGGGGAAGCACCCTGAGCCCCATCACAGCGAGACAGCTCCAAATTCCCTTCTAGCGTGATCTGAACTCTAACCCCATCTAGCTAGAACCCTAACCCTGGGGACTAATCCTGACATTGTCCCTACCTTTAATTCTCTCGCTCCCTGAGCAAAAATGTGGCCCTGCCCCTGAACCTGACCATGGATATAGCCCTGACTCGGAGTTAAACTGATCCCATGAAGCTGCTAGTGACAGGATTGCTCTAGAGCACATCTCCAGACAGCTGGCTTCCCAGAGAGACAGGCCGTGAACAGGCTGGTGAGGACTGGTACCTCGGGGCCATTCCAAGGCTGAGTGCAGGAAATGCCTGGACAGATTTCGGAGTCATTTCACTCAATGGGGAATTGTTGAACCCACACTGGGAGAGGAAGGGCTAGCATTCTCTGCAGGAAGGGCACCTCCCCCATGAGGCGTTCAAAGGGGATCAGGCCCTTAGGAAGCCAATGGTGGTGTTGCATCCAGCAGCAGGGAACCAGTACCGGGCACCAGGACCCTGACATCCCCTTACCCCCCCACCCCCCCCAGCACCTTGTGGGGCTGGAGCACTCCCACTCCAGCCCCACAAGGCTGGGGTGGGGGTGGGGAAATAAGGGGATGACAGGGTCCTGGTGCCCGGTACTGGTTCTCTGCAGCGGACGGACTATAAAAGTCTCTGGGGCCCTCTGAAGGGAAATGTCTTGGCCAACAAGAGAAGCAGCATGTCATGGAGGAGTGGGCCAGCCAGGTCTCTATTCCTTGAGACCCAGACAACAGCAGTCCTCCCTGTCCTAACCCGGGACAAGAAGGGAGTAAGGGACTCCCCGCTGAGGCAGGAGGGATCTGCCCTGCCCCCGACATTCGAGAGGAAGAGAAAGATTTTGTCTCTCAGTAAGTGAACCTGAGCTGGCTGATGGTCTCATTGTCCCTAGGGTAGACGGCCGTAGGGTTACTCCAGGGTGGCCTGGCCCCAGACTACATTTGTCTGTACTGCAGAAGGAAGAGTTGAAAAGCAGCCCCTCCTTCATGAGCAATGGTGACTCCTCAGATCCCTCCGAAAGACTCATGTTCTACACCACCCACCGGCACTGGGGCGATGACCGGAGTGGGTCCTAGGAGTGGCACCGCGGCTGACGCTATGTGCGGAAATAGCCTTAAAATGGGCCGTTAATCATTGGACTAAAGATCTCAGCCATTTCCTTTTCTGGGCTTCCTGGCACCCCCTGTCCGTGTCCGGCTGTCTGCAGCTGCCTTGTCTACACGAAGCAATTTGGGACAGGCCTGTCTGCAATTTGTGTCTGGCTGACAATGTTAAATACTAAGTCACAACAAGGCACTCAGAAGTCAGGATTTGCCAATGGTTACTACTCGCACAGATCGGAGAGAATACTGAGTCTAGGAAACAACTGGGGTAGCTGTTGGCAAAGGCTGGGTTTTCAGGGCTGACGATTTTATCTGCCAAGGTCTCCATTCGCCCAGCACCATCTGATAATTGCACCATACAAAGACTACAGCACCCAACAGGCTGCCGTGACATTGGCTCGAGCAACAGTTGCAAGACAGCTCCATACACAAAGTGCTTCCCTGTCCCTTCCGGCAGAATGGCCTTTAGTTTGGAATCTGGTCTAGGCCAGGAAGAAGGTCCTAGCTAACACGTGTTGATTCAGCGCTGCTTTCATTGAATCATAGAATCTCGGGGTTGGAAGGGACCTTAGAAGGATCATCTAGTCCAACCTCCTGCTCAAAGCAGGACCAATCCCCATTTTTGCCCCAGATCCCTAAATGGCCCCCTCAAGGATTGAATTCACAACCCTGGGTTTAGCAGGCCAATGCTCAGACCACTGCCCTATTCCGCCCCCCCCCCCTTTAGAGTGTGCGGGCTTGGAGTACAGAGGGGGCTAAACACCTTTTGAAACAGGGTATTTGAGCTGACACCTTTTTAAAGTGCACTTCATTCTACCCTGTCAGTTAACACGTTGTTCCGAGTCTAGAGAAGGCCAAGGAGAACAACACAAGAGTGAGAGCCCGCCCAGAGTGCGCATCTCCCGCGCAGCAGGGTGCTGTGCTCAGAGAACCATCCCCAGACGGGTGGGATTTATCCTGGAGCCGCTCGCTCCCCATCGGCTGCAGAAGAAACGCTGGCCCTGGGACTCAGGAGAAGCTTTGCAAGAACTTTCCAGCCTCTCCCAGCGGGTCCCCCGCGCCCTGCCCCCAGCCCGGGCTCGCCACAGGAGGGATCGCCTCGAGAGCTTGGCTTCTTCTGTCCAGCGCCCGTCCACGGCCTCTCTCTCCCGGCCAGCCCTTGCCCTGTTCCGCGTCTCTCCCGGGGCACGGGCCACCCCGGACAGGGAGCAGCGCAGCCACCGTTGGGGTCTCTGCCAAGGAGGCGGTGCCGGTGGCTGTAACACTGGGCGTCCTGGCAGCCTGCCCCGCGCCAAGCCGGGGAGCTGGAGCCCAACGCGGGGATGGATGCACCGTATCGGGGGGGTGAAGGGGGGGCTCTCTGAAACCCAGGAATCCCATTGGCTTCTAGGCTGTGACGGGCACTTTGCTCCCGCCCCCCATGCAGCTTGCCCGGGTGGACGCGAGCCAGAGTGTGGAAAGTGCAGCCGGCTCGGCTGGGCTCTGCCGACCGCCCCCCGCCAGCGCCCGCAGCAGCCCGGCCGGCCGGGCTGCCCCGTCCCCCGCCGCGCCGCGGACCATGGCCCGGCCGCTCCCGCTCCCCCTGCTCCTCGCCATCGCCGCCTGCGCCTCGGCCGCCACCAGCGAAGGTAGGAGCCCGGGTTGCCCGGGGCGGGGCGGGCGTGTCTGGGGCCGGGGCCGGGCTGGCACCGCTCGCTCCGCCGGGCGCCCCTGCCCGGGCGCAGCGCCGGGGGCCCGAGCTCTGCGCTCCAACTTCAGCGCCGGGCAAGGGGACTTCGGGGCACATGCCAAGGGGCAGGGCCCGCCAGCCCGGGCCGGGCCCTGTGCGGGCAGCGCCAGCTGGGGCCGGCCCGGGCCGGGCGGAGCAGCCGGAACCGCGGCGTTCTCCGCGGCCCGCGCTACAGCCGAGGCGGGGAGCCCCGGCCGGGCTCCTGCGCGCCGGACCGTGGGGCCGGGGCGAGCGCGTGAGGTGCGTGCTGGGGGCGTTGGAGGGACGGAGCGGGCCGTGCAGACGGGCAACCCTCCCCTCCCCCCAGGTACCCGGCCAGAGGGAACGAGAGAAACTTCCAACGTGGCCAGCTGTGAAGTCTCCAGGGACCCTGCAGCGCAGCTCCCTTGCCCGGCTCCCCCGAGCGCTGGCTGCCCGGCTCCCCCGAGCGCTGGCTGCCCGGCTCCCCCGCCCGGTTCCCCCGAGCGCTGGCTGCCCGGCTCCCCCGCCCGGCTCCCCCGAGCGCTGGCTGCCCGGCTCCCCCGCCCGGCTCCCCCGAGCGCTGGCTGCCCGGCTCCCTTGCCCGGCTCCCCCGAGCGCTGGCTGCCCGGCTCCCTTGCCCGGCTCCCCCGAGCGCTGGCTGCCCGGCTCCCTTGCCCGGCTCCCCCGAGCGCTGGCTGCCCGGCTCCCTTGCCCGGCTCCCCCGAGCGCTGGCTGCCCGGCTCCCCCGCCCGGCTCCCCCAGCAGCTGGCTGCCCGGCTCCCCCGGGCGCTGGCAGTAGGATTCCTGCTGCCTCTTTCCGGGGCTCCAGACGTCCCTCACCGGACCTGTGCAGGCTGATGTGTCTCTCAGCACTGTTAGAGAGTTCTCGCCTTTCCTGTTGCCTCTGTCCCCTGCAGCACTGGCATCCTTGTGCCGTCTCTGACCCTATCGCCCCCACTGCCCTGACCGCAGGGTCTGGGCTGCCTTTCCATGACATCCCCGCTGCCCCGGCCTTTCTCCCCGTTCCCTGCTGCCCCATCTGCCAGCCTCACCTGGTGCCTTCCGCACTGGGTGGCCGGACATCCCCACCCTGAGAGCTGTTTCTCCCCATTCCCTGTGGCCCAGCCCCAGCACTTGTCTAGCCTCGCTGCCCAGTCCCCTCCTCCCCATGCCCGTCTCTCCCCCCCTCGGCCCATCCCCCCTGGCCCTGGCCCCCTGCTGCCCAGCTCCGTGGGGGAGTCCCGGCAGTGGAGCCCAAGTGCTAACTTTCTCCCTTACTCAAAGGTGGTGCTTAAAGTGGTCTGGAAA
This sequence comes from Chelydra serpentina, assembly GCA_037349315.1. Taxonomy (NCBI): domain Eukaryota; kingdom Metazoa; phylum Chordata; order Testudines; family Chelydridae; genus Chelydra; species Chelydra serpentina. The sequence continues at coordinate 2,651,436 of JBAIAC010000047.1, forward strand.
AAAGTGCGTGGAGGGGGGTAATCGCTCATAATTTGGGAGCTGCAGCTTGGGTCCGACAGTGCCCTGTGGCCACCCGGCTCCATGGTTCCATTTCTAATGACGTTGTTTGCTGGGTGTGTGACCCTTCCCCCCCACACACACACTTTGGAGCTCCCTGCCCCCAGAGCCCAGTGCCAGCTCCCATTACACAGAGCTGCCTGCTGGGCTGTCCCTGCCCTCTCAGCAGCCAGCTACGCTAACCCCAGCGCTGGGCACCTGAGCTCGGCTAACCCTGCTCCCAGGCAGAGCAGCTCAGCTCCCAGGCAGCGGAAGCCAGGGAAGCGGCTCTCCGTTGCCTTGTGCTTCTGGGCACATTCCCGTGCGCTGGCTTCATTAACGGCACAGGGAGGAGAGTGAAGCGGGGGCTGGAAATTCAGCAGCCTCTGGGCTGGGCTGTGCTGGCTGGGAACCCGCTTGGTATGGGGGAAGGAGAGCAGGTCCTTAGGCGCACGGCCTCCTGCCGCCTGCCCCCTGGGGAAGGCCCTCTGGAGAGGAGGCAGTGCCGGATGTGCTGGGGTCCGGTTATGGTGCGGGGAAGGCATGTGGCTGCTGCCGGAGTTCTTTCCCCACAGCCCACCCTGGCCAACACCGCTGTGGATCTGGGCCCCCCAGCAGCCAGGGGCGTTGTCGTCAGCTCGCCCTGGGGGGCAGGTCACTGTCTTGCTTAGATAACAATGTGCAAGCCCCGTATCGACAGGGTCCTGGGGCTGGGCTGCCCTTTCCCCTGAGCCTCACCCTGCCAGGGACTTGCGCCGAGGGGGTCAGACGTGTGTGAGAGCCGGAGCCGCACCGTCCACCCGGCTGTTTTGCGTGCTCGCTTGAGGCCCACTAGTGTGAGTGTGTCTCCCTGGGCTGCAGCGTCGACACACCCTTACCGGGCTTCAGCTGAGCCCTCGTTGCCCCCGGGGTGGCCCGTGTGCAGGGGCCCGCGCCCTGCCGTGCCGACGGGGCAGAGTCCCTGCTGACCCCGTCCCCACACACATGGCTCCCGGGCTGGCAGGTGTTTGAACAAGCTCCAGAGGAGACAGCTGTGTGCTGGGAGGACTTTCTGTGTCCTTGCCAGCCTAGCTCTCTCATGGCCAGGTGAGCGCTCCCGTAGCCCAGCCTCGCTCATCCTTTCGCCCACGTTCATCCCCTGGCCCCATGTGCCCTTCTCCCCACACCACAGATCCCCCCCCCCCTTTGATCAGCTACAGAGGTACCAGGAGTCTAGGCCACTGGCAGGCGTCTCGCTCACGCCGCTAACTTCTTTGGGGCCAGTGACTGGGTTCTGATCCAGCCGGGACTGACCTGACTCTAATGCATTTCGTCTGCCCTCACCCCGAACCCCACCACTTGTTTGCAGCTTTGAAATAGTGGGAGAGCTTTGATTTGTGGCTGCGGGGCTCACACTGGAGCACGCTGGACTGTGGGGACCGGGGTACGTGGGAGTCACGGGATGGGGAGATACGGTGCTGGGCAGCGCGGTGTCTGGTCAGTGGTACAGGAGCGCTGCGGAGGAATGCCAGGCAGGGTTAGGTCTGTGTTGGCAGGGTTAGACTGGGCGGGACATTGTCAGTAGTGTTGGGAAAATACCGGGCAGAGTTGGCCATGGGACCATGGCGATCTCAGTGTCTGTGGTCCCAGCGTTACGCGGACCAGTGGTGTGTTAGTGGTGCCGCGGATACACTGGGCACCAATTGATTCTGATGCTGCAATATGGTTGGTAGCTGAGTGTGACTGATGCCAAGGTAATGTGGGGCAGGGATATGTCCATGGTACCAGATTTCTGCTGGGGCAGAGATGTGGCAGTGGTGCCTGGTAGTAGCTGGCAGCAATGTCTGTGTTGCCAGAATCCCAGCAGGCAATAAAGGTAGTGCCAGGGGCTGGCGTAGTGCCAGGGTGACACTGGGCTGGGATGTGACTGTGGTTCTGGGACTACAATTGGCAGAACTGTGTCCGTCTTTTCAGATTATATCGAGCACATATGTGCCCGTGGTGCCACGGATATGCTGGTCTGGGATGCAGGGGATACAAAGCACCTTGATGTGTCTTGGCTGCCCGGCCATTGATGAGCCTGGGGTGCCCGGTGTCTAATGAGTACCCATGGCACTGGGGTTATATGAGGCTGGGGTGTGACCATGGTGGCACAGTTATATTCAGCTGCAGAGAATTCCTGCTCCTGGGGTTATACTGAGCAAGAATCTGTTCCTGGTGCCAGGGTAGCTAGGGGCAGGGATGTGGCCTGCACATGGGAAGCGGTGGATCCATGGGGCCAGAGCTACAAAGTGATGTCAGTCGAGCCTGGGGTGCACTGGGCAGTGATGGGTTCACGGGGCCATGTCTGTGCCTGACAGTGCTGTGTCCTGCCCGCGCTGGTTATGGCAGGCATGGGCGTGTGTGGCACCCGGGATACACTGGGCAGGCATGTGTGTGTGGAGCCAGGATTACACTCGGTATGGGGCGGGGTTATCCTGGGCGGGGGTAGTTCCCCGGGGCGGGGTTATCCTGGGCGGGGGTAGTTCCCCGGGGCGGGGTTATCCTGGGCAGGGGTAGTTCCCCGGGGCGGGGTTATCCTGGGCAGAGGGCAGTTCCCCGGGGCGGGGTTATACTGGGCGGGGGTAGTTCCCCGGGGCGGGGTTATACTGGGTGGGGTGGGGGGGGGGTAGTTCCCCGGGGCTATACTGGGCGGGGGGAGGGCGGTAGTTCCACGGGGCGGGGTTATACTGGGCGGGGGGGGGGGGGGCAATTCCCCGGGGCGGAGTTATACTGGGCGGGGGTAGTTCCCCGGGGCGGGGTTATACTGGGCGGGGTGGGTAGTTCCCTGGGGCGGGGTTATACGGGGCGGGCGGCAGTTCCCTGGGGCGGAGTTATACTGGGCGGGGGGTAGTTCCCTGGGGCGGGGTTATAATGGGCGGGGGGGGGCAGTTCCCCGGGGCGGAGTTATACTGGGCAGGGGGGGCAGTTCCCCGGGGCGGAGTTATACTGGGCGGGGGGTAGTTCCCCGGGGTGGGGTTATACTGGGCGGGGGGTAGTTCCCCGGGGCGGGGTTATACTGGGCGGGGGGGGCAGTTGCCCGGGACGGGGTTATACTGGGTGGGGGTAGTTCCCCGGGGCGGGGTTATACGGGGCGGGCGGCAGTTCCCACGGGGCGGAGTTATACTGGGCGGGGGGTAGTTCCCTGGGGCGGGGTTATAATGGGCGGGGGGGGGCAGTTCCCCGGGGCGGAGCTATACTGGGCAGGGTGGGCAGTTCCCCGGGGCGGAGTTATACTGGGCGGGGGGTAGTTCCCCGGGGTGGGGTTATACTGGGTGGGGGGTAGTTCCCCGGGGCAGGGTTATACTGGGCGGGGGGGGCAGTTGCCCGGGACGGGGTTATACTGGGTGGGGGTAGTTCCCCGGGGCGGGGTTATACTGGGCGGGGGTAGGTCTATTAGGGCTGGATTGTTCTAGAAAGGGACAATTTTGCAGGTGGGTTTTTCCTGCCCACATTTTGCAGCTCAGAGCCCTCGTGTGCTCCCTTTCAGGCCCCCCATCCAACCCCCTCATCCTGCCTCACTGTCAGAGGCCGGGTTGCTGTAACCATTTTTATAATGGGGGTGCTGAGAGCCATTGAACCAAAGTCTTACCCCTGGATATAATGGAAACCACCAGCCAGGGGGTGCGGCAGTGAAGAGGTCTCCATTCTGTACAGGGTTTACAGTTTGGTTGAGTATGGAGGGAGGGGAGCAGGTCCTTAGGCGCATGGCCTCATCCCGCCTGCCTCTGGAGAGGAGACAGCGCCGGATGTGGCTGCAGCCAGAGTTCTTCCCCACAGCTCACCCCCATTATACACACTGGCCCAGCACCCTTGCTCAGAGTTAGTCCTGTCTGGCTTCCTTTGACCCCACCCTGGCTCAGCCCTCTACTTCCCATCCCCCTTCCTACTCCCTCCTTTGTCCTAGCCACTCATCCTGTAAGGACCTTGCCCACCCCACCTCAGTCTAACCCTCTCCCGCCAGCGTTCTCCTCCCCACGCCCGTCCTAACACTGCCCCAGACTCCGACACTTCAGTAAGAATCAAAGCCCGGATAGCTCTCTCCCCAAACTCTCTTCCTGGGGTGGCTGCTCCCAACCTCTCTGGGGCTTGGCTTTCCCATGCTAGGGTGCAGAGAGCAGTTGATGCACCTGAGGGTCTAATTTCCATTTAGCCACCAAGAAGCCTGTAATCTGAGCCCTTGCATGTCTGCAGCCCACGTGCAGTCGGGCAAGCTGCAGCACACCAGAGCCTCTGTGTCAGACAGTGACACCGCTCCCTGAAATGCTTCCACAGCTGGGGCTTAATCCCATCATCCCCGAGTGACCAGCCTGCTGGGCACCAGTGGGCACCCTGGCATCGCTGCCCCTGTGTGCACTGCGTTGATTTTATTCTGAGCGCTAGAACCTGGTGTAAATCCAGAAGGTGGAAGGTGCAGCGGCAGAGCAGAGAGTCCTTCTCCGTCACGTCTGCATCAGTTAGTTTAATGTGGGCGCATTGGGGGTGTGCGTGCAGAGGGTCTTAGGCGTGTTTGTGTGTGAAAGATGGAGAAGTTGCCCCAGTCTGCTCTTCCTTCGGTTCCCCCAAACCTAACAACCCCTCTCTTTCCAAAGGGTTCAGAGTAGCAGCCGTGTTAGTCTGTGTCAGCAAAAAGAACAAGATTACTTGTGGCACACGCGTCTGATGAAGTGGGTTCTAACCCAGGAAAGCTTATGCTGAAATAAATTTGTTAGTCTCTAAAGTGCCACAAGTATTCCTGTTCTTTTCTTTTTCCAAAGGGATTTAACAAGAGCTCAATTTTCCACCTGCAGGGCCCTTCCCCATGCGCTCAAAGATTCTGCTTAGGTACGAGGACCCAATCTTTCAAAGACTGACAGGTGTGTGTAACTTTATGCCTGTCAGTAGTTCCCCTGAGCTAGGTCTTTGCAGGATCGGGGCTCTCGGGTGTGTGTTGGGAGGGCGGGGGTGGGGTGGGGGGTGATATTGCTTTGTTCAGTGATGAACTTCAAACAAGCTGTTTGGAGAAGGCAAATTCTTTTTCTGTTGTGCAGGAAATTCTGACATTTTGAGAAATCATTTTCGTTCCCAATCGGAACTAACAGCCAAAATTTCCCACAGAGCAAAAATTCCGAAAAATTTTGATTCAGTATCATAGACCCATAATGTTTCAATAAAAAATGTTCTGTTGGGATAATATAATATCGTTAATAAACAGTCAACATGAAGTGAATCAAAACAATAAAGCTGAAACGAAACATGTTTATCTTACTGAAACTTAACGTTTCGACCTTTTCAAAATGAAATAAGACAGTTGCAAGGTTCATCTTGACTTTTTCCTATCAAACATTTCATCAATAATGACCTGTTCCTACAAAATATTTTGATTTTGACAAATCTGCATGTTCGTATGGAAAATAGTTCTGTCAAAAAATTTTCAACCCCCTCTACTTACAGTGTTTCCTGTGGGCTGAGAGCTATCAGCAGCCCTGCATTCTTCCTCTTGAGTTTAGGGAAGATCTGTCATACCAGTGGAGTCTTTCAAACCGACAGAGGTGTTTAAAGTGCTACCTCCATAGGCGCGAATGTGTTTATAATACCTCTGCATCCCCTAAGTGACTTTGTGGAGGGTATTATTATAGGTCTGTCTGTGTAGTTGGGTGTGTGCCCACATGTCTGTGTCTATGTCTCTCATCCCATCTCTTGTGGGACATCCCATGCATGCTTCCCTTTGCGGCAGGCAGTGATTGATAAGTGGTGCACCTAAATGGAGCCTCTTAGCATCTCTGTAAAAGGGCTGAGCAGCTCCATTTAAGCTGCCCGGCTTTCTCCTCCATCCGCTCCGATTGCAGTCCAGAGCACATTTACCCATCACAGACTCCTGATAGATAAGCAAGGCGCTAACTGCTTTCTGCACTCAGTGTGGAGACAGATCACTGCACCCGAACTGTGACAGCATGGGGGAGTTTCCTGTTTTCCTCGTTGCCTATAGGGGTTTTCTTGGTTTTCTAGGGTTATATTCAAAGGGAGTGTGACTCAGTTTCCCTACGTGTTACGGGTTTAACGAGGTGATGGGAGAGGGAGTTTGTTGTTACAGGGGACTGGCGAGGGAACTGGGGACCTGGTTCTGGCCAGTGGGAGAACAATAGGCTGCGAAGAGAGGAGCCCCGGGGGGGTTCCAGCCACAGGGGGCCAGAGACAGAGAAGAGGCCCAGACAATCCTGTTTACAGGGCTGTTTACCTGGAGAAAAGACAATGGATAGAGGTGGGGCTTGGGGCCAGTGATATCCACAGCCCAGCTGGGAAGCAGGGGGGCTCTGGGCTGGAGAGAGGAAGCAGGCAGAGCCCACCGGGATAGAGGAGAGAGCTGGATGTGCTGGGCTGGGAGGAGGCCAGGCCTGAGACCCTCAGAGTTCCTGTGCTGTGTTCAACGCTCAATCATCCCTCCTGTTTTACACTGGTTGAGAGTCACTCTGGTCTGGAGAACAGGGTTGCATCATCCCCTTCGGGGGGCGGAGGCCCGGAGGTCCAGAGTGCGTGGACTCCCTGAAGGGGCCCACGGCAGAGGCAGGCGTGCTAAGGCTCGGAGAGGTGCGGCTCTAGGAGGTGGAGGGGCTGGACCCCGAGAGAGAGTGGACCCCCAAAAAGGGCTGTTGCACTGAAAGGGGCACCCCCACACGGACCGCACGGGGCCAAGAGAGGGCACGACCTGTGAGTCCGTGACACCAACCGAGTCCCAAAGGCAGAGGACGGTGCTCCAGGAACAGTGCTCACTGGGCTGTGCAGACCACTCCGTGCCCAAGTGGCTTGAATGTCCAGGTATCCTGGGTTCATCCTGTATATTGCCAACCTGGGCTCACCGAGTCCCTGATTTGTTTCAGACCTTCCCATGCAGCATCAGGAGTTGGTGATGTTGCATATTTATGTTGTATTGAACATAACCATGACACCCTCCCTATGCAAGGGACCAGGAGTGACCAGGATAGTGTTAAAGGCAAGTAAACAGGAAAGCTGGGGAGTCAATTAAAGCGTGTAGGGAAAAGATACAAGCAGCCAGTGATTAGAATGAGTTAATGGAGCCAATGGGGGAATGAGGATATTTATCAAATATATCGGGGGGGGGGGGTGGGGAGGGGGGAAGGAAGCACTACGGAGACAGGACAGCATTAGATCCATTGATAAAAGAGGAAGAGGAAGAAATTAATGATGGCTCTCAAATAGCTGAGATACTGAACTTGTTTGAAAATCTATCTTCAGGCAGAAAAAGAGGGGAAAGTAATTTGGTCAATTAATGAGTGCAGAAGAACCTGTAAAAATAACTATTGGCAAAGAAATATAGGCCATATTCTATCATCTAGTTTTAATCAGTAATCCCCCGTTGATATCAGTCAATGCTTCCAATCTGCAATCTGCTTCAAAACTCTTAGCATAATCACACCCTAGCTGAGGAAGCATTTGTATAATCTGAACATGCACAAATTAGCTATCTGGGATTAAATGCATGCCTGGGTATTTAGAGAAGCAGCAGATAAGTTTACTGTGTTACTGATAGGTTGGAGCCGTGTTGGTCCCAGGATGTTAGAGAGATGAGGTGGATGAGATAATATCTTTTATTGGACCCACTTCTGGTGGGGAGACACAAGCTTTCAAGCTCTTCTTCCGGTCTGGGAAATGTGCTCAGAGTGTCACAGCTAAATACAAGGTGGAACAGATTGTTCAGCCTAAATAGTTAACACATATTTCAGGGGACCATTTGAGGCGAAGTGGCCCTTTAACACCCCTCCAGTCATAGGGGAAGGGAAGCGGGGGGGGGGGGGGGAGGGGGGAGAGAAGAGAAAATGCTACCGATAGCGATTTCTGAAAAATCAAGAAAAGTAGTGAGGTGCCTTGAGTTAGAGAATAGCAAATACAGGTACCAGTCTTCAAAGAAGAAGGGAAGAGTGATCCTGGTAATTCCCATTGTACAAATCTAACTTGTAAAATAGAGAGAGAGGGGGAAACCCCCTAGACAGCTAACAGAGGGATTCTCCGAGTTGCCTAATGGGCTTTGCCTACCGCAGCAGATTTTCAAAAGTGCTCGGGCCCAGATTTGCAAGTGGTCAGCTCCTTCCCACAGCTGGGGTCATATTTTCAAAAGAGCCCAGCGTTTAGTGTTCTTTTGAAAACTTGGCTCTTTATTGTGGTAAGTAAATGGGAGCATCGTGTGGACCACAGCTTAATGGAGAGATCATTTCACGGACTCCTCTCTCCCCTCCTAAGCTTTCCGTTGTAATCTCATTAATGGGCTCTATGCTCAAATAGAAAACGAGGCAAAATTCATCCGATAATTTATGCAGTGTGCATTATTTTGTCAGCCCGGCTTCCAGGGTGATGAGGGAGCGATCGTTCGCCTAGTAAATATCTGAAAGAGAGAAGGAATGGCTTTTACGGCTGTAATGCTTTGAGGATGCTACGGTCAGTTTGAGCATTTAGGAATAGGGAAAATAACAAAGATTTTCTTCATGTAGATCATTAGAGATGAATGAACAGTGCAAAAAGGACTTGTGAATATTTGAATAAAAACTATGAATTGGCTTGGACAAAATTTGCAAACCCTTTTCTTTGTTTTCTGTGAATGCTTGCATGAGTGATTTTTTTGTTTTATTTTGTTGCTGTTTTCTGTTTACAAGAATGTTGGTGGAAAGCAGAGACTGGTGTGAATATACTGGGGCGGATGGGGGGGCAAAGGGTTCATGCTGGAACGGGCCCGAGCACATCTCGAAAGCTCTTTAATTTCTTTTCTCCTGTTAATAGTATTTTCTCGAGCTGGTTCAAAACTGAAAAGAAATGTTTACAAAAAATTTGGAGATATTTTCATCTTGCAGAATTCAAAATGGACCTAGTTTTCAAGAATTTTTTTCACAGGTTTTGTTTTATTAAAATAATTATTACAATTTGCTGTATACCAAAAATCCAGTTTTTGGTAAATGACAAATGTAGATAACTATTTTGATAAATATAAACATATATAATGATCTGTATAAATTTAAATCAGACTTGATGATAAATTAAATTCATTACCAAAAGCGTTCTATTTATTGGTTACCAAAACCCCAGTTTTCAATAATTGAGAAATGTAAATAACCATTTTGATAATGAATTCAATAATCTTTCAGTAAAATTTCTTTTTAAATTAACATGAACATTTTTGAAAAAAAATCCTAAAAATTGTTAACAGTGTTGACAATTTTTGTAAAAAATGTCAATTACAAATTTATTTTTCAGAGGAAAACATCCTTTCCATTGAAAAAATTCCAACCAGCTCTAAAAACTCCAACCTAGGGGCAGAAACACCCCGATGGGGTGACTACCATAGGGTGAGCAATCGGACTGTGAATACCACATAGCACATCGTTAAAGGTGTAATCAAAGCAAATAGCGGACAAACCCCTAATGGACTGAATCACGTCCACAAGACGTGTCCTTCAAATGATTATGACTAACAAACACATTTGAAAAAAATCTAAATTTCTCAGTGAACAATCCACAAGCGGGGGGCTCATCAGTTGGAAGTGACAGAGGAGGAGAGAGACGGGGTGTGTGGGTTGATCATAGGATTACTATGACCTAGCAGTGTGATGTGTCTGTAAAAAAGGCAAATATGCTCCTAGGCTGTATCAGGCGAGGCATTTCCAGTAGACAGAGAGACGTACTGATGCTGGAAGTAAATGGGAGCATCGTGTGGACCACAGCTTAATGGGGAGATCATTTCACGGACTCCTCTCTCCCCTCCTAAGCTTTCCGTTGTAATCTCATTAATGGGCTCTGTGCTCAAATAGAAAACGAGGCAAAATTCACCTCGTGCGTGGCACCGGTAAACCCCCCTTTGAAAGACTGTGTACCGTTCCAGTCACTGCTTCCACAGGGACCCCGGTCTCCCTCGGCTGGGGAGTCTCCCCTCTCTTTTATCCACATAGTGCGTGAGCCACCAGGAGTCATGTTCTCAGGGGACTCTCCTGCGCTCTGCCGTATAGGAACGTCTTCCCTGTGAGCCTGGTCACAGCACCATTTGCCCCGGCCGCCCCTCCACCTGGGGCACCGCTGGGATACGCTGCTACACAACGTTGGGGCTCCAGACTGCTGAAATGCAGCTTCAGCGGCTCATAAAAGTGTAACACGATTTCTGTTTCCCTAAGACAAACGGTTGAGCTGAAACGTGCCAAATTCACCTCTGTGAGTAAATTCCCATTAACATCATTGGAGGTTGAATTGCCTGACACCAATGCTGAACTTGGCTTGCAACCTCCACCTCTGTAGACTATAGACAGGAGAAAAACTGCTGGATTATAGCCGGTATAAAAGGGCTTCTACGTGTGGGTTCGGTGCAATATTAGAGGGAGAGCTGAGATCTACGTGTACACAAAGCTAGCAGCCACGAGCGGCAGGGGAAGGTACCGAGAGCCGCCTGTTGGGAAAATTGGTCTTGAGCGAGAACTCTGGATAATTTTTTTAAAGGATTGCACATGCAAAGTGAAAAGAGCAGCAGCGCTAAGAAATTCCACTGTGGGATGCGTCCATAGTAGGGACATATTGAGACAACCTGAAAACGGGCAGGCTTGTCCGTCTCATGGGGATCCGGGCAGAAGGACCAGGCAGGCATCACCCCTAAAACAGAACCACGGAACCGCCTTTAACAGCTGCAGTCGTGAAGGATGCACCAGTTTCCGCCACATCTCCTGCCAAGACCTCGACACGGCAACTGTACAGATTACAGAAACTGCTGTGCACGCTCGATAATGTACATCCAGTCGGCGTGTAGCAGTCAGGCTGAGCCGTGGGGCATAAGAACGTGTATCAGACAGAATGCACGTAGGGCCTATGCCTACTCTAGCGATGACTTCTGAAAGACTAGATCTGAGCATATCCAGGGAATTTAAACTGCAGCCCAGCAAGGTGGCTTTGAAAACACGGACGTCGCACATCTGCAAAGTGGCCACAGAGTTTGATTGCCTCCCAGTGGAGACCAAGCATCAGCAAGTTCACACAAAGCCAGTAGGCGCCTGTGGGGCTCCTCTGAAAATCAGGCGCCAGGACCCAGATCTTCAAAGGTATGTAGGCACCTAACTCCCATTGATTCCAATGAGAGTCAGGTGCCTTGAATACGTTTGAAGACCTGGGCCAAGGTGTCTCAGACTTGACCATCCAAAAATGGAGGCGTCCCAGATCACTCACCACTCTTACACCTTTGGCCATTCAACGCAGTGCTCCAAAATCCAGGGGAAAGGGCTGCAAAGTGCAGCATCGGTGCCGGGTGACAAATGTAGCTCTATCGCCATCAGGCAGGAGAGGAACAAGAGAATAAAGGGAGGCTGGTCGGGAGCTCACCTGATCATAGACCCAGAGGATTGATGCACTAAGGCTGGGATTTCCAAAGCAGCCCAAGGGAGTGGTGAGCCCAAATCCCATGGGAGTTGGGCACCTTTGAAAATCCTCATCTCTGTATTGCTTGGGATCGACCAGCAAGAGGTTTGGTTAAAAGAATTGAAGGCGAAGCTGTTCATTTCAGAGACAGACCTCTCAGAATCTTGGCAAGGCAGAGCGTGTGTACAGAGAGATGCTGCCAATCAGTAACTCAAGGAGCTAGGGGAGGAAAAGGTTTTCAAAAGGAGGGATCATCTCCCCGGTAGTTGTGAGTGCGTGGGCTGCACCAAAACCAGACGGCAGAGGATGAGTTGTGGGGATTGTCGCTGAAGAGAGGGTCCTGCTTAGAGGGAAATCAATATTCCATCTCTGCTCCCGGATTGAGCAACGAGAGCAGATGGAAAAATTGACCAGTTATGGGCCCAATCCTGCAAATACTGATAGATGAAACTCTGCAGCTGAGTGAGCCCATGGGCCCTGCTCAAGTAACCTTACACACGGGCAGGTTTGCCGGAGAAGGCCTTGAGATTTGTCAGGCTTGCCAGCAGGTGGTGCTGGGCAGTAAAGCTGAACTGCACTTTGTTATTAATATAAAGATTTTTCCAGGAAAACAGGATCCCTGATGGCGCAGGTCATGCAAGGAGTGTTCTCCTTCCTGCCACTCCACCATCCCAGACCAGGGGTCACCCCTTATCTAGCCATCGGAGGAAGGAGTACTGAGCAGATTGTGGTTGAAATTATTCTCGCACTCTGGAGTGGATAAATACCACACTTGTGCTCAGTGTGTTTGCAAACCCAGCATTTGTATTTGTGCAAAGGGCTGACGCTCAGACGAGTGCTTCTGAGCCAAACCTACGAAACGCCCCCGGTTGTTCCCGTGAATCTCGTTCCGGGCGGGAAGGGATTGATTTCAAAGGGGTTTCCGATGTGGGTGTTTCAGCTTTTTCTCAAGACACCCGGGGCTCGACTTTCCCATGTTCTGAGACCCCACTGCTCCCCCAGACGTTGGCTGGCGCTGGGGTGCTCAGCATGACTGATGACACCCAGAGGGCTGGTGTCTTGACTTGAGCACCCAAAATCCGTGGCCCCTTTTGAACACCTTGTCTGCGTGAGCACGGTGCAGAGGGGCAGGAAGAACTGCCGAAGGAGGGACAAAAAGCGGAGCTAAGGCAGCGCACAGAGCAGCCAAGTGTCTGAGCATTTGCTTGGAATATTTTCAGCAGAACTTAGCCAGAAACCCAAAGAATGCGTAACTCGGGCTGCGGGTTTGCAAAGAGTCTCGGAATGGAACTGAGCTGAATCTGGCCAAAGCGCTGTGCACAGCCCAGAGCTGGCCTGGCTCTGTTAGAAAGGAGAGACGTGCCATCCCATCAGGGTGGAGCTGAGAGGAAAGAAAAAAAGGCTCAATTTTCAAGCTAATGCTCTCCCCGCACCCAGTGCGATTGGAGAGGCTGAGTGCCTGGGAGGATCTGTCTGCGCTCTCACTACCGAGAGCTCTCTCTTCTCGCTAGTGCACGGCTCTTAGCGGGAAACGCTGCCCCGCGCTGCTCCAAGCTGCGTTCTCCTGGCGAGCTCAGAGGCAGATGCTGCTCATCAAGAGTTTTCATAATCACTTAAAGGAGCCACTCCTGAAAGCACCCAGGGCTCTTTCATCTCCGGCTCCGGCAGCGGGACTCGAGGGAGCCGCGGGCCGTTTAAAGCGCCACCCGAGCCCTGCTGCCGGAGCCGGGCTTGGGCGGCGCTTTAAAAGGCCCACAGCTCTTGCAGCTGCGGGGAGCCGCCCGTGGGCTTTTTAAAGTGCCGCCCTTTTTTAAGGTGCTGCTTCTGCTCACAGGGAGAGCGGCCGCTCCCCCTGCTCCCCCCCGGCTACGCTACTGTGCTGGCCCTCTGCCCTGTGGGGCCAGCATCCCCCTCACACAGCACAGTCAGCCTGAGGGACACCCCATGGCAGCTCAGTTCCTGATCACCACCTCGCTGGGGCAGTCTCTGCTCCCATGTTTCACGGGCACTGGATGGATCCAGTGACCTGGGATCAGGAGATTCCCCTGGGGAAGAAGAGGTGATCCACTCCCCATTCCTGCTAGCCGCTTCCTCACTCGAGTCTTGACGGCCTCCCCGGCTCAGCCTCTCTCCTGCCCCCTTCCCTCCCCAGCTCCGAGCCTCGGCCTTTCCCTCTTGTAGCTCAGCTTTACGGGTTTGGCCAGACATAAATCTCATTCCCTGGGCTCCTGCCCCAGCAGATCCAGTCCCCAACGCAGGCCTCCTCCCTTCCTCTCTCCCCTCAGGAGCCTGCGTGGACACCCATAATGCTGTCCCCAAAGACTGAGGGCGACCACACTCCCCCAGCGCAGGGCTGTTCCCTCCATTCACCCATCCTCCTTCCCAGGGGCCGGCTGCTGGGCTCTCCCAGCACAAAGCACTGCCCCTCCCACTGGTACGAACCGTGTCCTCTCCCTGCTGATGGGGCAAGTGCAGCAGTGACCCCTCCGCTCACTGGCCCTCTCATCAGCTCCATCTTCTCCCACAATGTCTGTCCTCTCCCCTGGCTCCCGAGGATTCCTGCTCCTTCCCCTCATCTCACGCCTCCGGCCTTGGACGGTTCGATGGAGCTGCTTGGAGCTCCAGCCCGCCGAGTTTTCCCACCCCCTCCTCCGCCTCCAGCTCTGAACGTATAGCAAGCCATAGCCCTTCTTCGGATTCCCCCCCTCGCCAGCCAGGGGCATGCTGACCAGCCAGTGGGGCAGGGGAAGGAGCAGGCCCATGACGTAAGGGGAACTTGCACTCCTACCTGAGAGCTGGGGAGCAGTCGGACAAGACGTCTGTGCGTATGTGGGTCAAACCCCTCCCAGAGTCCACACGCTGCTTTCAGGTCCCTTGGGGCGGTTATCCAGCTTCTGATCCTGTTCTGTTCGCCAGGCTCCAGCAATGCACCGGGCAGCATCCAGCTGACCCCTGGCCTACAGTTACGGCGCCCCTCCCGTTTGCAAAGAGCCGTATTCACAGGCCAGCGAAAGGGTTTGTAAGGCCGTGCCCTGGCTGGATTGCTGGCAGCAGGAATCAAACCTAGGCTCAAGGGAGGGGACTCGGCTGTCTGAGTTAGTGCTGCTCCCTGTAGCAGGCTCATCCGTCTCAAAATATGGCCCAGTCGCCACTAGAGGGGGACAGAGCGCTGCCTGGAGTCGGTGGGGGGCGATTTATTTGTCATTCGTTATTCTCCTGGTGAAAAATAAAACTGCAGGCACCCAAGGCCAATGTTTCCCACCCGGGGTGCTACGGCTGCGAAGGGCTAGACCTGGGTTTTCAAAGTTGCTGAGGAGCCGCACCTCCTATCGCAGGCAGCCGTGGCCTGGGGTGCTCAGCACCTTTCTGGATCAGGCCCATTGGGAGGTGCTTAACTTCAGGCGTCCAGGTTTGGGCATGGTGGTCCGTAAGAACAGCGTGTGATTTAGCTAACCAGGCTGGAGGCTGTAACCAGGGTGGACAAACGATCCGCCGCAAAATCATGAATAACAAACAATCCAGAGCCATTCGTGGGTTGTTCCTGGACAGGACAAACTCCATATTCCAGTGGCACCAACACTCCCAGTTTTATTGTGAGTTTTTCAGGATGTGGTTTGATTTTTTTCTCAAATCCTGGAGTCGTGAGCATTTCATCTTTCTCTTCAAGGGAAGGTACATTTCTAGGCCTCGTTGTTGTGGAGAAAAGCTTGAAAGTGTGACACCCCCCCCCCCCCCCCCCAGAGAACAGAAGGCCAAGAAAAAGACCCAACATTTTATTATTGTTTAAAATCTCCTGGATTTTAAGACAGTCTGATAATGTTTTGAGGCCTGATTCATGGTGTTTGAAGGCTTGCGGGGTTGGCTGCTCTGCTGATTCGCTGATTAAATGGTTGGCTACAGATACCTGGCCACATCTGTCTCTTGAAAATACTGCTTCCATCTATAGGGAAAGCATGCCACTTCCTGGTTTGCTTCCTGCAGGGGGCACCCTTTCCCTGCCCCTTTTCCATACATTTCAAGGCCAGAAGGGACCATTGTGATGATTCATTATGACGCTCTGGAACTCACCCAGAATCATTCCTGCTGGAATGAGATCAGATGTTTTCCAAAAAACATCCAATCTTGACTCAAATAAGGCCAGTGATAAAGAGGCCGTGACTCTGATGCTTGCCTTCTGCTCTGGTTTATTCATAGCACTGTGCTGGACCCAGTACTGGGGAGAACCCAGAGCGTGGGGGAGTTGGGAGCCCTGTTTGGCAAGGGTGCCCTGTGACAAAGTGAAACTGTTCTTAATATTCTCTCTGAATACTGTGTGAGTGCCTCAGTTTCTCCTGTGCAGTGCTTGAGTATCTAGGTGGTGGGACAAGGGTGTATGATTGTTACAGAGCCCTAGAGGGCAGGTGTGTGCAGGGGTCTGGACACAGAGAATGGCTAACACGCTGTTTCCTGGCAACTGACGGCCTGGGCCCTTCCCCAGGCAAGGTGATAGCTAAAGGGTTGAAGAACAAAGGAGTCAGGTGACCTCCTGGCCCGGGAAAGGGAAACAGCCCGGAGGGGGAGACTGCTGGAGAGGCTGCAGTTTGGAGCTGGCTGGGGACGTGGCGGGAGGCGCAGACATAGTCTGTCCTCCCAAGATGTACCTGATGAAGGGTCCTGTGTCCTGTACCGACCAGCTCTGTTTTAGACCATGTTCCTGTCATCTAATAAACCTTCTATTATACTGGCTGGCTGAGAGTCACAGTGAATCTCAGGAAGTGGGGGTGCAGGGCTCTGACTCCCCCACACTCCGTGACAGCCCGGAGAGGGGAGCTCAGTTCCACCGCTCTGCTGTTGGAGTGGGTTAGTAACGGAGAGGCAGAGAACAGACATGTCGGGAAAACGCGGCAAAGGGTTTAATTATCGATGCAGAAGGCATTGTTCCAGGGACGGAGCCTGGCTGGGAATCTTGGGAGGCCTTTGAAGTTTTAATGGTGAAGAATTGAAGCCCAAGGGGACAGGGCTGCTCCCACTAACCCTTCCTCCCCATGTGTGTGCTACCGAGATGACTGCCTGGGAGAGGGAGGATCTAATCATTGGGCCGAGGACTGCAGCAGGTTAACAATTAGTGAGGGATCTTGGAGCTCCTCTTGCTCCACTGCTGCTCTCGGATATGCCTAGAAACATTTTGGATGAAACGGACCCCTTATGAGGCATCTGGCATGGCTGCCTGCACTGGGGCAGGGCTGTTTGTCTGTACTGTCACTGCTAGCGGTGGGTCTAGTCCTGCTCCCCTGCAGTGTGGCAGACCTTGTCCTGTGCTCCTTCCCCCGCTGGGAACCGAGGAGAAGGCTTGGTGGGCGGTATTTTCTGCGCTTCTGGTGGGCTTTAATTCTGTGCCTTTCATTAACGTCAGTAGCTGTTGTGCGGCTAAGTCACCCCTCGCCACGGTGAGAAACTTCCCTTAACTGGACTGTTTAGTCTTCTGTGTTTCAATTAATCCAGCTTCCCGACACACTACCCGTAGGCAGCATGTCGAGTGGTTAGAGCAAAGGAATCCACGTCAAGAGAGCTGGCCTCTGCCCCTATCGAAGCCAATGTCTCACTGTGTCACTTTAGGTAAGACACTCCGCACCCCCTGCCTCAGTTCCCCATCTGTAAAGTAGGGATAAGGCTGGTTACTCACTCTTACGAGCCACAGATTAAGTGCAAAATCTAATCACTAGTATAATGACAAGTAAAACCTGTCAGATTTCTGCAGACTGAGCCAAAAGCATCATGTCCTGCCGCACGTCTAAGGGGTTGCGAACCTCGTTCTTATGCCATAAGAACAGGATATCTGCTTCCATACATGAGCCCATAGGCTGGAGACTGCATCCTTAGGGCTAGATGAGAACTACACATGTCCAATAGCCGTTTGTTTTACAGTAATGTAAATGCTCGTTACCTCTCCCCCGGCACATGGGGACCTGGGTAAGCAGCTCCGGATGGGTCCTAGATTGGACAGAATGGAGCTGATTCGTTTCCTGCCACTCCCAAGGCACGGTGCCGTGGGAGGAGTGCGCTGCAGGAGTCCTGCAGTACAAGCAGCGGCTGCCAGGCGTATGCAGAATCTTAACCCTGGATCTTAGCAGCCTTCCAGGTCACTCCCAGTGAGATCGGAGGCCGTGTCTTTGCTGGCCTAGGGAACTGGTTTCAAACACGGTGTCCGATTGCCACGTGGAGGATCCCAGCACGGCCTCCCTGCTGCCTGGCTGGCGAGTGAGGCGACCCGCGTGTCGCCGGGGGCGCAGGGAGCCGGCTGCACCGTTACGAGCAGGGAATCTCCTGGGCCCAGCCCCTTGCTGGGCGAATTACACGGGGCAAATAGGCAGAAAATCTTCCCATTAACAATAACAAATAACAGTGGATGTGAGATTTCAGCGGTAATTACTGTGTGCTGAGGGCAAGGCGGCTCGTCCCGCTGCTGAGCCAATGAAACCCTAGAAATTCTTCCCAATTGTTCTGCTAACAGTAATAAATGGCTCCAAAGCCCCTAATCTGCTCTGTCAGGAGCGCGATGCCCGGGCCTTTCGCACTCAGCTCGCTTCCCTGCTCCCCGCCGCTGCCACTCCTTCCCTGAGTTGTAATAGGAAGTGAAAGTGGCGCTGTTCCTCTGGCTGCGTGGAGCCCGCCCTTGCTCGAGGAGAATGCCCTGCTTGCTGGAGTCTCCTTCCTGGCCTTGTGGGAGCCCAGCAGTGGTGTTTATTGTTTGTATTCCAGTTCCTAGAGTCCCCAGGTCTCCACCCTACTTTTGTACCAATGGAATTATTTCACTAAGCGCTGTGATTTTCTACTGACCTAGTGACGTGGGTGCAACCCCCAGTGTGGACGCGGTTATATCGGCGCAAGGGAGCCTGATCCTGGGATTGCCTCCGAGGGGGTGGGAGCCAATAGCCAATCAGCAGAGAGGAGAGAAGGATCCGGGTGCAGGCCTGGCAGCTGTCTGATGACCTCGTCAGTGGCCCGAGGTCCCTGCTTCTGTGCCTGCAGGTGCCGGCTGATATTCTGAGCTGCCTCTGCAAAGCCTTGCAATTGGGGTGGCCACACTGGAGCGCACGCTCTCTGGCCAGTGTGCCTTGGCGCCATGCTGACTGGGCTGCCACCTTTCTAATTGCTGGCAACCGGACCCCTGAGGTCCTGCCCCGCCTCTTCCCCCAAGGCCCTGCCCCTGTCGCTTGAGCCTCTCTCCCCTCCCTCTCCCCTTCGCTTGCTGGATTGTTGTAATGAAGTGGAACTGTTCTTAATGTTGTTCTTAATGTTCTCTCTGAATACTATGTGGGTGCCTCAGTTTCCCCTGTGCAGTGCTTAAGTATCTAGGTGGCCCGGGAAAGGGAAGAGCCCAGAGGGGGAGGCGGCTGGAGAGGTTTCAGTTTGGAGTTGGCTGGGGACGTGGGGGGAGGCGCAGAGACAGTCTGGCCTCCCTGCCCCCCAATATGGACCTGATGGAGGGGTACTGTTTCCTGTACCTACAAGCTCTGTTTTAGACCATGTTCCTGTTGTCTAATAAACCTTCTGTTTTACCGGCTGGCTGAGAGTCACAGTGAATTGCAGGAAGTGGGGGTGCAGGGCTCTGACTCCCCCACACTCCGTAACAATTGTCTCCACCTCCCTCCCGCCCACAGCTGGGCTCCCTCTGGTCCAGGAGCTGCTGCAGCCTGGCAAGGAGCCGGGCCCGCAGGTAGAAGGTGGCCCCAGCTGAGCAGGGGCTGGCTTGGGTTAATGACCCGGCACCTCCCCCTGCCCCGCGGTAACCAGACTGTTGGTGTCCAGTCAGTGCGTCTGACCGAACGCTGCCAGGTCCCCTTTTCGACTGGACTTCCCAGTAAAACACCAGGCACCTGGTATCCCTAACTGGCACCCGGACATAGAAGCCAAAAACCGGCCTGTCCGGGTAAAACCTGAATGCGTGGCAGCCCTACCCAGAGTCCGGTACCATCCCGCCGAGCAGGGCTGCAGACACCCCTCTCCAAGAGGGAGTCACTGAGCATCTTTCCCCCGCCAGCCACGTCGCCAGAGCACGCTCGAGCCAGCAGCGTTTCACCCACGTGCTCACGGCATGGGGTCGGGGCGTGTGGGTGTCCGGTGCGAGCTGTGTCTGCTACCAAAGGGCTGTCGAGCTGGTGGTGGGCGGTGCGGGGGGGTGTTGCTATGTGGGGGTCTGAGGCCCGGTGCTGGTGAAGTGCAGGGAGCATTCCAGGCCGTGGCAGGGGCGGCTCCATGCCGGAGGGTGAAGAGATCGTCAGAGCCAAAGATCAAGCATTAGCGAAGCAGGGAAAGGCTGGAGAGAGCAGGCGGGTGGATTGATTGCTGGTCGATAGGAGCAATGGAAGGTCAGTTTGACCTGCTCCCGATACAAGGCTCAGCCTGCCGAGAGACTCCGGGAATCCGCAATCTCCTGTTTGCCTTACAAGCTTTATCGACCGACGCGTCCAGGGAAACGTACCAGGCGCAGAGCGTTTCTGGGGCAGGCCGGCACTTCCCGCCTGTGGCTAATTCCGAGCAGTTGCTGAGCTGCTGGGCACATCGGTATGGGGCTAATGGGAGCCGAGCGTATCCGATTGCAGCCGGCAGGCAGCCCCCCTCCTCTGCTTTTATTCCTCGCTGGCTTCCTCTCCGTTCTCCCCGAAGACATTGAACTGGCTGAAATAGAAAACTCCTGGGAGTGTTTAAAGGCAGCCGTGTCCCTCCCCCGGCCTAAGCCGCTTTCCTCTCCCTGAATTGATTTGTCTGGGTTCCCCGTGGGCGGAGGGCATTAGAAGAGGTGACTTTGATGGCACCCTGGGTGCAGCCTCTCCTCTGCAGTCTGTTTGCGGGAGCTCCAGTCTCTGGTGTGGTGTTAGTGCGGGGGGGGGGCTGCTTTGGGCTGGACAGCGGGGCAGCGTTTGGTCTGCAGATGATCACACCATGCATGGAGTGAGTTGAAAGGGCTCAGCTGAGCCTCCAGAAGACAAAGAGCAACTGCCAGCCCAGCGAGGCGAGTGCTGCACTGGGCCGGGGCAGGCTCAGGAGAACGTGTCAAGTCCTTCCCCTCCTCTCTGTGCCCCTCCTGCTCTCTGTCGTCTTCCACCCCCCATTTCCTCAGCAGGGGCTGATGCATGGGAGTGCCCACTGTGCTGGACGGTGCATGGATCCTTGTGCAGAGGACCCTGGTCTGCTGCAGTTTGCAGAGCATGGCTGAGCACACAGCCTCCAGAGCCAGAGCCGTGTCCCTCCCCAGCCCAGCAAGGGACCCACACTGGAAATTCTCAGTGACCCCAGGCTTGAAGGGCCCCTGCAAATCGGCCTTCGTTAGCTCCTCCCTGTCTGTGAGCAGAGTGACAGCCACAGACCCCAGCTCCCCAAAGGGCGAGACCCTCCGCGGGGTTTAATCAGGTGCAAGGTGCTGCCCTGTGCAGGGATGGGTGAGAGTCAGGGCAGAGCGAACAGGAATCAGACCCATGCACATATACCTCCCCCACACTCACCGCTCCCCTGAAGATCTGCCACACTGGCTTCACCTCTGGTTTGCTCTGCCGTCACCATTCCCCTCTCCCAGCTCTGCACTGTCCCCTAGTCCCATAGGAGGTAAGTGGGGAGAGATGCTGGGAGAGGAGTCCGGGGGCATTTGTCCTCTCTGCCTACATCCCACCGCTTTATACCTGCTTGCTCTGCCCTGATGAGGATGCAGACCCCAGCCCACTCAGCCACGGCCTCTGAGCCCAGCTCTTGTCATCCTTGTGGCCACAGTAGCTGAGGGCTCCTGCCTGTCAGGTCTGGACCTGTGGCTTGCGGTGTCTGACATTAGTATCGGAGGAGCTAGTCATGACATCTACTGTTGTAATCCGGCTAACTGTAAATGTACACCCCTAGAACAAGGACCGCCGGATGGGGGCTCTCTCCTGGGAAGCAGGGACCCTGAAAAAGATTTGGGGGGAGGGTGCATACGCAGCTGAACACGAGCTCCCAGTGTGACACTGCGACCAAAAGGGCTAATGTGATTATGGGATGCAAGAACAGGGGACTCTCGAGTAGGAGCATAGAGGTCATTTTGTATCTGTGTTTGTTATTGGTGTGACCGCTGCTGGAATCCTGTGTCCAGTTCTGGTGCCCGCAATTCAAGGAGGATGTTGCTATATTAGAGATGGTTCAGCGAAGAGCCACAAGAATGATTAAAGGATTAGCAAACCTGCTTTAGAGTGATAGACTCAAGGAGCTCAATCTACTTAGTTTAACAAAGAGAAGATTAAGGGGTGACTTGATCACAGTGTGTAAGTGCCCACGTGGGGAATAAATATTTCATAATGGACTCTTCGATCTAGCAGAAAAAGGTCTAACACGATACAATGGCTGGAAGTTGGAGCTGGAAAACTGAGGTTGGAAATAAGACATATATTTTTGACAGTGAGGGTAAATAACCATTGGAACAATTTACCAAGGGTTGTGAAGGATTCTCCATCACTGACAATTTTTAAATGAAGATTGGATATTCTTCTAAAAGATTTGCTCTAGGAATTGTTCTGGGGAAGTTCTCTGGTCTGGGTTATACGGCAGATCAGACTAGGTGATCACAGTGGTCTCTTCTGGCATTGGAATCCATGGAGCTATGAGGGTAGGTGGATATGGGAGCACACAGTACTCCTGAGGGAGTTCTGCGCCAAAAAAATAAACATTGTGCACACGATATTTTAAAATTCTGCACATTTTATTTGTCAAATAAACATGAAGGCTCCAGCATGGCAGTGGGGAGCACAGGCCACTGGCAGCATAGAGGTGGGAGCTTCCTGCAGCGGGGGGGAGAAATCTGGGGATGGGTCTGACCCAGCCCCAGATGCTGTGTAGGGGAAGAGGACGTCCTGTCCTCCCCAGCCCAGCTGAGACTAATAGCTGAGACTGGCACAGGGTAGGAGCTATGAGCCAGGTCTTCCCCAGTTCCGCCCCCTGCCTCACAATGATTTACCTCTCTGCTGGCTGCCCTGGGTACCTGAAACATACTGCTGGGGAGGGTCGCATGGCCGCTCTTGTGGCTTCCCTGTCAGAGAGTCAGTTTTCTGCGGGGAAGCAAAGAAACTGTGGGGGACATAAATTCTGTGCATGCGCAGTGGTGCAGAGTTCCACCAGGAGTAACACAGCCTCACGGTGTAGGTGGGTGTGCTGTGGGGTGGGAGCACAGAGCCTCATGGTGTAGCTTAGGTTGTGCTGTGGGGTGGGAGCACACGGCCTCACGGTGTAGGTTGGGCTGTGCTGCTTTTCAGGCTGTTTGTGAAAGGTGAGCAGTCTTCTAATGCATTTTTTCCTCCTGTGTTTTCCAGTGAACTTGCTGGACACAGCAATGATCTCCGGGGACTGGGGCTGGCTGACCTACCCGTCGCACGGGGTGAGTATGAGGCTATCGGCACACTGACGAAACGGGGTCTTGGGGAACCGGCAGTACATGTTGCCTGTGGCTCTTCTAGGCAGCGTCAGTGTCAATGGAAAGGAGACAGCAGTGCCTTCTCCCTGTTGAACATACAAACCTCTTCAGCCGGCAGCTTGCCTGAAGGGTCTGTAGCACAGTGCTGTTTCCCTGGGATGTCTCCTCGGCACGAGTGGGTGTTCTGTGGTGGGGTGTTCTCAGGCCCTACGCGGCTGTACTGGGCTGAGCATGCTCAGGAGTTGGAGTCTCCTTTGGTTGTTGTCTAGCACAACCCAGGAGGCTGGAGTTACCCGGCAGTTTCTTGTCAGCCTCAAGTTTACCACAATTGGCACTAATAGAGCAACAGGGATATTTGTGTGGCAGAAAACTGGTATTGTTAAAAGACAACTCTGTAAGACAGCACAGCCGGTGGCGCACCTCGCCGGGCTGTGAAAGGGCTGTAGCCACGATCCACCGATTTCTACCCTCAGCTGGGAACAGCACAAGCTGTCGCCATCACGCGTACCCACAAGCAAGCCAGCCATGCAGACACACCTATATTCAAACACACCAACTGCCCTCCAAACACGTGCACACCTCCCCTACCCCCCCACATGGATGTGCGCGCACACACACACACACACCCCTATGTTCGATGTCCCCCACCCATGGACAATACACGTTTATAGTGGACCCAGCATGGGAGCGAAATACCAACCAACACCAATTCGTTTGCCCAGTTATCATTTGCCTTCTGCAGCTTGCGCCGTCTCAGCTGTGATTTGCCGCCCATCTGCTCCTCTCCCAGATGGCTGTGTCACCGAGTTCCCCCACTGCCTGTTGGCGGCATGCTGGGCACTGCAACAGGCCAGTGTCCAAGTCAGAGTCACAAGATGGAAAGTTCTCATGAGGGTTTAGCCATAGCCCTGTGGTTCCACTGTCTCCATTGGGCACACTGAGCCTCCCTCACCCTGAATAGACACTCCCTGGGCCAGACATGGACTCAGGCGCACTTCAGGATGAGACGGGATCTGGTGCACATCTGTGAGTCAGGGAGGGGCTGTTATGTCTAGAACTAGGCAGATGCCGCCAGTCGTTTCCCACTAATCAGCGTCTGTGTTGGCTGTGATGGTGTTGGCTGTCGTGGTGTTGGTGCCTGCTCTGAGACGTGTGCTCATCCAATCAGGGAACCAAAACAGCCCCACTCGACTGATGGGGCCAAACTCAGCTTCTAGCGTGACTGAGAAGTTCAGTATTGGGGTGCTGGAGTGGCCTTCTCAAAAGTGTTGAGTTTTTATGTTCCCCTCAGTTTCTTATCCTCTCTAAACTATAGCGTCCTAATCTTTTCAATTCCTTCTCATAGAGGAATTGTTCCAAACCTCCAATCATTTTCTCTGATCTGTTGCTAGCATCTTTCTCTCTTTGCTCTATCTGTTTGAGAAGGAGTGATCCGAACTGTGAATTCTTAATAACAACAATGATGAGATTTTATATAGACTGTTATCAAATATGTAAGTACATCAGATCTTTGGCTCAGCTCTGATTTTAGCACTTAGAAAATGCAATGATGAGTACCCTGCAAACAGAATATATTGTAGATGGTTAGACCTTTTCCAGCCACCCTGCCATCCCACATACGAGCGCCAGACTGCTCCTCACAATATGGTCTCCAATGTTTTGTCCCGCCTAGGTTTAAATACTCCGGCAGCAAGGCTTTTGCCACATCCTTCAGGAAACAATTCCACATCTTCATACAGTAAAACCCTGCTTCGGTGCTGTTTCTGACATCGAGTCAATTTTCCTTTGTTCAGGTTAATTCTGTTCCCCTTTGTAACGTCCTACACAATTCCTTCCCCTCCCAGGTAGTCACACCCTTCAAACACTCCTAGACTGTTGTCACATCTCGCCCCGTGGCTGTTCCTTTGCCAAGCTCTATGTGCCGCATTCAGCCCTTTCCATCCCTTCCACCAGCTCTCCAATGAATCCTTTTGGTTAATCTTCAGGGGCCAGACCCCCACAGGTGTAAAGCAGCGTATCTCCATTGAGTGCAGTTGCCCATTTACACTAGCTGAGGATCTGCCCTGATGTGTAGTTTTGCATCCAAAGTTAATTTTCTTATTCTCCTGGGTCCCTCCGTTGCTTGAGACACAGCTGGGCACATCCTCTGCCTTTGCATTCACTTGTCCCTTAGCTCCTGCTTCTTCTCCCACTGTGCTGACTCTCATTCAGCATCTCCGCATTCTTCTTTCTGCTCCTCTGCCATTTGTCTTGGGTTCCCACCTCTTCTCGCCTCTTTGGGTGACCTCTGCTCCTCCCATAGCTTGAGCCGCCACCTCCATGCCGATAATGTCCAAACCGCCCTGTCCAGCCTCCACCTTCTCTTGCAGCCTCTGGTGGCTTCTCTTGGGTGTCCTGCCACCAACTCACACTCACCCTCACCAGAATGAACTTCTTCAACTGACCATTCCGCTAGCCTTCCTGTCTCCCAGGCCTGTGACTGTGGTGTCCATGACTCGGCTTTCTCCTCTTTCCCACGTGGTCACCACTGATAGTCAGTCTATCAAAACGGTTTCGTGTTGTATGAATAATTAAATATTGAGCGGCACTGAGACAGCCCCGTGGGCGGGGCATTGACCTGCGATGTGGGAAATTCCAGTTCAAGTCTCTATGCCAAATGGGGCAGAGCTGGGGCCTGAAGGTGGGTCTCGTAACACCCCGGCAAGTGCCAGGCGAGGCTTGTCAAAACCAGGAGGTTTCTGCGAAACATTTTGGTGTAGACAGAATGGCGTTATTCGATGGAAAAAAGGTTGGTTGGAAAACTTTCGAACAGCTCCACCTTTATGCTGTCAAGGTTTCAGCGATGGTGGCGTCCTAGCATGCCAACTCCCCAGCTTCTGGCCTCCTAAACCAGGAGCAGCAGAAGGTCCCTAAAAGGGTGTGGGGGGAATGGCGCCCAAACTGTGCCCCGGTCCCTGCACCACCCCTTCTCCCCAAGGCCCGCCCCCGTGCTGCCCATTCCTGCAAGATCCTGCCCTCACTCTGCCCCTCCTCCCCAAACCCCACTGTCACTTGCCGTTACGGCCGGGAAAAAGTGGGAGGGTCATGGGCCCCTAGCTCCCTCTGTTCTTGCGCCCCGTCCTACGCCCATTTGTTGCTTTGGATAAACAGTTTCACTTCCTGTGTTTCCTGTTCCATATTTACCACTTACAATATCCCTTGAAGATGTGCCCTCACGACGATTTCTCTATTGACCAGTGAACATTACCCCAAATGAGTATCTTATTACCCTCTGTCCAACAGCCTGTGCTTTGGATCCAGGTCTGTCCTGGCTGGCGAGGGTGAGCTGGGGGGAGCTGGGTCTGATGCTGATGGGGATTGTCAACACCCGTCCATAGGGAGGCCAGCTGCTGTGTCCAGAGAATGACGCTTGCTGCACTGATGATCTGGCTAGCTACTGGATCATTGTCTTCTGAGGGAAGTCAGGGGGTTGTGAAAACTGGGCTTTGTTTTTCTGTACTGTTCAATGTGGTCTTGGTGTCATGGCAGCCTGGGCTTCCCCCATCACTGCTCTCTGCAAACAGTGCCCGCCTGTAGGCATACGTATGTTCTCATGTGGACCGTTGTCTGTTAGCAGCGGGACCAAGAGGCTAAACAACCATATTTCCAAGAGGCCCCTAGCAGGCCGTAGCTGGAGATGGTGATAACTTTCAGTCATCACTGCCCTAGATTGGATTTGGACTGGCAGCCTCAAGGGACCTCCTCCCTCACTTTCAGCTGCACCAGGTAAGATGAGGCGCTGGTGGGTTGCTCTGTCTGAGCCCCACAGAACAGAGGGGCCGGGGCCTGGAAGCACAAACTAAGCCGCCCGAGTGCCCTCTGGCTGGGCGCCCTTTGACCCCAGGGAAGGGCAGGCTGGCGGGAAGCGCTGTGGTCTGGTTTGACATTTCCTCTCTCTGGGTGATGAAAGGGTGCGTAATTGGCTGTAATAGCCATGCCGGGGCTTAATTACACCAACCGTCACCGTCCGTCTCGGTGACACGTGCAGGGGGAGGAAGGGTCAGTGCGGGCAGCACTGTCCCCGCAGGCTTCCGCTTCTCTCAATTAAAACTTCAAAGTGCTCCCGAGAGATTCACGGCCAGCTCCCTCCCTGGAACCGTTCCCTTCACGCTGACAATTAAACTCTTCTCAGTGCTGTCAAACTGCCCCACTTCCCCCTTCGCGCCCTGCCCTTTGCCAGCCCCTGCCACAAAGCGCCCCGGTGCCCTCCTCCCTGCGCCCGCATGGCACGTGCCCCGTCGGATCAGAGAGAGCCCGATCGGCCCCTCTGCAAATTGCTTTTCCACTGACTAATTAAAATGCTGATGAGATGAGTCAACATATTATTAATAATTATTGTATCGTCTCCTTTGATTTACAAAGTCAAACAGGAAATGGTTTTGTTCAGACACCGAGTATCTAAAGAGGCTGAATGATTCCTGCAATGCTAATTACGAAGGGAGCCCCTGGAGCACCAATGGCACTGCTCCCCGTGATGTCCCCTGCACCTCCACCAGGACCTCTGGCAGCTGGCACTGCAGCCTCCTCCCTCCTGCCCTGTTCAATCCCAGGGGACAGAAAGGACCAAGCTACTTGTATGGACGGGACAATGCAAAGAAGATGATGTCATGCCAGAGGGGTGTGACTATGCTAATAGCTGTGTTAAATCCCTAAGCATGTCCAGTGGGATCCAGATACTTCCAGAAGCCTTAGCCAGGCCTCCAACCAGACTGAAAAACTGCCCTTTCACTAGTGAACAAAGGGCCACCCTCTCTCACACGGCCGGTGTGGCCAGTGTTGGTTCTCGTGTAACTCATGGTCTGTGGTCAATGTGGGACTCTCTCTGTCATGGCAGCCAAAGCACTTTCACCGCCTGTCCCAGGACCCCGCCTGCCTCCACCCCCCCGACAGCCATACACCTGGATGCACACACACACGGACACGCGGCGGGGCAGTCTCACCACACACCAACACGGACGCATTTGCCTTTGTGAAGGCTCTTGGCTCTGAAAGGAGCTGGCCACCTGCCTGCTGTCAGTCTGGGGAGGAGAGCTGAGGGGCAGCTTGCTCTAGTGGTGAGAGCAGGGGCGGGGTAGATCCCCAGCTTTACCATTCACCTTACCAGGTGTCCTTGGGTGAGACACTCAACTTCCTCATGCCTCATCTCTCCCCTCTGCCTAATGGGGCTAATAATACATCTCTCCCCGCTGCATAATGGGGCTAAGAAGACCTGCCCCACAAGGGCAGTTTGTGAGGGTCCGTCACTCAGTGATTGACACATGTTGTGAGATCCAGGATAAGTATCCTGGTTATTGTCATCTGCTTGTTCATGAGGATCCTGGAAACTGCTCTGTGAACACGGACTCCGTTGGGGATCTGGCTGCAGAGCCTGGTTTGTAATCCCTCCGTCTGTCTGGGTAACGGTCAGTTGCCTGCAGTGTGTTGCTCAGAAGAAATTGCTGCTTGTTTTCCAGACTGATTTCCTGGTAAGTGGCAGGTGCCTCGCTCTCTGTCACTCTCGGTGTAACTGTGCGGCTGTAGAGACGATTCCAGGACCCGGAACACCTCCACCTGCTCTGCTGCAGACTCTTTCCCCGCTCCCCAAAGGGAGCTGCTTTTGGGTGCCCTGAACGTGGACCATGAACAAAAAAACCCCCAAACCAGCTTGTCATCGCTCTGGAATAATCCAAAAAGTATCCCGTGGAATTGCACCAAGTTTGCTTAAACAACCAGCCGAGCCGCACGCCATAGGAGAAGCTGCCTGTAGTGTTTGTGTTACTGATGGAAGTTTCCTGCTGGTGAAGCATCAGCGGGGTGGCCGGGGGCTGATCTCCTGCCTCAGCAGAGCAGTCACAACACAGACAGCAGGAGCGTCTGGCTCACGCCCCGCTCAAGGCCTCTCCCCCTTCTGGCAGGGGAGGTCTTGGCCTCTCTCCCGAGCCTGCTGCCAGGAAAGCCAATGAGCCATTGGGACCCGAACCCTCCCACCAGACAGCCAGTCAATGGCAACAACTCTTGGGTCGGAGTGAGCCAGGCCGGCTCTTTTTCTACAAGGCATTTGTACCATCAGGCTAGAGGCCAGGGGCTCCCTACCCGTGGCCAACCCCTAGGCCATCCTGGGTGCTGTCGGCGTGGAGCGTTCACAGCTCAGGAAGGCATGGGCGTAGAACGGAGACGCTTTGCTGCTTACAAGGACAGTGGCAGTTGCAGGAACCCCCATCGGCATTATTTGTAACTGCCTAGCACAGAACCTGGGGGTGGGGCCCTCCCCTCCGGATGGGACCCCCGAGCCATGGGTCTGCAAGCGCAGCAGTGCCCCAGGCGACTGTGATCAGGCATAGCTAGGCTTTTACAGCTGCCTGGGACCCCCTTGGCCGGCCATGAGATTGCCGGGGATTTCTCCGGCAGCTCAGGGCTCTGCCTGCATGAATATTGGTGCGGCGAGCCGAGTACAGAACAAGCCCCCGTGCAACTAATACTCATTTTAAAACGGGTACGTCCGTAGGAGCGGAGCCTTTGGCCAGGTCTACACTACCCCCCCCTGTCGAACTAAGGTACGCAACTTCAGCTACGTGAATAACGTAGCTGAAGTCGAAGTACCTTAGTTCGAATGAAAAAGCACTTACCTGGGGTCCACACGCGGCGCGCAGGCTCCCCCGTCGACTCCGCCTACTCCGTTCGTCGAGCTGGATTACCAGCGTCGACGGCGGAGCACTTCCTGGTTCGATTTATCGCGTCTAGACAAGACGCGATAAATCGAACCCAGAACATCGATCCCGCGCCTCCGACCGGACGCGTAAGTATAGACGTACCCTTTGAAAATAAAGATTTAAACAAGATAACAGCACTTACTGCTAATTCCCCGGACGCCGGTCACTACCAGCCGTTAACGGCCTGAGATAGAGCTCAGGGTAGTTAACTGTCTAACAAATCCCTTGTTGGCCATCACAGTGACTGATTTCATGGGGATTGTCGCTATTAAAAACCCCATGTAATGCTTTATTGCTACAATAATGTGGGTTTTTTTCCCTCTTCCACTTGACAGTGCTGGGTGGCTCCTGGGAAGGACTTGCGGCTCAGTGCCCATCGGACATTTCTGGGGGCAGGGGCAGCTCTCCAGTGCCGGCAGGACCAGTAGTGAAAGACTCCCTGGCTGTCCCCCTGTGGGTGCGATACCAGGACTGGGTAGGCCTGGGGTCCCCTGGCTTGGCACAGCCAGGGAGTGGGAGGGAAAAGAGCAAGGCTGAGGCTCTTTCACGGAGCCAGGCTTTTCTCCTTGTGTGTTCGTTCCCTTCGACTTCCCCTCCTCCTCCTCGTCCCCCTCCGTTGCTCCGCGCAGGCCCTGGAGAGATTTCGGAGACCTTGCTCAGCCACATAGCTATCTGCCCTTTGCATCTTTTCCCTTTTATAAGCTGGTATTTCTTTTTTTATAACTTGTGTTGACTTTAATTTAAACTATTAAACGAGCCCCTGAATGCAGATGGAATCGCGCTCCCTCCCCCCGCCGCGCTAATTATGATGTCCTCATTTTCGTCTCGCTTGGGGATCTTATCACAGTGACGGGGGACGAGCTGAGCTCCGTTTAATAAAAGCCACTTCAAACCAGCCGCCGGGAGCAGGCCGAGGCGAGCGCGGCTGGAGAGGCCAGGTGCATGCCCAGCGCCCTCGTTATTGAACTGATCCTTATCCCCTCCTCAAAGTCAGCTCTGCCAGGCAGAGACACCTCTCCCGGGAAGGGCAACTAGCCATGAGGCCCTGTAATTACAGTAAAAGAGAGAAACCCTTAAAGCCACAGAGCTGCCTAATGCCTGACCATCCGATGAAGTGGGCTGTAGCCCACGAAAGCTTATGCTTCAATAAAATTGTTAGTCTCTAAGGGCTGGTCTACACTAGCCCCGAAATTCGAACTAAGATACGCGACTTCAGCTACGTGAATAACGTAGCTGAAGTCGAACTATCTTAGTTCGAATGAAAAAGCACTTACCCGGGGTCCACACGCGGCGCGCAGGCTCCCCTGTCGACTCCGCCTACTCCGTTCGTCGAGCTGGATTACCAGCGTCGACGGGGGAGCACTTCCTGGTTCGATTTATCGCGTCTTGACAAGACGCGATAAATCGAACCCAGAACATCGATCTGACGCCTCCGACGCGACGGGTAAGTATAGACCTACCCTAAGGTGTCACAAGTACTCCTGTTCTTTTTGCGGATACAGACTAACACGGCTGCTTCTCTGAAACCTGGGTGTTGAATCTCTCCACGCACACACAAGATGGGATCTTGTCCCACGCTGGTGGCCCAGGAGCACAGGGACTCATAGGTGCTGAATTTTGTCGGCGCCAGTGGGTGCTCGCGCCCCCGGCCCCCTCCAACTCCACCCCCGGCCCCGCCCCTTCCCCAAATCCCCGCCCCCGCCTCCTCCCCACCGGCAGCTCCCCGGCACGCGCCCACAACTCACCTTCCGGGTTCCGGGCGCCCGCCTCTCACCTGTTCGGCAAGGGGCAGGGCCACAGGGGAAGCGCAGCAGTTACTACACGTAGCAATTTCACACGCACTATAGTGCAAGAAACTGCCAACTGTAGGCATTTGCTACATCAGGTAGCAGTTTAATACAAAGCGGTATCCTACACTACACCGGCCTCCAGGGTGGAACCGGGGCTGCTCTGCAGGGATCCTCTCCCGCCCCAGCCGCTTGGGTGCCAATTTGTGAACGAATCCCCGCTGCACGCCGAGGCCGCCCCCAGCCGGCGCTTGGCTGGGAAGGGTGCCCGTCAGGCCGGAGGGGCGAGGCTCCGCAGGGGAACATGCACGCGGGAACGGGGGAGGCAGGAGAGCCTGGGCGTGTAGCGACACATCCCGGGCAGAGCGCAGCGTGGGGCTGCTACAGCGCTGGAAACAGGAGCGCTGCGCTGCCGGCTGACCGAGGATGGGCTGCGGCTCTTCGAGCCCGGCGGTGCCCGCTGCAAGGAGCTGGGCTTCGCCCGCCTGCGGGCGCTGGAGTGCGTCGAGTGGAAGCGGCGGCACGTCTACCTCACGGTGGTGACCGAGGGTGACGGCGAGATCGACTTCCGCAGGAGGAGCCCGGTTGGAGCGCGGAGATCAGCCTGGGGCTGGTGCAGTTCCAGAACTGGCTGGCCATGCAGAGCGTGCGGGCCCGGGAGGGCGGGTGAGCCCAGGGCCGGACACTGTGGGGAGGGGCGCGGCACCCGTGCGAAGGGCACTGGGTAGCTCCGGGGCTCGGCCCTCGGGTCCCTGCTTTGGGACTGGCTTGGGTCCCTGAGGAAGGAAACTCCCCTGCCTGGAGGATAACAACCTACTGCTGCGACCTCGTGGCCCCGCCCCTTGTCAAACAGCTGAGAGGCGGGTGCGCTGCTGCGCTAAAAAAAGCACCTTCCGGGGGAGGCGCCTCCGGTGGCGCCGAAACCCGGAAGGTGAGTTGTGGGCGAGCGGTGCGGGAGGGCTGTCGGGGGGCTGCCGGTGGGTGCTCAGCACCCACCAATTTTTCTCCATGGGTGCTCCAGCCCCGGAGCACCCACGGAGTCGGTGCCTATGCGGGGACCTAGTGACACTCGCGGGTTGATGCAGGATCACTCCAGGCAGGACAGTCTGGGTTAATCATAAAATACCTAGCTTTGATATAGTTCTTTTAATCAGTGGCACCGGCTTCCCATCAGTAGAAGTTACCAGGTGATCCGATGCTTGGTTGGGACACGCTCTCGGTAGCCTTTGCTAGAGCGAGCTATCAGGGATGGGAAAGACCTCTCCGACTGGAGGGACTATTCCCAGGGAATCCCAAGTGATGGGACATCCACCACTCCCTATTGGGGTCTGGTCTGCAGCCCAACAGCCCCCCCCGGCAGAGAGACAACATCTCCTTTGTTATTACTATGAATGATAGGGGGGAGGGATAGCTCAGTGGGTTGAGCATTGGCCTACTAAACCCAGGGTTGTGAGTTCAATCCTTGAGGGGGCCATTTAGGGATCTGGGGCAAAAATTGGGGATGGGTCCTGCTTTGAGCAGGGGGTTGGACTAGATGACCTCCTAAGGTCCCTTCCAACCCTGAGATTCTATGAGTCTATTTGTATTACCGTAGCACCCAGGACCCCTAGTCATGGCCCAGCCGGCACGGTGTACAAAAACAGGAGAAAAAGATGGCCCCTGTCCCAAGGAGCTGCCCATCTAAATTGCCATTGAATGCAGTGAGCCTCTTGAATCATAGACGGCAGCCCCCATCCTTCCCCCAGGACCTCCCACCCACCAGTGGGCCCCATTGATCAGCACCTCCTCCCTCCCTGTGCCTCCCGCCTGCTGCATTCAGCTGTTTCGCAGCGTGCAGGAGGCTCTGGGGGGGGGGGGGAGGAGGAGGGAAGAGTGAGGATGAGGCGTTCTCTGGGGAGGAGCTGGAACAGGGCAGGAAGAGGCGGGGGTGGAGACTTGGGGAGGGGTGGAGTGGGGGTGGGGACTTGGGGCAGAGCCGGGAGCCAAGCATCCCCTGGCAGATTCACTCTTCACTCTCTGTTCTTCGATAATACCCAGATCCACGTTTTCACTATAAATATATCTCAGTGCTGCGTGTTCCACAGACGCTGTGGTCTAGGGTAGGACTCGTTAGGGCAGTGTATTGCTCCTTTGGGAACCGCGGGCTTGGTGATTCTGTGAGGGTTCAGTGGCTGGAGTTTGGCGGGTGGGCAGGCGCCTTTTCCAGCACACAATTGCAATTGATGTCTCAATGGGCTCAGCAGGGAAGACAGAAAACAGATGTTGGTGTCATTTGTGCCCAATTAATTGTGACAATGGCTTTAATGTCCTCCCCGACATCGCCCCCACACATTTCCCAGCGAGCTGGAGAACGGCTTTCCACTCATTCCAGTGAGGGGGACGTGCTTGAGAATGAAAAGGCTGAGATTGGAGGAGTGCCCTGTCGTGCTGTAGTGTGGTGTACCACACACTCCAGTGCTGTGTTGTGTTATAGCGTAACATGCAACACTCTCCAGTGCTGTGTTGCAGTGTGATGTGCTACACTCTCCAGTGCTGTGTTGTGTTGTGCTGTAGCATAACATGCCGCACTCTCCAGTGCTGTATTGTATTGTGTTGCAGTGTGATGTGCCACACCCTCCGTCCTGTGTTGTGTTATAGCGTAACATGCCACACTTTCCAGTGTTGTTTTGTGTTGCAGTGTGATGTGCCACACTCTCCAGTGCTGTGTTGTGCTGTGCTGTAGAGTAACATGCCGCACTATCCGGTGCTGTGTTGTGTTGTGTTGCAGTGCGATGTGCCACACTCTCCAGTGCTGTGTTGTGTTGTGTTGCAGTGTGATGTGCCACACTCTCCAGTGCTGTGTTGTGTTGTGTTGCAGTGTGATGTGCCACACTCTCCAGTGCTGTTTTGTGTTGGGCTGTAGTGTAACATGCCACACTCTCCAGTGCTGTGCTGGGCTGTACACCGTGCCTGGATCACTCCATGGTGCATGTCCTGGCTCCTCCCTTGGCCCACTGGGTTTGCTGACTGTTTTTATTGCTTTGGTAGGACAGGACCGGCAGGGTTGGGACAAACAGAGGCTGGAAACGTTCATTACCAACCTTAACTCAGCCCTTTTCCCACCCCAGAGAGAGAACCCCACCTTGTTACTTTACAAACGTCTTTCCATTTGTGTGAATACCAACAGCCGGGTCTGGTGCCGTGACACGACCCCTCGCTCTTCCCCAGTGTGTCGGGAAGGGGTCCCCCTAGGTGAGGGGTTGGGGGGCTGTTTTCTCTGTCTTCATGGCGGAGGTGGAGAAGTTCTGGAGCATTGGCTTGGGGGCTATTGCATCAGTGAATGAGGCCATCCGAGTCCTGGACCAGGAAGATGGCGGAGGGGCTGTAATCATGGGCTGGGTTTGCTGCTTTGTCTTCGGGAGCCATCGATCAATAGGAAGCGGACGTGGTGCCTGGGGAAAAGGCCAGAGAGAAGATCGGGGTTCTGTTTTCCTTTGAGGATTTCCAGACTCCTTTTAGTTCTAGTTCTAACCTGCTGAGGACTTGTCTTCACCGCAGAGTTAACTTGAGTGTCAGCCCCTGTCCCGTCTCCCATCCGCCCACAAACCCTTCACTTGAGTGTGTTGCACCTTTGAGGCTCTGTCTACGCTCGGCCGCAGTGCGGCCCACGGGGGGCGTGACCTGCCGCGTGCCCCAGAGCGTTGCACTCGGACTGTCCGGTGTGGATGCTGCTGGCACAAACGAACAGGTACCTAGGTCACCTTCGCGAACAGGACTGTGTTAACGTGAGTGAGGTCCCTTTTAGTTCGTGCAGTAGTGTCCAGACGGGGCAGCTAGTCCAAGACACTTTGGTGCGCTCTGCAATTCCTGTGGCCTGCACTGTGGTGCAGGGTAGACAAGCCCGACCTCGAGGGGGCTGCCCTGGCCGGAGGCGCAGGCTAATGCTCATTGGCTCCTGACCCAATCGCTCAGTGTTATTTCGCAGGGTGTACGCTCTCACTGGAGCTGGGCTGACTCGACGGGGATTCACCTGAATGCAGATAACTCCAGTAAACCCTGCAGTGAGGACAAAGCCAGACTGCTCGGCTGTTAGATGCTTGTTTGTTAAGTGTCACTCCACGTCCCCAAAGGTGCTGAAGATGGAATCCCTACAGTTCGGGGTAGCCAGGGACGACGAACTCGGTGGGATTCCTGCGCCTACTGGGTACGTCGACTGCACTTTAGGCTGATTGTAGCACAGGTAGGGGTACCAGAGCTAGCTTTAATCTAGCCTGGGTAACAATAGCAGGGAAGGTGCGCTGGCATGGACCCTGCGCAGGCTAGCAAGCTGATGAGTTTGTACGGGGGCAGCTAGCCTGCACTTCTTCACTGCTGCTGTTACCTGGGCTAGGTAGATGAAAGCCAGCAGGGTATGACTCCCTTGTTACAGTCTCTTACGGAGTGTGGGGGAGTTAGAGCCCTGCACCCCCACTTCCTGCAATTCACTGTGACTTTTAGCCAGCCAGTAAAACAGAAGGTTTATTAGACGACAGGAACGTGGTCCAAACCAGAGCTTGTAGGTACAGGAAACAGAACCGCCCCCCATCAGGTCCATTTTGGGGGGCAAGGAGGCCAGACTGTCTTTGCACCTCCCCCCACATCCCCATTCAGCTCCAACTGGGGGACAGGGAGGCCAGACCCTCTCTGCACCTCCCCCCGCGTCCCCAGCCAGCTCCAAAGTGATTCTCTAGCCCCCTTCTTTGCCTTTGTCTCCTTTCCGGGCCAGGAGGTCACCTGATCCCTTTGTTCTTTAACACCCTCAGCTTCCACCTTTGCAGAGAAGGGGCTCAGGCTATTAGTTGCCAGGAGACAGAGTGTCAGCCCTTCTCTGTCATTACACTGGCCCTCTAGGGCTCTGCAACAATCCCCCCTTATTCCCACCACCTAGAGACTTAAGAAATGCACAGGGGAAACTGAGGCATACAGACAGTACTCAGAGGAAACATTAAGAACAGTTCCATTTCGTTACACAGTCACACCGTAAACTGCTGATTGACAGACCCATTCTCTCCGGTCCTGCAAAAGCTGCCAGGGTCGGAAAGCGGCCCTACCGAGCTGACACCTGGCCTTTCTGAATGCCATCCTGGGCATATTGCTAACATGCCCATCATGTGGTGTCTGTGGGTGGAGGCAGAAGACGCCTCAATGCAGCTGTATAATTTTGGAGGTTGTTTTTATAGAAAGCGGAAGTTCATTTTTCCAGAGCGAGTGACTAACTTTTCAATTATGCACCAGCCTATTTCAATATTCCCTTCAAACTCATTTTCCTTGAGGCCTAATGAATGCAGCGCACGGGGAGTTCCTCTCTTTTCCAGGCAGGGCTGAGCTCTGGGACAGCAATAGAAAGTCAGGAGACTTTTCCAGAAGTGAGTGCACTTTGGAAGTTGCAGGTCTCCTAAATGGCAGGTCCCATCCACCGTAAACCTTGTGAGGTGCAAAGAAGTTCTCCTCGAGCAGGAGACTAAAGATGCAAAATTTCTGCCAGGAAGGGGGGGTTGTTTTTGCTGGTGTTAGAGGCAGTAGGAAGCGTGAACGATGGGCTCGGGCTCGTTGTTTCAAATCCATGAAACTATCTCAGCGTCATTCCATCCCTGCTAACCATGTGCTCATGTGATGCCCTGCAGAAGGAGTCGGTGTGACAGGAGCCGACGGGCCTGAGGTCAGCAGGGCTAGACAGCATATTATGGGGTTTGGCAGAGCAGAGCCGAGAGTTCTCAGCTCTAAGTGGCTCCGCACTTCCAGGGACCAGCAAGTCCTGCAGCCTGGGAAAGCAGGGCCCATGCGGCTGCTTACAGCATCTGGGGGCGACCCGGCCAGGGCCATTTCGACGGGCTTGGTGTCTGGTTTAAAGGAAAGAGCTGGAGCTGAAGTGGGTTTGTGGCAGAGGCCTTGCGGGCACGGGGAGGCGCACATGGATTCAGGGGTCGGATTCTGAAACACAAGTGACATTTCTAAGGGCTTGGTTCAGAGCTGAAAGATCTTTGCTAGTGAAATGTGCTTGCACCGTGTGTGTCACATTGCCCACATACAGGATAACAGCCTACTACTACTGCTAGGGCTGGCTCCAGGCACCAGCTTTCCAAGCTGGTGCTTGGGGCGGCATCAAGAA
Organism: Chelydra serpentina; assembly: GCA_037349315.1. NCBI lineage: Eukaryota > Metazoa > Chordata > Testudines > Chelydridae > Chelydra > Chelydra serpentina. Next base: position 2,688,915 of record JBAIAC010000047.1, read on the forward strand.
TGAGGCGGCAATCCGAGTCCCGCGGTGGCAATTCGTTTTCACCGCGGCGGCAATTCGGCGGCGACTGCTTGGGGCGGGAAAATTGTCCTGACTACTGCTACTCTAGTACTCCTTTGACTTTAGTGGCCAAGGTTTCTGCTATGGATCTGAAGGTCCTGGGTTCAAACACCACTGCTGGGGCGGGGGCCACCACCACTACGGGGCGGGGGCGTGTTGTAGTGGCAATTGTAGTATTGTAGTAGTGAAGCCCAGGGGTGATTTCTAGCCCCAGTGCAGCATGAACAATGCAGGATGCAGTGTGCGGAGGGTCCCCTGGCAAGCAGCGTGACACCGTGTTTTCCGTTGGCCTGCCACTCCCTCATGTTTGCAGTGCATCTCTCACGTACATGGGTGTAAAGTCAGTGGGATTACCCTGGTGTGAGCACAGCGGGAATCCGGCCCATGCTCTCTCTCAGCTGCTGTTGGCTTTGTGTCTGTAATGAATCGCTAGAATGGGACACGAGGTTTGTGGCCAGTTAGAACAGAGCTGCGGGTTTATTTTCGTGTTCTTGCAGAGCTTCTGACAAGATTGGTTTTCCTGCTCTGCACATCGCCGCGGCTGTGATTGGCCGTGGTAGGGCAGCATCGGCAGATCGTGCACCGTGGCTGGGTGCAAAGCAAGGACGCATGCCGGCAGGAATAACCAAGAGCCAGGCTCCCACCTACAGCCCCAGCCCCTCGTGTCCATGGCACTCGGGCAGATCTGCCAGATGCCGCAGTGTCCTGCCAGAGTCCAGGCCTCCCGTAGCAGGCACGGCTGAGCAAGGGGCCTGCCCCCAGTGTCACTCTGCACGTCACTCTCTGGTGGTTCCTGCGAAGGGCAGGTACAGTGTCCGGGGACAGGGACATTATCGTTCCAAAGCTCCAGCCCTCTGCCAGCAGGATCTGAGCCCCTTCCACATTCAGACAAGTCTCTGCTACAAAGCTCCTGGCTCCCCCCTGCCCTCTCACCCTTCCTCACACAGACCCACGGGATCCCTGCCTTTGGGGGATTGGGCCCTTCAGCCCATTGGCTGAGCCCCACTGCTGCACCCTGGGGGGCTGCCGCTTGGATGGCACCGTGGCGTGTGCTGGGACGTCCCTGGGCTGGGGAGAGGGACTAGGGAAGGCAGAAGAATGGGGCTAGTCTGGGTGGAAGGAGAGAGAGGGGAGGAGGACAAGAGAGGGAGGTGGCAAAGCAGGAGACCAAGTAAGTTTGGAGGAGCCCCGGCCAGAGCCCCGTTTTCAGCGTGACAGTCACTCACCGGGCTGTTCAGAGCAGTGCTGATGGCTGAGTCTGGGGGGATCACTGGTCACGGCAGCCACCCAAGGAGCAGTGTGCAAGGAAGACACGGGAGACCCCAAGGCACCTCTCCGGTCAGGCTCTCTCATTGCAGCCGCAGTGTCTGCTAGTTAGATGCCAGCAGGACGTCTTGTGTTGCCCCTCAGTCCAGGGCCTCTGCCAGGCACAGCAAACGCGTCTCAGAGAGGGAGGCTTGAGCAGGGATTATTACTACAGATTTCTTGGCACCCAAACCTTTGTTTTATGCTGATGGCTTTGGCTGATTTCTGGAACCCCCTCCAAAAAAAGCAACCTGCAATGTGCTCTAGTTAGGGAGGAGAAAAGACAGGGTAGGAGATTGGCTCGAGGCCCCATGTGCTAGCTCCCAGTGCTGGGGGCTGGAAGGAAGCTGTGACGGGTGCGTTGGCAGGGAGAGGAGCTTGGCTAATCGATGCAAGAACGCACTTTCCGGTCCCGAAGTCACAGGACTCTGCAGGAAAGGCAGCTCACGTGTTGCTCATTTTTTTTGCTCTTTGTTGTTATTCAACAGACACCTCTTTAAAATGTTTGTCATCCAGTCAGGGAGCAGAAACTGGGTCCAAAGGGACTAACCAGAGGCCGTTAATAACCGTGTCCAGCTGCAGTGGACACTTTGTGAGCTTCCCAGAACCTGAGATCTGCTCCCAGGAATTCTGGCGAATCCTCATGAGCAGGGAACACGCCCATGGGAATCAGGGTGGGTTCGCCAAGGAAAGGGGGATTTATCAGAAGCACCCAAGGAATTTAGGAGCACAAATCCCAGCGGCTTTAAATGGGGCTTGTGCACCTAAATCCCATAGACCCGCAAAGTCCCACCCTAAATTCATAATCCGCTTTATTCACAACAGATCATTCAACCAGCTGCAGTTGTGACCGTTCTGTTGAGGGGGGAGGAAGTGCATGTTCACACTCATGCCTCTGCCCCCGTCCGAGGGCCTGTGTCAGGGAATGGCTGACGTGCGTGTTCGTACTAACCTCTCCCCCTCTGTCCCGCAGTGGGATTCTATCAACGAAATGGATGAATTGTTCAGCCCTATCCACACCTACCAGGTCTGTAACGTCATGACCCCGAGCCAGAACAACTGGCTGCGCAGCAATTGGGTCCAACGGGACGGCGCCCGTCGGGTGTATGCGGAGATCAAGTTCACCCTGCGGGACTGTAACAGTATGCCGGGGGTGCTGGGCACCTGCAAGGAGACGTTCAATCTCTACTACCTGGAGTCTGACCGGGACCTGGGCACCAGCACCCGGGAGAGCCAGTTTGTGAAGATCGACACCATAGCAGCTGACGAGAGCTTCACCAGCGTGGACCTGGGGGTCAGGCGGCTGAAGCTGAACACCGAGGTGCGGGGCGTGGGCCCCCTGAGCAAGCGGGGCTTTTACCTGGCTTTCCAGGACATCGGGGCCTGCATTGCCATCGTCTCCGTCCGGGTGTACTACAAGAAGTGCCCCGCGATGGTCAGGAACCTGGCGGCCTTCTCCGAGGTGGTGACCGGGGCCGACTCCTCCTCCTTGGTGGAGGTGCGGGGCGAGTGTGTGAGGCACTCCGAGGAGAGAGACACCCCCAAAATGTACTGCAGTGCGGAGGGGGAATGGCTGGTGCCCATTGGGAAATGTGTGTGCAGCGCCGGCCACCAAGAGCAGAGGGATTCCTGTGTGGGTAAGTCTCTCTTTACCTACGGATTAGCTCTTAAAGGGGGCAAAGATACCACAGGTCAAAATGGGCCCTAGACTATAGGGCTTGCATAATGAGCTTTCACAGCAGAAATGAACCCGTGAACATTCTTATACATTCCAGTGGGTAAGGGGCGGGGGCGGGGTTTGTTTATTTTATTTGATCTTTTATTAACATGTCGACATTCCCCTGCAGTAGGGTGACCAGACAGCAAATGTGAAAAATCGGAACAGGGGGTGGGGGGTAATAGGCGCCTATATAAGAAACAGCCCCAAATATCAGGACTGTCCCTATAAAATCGGGACATCTGGTCACCCTCCCCTGCAGCATTTGCAATCCAGAGACTGCAGCACTGTGCTGGGGCACAGGAACCTGACAGTGACGTTGGCTGGAAACTGACCAAACAGAAGGGAAACGTCCTGGTCTGTTTTCCTTTCCGAGCTGAGGGAATCCCTGCAAGCGAACCGGCAGTGTGAACAGCTGAGTGTGTGAGCAGGTCAGGAAGCTGGGGGGGGGGGGTATCCCCATCAGTGTTATTGGTGACACAGGCAAGGAAAGCTGCTTTGTAGAAAGCTGGGCAGGTCCCTCCAGAAGCTGAGAACTGCTCCGTGCGCTCGCTCCCGGCCGGAGAGAAGAGCCCTCCCTCCTGCAGACCTAAGCGCTGCGTCTCTCTTCTCTCTGGCAGGGAGTTGACAGCAAAGCGAACCAAAGAGAGACGCTGAGATGTATAAAACAAGGTTATCGCCTTAATCCCATCACCAACCAGAGCTGCCCCTGCAGCCCCTAGGGGTGTAGAGGAGAATCCCCTCAGAGCGCCCCCTCCCCAGGAAGGGGTTCATGTTGCCAACTGTATAAACAGTGATAAGGAGGTCTGGTGAGCGGGCAATAGCTATGTCACCGGCTGTGCGGCTGGCCTGGGGCGGCGTGTGTACAGAACTCCGCGCGCTGGGCTCCCCGGGAGACCCCTCTCTGCAGGTTTGTTTGCTTTTGGTTCCTTCAGGCGAGGCTCTGAGAGGAGCAGAGCTTCGACTCTGCAAACAGGGACACCGGGCTTTGTTTGAATGTAGGGGCCAGGCAAGCGGTGTCATTCATCTTACAAGACTTGCCGCAAGCGTAGAACTTTCAAAGTCACATTGGAAAAGAGCCAGGCTCTGCTGGGACCGTTTTCTGCCCCGGGGAGTCCAGAGTTCTGCGGCGTTGGGAGGACAGGCAGCATAAGGGCTAATGTCTTAAATTCCACCTCTCCTGGTGTCTTGGATTTTAGTAAAACCAACGAGGAGTCCTCGTGGCACCTTAGAGAGTAACAAATGTATTTGGGCCTAGAACCCACTTCGTCAGATGCATGGAGTGGAACATACCGCGGCAGGTGTAAATACACAGCACATGGAAAGATGGCAGTTGCCTTACCAAGTGGGGGGTGAGTGATAACGAGCCAATTCAATTAAGGTGGAAGTGGGCTATTCTCAACAGGTGACAAGAAGGGGTGGAAATCACTTCTGTAGTGCTAAGGAGGCCGATGTAATCAGGGTGGCCCATTTCAAACAGTTGACAAGAAGGTGTGAGTATCAACAGGGGGAAATTAGTTTGTGTAGTGACCCAGCCACTCCCAGTCTTTATTCAGGCCTAATTTGATGGTGTCCAGTTTGCAAATTAATTCCAATTCTGCAGTTTCTCGTTGGAGTCTGATTTTGAAGGTTTTTTGTGTTATCCTGGGGTAAATGCGATCGTTGGTTTAACCCTTCCTCGGGTGTCTTGGGGGAGTTATTTCTGCTAGCGAAGGGTTTCTGGTGCTCCGGCGTGTGTAAAGGTGTGTGTGTGTGTGGGGGGGGGGTAGGCAGAAGGTCACCTTTGGCTAGGTAATTTGTAACTAACCCTGCTGTTCTTATCGGAAGTCCATTGTACAGATCCAGTGTCGGATCCTCCACCCCAGGTGCCTGGGCCCTGAGACAGGCCTCTGCCAGGCAATAGCAGTAACAAATCTTTCTTTATCTTGGAAGAGCAAAGAGATTAGAGTCATTAGAGCCTCCCTCTCCCCCTAAATCTGCGCTGCTGTGGGCCGCTCTTCTACTGCAGCTGCCTTGTGGCTCTCCACGACTACACACACGGCATGACTGGAATAGTCCCCAGGGCTCTGCAGCTGAACCCAAGTGGTGGCTGGCCCATGCTTCCTGCAGCACGTCTAGAGGAAAGCTGTGATTGTGTTAGCAAAGTTCCTTGCCTCCTCTGCCCCTCTGGCCCCTTGTGTCTGCCATGTACCCTGCAGTGCTGTGTGGTGAGCTGCCAAACGTATGCTGTGTGTGAGTAGATACAGCTGTGATGGGATCCCCAGGGTACAACCTGGAACTGGGGTACCGCTGTGCCCCCTTCACTCGCCAGCCTGGGCTGTCTCTCACTGTGCTTTGCTAGTGACAAGCAGCAAACCCCTCCAGGTGCTGTTATCACTCAGTACAACATGTGGAGACCCAACACCCAGCTAGATTGCACTAATGCTCCCAGAGACACTCACAAATCACACAGGAAAAGGCACCAGCCAGTTCCCCCCAGCCTTACACCCCAGAGCTGAACCGTCTCGCCCCGGTCAAACGTCTGGCCAGTGTACGTTTATTACTCAGTCCACCTCTCCCTCAATGTGGAGAGGACACGCACCAGCCTTTGTAAACAGCTGAGATTTCCCAAGCACTGCAACCAAAACCCACTGTTTTCGGTAAAATATAAAACAGATTTATTAACTACACAAAGATCGATATGAGTGATTATAAATGGTAAGCATAAAATGGTGGTTCTCAACTGTGGTCCACCGCTTCTTTAGGGAAAGCCCCTGGCGCGCCGGGCCGGTTTGTCGACCTGCCGCGCCTGCAGGTTCGGCCGGTCGTGGCTCCCACTGGCCGCGGTTCGCTGCTCCGGCCAATGCGGGCTGCGGGACGCAGCACAGGCTGAGGGATGTGCTTTCCGCTGCATCCCTCAGCCCCCAGAAAAATCTTGTAACTTCATACACACTGATGCTCTACATATTTGGACAGAACAACGGGTTTCAGCAGCTCATGACCTTTCATATGATATCTTACCTGGCCTGCTCTGTATGAAATACATCCTCATTCCATGACAGGGGTGACTATGAGCGCTCCAGGATGCTGCTTGGAGGTACAGAGTGCCCCAGCAGCGTATACAGGGGCCAGCATTGGTGTCTGCACTAGCTGACAGCAGTACACTCTCTGCGGCTGGGTGTAACTCTTGGTGCCAGCCTCAGCAAGACTCGCTCTCCTTTGGCTGATTCCCGGGGAGAAATCCATTAGAAGAACAGCCGGCCTCCTGGACCCTCCGTCCCCCCCGGTGTCTCATAGACTTTAAGGTCAGAAGGGACCATTATGATCATCTAGTCTGACCTCCTGCACAATGCAGGCCACAGAATCTCACCCACCCACTCTTGCAATAATCCTCTCACCTGTGTCTTAGGTCTGGTCCACACTAGGGTGCAGGATCGATCTAAGATACGCAACTTCAGGTACGTGAATAGCGTAGCTGAAGTCGAATATCTTAGCTCGAATTACAAAGTACTTACCTCGGTTCCACGCGGCTCAGGCAGGCTCCCCCCGTCGACTCCGCTTACTCCTCGCGCCGAGCTGGAGTTCCGGAGTCGACGGGGAGAGCTTCCGGGATCAATTTATCGCGTCTAGATGAGACGTGATAAATCGATCCCAGAACATCGATCGCTACCCGCCGAATCGGGCGGGTAGTGTGGATGTACCCTTAGCTATTAAAGTCCCCAAATCATGGTGTCAATGTAGCACTGCAGTGTAGACACTTGCAGCTATGGAAGGGGGCTTTCTGGGGTGGTGGGAATCCATCCCCACAAGAGGCAGTAGCTGGGCTGATGGCAGAATTCTTCCATTGACAGAGGAGTGTCCACACCAGGGCTTAGGTCTGCTGTATTACATTTCTCGGGGGTGTGAATCTCTCGCACCCTCGCGGTCGACCTGCATGTTAGCTGCAGGCCAGGCCTCTGAACACTGTTAATTAGAGCTGACGCGGTTTGGAGCTCAGTGTGCCAAGGTTATAAGCATGTCACATCTATAGATGTCAGAGCCTGGTATTAGTTCTTCAGTGCCTTTATGGCTCCCTTCGTGCCCCCTGGAGAGCTCAAAGGGAAAGGGAATCTCTTTCTTGCAAGCTGCTCTCATGAATAGGAATTGACAGCAGTCTCCACTTCTCCTACCCCGAGATGAGCTGTTCTTTAAGAAAAGCATCCCCCTTTTTCAGTTCGCAAATCGGTCGTGAGCCCATTAAGTTCTTCCAAGCAGGGAGTGTCTGTGTTTGGTCCGTGCAGCAGAGTTGTATACAAAACGAGAACGATCCTGCTGTCGTTTTTATTTGCTAAACATCGTAGAGGGATTCTGTTCAGCCTGTGAGCTGTTTGCTCTGACGAGTCGCTCTTGGCTGCCTGGAGCAGGTATTGCTCCTCACCCAGGCTGACATGCGTTAACCAGGGCAATACTGAATCATGGATAACGTTGCAGAATGAATCATTTTTTGCTGAAATGCATTACACACTGGGGCTTCAAAAAACCCTGGGCCGCCAGGCTCTCTGCTGGGCCAACTCCATTGAAGCCCACAGTCTGAACTCAAAAAGAAAATAAAAAAGGAATACTTGTGGCACCTTAGAGACTAACAAATTTATTTCAGCATAAGCTTTCGTGGACTACAGTCGCTTCGTCGGGTGCGTAGAATGGAACATACAGTGGCACGATACCAGGAGAGAACCTGGTCCACAGCGTGCCGGTGGCTCTATTCACACGTATCAAAGGAACCGAATTCAGTGCTTCTGTGCACAGCTCAGTTGTGCTTTTCCACTACCACTGTCCAGGGCCCAAATTCCATCCCGTCCCTGCCGGCCAGAAAGACAGTTCTGCTGTTGGCCGTGTATCTCTTTGGAACTGACCCATCATCATCATGAATGTTAATTAGTATTAGCAGCCGCGCCCACTGCGTGCTGGGCACTTTCCAAATACCGACTTGCGATGCTCAGAGCAACCCACGATCTAACGGCAGGCGTTTGAGGAAAGGGAATGGGAGTAAGAATAGGCAAATTGGGTGCAATGTAGACACAGCTGGCTGAATTCTCTGGCGGCATCACACCGTAGAACAGGGGAGTTGGAACTAGGGGCGCTGGTTTAAAGTGGTTTCCATCGTATGTAGGGTTTACAGCAAGCCTGCACAACTCGTAAAGCGGCGAGGGCCATATTACTCCAAAGAAAACAGCTGAGGGCTGAAACCCCCTGGCCCTGCAGAAACACCGCCCCCCCGCAGCGCCACCCGCCCTGTGGAAACAACCCCTTCTTCCCCAGCGCTGGGGTGTGGAAGCCTGTAGAGGGGGAAAGAAACAGCGCGCATAGGGTGACCAGATCACAGCAATAAAATAGGACCCACCCCCTCCCTGCTCAGCCCCACCATCACACCCTTCTTCACCCCCCCCCCAGGGGTCACTATATTACTGCACACAACAGTCAATCAATGCAGTGGTAGATAAATCTCTGCATTATGCATTTTTGTATAACTTTTATATGACTTTGTATTGAACCTTGGTAATATGTTATAGCGGGCCCCTAAGGTAGTATAATTAAAGTAAAAGAAAAATGTCTTTTTGCTAGAAGTAGAATAAGATCTTCCCCCCACTTTGTATTCAATGCCCTGTTGAATGAATGAGGTGTGAATGAGGAAGGCATGGAAGGCAGGCACCTCCAGACAGCTGCAGCCTTTGGAGAGGGGATGGGAACCAGACCAAGGACAATCAAACTTGTCAGGTGGGCTGACTAGAGAAGAGCAGACATACTGACGGCCTCGGGGGTTAGAAGCAAGCACCTTCCTTTGGTAACACCCTCTTTGCAGCATTGGGACAACCCCCAGCCCAGAGACAAACAGCAAAAAGGACCAATGGACACAGTCCCAGATTTTGGGCCGCACAGTGAGCCCACCTACTCACCCCCCCGCGGGCCGCACAGTGAGCCCACGCGGGCTGCATGCGGCCCCCAGGCCGCATGTTGTGCAGGCCTGGTTTACAGTTTCATTCAATCACTCCCAGGCGCCCCCCCGCCCCGTACAAATGCCCCTGCTGCGGAGGGATAATGAGGAAGGGCTGGCAGACCAGCCCGAAGTGGTGGTAGCGTGTGCAATGGGCCAGAGAGGAGCCAGGCTGGAGCACTGGTGGAGTGGAAGGGACGGGGAGGGGCTGACAATGGAGGAAGGGGGTTGGGGGGGGGCAGAGCAGTGCTCAGCCTCGAAGTGGCAGGTGGGGAGCCATGGAGGGGATTAACTGGATCACCTCGCCCTGCTCGAGGAACCCACTCCACGAGACACTGGCAGACTTGGTGCCCCTCTGCCGCAGGCACTGGGGCTGGGGGCTGCAGGCCTCACCTCAGGCTCGTGCCGAACGCCCTGCTGGTGTCAGACAAGGCTCTGGCTCTGAATTCTTTTCAACACAAAGGAGAAGTGGGGTGGGACAGTTGCCCTAAAAACTGGCTCTCTCCCCAGTGATGAACCCGGGGAGAGCGGGAGCTGCAGCCTGTGGGCCCCGCGGGAGGGGAAGAACATAGCACCCTGCTGGTGGGGGAGCAGGTGGCAGGGGTGCGCACCTGAGGGTGTATCTGGTCCCCGCTGCCGGCCATGATAAAGCTCCCATTGACTTCAGTGGGGGAGGCAGGTCTGCAGCAGGGCACATGTAGGTCTTGGCGGCTGTCAGCAGTGGCACGGAGGTGCCCGCAGCAAACAGGTCAGGTTAACACGAATGACTTGAGAGACAGAAGGCCAAGTCTGGGCTCAGGCCCAGGCTAAAGGGACCCCAAAAGGTGAATGCAGAGGGTAGGAGGGAATGGTGCGTATGAAGTAGCATGCTGGGTGCCCATCTGCCTCATCCCACACCTGGGCTTGGGGTTCATCGGTCCCCAGCTCGGCTGCTCTAGCCTCCCATCCCCCAATACTGGCAGGCTCAGGAATGCCTTGGCCAAGATCCGTTTTCCTGACCTGTCTTCCATCACTCTGGCAGGTACTTAGGAAAATGGAGTGGGGGGGAGGAGCCCTCCACTCTTCAAACATCTTTAGCTTTGACAAATAAGGCGCCCGCCTGTGAAAGGCAAAAGGAAATTAATCCGGAATCACATTTTAAACACTGCTCTAAAGGCAAAGGATCTCGTCTTTCATTTCTTCTCCCAGACAAAACGGAATTTCCCTGATATTTATAGAAAGATGATTAGGCCTCCGCAGAGTGATTTATATCATCTCGGCCCAATGGCAGAGAATGAAAAATCGCTGGGGCGCCAGCCACTGGAATCTTGCTCTTGTCCACCTGACAATTAAAACGGCTAATTTCCAATTTTGGCAGATCCACTCGGGTTATAAATCTTTCCAGAAAGGCCCTTTTCACTATGAAAAATGAACTCTGCACGTATCCAGCACATGGACTGTAGCTCCAAAGATCTGCATCCGTTTGCTTGTGTGTGTAAATATATTCCCTGGTTACCCCCTTCCCCAGACTGACACTGGTAATGGGGTGATTGACTGACTGACAGCCGGTTATTGCCCGTGTTCTTGTTGCACTACTATTGGGATTTGCTACAGTGCTTCCTTATCAGAGTGCCCCCTTGTGGCACCGTGTGCTGCAGCAGCCCCTCAATCCCAGTTTCCCAGCTGATCGTCCGCTGCTCCGCCCACCCGCCCTCACCTTCTAGGTTGCAGAGACTCAGCCCTCAGGTGAGGCCACTGACGGGTCAGCCATGACAGGTCTGCCCTCCTGGTGCATTCAAAGTGCACAGGTCTGAAGCAACGTAAACAAATTCTACCTGCACAGCCCTCTCCTCTTCCTTTGGACTGACAGGGCCACGGGCTCTGGCCAGAGTCACTCAGGTACTCGCCGCTGTGTCACTCAACCTCAGTGACATTGTGACGGGATCCCCGGGGTGCAGTCTGGGACTGTGGGATCACTGTGCCCTCTTAACTCGCTCCAGCCTGGGCTGTCTCTCCCAATGCCTTGCTAGTGACAAGCAGCAAACCCCTCCAGGTGCTGTTATCATTCAGCACAACAGCATGTGGAGACCCAACACCCAGCTAGATGCATGAATGCTCCCAGAGCCACTCATGAATCACACAGGGAAAGGAACCAGAGCCAAATCCCCCAGCTCTGTACCTCATGAATATACCATCTTGCACTGCTCAAGAGGGGCAGTGCAGATTTATTAATTGGTTCACCACCTCGTCAATGGAAAGTAGACATACACCAGCCTTTGCAAAACCTGAGCAAGTTGCCACACACTTCATACAAACTCACTGGTAAAGATAAACAGTAAAATGTATTGACTACAAAAGATAGGTTTTAAGTGATTTTTAAGTGATAGGCAAAAAGTCTGAGTTAGTTACCAAAATAAAATAAAATATAAGCACACAGTGTAAACTCTCAACCCTATTAAACTGGGCAACATCTAGGTTAAGCAATTTTTCTCACCCCACTGGATATTGTAGTTCATAGTACACTGAAATCTGGGCCAGTCCCCTCAGTTGGAGTCTTCGGTGCCCTTGTTGCTTGCAGCATAGGTGGGTGAAGGAGAAAGGCCCAGCGGGTGGCCACTGTGTCTGTTTTATACCCTCAGTCCCATGTGCTGGGGAAACACAAGTCCAGGCATGTCGGTGGGGCATTGCTGAGTCTCCAGGCAAGGTTGAGCAATTCCCTTGGTGTGGCCTCATGCAGGTGTGTCATTGAATTGTAGCTCCCTTGCTGGACAATGGCTGTTGATGGGTTGATTGACACCCCACCCCGGTGTTGGCTACTTTCCTTGCTGTTGCCTCTGGGGAGCTAATATCTGGCTGATTCCCCAATTTACAAGCATGTTTTAGTGACAACCATACAACACAATTCTCATAACTTCATATGCATTAATGATACACATCTATGGATAGAGAACTGACTTTCAGACGATCATAACCTTTCCCCTGATACCTTGCAAGGCCTGCTTTATATGCAAGATCACGATTATATACAAATGAGGACTATGGGGGTTAAAGGATGCTCCCCTGAGGTATAGAATGTCGCAGACATCACAATGGGCTTCATTCCTATTTTGCCTTGCGGTAGGGTATTTCTTGTTTTGTTGGTCTCATTATCAGCATCTTCCTACCCCTGCTTGCAGGCACCTGGCCTCCTCCCACCCTGCAACCCCAGCACAAGCACTAGGTGACTGGGTGTGTCGTTCTATCATGGACAGCAGCTTTGTGGGCTCTGGGAAACCAATTGCATTGTGCCTCCATTCCAGCCATTGTGTGGGCCCTGGACCAACGGATGCAGCCGCCGGGTGGGAGTAGGAGGCGTGTCATTCTGCGTAGAAATAAAATGGAGCCTCCGGCCATTTGCAGTCATCAAAGGGTCTCTGGCACTCGGTGTCGGAGCTGGGCTGCTCTCTTGGGAACACCAGCCAGTCGGGCCGGCGTTATTACGTCCTGCTGCCTGAACTTGCACTTTCAGCTGGAGTCAGGGGCTTTTTTACTTATCCCTGAAGCGCTTAGCAGCACTGCTGGGTGCTGTCCAACTGCTCCCAGGTCCCACCCTGCTAGTGTCTGGGAATATTCCTTCCAGTTTGTAGTGCAGAGAGATTTTGGGGGTGTCAGGACTGTGCACATCCAGGTCACCGTCACACTCTCCCCTGGAGACACGCCGAGTTGCTGGGAATTTGGGGTGAAATGGCCAGTCCTTCCAAATTCCTCTTCCCTGTGGCTTGTACCTCTCTCAGAAACTGACTCCAGGGCCTGTTTTTTCCTGGGTTAAAGTCTGTTTAGCAGATGGTGAGCTGTGTGCACGTAGCTAATCCCATACACCTGTTAGGAATATAATCATGTGACTACAAATCTCTGCTCTCTGAAAACTGACCTACATCCATTCACTCAGGCAGCGGATCAGCTGTGGTGATATCTGGCTCTGCAGTGTCTTTGTCTTTGGGGAAGTGTTGATGCAAACAAACACATAGAAACGTGTACAACATGAGCGAGAGGCGTATGGAACATGCTGACTTTAGGATCAGAGCTGGTCGCTGTTCATTTGGAATAACGCTCGTGGAGAAATTAGGGCCTTGTTCCTGGCCTAGTCCCGATTTCTCTGGTTAGCTTTGTTCTTTGTGCCTGTTTACTGGAGAGTTTGAATGCATCATTCCAGCCCACAGGGTATCCATGACTGCGGGATGGGTCACTGAAGAGACACGGGATTGCCTTTGCTTCAGACTGGAGAAGAGCAAGCCAGGGATAGTAAGAGCGAATACTCCTGCTCACCCCCAGACTCCCTTGTTGGCTTGTGACTGTGGGTGTTTAGCAGTAGAACACCCACGATTCCCCAAATATCCTGGTGAACAAACCCCTGCTCGTGCCAGCGCTGACTGATAGCAACCCCGACCGGGCATGGGCCAGCGCTGGCCCATAGCGACCCTGAGCGGGCACGGGCCAGCGCTGGCCCATAGCGACCCCGAGCGGGCACGGGCCAGCGCTGGCCCATAGCGACCCCGAGCGGGCACGGGCCAGCGCTGGCCCATAGCAGCCTCGACTGAGCCATAGCGAATACCAATGGGGCAGGGGCCAGTACTGACCCATAGCGAACGCCGACCAGGCGTGGTTGAATCAGACACGGAGACAGAACCTGAGCTTCCTGTAATGAAACACTGAGCCAGACCTTGACCAGCTCCACTCTGTCTGGACATGGTGCCTGGGCTGGGAATGGCAGGTGGAGCCTTCAGACCCCATCCTCCCCCCAAGGAGAATGGAGGGGGTGGGGGAAGGTGACCTGGCAGGTCCTTCCCGTCTGCGATCCCTCCAAGTCAGTGAGACAGAGAGAGGCTCTGGCACTAATAGGAAATTGCCAGTCTGGGCCTCCAGGGCCAGGGGGCCTTTGCACTCGCAGGGAGCAGACAGGTTTCAGGGCCCCATGCGGCTGGCTCCGGCGCTGGTGGGACGGGGGTGGTGGAAATGGGTTTGGGAGCCCGGTTAACCATCTGGAAGCCGGTTCATTGTGTTCCAGTCACTGGGATTCATGCTGACGAACCAATCAACACATTTAATGGACCTTAAACCTTCCTTGTGGGCAACTTTAAGCGAGCAATGAAAGCACCGCAGCATGGCTAATTACCAGGAGACAGACCTGGCTTGGTAATTAGATGCTTGTGAGTACAGTCTTGCAGCCATAGCCATTGAGCAACAAAGTCAGGAGAGGAAAATTTGTGTCCTACACATGTGTGGGGGAGGGCGGCGGGGGGAGCAGAGGAGTGTGGGGGAAGGGGAAGGGGAAGGGCACCATCGGATTGTCCTACGTGAGGTAACCGCTGAGGAGTGATGCTTTCTGGGAATGCTAGTGGCGTGACTGTCTCCCATACAGAAACCTGGGAAGCACTAGACATATGGGCAAAATGCCCTGGGCCAGACCCCCGCTGGCGTAAATCAGCACAGAAGTAGCACAGCAGCTGCCTTTGAAAGTTCTCCTTTGCGGGGTCCAGGGAGTTCTTGGTGACTATAGAGGGCGGTGGGCGGGTGCAAGCCCCGAGACGTGTTTCTGGCTGGGGGGAAGCGGTGGAGAACCCTGGCATCGTTTGTTAGGATTGCGGGGACGGATGGCCGGATATTTGTTCGCTGCGCTCAGCAAACAGCATCGCCCCGGCCCCACAGAGCATTTGAGGATCTGGGGACATTTTCAGGACAGTTCCAAGAGCCCAACTTTATGGGGGATTTTTGCAAAAGTGGCAAGAGAGCAGTTTGCAGGAGCATTCATTTCCCTGCAGCTGGAAGGAGACTTTTAGCTCGGCCCTGAGCAGAAGGCCCAATGCCTCAGTGTACCGGGCACTGCGGAGGATTTTCTGTGCCATTTCGCAGGGCTCAGCATAAACTCCTCTTCTGCTAGAGTCTCTAATTCCAGAGTCACATGCTGCTGGTTCTACAGGACACCTGCTGCCCTGGACGCACAGGAGGGTTGGTGAATGAGGCAGTGGGTCAAGGCATAGACTCATAAGCCTATGTATACATGAGGGGCTGAATTAGGGTCACCCTGGCTCAGGCCCTTGGTTTTCTCTAACCCCCTTTTCATGCTGCTGGTTTGTGTGTAGCAGCCTCCCACAGTGACTTCGGGGGGGTTTTCCGGGTGCCTGGGAAGCAGCCTGGATTGGCCACGCCGGTGGAGATCAGGCACTGGTCTGCGTGGGGCAATGGCCGGTTCCGACGTGGAAAGCCCTGTCTCCCTGTGCTGGTAGCTCTGTCCCAGCCAGTCAGATCACTGCCTGGGGACTGTGCATGCGTCTCAGATACCTCGCTATCAGGCCCGGTCAGTGGTCACCTAAAGTGATCTCGGCACCTCAGTGGCATTCGCCTGGCTTGGTCCGCCTTGGAGACGAGGCTTTGCCGTGTGCTTCTTCACACACACTGTGTTTGTGACACAGCGGCTCAGAGAGCGAAATGTGCATTCAAATCATGCATCGTTGTGACTCCAAAACACGCCTGGATCCAGACACGCCGGCAGAAATCCTCAACTTTTCTGAGGCTGGCTCTGGCCTGCTCTCTAGGACGCGTGAGCTGGGAGCGACAGACGCAATCTTGCTGTTGTTGACGTCAGTGGGACAGAACTGGCACTGTGTTTGTGTGAACACGTTGCCTTCGATTGAGCACGAGGGCGTTTCTTTAAGTGCTCACTGGCTGGGGCCGTTAGCTCAAGTGGCTGAGGGCTGTGCTGACAGACCAGGGGTCTAGCTTCAGTTCAGTAGGTGTGTCGGGCTGTCTTGTGGAGAGGGGATAACCTCGCTGTTACGTTCCTGGAGACACCCAGAGTCCTGCTGGAAGATTGTAACGGAACACGGCTGTTTCGTAGCATTCAATGAGGACACACAAAAACCCGTAACAGAGAGAGATCAGGCAGGCTGCTTCCAGAAACAGAGGCACAATTCACCCTCACCGTACTGTAACTGACTCAGACGGCGTGTGGCTTCCCCAGAGTCCACTAGCCTGCAAGCAGGACCAGGGAATCCCTCACGCTTTGTCATTTTTAACACACTTTCCTGTGCGCCGCACCCCATTTTTAGGCTGCAACCAAACTCTCATTATCATTTGATCCCCCTTGTAACTCCCGTCCTTCCGCCTGCCTCCCCCAGCCCGCCACCAGAAGAAGGAAAACCCGCTGGTGCTTTCAGAAATGTGGCTTGAGGCTCATTGGCAGCTTGACAGTGTCTGATTACGCTGAGTGCGGACTGTCTGAGAGTAAAACGCTTTCAAATGGCTCCGATTAGTGATGTTTTGCAAATTCCCGGGTGTTTCCTTGTGTCCCTCGGTCTACCCAATGGGTTCACAGGAGCCCACAACCTTGGAACATCCTAGGGGGAGAGTTTTGTATTTTCTCATGCAAAGTGCAGTGTTCAAGGGACGGTGCAGTAACATGTTTAAACAGCTGCTGCTCTGTGAAAAGGAGACTCCATTCTCTGGCAATGCTGACACTGGGGAAAAACAAACAGGCCACCCGGCTGACAATACTTTCATCCTTGGCCTCTGAACTGGCCTGGGTCGGTTTTTGGAAGCGAAGGAACCCAGGATCTGGGAAGAAGAGTCCTCTCCCTCCGTGCTCCACCCGAAGCCCCTAGCTGGAAGGAAATGCATCTCCGCCAGATCACAGCAAAGTGGGCCCACTTTCTGTGCTCCATTAAACCAGCTGTAGCATCGGTCTGGTGGTGCTGACCCACTTACATCACATACGCCGAGAGCTGCAGATGGACGGACCAAGCATTATTAGCCGCATAGCCTAGAGACAGTAACTAAGGCTCAGAGAGGTGCAGCCCATCAGCTTAGCGGCCCCGTGGATTTGCATGCCCAGCAGTGTCTGTGGAATTCAGTGATCTGGGCTCTGGCCAAGATCCTCGGCCGGCTGGCTGTGCTGTGTCTGCCTGGCTCATGTAGCTAGGTCAGCGCCTCAGGTGTGCTTTGGAATAGGCTGGGTTCTGCAGGAGCTGTTATTAGCTTGGCTAGCAACACTCGCCCCTTTAATGTAATAATCCAGGGATATGGCCAGTCTCGTTTATTTATACAAAATGTAAACCCGCGTCTTCATTTATTACCCGAAAGTCACGCGAAGACCAGTTAAAATCGTAAATCTTACATTGCCCACCTGAAAACCAAACCCAGGCCGTGTCACTAATGGGAATGTATTAAACTACTGGGGTCTTTTCCCTGAGGCTTTTGAATTGTTTGTATGTGGACAGTCCCGATGAAGGGCTGGTGTGCATTTCGGGTCCGAGTTAAGGAGACGGTGCTGTGATGAAATAAACATTCCTTTCCACTTGGGAGAATAACGCACTCCCTTGATTTTTAAGCACCTGGGCCTTGTCAGTGGCGTGAGAGACAGGTTTGCTGTTGTCACCCAGCTGCCTTCACTGGGTTTGGGGGCTAAGAGTTTGGGGTTTGAATCTTGTTTCTTTTCCTTCAGCCATCAGCATTGGGTAGTGAAGCAGAATCACTGGAGTTTGACCAGGGGTGAAAGTAACTTACAGGACTTACCTGTACGCCAGAGTCCTGAGTGGGGGCGTGGCCTCAATCGGAAGAGGTGTGGCCTCAGCCGGAAGAGGCAATTTAAAGGGCCCGGGGCTCCCCACAGTGGCCGGAGCACCGGGCCCTTTAAATCACCGCTGGGGAAGCTGATACGGAAGCATGACGTACTGGCTCTTGCCGGTACACCGGACCGGACCGGACCGGCTTACTTTCACCTCTGAGTTTGACCGACTGGGAAATAGTCCGAGGTTCCTGGAAAAGGGCTCTCGGGCTCAGGGTGCCTGGGAAAGGCAGGCACATCCAGAGGCCTCTCTCCTCAGGGAATGAGGCAGAGGCTGTGTCCGAGCAGGATGTTGGCGGTAGGTGTAACTGCCGAGGAGCTCACACAAGACACCCATAGCCAGGCTCTCTGAGGTCAGGCAGGGCCACTTCACTTCGAAACACGAGTGCGGGAGCTCAGGGTGTCTGGAGAGAAGACTCTGAGTTTGCTCATTGGGCCTGGTTTTCCATTGCCCTCCTTGCCTGGCCATGGACACCAGCATGATGGAGGCGTAAGTTGCTCCAGTTCTAGCAGTTCACATTTGGTGCCAGTGTGTACCAGCAGCCCGGGTGCAAGGCCATGTAACCCTACCCCGCACCGCGCTCCCGCTGGGCGTGGGCACGGTCCCAGCACACAAGGAAGATCACTACCCTTCTAGCTCCAGAGCGGAGAATGCTCACCTCGAGGACCTGTCCTCTAACGAGCTCTCGCGCCGGACTGAAACCCAGAGTCTACCCAGGCCTCGGCCGTGGACTTGTGTGATCTTGGGCAAGTCCCATGGTGCCGTGTTTGCCCCTGTGTCAATGGGGAGGATGAGAACACTGCCCTAGGCACCTTCCCAGGAGCGTGGGGAGGCTCGTCTCATGGATGTTGGCAACGCCCTGGGAGGTGGAAGGAGCTAGAGCAGGGCGGTGTGTGTGTGTGTGTGTGTGTGTTACTCCTTTCCCCTCACACCCACACAGCAGTCACACTATCCTACGTTTGCACACAACAGGTTGCAGCCTGATGAGGATCTGGTGAAGCACTGTGCATTTAGCCATGCCCCCCTCCTGTGCCCTGTCCCCATGCCAGACTCTCACCACCGCAGGAGTTCCATGGCAGGGCAGATACTGGGCTGCCCCTTCAGGACATCATGCCAGCTGCAGGAGGGCCCGGGGTAGGGCGGGGGGTAACCCCCGCTGTTTTGTGCTTCTCTTTTTCTCTCATTTGCATTATGCACAAGCCAGGATCTTTGTCTCCGGAGCCCTTTGGCTGCCCTTGCTCTGAGGCCAGACTCCCAGTGCTGCCCAGAGGGGAGCTGTGTGCCAAGCTCCAAGGCACCGGAGCTGGGAGAAGTCAGCCGCTCTCGCTGCTTCGTGGCCTCACTCAGTCACAGCCGTGTATTCGTGCCATGGGCTCAGCACTGCCTTTCGTTTGATGCTGAGCTTTCTGGTAATGGACAAGTGGCAAATGCCACAGTATTGCTCTGGGAACAGGGGTCATCCCCATCTGAGCACCCCAGGCACGGGGACCGGCCCCGTCTGAGCGCATGGGGATTGGCCACATCCGAGCGCACGGGGCATGGGGATTGGCCACATCCGAGCGCACGGGGCATGGGGATTACTGAGGCACTTTTAGTTCAAAATGCCTTTTACTCTAGATGCAGGAAAGCAAGGAGAAAGACCAAGGTCTCCCGGAGAGAGCACAGTGTGTGCCTTCTCTGTAACCGGCTGCACCACCGCGGAGAGGAAAATGGGTGCTGAGGGTGCTTAGAAAGCCGAGTGAGCCGTGCGCACAAACAAGGTTCCATAGGGAAGTCCCAGCTCACTGGAAACTCGACATGTCTCAGTGTGATTGTGCCCTTCTTGGCCAAATGCTGGGGAATGTGATCGGCCCCCGATGGATGTCCATGTATTGGTGTTTTCACCAGCCTTAGCTGAAAGCGAGGCTTGTGGTTTGCAACGCTGAGGAAAGGGCCTAGGAAGAGGCCCTGCACCCCGAGCCTGCTGGGACGGTCACAGGGCGTTTGCTGGTCAGGACAGATGGGGAGCTGCAGATTCCTGGGCTCATGGGTGGCAGGTAGGGGAGGCTGTGCCACCGAAAACAGCCAGGCCTGGCCCTGCCCACACTCCGCCCCCTGGTCCCCGCTTGGGCTGTGCTGCTGGGCTCCAGGGCTGGGGCCACACCGCCTGCCTTCCCGGGGCTGCAGCAGCACCGCTCCCTCTCGGCACACCGGGGCCGGGGTCCCCTCTCCTGCCCCCGCCCATCCAATAACCTTGGGTGTGAACAGCTGGGCCCAGGCCCCAGGGATCTGCTCAGAAATGGAGCTGTGGCCTCCCCGGTAATGCAGACCAGAGGCAGAGCGAGAATTGGCCATCTCAGCAGCTGGGCTTGGCACGGAAGCTCCTTTCCCTTGTTGGCGAAGTGGCGCTGGCTCTTGCCAGGCCGGCTGCCGCTTGCCGGCTCCCCAGAGAGTTTCCTGTTTCACAGGCAATAGGCTGGTTATTGTTCCCTTCACTGCGTGGGAAATGCAGCTCACTCCTCGCTCTCCTCTGGCTGGGAGCCCTTCAGAGGCTGCCTGCCCCCTCTGCCACCGCGCCTCTCCCCAGCACTGTAACCGGGCCATGACCCCGCTCCCCGAGACTGGGGAGCCGGCCCTCGCACTCCCCCCTGCAAATCCCTCTGAGACTGGAATTGTCAGACAGGCAGCCGCACGCACGGCAGCCCCTGCCTGAGCAGCCTTGCCACCGGCCTTCCTCGGGCCCCCGGAGACAGGGCCTGTCACGCAGACAGCGCAGGCTTCATGTCTGGGCTGTCGTCCTCTCCAGAGGATCCCAGGCTGCTATCGATTTGCTGGCACTGAATGGCAAGTGCACGGGGCCGCTGTCACAAGAATGAACCAGAGGCCGCGGGGGCGATCTGGCCACCTACCCTCTTCCCATTAGGCGTGGGGCATCCTGGAGCAGCGAAAAGGCTGGGGCTGGCCCAGCATGGACTCCATCACCCCGAAGGGGCACAGTCTTCCCCAGGGGCGGGGCTGGGGCCATGGATGCAGCCACCTCACTGGGAAGCTGAGACGGCTGTGGCACAGCCGGCCCTGGAATCAGAGGGAAGGAGAATGGGCACAGGCAGCCCCTGAGTTAGAAGAGGAGTCCTTGGTGCAGCCAGCCCCTGAGTAAGGGAGAGGGTAGAAATGTTCCCTGGAGGGGGGCAGGCCCGCAGCAGTCCTGGGGAAGGGGAGAGAATGCCGGAGGATGTGAAAGGCCTTTACTGCTATGGTTTAAAGGGAGGTTCCCGTTGGTCTCCAGGGAATGTTACCTGCCTATGCCCTATGTTAGCAGGGCTTCCTCCAAGACAGCAGAGCCCAGCTGCTGTTCCCGGCTGGCAAGCCAGGGGTGGGGTGGAGAGACAGCTGGACAGCTGGCCTGGGAATACTTGGGGCACACCGTGTCCTGCCCTGGTGCTTCCCAAGGTAGCTTAGCTCCGGGAACTTGGGCCAAGAGTCTTCCAACTTGCGTCGGGGTTTGAAGATCCTGCCGGGATGCGCCTGGTAATTCAGTCCACATGTAGGGAGATACTTTTATTTATCAAAGAGAAGAAAAGCACCTCCCCTGCCTCCCCCATGTGGCTTCATGGTAAGCACCCCGCTAGGCCAGGGCCCAGATAGCCAGCTTTCCCCGGCCCTACCCAGGCCAGGGCACTGCTGACCTTGCTCTTCAATTCGTACCAATATTTATTTACATTGCCTTGGAGCCCCGTGGTGCCAGGCGCTGTACAAACATGGAGCAAACAGGTAGGCTCTGCCCCAAAGAGGGGAGGATCAGAGTCTAAGACGAGACAAAGCAGTGGTGGGCTCACGTAGACATGTTGGGGAACCCAGTGAGATGTTCGGGCCAGCGTAGGGGGCTGTGGTCACAGCTCACCAGCTGCCCAGCTTTGTCGAGTTTTTCGTAGGCTGGGTGGCAAAGCGGGTTTGAAGGTGGGAGTTGCTGGCTTTGTGGATGTTAACCGAACTCCTCCCACAGGAGAGGGGAAGTGCGATGGAGCTGGGAGCACATGACTTATGAGGAGAGGCTGAGGGAACTGAGATTGTTTAGCCTGCAGAAGAGAAGAGTGAGGGGGGATTTGATAGCTGCTTTCAACTACCTAAAAGGGGGTTCCAAAGAGGATGGATCTAGACTGTTCTCAGTGGTAGAAGATGACAGAACAAGGAGTAATGGTCTCAAGTTGCAGAGGGGGAGGTTTAGGTTGGATATTAGGAAAAACTTTTTCACTAGTAGGGTGGTGAAGCACTGGAATGGGTTACCTAGGGAGGTGGTGGAATCTCCTTCCTTAGAGGTTTTTAAGGTCAGGCTTGACAAAGCCCTGGCTGGGATGATCTAGTTGGGGTTGGTCCTGCTTTGAGCAGGGGGTTGGACTAGATGACCTCCTGAGGTCCCTTCCAACCAAGAGCTTCTATGATTCTATGAAAAGGTTTAACAACTGAGCGCTGAAAGCTGGCGGTGGGGCCAAGAGCATGTGAGAGATGACGGAGAGGCCCAGATGGGCCTGGAGAGTGAAGACAAGTCATTCATGTTTCTGGTTTCAAATCTTTGAGGGCCTCTTTGACCATTGGACTAAATAGCTTGTCCGTGTGACTCCTGGGAAAGGGCCTTCTCCCAGAAGAAGTCCTTTCACCCAGACTCCTATCTGGTAATTCGTGGGTCCCGCTCGTCTCCTCCATGCGGTGTCATGTTCTGTTAGCGCACGGGATTCCATTCTTAGCCCACCAAGTCTCTGCACTTGCCTCAGGTTTCCAGTAAATTAGGGGACTTCGGCACTCTGGAAATTCCCTTCCGCAAAAGCAGAGCACAGCACCACTCAGCTGGGAAATCCATCACACACAAAAAGCCATTGTGAGGAATAATTATTTCCCACCATAATTGCATTTTGACTACAAAATTCCACCCGCTTTGCAATGTGCTGTGATCCCTCTTGCACTAATGGGCCACTGTCCTGTCTCTCGTGATATCAGTTACACCCAGGCAACGTGAGTACACCATCAGTGCAGAATGGGACCAGCAGTGGGAGGGCCCAGAGGGTTGTGGTTTGCGGGTGTTGTACTCCACTTTGCAGCAGAGGTAGAACTGACAACATGAGCGAAAAGCAGAGGAGAATCAGGCCATTCAGATCAGCCCTTGGTACTGACTGACAGGCATTATTTGGTGAACACTCAGGGACCCACATGGGAAATGCATTTAGCTCCCACTGGGCAGGGTGTGCGCGTCGCAAACATGGTCCAGCCCGTGGGAAGTGACACCGGGGGAAGCTGCATGAGTGCTGTTTGTGCTGCCCCCTTGTGCGGCGAACCAGAGGCCTGTCAATCCTGCCACTTCCTCCACAGTTAAATTCACAACAACAAAAACGCACACACCTTGCAGCTCCCCCTTTCCTGTTGGAACACTGCCCACAACTACAGTTCAGTCTGGGACACAGCCAGCCTGGACTGCCGTGGCCCCAATTTGCACAACTAGAAAAAACAAAGAGCGTCTCCGTTCTTGGCTGCTAGCACATGGCCCTGTGGGACTCGGCCTATTCCATTGGTCGGCTGCAAAATCTGTAAACTTGCCAGGCAGCTGAATTTGATGCCCTTTGCTTGCACATATGCCACTGGCTGGTAATCCCACACTCAGGGCTTCTTTAGCCTGGCCAAGCTCATATTGGAAAGAATTCTCCATTGTCTTTCTTACTGACGCCAGTTCCTCTCCTATTGGGGTGAATTCTGCTCCGCTGTAAATAATGTATGTGAGAGGCAAGGCGGGGGAGGGAATATCTTTTATTGGACCATCTTCTGTTGGCGAGAGAGACGAGCTTGCGAGCTACACAGAGCTCTTCTTCAGGCCTGGGAAAGGTGCACCCAGTGTCACAGCTAAATACAAGAGTGAACAGATAGTTTAGCATAGATAGCACGTATTCTAAGGGACCATTCAAGGTGAAGTGGCTCATACTTATGCTGAACTATCTGTATTTACTCAGTACCTTTCCCAGACCTGAAGAAGAGCTCTGTGTAGTGTTATCATGTGTTGGTGGCGGGGGTGTGTCCTCTCTGTGTGCTGCACCGGCTCTGGCCAGATAGCCCGTACAGCTGACGCTGATCAAGCTGCCCACAGAGACCATGAGACTTGGTTGAGTAGCGAAGGCACTTGGTCAGGTTTATTGTCGACGAAGCATGGTCCTAGATGTATGCCTGTGACAATGGACCAGCTCAGGCAGTGGCGGGACTTTCCACTACCCTCTAGGCTGGACACCGACACCCCTCCCCCCGCCCCGAGATACCTCTTTATACACCAATACAAACAAGTTACGTATTGCCCCTCTGATGCGGTTAGTTACCACCCATTACCATGTACATGTTGGTTCGATCAAAACACCTCTATCCATCACACTCGCGTCCTGACCTTGTCTTTAGGACCTGTCAGTGTGTTCTCATTATCTTTGGTGGGGGGGTTGTACCATATTTGATATCAGGGTGTTCTGGTACTACCCTTCTGGAATGTGCTTGTGTGAGTGTCCTGTGCCTAGCATTTCTTAGGAATGTGTGTGTTTTTGCAATACCAGCCCTGTTGTTGCCAGGTTCTGTTCTGTTCTGTTCACAGCCTCTCTCTTGCTAACTTCGCTTTATATTAGCAAAGCTTGACCACTACTTTAGTTCAGGCCTCGGGCCTCACACCGGGCCTCTGATACAAGGCCTTGTCTCAGGCTCCCTTTCTGCTACAAGTGACTCGAAAGCTTGTCTCTCTCACCAACAGAAGTTGGTCCAGTAGAAGATACGACCTCACCCACCTTGTCTCGCTAATATCCTGGGACCGACATGGCTACAACAACACCGCATACAATAGTGTATGTGAGCATATGCAATGTTCTCTCCAGTTTGTCAAAGGCCTGCGGCGTATCCAGCTCAGTCCATCCCACCTCAGTCTGCGACGGGTTGCCCCCTTTATGGTGCCACCGGATGTACTGGGATATTGCTGAGCCCACCTGTTCTGCCAGCCTGGGTCCCCTTTTACCCTGTCTTGCTGAGCCAGGTTCTTAGGCCTCCTCCAGCACACACACACAGAGGGCCACACCGAGCTGCAGAAAGACACAGACACTGAGATCAGCTCTGGAAAGGCTCTGCTTAAGGGACTTGCCCCAGCTCCCAGGTGTCCACCTCCCTTGGAGTGCAGACCCAAAGGTACATTATGAAATCTGCCTCCTCCCTCAGTGTGGAGGAATGTATGCACAGCCTCTTCTCCCCCGCCCCACCCCCCAATTATGAATTGCACAAACTGGGTTTCAGAATAAACAAAAAACAAGTTTATTAACTAGAAAGAGTAGATTTTAATTAATGCCTGGAGCTCCGAATGCAGCCCATCAGAGAGATCAGTGGGTTTTATTTATCACAGGCTTATGCCGAAGGAATGGATTGCAGGAGGCATCACCCAGGAGGGAGCTGTGTGGGAGGAAGAGCGGCTGGGTTTGCTACTGCATTTCATAAAGACTCTGCAGCATGCTCCTTATTGTACAGCACTGACAGTTAGCAGAGCCAACAGTTCCCCCAGACTGAATCACAATCTCTCTGGCTGTAGCCTACACCTGTGCAGCTCTAAGGATGCTCAGAGCTAAACAGCATGGCATTGTGATGGACATGAGCAGGAATCACCAGCCACAAGAGTAGCTTTGCCCTCGCGTGAGGCAGGAGAGGATTCCGTAGCTGCATTGGCGCCGCAGGACTGGTAACGTGCCTTGGCCAGTAAAAGCAGGTGATACAATTCCCCAGGAGCATCACTATTGGGCGAGACGGGGCTCTGTCTATAAATGCAGCTGCATGTTACAGGGATTTACTTCCTGGAGGGTTCCAATCTTCCATTTAATTCCTAGACTAAAAAATACATGAAGCTAAACCCAAGGCTGAGAATACATCTGGCAAAGCAGGGGAAAAAGAAGTTAAGGGGAAAGACTTGTGGGGGGAGGGATAGCTCAGTGGTTTGAGCATTGGCCTGCTAAATCCAGGGTTGTGAGTTCAATCCTTGAGGGGGCCATTTAGGGATCTGGGGCAAAAATTGGGGATTGGTCCTGCTTTGAGCAGGGGGTTGGACTAGATGACCTCCTAAGGTCCCTTCCAACCCTGAGATTCTATGATTCTATAGCAAACAGAACAAAGCAGATTACTGAGAAAATAAAACAAAGACGCAAACTAAGCTTGATTCACTAAAGAAACAGGTTACAACATTTAATTTCTCACCCTAAATGTTGAATTAGGCAGTATGCAGAGTTTCTGTAGCTCAGAGTTCCAGTTATTTCTTCTTACAGACTGGACCCGTGTCTCAGTCTGGACTCACCCCTGCCTTTCCTTTCATGTTAGTTCCTTTGTCCCTTCAGGTTCTTTCAGCAGTCCTTCTTCATGGGTAGGCAATGGAGGAGATTCCCATTTGCCTTCCTCCCCACCCTTAAATAAGATTTAAATAAGGCGGGCATCTTTTGTTTCCCCAACTTGACACACACACCCTCTCCTTTTAGTGGAAAGTTACAAGAAGTCCAAGGTAATGGTGACAAGACCACCTGACCTAGTAGTGTCACAGTTACATCCCAGGGTGTCTCCCAGGAAGGAGAGAGATTAATATCTCCACAGTCTTGTTGTTTCTTTCTAATGGCCCATCAAATCTGATGGCCTGTTGTCTGGTGGGTGTCTTCCAAATACACACCCAGTTGTCATTGTTACGTAGTCCATATTCCTATCTTTAGATACAGAAATGATACATGCATACAAATTGGATAATCACATTCAATAAATCATTTCCAATGATATCTCACATCACCCATCTTGCACAAAATGTATTGTCATATGCATATCCTATGTATATTTCCATAAAGAATATGGAGTGTAACGTCCCACAATCCACTTCTCGCAGCAAGATAATTATCATCGACTCTCAGCCTAGGCTGCATTGGTTTGAATTACAACAGGCCTGCTCCCAGCCCAAGCTTTTCATTGGCTTGTGTTGTCTCTTGCTTGTACAGGGTGCTGGCGCCTAGCAAAGTGCTTCTTCCATTCAGTCCCAACCTCCACTGTGCATGGAGTCCCACTGCCACAGAAGGGGTCAGACCCAGAGGTGAGCTGAATCAGTATGCATGGAAGTGGGCCCACTCCACCATCCATGTGATTCCTTCTGTGTGGCCACACCATGGTGAATTTGGCCCAGAGAGTGGGTGGAAGGAGATGGGGCGAGTGACGGGGCCCATGGGCATGGGAGGTTATTCTAGTTGTTGGCTAGACTGAAGGTTGGAGAGGGGTGGGATGAGGGAGAGTGGAAAGGTTGAAGCTGCAAGAGACAGCCCTGGCATGACGTCGGGTGTTGGCAGGAGGGTTGGAGAGAGGATAGGTGGGATTTAGAAATGTTACGGAGGGGGAAGCAACAGGATTTGGTGCAAGGCTGGATGGGGAGAGAGAAGAAATGGGAAGGGTCCCAGATAATCTATTGGACATTTTCATTAATAACTTGGATAACAGAGGACAGTATGTTTATAAAACATGCAGATGACACCAAGCTTGGCATGGTTACAGAAACTCTGGAGGACAGGATTAGAATTCAAAACAGCCTTGATAAATTGGAGAATTGGTCTGAATTCAGCAAGATGAAATTCAGTAAAGACAAGTGCACAGTACTTCACCTACGAAGGAAAAATCAAATGAAAATGGGGAACAACTGGCAAGGCAGACTGCTGCGGAAAAGGATAGAGGGGTTATAGTGGATCGTAATCTGAATGTGAATGAACAATGTGATGCAGGTGTGAAAAAGGCGAAGCTCATGCTGGGGTATATTAACAAGAGTGTCCTACATAAGACACTGAAGGTCATTG
Source organism: Chelydra serpentina (assembly GCA_037349315.1). Taxonomy (NCBI): domain Eukaryota; kingdom Metazoa; phylum Chordata; order Testudines; family Chelydridae; genus Chelydra; species Chelydra serpentina. The sequence continues at coordinate 2,716,359 of JBAIAC010000047.1, forward strand.
TCCCACTCTACCGACTCTGGTGAGGCTTCAGCTGAAGTATTGTGTCCACTTCTGGAGGCCTCACTTTAGGAAAGCTGTGGACAAATTGGAGAGAGGAATGATCAAAGGTTTAGAAAACCTGATCTCTGAGGAAAGGTTAAAAAACTGGGCATGTTTAGTCTTGAGAAAGTGTTGAGAAGACTGAGGGGGGACCAAGTAACAGTCTTCAGCTATGATAAGGGCTGTTATAAAGAGGTGTGTGATATATTGTTCTCCATGTCCACTGAAGGCAGGACAAGAAGCAATCAGCTTAATCTGCAGCAATGGAGATTTAGGTTAGATACTAGGAAAAAACTTTCCAACTATAATTATACGGGTGGTTAAGCATTGGAATAGGCTACCAAGAGAGGTTGTGGAATCTCCATCCTTCATTTTTAAGAACAAGTTGGACAAACACCTGCCAAGGATGGTCTAGATTTACTTAGTCCTATCTCAGTGTGTGTATGTGGGGGCAGGCTGGACTAGATGACCTCTTGAGGTCCCTTTCACCCATACCTTTGCTTGATTCTGTAATCCTTGGTCATAAACTGGAGAGACAGCAGGAGTGGGGAGCTGACAACAGAGATGGAGAAGGAGGCAGGGAAGGGTTGTGGGGAAGGTGAAGTTTATATCTTGCCATGTGTCAGTTAAGAAGCAGTGGCAAATCCCCGCAGAGATAACAGCGGGACAGGACAAGCAGGGGCCTGGGCAGAGGAGGTGGGTGGTGTACATTTGTAAGGGGATAAGAGACTGTGAAAGCAGATGGGGTCACAGGAGCAAGAGCAAAGGGAAGTAAAGAGAGCACCAAAGACAGCCATCATGGAGAAGGAGGAGGAAGACACACTGAAGGTAGTGCTGAAGGCGCTGTTAGCAAGCTGGGAGCTGAACCAGGAAACAGCAGCATCACGGACACCCATGCAAGAGAGAAGTGAGAGCTTGATAGGGTCAACGGCAGAAGGGATCAAGGAGAACGAATATGGAGACAAGGCTCAGGCTGGGCCAGGAAGGGGCCAGTTGTGGGGTAGTTTCAGTGGAGTGGAGCGTGTGTATTATTAACCCCATGGGCCATGTCCTGGGCCCTTCCAATGCGTCAGTGCTGGCCTCATTGTGAGGCACATCCAGTGCCTCCTGGACAGACCAGGTGCAGAGAGTGAAACCAGTGAAGGGTGCATATGGCCTGCCCCTTTGCCAGGCACATCCCATGTGCCCCATGCAGGTCCTCCCAGGGCCCAGCCCTGGGCAGGCTCCCTCCATTGGCATGGCCTTCAGGCCACTGGCTGGGCATGCTGAGAACTTCCTACAAGCAGACACAGCCAGTGTGCCGAGGACAGGCCCCATCCGGGACACCTAGCGAGCTCTGTCCTGGGTTGTCCAGCACTCCAAGCCTCTTCCTTTCCAGGGCTCTGTCTCTGCCCAGGGAGCGCTACAGTGTGGAGTTTTGAGGCTGTTTGGAAGAGAACTTGGAGGGAGTGATTGATGATAATGATTTCCCAGCTTTTATGGCCATGGGATCATTAGCAGTGAAACCTGCCTCTCACCCTGACATTGCCCAAGGTGACTCCATCTCATATCAGCGAGGCCCCTCAGCCCTCAGAAGTAGCTAGGCTGGTATCCTGCCATCCCCTGGCAGCTTAGGGTCAGGAGCTGAGCTTTGAGTCTGCACAGGAGTTGGGCTTTGGGTCTGCTTGAAAGTGAATGCCCCACACAGCACGGTGTCATTGCATCCCCAGCGAGAAGGGAAGGAAGTGCAGCTTCATCAGACTGACACATTGAACAGGAAGGACACAAAAAGCTCGTCCATCTCCATCACTGGCCTGAGGATGGTTCTGGCACCGTCTCCATCAGTAGTGGAGTGGGGTGTTTGTACCATCTCCTGAGTTAGTAGGGGGTTGTTCTGGAGCCATTTGCATTGATGACAGGGAGTGGTTTCCTCCTTCTCCAGTGCCGGTGTGGTCTGGGTTTCACCATCTGTATCACCAGGAGAGTTTCCTGGTTTGAAGGAAGTGGCAATGGCTGTCTTTGCCTGAAGCACTGGCGATTGTTGGCTGTGTCAGTTTGAAGGTAGATCGTGCCAAACCAACTTGATCTCCTTCTTTGAGAAAGTAACAGATTTTTTAGATAAAGGAAACGCAGTGGATCTAATCTACCTCAATTTCAGTAAGGCATTTGATACAGTACCACATGAGGAATTATTGGTTAAATTGGAAAAGATGGGGATCAATATGAAAATTGAGAGGTGGATAAGGAACTGGTTAAAGGGGAGACTACAGCGGGTCATAATGAAAGGTGAACTGTCAGGTTGGAGGGAGATTACTAGTGGAGTTCCTCAAGGTTCAGTTTTGGGACCAATTTTATTTAATCTTTTTATTACTGACCTCAGAACCAAAAGTGGGAGTGTGCTAATAAAGTTTGCAGATGACACAAAGTTGGGAGGTATTGCCAATTCAGAAAAGGATCGGGATATCCTACAGGAAGATCTGGATGACCTTGTAAACTGGAGTAATAGTAATAGGATGAAATTTAATAGTGAGAAGTGTAAGGTTATGCATTTAGGGATTAATAACAAGAATTTTAGTTATAAGCTGGGGACGCATCAGTTGGAAGTAATGGAAGAGGAGAAGGACCTTGGAGTCCTGGTTGATCACAGGGTGACTATGAGTCGCCAATGTGATGTGGCTGTGAAAAAAGCTAATGCGGTCTTGGGATGAATTAGGCGAGGTATTTCTAGTAGAGATAAGAAGGTGTTAGTACCATTATACAAGGCATTGGTGAGACCTCATTTGGAATACTGTGTGCAGTTCTGGTCTCCCATGTTTAAGAAGGATGAATTCAAACTGGAACAGGTACAAAGAAGGGCCACTAGGATGATCTGAGGAATGGAAAACCTGTCGTATGAAAGGAGACTCAAGGAGCTTGGTTTGTTTACCTTAACCAAAAGAAGGCTGAGGGGAGGTATGATTGCTCTCTTTAAATATATCAGAGGGATAAATACCAGGGAGGGAGAGGAATTATTTCAGCTCAGTACCAATGTGGACACAAGAACAAATGGATATAAACTGGCCATCAGGAAGTTTAGACTTGAAATTAGACGAAGGTTTCTAACCATCAGAGGAGTGAAGTTCTGGAACAGCCTTCCAAGGGAAGCAGTGGGGGCAAAAGACCTATCTGGCTTCAAGATTAAGCTAGATACGTTTATGGAGGAGATGGTTTGATGGATAACATGATCTTAGTCAAAGGTCAATTAATTGCCATCAGTGGTAAATAGGACCAATGGTCAATGATGGGATGTTAGAAGTTACTACAGAGAACTTTTTCCTGGGTGTCTGGCTGGTGAGTCTTGCCCACATGCTCGGGGTTCAGCTGATCACCATATTTGGGGTCGGGAAGGAATATTTCCTCCAGGGTAGATTGGCAGAGGCCCTGGAGGTTTTTTGTCTTCCTCTGCAGCATGGGGCACGGGTCACTTACCGGAGGATTCTCTGCATCTTGAAGTCTTTAAACCATGATTTGAGGACTTCAATAGCTGAGACATAGGTGAGAGGATTATTCCAGGAGTGGGTGGGTGAGATTCTGTGGCCTGCATTGTGCAGGAGGTCAGACTAGATGATCATAATGGTCCCTTCTGACCTTAAAGTCTATGAGTCTATGAGTCTAAGGAGTAGACATGGATATGTTGGGTTGAAGTAGTCGCAATGTTTGGTTGTGTTTGTTTGAGGGAGTCTTGACAGTTCTGTACAGTTGAAGGAATGGCAGAATGTGTTTTCATTTGAAAGAGTGGCCATGGCTGGCGGTGTCGGGGTGAGGGAAGTGGCGGCAGCTGGCGGTGTTGGGTTGAGGGAAGTGGCGTCGGCTGGCGGTGTCGGGTTGAGGGAAGTGGCGGTGGCTGGCGGTGGCGGGTTGAAGGAAGTGGCGGCAGCTGGTGGTGTTGGGTTGAGGGAACTGGCGTCGGCTGGCGGTATCAGGTTGAGGGAAGTGGCGTTGGCTGGAGGTGTCGGGTTGAGGGAAGTGGCCGGGGCTGGCGGTGTCGGGTTGAGGGAAGTGGCGGTGGCTGGCGGTGTCGGGTTGAGGGAAGTGGCGGTGGCTGGCGGTGTCGGGTTGAGGGAAGTGGCGTCGACTGGTGGTGTTGGGTTGAGGGAAGTGGCAGTGGCTGGCGGTGTCAGGTTGAGGGAAGTGGCGGCAGCTGGTGGTGTTGGGTTGAGGGAACTGGCGTCGGCTGGCGGTATCAGGTTGAGGGAAGTGGCGTTGGCTGGAGGTGTCGGGTTGAGGGAAGTGGCCGGGGCTGGCGGTGTCGGGTTGAGGGAAGTGGCGGTGGCTGGCGGTGTCGGGTTGAGGGAAGTGGCGGTGGCTGGCGGTGTCGGGTTGAGGGAAGTGGCGTCGACTGGTGGTGTTGGGTTGAGGGAAGTGGCAGTGGCTGGCGGTGTCAGGTTGAGGGAAGTGGCGGCAGCTGGTGGTGTTGGGTTGAGGGAACTGGCGTCGGCTGGCGGTATCAGGTTGAGGGAAGTGGCGTTGGCTGGAGGTGTCGGGTTGAGGGAAGTGGCCGGGGCTGGCGGTGTCGGGTTGAGGGAAGTGGCGTCGGCTGGCGGTGTCGGGTTGAGGGAAGTGGCGGTGGCTGGCGGTGTCGGGTTGAGGGAAGTGGCGTCGACTGGTGGTGTTGGGTTGAGGGAAGTGGCAGTGGCTGGCGGTGTTGGGTTGAGGGAAGTGGCCGGGGCTGGCGGTGTCGGGTTGAGGGAAGTGGCGGTGGCTGGCGGTGTCGGGTTGAGGGAAGTGGCCGTGGCTGGTGGTGTCGGGTTGAGGGAAGTGGCCGGGGCTGGCGGTGTTGGGTTGAGGGAAGTGGCGGTGCCTGGCGGTGTCGGGTTGAGGGAAGTGGCTGTGGCTGGCGGTGTTGGGTTGAGGGAAGTGGCGGTGGCTGTGGGTGGCGGGTTGAGGGAAGAGGCCGGGACTGTCGGTGTCGGGTTGAGGGAATTGGCCGCGTCTGGCAGTGTCAGGTTGAAGAGTGGTGACAGATGGCTGTGGCAGATGAACAGTGTGGTGATTGAAGTGGCCATGCCGTGTGAGGGAGTCAGAGAGACATTTATCCTTGTGGATCTGAATAATGGTGACTCTCCAGGCCAAGAGATAGTGAGGGAAGGCTCTGCAGATTGGGTGTGCTGTGCCAAAAGCTTTGGCAACCCAGGATCTGTGTAGCTTTGAGGATATGGGGAAGGACGACAGGCAGGTACGTTGTGTGGGAAAAGTGACAGGAGGCCGTACTGGCTTGAAGAAGCAGTAAGAGGCAGGTGCATGGGTTTGAAGGTGCGATGGGGGGTGTGGCAGCTTCGGTCTGTGGAAGCAGCAAGATGCGGGTGTGCAGGTTAGAGGAAGAGAGAGCAGTGGCCATAAGGATGCCGTGGGGAGATGCCTGGGGCAAGTACTGGCTGTGAGGGTTATGGAAGCAGTGACGGGTGCTTATGTAGGTGTGAGGGGGCAGTGACAATTGGCTGTGCAGGCATAGGCCCCGACTCCACCCCCAGCCCAGCCCCTATTTCACCCCTTCCCCAAATCCCCTCCCCTGCCTCCTCCCCCGCCTCCTCCCCCAGGCGTGCTGCATTTGGAGAGGGTTTCACTGCTGCCTTTGATCATAGAATCATAGAATATCAGGGTTGGAAGGGACCTTAGTAGGTCATCTAGTCCAGCCCCCTGCTCAAAGCAGGACCAATCCCCAATTTTTGCCCCAGATCCCCAAATGGCCCCCTCAAGGATTGAACTCACAACCCTGGGTTTAGCAGGCCAATGCTCAAACCACTGAGCTATCCCTTCCCCACCCCCGATAAGTGCTGGGGCTCTCTGGGTCCTGTGAGAGCTTGTTCCATGGCCATGTTCGAGCAGCCTCTGAGATGCAGATCAGCAGATTGGCAGCTGAGCTCTGTTGTCTACATGGCTCATTTCCATGCCAGTGTCTCACGGGGGTTCCTGCTCCAGTGGGTGAGGACAGTATTTTGTGCCATTTGGTTTTTTCAGTCAATCCCAGTGTAATAGTTCCAGGAATGATGTCAGCACCAGAAATGCTCTCTGATGCCATTGTAATCCCGGGAAGAACTGTCTTCCGGGGCTATGCAGGCAGCTGGCATGTGCCAATGGTAGCTCTGAGTCCCTAGAGATGGGGAGTGTTTTTGTCCTGTCCATTGCTGACTTCCACCATTAGCTGCTTCCTTGCATGACCAACGAATGGAACAATCCTGAGACCCGGCGCCCGGTGCTGAGTGCAAGAGGGCTACCCAGCGTCACTGCTACTTCTGGACATATCCCCCACTCCTGCCTTCATGCTCTGGAGGAGAACAGACAAGGGAAGGACCCCAGCCATGAACTCCAAGCAGGCTGCACTTCCACCTCCCACCATCACCAAAGCAGCCTTTCCTTCTCCAAATCGCTTCCCTAGGCAGGACGCTAGCCCCCATCGACACCAACTCAGACACGCAGAGTGGCTGATCCTTGGCTAACATTTCCTTGATAGTATCAGAGGGGTAGCCGTGTTAGTCTTTTTCCACTGCTTGCATCCGAAGAAGTGGGTATTCACCCACGAAAGCTTATGCTTCAATACCTCTGTTAGTCTATAAGGTGCCACAGGACCCTTTGTCGCTATTTCCTTGATAGGTTCATCTATCATTTCTGCTACCCTGCCAGCTTATTAGCAGATGTTATTCTGTTCCCAGAGGATAAGTGGGAGGTAAACAAATGGCCCAAGCTACAGATGGTTTGGCAGAGCCTGCCCCACTCTCTCTTATTGATACAAGACTGCCAGCTCCAGAGACTTCCCAGTTCAGGCAGTGGCTGCCAGGAGGCGTCCGGAGCTGGGATGCGGAGAGGGGGAGCTGCAGCACCAGGCTGGGATGTGTGGATGGGCTGTGCCGGAAGCACAGCCACCGATTCCAATCACTGTGGTGGGAGGCGCGGAGCAGAAACCACGTGATGTTGGCATCATTATGCCCACGTAGCATTAAACTGGCAGGTTATGGGTTTGGAAGCAAAGTGTAGGTGTGCTTTGAGATCCCGAGGCAGAAGCACTTTGGGTTAGAGATTTCCTACGCACACCCTGATGGTTGTCATGCATATGTGCTCCATGTGTGTGTAGATGTGTGTGTAGAGGAGGAAGTGGACCCACATAAACATTCCTCACTCTAGTCCCCAGTGCTCTAATTAACCCTGCTCCCCGTGATCATCCCAGGTCCTGCACTGACTTTGTGGCACGGCCTCTTAGCTAGAGCTCGGCTAGTAATTCACAACACTTTGTTGGATGAATATTTCTGTTTTGGGAGCAGACTGTGGTTTTCCCAGAGGTGGGCTATAGAGTCATCTCACTGGAGGTCCGTCCGTGGGGAGGGATGGGGATCGAACAGCAGCCCCTCCACAATCACGTTCTGTGAGTGGCAGAAAGCTAGAATTCAAGCTCTTTTGACCAGATTGGACAGAAAGACTCATAGACTTTAAGGTCAGAAGGGACCATTATGATCATCTAGTCTGACCTCCTGCACAATGCAGGCCACAGAATCTCACCCACCCACTCCTGGAATAATCCTCTCACCTATGTATGAGTGACATGATGGGTCACATGATGTCCCTACTCCCCATTCAGATGAACAAACCTCTCAGCATGAGGGTGCTCAAGAGAACCTGACATTGGCTTTCCGTGAATATTCAGTAATAGTTACCGGAGACCTGCCATTTCCCGCCCTAGGAAGGGAGCAGAATGTGATTGTTTAAGGATTCTGATGACTATCCACTGAAAATGTTTGGCAGTGTCCCCCGAGCTCTGGTCATGGCAGCCCCTGGTCATCAGACTCTATGGATATATGGAAACTCAGGCCTTGGCTACACTTGCAGATGTACAGCACTGTGAGTTAAACCCGTGTTCGTACAGCTGAGTAGGGAAAGCGCTGCAGCCTGTCCACACTGGCAGCTGCCAGCGCAGTAAGGTGGCTACATTTGAGGCATTTGCAGCTGTATTGGGAGCGGTGCATTATGGGCATTCAAGTGGCTGCAACGTGCTTTTCAAATGGGGGGGGGGTGAGGGGGACTTTGACAGGGAGCGTTTTGGGAGAGAGACTGGGTTTTTGGAATCTCCACAGAGTGTCAGCTCATTATTTCCACACCTCCACCCCCTGCCTCTCTCTCAATCACTGAAAGCAAACAGCAGGGGCTTTGTTTGTTTTTAAAGAGAAGATAAAAGAGAACTTGGGGAAACGGAGCCTTCCCCCTCCCCCCCCCCCGCCGTTCTTCTCCCCCCCACCCCCACGCCGTCTCTGTCCAAGGCAACTTTGCTGCCGGCATTCCTAACAGAGCCTCCCCACCTCTTCCCCCCCCCCCCCCCCCCCGCCTGCAAACAGTAGCTGTGTTTGTTTTGTAAAGCACCTCAACAACGGAGCTCTGAACTCCAACCCGGAAGTGCCGTTTCAAAACAAAGGCAGCTTCCGGAGAACAGTAACTGCGTTGTTCCTCGGCTACACTGAAAGACCAACGTTCCACCCACTTCGCAACAGTAGCTATTCCTCTCGGGGAGGTGGAGTACACGCAGCGCTGTATCTGAGGAGATACACCGTTGCACGTGCCTTGCAAGTATAGCCAGTTAGTGAGTTACAGCGCTGCAGGCAGTTTTATTGCACTGTAACTCGGAAGTGTAGCCAAGGTCTCAGGGAATTCAACCCAAGTCCCCATCCCAGGGACCTAAGGAACTCACTTTCTCCTCCTGTGACAGTTCAGATCAGTGGAAGCAGCTAGGCTGCCAAGCCCCAGTTTAGACCCAAGCTTACTGGTCTCCAGACTAGGATATACTGCCAGGCCTGCCTGTGAGCCCAGGAAGGGGTGAGCTGCCATGGTTTATGTGAGAGGAGATATTCTGGGAGGGGTGATGGAGCAGACAAGAGTGTTTTGTGACTGCTGATCGATGCTACCATGCGCATGTTCTTTGCGTACAGCTGTCTGTCTGCACACCTTGTGCAGCATTAATATACATCAAAATAAATCCCTGTGGTCTCCTGGACTACTCCCCAGAGGGCTCTCCCGAGATGGAAATGTCCAGGAGCACTGTATAGAGCAGGAGAACTTTGCTATGGGTTGTTTTGGACCATTCTATGGAATTCTGTTCCTGCTACAGGGTGGGTTAAATAACCTAGAGACAAGATCTCGTTCTTTATTGCATTCTGTAGGTGTTAGAGTAATGTCTGTGGGGCCAGTTAAATTCTTTTACCCAATGGCAATTCCCTGCTGGTTTGTTCTTCTCACCACCAATCACTGAGTGTCTGTTCTCCCACACTCTATTGGCCTGCGTTTCCTAGCAGGACCCGAGCTGTGGGAGTGGGGCATCCCAATAGGTATGGTAACATGCTTTTCATCGAATAGATGCCAACTCAAGGACATGGTCCTTATCTACCCGGTCTCCCACAATGCAGATATGGGAGGACTATGTAGCCCACAGAACAATCCATATGTTCTACTACATGGATTCCTGCTCCAGCATAGCCTGTCACAGACAGCCACCTGGATCTGGCCGAATGTCTGACCTGTGTCACAGCCAAGACACCATCACACATTCACACCAGCTGTGGCCCAGTGCTGTGTTTCGTATGGAGCATGTATAAACAGTGGTAATTTAGTATAATTTTCCCCTTGACTACATCTAAAATAAATGTGAATCGTCGCCACAGGTAATTAACATTTCTTTACAACATTAAAGTCTAAATGATTACAACTCCTGCTCAATGAATATTTGTCATGCTTTGTGTTCCCATTTTACCTGGCCAGCTGTCTCGCCAGAGCTGATAAACGGGAGCAGCATGCAGTGACAAATTGGCTCTGACTTCATCGCCCCTAATTTGGGGGATCAGCTCTGGCTCCTTGGTCAGAAAGCACAAAGCCAGAGGACGAGCAACCTCACTAACACTGCACCTGCCAGCTCAGGGCATGAGTGAGTGCATCTCCCACAGCTGGGGAGTGGAGCTGGGAGGAAGGTGCATACTGACCTCTGCATTGAATGTGCAAACGGGCACAGAGAGGTGAAGGCCAAAGGCCAGACATAGGTGCCCGGAGCAGCAGATGTATGAAGAGAAGAAGTGTTGGTTCTTTGCCTTCTGGGGGGCGTGCGCAGGTCACGCTTTCCGGCTTCTCCTTACCACCAGGAGGGCTGGAAACGTTCTGTTGTGAAATGAAAGCTCAGATTCTCCTGTGCCGCCATGTTTTAAGGAAAACAACAGACGTCACCAGACTCACGAGGAGATTGCCGGAGTTGGCAACGTGGCCCAAGCGGGCACGTAACTGATGTGCCACAAGCCGGGCACCCAAAAATGATGAAGGCACCCAAATTAGGGTCTGAGTAACTTGCTTCGTGTCACATGGGGTATCTGACAGAGCTGGGATTAGACTCTAATTGTCCCGGCCAGAGCTGTCATTGTGCTACCTGGCAGGCTTCCTAGCACACTGAAGCTTAGTCAGACTTGCTGTCCCATACTCGTCAGGGCAGGGAGCAGCAGCTGAGGCGGGGGGGCAGAGGGGGAGGGAGAAGACCCTTCTCCAGAAGCTTCGGGCCCCTGCTGCCCTCTCCATGTCTCTGAGGAGTTGCTCAGGAGAAGCTGACCGTAGCTTTGGGAAGAGGGAGAGCTGCTGGGAGGACACACTTCGCAGCAGGAGGGAAAGGAGTGGGACTAGAACTGGCCCTGAGCTTCTCCCTCCTTCCCTCTCCCCGCCTCACCTGTTACCCCAAAACTACTGTCAGCCTCTCCTGGGCAATTCTGCTCCTTCCCACACAGGCCTGTCCGCCCTTGGTGAGGAGGAGATGGGAATTAGGGGTCAGGAGCCAAAGCTCTCAGCTGTCCCTCCGCCTTGCCCCGCAGTGCCGACACAGCCCAGAGTACACAGCTCAGCTGCATCCTGCCGAAAACAAGGCAGAGTTTGGAGGAGGCCCCAGGGAGTCAGTCTGTGTGCACATGGCTGGAATGTCAGCTGCACTGGTGGCACTTCTGGAAATAGTTCTCTGAATAGCTTAATTTTGTTTTACGAGCATGGCGGCCTCTCATATTATTACCCAGCAGGTGGTACATGAACCATATGGGGAGGCGTATAGGGGGTGTTATTGTAGGGAGTAGCAGAGTCCTGGACAGGTCATGCCTCCTCCTCTAACAGGGAATTAATTATCCCCCGCTCAGCTTGCCTGGGTGTCTTGCCTACAAGAACAAATGGATATAAACTGGCCATCAGGAAGTTTAGACTTGAAATTAGACGAAGGTTTCTAACCATCAGAGGAGTGAAGTTCTGGAACAGCCTTCCAAGGGAAGCAGTGGGGGCAAAAGACCTATCTGGCTTCAAGATTAAGCTAGATACGTTTATGGAGGGGATGGTTTGATCTTAGTCAAAGGTCAATTAATTGCCATCAGTGGTAAATAGGACCAATGGTCAATGATGGGATGTTAGAAGTTACTACAGAGAACTTTTTCCTGGGTGTCTGGCTGGTGAGTCTTGCCCACATGCTCGGGGTTCAGCTGATCGCCATATTTGGGGTCGGGAAGGAATATTTCCTCCAGGGTAGATTGGCAGAGGCCCTGGAGTTTTTTCACCTTTCTCTGCAGCATGGGGCACGGGACATTTGCTGGAGGATTCTCTGCATCTTGAAGTCTTTAAACCATGATTTGAGGACTTCAATAGCTGAGACATAGGTGAGAGGATTATTCCAGGAGTGGGTGGGTGAGATTCTGTGGCCTGCATTGTGCAGGAGGTCAGACTAGATGATCATAATGGTCCCTTCTGACCTTAAAGTCTATGAGTCTACTTTGTGCTGCTGCGGACCCACTCCCCTGCCTCGTGCTGGGAAGCAGCAGCTGGTGGACAGCGCTAGGAGGCCCCTGCCACTCAGCTCTGCAGGGCTTCTAGAAGGGACAGGGAAGGGCTAGCGAGCTGAAAGGTCCCTTTGGAGGGGCAGGAGTGGAGCTCTTTCGTGGAGCAAGTATCTTTCCCATAGGGACGTTGAGCTCAGTGTCATACCAAGCCAGTGGATGAGTCTGTGCTGGGTGCTGCCTTCTGACTGTTTCCTTTCCCCCTCTCCTCTAGCCTGTGAGCTGGGATTTTACAAGTCAGCCCCTGGAGACCAGCTGTGTGCAACGTGCCCCCTGCACAGCTACTCAGAGAGCCGGGCTGCACAGGTGTGTCGCTGTGACAGCAGCTACTACCGGGCAGCGCAAGATCCCCCGTCTGCGGCCTGCACGCGTAAGTACCTGCCCATCTGCCTCGGACTGGCCACTCCGGCCTGCCCACCCACTTTCCACAGCACGCAGGGAACAGAGCCCGAATCAGCCTGGCTACCTCAGCAGAAGGAGATTCCCATGCAAGTGGGAAGGGCCAGAAGGTCGGTGAGGGAGTGTCTGTTTGTGGGACAAGCGGGACCTCGACACTATTGGGGTGAATGTGTTAGAAACATCGGGCTGGAATCCTGGCCCCACTGGAGTCCATGGGAGATTTGCCATGCTCTGTGTGTGTGTCTGAAGCATGTGTGTTTGTATGCGTGTCTGGGGCGATCGCTGTGAGTGTACCTCAGAGGTGTTTGTGTTGTCCTGGAGGCATGTCCGCATTAGGATAAAGGTGTGGGTTTCAATCAGGATAGCTCACATGTCAAAGCTACAATGTGCCTTGACTTCACAAGGATTTTAAAGCATGTAAGCTGTCGTGTTTTAAACCCGTCTTCTTCTTAGTGTAGATGGGACCTGTCTCTCTGCATGTGAATGCCCTGGATTCATAGATACATAGATACCCAGGCCATAAAGGACCATTGTGATCATCTAGTCTGATCTCTTGTGTAACATGAACCAGAGAATTTCCCCGAGGTAATTCCTAGAGCAGATCGTTTAGAAAAAAAACCAGTCTTGGTTTAAAAGTGATCAGGTCTGGAGAATACACTGCTGTTCCAATACTTAGTTACTCTCACTATTAAAAATGTACATCTTTTTTCCATTCTGATTTTGTCTAGAGTTAAGTTCCAGCCATTGGATCACGTTAGACCTTTCTTTGCTAGACTGAAGAGCCCAGTATTAAATATTTACTCCCCGTGTAACTACTTATAGACTGTGATCAAGTCACCCCTTATTTAACGTTCTCTTTGTCCAGCTAAATAGACTGAGCTCTTTGAGTCTATCACTATAATGCAGGTTTTCTAATCTTCTAATCATTCTTGTGGCTCTTTGAATCTTCTCCAATGTGTCAACGTCCTCCTTGAATTGTGGGCATCAGAACGGGACACAGTATTCCTGCAGCAGTCATGCCAATGCCAAATAAAGGGTAAAATAACCTCTCTGCAACTACTCATAAACTCTTGTTTATGCATCCCAGAATAGCATTAGCCTTTTTGGCCACAGAGTCACACTGGGAGCTTGTGTTCAGCTGATTATCCATCATGACCCTCAAATATTTTTCAGAGTCCCCCATTCTGCCGATGTGGCCTGCATTCTTTGTTCATAGATCTATATGTTCACTTTTCGTCATGTTAAAATGCTTGTTGTTTGCTTGCATCCAGCTTACCAAGGGATCCAGATTGCTCCATACTGGTGACCTGTCTTCATAATTATTTTCCACTCTTCTATTTTTTGTGTCATCTGCAAATTTTATCAGTGATGATTCTGTTTTGTTCCAGGTCACTGATAAAAATGTTTAAATAGCACAGGGCCAAAAACAGACCCTTGTGGGAGTCCACTAGAAAAACACCCACTCAGTGATGATTCCCTGTTTACAATTACATTTTGAGAACTATCAGTTAGCCAGCTTTTAATCCATTTAATGTGTGCCATGTTCGTTTTTTAATCAAAGTATTGTGCAATACCAAGTCAAACACCTTATAGAAGTCTAAATATATTACATCAACACTATTACCTTTATAACCCAAATTTGTAATCTTCTTTAAAAAAGAGATCAAGTTACTTTGACGGGATCTGTTATTTCCATAAACCTATTAACGTTCAGCATTAACCATATTACCCTCCTTTAGTTCTTTATTAATTGAGTCTTGTATCAGCTGCTCCATTATCTTACCTGGGATTGATGTCAGACTGACAGGCCTGTAATTACCTAGGTCATTCACCCTTTTAAAATATTGGTACAACATTAGCTTTCTGCCAGTCTTGTGTAACTTCCCTGGTGTTTGAAGACTTACAGAAAATCAACATGAATGGTCCACCCAACTCCTCAGCCAGCTCTTTTAAAACTCTTGGTTGCAAGTTATCCGGACCTGCTGATTTTAAAATGTCTAAAGTTAGTAGCTGCTGTTCAACGTCCTCCTGAAATACTAGTGGAGTGGAAAGAATGTTATCATACGATGACTACAGCATCTGTTTTATCCGAAATACAGAAAAGAAATATTTATTGACTGTTTCTGTCTTTTCTCCATTATTATTGATAATTCTACCATTTCCATCTAGTAATGGCCCAATACCTTTGTTAGGATTCTTTTTGTTCCTAATATACTTAAAAACTCTATCCTGTTTCATTTTCCCTGACTCATACCCTAAAGTGTTTGCTTTTGTCTCCATTCATGTCAGGATAAGTGCTTTCCCACTCACCTCATCCTGTCCCCTTTGCAATTCCGGGGCTGTCCAGGGAAGGGTTGGATGCAATCAGGAGTCAGTGAAATGCAGGCGGTTTTCATTCAGATTCTGCATGTGACATATCGGCGAACGGCACCCGCTGAAGCGGCAGTCACATCAAACCCACTGCATGGCAGGACAGGCTCCCCCAGAGAGGCAGCCGGATTGCTGAGAGGCCTTGGCCAGTCTGTGACACATTAGTGTTCAGACTGATCAAACGGGCGCAAGCCAGGCATGGTGCCGGCTGATGCTGGGCAAACGCCCCACACTGCTTTGCCAGCACATCCATCTGCAGCCTGTGCCATGGGATGAAGTGATCCCTTGGGCTCTCCCAAGCCAAGCAGCATGAGGCTTGTTCAACCCGTGGCCAGGAAGCCACTCTAGAGGCAGCAGAGAGTAGTGTGAGTTACTGAGTAGGGGGTGCTCTCCCCTCAACTAGGGTCTGATATGGGGGCGCTGTGGTGGAGAGTGGGTGACGGACTCTCTCCTCTGTGTCAATGCTGACCCTGGTGTTCCAAGGTGCTGCTGGGGGCTCCTGGATGGGAGGGAAAACAGAGGTTCTGCCGGAGACATCTTGGCATCCCACTAGAAGGGGAGGGATAGCTCAGTGGTTTGAGCATTGGCCTGCTAAACCCAGGGTTGAGAGTTCAGTCCTTGAGGGGGCCATTTAGGGATCTGGGGCAAAAATCTGTCAGGGACAGTACTTGGTCCTGCTAGTGAAGGCAGGGGACTGGACTTGATGACCTTTCAAGGTCCTTCCATTTCTATGAGATAGGTATATCTCCATCTTGTAGACCAGTGAAGGGTCCGTGAGCACCTTCCCTGTAACAGTGGGGCCTTGGCGGTGTGTCCCTATGGTTCATTCCCTCAGGCCGTAAGCACAAAGTCTCACCCTGGCTTTCCCCAGCCGAGCTGCACTTTGCATAGTGACACCAATAGCCTGTCCAGTCCCGAGTCTCTCCAACTTCCGAATGGCCAGACACTCGGACTGTTCCGCCCTGGTTTGTCACCCCGAAAAGCACAAGCCCGTCATCGGCTCAACTTGGCACGTGCACTCCACATCATCTGCACCTGCTTGGGAAGAAAATAAACAAAGTGTATTTAGTAGAAAAACCACCGATCCAAAGCTGAACTAGCACTGGGGAAAGCGAGTATCTACCAGTGACACAGGTAACAAACTGAAAGAGACAAGCCCAGGCTTTACGCTTTCGTATTAGATCAAATCCCTTTTCAAGTCAGAATTACCTATTGCCCTAAACCAGTTTCCCAGCATCTCCTCTCCTGGACAGCCTCCTGCCTCAAGACTGTCCCCAAGTTCTGGATGATTTTCCCTTTTAAAAGGGATTGTGGGTTTTTTTCCCCTCAGTCACTGTAGATATTCAAAGTGGTGCAAACTCCCTCCTTTCTTAGGGCCTGTCTGCGCTTGAAATGCTACAGCCGCGCCACTGTCGTGCTTCAGCATAGACATTAGCTACGCCGACAGCAGGGGTTTGCCCGGCCGCGTGGGTAATCCACCTCCCCAAGAGGCAGTAGCCTGTGTGGATGGAAGAATTCTTCCGTCCACCTAGCGCTGCTAACAACGGGGGTTAGGTCTGCTTAACTCGGGGGGTGGATTTGTTACACCTTTGAGTGATGTAGTTAAGGTGACATAATTTTCTAGTGTAGGCCAGGCCTTCGTTTCCAAACACGGGATTTCTTTTCAGTTTCAAGCAGTTCCCATTTCCGTGGGTGACTCCTCATTGTTTGTTTGCTCCTGGGCTGGAAAATGGCTAGGTGCTTGAAAACGTGTCGTTCGTATTGCTTCACCACCCTGCTGTGAGATGAAGCTGCAGTTACCCCCCAGTTACAGTTACAATTCTCTATAGATAGTGTGGAAGTCGGTAAAGGGAATTTGGATGCAGGCCTCTATATAAGCAAAAGTCAGGCTAGCTGTAATAAAGGCCTGCATCCAAATTCCCTTTACCGACTTCCACAATACAAACACCCTTTCACACAGTCTGCAGGCAGATCTCATTGTGACTATTAGTTCAGTGCTTTGCGAGCTTTCATAAAAGTTCTCACTTGATATACCATTACAGTAAAATAACAAAACGAAAATAAGAAAGAAAAACTTGTAGCACCTTAGAGACTAACAAATTTATTTCAGCATAAGCTTTCGTGGGTTAGTAGCCACGAAAATAACAGTGTGCAATCAATTGGCTTAACTGCTTATTTGGGGGAAGTGAGGTTAAAACTTCCATTCTCCCCTTGGGATGTCTGGACCCTGTTTGTCACACTGCTCCCTTTAGGTCGTTTGCTTGAAGACTGAGTGTATCCATCATAGGGACAGCAATACATCTCGCAGGAGATTGTAATTATCTATTTTATCAGTCAAGTACTATATTTATTATGGAAAATTAGTAATGCACAAGTTAAGGCAGTAAAAATAAATGTCACATAAACTGCAAAAGCATCTAAACGGGGATATTTGTGCTAAAGCACTGGGAAAATTAGAACAAAAGCATAGCTTATGTTAAAAATGATTTGGCCCTACTACACTAAATAAGATAAGTTCATCTGTATATAAATTAGGGTTACTAAAAACAAGAGAAATGTAACTACAAACAAAAAATTAATCATGTTAACCAAATTAAGCAATTTAAGGGTGTATCCCATAGACCGGAGACACCAGGAAATATCAGTGCACAGTGAAGAAACCCCTGGGCATCAGAAAAAGAAGATAAAGGGCGGTATAAATAACAGACTGGTCAGCTACACCTCAACCTACTGTATATGGACAATTGAGTATGCAATCAACTATAGAGACATTATAAAGATGGATCACTAGTCGGGCCAGGTCTAACTGTTATTAAAATTGTATATTATTAAGCAAAGTGAGTTCATGCATATACGTACAGTTTTAATTCTTTCTCAGTGAAATATGGTTAAATTTGGTTATTGTGTAAAAGCAAATATATCACTTCTGTATACTACTTTGTTAATTAATATAATAGTACCTTATCAGGAATGCACAAAGCTCGAGGCCTGGGCTGGTATCTTTCAAAACAGTAGACTCCAAAATCTAGATGGAATTATTGGTTCCATTTCAAGATTATCTGAATCTGGATATCTATTTGATTTGCAATGTGCATACATTGCTAAACTGTTTAATCAGACCAAAGAAAGTTAACAAACTAATTGCAGCAAGTGATATAAAGGCAAGGAAAAAACAGACTGGTAAAGAAATTATTTTTACTGCTTATGGGAGTTACATGGAAACTCATTAGGAAACGTTGAAGAAGGAAAACTGCCTGACCTCATTAGTGATGCACAGCTAACTAGTATTCCCCTCAGCGTATAACAAAAACTATGGCTAACCGGCAGTGTGTTGAGTCATGTAGACAAATTCCCTTTAAGTACCAGTCATAATTCGGGTTGAGTGACACAGTATCTTAATGGAGATAATGTGTTGTTAAAACAATCTTGCTCAGTGCCTTGTTCCATGTACATTTCTTTTATAGTTTCACTACTAATATTGGAGCCTGGCAGAGCAATATTTAATCATATTTAATATTTAATAAATTGGTTACTGTTCATTCAGTAGGTTATCTGGAAGACAGCATCTACAAGAAACAATTGGCTCTCCGTCAACTAGCAGCATATCACGCAGTAATGCAAACCTGAAAAGCACCTCACACAGCTTGTTATGCCAGGGATGCTTTTGACATTTCAACTCGTGTGTGTGGTCACAATGGTTCAGCCCAGAAAGAGACAGAGAAGCTAGTCCTGTGTCCTGCTCAGGAAAGCGTCCCAGCGGGTGCTAACCAGCAGAAAGGGTAACTTATAACATGGATGGACAGTACTGTGTAGTAACTAATTACAAGAAGTTTATATATGGAGGCCTCGCTTGTAAAGTCACTACTCTGCATTTCTGTTTTACCCCTCATGTACATAGCACTGTGGGACACACTATAGTAATGCCTATCCGAGTTTTCAAAATGAATCTATTATCCGAAGTGAGCCCCAATACCGGAATGAAGTTAAAACTTACCTACCAGTTTTAATGTGGATATTAATCACTTTAAATGTAAAAACATTACTAGACAAAACCACACACATTCAGATTAGCAGTGACATGCACAAGGCAGAACAAGCCTTGAATAACCTTATTCATGATGGGGATTCACTGATTTCACACACCTGGATAGTTTTAGCAGTGTTAATTATCTATCGCCACTTATGGATTTGTTAAAACACTTTAAATCACATATAAAGGCCCTCACCACTAATTCATACATTCATTTGGCAAAGGTGTCACCTTGAATATAACAATTATCAAGGCAACAAGTGAGGGGGGGGCTGTTAAGTAAAATGTGCTGGCTCGCATATAAATATATATCATATTAATAAATTGTATTCTCTGCACCATACATATATTATATATTAATTATTTATTAATTATATTATATTATATTATATTATATTATATTATATTATATTATATTATATATGCAGAGAGCAAAAACATTAAGCACAAATATTGTAACAGCGATATAGCCCAAACCGGCCTATCCAGTAATCCTGTTCACATATGCTAAGTATCCCATAACTCCTTGCATTTGCTGAAGTAAGCATTTGGCATAAGCGGATAGGAAACTTGTCAAAATCCAGAAACATCAATTCGTTCTATGTCTTAGTATCAGCTAGGGAAGTACCTTCATGGACCAGTACCTGGAATGCTAGTATACAAAACAAAGCTAAGGAAGGAATAGAATAGCAAGTTGGGGAAGTGGGAAAAACTGCTGGCTTAGACTGTACTGATATTTAACATCATCATATAAATAATCCCAGCTGCGATATGTGACTTGGGGAGTGCACCTTCTGCGTAGGGTGAATGTACCATCGCTTCATGGGGCTGCTCTTTGGAGACGGGTATTGTATAGAACCTTTTCCTGAATAAGATTAATAAACCTGACACATTGGTCATTTAGGGTATGTCTACACTACCCACCGGATCGGCGGGTAGTGATCGATCTATCGGGGATCGATTTATCGCATCTAGTGTAGACATGATAAATCGACCCCTGAGTGGGCTCCCCTCGACTCCGGAACTCCACCCCGGCGAGAGGCGGAAGCGGAGTCGACGGGGAAGCGGCAGCGGTCAACTCGCCCCCATGAGGATGCGAGATAAGTCGACCTAAGATACGTCGACTTCAGCTACGTTATTTGCATAGCTGAAGTTGCATATCTTAGGTCGACCCTCCCCCCCCCCCCCCCCCCCCCCCCACACACACACACACAGTGTAGACCAGGCCTTAGTCTCTTGAGTATATTTCATAACAAACCAAAGTGTGGTCAAGCAATTGACTGTGCAAATTATCAATAATCCTGTTCTAGTCAGGTTCTCACACTGCGTGTCACCTTCAGATCAGCCTGTACCTAGGTTGTGTTGTTTCCTTCACCCCCCACACACACACCCTGGACATAGCACCCTCAGATCAGCCTGTATCTAGGTTGTGTTATTTCCTTCCCCCCAAACACACACCCTGGGCATGGCACCCTCAGGTCAGCCTGTATCTAGATTGTGTTATTTACACACACACACACACACACCAGGGCATATCAGTCACCCTCTAGTCAGCCAGTATCACTCTGTTCTCTCCCCCGGATCACATCACCTTCCATGGGCTTTTCTCTTGCCCCCTCTCTCCCCCCCGAGCACAGCACCCCACCAATCTGGATGAATCTCTGCTTCCTTTCCAGGGCCCCCCTCTGCTCCCGTGAACCTGGTCTCCAGTGTGAATGGCACCTCGGTGACACTGGAGTGGGCTGCGCCCCTGGACAAGGGGGGGCGCACTGATCTCACGTACAACGTGGTCTGCAGGCGCTGCTCGTGGGACCTGGGCCAGTGCGAGGCGTGCAGCAGCGGGATCCGCTTTGCTCCCCAGCAGATGAGCCTGGCGCAGGCTGCCCTCACCGTGGCCAACCTCATGGCCCACATGAACTATTCCTTCTGGGTGGAGGCTGTCAACGGCGTATCCGACCTCAGCCTGGAGCCCAAGAGATTTGCCGTTGTCAACATCACCACGAACCAGGCAGGTAGGAGGAGCAGATACCCCCAGGAGGTTCCCATGGCAACGGAAGTTAACACCTCCCCGCTGGGCCCAGCTGGACCTTCTCCCAAGGGGGTCAGCGTTTGCCTAAGGCCCCCCGAGGGATCGGACTCAGCCCTGGCTTTCCCTATGCTCAGAAGGGGAATTAGCCACGGTCACTGTGTGTGGGGCCTGTGACAAATGCCGGCTTGTCATGGTGACCATCGTGGCTCCCAGACAGGCATCTGTGAAAAATGGCCCTTGTCTCCTCAGCCAGCGTGGCACCGGCGCTGAGGAGACGGGGCTGTCTGGGGCTCACCGCTGAGCCGCCGTCTGCAGACGCACGCTTTGAGTGAGCGAGGACTTAATCTTCAGTTCGCTTTCAGCCCATCACATTCTGCTTCATTGCCACGTCCCCAACCCTCTGGCCGCTCAGCTGTGGCCTCACGCTGGGCTGCTCCGTTTCCACAGGAGGCCGAGGGGGGGCCCACCGGACATTTGTTTCTTGACAAGGAACACTAAGTGGAGCATGAACCCGTAGGCCTGCTCCTCGCCTCCCTTCCCAAAGGGCCGCGCAAAAGTTCATGCTCCATCTCGTGCTCCTTTGCCATCTCACACAAGGGCCAGCAGCTGGCAGGTGCTGTCTCATGCATATCTTGTCTTTTCCTGAGAAACAGCCTCTTTCCCCAGGAAGCAGTTCCCCACTTTGGCTCAGAGCAGGACCTTGGGGCCCCTCTCCAGTGCAGGGCCCGGCTGTGCTCCCCAGTTGGAAACAAGCCCAGGGAGCGTTACATGATGAGGAGCCACAGGGCTTGCCTACACTCACGGCACTGCTGTAGTGTTTAGTGGAGACGCTACCTGTTAGAGGGCTTATTCTGTCACCCGCTCACTTCTCTGGGCCTTCTCGCATGAACAGAGAGCAACAATACCCGAAGTCCGAAGGTGCAAACAATTCAATGTTTACTGGGGTGAACTTCCAGCAAGCAATGATTCCAATTTCCTTCCTTAGTGTTCCCCTTCCCAGCTCTAACACCACAGAGCCTTGCCTATGTCCCTGTTCCCATTCCCCCCCTTTAGCAAAACATGATTCCAATTTCCTTCCCCCATTCCCTGTTCCCATTCCTCCCCCCTTACTTCCTGATTGACTGCAGACTATATAGTAAAACTTGAGTTCTGCTTAGCTATACCTTAACCAATCATTTTACTGAAATTTAACTAATCAATCCTAACATATTGTAACATGACAGGTTTCAGTGTAGTAGCCATGTTAGTCTGTGTCAGCAAAAAGAAAACAAGAAAAATACCTGTGGCACCTTAGAGACTAACAAATTTATTTCAGCGTAAGCTTTCATGGGTTAAGAACCCACTTCATCAGATGCATGGAATGGAACATACAGTAAGCAGATATTTATACATTCAGAGAAAGATGAAAAGGTGGGAGTGTCTATATCAACTTTAAGAGGCTAATTAATTGAAAGGCACTGTTATCAGTAGAAACTTTTGAAGTGATAATCAACATGGCCCATTACAGACAGTTGACACAAAGGTGTTAAGGGTTTTTAAGGAGGGGAAATAAAGTAAATTAACGTAATGACCGAGCCATCCATAGTCAATATTCAAGCCTAAGGTAATGGTATCTAGTTTGCATATTAATTCCAATTCCGCAGTTTCTGTAACATATTGTAACATGATTATTTAACCAATTATATCCCACCACCTTAATTAGTTTACACCCAGCAAAATTAATTATACAGCAGACAGAAACAATCACAGAACCAGACAGATTATACAGACAAACAATAGGAAAATGGGGACTACAGTGATAGAACAACTAAGAAATGGGGATTTCACATCCCAGCTATTGATAAGTGAGTTCTTGCCAGACAGGATGCTATTAAACTAAGTTTCCTTTAAATCTTCTAGGCTCTTCCCTTTCTCTGAAGGTGATAGATCGGATCACCTTTCTAACAGCCCCAGATTGCCTTATTTCAATGTGACTAGTTTGAAATGTGAGGATGTGGCCATACGCTTCCCAGCTTATGGCTGCCTTTGCTGCTTAGCCAAAGATCTTAGCCTAAGAACAGGGCCTCAGACTGTCACAGTAAGAGAAGGCCCACAAACAGGCAGACTGAGTTTGATTCTTTCTTTTATACCTCTATAACTAGCTAAGTAATAAACATATACCTACATTCTTAAAGTACAGGCCTTTGCAGATCGGCACAGGTACTCCACCTCCCAACTACATCGGGCCAGAGATCCACACTCCCGACCGACGTAGTTATACTGACGAACGTCAGTGGAGTAAACCAGGGCTCGTTCTGCTCTTCTGTACAAGTGTCAATCGGGAATAACTCCAAGAAGTCAAAGGAGTTGCCTGGGTCAACTCACAATAAGTGAGAGGGGAACAAGGCCTTTTATTGCAAACTGTCTCCTGCAGCTGCTCAGGCTCCCAACATCCCCCCTTCCCCTCCTGCGTGCCCCGCCCCAGCGTTATCACACCGATGCTAAGGGGACGGGCACGAAATGCCTGCAATGGCTGGCTGCATAGACAGATATTGAATGCTCCCTAGTTAGCTTTTCTCATAGAACGTGACTGCTGAACAGATGCAGCCGGGAGCGGCAGAAACAGGGAGGTTGGGAAGAACAGCGGTTTAGCCATGTGGCTGGAGGTGTTTAATGCGACACTGCTATGTAAATGAGGCACCAACCTGCAAAGCGGAGAGTCTCGTTCTCAGCTCCACCACTCAGAGCAGGGGGGGCGGAGTCGACTCCCATTTGAATGTGCAGGAAATCAGACTCTCAGTGCTGTTTTTAGGTCAGTTCACATGAGCTGGGAGTGGATTTTCTCCCGCTTGCTCTGCACCCTGCACTTTGGCCTCCTGTTGGGAAGTACAGTGTGGGTTGGTGCAGTGATTTCTCCTCCAGAGAGGGGCCAGATGGGGGCTGTGTCGGGTAGACCATACTCCCTGGACTGGCTAGTCCCATTCAATCAATCTTTACTGAGCTCTCTGGGGAATCTCACCAATCCCTGGAGTTCAGGAGTGCCAGGGATTGCTGTACGAAAATAAGAAAGAAAAACTTGTAGCACCTTAGAGACTAACAAATTTATTTCAGCATAAGCTTTCGTGGGTTAATACTGGGATTAACTGTGGAGTGGATTGCTGTGGAGTGCGGAGCCTCAGTGCCCTGCCCATGGGGATTGCTTTGACTTGTATTCTCTTCTGCTGTGCCCAGCAGGGCTTCCTGGGGCTGGGCCGTCTTCCCCATGGCCTGTGTTTTTGCTAGGGATTCTGACCTTGCATCTCTTCCAGCTAGTTAATATGGTCACACGGGCCAGTCTGGACGCTGCCTGAATGTTTGTTCTGGGTCAGCGTTCCCCAAGGCCTGTCTACACACAGTTTCTGTGCTGCTTTAACTATACTGTGTTCCAACCCAATCCAGTGGTAGCGGTACAAAAGCTGGGAGTTGGGCAGCTCATAGGCTGATCCCTGGGCTCAACCTTCTGGCCGGGAAGAAACCTGTGGGGAGTGACCCCAGGAGCTTTGACAACTTCATTAGCTGCACAGACTCTTTGTGTGTGCGTTAGAGCAAGACGCACCAAGCAGCGCAGTGAAAACACGCGCTTTGCTGCAGCACATGGCTAGTGGAGGCCCTGTACGCCCCACATCCATTCGCTGCAGTGAGGTAAAAACGACAGCGCCTTGTCTCCGTGGGAATAGCGGAGTTACCATGTCAGTGCCCAAACACCACAGGCCCCATCCTCTCCTGTACTCTGCCGCCAGCAGGGGCTGCAAGTTGAGGCTTTAGGAAACGGCAAGACCCCTGCCCTGTAATGAACCAGCCAGTCGTGCAGTGCTCTAGGTGGGTGAACTATCCCTTCCTGGCCCCCACTCGGAGCCTGCATCGTTACGATGTTCATGCTGATCATCATGCCATTCTCTGGCCTTTTTCCTGTCTGCTGAAAGCCTGGGGCAGGGAATCCCACCGGCGGATCCAGGCGGGGCGAGGAGGTTTCCCTTTGTTGGATCTCAGTTCCCCAGCCTTTGCAGTGATGCCATGGGACAGTGCTTCCCGGGGGCACAGGCCATAAGACCTCTGGGGTAGCCAGTGTTATGATGCATCCCGGTCCATGGCTAAAGCACTAATGCAGCTCCCCTGCAGCTGCACACCACAGCACTGAGGGGTGTATGTATAATGTTACTGCTCCCCCCTCCCACCCGTAAAGTTGGAATATTCCGTGATGACTACCGATCCTCCCACCTGGCACACCAATAGGGCATTCCATTATTGCTGCCCTGAAAAATGGAATATTCTATTGCTACCCACCCATCCACCCAACAAAACAATGGGGTGTTCCATTATTGTTGCCCCCCCCCACTGAAAAAATGGAATAGTCCATCATCGCTCTTCCACCCACCCAGCATAACAAGGGGTAGTGCATTATCGTTTCCCCGGGCACCTGCCGTAACACACCGTGTGCAAGCCCCTCCCCGGGGAGAGGATTTCTGTGAGCAGGGAGCCCTGTAATCTAGCCGGCAAAGGCACAGCGAGGTCCGGTGTCTGGAAGCTGAAGCTAGATACATTCAAAGTGGACATGGGTTAATTAACCACTGGAACATCTTGCCTAGGGATGTGGGGCTTTAAATCGAAAGCGGACATCTCTTATCTCAGTGCTCTGGGCTGGATGCCGGAACCCTCGGCGTGGGTCTCTGGCCTGGGCTATGCGGGTCAGACTGGATGATCAGAACGGTCCATCCACCCACAGTGACACTGGAGTCTTTCATGGGTACGCTCCTTCCCTGTGACCGTGGCATGTTCCATTGGGCCTCCCTGCATGCATCCACAGCAGCAGTGGGGATGCCAGGTGTGCAGGTGTGGGGCTCTTCCTGCCCCTGGCACATAGCCCGGCCTGGCCCATGACTAGCTAGACGGACTTTAAAAGACAATCAATCACTCTGAGCCCAGCTCTGCTCTTCTGCACTCTGGTGCCATGGGCTGGGCTGGCAAGGGTGTAACTGGGGCCCCATTGACCAGAAAGGTTTGTGACTCTGCTCTACCTTTGTGAACCCTGTCACGGAATCACAGGTCGTGCCCTCTCTTGGCCCCATGCAGTCCGTGGGTTCAGTGAGACAGCCCTTCTCGGGGGTTCACTCTCTCTCGGGGTTCAGCCCCTCCACCTCCTGGAGCGGCTCCTCTCTGAGCCTTAGCACGCCTGTCTCTCGCCGTGGGCCCCTCAGGGAGTCCACGCACTCTGGATCCCCGGGCCTCCACCCCCGAAGGGGATGATGCAACCCTGTTCTATAGACCAGAGTGACTCTCAGCCAGCGTAAAACAGGAGGGTTTATTGAGCGTTGAACACAGCACAGGAACTCTCAGGGCCTCCGGCCTGGCCTCCCCCCAGCCCAGCACATCCAGCTCTCTCCTCTCTCCCCGGTGGGCTCTACCTGCTTCCTCTCTCCAGCCCAGAACCCCCTGCTTCCCAGCTGGGCTGTGGATATCACTGGCCCAAAGACCCACCTCTGTCCATTGTCTTCTCTCCAGGTAAACAGCCCTGCAAACAGGGTCGTCTGGGCCTCTTCTCTGTCTCTGACCCCCTGTGGCTGGGGCTCCTCTCTTTGCAGCCTATTGTTCTCCCACTGGCCAGAACCGGCTGCGGACTCCTGAGCTGGCTTCCAGGTCACCTGGGGTCTCCATTCTGTCCGTGGCTGGGGTCCCCAGTTCCCTTGCCAGTCCCCTGTAACAACAAACTCCCTCTCCCATCACCTCGTTAAACCCGTAACACCCAGGGAAACTGAGTCCCACCCCCTCTGCATGCAACCCCTAGGAACCGCCCCCCCCCCATAGACAACAAGGAAAACAGGAAACTCCCCCATGCCGTCTGTGACGGAATGGGACTGTTCTTAATGTTTCTATGCCTCAGTTTCCCCAATGCATGGGTTAAGTCTCTAGGTGGTGGGATAAAGGGTGTAATCGCAGAGCCCTAGAGGGCCAGTGTGATGACAGAATGGCCGACACTCTGTCTCCTGGCAACTGATGGTCTGGGCCCCTCCCCTGCAAAGGTGCGAGCTGAAGGTGTTCGAACAAAGGGATCAGGTGACCTCCTGGCCCGGGAAGGAGAAAAAGGGAGAGGAGGAGCTGGACAGTTTCAGTTTGCAGCCGGCTAGGGAAGAGGGGGGAGGTGCAGACAGGGTCTGGCCTCCCTGCCCCCCCGTTTGGAGCTGTGGGGTGAAATGCAGGGGGCCCCCGGGCTGGGGTCTAAGCTCCCTGCCCCCCAGAAGGGCCCGACTGAGGGGTCCTGGTTGTACTGACAAGCTCTGTTTGGACTGTGTTCCTGGCATCTCTAATAAACCTTCTGTTCTGCTGGCTGGCTGAGACTCCCAGTGAATCCCAGGAAGAGGGGTGTAGGGCCTGACTCCCCCACACTCCGTGAGACCGTCACAAACCCAAACAGAGAGAGCAGCGCCCACAGCCTGGGACAGCAGGAGGTTGCCGGCCCTCCTCGCTAGGGAGCAGAATGGAGTTCTGGGACAGATTGTGCTTTAGTGTGGGGGAGCTGTGCTGGGGCCCTGGGCAACTGGAGAGCAAGGTCCTACTCTCGGGGAAGGTGCTAGACAGCCGGGCTGCCCTCTGGGCGTGTGCCTAGGGACCCCAAGATTGGGGCAATGGCTGGACTCTGAACAGGCTCCGGACGTTCCAGAGATCCAGGGATTCCCAGGCTGCAGCCTGGCTCACTGCCACTGGAGACAAGTCCAGTGTCTGATGTTCTGTCATCTGCATTCTCAGCCCCGTCCCAGGTGATGGTGCTTCGCCAGGAGAACACGGGTCAGAACAGCGTCACGCTGCTGTGGCAGGAGCCGGACCAACCCAACGGCATCATCCTGGAGTATGAAGTCAAGTACTACGAGAAGGTACTTTGAGCAGGGGGTTGGACTAGATGACCTCCTGAGGTCCCTTCCAACCCTGAGATTCTATGATTCTATGATTCTAAGGTAACAGCGATTTGCTGGCCCGGCCCCCGCAGCCTGGCCATGGTGCATGAAGCCAGGGTTATAGCTCAGGCTATAGTTTGCATGGGGTAATTACCGTTACCAGCCAGACACACAGAGAGGGTAACTTCCGGGCCCCTCCCCAATCCCTGCGCTGTCTCGGTGAGATCTTTGCCTTGCTCTCCAACAGGACAAGGAAATGCAGAGTTACTCCACACTCAAATCTAAAGGCACAAGTGCGACTGTCTCTGGACTCAAGCCTGCAACCCGCTACATCTTCCAGGTTCGGGCCCGGACGTCCGCCGGCTGTGGGAGGTTCAGCCAGATGGTGGAGGTGGAGACCGGGAAAGCAAGTGAGTACACAGGATGAGGTAGGGGGGAGAGCGGAAGTGCGTGCCTGGGCACGAGGGTTAAAGTGCAGCACCCAGACGGAGGCTGGAGGGAGAGGAGTAAGCGAGCGGGGAGGTGAGGGCTGAGTCAGAAGGGAGCAGTGGTTCTGCTGTCCTGGAGGCCAGGCGGGGAGTTCCAGGCACTGATGTTGGTGCAGCAGCTGGTGTCTGGGTGGAGGGGTTTGCTTGGGGGACTATGAGCAGCTGAAAATGGATAGTGGCACATGATAGTGTAAGCAGGTGTGAGATGGGGCGGGGGGTGGGGGAGGGCCTGGGTCACTCCACTGCAGGAGAAGGGCAGAAGAGACCTCACTGGGTCTGCCTTCCCTGCAGAGCTAGCCCAGCTCTTAGCTTGGGTGTTGCTTCGAACCCTGCCCACCATCCGCATACAAACCCCTCTGACCTTCGGGTGGCCACTGACACGTCCCCAGAATACAGGGCTTCCCCCTCCCCCCCCTGCATCCATCTGCCGGGGCCCACCCCTGGCTGCGGCGCTCTGCACGGAGATGCTGTCCGCACCCCTGTTCCCACCGGTCACCTCCTGTATCCAGTTTCCTCTCATTTTCCCTGGACAAAATCATGCGTGGTGCTGCGTCCCATCCCGACAGGGTCAGTGCTCCACAAAACTAGGACTGTCTGGCTTCAAACCGGATGTGTGGCCTCCCGAAGTGTGATGGCTCTTTGCGGTGAGGATGCGGGTGAAATCGCTGCGGTGTGACAGTCCTCCAGGGTTTTCCCACAATCCTGCCATGTGCCCAGAAGGACAGACAAGTTCTCCTACAGTGCGCTGGGGAGAGACTCACAGAGCGTCTCAACTTACTGCAGCACAAAGAGCCATGGGATGTGGCTCCAGAAATCCTAGCGACCCAGTGAAGACATGAGAACCCAGGCAGGGCTTTGCAGTGCTTGCTGCTCCCTGCAGGAATTGCCAAGTCACTGAGTGGGGAGAAGTGACACTGCGACCGTCAGAAAGAGGGAACAATTCTCCCAGGGCTCCTTGTGCCTTGAGAAACGCCATTGCAATTGCGCAAGGAAGTGGCAGCCAGTGTTCCCGGGTTCTGCACTCACCTCTGCCACACTGGCCGGTCCAGCTCTGTGCCTCAGTTTCCCCATCTGTACAGAGGTCCCTGCATAGGGGCTCAGGAAGATTAATCCCTTTCCCATCAAGATCCTCAGTGGAAAGTCTGGCAATGGGGCAGCGTATTCTATATGATGGAATGTAGGTTGCCTCACACCAAGAACATGCGCCTTGAGTTCCCCTTCTGTGATGTTTCTCTTCCAGTAGCTCTCAGGTATGACACCATGACGATCATCTGGATCTGCCTGACCCTGATAACGGGCCTCGTAATCCTGCTGGTGGTTCTGATCTGCAAGAAGAGGTAGGAGACCTGCGGCGGTCACTGCATGCTGAACTCAAAGACACTTCATGTTGGCTCCCCCTAGAGCTGGGGCAAGCGGCTGCGTTAGCTTCACACCTGGGGATTCTGTTCGGTCTGCCTGACAGGGAGTGGAGCATTGCTGGGAGCAGCGGTGGTGGAGACAGAATGGCAGGGAGCAGGAAGCAAACCAAGGAAATGCTCTAAGAGACCAGAGTGGTCCTGGGGAGAGTTAGATCAGCTAGACAAGAGCAGGGCTCCCAGTCACCAGGAGCGTGACACAGGAGAAGGGTGACTGGGAGCTGATTTGCAATAGGCCTGTTGGGAAAGCAATAGTCTGGTAGCACCGTGCTAGTACCGTGTTTTAGTGTCAGGATAAGGAAGGGATCATCAGTGAACAGGCAGACCACGGGCCAAATCTGGACCTCCAGGCACTTTTGAGCATACCTTGAAATCTTTTCATTTATTTATTATCGATATTGGTTTGTTTATTATTTTCTCTGGAATCTGGACTGTGACTATATCTTGGCCAAGACATTTGGACCTTGACAAAAATAATTGGCTACTCCTGGTATAAGGTGTTTTTTTGTGGATTCTGAATCTCAAGACCCTAAGTTCGAAGAAACTGCCTGATGATACCTTGTCACTGCTGAGCATTTTGAAATACGAGCACTGATCACAAGCCAGGTGGCAGTGAAAGCATCTTCATTGAAGTTCAAATATTTTAAATGAAAACTGCACATTAATGTTTTGTGATGGAGCTAGGAGGTACATATGTGATGTCTGTATTAGAGTTTGTATTAGCTGTACACCTTTCTAGTACATGCCTTCCTTCCCCAAACTGAGACACAAGGTAGATTCTTCCTGTACTCTCAGAGCATGCTCACAACAAGTTCTTACATCTTCACTCATGCGAGTTAATTTTCAAATACTGGACAATTATAGACATTAATAAATTATAAACCCAACACTCACCACACACAATACAGGAGACCCATGTAGACAACATGAAGTTGAGGATTCCTGCAGATGCAATGTACAGAGAAGCTATAAGTAAGAAGCTAGACCTGTGCATTGATCCCTTAAACGCCACTAGGCACTCAGAGGCAATAGTAAATATTGGCAGTGGTAGAGTGGCACAACCATCAATGTAGACAACTCACTTACAGCTGGAATTTTCCAAATGTGTGAATTTGAACATTGCTGGCCCGCCCACAGGGTTCTGTGACATAATACCAAGGAGAGCAAATACACTGGCAGTACAAAAAGCGTGAACAGGTTGGTCCAACAAAGATATTTGACACTGAGCTTATCTAGTGAAGAGTGATAGGCCTACAAGCAAGTTCATGAGAGGTTGACATCAAGAATATTTTGACAGGTGGTTTGGTTCCTGTACTGACATCAACATTCACTGCCTCTGGTGACAGGATTGCCGAGGCTAAATCTAAGCTAAAGAAGCAACTGCAGAAAGAGGCGTCAGCTAGACATCCTTCCTAAGAAGTCACCTGCACAGTCGCCGAGGGTTCTGCCGTACACTTGCCAACACGTGGTATCATCAAGGGCTTTGTGACAAATTTCAGAATCTACACTGAACACGAGCTAGCAGCAGGTGATGTATACCTTGTCTCGGACAGGTGCAAATCCTTCAGCACAATGAGTGTCACAAAATCGAGCAGAGCTACAGGAGCAAGCAGAGTGCATCATTTAAGGACAAATGCATAGGTACCTCCACAGAAAGTTGTCTTGACAGTTAATGAAAATAAGAAAGAGTTTGATTGACATCATTTGTGCAGAATTATTAAAGGCAGAGAAAAACCAGGGCGGTGTGGTGGTCAACAGAGGAGATATGGCCACCTCGCCTGAGGAAGCAAAGAACATCCTCAGATGTCAAACGGTGATGGTAGCAAAAGAGAAAGTGGTGGGAAAGTCGGTATCATCAGAAGACATTGACATATTTCTCTTACTCTTGCGTCATTATCTTGAATAGAGCCTAACGTATTTAGTGATTATGGAACCCAGAGTCCAAGAGGGAGCTGTAATAGTCATCTGTGCTACTGTGGAGTAACACCGGAACATTGTACCGGGGCTGTTAGCTGTCTATGCGCTCTCAGGCTGTGATACAGTAGCTTCCTCTTTTGGCCTCGTCAGAATTACTCTGTTGAAAATTCTGCAAGCTGAGTGCTCCCTCTCTCTGCTGGGTGACATCAACATTCACTGCCGGCTGACATTGAACAGGCAACCAAATTCCTGGCTGCGTGCTACAGAAAATCAAACTGTGCCCCCACGTTAAGCATGGCGGAAATCATGGGCAGGGGAAATTGGCAAAGGTACCATATCAAAACCGAAGCTCGGCTCCTTACCGCCACCAAGGGAAGCACATATAGGAAATGTCAAACGAGCACATATTCAGGTGCGCTGGATCCAGCTGTCCCGCCGTATGGATGGATACACGGTGACAGTTCCAAGTCTCCATTTCAAAAACTGCACCAGACAATGGTGCACAGATATTTTGAAGTTAATCGAGGGTAATGGACTTTGTAAATCTAAGAGCCAGATTGCCAGGAACCATATTCTGGGCATGCCCTAGAGGTGTGGAGTGTCTTAGTGACCTGACAAAATCAGCTTTAGCATTTGCAGATGAAAACAGGGATGACAAGTAGTGACCTGAATTACTCACGCTGGAACACTCAACTGTTGTTGGAATGAGACAGAACACCGGTAATCATGTCTAATGACTCCAAAATGAAGTATTTGCTTGCAATTATTATTATATTTATCATTTTGCTGAATAGATAGGTTTATGATTTGTTGAATATTTTTCACATAACAAAAAGTGGTTGCTGTCTCAAATGACAATTAAGGTCCGTGCTATACCCCCAGCCCTCCGCCTCATGTGCCCCTATTATTCAAATATGTGTTGTTATTGATTGATATTGCAAAAGTTAAATACGTGGATTTCATATATTAGGACTCTTCGGCTTTGATTTTGTCTGCTGCAAATCATGGGAACTCCTGCTGATTCTGGGGGGTGGGGGGACGAGGGTGGGACGAAATGTCGATATTTCAAAATGCTCGAAGTGACAGTGTCATTAGGCAGGTTCGTGTAACGTGCAGTCTAGAGATACAGGAGCCACAAAAACACCTTGTCTGGACTCTAAAGCCAGGTTGACCAGAGGGGCTGCCAGACTGCGATGGGGCTACCGGTCACGGGGAGCGGGCAAACCCAGAGCAGATTATCATGGTGAGACATGGGGCTGGATGGGCTGGTGTTCTCTGAGCTGGTGGCTGTTGAATCGTGGACGTGGTACATGGGATCTCCTGGCCTGGGCAAATTGAAAGCTGGAGGTGGGGGTGAACATCCGCAGTACAGCTGTTGTGTGCCCTGTCAGTCAGCCTTGCCCACTTGCAGCCCTTCCCGGTAATCTGCGGCTGGGTGTATGTGAGATGGGAGGCAGAGCTGCTGTATCAGGAGTCTTCCCTCTGCCTCTTCTGTCTCCATGGCAGGCACTGTGGTTACAGCAAGGCTTTCCAGGACTCAGATGAGGAGAAGATGCACTATCAGAATGGCCAGGGTAGGTACATGGAAATGTGTCTGGGGTGAGCTGTTCTCTGCCTCCCAGCAGGGGCTGAATTCTGGGCCAGCTACTCCTGGTCTCAGGTGATTTTCCTTGTCCCTCTGGGTGTCTGGGTCCTGGTCTGGTCTGGAGAGGTCTGTGTCCTGAAGGGGGAATTTGGCTTTCCCTGGTGTTGGGTGCCAGAGAGCAGACCCCCACTGACTGGGGCATCTCTCCTCTGGATGTGGCCCTAAGGAGTCTGCATCACTGCTTTTGGGTGCCTGGATTCCTGCCGCCTCTCTGGCTCCCGGACGGCGTTGCTGTTTGTGGTTGGGATGATCTCACTTTTCCTTTCGCCACTGAACTCTAACAGTGAAGTTCCCCGAGTCAAAGTTCTACGTGGACCCACACACGTACGAGGACCCTTGCCAAGCCGTGCACGAGTTCACACGAGAGATCGAGGCCTCCAGGATTAGAATTGAGAAAGTCATTGGGTCCGGTGAGTGCCCTGCGCATTTCACACCCTTAGAACCTCCTTCGGAAACCCATTTCTCCCCAGGGGGCGATAGTGCTAATGTTTTGCAGTACTCTGGAGACGGGAGGGGCTAAATAAACACAGCTCGAACTGAGTGCTATGATGATCCTCAGTGAGGGTTTGAGCCATGCCGTAGCTTTCTGAGCACAAAAAGCATGTGCAGAATTCTTTAATGTACGAAATGAACCGTCCCGAGCCTGCCAGTTGGTGTTAATCGGTGTAGCTCAGCTTGCAGCCAACGGAAGGACACCGACTTGCGCCAGCTGGAGGCCTGGCTGTCCATGCACGGGGGTCTCCTACGCTGCTACGTTGAATTTCACCCCCAAAGTTCATGTCAGGGCTGAGAAGACGCTGGAGCCATTTCAGCAAAAATGTTGATTTTGTTCCTGAAAAGTGATATCCGCTGAGAATAGGGGCTTGGAAGGCAAGCGCACAAGAGAGAGGGCGAGCGAGCAAGCTGTCAGCCGTTGGTGACACCCATGGTATCCAATGGCTGCACAGAATCTGAGTACCTTCTTGTTTGGCAATTGCACAGAACCAGCCAGGATGCGAGGGCCCAGAGCTTCCAGTGCTGGGAATTCTCACTAAACCAGCCCTGGTCTTGAATCATAGAATATCAGGGTTGGAAGGGACCTTAAGAGGTCATCTAGTCCAACCCCCTGCTCAAAGCAGGACCAATTCCCAATTTTTGCCCTGATCCCTAAATGGCCCCCTCAAGGATTGAACTCACAACCCTGGGTTTAGCAGGCCAGTGCTCAAACCACTGAGCTATCCCCCCCTTGCTTTTCACCTGGCTTTGTACCCACATTGTTGTGAGGGAAGTTGGCAATCCCATAATAGGACGTTCTTAGCACATCTCATCATTGCTATGCAAGAGTCTTCATGCCTCTGAGGCACAGAGCCAGGCAATGATTCCTTACAGTGAGTCAGTGGTAGGAAATAGAACCCAGGAGTCCTGACTCCCTAAGCACTGGACCATGCTGCATCCCCTAGCTGTTGGCTCTGGACAGCCGTTTAGCCTAGTGGCAGAAGGAGTGCGGATTTGGTGGCGTGCCAGGAGGCTGCAGTGAATTGAGAAGCTAAGCCCTTTCCCTTGTCTTTTCTTGCTTTGCAGGAGAATCCGGGGAGGTGTGTTATGGCCACCTGAAAGTGCCAGGGAAGAGGGAGCTTCCTGTGGCCATCAAGGCTTTGAAAGCAGGTTACACGGAGAAGCAGAGACGGGACTTCCTGAGCGAGGCCAGCATCATGGCGCAGTTCGACCACCCCAACGTTATCCACCTGGAGGGCGTGGTCACCAGGAGTACGTGGCTGGGTGCAGCAGATTGGAGAGGGCAGTGCAGGACCACGGGGAGAAAGGGGGAGCTGATCTCACAGCCAGTCCTTGGGAAGTGCTTTCCTCTCTCAAGCCTGGCAGAGACCCCCCTACAACCAAGTCCCGGGAGGCCGGCCAGCCGCTGCACAATGTATATCTCACTAATGGGGTCCTTGCACTTTGCTAGCCCCTTTCATCCCCAGGGATCCCCAGTATAACAAACCAAAATGCAAACTCTTCTGTGCCGAGATCCCTCTGTCCACCATCAAAATGCAGCTACCTCTGGGGTGGAATGTGGCAGCTGAGTCACTGACTATTGCAATGCTACCGAAGAGTGTCGGACAGGAATGGAGGCTCCTGTATCCAGTGGGAACTACAGAGGGAATGTAGAGAGATGGGGCAAGGGTGGCCAGAATACGGGGGTGAACATCTCATGGGTTGGGAGCTCCCACCGTTTCCCAACAGGCAGGTGCCGCATCAGAGAGACAGCTGCTAGGCTTGGCACTCATTGGCAGCCCTACCAAAGGGACATGTTCCTAGAGGGCCCCTGCTGAAGGGCTGGGTGGGCACTGGCAGGTGGCAGTGCATGGGCTAAGCTTGCCCTGATACTGCCCTCGCTATACCTGCTCTGAGGGCTTCATTGACCGGGGCTGCATATACAGCTGGGAGCTGGTAATAAAGTGCCTTTGGATTGCTACCTGCCAGGAGGCTCAGAATGAAGGGGAGGGATAGCTCAGTGGTTTGAGCATTGGCCTGCTAAACCCAGGGTTGTGAGTTCAATCCTTGAGGGGGCTATTTAGGGATCTGGGGCAAAAATTGGGGATTGGTCCTGCTTTGAGCAGGGGGTTGGACTAGATGACCTCCTAAGGTCCCTTCCAACCCTGATATTCTATGATTCTATGAAGCCCTGTCATGAGCTGGGGTCTCTCCTGCTAGATTCAGGCTCTAGGGTCTAGGAGCCAGCTCCTCAGCCCAGCAGCGTTCTAAATAGCATCTTGAGAGGGAGACGGCATGTCCCTCGCAGGACTGGTGCTTTTCTCCTTTCCCTTCTAACGTCGTTAGAGAAATGAAGTGTTTATTCCTGGCTGCGGCTCAGACCACTGGTAGGAGAATGCTGGTAGTGGGGCTTTTCCAGCATTCATTTGAGGGAGGTGAAATGGGATGCCTGGCAGGGTCCTTTGTACCATCATGTGATGGCTCCCCTCACCCCACTCCGCTCTGCCCCCTAACGCCAGAGATTGGGGTTATTGGATTAGGAGAAGCGCTGCCCATTAGCATTCATTTTAAAGGCCGTATCGTATTGAACTGTAATGTGAAGTCTTCGTTTTAAAAGGCACATTGAAATGCAAAGCATTATGGTAATGAGATGCAAATTTCATGTAGACAATGAAACTGACTTAGCAACAACAATGTAGAGAGACTCTGAGTAGGATGTGTGAGTGTGAGTAGGATGTGTGAGTTGGATGTGTGAGTGTGAGTAGGAGGTGTTAGTGCTATATTCACACACCAGGGTGGTTCACACGCAGCACCAGAATGGGAACTCACCAGCGATTTTCGGGGCTGTGGGAACTCCTTGGTTGTTCCTCTGGCCCTGGATTTGCTTCCCTCCCTGCATCAGGCAGGCACCGGGGCTCCCAGGGGAAGGTGACTTCTCTATTAACTTGACCTCTCTTGTCTCCTGCAGGCAAATTGGTAATGATTGTAACCGAATACATGGAGAACGGCTCACTAGATTCCTTTCTCCGGGTAATCAGCTCCTCCGTGTTTTTATTCATTGCACATTCCTCAGGGCTGAGCGGCTGATGAGGGAGAAGAACAGGCGGATCCACACCCTGCAGCCTCATGACCACTGTGACCGCTGAGTAAAAGCTGCAGGCTCTGAGGGAGCACTGGCTGCAAGGCATCTGCACTCGCTCTCACAAGGAGCATCCTAGTGCAAGAGGCAGGACGCCTGTTCCTGGTGCACAGGAGCATCTGCCAGGGCTGTGTAGTGGGAGGGTTGGAGGTGACAGGAGTACAACCTGTCCTTCAGTTCCTCTGGCCTGGCTAGGCTTGCTCCGAGAGGTGTCTGGGTTTGGAGCCCGAGTGTGGGGGCATTACAGATTGCAACAGGTGAGCTAAATGAGTGTAGCTTAATGAGCACAGGGTTCTGGCCCTACAGGTCACAGAGGTCCAAGTCACCATGCAGAATCAGTGTTTGTCAGGTGCCCAGTGAGAGGCCAGGAATAACGACAGGGTTGTTTTCTCTCCAGAAACACGACGGGCAGTTCACCATCATCCAGCTGGTGGGCATGCTGAGGGGCATTGGTGCCGGCATGAGATACCTCTCCGATCTGGGCTACGTGCACCGGGACCTGGCCGCCCGTAACGTTCTCGTGAACAGCAACTTGGTCTGCAAGGTGTCCGACTTCGGCCTGTCGAGAATCCTTGAAGATGATCCGGACGCTGCGTACACCACCACGGTACATTCTGCGCTTTCCCTGCCCAGCAACTGCTACTGTGACAGGCCTCTTTCTCCATGCTGCTTCATAAAGAACAGCAGGCTTTCCATGCAACCTTCAGGGAGAGAAATCTGACAGTCTGAAGTCAAGGAATGAAGGCTGGGAAGCTCAGCCTTATCTCCACCCTCTTGGGCTGGTGCCATGAAATATGGACCCCTTTAGACCATTATACATTATCTGACAGTTCATCCTATAATACAAACTCGTTTCTTATACATGGAGGGAGTTACAGCACGGTGTTAGCTGGCACCTTTCCCAGCCTGCTCTCAAATACAGTCCACACACTGTGCAGAGTCCCAAATCACCCTCTTCTGGGGGTGGAGGGTCAGATTAATCCTCCTCCTGATCTGGTTCCGCCCTCAGGGCTCCTCTCTACTTAGAGAGCTCCTCCCATCTCCCGTGTAACTGCTTATTGTCTCCCTTATATCCAGCTCCCTGGGACACCCGCGGGTGGAGGCCTTCCAGCAACCAGGCTAAATTCTTGGTGCTTTCAGGTTCACTCCCGCGTGCAAGCAAAACTCTTGGTACTCTGCCTTGGTGACACAACAAGATTATCCTGGCAGGGCTGGGATGTGTCACAGGACACAAGCCCTGAGCTGGTCATTGGCCCTAGTCAATCCTGCTTCAGTTCCAGATCTACCACCTGCCCCGTGCCTTTGCTTTGAATATATCGGGGGCACGCTAGGGTAGACTAGGGCACGCTTTACCCAACGTGGGCATTTGCCTGAGTCACTAGATGAGGGTTTCCAGATGTCCTGGGCAGACACACGCCATTCACCTTTGCTTCAGCGGGTGCTAGAGATGGGTGCAAGTCTGGTCTCGAGCCCGATGCAGGCGCAAGAAATGGTCTTTAAAATTCAGGTTGGGGTCAGGTCATATTTGAGATGAACACATTTGCTCAGCACCAGCGCCTGCCCCGAGTTCGGCGTTAGGAGCCAACTCGGTGCTCTCATGCTGCCGTTACTAACTGCTCCAGAGTTACCCCTGCGACAGGATAGCAGGCTGCATCTGCATCGTCGCTCACCCTGGGATTGCGCCTGTGTAGTCAGGGCGAGGGCGCGGCGTGTCTTCTGTCTAACCCTGTTCTGAGCGGGGGTAGCTGACACAGCGATGGAAATGCCTGAGTCCTGCCTACACTAGAGCGCCTGCTATTGCTACCGGTGGTGAATTATGGGTCCCGCTTTGCCAGTGGAGACAAGGCCCAGGAGAGGACGGAGCTGCTAACCATTCACGGGAGGGAGGAGGAACCGCATGCCCTTCCCAGTTAGATGAGCTCTCCGGCCCAGCGAAAGGAAGGGAGACCATTTAGTTTCAGGCCTTGCAGTGCTGCTGGTGCCAATCACTGAACCACAAAGCTGTGTCGTGTTCTTAGGGGTGGGTGGGGAGCTGCCTGTTCTAGGCTCAGTCTCTTTAGTGCAACCAGCAACGCTACACTGGGAAAGGCCCTGCCCAGGGTCCATTGGTTCTTAGGGCTGCTGTAATTCTAGCTAACACTGTGTGTACCAAGTGGCTGCGGGCTGGACCCTCAGCGCTGACAGGGCCTGTTTGTTTGGTGTCAAAGAATGGAGAGCCCTGCCTCAGGGAACTAGGCCTGGTGGATGTTTGCTGAGATACCCGGGAGTCTCCACGGTGTTTGAAAGCGCAAAGGATTCAGAGACGGTGGGTCTCTGTCACAGGCTGGCCGAGCTGGCCGTCATGGAGATGCCAATGGCAGGCTCCAGGCTGATGCAAGTGGACATTTCCTATGCATGCCTGACCCCGGCTCCTGCTCCGGGGCAGTGAGGCCCAGCTCTGGCTCTCCGCCATCATGGCTGAATGGCCTTGCTGCCCATGTGTCAGCTCTTTGCCCTGGGTGGAGCCTGCCATGGACGGTCACCCTGTGCGCTGTGTTTCAGGGGGGGAAGATCCCCATCCGCTGGACCGCCCCCGAGGCCATCGCGTTCCGCACGTTCTCCTCAGCCAGCGACGTGTGGAGCTTCGGCGTCGTCATGTGGGAGGTGTTGGCCTACGGGGAGCGGCCCTACTGGAACATGACCAACAGGGATGTAAGTGAGCGGCATCCTGCCGGCAGCTGGGCTGGTCTCAGGCCGGTTCCCTCCCTCCCTCTGCTAGGGGCGGCACCTCATGTTACCTGAGAGGTCGGGATGGAGGCCATTGGGGAGGGGGTCCAACGCCAGAGTGCAGTTCTCTGGGGAAAAGGCGTTGCTTCCTCTCCTTGCAACCCCACGCTAACAATCTCTGCCCTTAACGATCTCTGCCGGGAATGAGCTCGAGACTTTGCTCTGTCTGGGAGGGGCAACGCTGGGGCCTCAACGCCGAGCCCAGCTGAGCGGTGAGGGGAGATTGTCAAATATCCTGTGTGAAAATATCAATGTATTTGCAGTCCGTCATTCCGCATAATGTGTGTCCCCGCCCCACCGCCTGTTACTGGGTGTCCCCACCCCGCCGCCTGTTACTGGGTGTCCCCACCCCGCCGCCTGTTACTGGGTGTCCCCACCCCGCTGCCTGTTACTGGGTGTCCCCGCCCCGCTGCGTGTTACTGGGTGTCCCCGCCCCGCTGCCTGTTACTGGGTGTCCCCGCCCTGCTGCGTGTTACTGGGTGTCCCCATCCCGCTGCGTGTTACTGGGTGTCCCCGCCCCGCTACGTGTTATTGGGTGTCCCCGCCCCACCGCCTGTTACTGCGTCTCCCCGCCCCGCTGCGTGTTACTGGGTGTCCCCACCCCGCCGCCTCTTACTGGGTGTCCCCACCCCGCCGCCTCTTACTGGGTGTCCCCGCCCTGCCGCGTGTTACTGGATGTCCCCATCCCGCCGTGTGTTACTGGGTGTCCCCGCCCCGCTGCGTGTTACTGGGTGTCCCCGCCCCACTGGGTGTCCCCTCCCCACCGCCTGTTACTGGGTGTCCCCATCCCGCTGCGTATTACTGGGTGTCCCCGCCCCGCCGCCTGTTACTGCGTCTCCCTGCCCTGCTGCGTGTTATTGGGTGTCCCCACCCCTCTGCGTATTACTGGGTGTCCCCGCCCCACTGCGTGTTACTGGGTGTCCCTGCCCTGCTGCGTGTTATTGGGTGTCCCCACCCCTCTGCGTGTTACAGGGTGTCCCTGCCCTGCTGCGTTTTGTTGGGTGTCCCCACCCCTCTGCGTATTACTGGGTGTCCCCGCCCCGCCGCGTGTTACTGCGTCTCCCTGCCCTGCTGCATGTTATTGGGTGTTCCTGCCCCGCTGTGTGTTACTGGGTGTCCCCACTCCGCCGCCTGTTACTGGGTGTCCCCATCCTGCTGTGTGTTACTGGGTGCCCCCGCCCCGCTGTGTGTTACTGGGTGTCCCTGCCCCGCTGCGTGTTACTGGGTGTCCCCATCCTGCTGTGTGTTACTGGGTGTCCCTGCCCTGCTGCGTGTTACTGGGTGTCCCCATCCTGCTGTGTGTTACTGGGTGTCCCCGCCCCGCTGCGTGTTACTGGGTGTCCCTGCCCCGCTGCGTGTTACTGGGTGTCCCCATCCTGCTGTGTGTTACTGGGTGTCCCTGCCCTGCTGCGTGTTACTGGGTGTCCCCATCCTGCTGTGTGTTACTGGGTGTCCCTGCCCTGCTGCGTGTTACTGGGTGTCCCCATCCTGCTGTATGTTACTGGGTGCCCCCGCCCCGCCGCGTGTTATTGCGTCTCCCTGCCCTGCTGCGTGTTATTGGGTGTCCCCGCCGCGTGTTACTGGGTGCCCCTGCCCTGCTGCGTGTTATTGGGTGTCCCCGCCCTGCTGCGTGTTATTGGGTGTCCCCGCCGCCTGTTACTGGGTGTCCCTGCCCTGCTGCGTGTTATTGGGTGTCCCCGCCCCGCTGCGTGTTATTTATGTGCTTTAGGTGGGGTTATGTTAGGGGGTTGCTGAGACGGAAAAGACGAAGGAAGGGAGGGGGCTGGAGAGTGGGAGGGGGTTGGCACAAAGAGCCAGTCAGCCCAAGGGATGGTGCGTTCAGCATGAGGCCTGCGGAGAACAGGTGCCTGTTACCGGCAGTGGCCATTAGTCGCTGCTTGAGCTGCTCCTGCAGCTGCTCTGCCAGCGTCAGTCTGTGGCTGGCGACAGAGCTCTGGGAGGGCTGTGTGCTCACCCCGCGCAAACCTATCTTTCAGGTCATTAACTCCGTGGAGGAGGGCTACCGCCTGCCTGCCCCCATGGGCTGCCCTACAGCCCTGCACCAGCTCATGCTGGACTGTTGGCAGAAGGATCGCAGCGAGCGGCCGCGCTTCTCCCAGATTGTCAGCGTCCTGGACAAGCTCATCCGCAACCCTGAGAATCTCAAGTGCACCGCCACGGTGAACCGGTAAGGCCGGCAACAGCTCCGGTGAACCGGTAAGGCCGGCCACGGCCATGGTGAACCGGTAGGGCCGGCCACAGCACCGGTGACCCGGTAAGGCCGGCCACAGCCACGGCGAACCGGTAAGGCCGGCCACATCCATGGTGAACCGGTAAGGCCGGCAACAGCACCGGTGAACCGGTAAGGCCGGCCACAGGTATGGTGAACCGGTAAGGCCGGCCACAGCCATGGTGAACCGGTAAGGCTGGCCACAGGTATGGTGAACCGGTAAGGCCGGCCACAGCCACGGTGAATCAGTAAGGCCGGCCACGGCCATGGTGAACTGGTAAGGCCAGCTACAGGTATGGTGAACCGGTAAGGCCGGCCACAGCACCGGTGACCTGGTAAGGCCGACCACAGCCACGGTGAACCGGTAAGGCTGGCCACAGCCATGGTGAACCGGTAAGGCCGGCCACGGGCATGGTGAACCGGTAAGGCCGGCCACAGCCATGGTGAACCGGTAAGGCCGGCTACAGGTATGGTGAACCGGTAAGGCCGGCCACAGCCACGGTGAACCGGTAAGGCCAGCCACGGCCATGGTGAACCGGTAAGGCCAGCTACAGGTATGGTGAACCGGTAAGGCCGGCCACAGCACCGGTGACCCGGTAAGGCCGACCACAGCCATGGCAAACTGGTAAGGCCGACCACATCCATGGTGAACCGGTAAGGCCGGCAACAGCACCGGTGAACCGGTAAGGCCGGCCACGGGTATGGTGAACTGGTAAGGCCGGCCACAGCCATGGTGAACCGGTAAGGCCGGCTACAGGTATGGTGAACCGGTAAGGCCGGCTACAGGTATGGTGAACCGGTAAGGCCAGCCACAGCCACGGTGACCAGCCAGTGCACCATAGCCACAGTGAATTGGTGAGAGACTCTCTTGCCAGATATGGCAACAATGGCTTCTCATTGACTAACATTGGCCATTTTATGGCCTGTTCGCTGGCTAGAGCCTCATGCCAAGCCAGAGCGGACAGTGAGCTTGTTCACTGCCACAGTGGGACAGTGAGAGACCGAGCCAAGCCCTGGCTCTGAGCTGGCACTGGCCACATCAAGCACTCACATGCCACAATGGTGGGCAACACAACGGACGGATCAGAGCCATGGAGAACTACTTAAAGCCTCCATCCAAGCTAGAGCTTATGGCTAACACAATCCAGGCCATAGCCATAATGAGTCCCACGAGCCTCCCAACCTGGCTGGTGCTTATGGCTTCAGTGCGGTCATGGCCGCAGGCCTGGCTAACACCAGCCAGGAAAAGGTGTCTCGTGAAAACAGGCTCAGCCGTGAGTGGAGCAGCTGCATTCCACACTCTTGGATTCCCATGCGCAGCCCATCTCCACACAAAACTCAGTTGTGCACACAAAACACACACAGGCACCGAAGTGCGGACACCATACTGAGCCCTGGCAATGTGGATACTCCTCCAATAACCCTCTCTTTGGCTCGCCCTGAGCAGAGAGGGCCCCAGCCCTCTTGCCCCTGACCTTCACTTCTTGTGAAAACCCAAGCCGTGGGGAGCGGTAATTGTGCAATGGTAAAATAGTGCTGGGGCATCAGGCCGCCATCCCCAGCTGCACAGCCGGGGCTGTGGTTGCTTTTTCGGTACCTTGGCGCCACTCGCTGATCCAACCCTTGGCGCTAAGTTTATGCCTTTTCTCTTGTCTGCTAGGTTCACCCAAACGCCCTTTGACAGAGGCTTCTTTGATTTCACGAGCTGTTTCACCGTGGAGGACTGGCTGGATTCCATCCAACTGGGGCGCTATCGGGAGAACTTCGCGGTGGCCGGGTATTCCTCGCTGGGCATGGTGATGCGGATGAACATCGAGTGAGTACAAAGGGGAGACGTGACTGATGTAGGCCATGAGGTGCTGGCACCCCCCCGTCACCGTCTGCTGCCTTCCTACCTTGGGCTCTGTAGAGCTTGCAGGCTAAGCAGTGTTAGGCCTAGTTAGCACCTGGAGAGGAGAAAATCCAAACACTGAAGGAAGTGGAGCTGGTGCATCTCTCCTTGGTGCTCTTCTTTCTGAGTCAGTCCTGAGCCAATGCGCCAAGGTGATGCTGAGCTGTGTGTGTGTGCCTGCACATGCATAAGGCTGTGTGTGTTTGTGTGCGTGTGCA
Organism: Chelydra serpentina; assembly: GCA_037349315.1. NCBI lineage: Eukaryota > Metazoa > Chordata > Testudines > Chelydridae > Chelydra > Chelydra serpentina. The sequence goes on from JBAIAC010000047.1 coordinate 2,760,148, forward strand.
TAGGGCTCTGTGTGTGTGTGTGTGCATGTGCATGCACAGGGTTGTGTGTGTGTGTGTGTGTTCATGCATAAGGCTGTGTGTATGTGTGCATACGCATTGGGCTCTGTGTGTGTGCATGTGCGTGCATAGGGCTCTGTGTGTGTGTGTGTGTTCATACATAAGGCTGTGTTTGTGCGTACACGTGACCAGGGTTGTGTGCGTGCATGCACATGCATTGGGCTCGTGTGTGCATGCATGCAAACACATTGGACTTTGTGTGTGTGTGCGTGTGTGCCTAGAGCTCTGTGCGCACGTGGGTGTGTGACAAGATGGTGTGTCCAGGAGGGTTGGACAGGAGGCTACACAGTGGAAGCCCAGTGACCGTCAGACCATTGCACGGCGTGATTGCAGAATGAGGAGATGCTAACCGGAGTTTCAGGGACACATCAGAGAAGCTGCTGAGAGGAGAGGGCTGTCTGTCCGTCTGTCTATATGTCTGACTGGGTTATCTGTGAGCAGCTCACTAAACCAGAATCCAATTTCAGAACATCGCTCCTGTTTGCTCTTTCCCTGTCAGGAGCTGTTTCCCCTCTGCCCCCCTCTCCCCCTGGGTCGGCACGGGGGCAGTGTCCCTGGGGTGGGCCATGGAGACTGACAGCCAGTCACTCCTGAGAACAGCACGTCAGCTGGCAGGCGAGTGCAGCTGAGCCATGGAGGGGAAGCCCCGTGGCCTGGCCTGCAGCACCGGGGGAGCCGGGTTCTGACGTTGCCTTTGTTTTCACAGCGACGTGCGGCGCCTGGGGATCACCCTCATGGGGCACCAGAAGAAGATCCTGAGCAGCATCCAGATCATGAGGTCTCAGCTGCTGAACACCAATGGCCCCAGGCGGCATCTCTAATCGCCAGCTCCCCAGACCCAGCAGCGGGCGTTCCAAAAGCACTGATCCTGGCAGAGTGGCGAGCAAAGCCGGCGGGAGACGCGCCGAGCCAGAGCCTCGAGCCTCTGTGGCCTTCCGTTGCCTTGCTGGGATTCGCGCCCCCAAAGGAAAGTGGAAGAGCTTTCCAGACACATTGCTGACGGTAGGAGCAGCCTCCAGAGCAGGGCAGGGCCACTTCATTTCCCATCCTGTGTCCCCGGGGGCCGGGGCTCCTAGCATGGCCTAGCTAGGAGCTGTGCAATAGAAGGGGGCAGCGCTACCGAGCTGCTCCAGCAAGCTAACCACACAGGGCGCGCTGCAAACGGAGCTGGGCGGACTGACAGCGATGGCGGGAGCAGCCGGGCAAGTCTCTTCCGCGTGCTGCTGCCAACCGTGTCGGAGCTGCTGGATCTCTGAGCCCTGCAGGGCCTCCCACACCATTGCACGGCAGAGAGAGCAGAGCGCCTGCTCCCACCACCCTGTGATGGTGTCCTGCTCTACCCGGGCCCTCCAGGCCAGCCCCTCCCTCACCTCCGCCCACCAGGAGGCTACCAGGGTCATTGCTGCCGCTCTCAGGAGGGTCACTGGAAAACCGGACAGTCTTGCGCTTCCTGCAGTAGTTTCTGCTGGTGCTGTGAGCAGCAGGGACTTCCTTGGAGCCGGGGAGAGGGACCCAGGAGCGCTGGCGAGACGTGCGAAGCGCTGTCAAAGGAGAACCCGGAACCCCCTAGGAAGTCACCACTTCCTGGATGTACCAGCACTGGACCGAGCAGAGGCAGGCCAGGGCAGGGGAGAGCCTGTGTCTTAGGGCTACACGCTCAGGTTTTCCCCCAGAGCCCCAACAGAGCAGAGAGCAGGCTTGTGCCGCGGGAGAGGCCACGTCCCCTCTCACGGTCCTGTCACATTTTCTTCCGGGTCTGAGAAGGGTTTATTGAACTCTGCTTTGTTCTCACATTGCCTACAAACCGCCTGGGGCTGCCCGCAGCCAGTGTGCCTCGCCGTGCTAACGGCCTGGCCAAGCCTCCCCTGGAGACAGTCACCAGCGGCACCGCTCCCAGCAGCACGCCGAGCTGCGAACGCACGATGCCCGCGCCCGAGGCTGTGCTCAGCTGTCAGATCCTGGCTGCCCAGCAGGTGAGGGCTTTCACCAGCTCCCTGCTGGCGCCCCCTGCTGGTGAGCGCGCCCCTGACGTGACGCGGGGCTTTGGATGGCAGCAGGCCGGTGCGCTGAGGTTGTTGGAGGGGCTGAGCTGTCCCCAGAGGCAGAGACGGGCTCGAAGCAGAGGGACTGACGCAGGCGGGAGAGGAAAGCGGGCCTCTTGCTCCCCTTTGTAAATACGATTTTCTACCATGTTCAAAACTGGTTTGCTACGTCTGACTTTAGACAGACAAAAATGGTCTCAAAGCACAGAAAGCCCAGCCCAGCGGCTGGCCACGCTGCCAAGACTCTTCAAGGGAGCGTGTCGCCGGAGCTCGCTGAGAGACCCCGCTCCGTGGGGCAGGGGAGAAGAGCGCCGCCCAACGGTGCTGTTACTCGGGCGTCTGAGACCCGAGGCCAGAGTCCGCTCGCAGTTCTGGCAGAGGAAATCCAGAGTCACTCCGTTGGTTCCAGCAGGGATACTCTGGATTTACACCAGCACACGTGCCAGCAGGATTTGGCCCGAGGTCGCCTTCCAGCAGCGCCAGATGAACTGGAGGATGGTGGGATGTGTGGGGAGGGGTTAAAGCCATTTTCCAGTCTGCAATAATCCTGGCGAAACTGAACCCGCCCGGGCTTGGTTTAGTTTTCTATCCAGGGCGTCTACATCTCAATTCTACTCTAGGACTATGTCGTGGGCACTCTACTGCTTCCTATGGAAGCTCTTCTGAACGAGGGCTAGGTGCAGTATGTGGTTCTATTTACATTCCACCCTTTGTGCACTCAGACCCCTCACGCGCCAATCCTGGGGTCTGTGTGCTCGGAGCTGTACGCAGCACACGGAACGCCCGGCGGGAGGGTGCTGGCTGGGCCTTACCCGCCCTGCGGCACATGAGAGGTATAAGGGCAGATGGATCCTGGTTCCCGGAGGGCAGAGGTTTGGTGGATGGTCCATGGACCCTAGGGACAGGGTGGTTGGTGGATGGGTCCTGGTACCCAGGGACGGGGGGTGGGGCTGCTGGACAGCTCCAACCCCTGGGGATGGGAGTTGCTGGACAGGCCCTGATCCCAGAGGATGGGGGGTTGCTGGCCAGGTGCTGGTCCCCGGCAGACGAGTGTTGCTGGATGGGCCCTGGTCCCCAGGGACAGGGGGTTGCTAGATGGCCCTTGCCTCTCTCTTCCTTGCCCTTCTTTTACGGTCCGAGTCTGCACCTCTTCCAGGACAATAAAACTCTTCCCATTGCCCATTTCTCTGTCTCTTATTGACAAGTGTGTCATGCAGGGCTGCTCTCCCAGGGCACAAGGGCTGGTGGAGCTTCTAAGGGATCCAAAGGCTGCTGCCGCCGTCCCTTCCGAGGGGACCTGCCCCTGGGAGTTAGCACCCCTGCCCTTCTCTAGCCCCACGGAGTGCTGCACACGCAGGGCAGGCTGTCCGGTTATTTTACCTGTGAGTCTGTGGGCAGCTTTCCTGCTGGAGGAGCATGTTGAGCTGAGAAATGGGTGGCAAAGCCGGTATGAGTTATATAGTGTGAGTGCATGTATGTGTGAGAGTGCATGCACGTGTGTGTGCATTGGTGTGTTTGTGTGTGCATAGCATGTGTGTGTGTGTGTGTGTGTGTGAGTGCATGCACATGTGTGTGTGCATAGCGTGAATATGACTGGGTGTGCATGTGTGTGCATAGCATGTGTGTGTGTGGATGCACGTGTGTGTGAGTGCAAGCACATGTGCATGTTGTGCATAATGTGAGTGCATGGGTGTGCATGGCGTGAATGTGCATGCACGTGTGTGTGAGTAACGTGAATATATATGGATGTGCATGGGTGTGAGTGCATCAACGTGTGTAGCATAAGTATGTGTGCATAGCATGAGTGTGCATGGATGTGCATATCTGTGTGAGTACATGCGCGTGTGTGTGCGTAGCGTGAGTGTGTGTGGGTGGGGAAGAGAAGAGTTAGTGTCGTTGCTGCTGTTGTTACAGTCCAATCCCAGTTCATCCTGGGTGGTTGTTGGATGGAGGAGTCACCTGGGTCCCGCTCTCTGGCCAGGTCTGGCCAGGACGACTCTCAGGACCAGAAGGACAAAGGCCCTGGGTCCCAGGAGATGGTGGGGGAGGCAGCCGCGATGGTGACCCTCGCTCCAGTTGCCCATTTTTCTCCCCTACGTCTCTTTCTTTAAGGCCCCACAATAGCCCCTCGCCTCATTCTTTTGTCCTCCAATGGCACCTAGTTTCTGACGTGGCCATTTTGGTTCACTGATTTCCAGTTCCACGCTTTCCTGTTTACTTGGCATGATCTGACCCCAGTGCTTGGGTCTGGACTCCTTCAGTTTGTCTGTCTGTCTGTCTCCCTTTCATAGCACCGTCTGCTGTTATCGGTTACTGTGCCATCTTCTGAACGCCCCCTCTAGGGCGACCAGACAGCAAATGTGACAAATCGGGACGGGGTGGGGGGTAATAGGATCCCATATAAGAAAAAGACCAAAAATCAGGACTGTCCCTATAAAATCTGGACATCCCCTCACTTCTTCCAGCTGAACCCACAATGAGGGTAGGTTTGTAGGCCCAGTTACTACAACAGGCCTCACAGGAACAGAGCAGCAATTCCTTTCTGGGCCCGTCAGAGAAACAAGTGGTGACAAAGAGACCAGCGCATACAGGAAAAGTAAAATACTCCAAGGATGTACATTTCCTGTTAGGGCTCAGACAGGCACAGCCTAGAATAACCCAGCAACACGCTTATTTCAAGCACGAACGCGGAGCCATTGTCCCAAGCAGTCGCTACAGTAAGTCTGTGCAGGTTCATCTGCATCGTAGTCTTTGTCAGTTTTCTGTCTGGGTAAATCTGGATACTGCAGATTTACCCAGACACAACGCTCCACCCGCAAATTCAAAAATCATGACAAATATCCAAACGAACGGCAGGCTAGCTGCTTTTGGGCAATGAACCTGGGACCCTCGCTATGCTTTAACGGAGAAGAGAGCCGCCGGGATCTGCTACGGAGGGATCTGCAGATCTGGAAGGGCAAAAAGGGACCGGTGTGTGTTTAAAGCATGAGAAGCACGTGCTTCCGTGCACCGTTATTGTGAACAGATGCTGCTCACCACCTTTACCATGGTGAGAATGTCAAGGGCAGATATTTCCTAGGCCCCCAAAAGCATCACTCGCCCCAGGAGCAGAGATTTGCCGGGCCGCGGGAGGGTGTTTGTGAAGCTTCCACATTGCACTGATTCCTAGAGCTGACGTTCACGTTCTGCCAGATTTAGGGGGTTTCGCCAGAGGCGTTGAATCCAAAAGCAAGCACCTGCCCCGCGGGAGCTTACGTGTGTTGGAGGCTGGCCTAGGCGTACCTGGCTGACAGCTAAGCGTGCAATGCGCAGGGGGACATAGCCATGGGGTTATACGGGGATACTCTGCACAGCTACCGTATTATTAACCTCTGAGAATTAAACAAATGTGTCCATGCTAATAGCTGCTCACTAGATAAATGCCGCCCCAAACCCCCCACTTGTGACAAGGGACCTGAGTTTCCAGTTTTGTAACATTACGATTCTCCCTTCCCCCTCTTTAAGAGGTACCTGCGACTCCTGAGAAAAACAGCCCTGGCCAGGACTAGCCCACCAGGGGCCGAGAGGCTGGCTCCCGATGTGTTTTTATCTCCCAGCCAGCATGGCCCCACTGGGCGCTGAAGCCAGAAGAGAGAGTTTATTTTTCAGACTATCCAAGTCCCTATGTTCTTGCAGTGAAGAGGCCAGCCAGGCCGCAGGGCAACGGGCCAGGTGACTGTATATTCAGGCCACCCATGCTCCCATTTACCTATGTTATCAGGGCATCTCTGAGCTCCCTGGGGAGCAGCAGCGGGAAGGGAAGGGCAATTAATCAGATGGGAACAGATGTTTTGCTTCATGGGCTCAGGGTGGGGGGAGTCCCAGGAGTGACACCCAGGGGTTGTTGATGGGACTCCTGAAATCAGTCCTGCTGTGGGGGACCACCTGGTTAAGCAGACAAACCCCCAACCCAGGAGCACCTACAGAGCCCTTGGCATATTTACAAGGCCAAACGGAGACGCTTGTGCATCCAAGTAACAATCTGACATGTTTCCCAAAGCTCAATAAGAGAGAGAAACCCCAGCAAGCAGCATCACCTCACCCACCGTGAGCATCCCCAGCAGACAGCGAGGGACACCAGCCTGCAAACACTCCGTCTCTAGCATTACTATATTGAAACCACCATGGAACAGAAGCAACGGTAAAAAGGATCGTGACAGTGTCACGCCCAGTCTCCCAGCCCAACTCAATTCCTTTCATAGAGTGGAAGCCAGTGCCCACCAGCACCTCGCAGGGTTCGGCTCCAGGGTGGTTTGTGTCCCAAGCAAAGACATCCTGTCCCCCCAGTGATTGCCATGCATCAGGGCAAGTAATCCATTCTATCACTGGTGGACTAGATCTCCTTCTCTAGTAATGCATAGTACCATTCCTAGGTACTGACCAGGCAATCCCACTATATTTGCTTTGCTATCTGTCCACGCTAAGCTGGGCCACATCATTAACAATACAAAACCCTGCATGTCATCAGCATTATTAGGATGCTCAGTCACTGAGGTACAGGACTTTAAAGCAGCCCAGCAATTCTACGCGATGTTGCCCATGTTGGTTTTACGCGCACACAATCCTCCTTCTTTGTGCCAGTTTTATGAAATCTTTCTGAGGTCAAACACGCTCGGTGGCTAAAGTGAACAAAGGGCAATTTCTGCCTGATCGTTACTGGTATTCCAATCTGCTCACACACCAGCCCACCTGCCGAGGAGCACTGGATTCCCTCTCGCTTTTCACTTAGCTGTGTGTTTGAGAAGATTACTCAAAATAAACAGATATGAGATTGAAACGTCGCTCTCGATGTTCTAACACTTAAACTGGCTAGCTGGCTCCACAGACACAGTTGCCTTAAAAATTTCCCTTAAATAATGTCTATGTTGTAAATCATGAGAGACGTGTCTCTTAGCCGCAGAACTCCTCAAAGGACATTTAGAATACACATTCTGAAAGATCATCATCCCATTTCGTCCCAGTCTGGAAAGAGACCTGGCTCTGGAGAGCCTCGGGCAATCGCAGGTGCGGGAACAGAGGCCAGAGCCACACCCTGGTGTTATTTCCCAGTTGCTGAGAACGTTGTGCCCAGTTGTCAAAGCAAGGCACACGCACCAAGCTGAAGTTCAGCTTTAGTCAAACTGGAGGAAGTGCTTTTGGGATCACAGGGGTTAAGGCTCTCCTCGGACAAGCCGCGAAAGGCTTCCAACTCCCTCAGGGTAAGGCTGTGTCTACACTTGTCATTTTTGGACTCAGTTCCCAGAGGGTGCAGCTTCCCGAGAGGCAGCCCTGGAGCAGGCTGTGTGTAGAGCCAGGGGCTGCGGCATTCTCCACCAGGCCTTCTAAACCAGAAACCATGGATGATAAAAAGTCTTGAGCATGCTGGAGCCTTGTCTACGCTGGAGTTTCGATTGGGGCCGCCTCTGGAGTGGGGGGTTGCTGGCGAGGTGCTTGTCCCCGGCAGAGGAGTGTTGTTGGATGGGCCCCGGTCCCTAGGGTCAGGGGTTGCTAGATGGCCCTTGCCTCTCTGTTCCTTGTGCTAGATTCACTGAGAAACGTGACCACCGAGCAGCACCACGCCTTGAAAATCACTGGGCTTCACAACGCTGGAGGTAGTCACCCAGGTACAAGTATGGGGCAATGGCACCGGATATCGGCACGATGTTCCACAGGCAATGGTGGTTTTATCTGATATCTCCCGAGGGTCATACAGGCACAGAGAACACAGCTGCTACTGACATCCCAAAGCTGCACTAGCCTGTTTACCGCAATGGTGCCAGCCGAACTTGTCATGCAGTGGTGTGGGAAAACGTCCCACCGCGGAGGACGAAATAAGGAAATAATCCCTAGAAACTTTCAGGAGAGTTACAGAGTATGGCCGAGTTCCTCCATGAATGTTTCATTGAGTTCTCTCAGGAAGATAAAGGGTCATCCCTATGTGTACATAAACTACTCTGCCCCCTCCCCACCCAACAGGGGAATGAAAAGCAGATGCCAACGCTACCTCTGTTTGTTGCATCGCTCCCTCTTTTCATATGAGTAAAGCAATAAAAAACCCGACACCTGTGTCTTGTTAACTTGAGGATGGGCCAGGTGCCATCTTTAAATGTAAACAGTGTAAGGAAAAATTGCACTCACATTTACCGAAGGTCTCTGCTTCTTCATCAGGCTCATCCATGCACAACTGGTGGGGCTGGCTAGACTGTGGTGAGGTCTTAAAGAGGTCCTGGCTCGCGGGATGGCTGGAGTCCCCTTCCTCCTCCTCTTCTCTGTTCACAGCAGGGGTCTCTGGCTCCTTCAACGTGTCCATGGTCTGGTGGGGTCTCCGCCAAGTATAGCCTACAGCTCATTGTGAAAACAGCAGGTTTGTGAGGCAGCACCAGATCTATTGTCATGCTTCCTGGCCTTGTGGTGTGCCTGCCGCAGTTCCTTTGCTTTCACGCGGCACTGTCGCTGATCTGTGTTGTACCCCTTTGCCCACACATCCCCCATGCAATCTGCTTGTAGAATCATAGAATATCAGGGTTGGAAGGGACCTTAGGAGGTCATCTAGTCCAACCCCCTGCTCAAAGCAGGACCAATTCCCAATTTTTGCCCCAGATCCCTAAATGGCCCCCTCAAGGATTGAACTCAGAACCTTGGGTTTAGCAGGCCAATGCTCAAACCACTGAGCTATCCCCCCCCATAGCTGTCCTTGTTTCTGCGGTTGGTCTCAAGGCAGGCCAGTTCTTCCCAGTTAGCCCAGGTATTGTTCTCTGAAGGACCATGAAGCATTTTACCCCAGAGGCATCTTCTCTCTAGGCATTGACTCGCTTCCTGCTTCTTTCTCCTAACAATCCCTTTTGACTTAACGCCCTAGAGAGAGCCAAGGTGGGGGAGGGAATATCTTTTAGGTGCCCAACTTCTGAGACAAGCCTTAACTCCAGATGGTCAGCCAGAAACCATCCTTTACAGCAACGGGCCAACCATATTGCACATACAGTATTCATCACTTAATACAGAGGAGCCCGCCAGGCTTCACAACTACACCCAAGGGTTCAGCATAAAAGATCACACGTGGCGGGAGAGCAAGTCAGGCTGAGCGTGTGAGTGTGCGAGAGACTGCGGGCGAGTTAGAGAGTGTGCAAATGGTGAATGTGTGGCTGGGCATGCAGCAGGGTGAGTGTGTAACCCAACGTGCATACAAGTGAACAGGCCTGTTCAAGGGAGCATGTCTGAGTGAAGGAGCGTGGCTGCGAGTTTGGATACACTTGGAAGGGTTAGCCGGTGTGCACGTGTGGGTGCAAGTAGTAAGCAGGACTGAGAGTGCAGGAGAACAGATGTGTGTGTAGGTGAGTGTGCATGTGTCGGTGACTAAGTGCACACGCGCGTAGCTGGATGTGAGCATGATTAGACGTGTGAGCAGGTGAGGGTGCAAGCAGGGGAGTGTGCATGTGAGGGAGCGTGTATTCAGGGGCATGTGCTGTCCCCAGGTCTGACTCCAGCCCTCCTGCCTGCGCTCTCCCTGCATGTGTGGAGCAGTGAGGCAGGGCCGGTGCAAGGAAGTTTCGCGCCCTAGGCAAAACTTCCTTGCACCAGCCCTGTGCCTGCACACACACCCCTCCCGCCCCCCCGCGGAAGCCAGCTCCCCCGCCCGTGGCAGGCGGCTCCCCACCTCTCCCGCCCGTGGCAGCTCAGCCCCCCACCCCCCCGCGGTGGCTAACTCCCCTGCTCGTGGCAGCTCAGCCTCCACCGCGCCCGTGGCAAGCTGCCTCCCGGCTCCACGCTCAGCCGCTGAGCCGAGCACGGAGCTGGGAGGCAGGAAGCAGGGCTTCGCGAGGAAGCGGGCGGCTGCCTCCTGCCTCTCGGCTCGAGCATGGAGCCAGGAGGCAGGAGGCAGCCGCCCGCTTCTGAGGACGGCGAAATGCCACCCCCCCAAATCCTGGCACCCTAGGCGACTGCCTAGGGTCGCCTAGTGAAAGCGCCGGCTCTGCAGTGAGGACAGCAGCACCCTTCGGTGCTGGGCCCCTCTAACTCCGTTAGCCAAAGCAAAGGCGCCTCATTAGAATTCCTTTCTCTCTCTCCCTTCCTGCGCGGCCAGGGAAGGGTCAGCCGCACTTATGAAATTCTCAATTCCCAGAAGTTTTGCATGTACATGTTTTTTCTGTGTCTGAGCTGCAAGAAGATTATGAATAAAAGATTAAAATGAGAGGGCTCCAGTCAGTTAAGAGCAACACGATAAGCATTCACTCTGGGAGCGGAGAGCCAAACGCCGCTGCATGCATGCTGAAAATTAGCAGCACTTCAAACGGGGAATAAACAAAAGGCTCCGTTCTTTGATGTGACACTTTGCCTGGGAGCTGGGAAGAGGGAGACATGAGGCTGGGAGGAGTAAACTTGCGGGGCTGGCAGCTGGGCTGCGAGAGCTGCTAGAGGCTTGTTCACCAGCGGAGCGAGTGCCGGGGTCTCAGCGAGCAGCTGCTTTGTCCTTACAGAGGAATCAGGGCAGCGAAGCAGCGTGGGACCTCGCACTTGACTCTGTCTGCTCTGTACAAAGCTCTAGCAGGCGCTGCCAGCCTCCCATGGTCACATGTCCCTCTGCCCTGGCCACTGCTGGGGAGCTCCTCCTCAGAGCCATTATCATTCTGCCAGGATCGTCACTCCACTCCTGGCATTTCCCCCCCAGACACACCTCTCTGTAAGCTTAGCTTGTTAGGAGCTGTCTTGCTGGCTCATTACGGTGGAGGCCTGTCAGCCCAAGCAAGGTGTGTGCAGCTCAAAACACAGAGCATGGAAAGAGCAGGACATTAACATACAGGTGCAGTGAAGGGTGTGACAGGCCGAGGGCCGTTCCCCAGAGAGCCGGGCGGGTACGACAGGCCGAGGGTCCTGCCCCAGAGAGCCGGGCGGGTACGACAGGCCGAGGGCTGTTCCCCAGAGAGCCGGGCGGGTACGACAGGCCGAGGGTCCTGCCCCAGAGAGCCGGGTGGGTACGACAGGCCGAGGGTCCTGCCCAAGAGAGCCGGGCGGGTACGACAGGCCGAGGGTCCTGCCCAAGAGAGCCGGGCAGGCACAACAGGCTGAGGGCTGTTCCCCATAGAGCCGGACAGGTACGACAGGCTGAGGGCCTTTCCCCAGAGAGCCGGGCGGGCACGACAGGCCGAGGGCCCTTCCCCAGAGAGCCGGACGGGTACGACAGGCCGAGGGCCCTGCTCCAGAGAGCCGGGCGGGTACGACAGGCCGAGGGCCCTGCTCAAGAGAGCCGGGCGGGCATGACAGGCCGAGGGCCCTGCCCCAGAGAGCCGGGCGGGCATGACAGGCCGAGGGCCCTGCCCCAGAGAGCCGGGCGGGCACGACAGGCCGAGGGCCCTGCCCAAGAGAGCCGGGCAGGCACGACAGGCCGAGGGCCCTGCCCCAGAGAGCCGGGCGGGCATGACAGGCCGAGGGCCCTGCCCAAGAGAGCCGGGCAGGCATGACAGGCCGAGGGCCCTGCCCCAGAGAGCCGGGCGGGCACGACAGGCCGAGGGCTGTTCCCCAGAGAGCCGGGCGGGCACGACAGGCCGAGGGCCCTGCCCAAGAGAGCCGGGCGAGCTGTGCCTGATGCACCCATTGGAAAGGGGAATTTCATAACTCCTAGGAAATAGATATTTAAAGTTTGCCGATTTTCCCCCTTGCTCCCCCCCAGCCAGGAGACACCGCAGTGGAACAGGCCACTCCAGCACATGAGGTGGCAGGAGACAGCAGCCAGGCGAGGGCTCATGTTGGCCTAGTTTAATACCAACTCATGGACCTTTATTTTGGCGGCAGCTGTGGGACTTCCCTTCCCAAAGCTCCCCTGTGCCAGGTCTGAGCTGGGAAATGCGGAAAGGGCAGGAAATCCAGCATTAGGCTCTTGCTGCAGCTGAAACCATCCCCATCCCATGTTAATAAACACTACAGGCCAAGAACACCATCCATTCTATGATGTGTGCCCTGCATCCCGGCCACAGTGCCCTGCGTCCCAGCGTCCTGGTGCCCGGCCACGGTGCTTTGCCTAGGTGCCCTGTGTCCCGGCCATGGTGCCCTGCCTAGGTGCCCTGTGTCCCAGCCACGGTGCCCTGCCTAGGTGCCCTGTGTCCCAGCCATGGTGCCCTGCCTAGGTGCCCTGTGTCCCAGCCACGGTGCCCTGCCTAGGTGCCCTGCGTCCCAGCCATGGTGCCCTGTGGCATTATCACAATTAATGGAGCATAGACTGGAAATACTAAAGAAGTTAAAAATGCCCAGGGCCCTCTAAACTAAAACCAGGCAAACCAATAGTCCCTGCCCCCATTAACCTTACAACGTGAATAATCCTTACTCTGGGGATTAGGTCTGTAGGTTCCTCGGCACTGCCCTAGATGGGATCCCTTGAAGGAGTGAGCTGCAGAAGGGCACGTACGGAGCCAGCACTGCATGGGTGCAGAGGGCAGCAACAGGTCCTGGATGCGACAACGAACCAGGCTCATCATCAAATGCACTTGGGGAAAGAAGGTTTCCTGTGCTGCCAAATAGCAAAGGTGGGGCAGGGGGCTAAAGTTGCACTAGGGGCTGTCACTGCAACAAGACGAGCTATGCACCAAAAGTGCAGGGACAAGTGTACCATTCAGCTGCAGCAGGAGAAGCACCCTGGCACTGCTGTGGGGGAGGGTAGAGAGGGTTAGACCTTAGAATCATAGAATCATAGAATCTCAGGGTTGAAAGGGACCTCAGGAGGTCAACTAGTCCAAACCCGGGCTCAAAGCAGGACCAACCCCAACTAAATCATCCCAGCAGGGGTAACCCATTCCAGTGCTTCACCACCCTCCTAGTGAAAATGTTTTTCCTAATATCCAACCTAAACCTCCCCCTCTGCAACTTGAGACCATTACTCCTTGTTCTGTCATCTTCTACCACTGAGAACAGTCTAGATCCATCCTCTTTAGAACCCCCTTTCAGGTAGTAGAAAGCAGCTATCAAATCTCCCCTCATTCTTCTCTTCTGCAAGCTAAACAATCCCAGTTCCCTCAGCCTCTCCTCACAAATCATGTGCTCCAGCCCCCTACTCATTTTTGTTGCCCTCCGCTGGACTCTTTCCAATTTTTCCACATCCTTGTCGTGTGGGGCCCAAAACTGGACACAATATTCCAGATGAGGCCTCATCAATGCTGAATAGAGGGGAATGATCACGTCCCTCGATTTGCTGGCAGTGCTCCTACTTATACAGCCCAAAATGCCGTTTGCCTTCTTGGCAACAAGGGCACACTGTTGACTCATATTCAGCTTCTCGTCCACTGTAACCTCTAGGTCCTTTTCTGCAGAACTGCTGCCTAGCCACTCAGTCCCTAGTCTGTAGCAGTGCATGGGATTCTTCCATCCTAAGTGCAGGACTCTGCGCTTGTCCTTGTTGAACCACATCAGATTTCTTTTGGCCCAATCCTCTAATTTGTTTAGGGCCCTCTGTACCCTATCCCTACCCTCCAGCATATCAACCACTCCTCCCAGTTTAGTGTCATCTGCAAACTTGCTGAGGGTGCAGTCCATGTCATCCTCCAGATCATTAATAAAGATATTGAACAAAACCGGCCCCAGCACCGACCCTTGGGGCGCACCACTTGATACCGGCTGCCAACTAGACATGGAGCCATTGATCACTACCCGTTGAGTCCGACGATCTAGCCAGATTTCTATCCACCTTCTAGTCCATTCATCCAGCCCATACTTCTTTAACTTGCTGGCAAGAATACTGTGGGAGACCATATCAAAAGCTTTGCTAAAGTCAAGGAATAACACGTCCACTGCTTTCCCCTCATCCACAGAGCCAGTTATCTCATCATAGAAGGCAATTAGGTTAGTCAGGCATGACTTGCCCTTGGTGAATCCATGCTGACTGTTCCTGATCACTTTCCTCTCCTCTAAGCACAGGCGCCAACTCCGTGGGTGCTCTGGGGCTGGAGCACCCACGGGGAAAAATTGGTTGGTGCAGAGCACCCACCGGCAGCTCCCCGCCATTCCCGGGGCCCACGCACAGCTCCCCGCCAGTCCCGGGACCTTACCTCAGCACCGGGTAACGTTGCGAGGCCCTGCCCCCGACGCCGGGTGACATTGCAGGGCCCCGCCCCCGATGCCGATGCAACGTCACCCAGCCCCCACCGGCGCCACAGGAAGTCGGCGCCTCTAAGTGCTTCAAAATTGATTCCTTGAGGACCTGTTCCATGATTTTTCCAGGGACTGAGGTGAGACTGACTGGCCTGTAGTTCCCCGGATCTTCCTTCTTCCCTTTTTTAAAGATGGGCACTACATTAGCATTTTTCCAGTCATTCAGGACCTCCCCCAATCGCCATGAGTTTTCAAAGATAATGGCCAATGGCTCTGCAATCACATCAGCCAACTCCTTTAGCACCCTCGGATGCAGTGCATCCGGCCCCATGGACTTGTGCTTGTCCATTTCTAAATAGTTCTGAACCACTTCTTTCTCCATGGAGGGCTGGTCACCTCCTCCCCATACTGTGCTGCGCAGTGCAGTAGTCTGGGAGCTGACCTTCTTTGTGAAGACAGAGGCAACAAAAGCATTGAGTACATTAGCTTTTTCCACATCCTCTGTCACTGGGTTCCCTCCCCCATTCAGTAAGGGGCCCACACTGTCCTTGACCTTCTTCTTCTTGTTAACATACCTGTAGAAACCCTTCTTGTTATGCTTAACAGCCCTAGCTAGCTGCAACTCCAAGTGTGATTTGGCCTTCCTGATTTCACTCCTGCATGCCTGAGCAATATTTTTATACTCCTCCCTGGTCATTTGTCCAATCTTCCACTTCTTGTAAGCTTCTTTTTTGTGTTTAAGATCAGCAAGGATTTCACTGTTAAGCCAAGCTGGTTGCCTGCCACATTTGCTATTCTTTCTACACATCGGGATGGTTTGTTCCTGCAACCTCAATAAGGATTCTTTAAAATACAGCCAGCTTTCCTGGACTCCTTTCCCTCTCATGTTATTCTCCCAGGGGATCCTACTCATCAGTTCCCTGAGGGAGTCAAAGTCTGCTTTTCTGAAGTCCAGGGTCCATATTCTGATGCCCTCCTTTCTTCCTTTTGTCAGGATTCTGAACTCGACCATCTCATGGTCACTGCCTCCCAGGCAGGGCCGTAACAAGGGTGAGGCCACTGAGGTACTCGCCTCAGGGCGCACTGCTGGCAGGGGCGCAAAAGCCTGCTGCCAGGGGTGCCCTCTCCCCCCCGCCACTGCCGAAGCCACCCCAGCTTACCGGCAGGAGGTCCACCGGTCTGTCTGCAGAGGGCCCCCTCCGCCGAATTGCTGCTGAAGCTGGGGGACCAGCGGACCTCCCGCAGGTAAGCGGAAGCAGCTTCAGTGGCAGGGCGGAAGTACTGCTAAGAATACCCTCCGCCGAAACCGCTTCCGCTTGCCTCCGGGAGGTCCGCCGGTCCCCCGGCTTCAGTGGCAATTCAGCGGAGGGGAGGACTAGGAATTTCTGCACCCCTGCCTCGGGCACAGAAATTCCTAGTTATGGCTCTGCTTCCAGGTTCCCATCCTCTTTTGCTTCCTCTACCAATTCTTCCCTGTTTGTGAGCAGCAGGTCAAGAAGACCTTCTGATGATGGGACAGCAAAAGTGAAGCTGAATAAATGGGGGCCTGATCCAACCTCCTGACATCAATGGGAGCTTTGCCATTGACTTCAGTGGGCTTTGAATCGAGCCCTATGGTTCTTTGCCAAAAAATATAACATGCATTACAAATTCAACGAAGTTCCTATGAGAAAGAAAAATAAAATAATGATTTATTTTCCATCCCAGAACTATTTCTAAATGATGCATTGGTTCTGGAGTGGCATTGACTAGAAAATGCATTATTGTTACTGTTATTAATTATTATTATTATTAGCACATTGCAATCACGTGTACAAATCATTTACCGGTTTCTTAATAGCAACATAGAGATTGCGTTCAAAGAGAATAAATATTTTACATTTAAACGTCTTTTTGCTGCAGCTGGTGAAGTTGCTTTAGGTAGAATAAAAGTGTGGTGGACATTCGAAAATGATGGGAAATAGAAACAAAATATTTCTAAATATCTGATATTAATCTGTGCTGCAGAAAGCTGTGAATGTTTATGATTAAATCTCCTCAAGGATTTCCATTCCTTTCACCTGTACTGCACGCTCAGGTTGTCACAATGCTCTGTCTTGTTATTTTCATAAACATTTGACGAATAGTAGCTGTTTGAAATGAAACAGTAGCTGAGCTTTCCCCCAGTAGCTCTAATATCTCAAACTTGACACTGGATCTAGTGAGTCACATTGGTTGCTCCTTAGCCTGTTATCCTGCCCCAATATGGTTATTTGTACGGGGGTGTCATAAATATGAAGGGAAGGGGGAGAGGGTCTGATGCAGTGCTATAAAAGCCTCTTTCCAGTAAAGGGTTAAGAAATGCAGGTAGCCAGACTGACACCTGACCTGGCTGGCATCTGACCAATAAGGAGACAAGATACTTTCAAACTTTGGGAGTGGAGAAGGTTTTTGTGTGTGTCTTTGTCTGAGTCAGAGTGATCTTGGAAGACAGAAAGAACCTACAGAAAATCCGCCTCCTCACCAATACTCACTTTTCTAAAGTAAGTTTAGATAGCATAGCGAGTAGATTTCTGTTTATTTTGCTTGGTACATTCCCTGTGGGAGAGGGAAGGGTTATTCCTGTTTTTCTGTAACTTTAAGGTTTTGTCCAGAGGGGGGGAATCTCTCTGAGTGCCCTGTAAACTAGTTACCATCTGGATTTTACAGAGATGATTTTACCTTCTTTGTTTTTAATAAAATTCTTCTTTTAAGAAGCTGACTGTTTTCTATGGTTTTTAAAAACCCAGGGGGTGGGTTTTTAGATCACTGTGTAACCAATTGGTTAGGAGATTATCCCCAAGCTTCCCAGGACAGGGGGGTATGGGCTTGAGAGGATATTGGGGGGGGGGGGGGAAGGGACTTCAAGTGGTCCCCTTTCCTGGATTCCTGTTTAGAACACTTGATGGTGGCAGTGGAAGAAGCATTTCTCAGGGTGCAGGGAATTTTGTACCTTGGGGGTTTTAACCTAAGCTGGTAAAAATAAGCTTAGGGGCTCTTAATGCGGGTCCCCACATCTTTACCCTAGAGTTTAGAGTGGGGAGGGAACCCTGACAGGGGGAAATGGTTTTTTTCAGCTTTGTGTCCTTTTGATAATTTGCGAACAAAATTAAAACTACTCTCGTGGTTTGTGCCTTAGGCTCCCCAGAGCGAGGGAACGCTCCTCGGTCAGTCTGTAATCCGAGAGCTCGCTGCCTGGAGTGTACCTCCCCTTTCTGGATAAATGCTAACACAGAGACCTCATTACATGGACCAGCAGCAGAAGCAGGAGTCATTTAAAACTAGATGAGCCAGGCCACTAGAGCATATACTACAGGGAGCAGCCCTACCCTGGCCCCAGGGCACCAGGGTGGATGGTCTCGGGTAGGCCTTTTCCTTCTCTAAAGTCCATGCACCTGAGTTGCCTATTTGCTGAGCCCAAAGTCCTCTCCTGCAGGACTTTGAGATCTTGTAATGAAAGACACTGACATTGTCACAGAGCGTACGTGCAAGGTGTGGATGTGCTGCTGGGGATCTACCGCTGCTGCTGAGATTAAGTCACTTGAGGGGGATCTGGGGCTGATTTGGGGGGCACCTAGGTCACTGGGGGGCATCTGGCTCAAGGTGAGCAACTAGGTCACAATGGTCCGTACTGGATAGCTGGAGGTCTGTGGGTCATTGAAAGGAAATGAGCTATGGGGAGGGCGGGGCGTTAAGTGGGGCCCGGAGGAGAACTTCCAGCGGCAGGCGGAGCAGGCCAGCAGAGAAGGAAGGATGGAGCCATGGGTTGGACTTGGGTGACCTGGGCTCAGATCCGTGCTCCCTGTGTGGCCTTGGGCAAGTCACTTGGTCCCTCTGGGCCATGGTTCCCATCTGTCCAGTGGAGACAGCAGCCAACGCTCCCAGCCTTCGGCACCAATTGCCGGCTTCTCACACAATCCCCGTGGTGACAGCATCTCTGCAGCCCCCTGTGCAGGGCCCCACCCACCTGAGCGCATCCGCAAGGCCCCTGCTTCATCCCTCCTCATTAAACCCTCTTCTGCTGTGCTGCTGAGAACGCCTCTAGATCGCTATTTCCCTGGTACCTGAGCTGCCCCTGTATTCCCCTCCCCCAGCCTCATGAGCTCCTCGGAGTCGGGAGTATCAGGGAACGCTTGGAAACCTCCTGGCACGTTGTGGGCACCGGCACCAATCACTACAGCTGCTGAGCGCCCTGGCTCGGCGTGCGGCTGCTGCCTGGGTCACTGGGTTGTGGGACCGGGGCTGGGTGGTGAGACTGTCTCCTGGTTCTGGTGGTGGAGTCTCCTCTACGACTGCCCCTGAGGCATCTCTGCCCAAGGGCCAGAGGGATGCGCCCTGGAGCTTGTCTTCTCTTCCAGCACACAGCCCAGACACAGAGCCCCCCGCCCCCCAGCCAGCTCGGTCTCTCCCGGAGGTGGAGCTGCTGCTGAGGCCAGGGACCCCCAGTTCCGCCATCCCTAACCCTTCCCTCCCAGCATGGCGGCAGCCAAGGAGCCCTGGCGAGCAGGCCCGTGGAGGGGAGCACACTGCATTTGGAAGTAGTGCCGTTTCAGCTCTGTGCCTAACACCCCAGGGAGCAGGCAGCTACGGCCTCTTTAAAATTCCCGTCACACGCTGCACAGGCCGCCAGGAAGGACATTGATTTTTGGAAGCTTGGGGTTTTTTATCTCCCCTCTGCAAAGTGCCTGTCAGAGACACCCGCCTCTCTGGGAGGAGAGGCTGGATGGATGGATGTGGCTGAGCTGAGAGATTTTTCACTCCAGGCTGCGGGAAAGCGCCCTGATTTTTGATCAGTCCCCCGGCGTCAGTGCTGACAGCCGCGGCGGCTGACTCCCTGCCCTCACAAAGCAGTTCTTTCACTTTGATCTTCTCCCGCTGCCTCTGCTGATTTCCCGTCTTGGGCTTTTCTTCTCGGTGTCCTCGGTTTGGAATGAATTTCCTGGCAGCTGAGCTGCCCTGAACTCTCCCATCCCACCTCTCCTGTCCCTGCCTTTGTCAAGCCGGGATCACAAGGCCACTCCCTTCTGAGCGGCGCCCTCCCTAAGCTCAGCACTGATCCCGCTGCCTCTCATAGAATCATAGAATATCAGGGTTGGAAGGGACCTTAGAAGGTCATCTAGTCCAGCCCCCTGCTCAAAGCAGGACCAATCCCCAATTTTTGCCCCATATCCCCAAATGGCCCCCTCAAGGATTGAACTCACAACCCTGGATTTAGCAGGCCAATGCTCAAACCACTGAGCTATCCCTCTCCCCCACTAACAGGGGCAATGTGTGCCCTGACATTCTGTGCACAGTCAGCACGCGGATCGGCAGGCAGGGAAGGAGCCATTACCGAGCATTTTTCCAAGAGCATTCTTTCCCTTGGCATACTACTGAATTGCTAGAGGTACTAGTGTCCCAGTTTGCTGGTGTCATTTTTTTGACATGAAGAAATAAGTTAGTTTCCAGGAGGGTATATCCTATAGATAGCAGCACTGCAGCTAAGAAACAATTTTGAGTGACTTTGGCAATGAACAACCTTTTACTGGTGACATGCTCAGCTTAAAATAAAAAAGACCCTGCACCACAATTAACATTGCATTTCTCCAAGATCTAACTGCCTATACATTCAGTTAAACGCCCCTTGTAAGACAATTTTAACAGCACCATCTTACATCTCCCAAGGATGACATCACCTTATACAAGAGAAGATACAGTTTAACAAGTTTATTATTAAAAGAGCAACAGCACCTTCATAGTTAAGGTGGCAGCAAGGTTTCTGTTTAAAGCTCAGTTTTCAAAACTCTCTGTAAACCATATGCATAGTGTATACTGGCGTGAAATTTGGCATGCTAGTTCAGGGCCTGGGGCAGAGTTTGTGGTACAAAACTGGGGTCGTTTGGTCAAGGAGTTCCAGAGATACAGTCCCTCTCCCTCACCACCCCAATGATGTTTTTACATTTTCAACTGTCTTATGCCTTTTTTTGCACAGTGAGAACATGGAGAGGAGGGTCCCCACAAAACAGATAAGCCTGGCCTGCTCCTTCTGGTACCTAGGGCTAGACTTCCAAGTGTGCAGCACCCACAACTAGAGTGGAGTTTTAAACAAACTCAGTTCCTATTCAGGCATCCAAGCAAGGGCCCGATTTTACAACATGCTCAGCAGTTGCTGTAGTGATACTAAAGGGGACCTTTTCTAAAGAGCTCGGCATTGGAACACATCTGTCCTGCTGGACGCTCATCTAACTGATGTTGTCTGTGTTTGCCCCAGGCTCCCCCTTTGTGTACAGGTTTGTAGTCCGCCTGTCTGCATCAGACATTGTTTGGTTTGGAGGTGCCTCAAAACAGGGACGCTTAGCTACTCTGGTCAGCGCCTCCTCTTTTGAGCTGTGTTTGGGCCATGTCCTGCAATCCACCATTGTCCACTGGATTATTGAAATCAAGCTCAGCTCTCTGATGTCTTAACTTTTCATGGATTTTAGGACATTTGCCCCAAATGCTCCCCTGCCCTGAATCATTGCAGGGTTGCAGTCTCGAAGGGGAAAGTATATGATGCGGTGTTCACCCCCACCAGCTCTGAAGGGGCTACGTTGTTTTAGAAGGGGCCAATTAATCTTGAAGGCCACACCTGGGTTGGGAGAAGTCAGGCTTGATTGATAAATTACTGATTGCCAATGAAGCCCAGCTGGGGAAGAAGTCGGGGAAGGTGCAAAGCCAGGAAGCTGCAGCAGAAAGGGGCTGCAGGGAGAGAGTCTGCAGTCACTCTCTGGGCACAGACAGGTGGGTTGGAGGAAACCCAGCAGGGAGCAAAAGCCCTGGGATCCTGTCCCTGACAAGGGGTTTCCCAGAG
Source organism: Chelydra serpentina (assembly GCA_037349315.1). Lineage (NCBI taxonomy): Eukaryota > Metazoa > Chordata > Testudines > Chelydridae > Chelydra > Chelydra serpentina. Next base: position 2,781,184 of record JBAIAC010000047.1, read on the forward strand.
AAGCTGCGGGGAAGAAAGCTTGTGGAAGGCAGAGCAGGAAGAAGCCAGGGAAAGAGCAATGAGGGCTGAGACTGTGTAGACCTTGGCTGCTGCTTATAAGGCCACTGGACTGGAACCCGGAGTAGCAGGCAGACCTGGGTTCCCCTACCAGCACTGGGAAGTGGCACAGGATTGGTGAAGGTGGCATTCGGACAGGTGGTCCAGTGACCCGGCAATACCCTGGAAGGGGAAAACTAGATAGTGACCTAGCTGGAGAGCTGAGTCACTGTGGTGGGGCGGCTGCTCCACCCCAGGAGAGATTGGGCTAAGGCAGGCCAGAGCGGCTGTGTGGACTGGCAGTCAATCAGGGAGGGCCTGTGTGAGAGCCAATCAGGGCTGAGCAGAAGGCGGCCAGTCAGGGCCAGGCTCAGCCCTATATAAAGGCTGCCCAGGAGAGGAGTAGGGAGTCTCTCCCAGACGTTCAAGGGAGAAGGTCTGTCTCCTGAGGGAAGGAGACCAGCACCCTGGACAGCGCAGTGCTGAGCAGGCTTCGGGAAGCAGATGAAAGCTCCAGCCCAATACCTGCCAGGCTGCAGGGCCTGAGTGGAAGGGCCTAGAGGGTGTGAGGGGCCAGAGGGGAAACGGTCCAGGGAGGATAGAAGAGCGAGAGGTGAGAAGGAGGGCAGGGAGGCTGCCACTAGAGGATCCCTGGGCCGGGACCCAAAGTAGCAGGTGGGCCTGGGTCCTGCCCCCGCTTTCCCCTCACATCGCACCTGGCCAACGAAGAGCGGCCGTGTCAGACCGCAGCGTGCCCCGGATGTGAGGGGCTAGACTTTGGATTGCGGTTGGCCACTGCGGCAGGCGCGAGCAGAAAGTTTGTCGTTAAAAGCCACCCCCCTCAGAAGGGGGGTGAAGACGGACTAAGGGGCACTGCTGGAGGGCAGTGACCAGAAGCGGACGTCACTGAGCAGGGAGCAACGTGGGTCTGGATACCAACGGGGGAGCAGATGGGACACCACCGGCAGAGGGCACTCCGCAGAGGACAGAGCTAATTCCCAGACTAACCAGCAGGAGGCGCCGCGGTGGTGAGTCCCAACCCTGTCACAGTCTCAAGGAGCGCGCCCTGAGTCCCGGAGAGCGAGAGGGGTGAGCGACCAAGTGACTGAAGGGGGGGCTAAACTGGACAAGAGCCGATTCCCAGGCCCAACAGCGAGTGAAACCCGTTACCCACACAAAGCAGAACGCCCTCGGAGGAGGATGGAGCAGGAGCACGTCGAGAGGAAGCACCATCCTGTAGGGAAATGAATGGCCTGAAGTTTAAAAACTGGCCATGGTGAAATATGGCAAGAGGGGGAGTAACGCTCAGAGCGTTGCTTCCGCTGGGTGCATGCAGGCCCAGTCCTGGTTCCCGGGAGGTGCTTTTGTTGCAAGGAGAAGAGGCTGGAATAGTCATTACAGGGACAAATGCCACCCACCAAGTTCTAGACCCTGAACTCCACCAAGAGCTAGCATGTGACTTACAGCATCCCGCCTCTGTAATGTGGGGCAGCCCAACTGTCCCAGCATGCAGTGCTCTAGCTTGGCGTGCGTGATGCCTGGCTGAGTGTGGGGACTACGTAAGGGTGTGCAGAGCATGGATGGGCCCATCTGCTCTCAGCTTGGCCATCCACACTCCGTACGCTTACCCACTCTGCCCTCATGAGGTGTGTGGGGAGGTCCTCATTCCCTGAGCAGGGGGTGGGGAAGGGTGAAGGAAGCATACGTCTAGGGCCCCCTTACAGGTGGGCCCGGGGAAGCCCTCTCCCTAAGGAACAGGGTTTCCTTTTCTGGAGGAGAAGACCTGCCAGAAATGCAGCACACCGACTTCTCTGCCCTAAGGTATTCAGCCCAGTGCCTATGGACAGCCCTACGACAACAAAGCAGCATGTGCGGCCCTGCAATAACAATCGGTGTGTAGCCCTACGACAACAAAGCAGTGTGTGTGGCCCTGCAGTAACAATCGGTGTGTAGCCCTACGACAACAAAGCAGCGTGTGTGGCCCTGCAGTAACAATCGGTGTGTAGCCCTACGACAACAAAGCAGCATGTGCGGCCCTGCAATAACAATCGGTGTGTAGCCCTACGACAACAAAGCAGCGTGTGTGGCCCTGCAGTAACAATCGGTGTGTAGCCCTACGACAACAAAGCAGCGTGTGCGGCCCTGCAGTAACAATCGGTGTGTAGCCCTACGACAACAAAGCAGCGTGTGCGGCCCTGCAGTAACAATCGGTGTGTAGCCCTACGACAACAAAGCAGCGTGTGCGGCCCTGCAGTAATAATCGGTGTGTAGCCCTACGACAACAAAGCAGCGTGTGCGGCCCTGCAGTAACAATCGGTGTGTAGCCCTACGACAACAAAGCAGCGTGTGCGGCCCTGCAGTAACAATCGGTGTGTAGCCCTACGACAACAAAGCAGCGTGTGCGGCCCTGCAGTAACAATTGGTGTGTAGCCCTACGACAACAAAGCAGCGTGTGCGGCCCTGCAGTAACAATTGGTGTGTAGCCCTACGACAACAAAGCAGTGTGTGCGGCCCTGCAGTAACAATCGGTGTGTAGCCCTACGACAACAAAGCAGCGTGTGCGGCCCTGCAGTAACAATCGGTGTGTAGCCCTACGACAACAAAGCAGCGTGTGCGGCCCTGCAGTAACAATCGGTGTGTAGCCCTACGACAACAAAGCAGCGTGTGCGGCCCTGCAGTAACAATCGGTGTGTCGCCCTACGACAACAAAGCAGCGTGTGTGGCCCTGCAGTAACAATCGGTGTGCATACAAAGGAGGGATACATTTATGATAGTAAAAAGACAGGTTTCAGGCTTCAAGGGGATGGTTACACAGAACGGTGAGCAAAATGCCACCCAGGCTAATGGGAGTTCTCTGGGGGAATGTGACCCCAATGCTCCAGTGGAATACAGTGCAGCTCCCCTGAAATCAATGGGGCTGCATAAAGCTGAGTAAGGGAGCCGCGAAAGGAGCCCAGCTTGTTTACTGAGCTGTGCTAGACCCAAATGGTTGCTGCTGCTGATCCACCTGCAGAGTTTGCAGCCTGCCGGGAGCTGCACCCGCAGTGTGCTGGGGGGGGGGGGGGGGCTAGATGCTGGGGGGGGGGAGAGGAGCAGCTAGAGGGGATGGGAAGAAAGAAGTGGGGGGGGTGGGTTCTGTGTGTCTAGCTTCCCTGCTTGCTCCAGGCAGAGCGCTGGCCGAGGTGCTGATGGCAGATCAGGCTGCTGTCCAGATGCAGCCTTGGTTGGGGCCTGGAGCAGGCTGGTCCGCCAGCACCTGAGGGCCGGTGGCGGGGTCTGAGGACAGGGTGGCTGGTACATCCCAACACCCAGTGACTCCCGGGTGGCCGCCTCTCACAAATGTGACGCCACATTGCCCCGGCTGCGGGGCGTCCCGCCATAGCCCCGACGCTTCCAGCCGCCGGGCGATTTGGGGAAGCAAAACCAACGAGACAGGCCCCTGCACACACTGCACGCTAGCCTCGAGCCAGGCATACTGACGCGCAAGCCCAGGCCTTCTCCACTGACCACTGTCCATTGTGCCCTTGATGGGAGCCAAGGTTTCATACCCCGGGGGTAACTGTAACTGAGAGCTACCCTGCTCCCGCGACGAAGAGCTCTGAGGTAGAGGCGCCAAGGCTCACTGTGCCAGACAGACCGTCAGAAGGAACACGCCAAATGGGGTGTTTGTGTAACTCACACTAACAGTGGGGCTCTGTGTCACCCTCTAGCAGCTAAACCATATTTAATGACTCTGTGTCACGGACTCACAGGTCGTGCCCTCTCTTGGCCCCGTGCGGTCCGTGGGGGGGTGCCCCTTTCAGTGAGACAGCCCTTCTCAGGGGTCCACTCTCTCTCGGGGTTCAGCCCCTCCACCTCCTGGAGCTGCACCTCTCCGAGCCTTAGCACGCCTGTCTCTCGCCGTGGGCCCCTCAGGGAGTCCACGCACTCTGGACCCCCGGGCCTCCACCCCCAAAGGGGATGATGCAACCCTGTTCTCTGGACCAGAGTGACTCTCAGCCAGCGTAAAACAGGAGGGATTATTGAGCGTTGAACACAGCACAGGAACTCTCAGGGTGCTTAGGCCTGGCCTCCCCCCAGCCCAGCATATCCAAGTCTCTCCTGCATCCAGGTGGGCTCTGCATGCTTCCTTCTTCCAGCCCAGAGCCCCCTGCTTCCCAGCTGGGCTAGTGATATCCACAGCCCCAAGCCCCGCCTCTGTCCATTGTCTTCTCTCCAGGTAAACAGCCCTGCAAACAGGGTCGTCTGGGCCTCTTCTCTGTCTCTGGCCCCCTCTGACTGGAACTGGTTGGTTAGGCCCCCGGGGCTCCTCTCTTTGCAGCCCATTGTTGTCCCACTGGCCAGAACCAACTGCGGACTCCTGAGCTGGCTTCCAGGTCACCTGTCGCCGGGGTCTCCATTCTCCACGTCCGTGCCTGGGGTCCCCAGTTCCCTGTAACAACAAACGCCCTCTCCATTCACCTCATTAAACCCGTAACACCCAGGGAAATTGAGTCTCACCCCCTCTGCATGCAACCCCTAGCAAAACCAAGAAAACCCCCCCATAGGCAACAAGGAAAACAGGAAACTCCCCCATGCCGTCACACTCTGGTACTGCTTCTGTGCTAGGAGATCTGCGGCTCTCAACCTTTCCAGACTGCTGGACCCTATTCGGGAGTCTGATTTGTCTGGCGTACCCCCAAGTTTCACCTCACTTAAACGATTTGCTTACAAAATCAGCCATAACAACAGAAAAGTATATAGAAAAGCGCAGTATTACTGAAGACTTGCTGGGAGGGACGGGCATGAGAGAAGGGGCTCTCGCTGGAGGCCCTGCCTGAGACCAAGGCCCCTTTGTGCCTGAGCACTAAAGTCAGAAGAGCCCCCGCCCCAAAGAGCCGACATTCTGGTGCAAGCGCAGGCTTGTCCGTGGAGCTGAGAGCCAAACACACCCCAGATGGAGGCCCCCAAACACCCAGTGCACGGGAACAACTTCTAACCCTTGCAGGGGGCTCTGCAGCCAATGAGCAGCGCCCGCCGGCACCCAGTCCCCGTAAGCGCTAATGTTACCCCCTGGGGAACGAGGCTGCTCTCTGGGATGTTATTAAACCAAGTTCTGTCCCGTGGGGAGCTGTCACAGGCAGGATTTGCCCCTCTCTGGGCACAGGCAACATCTCCCACACCCCGCTTTGTCCAAGCACCCTCGGCATCTGCCACCCCCAGTTCTTACAAGGGCAGCTCCCATTAACCAAATGCTACTAATAAATGCAGCCATGGAGCAAAGATGGACACAACATTCAGGACTAACCACACCGGTGAACAATAGACGCCCCGATCCTCACATACATATTTATTCAGCCCCCATGGGTCCTCAGCCAGGTTTGTACTGACAACCCTTGGATCAGTAGCACACACGTCTGCCCCCATTGAGGGCCGTGTGCTGTTACCCCATGTGTGGACCAAGCCTGGAGTAGGATTGTGTCCCTGCTGGGATGCCCCCTTGTGGCTGGGTGTGATATGGCAGGCTTTACTCCTCTAATGCCCTCTACCAAAGGTCACCCACAGTGGTCCAGCTCAGCCCTCCAGCCAGGTCATGGCTTAGTTCCAAACCAAATACCCAAAGTTCAGTCTCTTCAGCTCCTCTTCCTGAGGGTTCCAAGACACAAGGGGCCTCGCCTGGGATCTTTAACGCAGGCTACTCAAAGGAACCTCCACCCCACTCAGCGCCGAGTACTTCACCAACCCTCTCTCAGCCACGCCGTGGCGAGAACCCCTCATCTGCCACCATCTTCATACTCCCTCAGCACAAATGAAAGTAACCATGCCCTGTTTGGATCGTCTGAACCTGGGAGCTCTCACTCTTACCATATAATTATAATATAAATTGATTGGATATAAGTATCGTACTTACATTTCGGTGTATAGTATATAGAGCAGTACAAACAAGTCATTTTCTGTATGGAATTTTCGTTTGTACCTGACTTCACAAGTGCTTTTAATGTAGCCTGTTGTAAAACTCTAGATGAGCTGATGTACCCCCTGGAAAATCTCTGCATACCGCCAGGGTTGAGAACCATTGCAGAAGCAGCTTGGGCTTTTCATCCAGCGCTCCCAGGTTCAGATGTTCATCCAGCGCTCCCAGGTCCCACACCCCGCTTGGACAAAGCGGGGTGTGGGAGATGTTGCCTGTGCCCAGAGAGGGGCAAACCCTGCCTGTGACAGCTCCCCACGGGACAGAACTTGGTTTAATAACATCCCAGAGAGCAGCCTCGTTCCCCAGGGGGTAACATTAGCGCTTACGGGGACTGGGTGCCGGCGGGTGCTGCTCATTGGCTGCAGAGCCCCCTGCAAGGGTTAGAAGTTGTTCCCGTGCACTGGGTGTTTGGGGGCCTCCATCTGGGGTGTGTTTGGCTCTCAGCTCCACGGACAAGCCTGAGCTTGCACCAGAACGTCGGCTCGTTGGGGCAGGGGCTCTTCTGACTTTAGTGCTCAGCACAAAGGGGCCTTGGTCTCAGGCAGGGCCTCCAGCGAGAGCCCCTTCTCTCATGCCCGTCCCTCCCACCCAGCCATGCAGTGTGGCGCTGTTTGAACTGCTTGTGATGTAACACGGTTCAGACCCTGTGTATTGATTTAACCCTGGCGTGTAGCCACGGAGCTCCGGGGGTGCCTTAAAGTCCCCAGCGCGGCTGTGCTGAGCTGCTGTCCGGTGTGTGAGCTGCTGTCTGCACGCACAGCCATGCAGGCTGCGAGTGGGGGAGGGGGCCGGCTCTTTAAATCCCAGCCCTTCAGGAGGCCGGGAGCTTGTCAGTTTCAATCTGTTTTTAACTTGCCACACCATTAGCCCAGCCCCCTGAAACATCGTCAGTGGTTATGGGAGCAGGGCCAGGGGTGTCCAGCTTAGCGTGCTTCCACCGGCCCCATGTGGCTTCGTGCCTGGCTCCATCTGAGTCACAGGGATCCCAGCGTGCCATCACGGCCATGTGCACTTTCACAGAGGTGACAAGAGGAGAACAGAATCCTCACGCTACCCAGGCAGGAAAACACTGTCACGGAAACATGCAAACAGATCAATACTGCTTGCTCCGTGAGCCCGCCACATGGCTCCTCCGCCCAGGCCTGGGGCAGGCCGGGAGCACTGCAGCTGAGCACGGGGGCTCCCAATTCACTCACCATTGTGCCTGGACTCCTCTCCTCCCTTCACGGAGCTTCGCTCTTCATCCTCTGCCCAGTCCTTTCCATGTGCCTCGCTCTGGAAGGGTGGCTCAGAAACCAGCCCCCACTGGAGATGAGGGAAGGGGGTGAGGTGAGCTCCTCCAAGCTCCCTGCACTGGTTCCTAGCAGCGAGCAGGTGGGACCGGATCCAGGTGCCTTCCTGCTTGTGACATGCCCTGCACATCGTTGCTGGACAGAGAGTGAGAGCGCGTGGGGTCCGGTTCCACCCCACCTCCTAGCCAGCCCCCACTACCCCAGTGGTGCTGCTCTGCCTGCCACCAACCCAGGGTTTGCTCCTGGGAAATTTCCTACAGTGCCTCCTGCTAGGAGATGCTGAGCCTGGCATAGCACTTCCCCGCTGTACGTTCCTAGTGGGGGAGGCTGGGACTGTCCCCACAGCCAGCCCTCCTGTCCTGCTCCCTGCAGCGCCCCTTGCTGGGAGAGGCCAGGACTGGCACAGCTATGAGTTCCCCATGGCCGCATGCCCACCCCACTCCCTGAAGAGCTGCCAGGCTGCGTGACTCCATGCGTGACACTGGTCACACGGGAGCCAGTCGCTGATTCTCAGGAGCAGAGCGGACAGGAAGGAACGAGCTGACCCGCCCACCTCCATGGGACCACGTGTGCCTGGGAAGATGAGGGGGAGCCTATTGGCTCCTGCATGGCCCACTAGCAGGAGGCGGGACCACCCTGCTGGGCAGGTGACAGGATCCCTGGGTGCCTGGCAGGGGGTTGGTGATGGGAGGGATGGGTGGATCCACTGTGTACAGCACCTCTAGCGTGGAGATGCTGGAGCAGCCGGGACCCCCCGGATCAAAGGGTCCTTTTCACCAGGTCTGCACAGTCACCTCGATGTTTTGTACCTCTAGGGCCGGGGCGGGCAAACGTTTGGCCCAAGGGCCACATCGGGTTCCAAAACTGTATGGAGGGCGGGGGGTCGTGTATTAAATTGCTCCCCGTAGGAATGTGCCACTTACCGTGTACTACTTATGGCTGCCCCTCCTGGTGCTCCATAAATAGCACGTTCCTACAGGGAGCAATTTAATACACTACACCTGGAGGCTCTCGCAGACATGCTGCCCGGCAGGCAATCGCAGCCCCACTGCCCAGAGCGCTGGCGGCGTGGCAAGTCCCTGAGGCTGCAGGGGAGGGGCCGGGAGCTCAAGGGCCAGGCAGGACGGTATGTGGACCATGGGCCGTAGTTTGCCCACCTCTGCTCTAGGGCCTGTCGGAAGGGAAGGAGAGAGCCACTTGTAACAGCGTCTCCAGTCAAGGCCCAGCAAAGGGGTTTCCCACACCAGCTAGAAGCCCCCCACAGGAAGGAATGTCCCCACTCTGTGGGCCAGATCCTGATCACATTTACACCACTGATCAATTGGAAGCAGCTCCACTCCAGTTTTAGCCTGGTGTCACAGAGATCAGTAAATAGTAGTTGAGCTGGGACCAACTTCTGCCGCTCCACTGACCTTTCACTGTCACTTTAGCCTGCAGCTGGGCCTTTAAGAGACCTCAGCTGTCTTCTTCCTCACACTAACTCTGTTCTGCTCCTGAGTCACAGCCATGTAGCCCAGGAAGACAGGCCATGGAGCGTCACAGACTCCTAATTGCCCATATCTCAGAGGGGACCTGGGCATAATTAACCTGTCAACCCTGGCCTGTGGAAGAGCATTGCTGACATGTCGCAGGGCCATTTCTCACAACGCTTTAACTTCACTTTCTCCACACCAGTCATGCTTTTATAGACCTCAGTCATATCCCCTCTTACCCGTCTCTCTTCTAAGCTGAACAATCTCCGTCTTTTTAGTCTCCCCTTGTCTGGAAGCCATTCTATACCTTTGATCATCTTTGTTGCCCTTCTTTGAACCTTTTCCCGTTCCACTACATGCTGTTCGAGATGGGGTGACCAGAACTGGACATGGTATGCAACATGGTCTAGGTGCACCAGGCATTTATACAGTGACATTATGCTATTTTATGTTTTATTTTCTATCCCTTTCCTAATGGTTCCTAACATTCTGTTAGCCTTTTTGACAGCTGCTGAGCATTGAGCTGAAGTTTTCAGAGAACTATCTACGATGACTCCAAGATCTCTTCCTTGAGTGGTGACAGCTCATTTAAAACCCATCTTGATATATCTGTAGTTGGGATGATGTTTTCCAATGTGCATTACTTTGCACTTATCAATATTGAATTTCATCTGCCATTTTGTTGCCCCATCACCCCAGTTTTGCGAGATCCCTTTGTAACTCTGAGCGAAGGCCAACGTTGACTGCAATTTTGAATAATTTTGTATCCTCTGCAAACTTTGCCACCTCACTGTTCATTCCCTTCTCCAGATCATTCATGAATATATTGAACAGCACACATCCCAGTACAGATCCCCAGGGGACCCTGCTGCTTACCTTTCTTCATTGTGAAAACTGACCATTTATTCCTACCCTTTGTTTCTATCGTTTATTCAGTTACTGATCCATGTGAGGACCTTCCTTCTTATCCCATCACTACTTAGTTTCCTTAAGAGTCTCTTGTGAAGGACCTTGTGAAATGCTTTCTGAAAATCCAAGTACCCTGTATCAACTGGATCACCCTTATCCACATGCTTGTCAACCCACTCAAAGAATTCTAATAGATTGGAGAGGCATGATTTCCCTTTACAGAAGCCATGTTCCCCATTAAATCATGTTTATCTCTCAGTCTGATGATTCAATTCTTTACTATAGGTTTTTACCAATTTGCCTGAAGTTAGGCTTAACAGCCTGTAATTGCCAGGATCACCCCTGGAGCCTTTTTTAAATAATTGGTGTTACTTTAGCTGCCTTCCAGCCATCTGATACAGAGGCTTGTTCCCAAACCTCTTCTACTGACACATCAGTGCAGGACGGTACTTCAGATGTGTCCCCACCACCCCCACACGCACATCCTGATCTTCATGAACTCATGAAGCCCTATGCTATAGAACCTGTGATGCCCGTGGCATTTCCTCACTCTTCCCGCTCCAGTCTGGGCTGTTGGAGCCATTGCTGGCGGGGCGATGCTGAGGGAGGGGGGTGGCGGGAAGAGGGGCTGGGTTGTTTGCTATGGGAGGCAGTGATGTGCTGCTGACTCACAGCAACCTGCTGAGAAATCGTTCAGGGGCCGTCAGTGGAAAGGGGCGGGGATGGTGAGGGCGGATAGGCACAAGCAGTTAAGAAACCTCTTATGTTTGCACAAAACACAGTCCAGGCAATCAGATTCTGCTGCCCTGGGCTGTGCTCCCCCATCTCACCCCTCTGTCTGGGGGTCTGGCTCACATCCACACGCAGCTCCCTTATCTGGCCCTGCTCCAGCCCCCCAGGCAGGGGATCCCCCATCACTGGGGGCTGGTTTTGTTTAAGTGGAGCGCGGGATGAAATATGAATGAGGCGCTGCCGTGTCGCGTGCTGCCAGGATGGAGCCTGATTCGATTAGCACTGATGTTTCTTTCATGAGAGAGGGGCTTGCTCTTCTCTGGAGCTCTTTGCTGCAAATGCTGAGTTCAGTCACGGAAGCAGACGGCTGATTAACCACCCATTGCCTGCTGCTGCTCCCAGCAACCGTCCACTCCCTGCCTGCTGCCTTGACAGACTCCTCGACCCCTTCCAGCATTCCCTGATCCCCTGCCTGGGGGCAGCTCCCTGCGCCTGCCACTGATCTGTCACGTGGCACATTCCACACTGCGGCCTGCAGAGCAGAAGGCTGCTCCATTGCTGGAAGAGGGCATAGTCTCCCATGGCTGCCTGTACCCCAAAGCTATCTCCTGGCACCAGCCCCAATGCTGGCATTTCCCTCAAATAGCCTCAGCTGGAAGCTAGTGCTTCTTCTGCTGCTTTCCCAGCTGCTTTTCGTTGGTAAATGAAACATGGGAAAAGTGAGCTGTTGGTCGGACCGGATCCCTGCTTGGGAGATCAAAGGGCAGCACTCACAGGACCGGTTCAGGCATGAAGAGGCATTTCGGCAGGGGAAGAGAGACTGGCCCTGTCCTGGAGGTGGGGAGGGCAGATTAGGGTGACCAGATGTCCCAATTTTATAGGTACAGTCCCGATTTTTGGGTCTTCTTCTTATATAGGCTTATTACTCCCCACCCCCGTCCCAATTTTTCACACTTGCTGTCTGGTCACCCTAGGGCAGATATGGGAAAGGACTCTCCTCATCAAGCATGGGGCCCAGCCTCCTAGCTTTGCAGAGGACGCTAACACGTGTTCATATTCCCCTTAGAGGGTGTGGCGGAGCAGGGAGCGAGGTGGATTTGACCTGGGAGGGTTGTGGGGGAGGTTCCCTGGGACTGGCTGCATTGGGGATGGGAGACTTCCCCTGAAGGAAGATACCTGAGGCTGTAACATGAGCCAGGAGGGGGGTTGGGAGAGGTGACACCTTTGCCTGGGAAAAGGGACAGGCGAGAGGAGGAGCTGGGGGGAGGGGGAGAGAGCCTGCTGGAGGGTTTGTCCGGGTGGTTTCAGTTTGGAGCTGGGTGGTGAAACACAGGGAGCCCCCGGGCTGGGGTCTAAGCTCCCTACCCCCCAGAAGGGCCCGACTGAAGGGTCCTGTTTATACTTACAAGCTCTGGTTGGACTGCGCTCCTGGAGTCCCTAATAAACCTTCTGTTCTACTGGCTGGCTGAGAGTCACAGTGAATCCCCGGAAGAGGGGTGCAGGGCTCTGACTCCCCCACACTCTGTGACAGAGGGCACAGGATGGCATAAAACCATCCTCACTAACACTACTGCCCGCAAAGCCCTGAGTTTGCTCTGCTACTCTCTGGGGAATCATAGGAGGAGTTGTTTGCAACTATCCAGGTCCCAGCGGGTGTTGGTGGCAATACCCCTGCAACCCAGCTGAGGATCCAGCCGCACAGTCAGGATGAACGTTTCTTCTTCATTCTCCCATTTAATAATGTCCAGTCATCGGATGGGGGAGCAGTAACAAGACCACGCGACAAATCACACCGTGAACCGTCAAAGTGAACAGCTTGGAAGCAGCCTCGAGGCAGGAATTGAATTGACAATGGTATGCAACTAATAAATGCCTTCTCCGAAGTCAGGGTCGGCTTGTGAATGAGCCGCTCAGCGGTACAGGGAAAGAGGATTCATCAGTAACAAATCAGAGGAAATGAAGACCGGCTATGCCTAGTTATTATGGCATCAGGGAGTGGGTTTTGTCTTATTCCATTCATCGGTGGTTTTCCTAAGTGCCACACCTACAAATTCAACCTGGGAACTGAGAGTTAAGCTGGGTTAGCTCAGGCTTGGCTAGCAAGAATGATTCTACCATCAGAACCTTGTTAACAATTGTGTTGGATAGAGCAAGAGCTCGAATATACTCCGGTTCCCTCTCGCAGAGTTGCCTTCTCTGCGGGGCTGGCAGGAGGAGGGAGTTCTCAGCAAGGTCAGTGGATCTGACTGTGAATACAGCCCTTTTTGGGGCATCACAGACCATGTTAAGGGCATGACAGGGGGTTCAGAGATGGGCACCAGAAGGAGGGCAGGATGCAGCCAGGAATTGAGTCCAGGCAGACAGAGAGATTGTAAAATGCATCAACTGAGCTGCAGAGCCAGACATCAGCCACTAGGAAGGGAGGCCCCAGTCTGAAGCAACAGCCGAAGAGAAAGGACAGTGGAGACCGAAGACAGCGACGGATGGAGCCATGAAGCACTCACGCCATAGGAGAGGTAGAGAGGTTGCCTTTCCTGTTATGCTCTTCTCCGCTCTCCTCTGCCACTCAGGCTCAGCCCGGTTTTATTTCAGTTCATCTTCACCAACGCCAGGTGAGACTAGAAGATCCAGGCAATAAGCTCCTTAGTGCAGAATATTCATTGTCCTTAGGCTGTCTCTATGTTTGGCTGGTGTGAGGTTCGTGGAGATTTTACTATACACCAACCAGCAGGGACTGGTGATATTATGTGGGGTCAGGAGTAGCAGCAGGATGGGAAGAACAGCCTGGCTTTCCACAAGGGAACACCAATGGATAAGGTCTTCTCCTGTGCATACATATGTATGTGTATACGTGTGTGTGTGCTGTACCTATATGCTTTTGCCAGTTCAAAATTCAAAGTTTTCACAATTATATGAATTTCCTAGGCCTAAGGCACAAGAGAGTCCCTCAGAAAATTACGCTAAGGTTGTACAGTCAAGCACTTAAAAATCAGGAAAACCAAACGTTAACCTTGCCCGTGTAACCTTAACTCTGCCCTTTTGCATACATGACTTACTGTTCTGTCCTTCATTACGCGTACCTACTATTTCCCAGACAGCACAACATAATATCATAGAGTTTTTGACAGTCTCAGATACGCCCCTGTAAATATATTTTTATTCTGTGCTGTCAGCTCACACTCTTTTCTTTGTCACAATGGCCCAGTCTATCCTTACAGACTTAGGCTTTCCTTGTGAAGCGTTCTCGACACTCTAGGGTATGCATTTCAATCATTTTGTCCGCAGCTGTGTATGGTACAAATTATTTTCAGCAGGTGGCCCAGCCTTCCTTACGTGTAATTCAGGAGCTAATGCAATTAACTACCAAGCTAATTTACCTGCACACCCATGTGGCCCACAGACTTTTTAGGTGCAATGCGAGGCACAAAGCGATTAACTATGAAGCTAACATAGCTGCAAATGTAGGTGGCTTATACATGCCAGCAAACGGCCAGTATTAATCTGCCTCATTATACTTAACTCTACAGTCGGCTGTGGAAGAACCAATTCCCTGTGCACGGGCGGTGCTAGCAGAGGGGTGCCCCGTATTACAAGAGTCCCATGGGTGACTAAGGGTAGCAATAGTGGGCTAGATCCTGGTGTAAATTAGCACCGCTCCGCCGACGTCACAGGACTGACCCTGATTGACACCGGCTCAGGATCTGGCTCACTCGGATTGGTGAGCCCGCTCTATTCTCTCTCGTAAATAGAGGTGCATCCCCCGGGCCATGTTCTCGGGGTGCTTCCCCCTCCCTCGCGGCCAAGCTCGTCTCATGACGGATCATTAAGAAAAGCTGCCATGTGGCCCAGCCCCAGTGTTGTTAGCTTAGCAGCCAGCATTCTGCCCCAGTGATGGGGTGCTCCCAGACACCCGCTGCGGCAGAGTCCCTCGCGGTCTCTATTCGCAGCCGCAGCAGCACCCCCTCTCCTGCCCCCTGCTAGCTGCGTGCCTGCCTACCACTTCCAGCTCCTTTCCGCTGTCTGAGAGGAGGAAAGGGAGGGGAGGGGGCGCGAGAAGCAGTGATCCCAGGGCCCAGGGGATCACTTGACACGCTATTCCTCACACGGGCAGCACTTTACACGCTACTGCTGGCACAACAGAGCAAACAGCCCGGGGTTTCTCTGACACAGGCGCTGCCCCCGCCGCCGTGCCTGAGAGCTGCTTCCTTTCCCCCGCACTCACACCTTAAAGATACAGGCACATTTCTGGTGTGACGGGGAGGCTGGCACAAGAGCGAGAAACTCGCTGAAAATCCCAGTGAAGCAGGATCCTCGGCAGCTTTTGCTTCTTTTCTTGCCCTCCTCTTGCCTTTCCCCTGGTTTTCTGTCCATCTTTCTCTCCCATTTGGTGTGTAGCCTCCTGCCCCCGGGCCTTGCGTCCCTGATCTCTCTGTGGGCGAGAGGGCATCTCTTTGCCTTAAATTCCCTGGGATCGGGTGTGACACGGCCGCACACAGATGCACCCCTAGCGTGACTCTGTGCTGCTGTGCCCCATCCATTAGGTGAGAAGGTCGTTGCTCACTCCATCACCTGAGGGATGGTGTCCCTGGCACCCAGGGGCCTTTGGAAGATCTGCAGAGCCTTGGGGAGAGCCTGCTCCCCAAGACTGCTCGAAGCAGTTCTCACTTCCTAAGGAGACACAGGTTGTGAGCTTGATGGCTAGAAGCAGAAGCGAAAAACCAGGTCAAAGGAAGTTGTTCTCTTGGTCCGTGTCTTCACTGCAAAGCCAGCCTAGGCTCTCATCCATGTGTCGTCTTGAAGCCCCCGCCTGTCCGCACACAAAACCCTCTCATCTCTTGTATTAATTTAGGTGGAATAAATGGGCCAAAGGTATTAACATAACCCAATCACTGTCCAACATTAACCAGTGTTAAACCAGGTCTGGGTGGCATACAGAGACCTCAGCCTGCTTAGTACCATGACAAACACCCCGTTAAACAGCCTTTTCACCTGTTATTAAAGACACAGAAAAGAAGGAGAAACAGTTGAAGCATTGCAAAGGTAAAGTAGTAAGTCAGGTTTTCATTGTTACAACAGCTCTTGTTCCCTTTCCCTTTAGCTGGGGAGGGTTTTTAGAAGGAAACCCCCTTGTTTGACAGTCTCTTCTCTTGGATGGGATCAAAGCTGGGGATCACTGTCTGTGACAGGGTGCTCTTAGAGAGGCCTTAATTGGCTCCTGCCACTCCAGCCCCAATCAGGGGGATTGGATTGGGGCTGGGTAGATAGCCTGATGCTCGCCTGGTAACTGACCACACCGGACCTGCTCCTTAGCAGGAGGTATAAGGCTGGGAGGAAGTGAGAGCCAGGAGGGCAGAGACCAGGAGGGGAAAGTCAGCTCAGAGGGAGGTGGGAGTCTCCTAGTCTGTGCTGTTGTAAAAAGCCTGTATAGAGTTGGAAACTGGTGGTGGGGACTGGATCACAAATAAAGAGGCCAGGTGTTGCACCAGCCTGATGTGTCCCCAGGTCTCTGAGAAGAGGGGGAGAAGGGCTGAATTGAAGGGGCACGGCGTGCTCCCCGTTACACGTGGGGGGTTGTCCAGGATCCAAAGCCACTGCCAGGGCGTGGCTACCTGAAGATGGAGGGAACCGTGCAGTGGCTAGTGTGAGAAAGTCAGGCCGGACGGCTGCAGGAGGGTTGGGAAAACAGGTGTGTTAGCCCTGGAATGCTAAAGGCCCTTTTTTCCTGCATGCTGGGAAGGGGTTACTTCAGGTCAATTAGGGACACCGGAGTCCAATTAAGGGCTGCCAGAAACCTGTTAAAATCTCTTGGGGGGCGGGGGGAGACAAGCTGCTGCAAGGCTGGAGGTAGCAGGGAGATCGGCTTCTCCAGTGTGAGAGACCGCGCCCCTCCCCATAGGGGAGACACCCAAACCCAGTGCCTGTTCAGGGGAAGGCCTGACAACCCGGGGCCAGCAACAGGACAACGCCTGCCCCAGTGAGGGGGCCAGGGAAAGGTACCCCCTTGTGTTTCGGTGCATCATAGACTTTTCCCCTTTGTTTGGCAGAGGAGCACTCCTCAGGCCTGCCCTGAGGCCTACTGGGGAGGCTCTGAGAAACA
This sequence comes from Chelydra serpentina, assembly GCA_037349315.1. Lineage (NCBI taxonomy): Eukaryota > Metazoa > Chordata > Testudines > Chelydridae > Chelydra > Chelydra serpentina. The sequence goes on from JBAIAC010000047.1 coordinate 2,797,675, forward strand.
AACCCTGAAGAGGGACGACAGACCCGCTCCAGAGTGGGGCTGATTTACCCCAGGCCCTGTCCCTGCCAGAGGAGGGGGCGCTGAGTCTGGCGAGGCAGAAGGGGGGGGCCGTGCCACACTAGCTAAAGAGCAAGAGGAGCTGCAGAAAACCCCACAGGCCTTCTGGCAGTCCCGCCAGGCGGCGCGGCAGGCCGAACAGCAGCAGACCCTCCAGGACTTCATCATGGAGCAGGCCCGCTCCAACCCGCACTTGGCAGTCTGCTGGCACTAGCTTACCCATGAAGCCCAGCCAGTGTGAGCCTCTGTCCTGAGGTCCGATTGGCAGAGTCCCAGTGCAACTGGCTGGCACAGAAAACTGTCCAAACAACTGGGTTGCACCCTGCTCTGGGCTGTGTGCCTTGTACCTCCTGCTACCTACTACCCGCTCCTGCTTCCCCAACTCAGTCTCCTCCTGGCCTTCCAACCCGGCGTCACTCCTGGCCTCTGACCTCCAGTTCGTCTCCTGCCTCCGACCCCCTGTATCCAGACCCAGCTGACTCCTGTCTCGTGACCGGCCTCTGGCGCTGACGACTAGGTCTGGCTGCCCATGACCCAGCTGTGATGTGGGGGGTCAGCCTTGATGCAGCGCTGCTGGTCTGCACTCTGCTGCAAGTGTGGAGCTCAGCCATGGCCCAGGAATTCAAACCGATTTGTCGTGCAATTGACTCGACTCAGAGTCACCTGCACTGTTCAGATGCCTCTGCTGCGAGAATTAAATCATTTCTTGCTGTCAACCACCCAAAACTACCCAGTGAATGGAGCACGCTACCCATACCTACCCTGACCCTAGCTCCAAGTACCCTATGAGTACTCTATGGGTGGCATGGTGCTGTGCTGCACTGCACGATGCTGAGCTTGCTGTGTTTCACTGCAAGATCTGGGTGGAGCAGTGCCATGTTGCACTACATGGCACTGCATGTGCTGAGTGTCATGGTGCTGAGTTGCACTGCATGGCACTGCGCATGCTGTGTTGCATGGTGCTGTGGTACACTGCGTGGCTCTGCATTTACTGGGTAGCATGGTGCTGTGTTGCACTGTATGATGCTAAGCTTGCTGTGTCGCACTGCAAGTGCTGGGCGGTATGGTGCCGAGTCGCACTGCAAGGCGCTGAGCTTGCTGTGTTACACTGCATGGTGCTGAGCTTACTGCAGTGCACTGCATGGCACTGTCCATGCTGGGTGACATGGTTCTGTGTTGTGCTGCATGTCACTGCACATGCTAGGTGGCATGGCACTGTGTTGCACTGTGTGGCACTGCACGTGCTGGATGGCATGGTGCTGTGTTGCACTGCATGTCACTGCACATGCTGGGTGGCATGGCGCTCTGTGGCGCTGTGTTGCACTCTGTGGCACTGTGTTGCACTGTATGTCACTGCGTATGCTGGGTGGCATGGCGCTGTGTTGCACTGCGTGGCACTGCATATGCTGGGTGGCATGGCGCTGTGTTGCACTACATGTCACTGCGTATGCTGGGTGGCATGGCGCTGTGTTGCACTGTATGTCACTGCGTATGCTGGGTGGCATGGCGCTGTGTTGCACTGTATGTCACTGCGTATGCTGGGTGGCATGGCGCTGTGTTGCACTGTATGTCACTGCATATGCTGGGTGGCATGGCGCTGTGTTGCACTGCGTGGCACTGCGTATGCTGGGTGGCATGGCGCTGTGTTGCACTGCGTGGCACTGCGTATGCTGGGTGGCATGGCGCTGTGTTGCACTGTATGTCACTGCGTATGCTGGGTGGCATGGCGCTGTGTTGCACTGTATGTCACTGCGTATGCTGGGTGGCATGGCGCTGTGTTGCACTGTATGTCACTGCGTATGCTGGGTGGCATGGCGCTGTGTTGCACTGCGTGGCACTGCGTATGCTGGGTGGCATGGCGCTGTGTTGCACTGCGTGGCACTGCGTATGCTGGGTGGCATGGCGCTGTGTTGCACTACGTGTCACTGCGTATGCTGGGTGGCATGGCGCTGTGTTGCACTACATGTCACTGCATATGCTGGGTGGCATGGCGCTGTGTTGCACTGCATGGCACTGCGTATGCTCGGTGGCATGGTGCTGTGTTGCACTGCAGTGCCCTGTGTTGCTCATTTGCTGTGTGGCATTGTGTTGCATTTGACACTGCTCTGCATTGACTCCAATGCACCCCTTCCCCTGTGCTGGAGGATTTTCCGAGGAGCAGGCTTGCGAAGGCTCCTCTGGCTCTCCTGGAGAAGTGAGTGGGTCGCTCCTGCCCATTAATGTGGAAGGAAAGAAGAAATACAGACTGGTGATTTTCTCTGGGGGGCCGAACGCAGCTCAATCTCGTTGTGTGCAGTGAAGCCTAAAGGACACCTTGAAAAGTTCTTTTCTTCTGTCAGGGAAAAGCTGACTTCTCTCTTCGGGGGCTCCTCAAGGACTTCCTGTTGGATTTCTGACCCTGAAGGAAGTGTCCTGCCCCCATGTCAGCCTGGCCCCAGGGTGGAGCCCAGCGCCCTGGGCCAGCCCCCTGGCTCAGACCAGGGCCCGGTGGGAAGGGCAGGTTTCAGAGGCCCTGGGACAGGGCACAGGAGAGCTTTGATGCTGCGGTGGGGAGGTTTGAAGTGACATGGCCAGCTCCCGTGTCACTAACTCATCTGCTCGATGCCTGTATTTGGGGAGATTGCTCTGGCTGGAGTGGCTGAAACGCAGGGGTCCAGGCGCAAACAGCCGGGGAGGATTTTTAAAAGAAACCCTGCAGTGGCCTCGGCTCCCACCAGCAGCTCCTTCGCCCCTCCCAGCGCTCGCCTGGCCACAGCTGACTGAGCTGGGGGGCGAGTCCGGCAGCTGCGGGGTAAGCTCAGCAGATTCACGGCTCCCGCTGCCACTCCCGTTCCCCTCCGTCTTCACTGGGAGCACCCCATTGCTCGAGTCATGGGGCTCAAATATCCCAGTGATCCGCTCAGGGTAATCAGCTGGATCGAGTCTTGTGCCCATTCAGATCTGTGCGGTTACACCCGGGCTCTGACACCCCCCTGGGGCTCCCCACAGCCCTGTGGGATGGTACCACCAGAGCACGGTCCCCGTTCCCCAGCCCCTCCCTGCCCTGTGCATTAGACATTAGGAAAAAGTTCCTAACTGTCAGGGTGGTTAAACACTGGAATAAACTGCCCAGGGAGGTTGTGGAATCTCCATCTCTGGAGATATTTAAGAGTAGGTTAGATAAATGTCTATCAGGGATGGTCTAGACAGTAACTGGTTCTGCCATGAGGGCTGGACTCGATGACCTCTCGAGGTCCCTTCCAGCCCTAGAATCTATGAATCTATGAATTAAGCCCTGCAGTGAGAGCCCTGCGTGGGGAGACGGTAGCACCCAGCGGTGCCAGGAATCAAACAGGCACCAGACGCCAACTTTGTCTGAGCCCGTCTGTCCGTCCTCTCTTGGCCAGTGGGAGGTGACAGCTGACGCGGAGGTTGCTGGGCAGAGCCAGGTGAAGGGCCCCACTCCTTGATTCCCTGACTCAGCCCCTCCCCTCCCACCTGGGGGGCAGCGACTGGGGTGCCCTGAGCTCTGGCTAATGCCTCGTAAAACACCCAGGGAAAGCCTCCGTCGGCACTTCAGGCCTGCCAGCTCCTCCGCATCTCCTCAGCCCCCCTCCCAGTCCCCTCCGTGCTGCTTTCTCCACCGGCTCCCTTTCTGTCTAGGGTGCCCAAAGGAAGCTACCCTGATCCTGCTGTCTTAGCACCTTACCCCAGAGAACCAGTCAGCTGCCTGCAGACCTGGTCTGCTGCTGACACTGCGGGCTTGCCTGCCGCGGCTGTGCTCTTGTCCGCACGGTGTCACCCCTGGAAGGCCGAGCCCTGCACCCACAAATCAGGAGGCAGGCTCCAACCAGTCAGATTTTGGGATGGGAGCAGTGGGGAGGGCGGGGTTTCCATTCCGGCCAGTGTCTGATTGCGCCATACGTCAAAGCTTTTCTCTGCAGCCCACAGGGCTGGAAAAGTGCTTTTTAATGGGACTCCTTGGGGGTGTTGTTCCCCGGATGGCCGTGCCCAGGTCCCTTGGCACAAGGGAGGCACAATGCCACCCCGGCAGAGCCATGGGCCATTGGCCCTTTGATCCCACCTCCTAACCCAGCCTTACGCCAGCCCAGCTCCTCTCCCCGAACCACACGGCCGCCTCGGTCGAACCCCCTGGTATCTCCCTGTGCAGGCTTTTGTGTGACCGTGTTCTCTGCTTGTTCTGTCCCTCCTGCCGCAAGCTGCCACCAGCTCTCCCGCCCCGACTTCCATAAACTCCGCACCTGGCATCTCTCCCCAGTGGTTCCTGCTAGCACTGTGCTCTCCCGCCCATGCCCAGAGTCTCCCCTGCGGCCCAGAGCACTCTCCGCACATGCAGCCTGCCCCAGCTGGCCCCACCCAGCCTCGGGCATGACGCTGCTCCTGTCCACATTCGGAGCAGGCTGATGACTTGTCAATTTTCATAGTTTTATTTGTCTAATTATCCACCCAGGCACAGCCAGGATCCTGGCCCCGCCCTGTTCCCCTTCGCCCCTCCCACATGGGGCATCCCAGTGGGGTGTGGGGATGCTGGCTTGTATTCGCCTCATCAATGGCTTCGTTATGTGTGGGAAAGCCCCGTATTTTGCATGTCAATTTCCCATTGGCCCATGGGGTCCCGCTGGGCCCCTCACTTTGATATTGTAATTTAGCAACAGGAAAACAGTTGTGCTCTGAAATTAAACAGCCCACGAGCTTCCCTTAAACTAGGGAATTATTTCTACATCATTTGGCATTTTCTGCTCTGTTAATTTCCTTCTAGTCTGTCATTTTCCTCATTTGTCCAATGGCCCCCCTGGGGCTGGCAATGGCCCACGTAAGGCCTGGAGCCTGTGTAGATGCCAAACGAGTCCCTGCTCCCTCCCTGGCTGGCTCAGCATCCCTTGGCCAAGCCTCACTTGGTCTTGGGCTCTCCTGGACCCATTAGGGCCCCTTCTGGCTCAGTCAGCCCCACCCCTAGTTCCCTCGACTCTCAAACTCTCAGATCAAAGATCCCCCAGGGATCCCCAGCCATGGATGCCAGATTTGTATAATTTTTGATGGTGCTAAGAACGGGTCCAAGCAGAACCATCCTGTCCATAGGATGGACTGGAGCAACAGCCCTGGGCCCTGTGCTTTGGGGGCCCCCACACTTCAGGGGGATGAGGGGTCCAGGGCGGCCTGGAGGGGTAGCGAGTGACCTGGCCCCAGCCCACCCTGCTGGCTTGGGGGACGGAGCAGAAGCCAGAAATAGGCAGGGCTGGGGCTTGGGGGGGTGGGGTGGAATGGGGGTGGCGAGGGGGCAGAGCAGGGGTGAGAAGAGGCGGGGCAGGGCGGGGGGTTTGGGGGAAGGGGTGGAGTGGGGGGTAGGGTGGGGCCGGGTTGCTTGCTGCTGCTGGCACCAGGCCACTCTGAACCCCGCATACCCCTGAAGCACAGGGCCCTCCAAAGCACGGGGCCTGGAGCAATTGCCCCGGTCTGTCCTATGGACGGGACGACTCTGAAAATATAAGCCCAAACATTGGTGGAGCCAGGCCCACCTTCCTTAATATTGGTGGAGCATGGGCACCACGGGCCCACTTAACTCGCCTCCTATGTCCCCAGCTATTCTCCAGGAACGGATCTCTGCCCAGCACCTTCCCCTCCATTCACAGTAAAGAACCAGCAAAGCCATCACTCATTGGTCCACTGCAGGTGCTCAGCACCTCTCAGCATTTCATAGGTTCCAAGGCCAGAAGGGACCACTGTGATCATCTAGTCAGGTGTCCTGTATGCCACAGGCCTGCCCCAACGTCGGCCCTGAGGTTGGCACCCATGTTTGTGAGTCACGCCAGACAGCATGATAGTCCTCTGCAAACATTATCAGTGGTGGTTTTCTGTTTTCTTCGAGGTCATTGATAAAAATGTTAAATAGCGCAGGGCCAAAAATCCATCCCACTGAGACCCCACTGGAAACAGACCTGCTTGATGATGATACCCCAGTTACATTTTGAGAGCTATCAGTTAGCCAGTTTTTAATCCATTTAATGTGGGCCATGTTAATTTTATATCATTCTATTCTTTTAATCAGTATATTGTGTGGTATCAAGTCAAACATCTTACAGAAGTCTATAGTATGTAAACGCTATTACCTTTATCAACCACATTTGTAATCTCATCAAAAAAAGCTATTGAATTAGTTTGACTGGATCTATTTTCCATAAACCCATGTTGATTTGCATTAATTACATTATTCTCCTGTAGGTCTTTATTACATTGATTCCCATACCAGCCATTCCATTCTCTTGCCCAGGATCAATGTCAGGCTGACAGGCCTGTAATTACCCAGGTCATCCTATTGACCATTTTTAAAAATTGACATAACATTTGCTTTCTTGCCGTCTTCTGGAACTTCCCTGGTGAGCCAAGATTTATTAAACATTACCAGTCCAGCAAGCTCCTCAGCCAGCTCTTTTAAAACTCTTGGATGCAAGCTATCTGGATCTGTTGACTTTAAAATGTCTGCTGATTTTAAAAGCTGCTGTTTTTATGTTCCACTAGCATCTCTGCAGGATGTTACAGTTCCATCGTCACCATATGATGAGACTATATCATCTGTTTTTCCCCCAAATACAGAGCAGAAACATTTATTGAATACTTCTGCCTTTCCTGCATTATTATTAAGTATTGAAAATTCTACCCTTTCCATCTAGTAATAGACCAATTCCATTGCCAAGATTCTTTTTGTTCATAATATATTTTTTAAAAACTCCTTATTGTCCTTAACTCTGCTTGGCCATAGATTTCTCCTTGTGTCCCTTTGCTTCCCTTATTCATGTTCTACAATTCCTATCTTCTGACATATTCATTACAATCCATTTCCTCTTTCCTCCATTTATTGTATATTTTTATTTTTAGAGCGGTCTTCACTTCCCCATTAAACTAGGTGCTTTTTTTTAACCCCCATTTAACATTGCCTCAATTGTGGGATTGGGGCTTTTTGGACATAGAGCAGGAACAACAATAACTCCCTTGCGCCTATCCCGTTTCCTTCATCTGCAGGATGGAAAGTGCTCTGAGACATCACCCAGTGGAATCATGGCCACCCCCTCCTCCTGCCAGCAGCATGTCCACTCCCGGAAACTGCCCAAGGACCCAGGTGATGGTCCCTGTCAGCCTAGATCTTGCAGGGCCCCTGCAGCATGAAGTGTGTGTGCATGGGGAGGAGGGTGCAGGCGGTACAGTCGGGGTGTGCACGCCCTTGTAAGTGCAAATGAAGTACGAGTAAGGCCAAGTGTTGGGTCTAACCCTCCGCATTCCCCAGCCCCCTCATACGCTGGCTCCCTGGCATGCAGGTGAGCAGGGTAACAGCACTGAGGCCTGTCCGAGGAAACTTGGGCTTACGTTGGAGGAGGCAGTTCGTTCTGTGCCCCCCTCCTCCCCCCCCCCCCACCTCTGAGATCTCGCCATGCTGCGGAGCAAGGAGAGCAGCTCTCTTGGTGATGCAGGATGGGGTCTCTCGCTGCAGGATTGGGCCCATCCCCACATTCTAGGCCCTGCAGGTTCAGGCACCGCCCCGTAGCCTCAGCGAGGCAGGATCGGGCCCTTCCCTGTTGTCTTGGTGAAGCAGGATCGGGTCCCTCCCTGCAGGTTTTAGTCCTAGATTTTAAGGCCAGGATCGACCATCCCCACCATTCTGTCGGATCTCCTGTGTTACACAAACCAGAGACACTCCCCGTGAGAGCTGCTGGCTGAGCCCGAGTGGAGACACATCCAGAATCCCCCATGCCCTCGGTAAGCAGTTCCAATGTGCTCCCCTGTGCCCAGTAAGGCAGGATCAGCCCTACCACCCACCCCACCCCCGTAATGCTGCAGTGCCGATGTCTCCCTGCCCCCCCCCAACAAGTGCTCTTGGGCCCCCCACGCCATGCAGAATCAGGCTCCCCGGCCCTCAGCAATCCCTGGATCCCGTTGCCCTCTTTGCAGGGCAGATCGCCCCCTGCCCCATGCTCTGCAATGCCAGACCGGGCCTCTGCCCCACGCTCTGCTAAGACCCAGCTCACGGTTTCCCTATGCTCCTTCGCCTGTGTCTCCTCCGGACTTTGATTGTCGGCTCTCTCCTTGTTCTGGGTTTATACAGCGCCTGGCGCACCGGGGGCCAGGTCCACGGCAGGCTCCTATGCGCAACCACGCTGATACAGAATCCTTATAGTAACTCTTGGCTGTGCGGGATCGGGCCCCACACCATCCACAGCACCGGATCCCCTCCCCGCAGGCCCCGTCCTACTCAGCACTTGAAGGCCGCGCTCCTGCCACCCTGGATCAAACCTTTGCCCCTCACATCCCATTGTCAGCCAGCGTTAGCTCGTCACCTCCAGCCGGACAGCGATGCCCGGCTGCCTCCCATGCATAGCCTTCGTGCCCAGTGTCCATGTGCCCCTCAGGAGACTCTTCATTGACCCCTCTCTGAGAAATCCCCCTGGTCTGTCTCCTAACACCTGTGACGGGTTGGGGCCACAGAGACCTGCTTGGTGCTGCCACCTGGTGTGCCAAGGCTGCTTCTGCCCCTGCTTCCCGGCCTTTTCCAGCTTGGGACTCCCGAATCCTGTCTGTTTTGAGCCAGATTCCACTGATCTGCTGCAAACACAGACCCAGGTCCGAACCAAGTCCACTCACCACTGTAAGGCCCCTGGAAGCGCTCTTGCCTTTGACACCCAGCTGCTCAACTCCAAGGAGGTTCAAACCCTTAGTAAATCCGTTTTACCCTGTATAAAGCTTATACAGGGTAAACTCATAAATAATTCGCCTTCTATTTCAAAGATAGAAAGATATGCTCAACTGTTTGCTTTCCCCTCGGCACCAACTCGTACTCAAGGAAACTTAATAAGTAAAAAGTGATTTTAATAAGTACAGAAAATAGGATTTAAGTGAGTTCAATTAGTGACAGACAGAACAAAGCAAGTTACTTAGTAAAATAAAATAAAACACGCACGTCTATGTCTATTCAAAGTTAACACAGATAAAAGCCTCACCAGATTCGGATATTTTCCTTTTTACAGGCTGTAGAATTAGCCTGGGTCCAGCTGAGTCCAGCAGTCTCTCACACCCCCTAGTGTCTTTGTCCTTTGTTCAGTTCCCCTCAGGAATGTCCTTGGGGGGGTGGAGAGCCTCTCCCTATAGCCAGCTGAAGACAAAATGGAAGGGTCTTGCAAGGGCTTTTATAGCCTTTCTTCCTCTCCCTGCGTAGGATCCAGTTGCCCTGGAGTTTTGGGATCACATGGGCAAGTCACCTGCCCATGCGCCCTAACCAGTCTAACCAGTTGCATTCCAGACCCGGCCCCAATGTGGATTGGGGTCTGCAACGTCTTTTGTCTGTCAAGTGCTCGCATTTAACAGGCACATTCTTTGCTCCAAAGATGATCCCATGCACTTACAAAGGCTATGTACAAAACCAGCAAATATAAAACCAATCTTCATAACTCCAACTCCAACAATGATACATGCATACAAACAGGAGGAGTAAATTCAGTAGGTCATAACTTTCACAGAGATATGTTACATGGCACATGTAGCATAAAACATATTTTAGTTACATATATACATTTATAAGCATCTCCCCATAAAGTTTTATGGGGAACACCGTCACAACACCCTCTCCCCGTTCAGGGGCAGCTGCCCTTCCCCGCTGCTTCCTCCCCCTCCTTGACAGTCCCGTCTCCGCTGTGCCAATCAGCCGGCTCCAAATTGCATGTTCTGAATCCCCAGTGAAATGACCACTCGCAACGGCTCTTATTTAATCTCCTCTGGATTGGCAGCTCTGCCATTAGCCGGCCTGGCAGCGCGGTCGCTGGAGAAGGCCTAGCGAGGGGAGGAATAATAGAATGAGCCCCTGGCAGAGCCTGACAGCCCATCCACAATGTGTCATTGCCGAGCGAGCCGAGCCAGTCCCCGGTTAATCTTGCTGTCCTCTTCCAGCACCAATCACCGTGTCCCCGATCGCAGCTCTCAGCCGCCTAGGGACTAGCCACGAGCGTCCTGCGGAGAGCAGGGAGGTTCTAGAGACACTGCTCGGTGCAGGGCCATAACACGGAGCTTTCCAGGGCTAAGCGCTTCATGGATCCCGTGCGAGCGGGAGGAGACCGAGCATGGGTGCGCGCGCACACACACATGACACGCGCGCACACACACACACACACACACACACCCCTCTCTCTCTCTCTAGTCAGACACCAACACGGCCACAGCAGCACTCCTGCGCATATACAGGCTGGCTGCCTTCTGCCTATCCCACACAACCAGACACTAACACACCCGCACACTCCTACGTAGCCACCCCCCAGTAACGCTTGGAAAGGCGGCTGTTTGCAGAGACAGGGCCCCGTGGCTCCGGATGCTCCGTTCAGAGTGATGGGCCCTGGTTGCCACGGGGAGGTGCAGCCTGTGAGACTAGCAGAGCTCGGTCAGCGGGGACTGTCCCACCTGCCGAGTCAAGGTGAGATCCACATCCGGGTCTCTAGGTGCTAAAGCAATTTGCAGGATGCTGCCCTAACCACTGGACCATTCTTCCTCTCTGTGAATCCCACGTGTATAGCCTTGTACGCTGTGTAACCCTCATTCTGCATGCTCTAGCCCAAGTCCAGCAGGCCGGGGGGCCGCCAGAAGTGAGTCAGGCTTACACTGGGCTTGTGCTGAGTTCGTTTCCCTGGATCTGGGCAGTATGCTGACAGGCAGAGCAGAGCCGATCGCTTCAGAGCTCACTAGTCAAGGTCTAAGGAGATCAGTGACCCCAGGCACAGAAAATTGCAGGGCAACTTTCATGCCGTCTGCAAGAATAACACAAAGTTGTCTGGAAAAGAATGGCTTTCAGTGGGAGCATAAAGAATAAATGTTCCACATCCGGCCAACAGGGAAAACATCAAAGCTCAAATCCAGGGCAGTCGGCAGCAGCCGTGAATCCTACCAGGATAAATTATGTTTGCACAACTTCAGTGACTGCAGTTAATTTGCAGTGTTACACACCCGCCTTCCTGGTGACAGTGCGCACCGCTGGGCTCTCTTCCTCCTCATGCTGAACCCGTCCGCTTCAATCGGAATGGAGCCTCAGGACAAGCGACGGCCCCAAGAGAAATCAGGATTCCCAGCCAGGGATCTGACCTTGCCCCAGAAATGGGCAGGCCCCCTCTCTGAAAAGCTGCAATTAGCTCAGTTTGTACTTCCCTGGGGACCCCCTGCTGTTGGAATCCCAGTCCCCCCTGGGGTCTGTTAGCTGCTTCCATGCTGCCATGCCAGGTGTGTGGGAAGGAAGCAGCTCTCCTGGGTGGCCCAGGCGCAGTACCTGGCATGTCTGTGTGGAAGGGCCAATGTTCAGGTGTGACCAAGTGCATGCAGCTGCCAAAGAATCATGGCCTCAAGAGTGGGGCCATCTGGAGAGTGTCAGAGTCCTTGGGAGAGGATGAATGGGGTGACTGGGCTGTGCCAGACCTGAGAGATGGGAGAGCTGCATTCTCTCCCCTGCTCCACTACACACTCAATGCAAGGTCCTGGGCAGGCCACTTCCCTTCCCTGCCCCTGTGCAGCGAGGAGGTCGGTGCTGTTTACTTGCCTGGGCTGGGGGTGAGGAGGCCTATTGAGTTCCCAAGATGGATGGAAGGAAGCTGGGAACAAAGGGTCAGTCTCTGGGTCGGCTTCTCTGCTGCTCGCACTTGTCAGAAAATGAAAGGCGCTGTTCAGCCGCAGCTGTTGTCTATGCTGTCTCAGCCAGGAGTCCCCAGTTGTGAGCTGGGGTCCCCTCCTTGCAGGCAGCCTGCCACACGGCCACCAGTGCTCCTAATCGAATCTGCCAGACGCTTAGGGTACGTCTACACTCCCCACCGGATCGGCGAGTAGTGATCGATCCCCGAGCGCGCTCCCCGTCGACTCCGGAGCTCCACCTCTGCGAGAGGTGGAAGTGGAGTCGACGGGGGAGCGGCAGCGGTCGACTCGCCTCCATGAGGATGGCCAGGTAAGTTGACCCAAGATACGTCGACTTCAGCTATGCTATTTGTGTATCTTAGGTCGACCCCGCCCCCCGCCAGTGTAGACCAGGCCTTAGATCCCCTTGATCTCCACTGCTCGCTGCCCCTCGCGTTAATCTCAGCTCACTCCGGTAATGCTTTCCTCTCTCTGCAGGCCCTTCGGGGAGCTCCCCGGTCCCCCGAGAGGTGGGGGAGCTCTGCTCAAGGTGGGGTTTGCAGTTACAAAGTTTGCACAGAATGCATTTCAATGACTCCTTCAAAGCTGGCTTGTTTGAGGGAGGTCACGGGGAGGGCTTTCTGTCTCATTCCTCCTCCAGTTCTTCCCGCAAACACAAGCCAAGTTGTTTTCAAACGAATTCAAATGATTCACCTTTTGCTCCACAGACAAACTCCCCCCCCCTCCCCCACTTCTCCTTTGAAGATGCTCACAACATGATGGACTTCTCAAGAGTAATTTTAGAGCGAAACAGAAAAAAAATATGCAAACGACAGACTCAGGCCCCTGAAGACCACGAGTCTGTCTAAGAGTTCTTCTAAAGTGTGCAGACGAGGCGGGCTGCCTTATCTCGGAGTCAGCGCTGGAGAAGAGAGCCACGTAACGAGGGACTATTCCCCATCTGCTGCATAAATCTAACGTTACTTCAGGCAGAATGAAAAATCAGAAGATACTTCAAAGGCATTTGAGCTCGATATGTGTGTCAGAGCACAACTCTCAGCATTCTGGGTTGCCTCTCATTAAAGATGAACTTTTGTACTCCGTTAGACATCCTTAAGAAGCATAAAACATAAGTGTGACGGGTTGGGGCCACAGAGACCTGCTTGGTGCTGCCACCTGGTGTGCCAAGGCTACTTCTGCCCCTGCTTCCAGGCCTTTTCCAGCTTGGGACTCCCGAATCCTGTCTGTTTTGAGCCAGATTCCACTGATCTGCTGCAAACACAGACCCAGGTCCGAACCAAGTCCACTCACTACTGTAAGGCCCCTGGAAGCGTTCTTGCCTTTGACACCCAGCTGCTCAACTCCAAGGAGGTTCAAACCCTTCATAAATCCGTTTTACCCTGTATAAAGCTTATACAGGGTAAACTCATAAATAGTTCGCCTTCTATTTCAAAGATAGAAAGATATGCACAGCTGTTTGCCTTCCCTCAGGTAACAACTTGTACTCCAGGAAACTTAATAAGTAAAAAGTGATTTTAATAAGTATAGAAAATAGGATTTACGTGATTTCAGGTAGTGACAGACAGAACAAAGTGAATTACTAAATAAAATAAAATAGAACACGCAGTTCTATGTCTAATCACCCTGTGTACAGATAAAAACCTCACTAGGTCCAGTAAACAGGCTATCTTCCTTCTAGCCTGGGTCCAGCAATCACTCACCCCCCTAATGTCTTTGTCCTTTGTTCAGTCTCTTTCAGGTCTCCTTGGGGGCCGGAGAGACCGCCCACCTTTTGTCAGGAGGATCTTGCCCAGGAAGAGGGTGAAAAGTCTGCATTTCAGATGCCAGACCCCTCTCCTGTGGATCAGGTTAGAAGGGAAAGCTGGGGGTCAGACCTCCTGGAGGGGGGAGTCCGTCCAGCTGACCTGTTGGGAACAGATACTGGGGTGTCCAAGAAAGAGGTTGTTCTTGCTACACGGGTAGGAGGTAAACCTCTCTCTTCAAAGCAGAAGGGAGTGAGTCTCTGCATGGGTGAAGCCACACAAGGGGATGGGAACCAGCCCAGAGAAATTCCAGAGGGAGGGGCCGAGGGCAGGCCGGGTTGCAGTACACCCTTTCCTTGCCAGAACCTCAAACGCATGCCTGATTCAGGAGCCTGCTCCAAAGAGGCAGAAGAATCTGCATCAGAGTGCCTACCAGGATACACAGATGGGTGGGTAATCCTGTGTCTTTCCCTACTTCATCTGTGGGTTATAACAAAGGAGTTAACACTGAGGGTCAACCCTTTCAAGAGGGGGAACATACCTGATTGGTGGGAAAAACTGTTGTACATGCTTGGGATGGTGACCTCACGGTCGTACAAGCATGTTACCTGTCGGCCTATATCGGGTAAGCGGCTGGAAGCTTGGCACAACAGCAAAAGCATAACAGGCCCAGGCTGCTGTGTGAAAGGGGAAACTGAGGCACGCCGCCTCATGGCACTGAGAGCTAAATGCCGAGGTTCCTACGCCTTAACAGGTATTGCTATCTGTATCCTGTTAGCAATACTACACCCCAACCCATTTTCAGGCACCCGGGGACCAGGAACCTCGCATTTTGCTAAAACCATTACGAATGACACCATGTGGTGTGCCGGTACTGAAAAGGGGTGTGACCAAAGACAAACAGGGGCTTTATGTGTACTGCCTCCGCCATGGACAGTGTCCAAGTCTCTGGCAGTAAGTTCAGGAGGAGGGTGTGACGGTGTTCCCCATAAAACTTTATTGGGAGATGCTTATAAATGTATATATGTAACTAGAATATGTTTTATGCTACATGTGCCATGTAACATATCTCTGTGAAAGTTATGACCTACTGAATTTATTCCTCCTGTTTGTATGCATGTATCATTGTTGTAGTTGGAGTTATGAAGATTGGTTTTATATTTGCTGGTTTTGTACATAGCCTTTGTAAGTGCATGGGATCATCTTTGGAGCAAAGAATGTGCCTGTTAAGTGCGAGCACTTAACAGACAAAAGACGTTGCAGACCCCAATCCACATTGGGGCCGGGTCTGGAATGCAACTGGTTAGGCTGGTTGTGGAAGGGTGCATGGACAGGTGACTGGCCCAGGTGATCCCAAAACTCCATGGTAACAGGATGTTACACAGGGAGGGGGAAAAGACTATAAAAGCCCGGGGGAGACCCTTCCATTTTGTCTTCAGCTGGCTAAAGAAAGAAGCTCTCCACCCCGCAAGGAGACCTGAAAGAGACTGAACAAAGAATATATACATTTATAAGCATCTCCCCATAAAGTTTTATGGGGAACACTGTCACAATAAGTTCATTTGCTTTTCAAGTTCCCTCCCCTCTCGCCTTGTTTCCTTTTGCAACATACAAAGTTGGCGGGATATTTGTGAACAAACAAGAACTTGTTTTGCTGGGGAAATTCTCTTCATCTTCCTTGGAAGTACAAGGCAGGCTCAGGAAGTCAATCTGGGTGCAGAAGAGGTTCTCCGTGCGCACCAAGCATCAGCAGAGGAAGTGCCCTCATAAGACCAACATTGCCATGTGTGTGTTCGCCCCCGGGAACTGCCCCGGTTCCGACCAGAAAGGAAAATGCCTTTGTGCGATGTGACACCCATTGGGTTGCGTTGGGCACTCGAGGGACGGTGACAAAGGGATTTGCAGTGGCTGAGACAATATCGGGCCGGTGGACTACAAATTTCAAATTAAACTTTTTCCCATCAGGAAATGGAGCTTCATTGAAATTTTTCACAGAGACACGATTTTCCCCCTGATTTGGGTTGAAATGTTTTGCAGTGACAATTGAAACAGAACGTGTCATGTCTCGTCAAGGTTGAGCTCTGCATCCACCTGAGAAGCTCCGGTGCCCCCTGGGAGTTATAGTTCACACCCTGCCCCCATTCTCCCCTAAGATCTGGACTCCCCGATGGGTACATAGCTGATAACACACAGCCGGCTCTCCCTATGGCTGAGCTGCTGCAATGCATCATGGGACTCCACAACAGGACTAGAACGCTGTCCTTGGGAGCAGAGTCCCTTCAGGAGGCCAGCTCATGGGCCGGGCTTCCTTAACTCCCCTCCACAAACACACCCTCTGTACCTGCTCAGGGACTCTGCTCTAACAGCCCATGTGCATGGGAGAGAGGGAGGGGGAACGTGCCGTAGGCTCAACGGAGGATGGGAACCTTCTGATGGAATTAATGGGATTCTGCCAGACGATCCCCGACGACGGCTTTAAAAACAGCCCTAAGCAAAGGATCTCACTGCTGAGGACTTTCTCTAGGGCTGGAGAGTGAGTTTAATAAACGCCCTTCATGTTTCTATAGAGCCCGGTTGATTTCGTCCCTATTCCACTCTACAGGCTGTTCCCAGAGCTGGGAATGTAGCAAGGATCCAGATCAGAGCAACTTACCCCAGCAGAGACGGCTGGAGCACATGGGCCTCCGGGTTTATAATAAGCCACAGGGAAACCTTACAAGTAAAACCCACAACTGGGGCCCCAACTCCTCCGCAGGGTCTGAATAACTCCCATTGACTCAGTCAGAGCCAGCCTAGGAGCCTGGGTGAGGGGCACAGGCAGGAACCTGCCCTCTGGCTTCCCCTTACAGTGCCCTCACGACTCTACAGTGCCATGGGCGGCCCGAGGCAGCCACAGCAGCAGTGCATGACAGGACACGAAGCAGAGAGGCTGTTGTACAGTGTCACTCGACACTGTAACCACCAGTTTGAAGAACGGGACTTACATTGTCAGGCTATAATTGTAGCTGCCTGAAGATGTCAAGGACAGGCCCGGGCAGCACCAGGAGTCTTTGGCTGTGATTGTTCTCCTATCACAGGGCTCCACCCTAGGACAGTGGTTTGGGTACAGGGAGTGGCCAGGCTGAAGGGAACCGGTTCTCCTGGTTTGGGCCCTGAGGAGGGGGCTGGGACTCTACCCACTGACTGGGGTTCTGAAGCAGGTCAGATTAGGGGTCAGGAACCTAAGGGCAGGGTTTGTGCAGTCTCCTGCTCTCTCTACAACCAACTATCACCGGACACCAGAACTGTAGGAGTCCGAGGGTAAGAGGGACCTGCCTGCCTGACACACAGACTGAGCCTAGGGATTCACCAGAAGCAGTGAGCACAGACTCGGATGTGAGAGCCTACAGGCTTTGGTTGGGTTGGCTAAAGATCAGTAACTCGTGTGCTAGGAGAATAAAGTATCAGAGGGGTAGCCGTGTTAGTATGGATGTGTAGAAGAGACAAAGAGTCCTGTGGCACCTTATAGACTAACAGATGTATTGGAGCATAAGCTTTTGTGGGTGAATACCCACTTCGTCGGATGCATGCAGTGGAAAAACTGCATGCATCCGACGAAGTGGGTATTCACCCACAAAAGCTTACGCTCCAATACGTCTTGGTCTATAAGGTGCCACAGGACTCTTTTTCACTTCTAGGAGAATAAAGTTACCCTGTGTGGCAGAGCTCCGACCCTGTCCCGGTGGGTCCCGCGCTTCTAGGCGGTTTATACTAGCCTCAGAGGCTCACTGCAATCCTCCACGTCGTCCTTCTCTCTCTAGGACCAGGGTTACAGTCTACTGAGCCCTTTTCATCATAAGCCAGCACAAGGTTGGTGAGAGAACTTCCACCGTCTCTGTTGTCCCTATGAGCTTATCTCAGAACAGATTAGCTTCCTGTCCTGATAGGGGCCTGTCTTCCCCTCCCAGGAGGTGTTTCTGTAGTGACAGGTTGGAGGGAACCCAGGCCCGCCCTCTACTCCGGGTTCCGGCCCAGGGACCCTAGTGGTAGCAGCTGTTGGCAGCTGACCTTTCACTGCCAGAGTTGCTACATTTTCCCTGGGCCACTTCCCCACAGCTCTCCCGCTTCTCTCTTCTTCACCCTTACCTTAGGGCTCCCTTATTGATGGCTTGAGGGTGTCCTCATTTACTCAGCCCTTCAGTAGCAACAGCACTTCCTCTCCTCTGGCTCCCTGGCTCTCCCCAGCCTGACTGGAGTGAGCCCTTTTAGATGCTCAGAAGAGCCTTAATTAGAGTCCGGTGTCCTCATTAGCCTGGAGCAGTCCCTGCTCTGGTCAGTCAGGGAACAGAAAACTGGTAATCCAGTGGCCAGTATATCTGCATGCTGCTACTTTGTTGTACCCAACTGGCCTGGGTCTGTCACACCTGGTTTTAGAAACTCCTGTGCAAATCCTGCGTTCGTGAGTTTACCTGCCGCAGAGGTAACTATAACGAGCACTCTCTCATGGAGGTGGACTCTGGGGGAACATGCATCAGCGACTGGGGAAGCTTGGGTGGACTCAGCACTGGTTTCTGGGCCTAGGGCAGAGGAATCCCACATCCCAAGGGATGGTGCTAGAATGAGGATCTGCACCCAGGAGTATGGCTAGAGGCCCGGAGCTAGAAACAATGACTGGACGAGCACCTTCCAGAACCAGCTGTCTTGGAAGCACATGGGATCCAAGGTTTGGTCCAGTTACAACAAACTAGTGACCGTTTACATGGGGGACTTGGCCAGGGTTGTGACAGCAGCAATATAAATGGGAGAGAAAAGGAGCATGCAGAAATGAAGCACAAGGCACCTGGAATGTTTTTTTAAAACCCTCCTTCAGCACTGCCCAGAATCCAGAAAGGAAGCCAAAACTGCCGAGATCTGGCCTGCAAGGGGAATATAAATGGGATAAGGAACTACCTTGAGAATTACCCTACAGCAGAGCCAGGAGCGTATGCTCTGCAAGCAGCCAGTTGGAAGCATTGCAGAAATTGCTGAGATTTACTGGAAATGCCTGAGACATGCCGGGTCCCTTTTAAAGCAGGAGAGAAAGGAGAAGATGCCATTCTTCAAAGAACAGATGGTGGTGTGAACAGATCCGTAACAGAGCCAGCAGGGTCATTACAGCCACCAGCCGGGCTAGAAGCATCACCCGGCAGCAAGGAACTGGGCAGACACTGGTGGGAGATGATGAAGAGCAAAAAAACTGCTTTTGACTGCTGGGTTATGGTCTATGTTAATGTCTGGGCACGCGGCGGGCACTGGAGCATTCTGTTCCTATCTCTGTGTTTGCAAAGTGCCGCATCTCGCCTGGTGCGCGGGGTGGACGTTTCTGCCTACGGATGTGTATACACTGAAATTAGGGTGACCAGATGTCCCTATTTTATAGGGACAGTCCCGATTTTTGGGTCTTTTTTTTATATAGGCTCCTATTACCCCCCACCCCCGTCCCGATTTTTCACACTTGCTGTCTGGTCACTCTAACTGAAATAAGCACATACATACAGTGACCAAGGGCCAGCAGCCTTGACACAGCCTGCCTGGAGTGAGTCCTGTGAGTGGCCATGGCCTGAGAAAACCAGTCCCGGTCACACACCGTCATCTCCAGGAGGGGGGAAACAGGAAAAAAAATCCTTTAAAATCAGTTTCGTCTCATCTGGGTCTCCAGGCCCCAGTAGGCATTAAATAGGGCTGGAGGGTGTCATGGCGGGGGCGGGGGAGTAGCTTCGGGGCCCCAGATGTTTCTCTCTAGACAGTTACATGTTCAGTTTTTGTCCACACTTAGCCCTAACTCTGCCTGTCCTGGGTTGACACTGGCAGTGAGGCGGCTTGGCATTCTCAGGACCTAGGCAGGTGGACTGCAGAGTCCCACAACCTCTACAATACTGCCCTTTACACTCCTCCAGCCTCCCCGAACCTTAACACTGCCTCGCCCAGTGTTCCCCTGGGGTATGCCACGCAGACGGGCACCGTGCTGCAGACACGGGAGCGGCTGTGCCGACAGCCCTGGGAAGCCTCCCGGCATGCCCAGTTAGCAGGGGATGTTTGCAGCGGCCGGAGCAGACCCAGGCTAAGCTGAGTGCATGTGAAAGTGCCAGGCTGCTGGCGAGGGTGGGTAGATGCTGCTGTGGCAAGTTTTCTGTGACGTGAACAACTCTCCAGCTAGGGAGCAGACTGAGGCCAACCGTTTCCCCCCCCTTCCCCCGCCCCCCAGGCACAGTTCTGCCTGCTGTTGGCACTGGCCTGGCTCAGCCCTGGGCACTGTTGTGTTAAGACGCCCTGGGCGTGTGGCTGCAGCAGCCCAGTCATCATGCAGTGTTTGGTTCCTGTGGGTGTCTGCTCTTTGCACACAGTGGGGATGTCTTCTGCACACAGCAGGTCCGGGGAGGGTAAATGCTAGGAGGCGGGGTCTGAAGTCTTAAAAGGATCCAGCGATTAGTTGGCAGTGGAGACAGACAGCACCGGGAGAAGGGACACCCTAGGACTCTGCATAGCCGGGAGCATGCCAAAGACCGGGAGAGGATCCTGGAAGGAAAACCCATGTAAGTGGGGTTCCCTTTCTCCCCCAGCCCTGGCTGGAGCCATAAGAGGGACTCTTCACAGGGGAACACTGCAGTGCCACAAAGCCCCTCCACGGTATGTCTTTTATAGCAGCGGACCTGGGAGGTGTTAGCCTGCAGCAGGGACCTGCCCCCCTCTAGCAAGAGAAGCATCACATGGAGCCTGAGAAAGCTGGCGCCCGGCACAAAGGAGAGAGGTGGCTAATACAGAACTTCAGAAAGAGCCAAGCAGAGTCTTGCGGCGCTAGGGCACATGACCCAGAGCCTTGCGGAGTGGGAACCCAGCCGGAGCTTTCCGGCTCAGCTCTCACAGCACAACGTCCGGGTCTGTAAGTGCTGGGTCTGTCTGCCCCCATGACACAGAGGGTGGCCTAGTACAGAGCCTTGCAGTGAGAGGGAAGAGCCCAGAGCCTTCTACGGAGGGGCACCGCTCAGAGCTTTAGAGAGGGGCACAGATACTTTGCTGGACACAGAAAAACGTGGCCAATATATGGAGTATTTTGCAAGGAAAAGCCCGTGTCTGTAAATCTCGCTGCATCCCGCCCCTGTCAATGGGACTGGGGGAAGCTGATGTGCAATGGAGCGCCACCTAAGAAAGCAATGAGAGAGGGGACGTCCCATCTGCTCCCTCTAATGCCTTATGCTGGGCCGCAGCCTGCTGCGCTGTGAAAGGTGAGATGGGCCTGGCCCGGGAGCGAGGAGCAGCCCGTCTGGTTTGAGCAGCAGCCAATGGGCGTGCACACAAGAGAGCGACAATTAATTAACTGTGACTTTCCCAGCCGAGAGACTCTGGTTCCTATTGATCTCAGTTTTATCTGGAGTAATAGAGACAATTAGGAGGGAGCACAGCGGCAGGAGTTAATTACCAACGGAATGAAAACTGTGCCTTTCAATTTATTAAACTTTTATCATGCAATCACGCGGCTACAGAAACACTAAGGAGAAAGCAGCTTCTCCTGCCTCCCCAGTGCGGCGCTCAGCACCTCCGGCACTCAGCAATCGATCGGAAAGGATAAATTCATCCCCGTGCCAAGGTGAAAAAAACCTGGCCCCCAGAGCTGTGGGAGAACAGCCAGACAGAGCCCTGGCCCTCCAGCCACCCGGCCACTGTGGCAATTCTAGGAATCCCAGCCCCTCCCAGCTTACAAAGAGAGATGCTCCCTCCACTCCTTGTCATTATTATTGAGAATGTTTATGTGCAGATGGGGTCCATCGGCCCCGCTCAGGATGGGGCCCTGTTGTGTGGGGCACTGCTGAACACACACAGACCAGAGACGCCCTGCCCTGAAGTCTCATGACACCGACAGGTGAAGAAGGGTTGTGGCGGGGGACACAACGTAGCGGTGAACTAGTGCAAGGAGACACTGGCCCGGCATAGACAGTTCCATGGATTGCAGCGGGGTTTGGCTTCTGGGGCTGTTTGGCTCAGCTCACAAACAGCCCTGATTGCAAATAGACCTGCTAGCAATAGATCTCCACGAGCCCAGCACACAGAACCAGCCTCTCCCTTCACTGAGCACACAGCATGGGGCCCGCGAGGAGCCTCGCTGCTCTCCCGGGGCCCTGTTCTCCCACTTCAGGATACCAGTGACTCACTGACTCCAGTGGGCATCTCTTGTATCATGTAGAGAGACTCGGCCCCAGAGGGGTGGAAACTGCTGGCGAAGTGTCTTTAGAACCCCAGGGTCATGGCCTGAGTGATGATCTCGCTCTCTAATGACCAAGGAGAACTTGGCTCCTATTTGCTTCCTGTACATTCTTTACCCTTTCCTCTAAGCAGGCTTTACCTGGCCTGCTTTCTGGTGGTGTCCCTCTCCTACACCCTCGTGCCCTACTTTCCACCCCAGGTAGCGTTAGCTAGAGTCAGGAATGATGCTATTGCACCGTGTAGCACAAGCATGTAGGGATGGAATCAGAAAGGCTAAGGCCTAGAATGAATGGGCCATAAAAAGCCATAAGAGGTTCTATAACTACATTAGGAGCAAGAGGAAGATGAAGGAACGTGTAGGTCCACTACTTCACGGGCCAGGAGAGCTAATAACAGAGGAAACCAGGAAGGCTGAGATGTTTAATGTCTATTTTTCTTCAGTTTTCTCTACAAAAAAAGGTTAATAGATTCACAGATTCCAGTGCCAGAAAGGACGATTGTGATGACCTAGTCCAATCTCCTGTATAACACAGATCACAGAACCCGCCCCCCCCAAAAAATAATTCCTAGATCGTATTCTTAGACAAACATCCAATCTTGATTGTCAGTGATGGTGAATCCACCACTACCCTGGGTAAATTGCTCCAGTGGTTAATTACTATCACTGTTAAAAACCTATTTCCAGTCCGAGTTGGTCTAATTTCAACTTCCAGCTGTTGAATCATGTTAGACCTTTTCCTGCTAGACTGGAGAGCCCATTATAGAGTTGCTGCTTCCCAGGATAGATCCCCGCATTGTGTAAGTATGGACTACATTATGTGTTCCTAAATGTAGACATTTACATTTAGTCATGTTAAAACGCATATTGTTGGCTTGTGCCCAGTTTACACAGTGATCCAGATCGCTCTGATTCAGTGACCTGTTCTCTTCATTATTGACCACTCCCCCAATTTTTGTGTCATCTACCAACTTTATCAGTGATGGTTTTATATTTTCTTCCAGGTGCTAGTCAATTTTTTTCATTAATTACTCGCCTAATGGAGTGGAGAGTATGCTTAGAAAATCTGTGGATGACCCCAGGCCGAGAGGGGTTGTAAGCACTTTGGGGGACTGGATTAGAATTCAAAATGACCATGACAAATTGGAGAATTGATCTGAAATCAAGAAGATGAAATTCAGTAAAGACAAGTGCAAAGTACTACAATTAGCAAGGAAAAATCAGATGCACAGCTCTAAAATGGGGAACAGCTGGTTAGGTGGTAGTATTGCCAAAATAGATCTGGGGGTTATAGAAGATCCAAAATGTAATATGAGCCAGCACTGTGATGCAGTTGCCCAAAGGGCTGATATTCTGGGGTGTAGTATCGGGAGTGTCATGTGTTAGACATGGGGGGCAATTGTTCCACAGTACTCAGCATTGGCAAGGCCTGAGATGAAGTACTGCGTCCACTTTAAGATGGATGTGGACAAATTGGAGAGAGCCCAGAGAAGACCAACAACAATGATAAAAGGTTGAGAAATGTGACATTTATCATGCAAAACAAAAGCGAGCGAGACAGTGCCACCTCAGGGATGGGACACTGAGAGGCCAGGGAAGCCACCTCAGGGATGGGACACTGAGACGCATGTCCCTAGTCTCCCACACCCTAGCCACCAGTCCACTGGCTACCTTGGACTGGATTTCTCTCTGTAAAACCTACTGTAGTCGGCAGATGAATGCATATAGCCCAGAAAACAAAGCCTCAGTGGAGTCATGATCATGTTCTATGAATTCCCTCCAAAGCAATAGTATCAGTGAAAGACGGGAACTACACACCTCAGTGAGGAGCAATAGGCTGAAGTGGAGGAAGGTAGGATTCAGGGAACACATTAGATAAATATTCTTTACATGAAAACAACTGGGCAGCAGACTAGACATTGAGCGGATGTTTTCAGAGAACTATCCACAATGACTCCAAGATCTCTATCTTGAGTGATAACAGCACATTTAGACCCCAACATTTTGTATGTATAGTTGGGGTGATGTTTTCCACTCTGCATTACTTTGCATTTACCAGCATTGAATTTCATCTGCCATTTTGTTGCCCAGTCATCCAGGTTTGTGAGATCTCTTTGTAACTCTTCGCAGTCTGCTTTGGACACGGCCCTTGTAGAACCCATGTTCTGGGAATCTGCAGCCGAGGAGAGAGGGGAGTCAAACCCTGTGAATGCTAGGGATTGTGTCACAGCTGGGGTGTAAAGGGCCTGCCCTGCCATGATTGGTGGAGTGGGTGCCCTCTTCTTCCGTATTCATAGACTCATTGGTTGTAATGCCAGAAGAGACGGCTGTGAACACCCAGTCTGACCTCCTGCATAGCCCAGGCCAGAGACCCTGCCCCAGTGATCCTTGTGCCCAGCCCAGAGCCGCTGGGGGAGCTAGAGCAGACCTCTGAGAAAGAGACAACCAATCCTGATTGAAAGACACCAAGTGACGGAGAATCCCCCATGCCTCCAGGTGAGTGGTTCTAGTGGTAAATCAACTTCCCTGTTAAAATTGTGCACCTGGTTTCTCCTCGGAATGTGTCTAGCTTTAGCTTCCAGCCTTGGATCTTGGTCTGCCTTTGCTGGATTAAAGAGCCCTCTGCTACCAGACACCTTCTTCCCAGGTCCGTACTTGCAGGCCAGCTCTGACCTGCCCGTTTGGCCACAGTCACACTGGGAAGAACAGATCTACACCCAAAGGCGTGACTAGGGACAGTGGCTGAGTTTTGTTCAGGCTTAGGTAACGTGGCAGCTGAACTTAAACTCAGCTCAGCTTTTCCCAAGCACCGATGCAGGGTAGCCTTGTAGCTGGACGTAGCTGGTTGAGTTGAGGCCTAGGCTGCTATGCAGAGGTCCAAACACCGGGCTCCTACTAACCAGAGGCGCTACCCTGCAGAGCCGTAACTAGGAATTTCTGCGCCCGAGGCAGGGGCACAGAAATTCCTAGGGGCTCTTACCCTCCGCCGAATTGCCGCCGAAGCCGCAGCACCGGCAAACCTCCCGCAGGCAAGCAGAAGCGGCTTCGGCGGCAGTTCGGCGGAGGCTATTTTTAGCAGCCGCCGAAGCCGCCCCAGCTTACCTGCGGGAGGTCCGCCACTGTGTGTGCAGGAGGCCCCCTCCGCCGAATTGCCGCCGAAGCCACGGCACCGGCGGAGCTCCCCCAGGTAAGCGGAAGCGGCTTCGGCGGCAGGGCGGAAGTGCTGCTACCTGCCGCCGAAGCTGCTTCCGCTTACCTGCGGGAGGTCCACCGCTGCCGGCTTCGGCGGAGGGGGGCCTCCTGCACGCACACCGGCGGACCTCCCGCAGGTAAGCGGGGGCGACTTTGGCGGCGGGGGAGGACGGGCGCACCCCTGGCAGCAGGCTTTTACGCCCCTGCCAGCAGTGCGCCCTGAGGCGAGTGCCTCACTCGCCTCGCCCTCATTACGGCCCTGCTACCCTGCATCCAGACAGGGAAAAGAGTCATAGACTCAGACTATAAAGTCAGAAGGGACCATTATGATCATCTAGTCTGACCTCCTGCACAATGCAGGCCACAGAATCTCACCCACCCACTCCTGGAATAATCCTCTCACCTATGTCTCAGCTATTGAAGTCCTCAAATCATGGTTTAAAGACTTCAAGATGCAGAGAATCCTCCGGTAAGTGACCCGTGCCCCGTGCTGCCTCTGCCAATCTACCCTGGAGGAAAATTCCTTCCCGACCCCAAATATGGCGATCAGCTGAACCCCGAGCATGTGGGCAAGACTCACCAGCCAGACACCCAGGAAAAAGTTCTCTGTAGTAACTTCTAACATCCCATCACTGACCATTGGTCCTATTTACCACTGATGGCAATTAATTGACCTTTGACTAAGATCATGTTATCCAATCAACCCATCCCCTCCATAAACTTATCTAGCTTAATCTTGAAACCAGATAGGTCTTTTGCCCCCACTGCTCCCCTTGGAAGGCTGTTCCAGAACTTCACTCCTCTGATGGTTAGAAACCTTCGTCTAAACTTCCTGATGGCCAGTTTATATCCATTTGTTCTTGTGTCCACATTGGTACTGAGCTGAAATAATTCCTCTCCCTCCCTGGTATTTATCCCTCTGATATATTTAAAGAGAGCAATCATATCTCCCCTCAGCCTTCTTTTGGTTAAGGTAAACAAACCAAGCTCCTTGAGTCTCCTTTCATACGACAGGTTTTCCATTCCTCGGATCATCCTAGTGGCCCTTCTCTGTACCTGTTCCAGTTTGAATTCATCCTTCTTAAACATGGGAGACCAGAACAGCACACAGTATTCCACATGAGGCCTCACCAATGCCTTGTATAACGGTACTAACACCTCCTTATCTCTACTAGAAATACCTCGCCTAATGCATCCCAAGACCGCATTAGCCTTTTTCACGGCCATATCACATTGGCGACTCATAGTCATCCTGTGATCAACCAGGACTCCGAGGTCCTTCTCCTCTTCCGTTACTTCCAACTGATGCGTCCCCAGCTTATAACTAAAATTCTTGTTATTAATCCCTAAATGCATAACCTTACACTTCTCACTATTACATTTCATCCTATTACTATTACTCCAGTTTACAAGGTCATCCAGATCTTCCTGTAGGATATCCCGATCCTTTTCTGAATTGGCAATACCTCCCAACTTTGTGTCATCCGCAAACTTTATTAGCACACTCCCACTTTTGGTGCTGAGGTCAGTAATAAAAAGATTAAATAAAATTGGTCCCAGGGTTAAATAAAAAGAGTCAGGGTTAGGCTGGGCTTTGCTAGCCTGGGCTAGCTAACCCGACCTAAACCCAACCACGTTCCCTGCTTGAGGCAAAGCCAAAGACAGCAGCAGCAGATCTGCTGCATGGGTGAGAACGTGTCCTGCCCTGGGCAGCCAGTGCCCTCTGGGCTGTGCAGGCGAGCCCCTCCCTTGGCACTACTCTAAGGTCTGTAGCTGCTGGGAAATCACTTGCCGAGCTCCCGGAGCGAGGGTGCAGGTTCCCGCTGGATTCCCTGCCGTGTTCCCGGCTGCTGCCACTGCACGTTTCTCTGCCCCAGAGTCCTCCCCGGGAGGTTTGCTGGGAACTCAAGCCCTTTCCGACCCCCACAAATGAGGAGAAGGGCCTCATTTGCATAACGCGCAGCACTTCAGCTCCAGCTCCCCCACCAGCCCCAAATGTTATCTGATTTCAGCCTGATGACTTTCCCCTCCACTTGAGAGAATTAATTCATTGCCGGCTCTACTCTGGGTTGCTTTCAAATCAATAATGGGATGAAAGAGAAGGCTGGCGCATCTGTCATTAATCATCATGATATGAGTGGCTCCAGAATTAGCTCGCCCTGAAAGCCCGAGTTATTGCTGATACAGACGCGATGCTTCCACCTTGCTGGAGACAGAGCAGGATCCCCTCCCCATCCAATGGCTGCCTAGAGCCAGCCATGGAGCCCAATCAGCAAAGCCTGTAACAGGGACCCCGAAGCAGGAAAAGCCCAGCGTTTATGGGTATCAGACTTGGCACCCAGAAGGGCATAGCAGGGCACCCCTCCCCATCTCCCAGGCATGGCTACTGTAGGGTTGTCCCCATGGCCCTGATATTTATTTCTGCCCCTACCTAGGTGTCTGTGGCTGCCCCACTCATCTGGCGTGTACATGTCATGAATCCATCGCCTCAGCTCAGGCCTCCAACCTGCAGCCTCTCCATAAACGTGGCTTCACCCTTGACACGGAGCGCTCCTCTTCTCCCCACCGCCCCATCCTCTCTAGATCTGCTCATCACCCTCACCCCAGCGCTGCTGGCGCAAGCTCCAATCTTCCGAATCCTCTGCCTGGTCTTCATCTCCTCTCACCTTGACTATTGCAACCCCCTTCTCTGGACCCTCAACCCAGCTAGATTACAACCTGTGCAGGGTGCTGCTGCCCACTTCCTCTCATGCAAAAACCGTGGGCGCGCCGCTTCCGTCGCCAGGCACCCAGGTGACACCCCATTCACTGCAGGACACAGCTCATGACTCCTGGCTTCCAACACCCTTCACGGACTCCCTCTCACCAGCTCTCTGTTCTCTGCTTGTTCCCATTGCTCATCTAGTGCCGGCTTCCATGCAGAAGCCTGCTGGCATGCCGCTCCTGGCCTCTGGAAGAGCCTTTCTCTGCTGCTTTCCTCTGCTTCACTCTCTGGTGCCCGGACAACACTCAGGACTAAAGCAGAGAGCACCCTAGGGAAACAGTAGCACAGTCCCTAGAAAGTCATTGGCACATGTGCTCCCAAGTCCCTGAAATCCCACTGTCCGGTCACGACCCCATTGTGACGTTGCACCGCATAAGGCTTTATGGAAATATACTTAGGAATGTATATATGACATAACTGGAATATGTTTTATGCTACATATGCCCTGTAACACATCTCTGTAAAGGTTCTGATCTACTGAATCTACTCGTCCTATTTGTATGCATCTATCATTTTTGTATTAGAAGTTATGAATATTGACTGTGTATTGGTTTGATTTTAAGTAGCCTTAGTAAGGCATTTGGGCAGCTTCTTTAGAGAGGAATTTGCAAGTGAAGTGCCCAATCAAGAAACACTTAACGGACAATGGATCTTGGAAGGCTCCAATCCACATAAGAAGTCTACTGAGTGTTCAAGGTAGCACAGACAAAGTGGGACGTGTCCTGGGGTCGTGGGCAATGGGGGCTTTTCAGCTCCTGAAGCGCATGGGAGTTGTTCTCTCCAGACCCAGCCCTGAGGCTCCAGCCGCTGTCCACGCAGCTCTCCCGACCGGACCTCGGATGTTTTTTAAAGTCCCAGCTTCAGCAATCTAGGATCAGGCGAGACTCAGGCCTTTCCCTTTACGTTTCTAGCCCTCCCGGTTGTGGAGAAACACCTGCCAATGGGATCGGAGTCCGGCCCAAAGGCTCCGAAACCGAAAGGCAGGAACAGAATCCCCAGCTGATCATTTTGGCTGGTCAGGCTCATGGTTTTTAAATGTCTGGGCTTGGCAATACTGCCTGACTCAGTATCAGTGGGAGCCGCAAAATCCCATTGATTTCAATAAGAGCGAGGTGCCCAAATGCCTTTGTGAAGCCACCGTCAGGGCTCACTCAGCGCGCACTCGGGCCTCACACTTGCAAACCTGCCGCTGACACCACAGTGAATTTGGCCTGAGTGAGAGCGCCAGGGTTTTGGTACGTATGGAAAAGCAAAGAGAAAGGCGTGCTCCAGCCCCCCCACTTCATTGTAAGTAACCAAAGGGCCTTCTGGGGTCCATGGGTATTCTCTGTTCTTCCACATCAAACATGCTCAATTTACATAAGAACGGCCAGACTGGGTCAGACCAAAGGTCCATCTAGCCCAGGTTCCTGTCTTCCGACAGTGGCCAGTGCCAGGTGCTCCAGAGGGAATGAACAGAATAGGTAATCATTAAGTGATCCATCCCCTGTCGCCCATTCCCAGCTTCTGGCAAACAGAGGCTAGGGACACCATCCCTGCCCATCCTGGCTAATAGCCATTGATGGACCAATCCTCCATGAACTTATCTAGTTCTTTTTTGAACTCTGTTATGGTCTTGGCCTTGACAACATCCCCTGGCAAGGAGTTCCACAGGTTGACTGTGCGTTGTGTGAAAAAAATACTTCCTTTTGTTTGTTTTAAACCTGCTGCCTGTTAAATTTAGGCAGAAGGACAATTTTTCTAACTTTTCCTCACATGCCACAAACTCCACCTGGATCTGAAACTCCAGCTGCTTCTTTCTGCCCCTGGGAATAAAGATTCCACAGTCAGGATAATCTACTGCAAAGTCAGACAATTGGTATCGCTTCTAGATTTGCAACAATAAAGGCCTATCCCAGATTACTAGTCCTGTGACTGATCCAGATTAGAGAATTGGTGTTAAAAACCTATTGCAGATTTAAAAAACAAACAGACCAATTGCTCTGCTCCCTCTTTAAAGATTGCAATAGGTGGGCGTCAGAAAATAAATACATCTCACCCTGCAAACTACCAGTGTCCCCAATTCCCGCCCAAGAGAACTGCAGTCCCATTAATGGAGAAAGAATGGCTCTTGGGGCTACAAATGACCCTGACATTTGCTGTAATCATTGGCAAAGGCTAATGCCTAGAGCATATTGACACATTATTTCACCAGCCTCTACACCATGCAGGACACCTGTCATGGGGTCCACTCACTGCTCCTGGCATCGCCTCCTGGTCGCTATGGGGATTAGCTCTGGCCAGGCATTGTGTCCTCCTCTGGTGGTGTCTCTACCATCCTCTTGCATCCTCTGCAACTCAGGAAGTTCCCTCTTCTTGACTTGGCCCTCCGGCCAGCTCACTCTGCGTGTTTCCCCTTCCAGGTAACAAAGTCTTTCCGGAACAAACCATCCCAGGCAATCCACTGTCCTTTGCCTGGTCTATGCCATGTCCCCAGTGGCTGGTAGGGGAACCCAGGCCCACCCTCTACTCCGGGTTCCAGCTCAGGGGCCCTCCAGTCAGCAGCCATGGCCTGTGCTGTCCTACCTTGCTGCTTTCCCACGTTCCCAGCTTCTCCCCCGTCTGGGTTTGCCAGTCCACGGGGTACCTGTGGGCTATCTATCGATAGCCCCAAACACACCTCTCGTCTCCCAGGGAGTGACTGCAGCCTGCTTTTCCAACAGCCTCCAGCTGGTCACAGCTCCTGGGCTTTATACTGGCCTCACCTGTTCCTGTCAGGTTTAGCCGGCTTCCAATTAGTGAGGCCTAAATCTCTCCCCTGCCCACCGCTTAACGGGTTAATTACCCCACCTGGCCTACGTCAGCCCTCTCAGGGCCAGTGCCGGGACTACACCCCAGCACCGCACCACACCCAGAACGTGCAAGAAGCACTAATGTGCCATTTTCCCTCCCGACCGGTGTGATGGGCCGTACTCCCCACTCCGGCACTGGAAGAGTGGAATCAGCCGGTTAAGCTGCAAACAGGGGAGATGTAGGCTGTGTGAAGGGCGCTAATTCGAAAGAAGGGACCAGACAGGGCTTCTACAAAGCCAGGAGACTGCCTGGCAACAAGGGTGCAGCAGGGAGGAAGCCTGCAGCAGGGAGGAAGCCTGCAGTGTCTCTCCCGGAAGCCAGGGAGAAAGAAGGGAGGGTAGGAAGGGGAGATCACAGAGTGACCTGGCCGGAGGGTCGAGTCAGAAAGCAGCCGTACTGCAACTCTGTGCGTGGGAGGAGAGCTACAAAGGGAGAGAAGGAGAAAGAGGGTGCTGAACTGGGCGGAGCTAATCCCAAGAATCGCCAGAAGGAGGCGCCACCTAGATGTGAGGACAGCACCCCATGACAAACGGGCACAAGACTAACGAGGAATGATCCTTACACACGAGCCACAGCTCTGTCGGTCAGGGCTGCACCTGGGAAACAGGCGTCTGGCTTTGTCACCAAATACATTGTATTCGCGCTACTGTGACCGACGTTCTGCATAATTAATGCCTGGAGCTCCGAATGCAGCCCATCAGAGAGATCAGTGGGTTTTATTTATCACAGGCTTATGCCGAAGGAATGGATTGCAGGAGGCATCACCCAGGAGGGAGCTGTGTTGGAGGAAGAGCGGCTGGGTTTGCTACTGCATTTCATAAAGACTCTGCAGCATGCTCCTTATTGTACAGCACTGACAGTTAGCAGAGAACAACAGTTCCCCCAGACTGAATCACAATCTCTCTGGCTGTAGCCTACACCTGTGCAGCTCTAAGGATGCTCAGAGCTAAACAGCATGGCATTGTGATGGACATGAGCAGGAATCACCAGCCACAAGAGTAGCTTTGCCCTCGCGTGAGGCAGGAGAGGATTCCGTAGCTGCATTGGCGCCGCAGGACTGGTAACGTGCCTTGGCCAGTAAAAGCAGGTGATACAATTCCCCAGGAGCATCGCTATTGGGCGAGACGGGGCTCTGTCTATAAATGCAGCTGCATGTTACAGGGATTTACTTCCTGGAGGGTTCCAATCTTCCATTTAATTCCTAGACTAAAAAAATACATGAAGCTAAACCCAAGGCTGAGAATACATCTGTCAAAGCAGGGGAAAAAGAAGTTAAGGGGAAAGACTTGTCGGGGGAGGGATAGCTGAGTGATTTTGAGCATTGGCCTGCTAAATCCAGGGTTGTGAGTTCAATCCTTGAGGGGGCCATTTAAGGATCTGGGACAAAAAATTGGGGATTGTTCCTGCTTTGAGCAGGGGGTTGGACTGGATGACCTCCTAAGGTCCCTTCCAACCCTGATATTCTATGATTCTATGAATTCCTTTCCACCTTCACGTTGCCGATAACTCTCCAGCGCTCTGTACCGTTTTCACTCCCCCTCTCCCCCAGCCAGCCACCCTATAGCAATACCCACCCCCGCTTCCTCGAACTCACAGCCTGACACACCACCCCAGCAGTGACCCTGTGTGTCTCTAGCCCTGTTCTGGCCACAGATCGGCACCGCCAAAGCCCAGTGTATTGCATGCATGAGGTGGTTCTGAGCTAACCCCGCTACGGTCGTGGTTCAGCAACGTGTGTTACAAATGGCTGAATGCGGAGTGGGCATTTTGGTGGCTCACACCATAATGTAGAGACGAGCACAGCTTTAAATACCGAACCTGCTTCAAACGGATCCTTTCACCGCGTCACAGTCAGGCCTAATCAGCAGCAGGGTTTGAACCTTCGCATCCCTAACTTGGCGCCTTGCTCTCTGGGCCGCAGGACTGATTGACGCTGCTCTGGGTAGCCCGGCCAGCAGAGGAATCAAACACCGTCCAGTGCACGACCCAGCCTTTTACTTGTCAGCATAGAAGAGTGGTGAACAGGCATCGTGGCATCTATCCTGGTCCCAGGCGAGGAGTGCGCTGTATCATGGCTAGCCAAAGGAGAACCCTAAATAGCTCGGTTGCCATCAACAGCCCTGTGGTGCAGTCGCGAAGTTTGAGGGTTGGTATTTTAGAAACCTGAGCTCGGGCCCTGCGTGACCTTAGCCACCCTCTCGGCTAGATTAGGGTTTGGTTTGAAAAAAGACAGGAGCAGGGGGTGGATCTGCGGCTTTTCTCTGTCTCCTGTGGGGGCGTTTATGGCGGATGCGCTGCAATGGCCGGAGTCCAGCCCATGGTGTCACTACGGGGCAGTGTTACAATGGGGTGAGTGCCCCATGGGCATATTGCCCTGAGGGCGGGGCTGTGCAGGGAGCACTGAGGGGAAAGGCGATGGAGGGAAGAAGCCTGGGTGAGCAGGGATGGGGCACGGGGACTCAGTGCCAATATCAAGGGCAAGGCAGGGAGGCCAGTGACGTGCATGAGGCTGGGAATGGAGGATGGAAAGAGATTGATGTGTAAGGAAGTTCTGCACTGGAGAGACCGGAGTGGTCTGGGGAGGGGATTCCCATGCCTTTGGTGATAAAGCATCAGGGCTTGGAGGGCTCATAAGAACAGCTATACTGAGTCAGACATAAGGTCCACCTAGCCCAGTCTCCAATAGAATCATAGACTCGTAGAATCTCAGGGTTGGAAGGGACCTCAGGAGGTCATCTAGTCCAACCCCCTGCTCAAAGCAGGACCAATCCCCAACTAAATCATCCCAGCCAGGGCTTTGTCAAGCCTGACCTTAAAAACCTCTAAGGATGGAGATTCCACCACCTCCCTAGGTAACCCATTCCAGTGCTTCACCACCCTCCTAGTGAAAAAGGTTTTCCTAATATCCAACCTAAACCTCCCCCTCTGCTACTTGAGACCATTACTCCTTGTTCTGTCATCTGCCACCACTGAGAACAGTCTAGATCCATCCTCTTTGGAATCCCCTTTCAGGTAGCTGAAAGCAACTATCAAATCCCCCCCTCATTCTTCTCTTTAGCAGACTAAATAATACCAGTTCCCTCAGCCTCTCCTCATAAATCATGTGTTCCAGCCCCCTAATCATTTTTGTTGCCCTCTGCTGGATTCTTTCCAATTTTTCCGTATCCTTCTTGTAGTGTGGGACCCAAAACTAGACACAGTACTCCAAATGAGGCCTCACCAGTGCCGAATAGAGGGGAATGATCATATCCCTCGATCTGCAGGCAATGCTCCTACTTATGCAGCCCAAAATGCCGTTAGCCTTCTTAGCAACAAGGGCACACTGTTGACTCATATCCAGCTTCTCGTCCACTGTAACCCTTAGAAAAAAGAAAACAAGAAAAATACCTGTGGCACCTTAGAGACTAACAAATTTATTTCAGCCTAAGCTTTCATGGGTTAAGAACCCACTTCATCGGATGCACCCGATGAAGTGGGTTCTTAACCCACGAAAG
The DNA here is from genome assembly GCA_037349315.1 of Chelydra serpentina. Taxonomy (NCBI): domain Eukaryota; kingdom Metazoa; phylum Chordata; order Testudines; family Chelydridae; genus Chelydra; species Chelydra serpentina. Next base: position 2,831,617 of record JBAIAC010000047.1, read on the forward strand.
CTTATGCTGAAATAAATTTGTTAGTCTCTAAGGTGCCACAGGTATTTTTCTTGTTTTCTTTTTGCTGACACAGACTAACACGGTTACTACACTGAAACCTGTAACCCTTAGGTCTTTTTCTGCAGAACTGCTGCCCAGCCACTCGGTCCCGAGTCTGTAGCAGTGCATGCGATTCTTCCATCCTAAATGCAGGACTCTGCACTTGTACTTGTTGAACCACATCAGATTTCTTTTGGCCCAATCCTCTAATTTGTCTAGGTCCCTCTGTATCCTATCCCTACCCTCCAGCGTATCAACCACTCCTCCCAGTTTAGTGTCAACTGCAAACTTGTTGAAGGTGCAATCCACGCCATCCTCCAGATCATTGATGAAGATATTGAAAAAACCGGCCCCAGGATCGACCCTTGGGGCACTCCACTTGATACCGGCTGCCAACTAGACATGGAGCCATTGATCACTACCCGTTGAGTCCGACGATCTAGCCAGATTTCTATCCACCTTCTAGTCCATTCATCCAGCCCATACTTCTTTAACTTGCTGGCAAGAACACTGTGGGAGACCATATCAAAAGCTTTGCTAAAGTCAAGGAATAGCACATCCACTGCTTTCCTCTCATCCACAGAGCCAGTTATCTCATCATAGAAGGCAATTAGGTTAGTCAGGCATAACATGCCCTTGGTGAATCCATGCTGACGGTTCATGAACACTTTCCTCTCCTTAAAGTGCTTCAAAATTGATTCCTTGAGGGCCTGCTCCATGATTTTTCCAGGGACTGAGATGAGGCTGACTGGCCTGTAGTTCCCCGGATCCTCCTTCTTCCCTTTTTTAAAGATGGGCACTACATTAGCCTTTTTCCAGTCATCCGGGACCTCCCCCAATTGCTATGAGTTTTCAAAGATAATGGCCAATGGCTCTGCAATCACATCGGCCAACTCCTTTAGCACCCTCGGATGCAGTGCATCCGGCCCCATGGACTTGTGCTCATCCAGCTTTTCTGAATAGTCCTGAACCACTTCTTTCTCCACAGAGGGATGGTCACCTCCTCCCGACACTGTGCTGCCCAGTGCAGCAGTCTGGGAGCTGACCTTGTTCGTGAAGACAGAGGCAAAAAAAGCATTGAGTACGTTAGCTTTTTCCACATCCTCTGTCACTCGGTTGCCTCCCCCATTCAGTAAGGGGCCCACACTGTCCTTGACCTTCTTGTTGTTAACATACCTGTAGAAACCCTTCTTGTTACTCTTAACATCCCTTGCTAGCTGCAACTCCAAGTGTGATACAAGATTTAGAAAACCCGACCCATGAGGAAAGGTTCCAAAAACGTAGATCGTTTCATATTGAGAAAAGAAGACTGAGGGGTGACCTAGTAACAGTCTTCAAATCTGTTAAGGCAGGACACAAAGTAATGGGCTTAATCTGCAGCAAGGGAGATTTAGGTTAGATATTAGGAAAAACTTTCTAACGATAGGGGTAGTTAAGCTCTGGAATAAGCTTCCAAGGGAGGTTGTGGAATCCCCATCATTGGAGGTTTTTAAGAACAGGTTGGACAAACACCTGTCAGGGATAGTCTAGGTTTATTTGGTCCTGCCTGAGCGCAGGGGGCAGGACCTGACCTCTCGAGGGCCCATTCAGCCCTACATTTCTATGGTCCGATGCTCCACCATTACAACAGAGGCGCAGCCAGACCATAACTCAGCTCCTCTCATGTAATGAGCCATTCCGCTCCACAGAGACTGCCTCCTGGGATCTATAGTCTTCACACCTCTCCGTTGATGGCACCAGCTGTGTGCCGCACGTTGGCCACCCGATGCTATGGTATAGGGGACCCTCACCGTGCAGCCGCTGGCCCATCACAAAATGCTCAAAGCCTGCGTGCATTTTTGCATAAGCGTCCTGGCCTTAGACAATCCCAGCTATTGGCACGGAGGAGTTAATGCCAATTGAATTCATCCTGAGCCAAGTCATTATGACAATGAATGCTACCCTGAATTAATAATGGCATTTAGCCGGATATTGTCTGTGCTCCCCTGCATGGCTCACGCTGCAGGACCAATTCCGTACTGCCGAGGATTCGCGAACGCACGGCTTCATTTTGCAGTAATAATAGCCTTCCACTCAACGAGATAAACAGTGTGAGGAGGATTTGCTGGCAAAATACAGCTCCAAATGAATTGCTAAAAATGGTTCAAAGAGGGTTCTTTCCATCCCGTCTCCAGTCACCTGCAAACGCTCTGATCGGCCTGGAATGGGAGCTCTGGCTTTGGCAGCGTTTCACTTTAATTACACGAGCTAGAGAGCAGGAAACGGGACCTATTAGAAATACCCCAGCCAGCCCCTGCACCGGAGCCAGTGTGAGCCACGCACACGGGCCGAATCCCCGTCAGAGGAGACAGTCACTCCACACAGCCCTGTCTATAGAGACAAAGTGGGGGGGGGGGTCATTGATTTGTGCAGAGGGTGGGGCTGGGAGTAGCAGCCTCTGAAGCAGCAGGACTCCACACACTTCCTTGGTGTCCTGAATGCCTGGGAACTTGGGTTTGCAGCTGTGACCAGGAAATCCCGACTCCCTGTTCGACACCCTGCGTTCCCTGCAAATGGGGGAGTGCCAGGGCTGAGCCCAATGGTTGTCTTGTGAAATTTCCCTGGTCCTCAGTCAGCCAAACTCTTTGAACATCTCATGAAAAGCCGGCGCGAGCAGCGCACTCCAGACTATCCGACAGCACTGGCGTAGGGCCCTCCTCCGGCACGTAGGACACCCAGGGGCGAGTTCTTCTTCTGAAGCGGGCAGAGCAGGGGCTTTGAGCCCACGGCTGCCACCTCCCAGGAGAGGGCCCGAACCGCTGGACTATTAGCTCTTTGGGGGGGGGCTCTCTGGTTTGGACCAGAAATTCCATCCTGGAGCAGAGCCCCTCGCAGATCAAACTGATCCTTTCCTCCGGGAGCTTTTGGTTTTGTTTCCTGACAAAAAACACTTTCGTGAAAAATTCCTGAGCATCCATCCTCCCAGCCTGCTCGGGGGGGGGGGGGGGGGGGAGGGGCACCTCCCTGCCAAGCACCCGCAGGGTCACTACCCACAGCCAGCACCTCTCCTTTGCGGGCAGGAGCGGCTGTAGCCTGACGCTGCCATGATGCAGCCCAGGATGCATCTCCACCCTGGGCCACCCACTCCCTGGGCAGTGCTGACTCACTTTGTGCCACCCTCAGTTCCCCACCTCGGGGGCCTGGACCAGGGTCTCGCCCAGCCAGTGTGGGCGGCGTTTACAAGGACAGAAGACTCGGGCCCGGGACATCCTCCGTCAACGTCCAAACACCCACCCGCCTGAGCATTTCCTGTCGGGACAGGCTGCAGCCACCTTTCCCCTCCCCCGCAAGCTCCACTGGCTTCCTAGACCCCTCCCTGGCCACTAGGATGACCAGATTTTGGGGTCTTTTTCTTATATAGGCTCCTATTACTCCCCACCCCCTGTCCCGATTTTTCACACTTGCTGTCTGGTCACCCTCCTGGCCACCCACGAACACTGTAGGACCCTCCCCACCCGCACACAATGCAGGGAGCCGCGGCCCTTTCATAGGCTGCACCCGGCCTGCTGCTCCTGGCTGGGGCCGAGGGCTCATCGGAATGCAGAGGGGCCTTTGTTTCTTTCCCCTCCAATCAGTTCACAGCGAGCCGTTGTCAGACTCGGCCGTAATCCCAGGTATAATGAACCTCCCCCGCCTCCCGGAGTGCCGTCCCCATCACGTGAGCTGCTTGCGGGCGAGGAAAGCGCTTCGCATGCAGATTATTTACCTGCTCTCATACGGGTCCAAATAACCCCCTCCCTCCTGAGGCTGGTGTGAGGCCATTAGGAAGCGGGGGGGGGGGGAGGGTGTGCGTGTGTGTGTGTGTGTGTGCGTGCGTGCACGTGTGTGTGACACGCCTGGTTTTGGCCGTTGGGACTCATGGGCAGCAAGGGGACACATGCGCTTTGACTTGGATGCCGAGCTGGTCAAGGAATCGAAGGGCTTAACTCCAGGGCCATTTAGTGCATGGCCAGCCAGGGTGACACTAGGGTAGCGCCTTGGCCTGCTACGTACTAACTGGCTGGGCGGCCCCGCTGCTGGGCGCTACAAGGGCCCTGCTGCCCTTCGCCGTGCTGCTCTTTCAAACGGGAGCCCGTGGCTGCGCACCATGGAACTTGTCGAGTGCAGTAGCTGGGTCCACACGGCCAGTTAGTGCCCGGCAGGCGAGTGCGCTGTAGGTTAACCCCCTGGCTTGCCGTGCCCGAAATCCGTGGATACATAACTCCCTAGACGTCAGCCCCGCCCTTGGCTTTGGATCTAGCGTACCTGCAAACGGCCCATCCGCTCGGATACTCTGCTGTGCCTGAAACTTCAGAGGAAGACAAGAAAACGCAGAGCACCTTGAGCACAAATTGCTTCCTGAGCCCCTGTGCTGATCTGTGCATGCCACGAAGCCTGGGGTAGGATCTCCCGCCCAGCACCAGGTGCGCAGCTCCCGATGCTATTGTCTCAGTTAAATAACTCCTGTGTAGTGATCGTTCTGTGACGAACAGAGGCACTGGGGGAGAAGAGACCCAAGGATTTAGCCGCGCTGGAAGCGTGTGTCCTGCGCGTGAGTCACACTGACTTTCTGGCTACTGGAGCACGGCGGCTCAGGGATGAATTATCCCACCAGGGCCCGTGCCAGCCCCTCCACACCAAATCAAGGTCTGGTGTAATTTCAAAAGGACAACAGCTCATTGCCACTGCGGCAGGTCCAAGGCAGGAGGGTGTCACTTCCCCCAATAAAACATTAATCCTCACAATACGGCCCCAGGGGCTGGGAGACAACTCTGACAGCCAGCGATCTTGATTAAAACAAGAACAGCAGCACATGGGAAGTGTGGTATTTAATAATGAGCTATGAGGAAGCAGCAGGATCCCAGGCCCTCAGCTCAGGGATGGACTGACAGCGGCAGCAGAAACCTAGGTTATTTTATTAATAACACACAGCAAGTGTGATTCTCCCCATTTTATAGCTGGGAAAACTGAGGCATGGAGCAGGGAAGGGGCTTGCCCATGGTCAGTGGCTGAGGTGGGAAGGGAATGGAATCCAGAGGGCAGCTGGTGTAGAATAAGAGACAAAATGTGTGTCTTTAACATCAGACTAGTTGCAAGAGCTGGGAGTAGAATCCAGGTCTCTCCACCTTCACAGTGGTGCCTGGTCTATCGGACCCCATGGCCTCACACCCAGAGGGACCAGATGAGATGCTGTCACTGTGACCAGAGGTGGAGGGTGCCTAGCCCCTGGCCATGCGGTGGCACATGGGGTGGAAATGCTCCCAGCCTGTTGGAGCTGGCACTGGCCGGCAATCACAAGCCCTTTAGTCAGGGTGGGGGGGCCAGGGCACTTCCTTCAGGAACAGATCAGGGTCAGTGGTGCATTTTCTGGGTGCTGGATCTTAGGGTTGGACAGGGACTTAGCACCAAACCCAGACCGTTGGGTGGGCGCCTTTTCTCAAAGCTCTGCTCCAAAGATGCAGTCTTCCCTGGTGAGGGTAGAGCTCAGGCCCTTCGGATTATGAGACTGACGAGCAGCCAACTGCGCTAAGGCAGCTCAGCCACCACCCTCTGAAAAGAGTGATACCTAAGGCGGCACCATCTGCCACCCAGCATGGGGCACAAGCCCACAACCCTGAAATCAAGAGTCTCATCTTCTGCCAATGGTGCTAGCTGGGTGAGCCAGCAACACAAAGCTGGCTGCGTGGATCACTGCGGGAGGCTCTGTGCTCTGGGCTATAGAGGAGTTGAACTGGGTGATCCAAATGGTCTCTTCTGGCCTTAAAATCTCCATATCCATACCCATGGAGGGGAGTCTGGGGAAGCGGCTCGTCCTGCCCGAGGAGAGGGACTGAGTAAAACACCAGATCAAAGAAAGGAAGCGAAGTCCAACGAGCCAAGCAGAAGCCCTGGCGCGCGCCTGGCCTGCTGGGAGCACAAGGGGACCTGCGGCTGGCTGAATCCAGAGTCACTTCAGTGGGGTTCCTGCACTTAGCCCTGTGGAACTGAAAGCAGGATCCAGCCCAGGGGGTGAGTACGTCTTGTCCCCAGTGACAGCTGGAGAAGCTGGGCCCAGGGGCCGTACAGAGACTTAGCCAGGAACTCTCTGCAGGGCTGCAGCAGAGTTAGGAACAGACCCTGCGGTCCCCACTCCCGCCCCAGCTCTCGCCAGGAGGACGCAATTGTTTACAAACAATGTGACTCGTCAAGGTGAACAGCTAATGCGGCAATTCCTGGGCCTTCCGCCAGCACCAGCCCTGGTGAACGGGAATATCTCACAGAGCTGCCTACACAGCGAGGGGGCAGACTGGCAGGCAGGTGGGTGGTGCCCAGTGGGGGGTCGGGAGGATCCTGTTGTCTGGTATCCTAAGGCAGATGTAATGCCTGACTCCGCTGGGCATGACTCCTTAGCCTCTTGTAGGTCCTGAGCTGGGGGTCCACTGTACAAATGCTCCATGATTGGACTGATGGGATTCACCTGTGCAATGGGGCACTGCCAAGCCAAAGCACTTAAAAATCATACCCTGGACCTCAAAAACATAGATCAGTTTAAATGTCAGGAGATATTGATAAAATAATCAATTTGGGATTCTTGCTCTTCGCCTGCTGGTCTATACGCCTATATAACGCACTCAGAGCCTGTTCCAAGTTTATCCCCACTACCCGGACGGCTAGGAAATTACATGACTTAAAATGGAAAATGAGTCTCACCTAATCACAAGGCTCCAGGAGCTGGGGCTTTAAGAAACACACCAGCTCTTGTGCGACTCATGATAAAATTATGAAAGTTAGTGACGCCGCTGGGCGATGCCACTGAGCCAGGGCCCCTTTCCCGTGAGTGACGGCGCTGGGCTGGGGCCCCTTTCCCGTGAGCGACGTCGCTGGGCCGGGGCCCCTTTCCTGTGAGCAACGCCGCTGGGCCAGGGCCTCTTTCCCGTGAGCGACGCCGCTGGACAACAGCAGAGAGAAGTACTGGGTTATTCCTGGAGAAAGATCCCCCTCAAAGAAAACAAAGGAAGCCCCAGTACCTGCCTCTGCTGTAGCTCATAGCTTTGTCAAAAAACAGCAGCTGAGTGAAACTAACAAGAGTCTGGTTAGTTTCAAACCTGCTGTTCAGTGGGGCAACTGTGAAACTGACAAGACTTGTGTCAATTTCAGACACCTCCCAGCGGCTGCCTGGGCTCCCATGCTCCCCAGCAACTCACCAGGTGGGCTGCCACAGAGCTAGTCCTCTGCAGGAGCCTGGGAGCCTGGAGAGCTTATTTAATTTTGGAAACACCAAAACATTCCAGCTGTGGGAACATTTTGGTTTTTCTGAACGGAAATACTGCGGATTTCCAGGTCTGCACAATATTTCAACTGTTTGGTTTTTCATCCTGAATTGGGATGAAAAAAAATTCCCCAAGCTGGCAATCCGTTTCCCTGGCCAGTTGTAACGAGCACGGAGGGGCTGGGGGCTCAGTCGTGCTGCCAGACACAGGACAGCGTAGGCTAGAGTGTGCCCAGCTAGCTAGGCTGGAGGAGGGAGCGCACAATTTTGCCAAAATATATTTGATTCTCTGTCAGGAGAATCAAAATGAAATATTTCCACAGTCCACGCTGCATGGATCACCCTGGGTGTCACACGACGGCGGGTGCATTATGGTGTAATATTCCCCAGGGTACCCATGGTTGTGAGGCTCTCACCGCTACCTGCCCGTGAGGCACTCTTTTCTCTGCCGGCTGTGAATCAGCTCCCTGAATGCCCCTGTTTCCGGCAGCACCACCACTGCCTTCCAGGCCCCCAAAGGCCTCGCTCTCTCTGTACAAGCAGAGATGGGCACGCACCAACTCCCCAGGACTTGGAATGTTCCCTGCAGTGTCCAGCCCATCATCCACTGACCACTCTCAGAATTACTAGGCCCGCTGGTCCCAAAAGGACGGTACATGCAGGGGTGAAAGAAGGCCGGTACAGGCCGCTACAGCGTACCAGTGAGAACCCGTACCGGCCCGTATTCACCCCACATTAAAGTGCTGCCGCAACAGTGCTTTAACATCCCTTCCCCTTCCGCCCCTCTCCCCACCAGTCAGGTCTGTACCGGAAGGGCTCCCAACAGGGGAGGCAAAAGGGGCAGGGACGTTAAAGGACATCCTTTAAGGACGGTCCTTTGCCGCAGCAGCGCTTTAAAGTCCCTCCCCTTTTACCCCCCCCCCCCCAGCCGCCAACAGCGGGGGTGGGGGGAAAAGGGAACAACTGCCCCAACTACAGGCACTTACCAGTACGGGGCGGGCCGGCTCTGACCCCCCCAGCCCTGCCCCTTCCGCCCGAGGCCCCACCCCTTCTGGGGGCCAGAGCCGGTCCCAGCCCAGCCCCGTACCAGTAAGTGCCTATAGTTACTTTCACCCCTGAGTACATGCCAACTGGTAAAAGTCAGCTCAGGCCTAGCACTTTGCTTAACACCACAGCACTGAGATAGATTTATAGTGAAAACAAGAAAACATTTATTATCACACAACAGAGATCCAGCTGCCAGTGAGCAAATATAAAACAAAAGCAGAGCACACGTCCCGCTTTGGAACCATCCTGTGCGGCGAAGACCATCTGAACAGGTTTCCTCAGAAGCGGGAAGCCCTTTTTTCGGAATTGGTGCTGGAGGGTTGAGGAGAAGCTCGGCTGGGAAGAAGGCGCTAGTGAGGCGGCATTTCTGGGGCTACTCAGCAGGCACCATGATTGATTAGGAGTGAGGTGGGCAAACTGCCCTGGACACAATGAACGGGACCCCAGCCCTTCACAAAACTCAGGGAAATGGGTGAGAGATGCAACCCTTTCCTTATAGCTCCTTTCCCCCCCCCTCCCCCGCCCCCACGCAATGTATCGTTTCTGCTGCTGTCTCGGCACCTCCATATTCTGGCTGGGTGGTTGTGTGACCCGATAGCACCTTCCACACTGCCAGCGCCACCATGCCCCGTGCAGCAGAGAACATGATGTGTCCCGCAGGTAGAGCACGAACACCCCTCCCTGGCTTGCCCCGCTGAAGGTGAGGTACAGGTGGGTGGCGTTGTTAATGGTTACCAGCGGGAGCCGGGAGCCACACTCCACGGCTGCAGAGTTCTACCACCTGGGACAGTCGGACAGGTTCGGATCTTCCCCAAGAGCCAAGCAGTCCGTCCACACGCAGGGGGTGAGCACGCCCATTAAATCAGGCTGCAACGGACCCACGTTCACACACAAGCCTGGGGGCTAAAAAGGCTCGTTTACTGAGCACCTGGGGCAGGGTGGCTGGGTGCCGAGGCCTGATGATAACACTCAGGCTGTGCCCAGCTGCCCAGAGCCCCTTAGGGGTCAGCCCCCCCATGAGGCCACGGAGCTCTAGAGCAAGAACTAGAGACTCTGAGTCGCTAACTGCCTCCCCGGGGTGAACAATTAGCAGGAAGAGAAACCAGTGCCAGTCTGTTTCCCCTTCCAGACTGCAAATCTCCAGCACTTGCTGCAGCTGGGATCACTCATGACAATGGGGCCAGCCCCACTGGCCTGCCAGGGGGACTGAAATGCCAGGAAACTCCCCATGACCCTGGGTCTGGCTTCGCTGCAAAGTTACGGCGGGTTTTTACTCAAGACCGGAGCCCCTCCTCACTCAAAGCCCTCTGGCGGGAGTGTGCTGGCCAGTACCCCCGAGCCTGGCCAGGATAGCCCTGGGGATATCTGCTCCTGCTGCCTTGGAAGCACTGCCTGGGTCCGGCCTGCCAGGAGGAGGCAATCCGATCCGAGTCCCCGGAGCGACAGAAGACGCCTTCCAAATCAAGCAGCGGGGGGGAGTGAAATCCAACTTCAGATCGATCCAAGGTCAGTTGGAGGGAAGTCAAGTTCCAGGCGAAGCTGCCGGGAAGGAAGTGGTGCCAGTCCCCAGCCAGCGCGGAGCAGAGCAGAGCAGAGCTCCAGCCGCTGCTGACCCAGTTACTTCTCACGCTCAAGCGCAGAAAACTGCTACTTAATTGCCAAGCCAGAATGCCAAAGAAACCTTCATGGGGCGGCAAAGCCCTGGGCGGCTGCACTCGCCTCGGGGGGCTGGGTGATAGCGAAGGCTCAGTGCTCAGTGCTCCCCGCCAAGGCAGCCACCCACCCACCACAAACCCAGCCACACTGGTAACACGCTGCCTTTGCCAGGCTAATGCAGCCCCCGACTGTGTGCAGGGCAGGGAGCTGGGATGCAAGGCTTTAGAAACACCCCAGGCAGAGAGCAGGGTCTGGATCGGGACTAGTGACCCATGTGGCCAATTGAGGGCTCCCGGGGAGATCAGCAGCCCCACAGAAAGCCAGCTACCCCGGCTGTCCATCCTAGCCTCTTGCCAAGCCGCTTCCATGCCCTGCACCCCCCTGACACAGCTCTTACCACGCTCTCTGCTGACCCCTTCCTGGCCTGTTCTCCAGCCTCCTCAGTGGGAACTGTCAGCTGCCTTTGGCCCTTCTCGCCATCCTGTCCGCTGGGCATTTTTGTGACTGTTCTCTCCTGGGGCTCCCCCAGCGCCTCAGATCACCCCTTCAGTGTCTCGTTGGGATGGTTATCCTTCTCCCTCCTCCCTTTCAGTGCGGGTCCCACAGGGTCCTCCCTTTCAGATGGGTCGGTGTGGAGAGGGATGGAGCAGTGTGGGAGGGATGAGTCGGTGTGGGAGGGATGGATCGGTGTGGGAGGGATGGATCGGTGTGGGGAGGGATGGAGCGGTGTGGGAGGGATGGAGCGGTGTGGGAGGGATGGATCGGTTTGGGGAGGGATGGGTCAGTGTGGGGAAAGATGGATCGGTTTGGGGAGGGATAGGTTGGTGTGAGGAGGGATGGGTCGGTGTGGGAGGGATGGAGCGGTGTGGGAGGGATGGGTCAGTGTGGGAGGGATGGAGCGGTGTGGGGAGAGATGGGTCAGTGTGGGGAAAGATGGATCTGATTGGGGCGGGATAGGTTGGTGTGGGGAGGGATGGGTCGGTGTGGGAGGGATGGAGCAGTGTGGGGAGGGATGGGTTGGTGTGGGAGGGATGGGGCGGTGTGGGGAGGGATGGATCGATGTGGGAGGGATGGATCGGTGTGGGAGGGATGGAGCAGTGTGGGGAGGGATGGGTCGGTGTGGGAGGGATGGGGCGGTGTGGGGAGCGATGGATCGGTGTGGGGACGGATGGCTCGGTGTGAGGAAGGATGGATCGGTGTGAGGAGGGATGGATCGATGTGGGGAAGGATAGGTCTGTGTGGGGAGGGATAGGTTGGTGTGGGGAGGGATGGAGCAGTGTGGGAGGGATGGGTTGGTGTGGGGAGGGATGGATCGGTGTGGGGACGGATGGGTCTGTGTGGGGAGGGATAGGTTGGTGTGGGGACGGATAGGTCTGTGTGGGGAGGGATAGGTTGGTGTGGGGAAGGATGGGTCGGTGTGGGGAGGGATGGATCGGTGTGGGAGGGATGGATGGATGAAAGGTGGAGTGTGGAGGGGAATAGATAGAAGGAAGGAAGGAGGCAAGGGGCAGGGGTGGACGGATGGACCCATGGATGGGGACAGGGGGAGATTCTGACACTAAAGCCAGACCCCTCTCCTGGCGTTCCAGGTGCTCTAGGTGTCCCGGGGGCAGGAAGAGAGGGGGAGGGGAGGCAAACCTCACTCTGTGCACTGGATCTCTCAGGGCAGCCTGGGCAATTGGCCACAGGTGTCGTGGTGCCTCAGGAGCATCTATCTACAGGCTCAGTGGGGTCCCGCTGCTTTACACAGCACTAGTACAGCCAGGGCCATTTGCGACTCAGTCTGCCAGCCAGGGCTGGAGTTGGCCAACCCACAGCACCCACACGGTGCCATAAAGCAACCGAGCGCCCAGCGGCGCAGCTCCGGGTTTGGGACACAGGCTCCCTGCACAGTGAGGACACTGAGGGCCACGGGGCAAATCCACACCTCCTGAGTCAGTCCCCATCCAGCTCTTCACTGCTGGCTGCGGGTCCCAGCGGGCAACGCTCCCCCAGACTGCTACACGCCTTGAGCCCTGACGTCTCCATAGGCCACAGCTCAGCGCTGGCGGTGCGGGCTCCATCCACGCCCCCGGGTTCCTGGCACAGCGTCAACGCCGCTCTGGGCTGTGGGACGCCTGCTCTGATCCCATCTTATTGCTCAAAGCTGCTTTCTCACGGCTCTCGGTCACTGTTGCCTGAAACGCTGTCATTCAGATTCCGGCTGGGTTTGATTTCAAACCCTCCCCGGGTAACATTTCAGTGACGAACATTAGCGGAGGCTAATTTCCATGGCAAAGCGATCCATCCCAAGCTGCTCATTACACAAGTGAACAAATAAATAACAAATGCATTAAGCAGTGGGAAACAATCAAACAAATTAGCCAAGAGATGTGAAATAATTGCAGGCCCTGACAATCCGTAACAAAAACCAAGGGGGAGGAGGGCTGGGCACACGTTCCCAAGGTCACCCAATAGCTGCTCTAGGAGGCTCATCTGTCTTCTGGCACATTGCAGGCACCAAGACCGGACCAGCCCCAGCCCAAAAGAGACTAAACACGAGCTGAAGCATGAAACCTGGGGCTTGTTTTCCAACCTCCCCTCACCCCCGTGCGGCTCCGCACAGCACCGCAGGCTACAAACAGCACATTTCACACGCCAAGCAGAAAGTGACCTTGGTACCCCCCCTCACCCTTTGGAGGAGGGATGAAGGGGCATTATGGCCCCACAGCTGAGTTTGAACGACTGTCCCTAGTCTCGGGGCAGTGGCCCTCCTATGCCAGCCTGTGCGGCCCAATGGCCAGAGACCCTAGAGCAGCCTCTCCCCGTCCCTAGCGCCGGAGTCAATCGGGCTGCCCCCTTTGCACGGCCTAGTGGCTGGATTGGTTGGAGGGACGGGTGGCCATAGGCTGTAATGCCGGCCACTGGCAGTCGCAGCAGCCGCGCATGGTTTTAAACATGCATCTTTGAGCTCCTGCGTAGTCTGATGTGACTCTAAACCTGGTGACCACACAAATGTCCCTGTTTCTGCTCGGGAACCAAGCAGGGCTAGGCCTAGACAGACCTGGCTAGGAGACAGGTCCTGTGGGAAGCGCTGGAGATGGCACCTCCCCTGCGGCTCAGTAATGAGCCAACTCCCGAGAAAGCTGCCACAGGAGACAGAAAACTGCTGGCCAATAGTAAGGCCCCGTGGCACTCTTGGCCAGCTGGGATACTTGGCACCGAACCCGGCCCCGATTCCAGCTGGGGCAATTCCGTCCCACCAGCCTCCGCTCCGCTGCAGCTCCGGGCTCCTAGCTCACCTCTTATGCAGTGTTGCTGTGCCAAGTAAACCAGCTACTGGGCTCTATTTCAGAGGTGGCTGCCCTTCAGCGATGGGGGAGGTGTCTCAGCCCCAGAGCTGGCTCCACTGGCCCCTGGAGGGCAGAGTGGGGGCTGGAGACAGCGTGACGTGTCCAGGACAAAGGCAGACCCAGCGGCTTTGGTTCCTGCCGAGGCTTGGGCCGCTGAAGATCCAGGGCCCCTGGAGACCCCTCTGCTAGCCTTGTATTCAGCCCGGGGCCTCGCTGGTGTAACCCAGTGCAGCGAGAGGGGCTGGATTTGGCCCATTGACTGGGAAGTGCTCTGGTCCCTTTGGGGTGCTCAGGGCTGTAGAAATGAGGGGCCCCCTCCGACTGACCAAGGGAGCCGGGCTGCCTGCGGAACTGCAGCTTCCCAAGCTCCCCGCTCCCAAGGTCTAACGGGGGGCAAGGCCTTGTCCTGCCAGCCCAGCCCCTTAGGAGCCTGGTGTCCGATCCGTGGGGCCCGGCCCAGAACGCTGCTGCTCTAAGGACGCTTAACATCCCCCCCACCCCCCGCCAGACACCAGCTGCCCCCCCAGGCCCTCGCCCGCTCCCCACACTGCTCTGCCCCACTCCTGCCCCTCTCCCCACCCCAGCCACCTGCTCCAAGTCCCAGTTCCAGATCAGCAGCACGCGCCTTGCAAGCAGCCTCCTTTCTGCTCCCTTGGTGAGGCGGCTTGCAGGGGCTGGCCGTGGCTTCCTCTGCCTTCTGCTCCCTCTCCTCCCCTCCGAGTGCCAGCCTGCTGCCCAGCACTGGCCCAGGGGATCCCTGGCACGGAAGCACCAGGGAAGCATTTTGCCCCGATACCAGTCAAGCATCCCCTAGCCCCTGTGCCATGGGGACGCCGAGCGGGCTGGTCGGAGGCTCTTTAAAGGCGCTCCCTGCGGCCCACAAAGCAGGAGGGCCCCTGCACCGCAGAGCGGCCTCCCCGTCCAAGCCCACCTGCTTTGGGGGCCCTGCTGCTGGACCCCGGAGGGCCGGGCAGAGGCTGGGACTTTGCCCCGACTGGGTTGCTTGGAGGAGCTGGCGGCTTTCCTGGGCAGACAGCGCCATCTATTGGCCACCAGCCACCCAGCGTGGGCACGGCACGGAAAGAAGGGAGCCAACCTGCCCCGCTGTGCCCCACACTGACAGGAGCCGCGAAGGGGGGGACGGGGGAGCGGGGCAAGGGGAGGGGAGGGCTTCTCTTTCCTCTCGCCCCCTTCCTTCGTCTGCCTTTTGTCCCCCTATAGTTGGGGGGGTGGGGAACGCCCCAGCGGGAATGGCACTGGGGGCTGCGGTGCCATCAAGCCCCACGAATCGTGCAGGGTCGGGCTGGCTCAGCCATGGGCTGGGAGACTCCCAAAGATCACCCAGGGTGTTTCAGGGAGTGATGCGGGGGAATCACTAGGGGGTGCTCTCCTCTCTGAGGCAGGGCTGGAAAGCTCACCGTGACTTGGCTGGGGCCCAGATTTCACGACATCTGACTCCTTCCCAAACAAAGCCCTGTTCTTCCATTGTTTGTCACGTGCCTGCATCCCCACCCAGGGATCCGGTCCCCTGACGTCGGGCTCCGCACACCCAGACCAGGCCGGACAGCAAATGTCACAAGAGGCTGTTGCCAGCTCTGGTGAGCCTAGCGCCCATCTCACAGTGTTTTCTGTTTCCTGTCAAGCCCCAGCTCCCGGAGCCCTGGGATTGGGGGGAAGCTCAGCTTGCATTGTTTCTCTCTCTCCTGGTTTCAGAGAAGAGCTTGGGAAGATGGCTCGTGGGGGCCCAGCGCAGACAGCAGAGACAGCCCCCGGGGCTAGACATTTACAGTCTCCTGGTTAGTTTGGGGCCTGGCTGGTGACTGGAAGGCCCGGGGCCAGCCACACCGGCTCCAGGCTCAAAACACACAGGTTGAGGCATCGGGGCCGTGAGCTTTCTAATGAGGGAAATGCCTTGAGGGACGATGTGACCCTGAAAATGCAAACAGCCCCCATGTCCCCACAGGGCCCTGGCCAGCCCCAGCCTCACGCTCCGCAGACCACAGGCTCTGATTCTCCACTGGCACACTAGTGCCCAGTGCATGTGCACTCGCCGAATCAGGGCCCTGAGTCTCCTTTATGCCAGCTTGGCAGGGGAGCGCTATCGAGGTATTCCTCCTGCGCGGGGCCTAGCCTGGCACACAGCCAGCGCCACCAGGGGGTGGGGCAGACCTGTCCCCAGCAATTCCACGCTCTTGTGAATCCCCAGGGGATAAGGGAAGCGGGGCACAAGGGAGGGCCACACAGAGGAGATGCCAGGATCTTTAGCCTCCACTACTCTGTGCCAGCGCAGGGACCAAGCTCTCCCTGCCCCTTGGCACTGGTAAATCACACAGAGGGTGCAGGTAACAGATACTGCGGCTGCTTCCTCTTGCCCAAACAGTCCCAGGGGATGGCTGAAGACCTGCAGAGCTCTGAGTCGCTGCCCCCGGGCGTTCGGAGGTTGGCGTGCACCGGGATCTGGTGGTTACGCTGAGGGTCAGTGTGCTCCAGCATATCTGAGCCCAGCACCCTGGAGAGGAAGAAAGTGGGGGCTAGAGATCGTGAGTGTCTAGTGCTAAGAGCTCGGGTGGGAGAGTGATACAAACCCACAGACATTGGTGGGAGGGTGACACAAATCCACAGACACTGGTGAGTGGGTGACACAAACCCACAGACACCAGTGGGAGGGTGAGACAAACTCACAGACTCACTGGTGGGCGGGTGACACGAACCCACAGACACTGGTGGGCGGGTGACACAAACCCACAGACACTGGTGGGCGGGTGACACGAATCCACAGACACCAGTGGGAGGGTGACACAAACCCACAGACACTGGTGAGAGGGTGACACAAACCCACAGACATTGGTGAGAGGGTGTCATGAATCCACAGACACCAATAGGAGGGTGACACAAACCCACAGACACTGGTGGGAGGGTGACACAACTGCATCCCCCTGTGTGGGACGATGGGCAAACAGCAAAGCCAGCCTGGGCCCAGAGCGGGAAGCCGGGCTCTTCCCTAGTGCGCTGGCACCAGTCACAAAAGGTTTGCAGGCCCCATCCCGCCCTGGCTGACCCCTGAGCAGGGGTAACGGGCGGGAGCTGAGCCGGGGGTGCTGCGGATGCTGCGGCAGAGCAAAGGGAGCGACAGGCGGACGCTGAGTGAGCGCGGGGCGGGTGGAGGAGCCGTTGTCACGGTCACTAGCAGAGCAGAGCTCGCGGTGTTGGAGCAGCTAGTCAGGGTTGCTCGCACCCGGCAACAGAAATCGACGGGGCTTTTCCCTTCCAAACTGCAGATCTCTGCGGGCAACGAGCTGTGCTGAGCCGAACGCCTCCGCACTGGCTCTCCTTGCTGCTTGGAGTCTGGGGATTGATTTCTATGGACAGGAAAACTGCCGCCAGCGGGCCCTGCTGCTTCTAGCAGGTCCCCGTTTGTCGAGCAGAGCCTGCCCCGCCATGGCCCTGCCTTTCTGTCTGCAGCCAGTGAACCCACGTTGGGGGGGGGGGGTGCTAGCTCAGAAGGGGAGGGTTCAGGGCACACACGACGCAAGGACGCGAGGTCCAGGCGGAGAAGCAGAGTGGAGTTTGGAGTCACATTGAAGGGCGGGGCAGAAAGGCAACGAGGGGAAAGCCCCACGGCCAGAATGGCTCCAGCACTGCGGCTGCACCCCCGGAAGTGCAGGTTGTTACGGAGTGTGGGGGAGTCCAGCCTTGCACCCCCTTTTCCCCGTCTTCACTGGGAGTCTCAGCCAGCCAGCAGAACAGAAGGTTTATTAGAGATGCCAGGAACACAGTCCAAACAGAGCTAGTCAGTACAAACAGGACCCCTCAGCCGGGCCCTTCTGGGGGCCAGGGAGCTTAGACCCCAGCCTTGGGGCTTCCTGCATTTCACCACCCAGCTTTAAACTGACCCCAACCAGACAAAAACCTCCAGCAGGCTCTTCCCCTCCCCCGTGGCCCCTCCTCTAGCCTGTGTCCATTCTCCCAGCCAAAGGTGTCACCTCCCAACCCCCGTCCTGGCTCATGTTACAGCCCCAGGTAAAGTCTCGCATTCCCAATGCAGCAGGTCCCAGTGAACCTCCCCCGCAAGCCTCCCAGGTCAAATCCATCTCGCTCCCTCCTCCGTCACACAGGTGGGCGCTGTTCCCCACTGCACCGGTAACCCAGGGCGGCTGGGGGAGAGCAAGGGGGCCGGGGGGCGAGGCAGCAGAGCCCCACCCAGCCTGGAAATCAAGCCACGAGATGGAAACTCAGAAAAGGCAGAGACTCGGCACATTGGCAGTAATGAACTACTTGTGACGGCATGGGGGAGTTTCCTGTTTTCCTTGTTGCCTATGGGGGGGGGGGGTTTCCTAGGGGTTGCATGCAGAGGGGGTGGGACTCAGTTTCCCTGGGTGTTATGGGTTTAACGAGGTGATGGGAGAGGGAGTTTGTTGTTACAGGGGACAGGCGAGGGAACTGGGGATCCCAGCCACAGACAGAATGGAGACCCCAGGTGACCTGGAAGCCAGCTCAGGAGTCCGCAGCCAGTTCTGGCCAGTGGGAGAACAATTCGCTGCAAAGAGAGGAGCCCCGGGGGACCTAACCAACCGGCTCCAGCCACAGGGGGCCAGAGACAGAGAAGAGGCCCAGACGACCCTGTTTACCTGGAGAGAAGACAATGGACAGAGGTGGGGCTTGGGGCGAGTGATATCCACAGCCCAGCGGGGAAGAGGCGGGGAGAGAGGAGAGAGCTGGATATGTTGGGCTGGGGGGAGGCCAGGCCTGAGGCCCTCAGAGTTCCTGTGCTGTGTTCAAGGCTCAATAATCCCTCCTGTTTTACGCTGGCTGAGAGTCACTCTGGTCTATAGAACAGGGTTGCATCGTCCCCTTCGGGGGTGGAGGCCCGGGGGTCCAGAGTGCGTGGACTCCCTGAAGGGGCCCACGGCAGAGGCAGGCGTGCTAAGGCTCGGAGAGGTGTGGCTCCAGGAGGTGGAGGGGCTGAACCCCGAGAGAGAGTGAACCCCCGAGAAGGGCTGTCTCACTGAAAGGGGCACCCCCACGGACCGCACGGGGCCAAGAGGGGGCACGACCTGTGAGTCAGTGACACTCCTCCAGGCCGAATCTCCTCACTCGCCGCAGGGCGAGGGCCTGGGTATCAGGCTCCCGCAGGCGTTTCTGAGTGTGCACGTCTATCTGGGATTGTGCAAACAGATCACAACTGTGCACGCGCGCCGGGATGACGGTGTACAGCGGGGACCGGGCTCACGGGTCGGCCTTGCGCACATTGACAGATTTGCTGGACGGCTACGCATCGCTTCCAAAAGATCCTGCACAATCCGGCAGGCAGGGAGCAGAGCTGATCTGGAGCTGATCCGAGCCCCGTTGCCTGCAATGGGAACGGACAGGAGAGTTAGGACCTGGCTACCAGTCTTCAAAATGGGAAAGACGAGTGATCCTGGCCATGGGGTCAGACCATGGAGCAAATAGAATCGTAGAACCAGAGGGTTAGATCCACAAGGGTCGTCTAGCCTAGTCTAGTCGTCTGGCCAAGGTGCAGGATCTGTTGTGTCTAAGCCATCCAAGGAGGTGACTATCCAGCCTCCTTTTGAAAGCCTCCAGTGAAGGAGCTTCCACGACCTCCCTCCACAGTCTGTTCCATTGTCCTGCTGCTCTTACAGTTAGGAAGTTTTTCCTGAGGTTTCATCTGAATCTGCTCTGCCGGGGTTTGAACCCATCACCTCTAGGCCTGCCCTCTGTGGCAAGAGGGAACAACTTTTCTCCATCCGCCTTATGGCAGCCGTTCAAGTATCTGAAGACGGTTATCACGTCCCCTCTCACCAAACAGACCCAGGTCCGCCCTTTGCTCATGTGGCTGCATTGCATCCCCGTGACCAGCTTTGTCAGGGACGGTGTCTCTGCAGCCCACAGCAGCGAGCCTCCGAGCCCAGGTCCAGAGACCGGGGCTAGAGGGGCTCCGGCTAGTGCTCTAAACACAGCTGTACGGACAGCTCTCAATCCACCCGCCACCCCAGCCTTCAGAGCCCGAGTGCCAGCCTCACCCGTACCTTCAAAGCGCGGCTAGTGCGGGCCGCGCTGCCGCCCCAGGCTGCAGGGCCTGGCAGGGGCTGTGCAGACAAACCCTGAGTGCCTGGGCCCCGAGTCAGCATCCACAAACACAGCTCCTGTGCCCAGGGAAAGGCCCCCGCAGCCAGCTGCTCCATGGCTGGCAGCTGCGGTGAGAGAACAAGGGGCTTGCGGTGCAACACGGCAGCAAAGGAGAAAGCAAGATAGAAAAGACGCCAGGGGAACTGGCAACAGAGATCTGTGTCTGAAATAAACATGGAGACCGCTCGACCCAGAGCAAAGCTGACAGCCCCTGGGCTGCGGTGCCAGGCCCCTGGGCTGCGGGGCAGGTTGAGGGGCTGCGGTGCCAGGCCCCTGGGCTCTGGGGCAGGTTGAGGGGCTGCAGTGCCGGGCCCCTGGGCTGCGGGGCAGGTTGAGGGGCTGCAGTGCCAGGCCCCTGGGCTCTGGGGCAGGTTGAGGGGCTGCAGTGCCGGGCCCCTGGGCTGTGGGGCAGGTTGAGGGGCTGCGGTGCCAGGCCCCTGGGCTCTGGGGCAGGTTGAGGGGCTGCAGTGCCGGGCCCCTGGGCTGCGGGGCAGGTTGAGGGGCTGCGGTGCCGGGCCCCTGGGCTGTGGGGCAGGTTGAGGGGCTGCGGTGCCGGGCCCCTGGGCTGCAGTGCCGGGCCCCCGGGCTGCGGGGCAGGTTGAGGGGCTGCGGTGCCGGGCCCCTGGGCTGCGGGGCAGGTTGAGGGGCTGCGGTGCCGGGCCCCTGGGCTGCGGGGCAGGTTGAGGGGCTGCGGTGCCGGGCCCCCGGGCTGCGGGGCAGGTTGAGGGGCTGCGGTGCCGGGCCCCTGGGCTGCGGGGCAGGTTGAGGGGCTGCGGTGCCGGGCCCCCGGGCTGCGGGGCAGGTTGAGGGGCTGCGGTGCCGGGCCCCCGGGCTGCGGGGCAGGTTGAGGGGCTGCGGTGCCGGGCCCCTGGGCTGCGGGGCAGGTTGAGGGGCTGCGGTGCCGGGCCCCTGGGCTGCGGGGCAGGTTGAGGGGCTGCGGTGCCGGGCCCCTGGGCTGCGGGGCAGGTTGAGGGGCTGCGGTGCCGGGCCCCTGGGCTGCGGGGCAGGTTGAGGGGCTGCGGTGCCGGGCCCCCGGGCTGCGGGGCAGGTTGAGGGGCTGCGGTGCCGGGCCCCTGGGCTGCGGGGCAGGTTGAGGGGCTGCGGTGCCGGGCCCCCGGGCTGCGGGGAGGTTGAGGGGCTGCGGTGCCGGGCCCCTGGGCTGCGGGGCAGGTTGAGGGGCTGCGGGGCCGGGCCCCCGGGCTGCGGGGCAGGTTGAGGGGCTGCGGTGCCGGGCCCCTGGGCTGCGGGGCAGGTTGAGGGGCTGCGGTGCCGGGCCCCTGGGCTCTGGGGCAGGTTGAGGGGCTGCGGTGCCGGGCCCCTGGGCTGCGGGGCAGGTTGAGGGGCTGCGGTGCCAGGCCCCTGGGCTGCGGGGCAGGTTGAGGGGCTGCGGTGCCGGGCCCCTGGGCTGCGGGGCAGGTTGAGGGGCTGCGGTGCCGGGCCCCTGGGCTGCGGGGCAGGTTGAGGGGCTGCGGTGCCGGGCCCCTGGGCTGCGGGGCAGGTTGAGGGGCTGCGGTGCCCGGCCCGTGGGCTGTGGGGCAGGTTGAGGGGCTGCGGTGCCAGCAAAGTGAGAAGGAGGAAATCTTCTGCCTGCAGCTGCCAGGGCTTCATCTGGAGAGTCTCTGCTGAAGCCACCTTGGCCTGTCCCTGCTGCAGAGCAGAGATCTCGGGCCCCCTCAGCCCTGGATGGACTAGCACAGAGGAGAGGAACGGCCCCAGCCCTAGGGCTCCGTGCCAAGCTGGACTGCCCCAGGGGAGCACAGGGGCATTTGCTCTGCTGGCCAGTGTGAAGAGGCAGCAGCGCCATGGCCCCATCCGTTCTGTGCGCCCCCGCCCCGAGGCAGGAATCCGCACAAACAAAGACAAGAAGCTGCAACAAACAGACCCATGAAAGGCACGTGAGGGACGCGCAGCAAAGTGAACACCAGTAAATAGAGATGGAGATGAAGGGACAGGGAATCAAAGGCAGAAAAAGGGGGGGGAACTACAGCGGCTCCTCGAAGAGCCGAGCGAGAGATGAAAGAGGGCGAAGAGCATTTGAAGGAGAAACGAGAGAGAGAGAGAAGGGGGAGGGACGAGGGAGGGCACCGGGGCCCTGGCCACGCGTTTAGCATTCGGACCCCATCATGCCGATGGGCACAGCAACCACACTGACAAGTCTGCCCCCGGAATGCCCAGAGCCGGGCAGCAAGAGCCCCGCCCCGGAGCCCCGGAGCAGCACGAAGTGGCCTGGTACTGCCAGCACTGGGCCATCGGTGGGCACGGGGCCCAGAGGGGTCTTCGGTGCGTTGACAAACCGGGCGTGCTGTAACAAGGGGCCCATGGGTGACCCCTGCGTACTGCTCCATCCTGGGGTCTGAGCCGAGGGGCCCGGGCTCAGGTCTGGGGCGGGGAGGGGGGCCGTGCACCGGACAGCTGAGGGAACTCTTGTGCAGGGGAGGTGGCACCGAGATTCAAGACTAGGCTTTACGCCACCTTTGCACCCTCCGGATCCTGGACTGCTCTGGGGGCTGAAATGGCCCCTGGTGTAAGTTAGAGCAGCCCACCGCTGCTCTAATCTCTGGCAGCCTGGCCCAGGTGCCAGTGGCCTGTGGTGCAGCCCAGAGCCTCATAGACCCATGCGCTGTGGGCCCTTGGCCTCCTGCCCCCGGGCTCCACCCCAGCATGCCCCTTACACCGGTGTAGGGCTCATCCCTGGGCTGGCACTGAGGGACTTTTCCCCCGCCAGCTGCGGTGCATGGCTAGCCCCTTGACACGGCAGAGCAGGGACACAGACTCGGACCCCCAAAGGTCTCTGGGTGCCGAATGCCGCTGAGGTCACACGCCCATAGATGGCATGGGACGTATGCACCGCAGTCTGTGGTGGGGCTGGGTGAGGGGTCTGCAAGCCCCATATGCTGGAGCTGCCAGGTAAGCAGCGTCTGTCTCTAGGGCTCTGGGGTGCGGGGGTGGGCTGGAATCCAGCACCTCTCTGGAGCTGAACTCTCTGCCATGAGTGGGGCCCAAGGCAGCCGCCCATTGGAGAAGGGCATTCATGGCAGGTCCCATTGCTCCTCTGTCCTTGCCGACGCACACATAGACTCATAGACTTTAAGGTCAGAAGGGACCATTATGATCATCTAGTCTGACCTCCTGCACAATGCAGGCCACAGAATCTCACCCACCCACTCCTGGAATAATCCTCTCACCTATGTCTCAGCTATTGAAGTCCTCAAATCATGGTTTAAAGACTTCAAGATGCAGAGAATCCTTCGGTAAGTGACCCGTGCCCCATGCTGCAGAGGAAGGCAAAAAACAGTGGGCTGGAGCCGGCAGCCGGCCTTGCACGTGGCTGGAGAGGCTTCGGCAGGTCCCGAGCAGCCAGGGCAGGGCTGGGCCGGGCTGTCAGGAGCCGGCCTCGCGTCTCTCTCGTCTCACCCGGCTTGTTTGATTTTCCGGTGCCTCTCGCGGGTTTTGGTGCTTCGGCGGCTGAGCCGCGCTGGGCTCGTAGCGATTGTTTGTGCCGTTCCCAGCGAATGTCATTTACCAGCTCCCCCCGGGGAAGCAACTAGAAAGAGACGATCAGAGCGGCAGGGCCGTCGGCTTTATTTGACACCACAAAGGGCTTGTCCTCTGGGGAGTCAGCCTAGGCTCTTTCCCCGAACCGCCCCCTCGTCCCGTCCACACACAAACCCCTCCACCCAGAGTGGGGTCTGTGTCACACCAGGCTGGCTGGCCGGGCGGGGGTGGGGTAGAGCCCAGGTGCCGCTGTCATTCGGGCTGGGCACCCGCCCACTCTGCAGGGAGCTCGCAGGTGAAATCACTCCAGGGCGACAGTCCTCCAGGGCCTTCCCACAGTCCCCCTCATGTGGCCAGAAGGACAGACGAGTTCTCCCACAATGCACTGGGAAAGACTCACAGAGCAGCCCAAGTGACTGCGGCACAAAGAGCCACGGGCCGTGCCCCCAGGATCCCAGCGGCCGCCCGGCACAGGGAACCTCCCCAGTGAGGACCCAGCAACCCGGGCAGGGCTTTGCAGTGTGGCTGCTCACAGATGCGCTAGGCTAGCCCGGGGGCTCAGACCTGGGTGCCCATCAGCCTGGCAATGCAGTGAGACTGACCCCGCAGTGGCCAGTCCCCGGGGGAGAAGGGTCTAGGGACGAGGACATACCCTTCCCCAGCCTTGCATGCTGTCCCGTCCAGCCCCTCTCGTCTGCCCACACCAGGGGCCTGTGAGGGGCTCCCGCCCCGTGGGCACACCCTGTGGGCATGCCCCGTTAGCCCCGTGGCACAGAGGAGCCAGGAAGTTGCTGGGGCTTTGCCTCCCACCCAGACCAGTGTTTCTCAGTCGCTCGCTTCAGCGGGCAGCCCTGGGGGTCGCTGCTTCCTCTGGCAGCCATGTGGGTTTGATCCTCCTCCCAGCCCGTGCTGTGCCTTCTGGGCTCGCTCCGCGAACACGCGTCCTCGTGCCCCTGTGCCCGTTTCACCGTGTGCGGCTGCTCTGTCGCACGCTGACATCACACGGCGCACGGGGGCCCCGCTGCGGCTGTCTGTTTACACGCCCCTTTGAGCTCGCGGGCTCCTTTGGCATCAACGGTGTCCCTCCCCCTGCGCCCAGAGAACGTGGCAGTGGGATGGAAGGTCATTCCCGTGGGCAGGAAGGAGACCGCCACCAGCGCTGTTGGCTCTCCAGCCTTTCTCCCAGCCAGACCTGGCGAGGAGGCTGCCACCCCACCCTGGGCCTTGCTCCCATCAGCCCTGCGTTGGTCACCGCGGGGGCTCGCGTCACAGGGCCGGAGGTGCTGCAGGACGGGGCAGCCTGCTCATCGAGCAGGGGATCTGGGCCGGAGCTCCGCACAGCTCTGCTGTGGGACTCCTTAGCTGCCTGGCCCTCGGGTGCTCCCCGCCCACCCCTCACCCCAGGCCCTCTGCCCCTGTCCCGCGAGCCCTCCCGACCCCCTCCCTTCCACAATCCACGCCGGCTGCGTGCCCTGCAGCCGGTTTGCTTCCGAACCGCGCCAAGGAAACATCTATACACGCTCGTGCTCCACACGTTTCACTTCCTCACCCTCGTGTCCCACGAATGTCAGGACTAGCTACCCCCTGTGCAGGGTGAGGAACCCCGGTGGGCCAGCCTGTACCTCACCCTGGTCCCACGGCCCGCCGGGGACATCAATTTGGGGCTCCTCCATGGAGCCGAGAGCACGGGCGTGTACCTGGCCCGGTTCACTCCCATCCCCAATGCCTGCCCCTTCTGCGGCGTGCGGGAGAACCCGGCGCACCCTTATCTCAAACGCGCCAGGTTCCAGCCCCTCTTCCGGCTCCTCCAGAACCTCCTGCTGTGGTTCTGGCTGCACTTTTCCTCTCACCTTTTTATATTCGCACACCCCGTCCATGGCCCCATGAAGTCGCGAGACCTCGTCAGCCTCCTCCAGGCCCTGGCCAAAGTGCCCATATTCAACCCCAGGAGGAGGATGCTGGACGAGGGGGTGCTCTGCGACTATGGGGCCTATTTCCGCTCCTCCCTGGTCTCATGCAGCTGGGCAGAGTTCCTCTGGGCGGCTTTGAGGCGCAGTGGGTGCTGTCCAGGGGTCTCTGCTCAATGTCCCCCTCTGGATCCCTAGTTTTGAACCTGTGACCTTCAATCTCGACCCTGCTGTTCATTAGTTGTCCCGGGTCCAGTGGTACCTCGCGCAAGGCTGGGGGAGGGGCCTTTAGACTTGGCCCCGCCCACCTCCCAGGATTTCCAGTAAGGCCTGGCCCTCCGGGTGAAATTGAAGGTTTCCTTTTTCCCTTTAAAGCCCTGAACGGTTTGCCTGCCTGCCTAGGAGACACCCCTCTCCCCAGGCCGCACTGCCCCAGCTGGCATCTGTGGCTGGGCTGGAGCCCCCTCCATTTGACACAGGCCGGGAGGTGACTAAGGGGCCATTCTCGGTTTTGGAACCGGCTCCCCCAGGCAAGGATCACTCCTCCGGGGGGTGCTTCGGAGGTGTGTGTGTGTGTGGGGGGGGGGGGGGTATGGTCAGTTCTGGTGGCATTAGCTGACGGTTTAGCTCAGCTGTTCTTTAATCTGTGTCTAAGGTGCCAAGTGCATTAGCCAGGCCCCTAAGCAAGAGACAGTCTTGTGCGATCGGTCAGTAATAAATGGGATGCTGGAAATCCACAGCTGGCCTTTGTACCCAGATGATGGGCAGAGGCTCGATAGCTACCGAACGCTGGTACTCTGGGTGCCCGCATGTGAGGGACAAGGAAAGCCTTTGTCTAGGGCGTCTCTGCGCTCGGCCCCCGCGTCACATCGGACAGGACGAGGGAGAGGATGGTTGAGGTCCCTAGTTTAAGGAGCTGGTAAAGAGGCCAGGACAGGTCCCTTCTCTGCCCCTTGAACACGGTTTTGTGGCTGAGGCAATGCTGCCACCTGGTGGGCATCATGCAAACCACCAGTTCCCCTCCCGTTTATATTGTGCCCAGCACAGCGGCAAATGCCGGGCACAAGCCAAGCCAACGTACTGCCGCGCTGTGTCCTTCAGACACGACTTCTCCCCAACCCCTCCACGAGGAGAGCAAATTACAGAGGGAGGAACGTGCTAGGGTGAGATGCTGGGGGCTAGTTCACGTCTCGTTTCTTACAGTCTCATTGGAACGGAGCTAAAGCAGCTCTGGGCAAAGGCAGCTAACGAACAACCCTTGGAAATTGGCTCTAGAAGTGGCTATGGTGGCGCCCGTATAGATAAGTGCCGGGCCACATTTATAATCCACTGCCCTGCGGCTCCCCATGCGGGCGGCCCTCTGCCCAGCCTAGGCCCCGCCTCTGTCTCCCCACAGCCCGCCCCCCCATGTCTGTCTCATTTACAGCAGCCCAGCCCCCTCCTCGGCGCTCTCCATCCTGCCCGCTGAGGGACCCAGGGGCCTGAGAGGCGGGCGCCACCGGGCCAGTTAGAGTCGTGTGCAATCGCCGCGCTGACTAGCCTCACCAAGAGGGGGCAGCAGAAAGCCCCCGGAATCCAGTGCTACTGCCCATGCCCAGGGCCACACACTCCAGCAGACCCAGGCTGGAGGTCCTGAGCCAGGCCTGGAGGTGACAGGTGGAGGAGAGTCGTTAGGGGCTGCCTCACACCCAGGTGTGCTGCTGGGCACCAGGACACAGCAGCGCCCGCTGCAGGTGCCCCACAAAATGTTTAAACTCACCTCTGATCAGACAGCAAAGGAAGGAGCCTTGATAGCAAGGCGGTTTCCCAGGCATGGCCAGAGCCCCAGGGCCCCACCCTGCACAGGAACCTGCCACTCCAGGAGCACAGAGGGGTCAGAGACAGGACAAGTCCCGGCTAGTCCCTGCCCCAGGAAAGAGGCCGGCACAGCACAGCATGTTACTGTTATTGCTGCGCTGAGCCAGGCATGTGGGAGGAGATGGCCCCTGCGGCGCGGCTTGCAGCCTAAAGGACAGAGAACGGACTCGAATGGGGAAGGATCTGCCGGGGCACTGAGCTGCCGTGCTGGTTCCACAGCGTCAGAGACCTCTAGTACCATTGTCTCCTTCGGCCCGTAGGCCCCTTTGCGCGGGGCAGGGGCTGCTAATGACGTGGCCCGGCCATTCCCCCCGGGCTGCCGGCTGGTTCGCGGCCTTTACTCAATTCAGCTCCATTGCGCTTTGGGCAGAGACGCTCCCGAGCGTAGAGCTGCGTCTCCAGTCCTCCGAGGGCCACCCCCAGGAAAGTGATGAGCTGGGCCCAGGCTGACTGTCAGAGCCGTTCCCTGAAACAAAGACTAGTCGCAGCCCGCCGCTAGCCCCGAGTCTGGGCTGCAGGGAGGTGCCTAGCCCTGCTCGTGATCCACGCCCTCCCACCCCTCAGGTGGCTCTAGCCCCTGGGCTGTCCTGACGTGTGGGGAGGGGGCTCCCCCCGTCTCACCTGATGAAGCTGTTCCCCTGGGGATAAACAATGAACGGGTCATTAGAGCTGGCGCCTGGGTCTCCCACCTCCGGGGGGGGCCCTAAACACTGGGCATTCCCTCGCACTGGCCCGGTGGAGCTGTTCCCCTGCACAGGATGACGAAAACAGCCATTGGGCCAGAGAGCTGGACAGAGAGTGACTCCAGAACCTGGTCCTGGCCCCCTTCTGCAACCACTAGGACAACTGCCATAGGAGGGAGGGAGGGAGCTGCACATCAGAGCATCCCAGAGCTCAGAGGTGAGAGGGTCCTGAACCAGGGGGCGGGTGCTGACTGCTGGGCACTGCCCCCCCCCCCACCACGCCTTCGGTGGGCAGATTTTGAATAGGACCTGATCTGGGAGGCGGCCTCTGAGCACCAGAGGCCCCAGCGTTGTAATGTGCCGGGCTCATCCCACCCGGCGAACCCTTGCGACCCAACGCAGCGTTTTCGCCTCAAGGAGATTCGCTTTGGCTCTTTCCGCTCACGCGCAGGGCGGCGGTGTTGGAGCTGTGACTTGGCACCCTTCGTTCTGGCTGACGGCGGGGACTGGAGGAGGGAGTGGGATTACGCGAGCTAAGAGAGAATTCGGCAGTCAACCAGCCTCGATTATGGCGGGTTTGCTCAGCCAGCTCCCCACGGTTGCTAATGCGCCGGAGAGACTGCTGCAAAATGGCAGGATGTCACCATGGCAAAGGATGTCCCGCATCTCTGGTAGTGCCAAGCCCTGTCACTGTGCAGATGAGCCTGGATAGTCTCTGCTCAGGGAGCCGCAGCACAGAGAGCCACACCATCTGGGCTGCAACATCTCACGGCGAAGAGGGACCCGCCAGCCAACGCCAGTCAGGAGGTAGAGTGATGCAGGACACACACACACGCCCCCCTCCCCCCCGAGAGGTGATGGCTGGGAGCTGGAAACCCTACAGAGGGGGAGTACAGTGCAGTTACCCTCACATTGGGACACCCACATCTCCAGCCTGTGTGTAGGAGCCTCTGATACCAGTGGGCAGGCTAAGCCAGGAGGAAGCATGAGCCAGACAGACCCCATTTCCAAAGATGATGTGCCTGGGCCAAGGCTGGGCTTTCGGCAGAGCACAGACATACACAGAGACACTGCCACATACTGAGCTGATGGGTAGGAGGTCATTAGACCACACTCACTTTTCTGGTGGGTGCGCAGGGCCTAGGTGTAGTGTCTGTGGCATGGGCCTGCCCTTGACTACTTCTGGAATCAGCCAAGAGAACCTTAGAAACAGTATGGAACAAATGGGAAAAAGGGGGAGCGATTAGCAATGAGTGCAAACCGGCAGTTTAAAATTCAGACAATTGATAAGGGAAGCTAAAGATACCAGTGAAACCTCTATAGCTCGTACTGTTAAGGACAGTAGGAAATAATTCTTTAAATATATCAGGAACAAATAAAACCCTAATATAACCCTTCTGTCAGCTGTTGTTAGGAGCAACAAAGGCTGGCTTCAATATTTTAGAGTGTGACAGTCTGCACCCCTATGTTCACAGCTTTAACAAAATTATGATAAATTTTGTAGGAAGTATTCCTTGTGAGATATCATTTGAAAACTCATAATTTGCTGATCATTATTGTACTGGTAAAATGTGTGGCAACACTGTATGTAAAATTATAAGATTCTACCATATGATATTACTAAGACATGTTCCAACTGGAGAGCAGTCACAAACCCGCTCCCTAGAGACAAAAGGAAAGATGAACAACTCAGAGATGTGTCAGCAAAATCAAATGGACCGTCCCCTGGTTAAGTGGTGATTCTTTTACGGGAAAGAGGGTGTGAGCAAAAAATCTACATCTTGACAAAGACAGCTTGGGGTTCCCATCCACACAGACTTTCTGTCTCCTGAACCTCAGTTGGAGATGATTCTCAAAGAAGAGAAAGAACTATAAGAAGGAAGAGCAGATGCTCCAAATGATCTCTTTCTTTCTCTCTACCCACGGCATCGACAACGCCTGAAGAACAAGGAAGCAGCATTGGACTGGGAGAGGAATGCTGAACGAAAGAAATTCAGCCAGTTAGACTTCTGAAACACGTGGTGTGACTGAGAGACTTTGCTTTGAATTCACTTAGCTTGTTAGGCCTTAGTTGTCTTTTACTTTTATTTTCTTGTAACCAGTTATGACTTTTATGCCTGATTGTTTGGATTGAAGTGTTTGGGAAATTCTATTTGGGATTACAGATTTTGTGCATATCGTTTTTGATTAATAAAATGAGGGACTTTATATGAGCTTGTGCTGTCCAGGAGAAAGCTGGGCAGTCAAAGATGCACATTTGTGGGGAAAGTCTGGGCCTGGGAATTGGCTGGTGTTTCCCTGCAGTGTAATTCTAGAGTGGCTGGCCATAATATTCACACAGGATAGCTGGGAGTGGTTCACATGCTGGAGGCTGCGGGAGCAGACCAGGAGTGGTAGCTCTCACAGCGAAGCAGTGTAAAAGTACCCCAGGTTGGAGAACTGAGGGGACACAGCTGTTCCTCAGTCCAGATTGCACCCTGATTAAAGTCACATAGTGTGTTTACTAATGTTATGAGGAACCCTATCTCAACCCCGTGACAGGGTTGGACTCACCCGGCAGCACCTCCTGCTGGTTGTCCTTGGGAATTAGCTCACCAGCCTCTGGAGCGCCCTCTGCAGCCCAGTGATCCACTCTGGCCCCATGTTCCTCCCAGGACTCAGTGCCCCTTTAACTGGGGTGCTGCCCCCCAGCAGTACCCCCCAGATCTGGGTCTCCCCTCTCCAGGGGAACCCCCAACCCCCTATCCCCACCTCGCCTGAGTTGTAGGCTACTGCCAGTCTCCAGCTAGCCCCCACACCCTGGGGCGGACTGCAGTATAAGCCACTCATCACAGGCAAAGGGGGTTTGGACCTGCTACCTCAGCCTACCTGTGGGCTGCCCCTGCAACCCCAGTACCTAGTTGGGCCTAACCCTAGGCCACAGCCTGGGGTTTTCTCAGGCCGGAGCTCCCCAGCTCCTCTGGCCTTCCCCAGCCCTGCTCCACCCTAGGTACCGGCTCAGGTCCCTGCAGCCAGGCCCTTCTCCCTCTAAAGGCAGAGAGAGAGTGTGCGCCAGGCCCACTGCCCTCTTATAAGGGCCAGCTGGGCCCCCGATTAAACTGGCCACAGCTGTGGCTGCTTTGCCAAACAGCCCAGCTTTCAGCCTCAGCCCTCTCGTGGGCTGTTTCAAGCTCCTTCAGGGCCTGAGCGGGGTACCACCCTGCTACACACCCCAACACCTGAGAAAACTAAATCCCTCTGTTGGGTGTCCTTGACAAGCAATACATCCCCTCCCACAAGCATCGTGTCTGTGTGTGAAACAAAGATTGATAAGGGGAAGGAGGAGGAGGGATAGCTCAGTGGTTTGAGCATTGGCCTGCTAAACCCAGGGTTGTGAGTTCAATCCTTGAGGGGGCCATTTAGGGATCTGGGGCAAAAATTGGGGATTGGTCCTGCTTTGAGCAGGGGGTTGGACTAGATGACCTCCTAAGGTCCCTTCCAACCCTGATATTCTATGATTCTATGAAAGGGAACCCAGCATTTACTGGAGAAAAAACAATAATAAATCAACCACAGGTTTATGTGAATGGTGAGTAAAACGTCCACCCCGTAGTGTCTTGGGCAGTGTCCTTTGCCTCCATTGCCGCATCTGCCAGTGTGGATGCCTAATGTCCCTTTGGCATCTCACTGTCCCACCCTCTTTCCTCTCTGGGGCATCCCACTCGTGCTTTGTTGTCCCCGGGTAACGAAATCGCAAAGCCCAGGAATGTATTTGGACAGGTCCATCTCCAGCCCCTAGGGGGCAGTGCTGCCTGGCTTCTGTGGGTAGGTCTCACCCATGTCAAGATCTGCTTATTCTGTCTCTTGCTGCAGCTCACCAGCAGAGGGCTCCTTCTCGCTTACAGTAGCAATGGTATAGTCCAGTGCTAGATAAGGACGGTGTGACGAGCTGTGCCCCATATTCACCCCTTGCGCACTATTATAATCATCTTTGTACAAGTATGCCTTGAAAACTCACATCTCACTGGTCAATATTGCCCTGATATAATAAGTGTGGCAACATTCCACTGTGCGGAGTTACTAAGACAGATTCCAAGTCTGGGGAGCGGCCGGGAAGAATCCGGGCATGCAGGTAAACCCACTGGGGACAATGCGGCTGAGCTGGCAGCGTTGCGCTTTGCTTTCCGGGCTGCTGGCTGAACCTTCTTCTCCTGCAAGCAGGGGAGCAGCTGACCAGGCTGTGGCCAAGCCAGTTCCTCCGAGACAAAGGACAAGCTGACGCCTCGGCCAAGTGTACACTAGGTCAAATGGGCCATCGCCTGTTAAATGGCCATTCTTTAGCAGGAAAGATGGTGTGGGAGAAAAATCGACATTTTAGCAAAGAAACAGCATGGGGTTCCCATCCACACAGACTTTTTGTCTCCTGAACCTGACCTGGAGATGCTTCTCGAAGAAAGGAGAGGACTCTAACAGGGAAGGGCAGATGCAGATGGTGTACAGACTATCACATCCTAAAATATTGAAGCTGGCCTTTGTTGCTCCTGATAACACCTGACAGAAATGTTATACTAGGGTTTAATTTGTTCCTGATATATTTAAAGAACTATTTCTTGCTGTCCTTAACTATACCAGCCATACATTTTTCACAGATACGTTTAGCTTCCCTTATCAATTGTCTGCACTTATCGCTCCGTTCTCTCTGCCCACAGCATCTATGACACCTGAAGTTCAAAGGAAGTAGCATTGGACTGGGGGACGGATCCTAAGTGGAAGAAGTCTAGCCAGTAGGACTGCTGAAACTTGTGGTCATAGAGTCATAGAATCCTAGAATCTCAGGGTTGGAAGGGACCTCAGGAGGTCATCTAGTCCAACCCCCTGCTCAAAGCAGGACCAACCCCAACTAGATCATCCCAGCCTGACCTTAAAAACCTCTAAGGAAGGAGATTCCTAAGGGAGAGAGACCTTGCTTTGAATTCACTCTAGGTTGTTACATTAGTCCCATTTTACTTTTCTTTTTCTTGTGACCAGTTCTGACTTTTAGCCGCATTACTTGTATTCACTTAAGATTCATCCTTCTGTAGTTAATAAACTTGTTTTATTGTTTCATCTAAACCAGTGTGTTTGGATTGAAGTGTTTGGGAAACTCCATTTGGGATAACAGGATTCGTGCACATCATTTTCTATTAATCAAATGACGGACTTTCTATGAGCTTGTATTGTCCAGGAGAGAGCTGTGCAGTACAAGACGTACGTTTCTGGGGAACGTCTGGGACTGGGTGCAGGCTGGTGTCAGCCTGCCGAGGAAGTCAAGAGTGGCTGGCTGCAGCACTCATACAATATAACTGGGAGTGACTTACATGCTGGAGGCTGGGTGTGAGCAGACCAGGAGTGGTAGCTACAGCCGCAAAGCATTGTAAAGGGCACCCCAGGGTGGACGGTTGAGGTGACACAGCTGTTCATTGTTCTCGATTGTACCCTGGGCATGGTCCACCTGTAAGTCATGATACAGAAAAGCGTCAGGATAGGTGTGAAGGATGCCTTGAAAATACATGGTTAACTGTTACCGTGCTCTGTCGCGCATGCTCGCTCTCGCTCTGCCCAGTTAACTGTCTGTCTGCAGCAAGTGAGATTGCCACCAATCATGCTTATGCCTCTTCCAAACCTTTGGCTTCTTCTTAGAGCTCAAGACACTGAGTCAACAGCCCCCTCCCAGCAGATGGGACATCTTGTGTGCAGAGCAGTAACTACGCTAAAGTTAAAATACACCATGCCCAGGATAGGAAAGATCTGATAGAATCATAGAATATCAGGGTTGGAAGAGACCTCAGGAGGTATCTAGTCCACCCCCCTGCTCAAAGCAGGACCAACCCAACTAAATCTAAATAAATGATGACTGAGAAGGAATCTTCCAACTCTCCTGAGTCCCACAAACCAAAGACACGTCCCAGCCCCACACACTGCCCAGTAAGTCAACAAGCCAGCCCTGTTGCTCAGAGGCTAAGGGATTTGAGCCCTTAGTTTCAGGGGCAGGCCTGTGTCTATCCCCAAGGCCACTCTGCGTGTCTGAGTGCCGTCACAGCATGAGCGCTGTCAGAGTCTCAGGCGAGGTTTGAAGCTCTGGAGGGTCGCAGTGCTGGGTGTATGGCTAGTAGGGTGACCACCTTTTCAAAATGCAAAAACGGGACACATTCAGGAGTCCCGCCCCCTCTAGAGCTCCACCCCCTGCTCCTCCTTTTCCCCGAGGCCCCGCCCCCTGGCCAGGCCAGACACCGGAGCTGGGCAGTGGTAAGAGCCGCCCAGGGAGCCTGAGCTTCTGTGGGGAGCCCCAGCCCTTCCACCTGCCCTGGGCGCGGGGCTGGGGGACTCAAGAGCAGCCCCTGGCCCATGTCCCTTCTCCCCAGACTGGTCCAGGACTCCCCACCATGGTCCAGGCTCACTGGGTGGCTCTTAACACGGCCCAGCTCCGGCTTCTGGCCTGGCCAGGGCAGGGCCTCGGGGGGAAGAGGAGAGCAGAGAGCGGGGCCGCGTGGCAAGTGGGGGCTAAGGCGATGACTCCACGCTCTCTTTCAGCTAATTTAAACCCCATCATTTTGTCTGTATAGTTGGGATGATGTTTTCCAATGTGCATCACTTTGCATTTATCAACATTGAATTTCAGCTGCCATTTTATTGCCCCGTTACCCCGTTTAGCGAGATCCCTTTGTAACTCTTTGCAGTCAGCTCGGACTTAACTATTTTGAGTAATTTTGTATCATCGGCAAACTTGGCCACCTCACTCTTTATCCCTTTTTTCAGCTCATTTATGAACACTGTCCCACAGCCGGGGAGATGGGCCTGGAGCATGCTGGGCCAGCCCAACCTGCCCCTTTGAGCCAAGCTAACGGGATGAGAGGGGCAGGGCAAAGACAAACTGCTGCTGCGGTGCACAGTAGCGTAGGCAGGTCTGGAGCACAGGGGGAGCGGCGCTATAAAAAGGCGCCTCCCCGCTCCCCCTGTACTCACCCAGCGGCGCTTTAAAGGGCCCAGGGCTCCAGCCGCTGTGGAGCCCCGACCCTTTAAAGCGCCGCCGGAGCTCTGGCAGCAGGGCTCCGGCGGCGCTTTAAAAGGCCCGCGGCTGCAGGAGCCGTGGGCCTTTTAAAGTGCCCCCCCAGCCTGGCTCTGGCAGCGGGGCTGGGGGGCGGGGGCGTTTTAAAAGGCCCGCGGCTCCCCGCAGCGGCCGGAGACACGGGCCTTTTAAAGCGCCTCCCCCCCCAGCCCGGCTCCGGCAGCGGGGCTCGGGCGGCGCTTTTTAAGGCGCCGCTTCGGCCACAGGGGGAGCAGCCGCTCCCCCTGCTCCCCCCCCGGCTACGCTACTGGCTGTGCATGTCTTCCTGCTGAGGAAATGGGGCAACAACATACAACCATGCCCAGCGATGGGGAACGCGATGGAGGGATGGGAACAGGACTGGGAGTGCAATGGGGGATGGGGTGTAGGGAAGAAAACAGGACTGGGGGATGCAATGGGGAACGGGATGGGGGGACGCAATGGGGAACGCGATGGGGGATGGGAACAGGACTGGGGGGATGAGGCATGGGGTCAATGGTTGTATGTTGTTGCCCCATTTTGGCTCCAGCCGCTAGTTTGGGTCCCTGGGGATGTTACCTTGGGAAGACCAGTGCAGGCCAGTATCTGCTTTGATGCAGGCTTGTTTCTTTACAAGGACTGTACAGCGTCCGGTATCTCCGAATGCAGGAGGAATCAAGAGCAAAAGGAGCAGGTTCTTGGCTTACCCCAGGCCTCTTTCGCCAACACCAGCCCCCAAAGCCCCTCCCTAGCTTTTTCCAGCGTCACTGTGCTCACCAACTCCTGCTTGGCTTCCTGGCTCTCCCTCTGGTGTGTGTGGTCTCCATTTCTGTGCGTCCTGCCTTCCTTCTCTCTCTCTCTGTCTCTCACTCACACATACACACACACACACACACACACACACACACACACACAAAAGTGCTCTATAGGTGGGGGCGTCTGGCAAACTCATTCTGACAGCGATGTTAATCGACGGGTGAGTTCACACCTATCAATCTCTATGAGGTTTTAACTCAACCCATACAAGGTTTCACCCAGCTCATAGGAAACCATGGAATTTGTTTTACAATTTCCTTTGTTTGAAATCCCAGTTTATTGAGTTTGCCCCTTGAGAACCCCCTGCCCCACCCAAAGTGCAGGATTCGCACAGAACCCGGTCACGGTTCTGGTGAGACGTAGTGCAAGCCCTGGCGTCCTCTTGCACACACGCCACGGGCTGTGTCACGCCTATACCCTCCTGCTCCCGCAAACCTCAGCCTCTGAGTGCCAGCTCCTGGGGCCAGGGCCCGGGGCTTTGTTCAGTGTATGCAGTGGTGCCCTGCCGTGGGGGCTGCTGGGGGGTCAGGGAGGCACCGAGAAGGAAGCAGGGCCCGGCCTGCCCAGCTCTGCTGTGGTTTTGAGTCTAAAAGTGTTTGCACTTTTGCTGACCAGGACGTTCCCCTCGTTCCGGGAGACCCAGCACGGGGCAGGGGGTAAACACCAAAAGGGGAAATGGGTGGGGAAGTGAAACTCAGCAACTTCTTCCAACCCCGATCGGACAGAGCCACCCGCAACACCCCCCCCCGGCACTCTCCGCCTCATTCTCCCTCTCGGGGAAGGTCAGAGCCCAAACGAAGGCGCCTGCTCACAGCACCTCGGCCAGCCTCTGGGAGAGGTAAGTTACTCATGTGTGCTGCCCACCCCTGGGCCCGGGCGCGCTTCTCCCATGCGGGCTGCGCCACGTTCGGACGAGCTCTCTGCCACCCTCGCTCTTCGCTGCATGGCTGTGGGGAGCTGGGAAGGGGGTACCGCTCAGGCCCTGCTCTCCCTAGGAGAAGGCCAGTGCGCAGGGGGCCCCAGCCAAGCTGTACAGGGGGGTGTTCGTGTCCCATCCCCTCCCCCCGCGATGCAGCCAGTCTGCCGTGGGTCTTTGCTGAAATGACTGCCGCATCTCTGCCCTCTTGCCTTGCTGCTGCCCGGCATCTCTGAGCCCTGCCCTGCTGCAGCCAGCTCTCCTCCGGTCACCCCCTGCCCAAGGGGCTGGTCTCTCTGGGCCCCGTCTTCCCTGACATTCACAGCACTTCCTGGCTTGGAAGACTGAGCTGTTTTTTGACACTTGGCTCATGTTCTGCTGCTTTGTGCATGGCTGGGATGGTCTCTTTCCAGGTCCCGACTCCCCGTCCGCTGGTAGCCAGCCCCCGCCCCATGCAGGGCAGCCCCTGGAGGTAAGGACAGCCCGTTGCTTTGCTGCTTTCTCCTTCTGCTCCCCGTTTCCTTCCCCAGCAGCTCCAACCCCCGCCCCGCACATGCACACACACTGACATAGTGACACCATAACCGATGCAGTTAGCGAAGGAGAATGGCCATCTCCGGAATGGTTTTGGGGACGAATTCAAAACAGAAATATCAGGGACATTTTCCGAATGGGCCTATTGCAAACCCTGGGCGAGGAAAACAATGACAACAGGCGCCACTGGCTGGAGGGGTTTGTACAGCTTGTAATTCACCCGGCTCGGGGGGGGGCTTCCCACCCAGAGTGTGTGAGTATGTGTGTGTGTGTGTTTGAGAGGGTGTTCTCACCCTGAGTGTGTGTGTGTATGAGAGAGTGAGTGAGGGGGCACTCCCACCCAGTCAGAGTGTGGGAGGGAGTGTGTGTGTCTGTGTGTGAGTGTGAGGCTGAGGGGCACGCTCCCCATCCGCAGCTGTGTGTAGCTGGGTTGGGGACTCTCCCCTGTCCCGGCAGGGGTCGGTAGGGAAGTGGCGGTTGTCCCTGGCTGGAATTGTGCCCCTTGCGGGGGCTGACTCCCGCAGCAAGGAGCAATCGTGGGAATGTCCCAGGCCCGGCTCACGCTGTGGGGCCCATGTGCTTGCAGAGGCAGAATGGCTGGCAGATTCTGGCTGGCAGCCAGCACCCTGGCCATGATCCTAGGCACGGCAGTCCCTCAGGAGAATGTGTGTCAAGCACCGCCCGGCAAAAACGGCCACCCTGGAGTACCGGGCCTCAACGGGAGGCCAGGGCAGAAAGGCGACACGGGCGAGCCAGGTAAGGTGGGAGAGGGGAGCTGTAGCTCCCAGGGCTGAGAACACGAGGGCTGGATGGTGCTAGGTATCGTCTCTACGGCACCAGTTCCAACCCAGCCCAGGCTGGCTCAGCAGAGCAAAGAGCCGGGCGCTGGCCCAGGCTGGCTCAGTAGAGGGGAGGGAGCCGGGAGCTGGCCCAGGCTGGCTCGGCGGAGGGGAAGGAGCCGGGGGCTTTGGCCCAGGCTGGCTCAGTACAAGGGATGGATACGGGCTCTGGCTGGAGGGCGGCTGCTCATGGGGGGATGTGGCTGGTGTCAGTCAACAACGCTTGGGCCCAGGTTCCGTCAGCCGCGGCCTGTTCCTCTCTTCCAGGGTTGCCGGGGAGACGGACTGGGATCCGGGGACCCAAAGGTGATGAAGGGGAACCTGGGCCTCCCGGCATCCCTGGGAACCAGGGCTACAGGGGGCCAAATGGTTCCCCCGGGCTCCCAGGGCAGCCGGGGAGGAAGGGAGCCAAAGGCAAGGCTGGCAATATCAAGGACCAGCTCCGGCCCGCCTTCTCGGCCTCCAGGAAGAACCCCCCCAGCAGCAGGAACGTCGTGATCTTTGACCATCTCATCACCAGCCAGGACAGCGCCTACAGCACCCAGACGGGCGAGTTCACCTGCCGGGTGCCCGGCGTCTACTACTTCGCCTTCCAGGTGATCTCCAGCGGGAACCTCTGCCTTAGCCTCGTCCGCAATGGGGATAAGGTCTTGGGTTTCTGCGACAGCAACAGCCGCGGCCTCCCGCAGGTGAACTCGGGCAGCGGCGTGCTCCACCTGGCCCTCAACGACAGTGTCAGGCTCGAGAGCGACCCCAGCCAAGACAACAGGGTGTACGACGGCACCGAGGCCGACAGTGTCTTCAGCGGCTTCCTGCTTTTCCCCGAGACCCCATGACGCCCCGCCACCGGCACTGCGGCAAGGCGGCCCCTGCCCCTCCGAGCCCCCACCGCTTCGCCCGAGCCCTGATGGAGGGTGGGGGGGCCGTGTGTCCTGGGGGGCCGCAGGCCAGCCAGCGGGTGCAGACCCAGCCTTTCCTCACCCAACCCCTCGGGAGAGCGCTGCGTCTGCACACGCCCCCCCTCCGTGGCACTGAGGCTGGGTGCCCTGGGTGCCGTGCAGGGGTGGGAGTCATCTGCTGAGCTCCCCAGGGCCTGTCTACAAATACTTTGTGTCCAGTTCCATGAGCGTAGGGGAGATACCCTCCGGCCAGGCCCAACTGCCCAGACTCTGCTCCCGCAGAGCTCCCCTTTGGCTTTGATGGAACCAGGATCGGGCCCTAAGTGCCTGCCCCGGGCAGCCTGCGCCATCGCAGGCTGGTTCTGGGCACTGTGGGACGAGCGCACTCCCAGCACGCCAAACAGACCGGGAATCCCCACCTGTCCCCGTGGGCTGGCGGGGGCATGGCCCCACTCATGGGATGGCATCTGGATTGCCTGGGTCACTCGCAGCAGGGGCCTCCCTCCCGGCACCCAAGTGTGGGGCTCCTCAGACGAGTGGGGGCTCCTTCCTCTGGCCATGGCCTTAGACGAGATCTGTCTGCAAAGTGTCGTCTCGCCTTCCAGTCAGGTCCATCCCATCGTCAACAGCCGGCACGCTGCCTAAAGAACCACCGCTCCCACCCCAGGCAGGGTCCCCCACCCTCCCGGCCAGACCCGGCCATTCAGCACAGACTGTGCCCCCAGGCCGAGGAGAGCGGTCCCACTCTGTGCTCTGTCCAAGCCACACCGTCCCAGACAGTACCCCGGTCCCAGGCAGGGGAGGCTCAGATCTTCCTGCCCTGCTGGTTCTCATCCCCCTGCCGAAGGAGGTCAGTTGTCACCGGTGTCATTCCCCCACTGCGGCCCCTATATTCCCTGAGAGGAAATCGCCATCGGCTGGGGCTCGCGCTGTACTAACCATCGCAAATCCGGAGCTGGCTGCAGGCCCCCGGCTTTCACCCGCTTCCAATCAGCGCAGACGAATAAACCCTTTCTTTCCCT
Organism: Chelydra serpentina; assembly: GCA_037349315.1. Taxonomy (NCBI): domain Eukaryota; kingdom Metazoa; phylum Chordata; order Testudines; family Chelydridae; genus Chelydra; species Chelydra serpentina. Next base: position 2,871,097 of record JBAIAC010000047.1, read on the forward strand.
GGCTCATGGCCGTCCAGTGCCTTGCTTTTCTTTCTCGTTCACATCTTCCTGCAAACCATCACTGTCCCGGGCCCTTTCTCAGGCTGCTCGCTCCATGCCAGCCCCCTCGGAGCCCGGACCAGCGCAGGCCCAGAGCACAACGCAGGACTTGAACTCACCAGCCTTTGCAGAGACTGCCCTTGGCTCCAGCTCCCCCATCCCAGTGCTGGCCAGCGAGTTCAGGCTCCAAGCCAGGATGTCCCCAGGGCGGCTCAGGGAGCCAACAAGGCCAGAGTGTTTCCGATCAGTCAGTGCTGAGAGCAATGCCTGGGCGGGTGGCTTTGCACCCCAATACGCTGGCCCCCATACGCTGCAGCTACATAGCAGGTGCAGCCTGGGCAGCAGCCGCACACCTCAGTCCATCCTGAGCAGGAGGGACCCCCCAGGGCCAGCGGGCGTCCAGATTGTGTGGCCCATTTGGCCCTTGGCATCTGGGCAGTGACAGGGAGCGATGGGGCTGGGAGAAGAGTCTCTGGGAGGGTGACACTTTTTTCTTCCTAAATGGGAAGGAGGCCAGCCGCCCATTGGTTTGCACAGCACCCAGCACGACAGGGCCCTGATCCCAGCGCACGCAGGAAATGGGTTCCCCCGGCTCGGGCCTGGCTGCAGACTGTCAGACCAGGACTCCTGCCCTGTGGATTGCGGGTGGGAAAGGAGGGCTTTGCCAAAGGGGGAGGGGAGGCAGGCGTAAGGGGCATTACCCTCCCCCCCACACACACAGCAAGCAAAGCTGGCAGGGGCAGAGGGCATGTGCCCCTCGCAAAGGGCAGAGCTGGTACTTCAGGGAGCATGCACTGGACACTCCTGGGGGTCAGCTTGGAGTCCTCCTGGGGGCTGCATCTGCCCCTTACCCTGCCCGCGGTGACAGAGGAAGGGCGAGGGGAGAAAGCGCCGCTCACTCACACCGGGGGACGCTCACCGGAACCAGCGCCTCGTCCAGGGGCCTGCGCTCCTGGGACACGATGGATGGACAGACGGATGGACAGCTCAGCCAGCTCGGCCTTGAAAAAGACTTTTGTTGATGCAGCTAGTGAGCTAACACCTGGGCCCTGGGGCACTGCCCAGAGGGGTGATACCCGGGTATGTGCCAGGACTCCTCCCTGGGGGCTGATTCCCGGTATGTGCCAGGGCAACAGGACCCCTCCCTGGGGGCTGATTCCCAGATTCCCGGTGTGTACCAGGTGCCAGGACCCCTCCCTGGGGGCTGATACCCGGGTATGTGCCAGGGCACCAGGACCCCTCCCTGGGGGCTGATACCCGGTATGTGCCAGGGCACCAGGACCCCTCCCTGGGGGCTGATACCCGGTATGTGCCAGGGCACCAGGACCCCTCCCTGGGGGCTGATACCCAGATTCCTGGTGTGTACCCGGTGCCAGGAGCCCTTCCTGGGCTGATACCTGGGTATGTGCCAGGGCGCCAGGAGCCCTCCCTGGGGGCTGATTCCCGGTATGTGCCAGGGCACCAGGACCCCTCCCTGGTGGCTGATACCTGGGTATGTGCCAGGGCACCAGGACCCCTCCCTGGGGGCTGATTCCCGGTATGTGCCAGGGCACCAGGACCCCTCCCTGGGGGCTGATACCTGGGTATGTGCCAGGGCACCAGGACCCCTCCCTGGGGGCTGATTCCCGGTATGTGCCAGGGCACCAGGACCCCTCCCTGGGGGCTGATACCTGGGTATGTGCCAGGGCACCAGGACCCCTCCCTGGGGGCTGATACCCGGATTCCTGGTGTGTGTCACGAGCCCTTCACTGATCCAAAACCATTCTTCAGTCAAAGGAAGCAGGAGTTATGTGGGTTATGACTGCAAGGCCCCCCTCCCCCCCCCCCGCCAATTCCATCGCTTACGCTGGCGCCCAAGGGGCTGAGCGGAAGGCTGGGCAGGCCAGGGTGCCCGGTGCAAGGCCGGCAGGGGGCCGTGACGTGCCGGGAGATGGGGATGACCCAGACTCAGCACTAACCCTCATCCCCTGACCGATGGGCGAGTGTCAGAGGTCACAGGATTCTGAGCAGGTGCCCTGGGCACTGGGACGAGGTCGTGCCACTGTGGGGGCACCCCCAGCATGGCCCTCTGCCCACCTACGCTTCAGTTCCGGGGGGGGGGGGGGGGAGAAGGTGGGAAGGTGAGCGGAGGGGCAGTGCCCTGATCTGCCTCTGGATCAGCCGTGAGCACTGAGCACGGCCCCTGGGCCTGCTGCTGACCCTGGCCCCCCTGGGTCTGGTCCTTCCTGCCATGCCCCCTTGGTGGCCAGGCCCGTGGCGAGGTGGGGAGCGCTGGCGCGGCGTTTAGCGCTGCGGAAAACACTTGCTCAGCAGAAATGCCCAGGACAGGGATGTGAAACTTGCCCTGGGTCCCGGCGAGGGGGGGCCGGTCTTTCCAAGAGGCCTGGCCTGGCCTCCTTCAGCCACCCCACTTCCTCCTGGGTGGTGTCGCAGCCAGAGCTCTGACAAGCCAGCCAGCAGCCTCACCACCGCACAGCCCTCCGGAGAGCGTGGGAGCCAGCGCCCTGCCCCAGAGAGGTAAGGGGTTGGCGGGGGGCAGTGGCAGGACGTTGGCGAAGCGGCTAGGCCCGGGTCACTGTGCCGTGGGCACTGTGGCGGGCACTGCCATGGCCATAGGAGCTGAGGTGTGGCTGTGGAAGGACTGGCTGGGGGGCTCACAGCAGGGATACCTCAGGGATACCCTTGCTCATGGCCACTGGTAGATCACTCTGCATAAGGGTTTTCACGAACTCTCTGCTGGACTTCTGGGTCGAAGAGTCCCTAGGCTGGAGGGCAGAGGCATGGGCCAGCAGGGGCACTGGTGTGGGGCAGCCAGGGTGCACAAGGCACTGTCCGGTGCAGGGACAGATTGCAGAAAGGCAGAGCTGCCCCTCAAACAGCGCAGCACCAGGGATCCTGGAAATAGGACAATGCCCTGGGAGCCGGGCTGTCCCTGTGCCAGCGCCGGGGAACCCCAGAATGGACCTTCCTCCGGCAACCCAGCTCTCCTGTGGGTCGCAGCCAGCACCAGGGCCAGGCAAACCAGGGCCAGGCAGCTCCAGCGTCTCTGTGCATGCACCAACAGCAGGGGCCATTCCTGACCTCTGCTCAGAGCAGGGAGCAGGAAGGGCTGCCGGAAAGGAGAGAGGCTGCCCACGAGGGTGGGGAGGGAGACGCTGCCCTGACTCTCTGGATGGGCTCTTCTGGGCTCAGGCTGGCAAAGCCTGTCAGGCAGCGTTCCGGACCCAGGCAGGCTGCCGAGGGGACAGGCCGTGCCCAGGAGGTGGGAGTGGGTGGGGATGGCGAGCTGAGGGTGGGTGGCTCCTGGTAAGAGCGAGGGTCAGAGTAACCCGGGGTCTGTCACTGGGTGGAGATGCTGCTGTTAGGCCTGGCAGCAAGGGGCCTCTGCTGTCCCCACGGCGACAGGGCAGGGGCCCTCAACACTCTCCGCATTTCCACTCGCGGTAGGACAACGATGGTCAAGAACGTCTGGGAACCAGTGGGCCTGGGCCTAGCCCTTCTCCTCCTGGCGCTGGAGACCACCGTGACAGGCAGCACTTCCCACAGCTGCTATGGGACCCCTGGACTGCCTGGCATGCCTGGCATGCCTGGCAAGGACGGCAGAGATGGGCTGAAAGGAATCAAAGGCGAACCAGGTAGGTGCCCTCTAAGAGAAGCTTGTCAAGGGAGGGGGCATTGGAGAGGTGTCACCAGAAGGCTCCCCGAGGCCCATAGTGCCCGGAAGAAGGAGGATTAGTGCCAGCTCTGTCCTGGGGCGCACAGGTGGGAAAGCACAGGGGGAGAGGACAGGACACAGCCCCATGGCCTGATCCCAACACAGGGAATCAGCTGCCCTTCTCCGGCGCCTTTCCTGCGGGAGCACAGACACGGCACAGTTCCCTGCTCAGCATCAGAGCCCTGGGGGCTGGCTCAGTGATGCCAACCCTTTGCAGATGCGGCACGGGGGGGAGAGGACTGGCCCACACAGCCAGGCTAGGCTGGGCACGCAGCCGCTCAGCCGCCAGGGTTGGCGGGGGGGCAGGGACGGGCTGCCAGCCGTCCCTTCCCAATGCACTGAGCCGGCGGATCCCCACTCACCGACACTCCCTGGAACCCCACAGGCATCCCGGCCATTCCTGGAACCCGAGGGCCCAAGGGGGAGAAAGGAGAACCCGGCAGCCCCGGCCTGGCAGGAAAAACTGGTCCCATGGGCCCCGCTGGCACCCGGGGAGAGCTGGGCGAGCAAGGCCAGCCTGGGGGGCCCGGCCTGGCTGGCAATTACAAGCAGAAGCACCAGTCGGCCTTCTCAGTAGCGAGGAAGACCGGGCAGTACCCGGAGAAGAACGCCCCAGTGGTGTTCAACCACGCCATCACCAACCCCACCCAGGACTACAACACCACCTCGGGCAAGTTCACGTGCCGCGTGCCCGGCCTCTACTACTTCATCTTCCACACCTCCCAGACCGCCAACCTCTGCGTCAACATGTACAAGAACCGGCAGAAGGTGGCCAGCTTCTGCGACCACATGTCCAACAGCAAGCAGGTCAGCTCCGGCGGCCTCCTGCTGCGCATGGACGCCGGGCACCAGCTCTGGCTGGCCGTCAACGATTACAACGGCATGGTGGGCGTCGCCGGCTCCGACAGCGTCTTCTCCGGCTTCCTGCTCTTCCCGGACTAGGCGGGCCGGGCCAGCTCTGGCACGCGCCAGCTGATCCCAGCCTCTCTCTGATCTCTCACGTGCACGCTGGCTCTCTCCCTGCCGCACGGTGGGGCACAAGGGAACGGCACGCCCCGGGGCTCTCTGCACAGGTCCTCCACTTGCATTAGCTTGGCTAGGCCTGGGGCAGGGCCTGTTGCCTGCAGTCCTGTCCCTGTTGGGCCCCTGTAGCCACCCAGAGCAGCCAGACTCCAACCAAAAACTAACCGGGGCCGAGCGGTTTTTCACGTGTGTTTTCGAGACAGAGTCACCACGTGTAAGGGAAGGGGGTTGTCTGGCTGCATCCCTGCCTAGCGAGAACCACGGTGGCCCCACTGTCCCCGCTCTCCCCAGCCACTCGGCGGTCTCTACACAGTACCGGGTCCGGCTGCTGCATTAACTAACCCTCGCTGCTTCACGCTGCTCACACCCAGAGATGCCTAGCCCTGGGGTCTCCCCACTGCCCCCAGCGCGTCACGCCAGGGACGGGCTCGTCCCAGAAGGTTTGGAAAGGGAACTTGGCCATGAGCGTCTGTCGAAAACGTCAATAAATCCCCACTCTGTGGCACGTGGCCTGATGTCTCACGTTCGACCCACACCACGCAGCGTACTGAATCAGAAACCTCTGTGTGTGTGTGTGTGCGTGCACGTGTGTGTGTGTGCATGCATGTGTGTGTGTGCACATGTCTCTGTGTGTGCGTGCACATGACTGCGCATGTGTGTGTGCACGTGTGTGTGCACATGTGCACGTGTGTGTGTGCACGTGTGTGCGTGCGTGAGGTATTTCTATAGCACTGGTTACAGGAGCGAGGCAACGAATGCTATAAATGCCCAGCTAGGCCTCCATTGCCCGTGCAGGGTGCACACTCCCCGTGGTGGGCGGCTGGGCGCAGTGGGGAAAGGGGATTTTGTTTCAGAGCGGGGCAGCGCTGAGCCCCCTCTGCCCCATGGAGTGAGGAGTGAGGGGGGCAGGGAGGGGCCTGTTTCCCGTCCCTACACACAGGCCCGGGCTCCATCTCCCTCCCTGGTGTCTCAGCTCTCCCAGGCAGAGGTTGTGGCCAGGCAATGAGCTTGTTCAGCCCCTTCTCCAGATGACCTCTGGATCCCAGTCTGGCTCTGCCCTTCCCCATGGGGCCCTGGCGAACAGTGCCTGCCCCCCACCCCCACCCCGGGTGGATTCTCCCTCTGCTGGCACAAGGGTGCATGTGAGTCACAGCTGTGGGGCCAAATGCATCCTGAATTGGCCTTGCCCCAGGCCCAGCCCCTAGCCCAGCTCCCTGGAAAACACACAGTGTCACGATGCCCCTGGCCCCGGCGCCCAGGCGCTCCACGGGCACAGCACACAGCCAGGCCTGAGAGCGCCCGTGTCCCGTTCCTCCCTCCCGGCCTTGTGGATTGGCCCCACATCGATGCCCCGAGTCCTGGTGCCTCACCTCAAGGCTTCCACGACTTCATGGGGGAAGCTGCTGGGCCCCCCAGCACTGTGCCCAGCCATCATCCTAAAGCGCGACTGTCCCGTTCCCGCCAGGGACATGGGGATTGTCAGACGAGATTAGGATCCTTGGGGCCTCAGCTCAGAGGCACTGAATGTCAGAGGGAGCTGGGGGCTGCCACGAAGCCTCGGGGAGCATCCTGAGATTCTGAGAACGGGTCTGTAAAGCTCCAAAGCTTCCCTTTGACGCACAGACACAAGGAGCTGATCCCCACCCTCAGCCCCAGGAATGGTGCCCGGCACCTGGCAGGACGGTGCCACATGTGAGCCAAACCACCAACTGCACCTGCTCCCTGGAGCTGGGTCCCTCCCTTGGGTTCCCAGAGTTCATGGAAGAGTCGCCCTCAGGGACTGTTCTGCTCTGGCCTCCGAGCCAAGCAGCTGAGGGAGGGACGCGAAGTCAGACCCGAGACAGGGGCCAGCAGGGCCGGTGCAAGGATGTTTTGTGCCCTAGGAGAAACTTACTTGCACCAGCCCTGCGCCCCCCCCCAGCGCCCCCCGCACCCCCCCCCCCCGCACCCCAGCCAGCCCTCCCGCCCGCGGGCCACGGGAGCTGAAAGTGGAGCCCAGAGGCAGGGGGGCGGCTCGCCGCGGCTGCCTCCCGGCTCCATGCTCAGCAGCTCAGCATGGAGCCGGGAGGCAGCCGTCCGCCACCCCCCAAATCCTGGTGCCCTAGGCGACCGCCTAGGGTCACCTAGTGCTAGCACTGGCCCTGGGGGTCAGCTGTGATGGAGTAGGGAGTGAGGTGGATTTGACCTGAGAGTGTTTTTTTTTTTTTTAAACAAAATTCGTTTTTATTTATTCTGTAAAAAAGTGAACAGGTCTAAATATCAGCCCCAATCTTACTCCATGATCATGCAGGAATTAGGAAGGCTAGAAGCGTGGGGTTGCTGAACACTATCACACTTGCTGACTGATAAATGGCATTAACTAAACTTTAAAGGAAACTCAGCTATCTTGCCTGATGATAATTGGCAACATGAGGTATACAAAGTGGAGGTGGATGGGGAAGAGTGTTGCGGGGGAGGTTCACTGGGACTGGCTGCATTGGGGATGGGAGACTTCCCCTGAAGGAAGGTACCTGAGGCTGTAACATGAGCCAGGATGGGGGTTGGGAGAGGTGACACCTTTGTTTGAGAAACTGGACAAAGGCTAGAGGAGGAGCTGGGGCGAGGGGGAGAGAGCCTGCTGGAGGGTTGGGTTTTTTGGTTGGTTTCAGCTTGGAGCTGGGTGGTGAAACGCAGGGAGCCCCAAGGCTGGGGTCTAAGCTCCCTGCCCCCCGGAAGGGCCCAGAAGGGTCTCTAAGGTGCCACAAGTACTCCTGTTCTTTTTGCTGACACAGACTAACACGGTGGCTACTCTAATGGCCCAGCACTTCTCAGTTCTCTTGCTGGAGGAGGCAAAAAACTCCCCCAGGTTCCAACACAGGGCTCCAGCGCTGTTTATAACCACTCGCTGATTGTCCCAATGGCGAGTACCTGCCCCCATGCCAAGAGGCTGGCTCAGGACTCCTAGGCAGGTTTGATTTCACAGAACGGACCCCTGAGCATTCCCTGCTGACAGCCGCAGTAGGACCTCCCCGGGGATCTGCATTTGGCACTCGCTGGTTCAAAGCACTTACAAACTCTGCCCGTGAATCAAGCCAAATATCTGCAGAGCAGGGACCTTCCAAGGAGCCCCTTCAACTCGAAATCCTCTTGACCGAGAGCTCCCCCGAGGACAGGGGAGCCTGACCCACACCCCTGGCCCTGCGTGACACTGAGCGCCGGAGCGGCCATCCCAGTCACTGGGGAATTCAGGCCCCACTGCGTGGACACCCCGGGCCAAATCCCAGCCTGGCGTGAGCAGGAGCGGCCCCAGGAGGCTGGGCACTGCATGTGCCTGGAGCAGGGCTGAGTGTGGGGCGGAGACTCGGCAGGGAGCAAGGGCAGGCGGAATTGATTTTAAGAAATATGCCTGGTGCTACGAAGAGCCAGGCCTGCTCTGGCTGGGGTTCTCTGGGACAGTCCACGCAGCGTGCAGGAGACGTGACGATCGCACTGACTCCAGGCACGGACAGGGCCCCACAAGCCCTCCGGCTCGCCTTTCACGCAGGGGCGATCTTAGAGAGCCGAATCCTAACAGATGTGGCTGCTAGAGTCCCAAGGGACAGGGAATCCGGGTTCCTTTCCTCCCCACAGCCCACGGCAGCCCCTCGATGGCCTGTGACCCCCAGCCCAGCCGGGCTCCTGTTCCATTAGCCGCATGCCCCGAGGCTGGGAAACGCCGGGAGGGAGGGTGGCTTTCAGCGATGGGATGGAATCGCTCTGGACTGCGGCGTGAGGCTTTTCCAGTCGGTGAGTGTGTCTGTGCTGGGTACCAGCCCGCTGAGCAAGGAAGGCGCTCTGTCCCGGGGCCAGACGCAGAGGTGATGGGCACGGCTGGCCCCCTTAGACTTTTGCGCACACGCTCCCCAATGGAGGCGAACCTGCAGCACTTCCGCGCTGAGGAGCCAGACAGAGGTGAGTTAAAGTGGGGGGTGGCGCTTCCATTCGCACCCCAGCGAGCTGCTTCTCTGCCTCAGCATCGGCCCAGCGGTGGGTCCCTGGAACACGGGGGCTGGCTCAGGGAGGCCTGGGGGTCAGGGGGGAGTCTAGGCAGGCCGGGCAGCGCCGCGGATCCAGAAGGAGCTGGAGGGCTGGCACAGGGGGCATTACAGCCACTCTGGTGCCCTCACACTCACATGGACCCATGGAAGCAGGTAAGTGCAGCCCTGGGACCTCAGCACCGTCATGTCTCCCAGCCCCTGTCTCGGCTGGCCCTGGCGAGTGGGTCCCAGCAGCACCAATGAGTGGGGCCGGCTCCTCGCCCCACGGACACCCACTGGAGTGTTTTCTTTGACCCGGGGGGGCTCTGTCTGCACACTGCCAACAGGAAGTTAGTGACGCCTTCATGTGCAGCCGCAGGGCATAGGGCAGCACGAGTGACCCTCATTCCCACAATGCCCCCAAACCAGCTCTCTGTCACCAGGGGAAAACGCGGACAGCCCTGGCTGCTCTGGGTTTTCAGAGGTGGGACTCAGAGCAGGGTCAGGGGGGCCGGGTCGAGTGGGATCCTCGCAGCCTGTGACCCTCTTGGGGAGTTCCCCATAAGAGCAGGTGAGGACCCGTACCCCAGCGAGAACAGACCCACCGAGCGCGGCACTTTCCCAGGCTCGGGCCAAGAGCTGCCGATGGCCAGAAGCTCTGGCCCAACCACGCCCAGGCTCCCTGCAGGGCTCAGGCACTGGGGGTCCTGCTGAGCCAGCAGAAAGAGCCTATGGCCAGCTCGGAGCGGGGCGGGGGATGTGAAAGTGCCAGTGTGCAGAAGGGCCAGAGCGAACGATAAAAAAGGGATGTGGCCCGTTCCTCTCCTCACCCAGCCTTTCTCTGCTCACGCACTTCTGCTTTCCCTCCGCAGGGTCACTGCCAAGCCGGACTGAGACGCACCCGGCCTCGTCCCCCGCTCGCTGCTGCAGGACGCTGCGAGGTAAGAGCGGGCCAGCCCGGTGCCACGGGCGCCCGATTCCTTAATAGCCACGAACCAGCCGGGCGCTTGGACAGAGCCGTGTCCCTAAGGCGCTGCCGGGGCTCTCTGCCCCCGGCTCCCTCTGGCTGGAGAGCAGACTCCACTCAGCGGTGGGGCATGCCCGGCACTGAGCTCCCAGGGGGTCCTGGCCCTGCCCCAGCCGTGCGTTCCCGGCCAAGCCAACCTTGCCGAGAAGCAGCTTCTGATGTTGCAGTGGTTTGTGTCTGGCTCATACGGGGCTGGGCTCTTGGGCTGTAGGACCAGGAGATTCCGAGATTCCAAGGCCAGCTAGGACCATTGTGATCTAGTCTGACCTGAATAACACAGGCCGGAGTCCTGCCCTGAAATAATTCCCGTGCAGTGTGTCCAGTGGGCAAGTCACAGTGACAAATGGCTCGGACAGGACAGGGAGGGAGAACTGGAGAGACTGGCGCACTGATGAGACGGCCCATTAGCCTGGGGAACGGGCTCCAGGGGAGAAGCCCCACGGCAGGACAAAGCCCCGGAGATGGTTCGGGAGGGTGGCTCACGGGTGTAAACCTGCTCTCGGTCACCCTGGAGCAAACCCAGAATATCGCCACTGAAGCTGACGGAGCCACGCCGGGTTTGCAGTGGTGTACATCGGAGCAGGGTCTGGCCCCGAATGTTGTGGTTCTGTGGCTGGATGGGGAATTGCGGCCGGTGGAGCCGGCGGGATCTCAGAGCAGTGGGAGCCGGGGCAGGATTTGACCCGAGCTGGGTGAGGGGCGCCCGTGAGAGCGGCGCATGCGGCTCTCCCTGTCCCTTCCGCAGAAGCTCTGCAGACACCGAAGACTTTGCTGCTCCTCTCTTCCCCCCAGGCAGAAGTGCAGCCGGGTGCGGGCTTGGAGCCAGTGCTGCCCCGGCAGCTTGGGCACTGGGCAGCTGGGGCCTGAGCCGGGGCCTCATCTGGGGAGGTGAGGAGATGTGCCGCCGGGGGGCAGCCTCTCCCCACTCATCCAGGGCAGCTCCATCAAAGATAATGGGGTGTCAGGGGGAGGACTTGGGCCTGGAGCTTTCCCTGGGAGCGGGTCCTGTCATGGACTTTGCCCCTCGGCTGTCCCCAGTCCTGGCGGAACGTCCCCGTGGCCCGGTGCCCCAGGGCCGCGCTGTTCCTGGCAGCCTGCTCCCCAGCCCACTCGCCGGGTGACAGCCCATCACCCCTGTGCTGCGTCTCTCTGCTCTCTCCAGCGCTGGTGCCGACATGATGCTGTGGGCCGTGCTGCTCTGCCTGGCCGCGACCCCCCTGGCCAGCGCCGAGAGCTGCAAGGGCTACGCCGCCATCCCGGGCATCCCGGGCGTACCAGGCCAGCCGGGCTCCAACGGCAAAGACGGCGTAGACGGCCCAAAGGGAGAGAAAGGTAAGAAGGAGGCGGGAGCTGGGAGCAGGCAGAGCTCTGGGCGCGAGTGGTGCTATTGGGATGACTGACTGCAACCCCGCATCGGGGTAAAGCACAATTCCCGGGGTTAGCTGTAAGCGCCTGCCCAGACAGCCCGGCCCTTGCTGCTCTCAGCCAGGAGGATGCATTGCTGGAAGCAAATGGTTTGCACCTTTCCAATGCAGGAACCAGCCAGCCAGGGGTACAAAGACTACGCACCAGGGAAGAGGTGGGGCTCTGACCTGGCCGGAGAGAAAGGGGAGAGGGGAGGTGTCTGCGAGAAGGGATCCCTGGTGCAGGGGAGCAGGAATGGGGCCTGATACAGAGGGGTGCAAGGGAGGAGCTTTGAGCGCAGACAGGAGGGGGGGTGTGCCACGCAGGACGGGCAGAGCGCGGCACCTCGGGCAGGAGGGGGAGGGCGTTGCTATCCGTGCTACCCAGGTGGCAGCCTTGGGCAGTGGGGATAATAGGCCGGGGAGGCTAAGCCTCCCCAAACAGCATGCGGCGCTCCTCCCTCTGAGGCCCTGCTCCCGCGTCCCGCTCTTCCCCCATAGCCCCGCCCTTCCCCCATAGCCCCGCCCACACTGCGCCCCGCCCACGCTGCGCCTCTTCCCATCCCAGCTCCGCCTCTCCCCCAAAGCCGGCGGGGGCTCAGTGGGCAGGCCAGCGGGCCAGGGGATTGGGCGGCTCAGGACAGCCAGCGGCCCATGGCTCAGGCCGGGACCTGGGGCAGCTCGGGTGGGCCGCCTGGGACTCCTCTGGCTGCGCTGGGGGGCTTGAGGCTCCTCTGGCTCCAGCGGGCCGAAGGGGCGGGGACTCAGGCAGAAGGAGTGGGGCAGGGGGGCGCCTCCCCGACCGGGCGGCTCAGGCATCGCCCATGGCGGCGGCAACGGTGGCAAGGTTTCAGGAGGAACAGGTGGTGCAGACGCAGCCTTGTGCAGACTGCGCCCAGCCAGCGCCTCCTCCCTGGCGCTGCTGCCCCTGCTGCCAGGCCGTTCGCAGGGGGGCGTTCGCGCCGTTCACCGAGGGCAGCGTGGCAGCTGCAGCTCGGCCTCGCGCCCCGAGCACGCCCCACCCGGGACAGGTTCTGCAGCCTGCCGTCGGCCCGCGCTAGACAACCCAGGGGCCCAGCACACGCCCTGCGAGGGGCGCTCTCGGCTGCACCAGGGACAGAACTCGCGGTGCCTGTGAACATGGAGCCCGCGTGGGCACAGCCTGAAGGGCCGACGTGGGGCAGCAAATTGCCAGATGGGATTTGGGAATCCATCCCGCAAACCTCCACTACGGGAAATGCTGGGCAGGTCCCTGGGGGGTGGGTCTCAGCTGGCACCAGTGTGAGAGGCAGGGGGGCCTCAGCCGGCACCAGTGTCCCCGTGCCGGGGCTGGAGGGTCTCAGCCGGCACCAGTGTCCCCGTGCCGGGGGTGGAGGGTCTCAGCCGGCACCAGTGTCCCCGTGCCGGGGGAGGAGGGTCTCAGCCGGCACCAGTGTCCCCGTGCCGGGGGTGGAGGGTCTCAGCCGGCACCAGTGTCCCCGTGCCGGGGGTGGAGGGTCTCAGCCGGCACCAGTGTCCCCGTGCCGGGGGTGGAGGGTCTCAGCCGGCACCAGTGTCCCCGTGCCGGGGGTGGAGGGTCTCAGCCGGCACCAGTGTCCCCGTGCCGGGGGAGGAGGGTCTCAGCCGGCACCAGTGTCCCCGTGCCGGGGGTGGAGGGTCTCAGCCGGCACCAGTGTCCCCGTGCCGGGGGTGGAGGGTCTCAGCCGGCACCAGTGTCCCCGTGCCGGGGGAGGAGGGTCTCAGCCGGCACCAGTGTCCCCGTGCCGGGGGAGGAGGGTCTCAGCCGGCACCAGTGTCCCCGTGCCGGGGGAGGCGGGTCTCAGCCGGCACCAGTGTCCCCGTGCCGGGGGTGGAGGGTCTCAGCCGGCACTAGTGTCCCCGTGCCGGGGCTGGAGGACTTTCCGGCACAGAAAGGCTGGAGGAGGGTTTCCTCATCCACCGGCCCTAAGCTGGTCTCATGGTGTCGGTGGAACATCCGACGCTGCGCTCTGGGCTCAGCAGCAAAGCGATGAACCTGCCCGCGATAAGACGAGGCACGACAACAGAGCCCTGTGAGCCTTCCACGCCTGAGTCTTCTTTCCTTGTTCTCTAGGTCCCCCGGGGCGGGTGGACGATGAACTGGAACTGGGGGAGAAAGGAGAGCCGGGGAGCCCTGGACACCCCGGGAAAGTCGGCCCCAAAGGCCCCCTCGGCTCCAAGGGCTCTCCGGGCCCCACGGGTCCTCCCGGGCCAGTGGGTGAATCTGGGGATTTCAAGACCACCCTCAAATCTGCGTTCTCCGCTGCCAGGACCACTACCATGCTGCCGCGCCGGGAGCAGCCCATCCGCTTCGACCGCGTCATCACCAACGAGAACGGGCACTACGAGAACAGGTACGGCCGGTTCACCTGCCAGATCCCGGGGCTCTACTACTTCACCTACCACGCCACCTCCAGGGGCAACTTGTGCATCAACATCAAGAAGGGCCAGGGCATCAAGGGGGAGAAGGTGGTGACCTTCTGCGACTACGTTCACAACGTCTACCAGGTCACCACCGGGGGGGTGGTGCTGCGGCTGAAGGCTGCCGAGTCCGTGTGGCTGGAGCCCACCGAGAAGAATTCCCTGGTGGGGATCGAGGGGGCTGACAGCATCTTCTCTGGGTTCCTGCTCTTCCCCGATGCCTAGCAGCCTGTGGACCCCGCCCCAGCACCCGCCCTCCCATGTGCTCCCCGCACGTCACCCCCGAGTGCCACACGCTGGCACGAGCTTCCACGCTGCAGCCCGTTGATACGCGAGGTGCTTTCCACAGCAGCGGGGGGCACGGGGCACGTCCCCCGCACGGAGATGCCTTCTCTCGGTGCTGCCCGTCCCACCCTTGCTGCAGCGCCAGCTTCAGCCCTACCGAGCACACAGCCCCCCCTGGCACAGAACCCACAACAAGGGAGGCCCGGCCCCGGGAGACCCGTTGTGTGTCCCTGAATCCCTGGCAAGCGCCTGTGGATCCCAGGCGCCATCCCATAGCTTTCACATGGCTTCTGCTTGCCGGGGGAGGGGGACTCAAGGCCTTTAAAATGAGCAAAGCACCAGCCCCCCCCAGCACAGCTAAGAGCGATGGTTGGCCCGGGGAATCCCAGCCAACGGGGGCCCCTGTCACAGCAGTGGGGATTCTCCAGCATTAATTCTATAGCCAAGGCTTCTCAGCCCCGCCCCGATAGACAAACATTCGGGTGCAGGGGACGTGCCCGCCCTCCTCTCCCAGGGGGGTCCCCGGCTGTGAGCCGCTCTGGCATGCTCACTGCAGCCCCTGTGCTGTGGGGCCGATGGGGTCAGGCCAAAGGAGATGATCCGTCAGGAGCAATCCGCGATCTGCACCCCCCTTTCCAACCCCGCGGCTGGACTAGCCAGAGCCTGACACCCTGCGGCTGCCTGTGGCAGGGAGACCTCCAGCGAGGACCCCTGCGTCCTCAGCCCCACTCCAGTGACCCGCCTTCTCCGCTCCAGCGGCTGCTCGCTGTCCCTTGGGGCTAGTGCTCGCCAGGCCTGAGCCTGCTCACGCACAGTCAGGCCCGAAGCCGGCCCCGCGGAGCAGAGGCAGCCAATAAACCTGATGTCTGCTATTGACGCTGCTGTTCTGATTTAATTCACAAGTGGCCTGCCAGTGCCGCTGGGGTGGACTGGGGCAGCCCAGCGAGGGGGGGCGGGAGGCGGGGAGTCCTGGCCAGCCACCAGCACGGGGCTCAGTTAACTCAGCAGGGGCTGCTCCCAGCCGGACAGCAAGAGCTCAGGCTGCAGAGCTCTCAGCGCTGGGAACATTCTGGGTGCCACGTAGCTATGGGGGATGGTAGGGTGCTGGGTGCCACGTAGCTATGGGGGGATGGTAGGGTGCTGGGTGCCACATAGCTATGGGGGATGGTAGGGTGCTGGGTGCCACGTAGCTATGGGGGATGGTAGGGTGCTGGGTGCTGCCTGGCTGTGGGGGATGCTAGGGGGCTGGGTGGCTGTGGGGGGACGGTAGGGGGCTGGGGGCTGGGTGGCTGTGGGGGATGGTAGGGGTCTGCGTGGCCGTGGGGGATGGTAGGGGGCTGGGGGCTGCGTGGCTGTGGGGGATGGTAGGGGTCTGCGTGGCCGTGGGGGATGGTAGGGGGATGGGGGCTGCGTGGCTGTGGGGGATGGTAGGGGGATGGGGGCTGCATGGCTGTGGGGGATGGTAGGGGTCTGCGTGGCCGTGGGGGATGGTAGGGGGCTGGGAGCTGCGTGGCTGTGGGGGATGGTAGGGGGCTGGGGGCTACGTGACAGTGGGGGATGGGGGGTGCTGCGTGGCTGTGGGGGATGGTAGGTGCTGCGTGGCTGTGGGGGATGGTAGGGGTCTGCGTGGCTGTGGGGGATGGTAGGGGCTGTGGGCTGCATGGCTGTGGGGGATGGTAGGTTTCTGGGTGCTGCGTGGCAGTGGGGGATGGGGGGGCTGCGTGGCTGTGGGGGATGGTAGGGGCTGTGGGCTGCATGGCTGTGGGGGATGGTAGGGGGCTGGGGACTGCGTGGCAGTGGGGGATGGTAGGGGTCTGCGTGGCTGTGGGGAATGGTAGGGGCTGTGGGCTGCATGGCTGTGGGGGATGGTAGGTTTCTGGGTGCTGCGTGGCAGTGGGGGATGCGGGGGGCTGCGTGGCTGTGGAGTAGGGTGCTGTGTGCTGCCCATTCCTGGCTCTGTGCGGAGCCGACGGATACTCTCAATGGCCTTGACTGCGGCCGGAGCTCTGGGGGCTCTGGAGCTGTGGAGGGGCTGGGGCAGCAGGGTTGCTGGGGCGTGTCTGGCACGTCTGGTACAGGCGCCAGGGTGTGGCCTCCGGGCACCGCCAGGCCCAGCGGGAGCAGGTGGTTGTAACGATGCTGGTTCTGGCGAGACCCAACTGAGAGTGGCAGTTCAGGACAAATTGCTTCAAGCAGGGCAGTTACAGCCCAAGGCTGGGGTTTTTCCACCTCTAAGGCAAACCAAACCAGCCAGGCAGAGGAGACTTTGGTTTTACCCCACTGGCTAACCACAAGTCATCCCAAGCAATCCCCTAAGACACTCCAGTTTCCCAGTCTCACCACCAGTGCCACTCGTTATGGGGACAAATGGTCATGAAAACCAATTCCCCAGTAAAAGAAAATAGGTTCTCCCGATCCCAACGGACCGAACCTCAGAGCCAGGTCAATATACAACTCAGATCCTACCCACAAATCACGCTGTTGCCAATCCTTTAGAATCTAAAATCTAAAGGTTTATTCATAAAAGGAAAAAGGTCTAGGTGAGAGCTAGAATTGGTCAAAAGGAATCAATCACATACAGTAATGGCAAAGTTCTTGGGTCAGGCTTGCAGAGATAGAATACTGCAGGTTCAAATCAAATCTCTGGATTACATCCCCACCTGGGATGGGTCCTTCAGTCCTTTGTTCAAAGCTTCCATGTGTAGCAAGGTTCCTCCAGAGGTAAGAAGCAGGAATGAAGACAAAATGGAGACGAGGCAGCTGCCCTCTATAGTCTCCTCCAGGTGTAAAGACACCTTTGTCCTTACTGTGGAAAATCACAGCAAAATGGAGTCTGGAGTCACATGGGCAAGTCCCTGCATACACTACTGAATCACAAGGCGTATCTGCCCTTTCTCAATGGGTCCATTGTATCGCTAATGGCACCTAATGGGCCATCCAGCAGGCCCAGGCAGAGCTGATAGCTTGTCCTGGATCCCAGAAGCCCAGCCCCAGCCCGAAATAACAGTATAAAGCCAACACTCACAACTCCAACCACAAAACTGATACACACATACAAACGGCACAATCACAACCAGCCAAGCACAACCCGGACCTAGACACCTCACTTGACCCCCCCTATACAAGATTTGGTGCCTCTACAGGACCTTGGTTGCAACAATGATCCATACGGTCCCAGCCATTGTCAATAATGTCACAGTGGTGCAGGGGTTAAAGGCCCTGGCGCTGCTCAGACGCTTCGGGAGACTCCTTCCCTGCCTCCCCTTGTGCATTGTGCCCTGGCATTAGGGCAACACATCCCCAGACACGGCCCCCTCCTCTGGGAGCTCACCTGTGGCCAAGGCCCTCCCTGCCTGGCCCCACGGGCCTGACTGACACCAGGGGGAGCGCGCAGCGTCGTCCCATCAGCTGAGCAGTACTGCACAGCCGCTTCCATCGGCGTCAGCCATCACACAGGGACTAGGGCAGCAGGACTCAGGCCGAGCCTGGGGCGTCAGGAAACCAGGTCTCTTCCTGGCTCTGCCACTGACGGTCTGGGTGGCCTTGGGCAAGTCCCTGCCCCGCTCAGTGTCTGTAAAATGGAGATAAGAAGCATTGGGAAGCAGTGCTGGGGAATGCTCACAACTGCCTGGATCTCTGAGGAGTGGCAAGAGCGGGCTCATTGCACCCACACAATACACCCCTGAGCAGAGCAACACAGCCACATGGCTCCCCGCGGGCCCAGAGGGGTGTGACAGCATCTCCCAGTATGGAACTCCAGTGCCGGTGTCTCACCACGATTACAGCCGTCCAGCAATCAAACACAGCCAGCCTGGCAGAGTCCTCAGGCTCTCATCCGCCCTCCCTAGAGGATTCCCTTCATTGGGCACCCAGGGGAGTCTCTGAGCACTGGGGAAACAGCATCTACTCCCAGAGACCACTCCGGTCCAAAGGTAGGGTTGGGAGCTGGCCACTTACATCCAATACATCCTCGTCCAGTCCAAAGCAACAAGCCACTAGCCCTAGGAAACCTGACAGCCCAGGGACACAAATACCCCACTACAGCTGACAGCCTGGGAACACATATACCCTAGTACAGCTGACAGCCTGGGGACACATATACCCCTAGTACAGCTGACAGCCCGAGGACACACATACCCCTAGTACAGCTGACAGCCTGGGGACACATATACCCCTAGTACAGCTGACAGCCCGAGGACACATATAACCCTAGTACAGCTGACAGCCCGAGGACACAAATACCCCTAGTACAGCTGACAGCCCGGGGACACACATACCCCTAGTACAGCTGACAGCCCGGGGACACAAATACCCCTAGTACAGCTGACAGCCTGGGGACACACATACCCCTAGTACAGCTGACAGCCCGGGGACACATATACCCCTAGTACAGCTGACAGCCCGAGGACACATATACCCCTAGTACAGCTGACAGCTTGGGGACACATATACCCCTAGTACAGCTGACAGCCCGGGGACACATATACCCCTAGTACAGCTGACAGCCCGGGGACACATATACCCCTAGTACAGCTGACAGCCTGGGGACATATACCCCTAGTACAGCTGACAGCCCAGGGACACATATACCCCTAGTACAGCTGACAGCTTGGGGACACATATACCCCTAGTACAGCTGACAGCCCAGGGACACATATACCCCTAGTACAGCTGACAGCTTGGGGACACATATACCCCTAGTACAGCTGACAGCCCGGGGACACACATACCCCTAGTACAGCTGACAGCCCAGGGACACATATACCCCTAGTACAGCTGACAGCTTGGGGACACATATACCCCTAGTACAGCTGACAGCCCGGGGACACACATACCCCTAGTACAGCTGACAGCCTGGGGACACATATACCCCTAGTACAGCTGACAGCCTCGGGACACATATACCCCTAGTACAGCTGACAGCCTGGGGACACATATACCCCTAGTACAGCTGACAGCCCGGGGACACACATACCCCTAGTACAGCTGACAGCCCGGGGACACATATACCCCTAGTACAGCTGACAGCCCGAGGACACATATACCCCTAGTACAGCTGACAGCCTGGGGACACATATACCCCTAGTACAGCTGACAGCCTGGGGACACATATACCCCTAGTACAGCTGACAGCCCAGGGACACATATACCCCTAGTACAGCTGACAGCCCGGGGACACACATACCCCTAGTACAGCTGACAGCCTGGGGACACATATACCCCTAGTACAGCTGACAGCCTGGGGACACATATACCCCTAGTACAGCTGACAGCCCGGGGACACACATACCCCTAGTACAGCTGACAGCCCGGGGACACATATACCCCTAGTACAGCTGACAGCCCGAGGACACATATACCCCTAGTACAGCTGACAGCTTGGGGACACACATACCCCTAGTACAGCTGACAGCCTGGGGACACACATACCCCTAGTACAGCTGACAGCCCGGGGACACACATACCCCTAGTACAGCTGACAGCCTCGGGACACATATACCCCTAGTACAGCTGACAGCCTGGGGACACACATACCCCTAGTACAGCTGACAGCCCGGGGACACACATACCCCTAGTACAGCTGACAGCCTCGGGACACATATACCCCTAGTACAGCTGACAGCCTGGGGACACATATACCCCTAGTACAGCTGACAGCCTGGGGACACATATACCCCTAGTACAGCTGACAGCCTGGGGACACATATACCCCTAGTACAGCTGACAGCCCAGGGACACATATACCCCTAGTACAGCTGACAGCCTGGGGACACATATACCCCTAGTACAGCTGACAGCCTGGGGACACATATACCCCTAGTACAGCTGACAGCCTGGGGACACACATACCCCTAGTACAGCTGACAGCCTGGGGACACATATACCCCTAGTACAGCTGACAGCCTGGGGACACACATACCCCTAGTACAGCTGACAGCTTGGGGACACATATACCCCTAGTACAGCTGACAGCTTGGGGACACATATACCCCTAGTACAGCTGACAGCCTGGGGACACATATACCCCTAGTACAGCTGACAGCCTGGGGACACATATACCCCTAGTACAGCTGACAGCCTGGGGACACACATACCCCTAGTACAGCTGACAGCCCGGGGACACACATATCCCTAGTACAGCTGACAGCCCGAGGACACATATACCCCTAGTACAGCTGACAGCTTGGGGACACATATACCCCTAGTACAGCTGACAGCCCGGGGACACACATACCCCTAGTACAGCTGACAGCCCGGGGACACACATACCCCTAGTACAGCTGACAGCCTGGGGACACACATACCCCTAGTACAGCTGACAGCCTGGGGACACACATACCCCTAGTACAGCTGACAGCCCAGGGACACATATACCCCTAGTACAGCTGACAGCCCGGGGACACACATACCCCTAGTACAGCTGACAGCCTGGGGACACATATACCCCTAGTACAGCTGACAGCCTGGGGACACATATACCCTAGTACAGCTGACAGCCTGGGGACACAAATACCCCTAGTACAGCTGACAGCCCGGGGACACATATACCCCTAGTACAGCTGACAGCCCGGGGACACAAATACCCCTAGTACACCTGACAGCCCGGGGACACAAATACCCCTAGTACAGCTGACAGCCCAGGGACACATATACCCCTAGTACAGCTGACAGCCCGGGGACACACATACCCCTAGTACAGCTGACAGCCTGGGGACACATATACCCCTAGTACAGCTGACAGCCTGGGGACACATATACCCTAGTACAGCTGACAGCCCGGGGACACAAATACCCCTAGTACAGCTGACAGCCCGGGGACACATATACCCCTAGTACAGCTGACAGCCTGGGGACACAAATACCCCTAGTACACCTGACAGCCCGGGGACACAAATACCCCTAGTACAGCTGACAGCCTGGGGACACACATACCCCTAGTACAGCTGACAGCCTGGGGACACACATACCCCTAGTACAGCTGACAGCCTGGGGACACATATACCCTAGTACAGCTGACAGCCTGGGGACACATATACCCCTAGTACAGCTGACAGCCCGGGGACACAAATACCCCTAGTACAGCTGACAGCCTGGGGACACACATACCCCTAGTACAGCTGACAGCCTGGGGACACATATACCCCTAGTACAGCTGACAGCCCGAGGACACATATACCCCTAGTACAGCTGACAGCCCGGGGACACATATACCCCTAGTACAGCTGACAGCCTGGGGACACATATACCCCTAGTACAGCTGACAGCCTGGGGACACATATACCCCTAGTACAGCTGACAGCCCGGGGACACACATACCCCTAGTACAGCTGACAGCCCGGGGACACATATACCCCTAGTACAGCTGACAGCCTGGGGACACATATACCCCTAGTACAGCTGACAGCCCGAGGACACATATACCCCTAATACAGCTGACAGCCTGGGGACACATATACCCCTAGTACAGCTGACAGCCCGGGGACACATATACCCCTAGTACAGCTGACAGCCCAGGGACACATATACCCCTAGTACAGCTGACAGCCTGGGGACACATATACCCCTAGTACAGCTGACAGCCTGGGGACACATATACCCCTAGTACAGCTGACAGCCTGGGGACACATATACCCCTAGTACAGCTGATAGCCCGGGGACACATATATCCTAGTACTGCTGACAGCCTGGGGACACATATACCCCTAGTACAGCTGACAGCCTGGGGACACATATACCCCTAGTACAGCTGACAGCCCGGGGACACATATACCCCTAGTACAGCTGACAGCCTGGGGACACATATACCCCTAGTACAGCTGACAGCCCGAGGACACATATACCCCTAGTACAGCTGACAGCCTGGGGACACATATACCCCTAGTACAGCTGACAGCCTGGGGACACATATACCCCTAGTACAGCTGACAGCCTGGGGACACATATACCCCTAGTACAGCTGACAGCCCAGGGACACATATACCCCTAGTACAGCTGACAGCCTGGGGACACATATACCCCTAGTACAGCTGACAGCCTGGGGACACATATACCCCTAGTACAGCTGACAGCCTGGGGACACATATACCCCTAGTACAGCTGACAGCCCGGGGACACATATATCCTAGTACTGCTGACAGCCTGGGGACACATATACCCCTAGTACAGCTGACAGCCTGGGGACACATATACCCCTAGTACAGCTGACAGCCCGGGGACACATATATCCTAGTACTGCTGACAGCCTGGGGACACATATACCCCTAGTACAGCTGACAGCCTGGAGACACACATACCCCTAGTACAGCTGACAGCCTGGGGACACACATACCCCTAGTACAGCTGACAGCCCGGGGACACATATATCCTAGTACAGCTGACAGCCTGGGGACACATATACCCCTAGTACAGCTGACAGCCCGGGGACACATATACCCCTAGTACAGCTGACAGCCTGGGGACACATATATCCTAGTACAGCTGACAGCCTGGGGACACATATACCCCTAGTACAGCTGACAGCCCGGGGACACATATACCCCTAGTACAGCGGACAGCCTGGGGACACATATATCCTAGTACAGCGGACAGCCTGGGGACACATATATCCTAGTACAGCTGACAGCCCCATGGACATATAGAATGCATCCCATTGCCACGGTGCTCCGTCAGTCCAGGAGGAAAGCCAAGGCAGGTCCCTGTTTCAGTGCCACTTTCCCATCTCCATCAGTGATTTCTCTCTCAGTGTGACCCAGCCCAGGCCCAGGATATCTACACTCAGCCGGAGCCTGGGCTCCTCCCAGCACAGCCGCGCTGACGTGCCGCAGCCACCTCGGTTTGGTTGCTGGGGGGGCCTTCACCCTCAGGGGAGTTGCCTCTGCTAGGAGCCTCAGGCAGAGGCCTCTAGACAGGGGAGGGAGGTGTTCCCGTGGTCCCTGACCATGACGGGAGCTGTCTCCCCGCCTGGGATAGAAGGTGCAGAGGTTTTCGGCACAAAAGCCTCTCTGGAGAGGGACTGTGTCTGTGTCTGTCCCTCTGCTCCTACCCGTGATTCCCATTAATGCAGCCCAGGATGGCACGAGCCCTTTTGGCCAGAGCATCGCACTAAGAGCTCCTGTTGAGCTCGTTATCCACCCCCATCCGCTGAACACGAGGTCCTGGTGTGAGGCTGTGGCCAAAGGAGCTCATCCCATCCGGGGATGCATAAACAGGGGACTCTTGAGTAGGAGGAGGGAGGTTATTTTACCCCTGTATTTGGCCCTGGTGCGACTGTTGCTGGAATCCGGTGCCCAGTCCTGTTGCCCGCAACTCAAGAACGATGTTAATAAATTAGAAGAGGTTCAGAGAAGAGCCATGAGAACGATTAGAGGATTAGAAAACCTGCCTGATAGTGATAGACTCAAAGAGCTCCAGCTAGCTAGCTTAACAAAGAGATGGTGAAGGAGTGACTTGGTCCCAGTCTATCAGTACCCATATGGGGAACAAATATTTAATAATGGGCTGTTCAGTCCGGCAGAGAAAGGTCTAACACGATCCAACGGCTGGAAATTGAAGCCAGAAAATTCAGACTGGAAATAAGGCATCCATTTTTAACAGGGAGGGTAATTAACTATTGGAACAATTTACCAAGGGTTGGGGTGGATTCTCCATCACTGGCCATTTTAAAATCATGACCGGATATTTTTTTCAAAAAACTCTGCTCTAAAAATTATTTTGGGGAAGGTCTCTGACCGGTGTTATACAGGAGGCCAGGCCAGATAATCACAATGGCCTTAGAATCTATGAATCCCCAAATCTTTTTCAGCGTCACTGCTTCCCAGGATAAAGTCCCAGAGCCTGGAAGTATGGCCTGCATTCTCTGTTCCTAGATGTGTACCTTTACATTTAGTGACATTAAAGCTCATACTGTTCGCTTGCACCCAGTTTACCAGCCAATCCAGATCGCTCTGTCCTCTTTGTTATTTGTGTGCCATCTGCAAACTTTAACACTGATGATTCTATGTTTTCTTCCAGGTCACTGATAAAAATGTTAAATAGCACAGGGCCAAGAACCAATCCCTGTAGTACCCCCCACCAGAAACACATCCCTTTGATGGTGATTGCCTGTTTAGAATTACATTTTGAGACCTATCAGTTAGCCAGCTTTTAATCCATTTAATGTGCACCATGTTAATTTTTTATCTTTCTAGTTCTTTAATCAAAATGTCATACTGTGTCAAGTCAAATGCCTACAGAAGTCTATTACATCAACACTATTACCTTTATCAAAAAAAGATATCAAGTTTGTTTGACAGGATTGACTTTCCATAAAGCCATATTGATTGGCATTAATTATATTACCCTCCTTTCATAGGCGCCGATTCCGTGGGTGCTCCGGGGCTGGAGCACCCACGGGGAAAAATTGGTGGGTGCTCAGCACCCACCGGCAGCTCCCCACCAGCCCCGGGGCCCGCGTCCAGCTCCCCGCCAGCCCCGGGGCCCGTGTCCAGCTCACCTCACCACCGGGAGACGTTCCAGAGCCCCGCCCCCAACACTGGGCGACGTTGCGTCGGCATCGGGGCCCCGCAACGTCACCCAGTGTCGGGGGCGGGGCCTGGCGTCAGGGGCGGGGCCCCACCCCCAACGCCGGGCATCAGCCCCCACTGGCACCGCTGGAAGTTGGCGCCTGTGCCTCCTTTAATGGAAGCTACAAAGAGTCCTGTGGCACCTTATAGACTAACAGAGGTATTGGAGCATAAGCTTTCGTGGGTGAATACCCACTTCGTTGGATGCATGCAGTGGAAATGTCCAGAGGCAGGTATAAATAAACTGGGCTCCCAACGGTTCCGGACTGCATCAAGCTGGGCTGGCAGTCACATGACACGTTCCTGAACCTCCCGCTCACACTGCCCGGCTAACCAGCATGGGAGGAAACACGAAAGCTTCCCACATGGTTCTGGAGAGAAGTAGCCTGGTTCTGTTCTCCCGTGTAGGATTTACACTGCTGGAGCTTCCTGGGCTGTAATGCAGTTTTCTCCTGCCGAGGAGAATGAGCCTGAAGTCTCAGTATAGATCTGACACGGTTTACCAGCAGGTGGAGGTGGAGAGTCAGGCAGTCAGGACTTGACCCTACACTGGGGAGATTATCCACAATAACAGGTTCCCTATAGTGTACATAGGGTGCACCTGCGGATTTTCAACCCCCTTGGCCCAGACACTGCAAGAGCTGAGGAGTCGTAAGTTATCTGGGCAGAAGCGTCCGTGGGTAACTTGAGCTCAGCTCTCGGCACGCTACAAGGATATGGGGAGAGACGCAGGCATTCACTCACTCTCCAGTTAGCACCAGGGCTCTGGGCCTCTATCAGCAGCCAGTAGGGTGGCCAGACAGCAAGTGTGAAAAATCGGGATGGGGGTGGGGGGTAATAGAAGCCTATATAAGAAAAAGACCCAAAAATTGGGACTGTCCCTATAAAACCGGGACATCTGGTCACCCTAGCAGCCAGGCACTGCTGAGCTCCTGCCACCCTAGCCAAAGTCTCACTGGCAGAAACTGGAACCTGACCCAGGAACGACACGAAGCATTTCCTGGAGCTGAACCCACTGCCATCTCAACAGGGGCTGGTGTGTGCTTACCCATGGGATTGGAGCTGAAATACGCACAGGCAGAGAGAAGCCCCCTGGTCTGCCAGTGCCCAGCCTGATTAACCTTCCGGGCATGCTGCAAGGATCTCACAGGCATTTGGGGCCAGAACAAGATGAGGAGTGGATGTGGGATTGATGATGATTGCAATATAATGGAGCTCGGAGGGGAGAAGTGCATTATGGTTGGGAGCGTGGTTGGCAGTAGATCTTGGGAGTTCAGTGTATAGCTGCTGGTTATTGTGCTGCTGTCAGTATTGGAAGGGGGGCCCAGAAGAGGGGACGTCCCTTCCTAATGGATAAGAAATTAAATAAACAAGTAATACCCTGGGCAGTCTGCAGCCTGGCCAGAACAGACTGGAATTATGCACAGACCATGAAAGAGACCATACTGTGAGGAGTAATGTCCATCCACAGCTAGTGCTATCTATGGGAGAACATTCACCTTGATAAGTGGCCGTACGCCCCTATTCACAATCCTAGGCCAGACGATGGGGACTCCTCCTCCGGCAGATGCAGTGATGCTCTTTGCGACAGCCAGCCTGGTTCAGTGTGGGGCCTGTGGACCCCATCACACTGACCTTCCGTGTGATCACTCCAAAGCCAACGGTCAGCAACTCAAGATCCCACACAGCAGCATATCTGCAGCCCAGAGCACGTATTATCAGCAAAGATCGGTGAATGGAAAAATGTCTGTGAATCATTGTTTGAATTCAAAATAGTTACTTAACCAAAGACATGTGGGGGCTCCTGCTTAACTGCATGAATTCATATGATCTACCTGGACTTTTAGCCGATCTTTGACAAGTCCCTCGCCAGAGGATACTCTTGTCCCTTCTTCTGACCCCAGCATCCCATATCGGTGCCCCTCTGCCAAGAGGCAGTAGGGTTCTGTGGCCTTGCAGGCCAGCTTCCCAAGAGAGGAGAAATTAGTGATGCAGAGTCAGGGTATATTCTAAACCTAACTTGCTTTATTCTCACACATCCACCACTCCTGGAACAGAGGTGGTCAAAAAGCAGGCAGGGCAATCCGTACTTCCAAGGATCTCGGCCCAGCACTGATGCCCAGTTCCTAGTGAGTAACTCTGCCTCAAGAATTAACTCCAGTCAGAGATCAAGGCAGAAAACAAACTAATCTGCTGCTCACCCAGCACCCTCTGCCCGCAAAGCTTTCTCTGTACAAAACCTTGTATAAACACCCCACTAACCAAACACAGCATGTCTTCCCAAGCGTCAAAACTTGTTTGCATGCTGAGAAAAAGAAATTGAAAGATCATGTGTAACAATGCCACCTTGTGGTACCTGGAATTACAATACTAGGTGGTCATGGTGTGAGAGTCAAAGTACCTCTTGCATTAGAGACTGGTCAAAGGTTAACAGCAGAACCACAATGCTCTGTACTAGGACAAGTGTCTCTTTAATATAATTATTAACAACCTAAGGCAGCTTTTGGTGGTGAAACAGTGGAGGTGTACACACTGCCATGCCACTTTTGGCGACAAAACTCTTCAGTTTCAGCGACAAAATAAAACCACCTTGACGAGAGGCATGGAGCTTTTTGCAGCAAAGTTAAAGGGACAAAATGTCAGTGTAGACACTGCCATTCATTATACCGCCAGAACTGGCCTCCCCCAGTATCCCACAATGCCCAGCATGACTGCTCTGCTCACTGCTTTGAACTCATGCGCCCCTCCCCTTTCAAAGCTCTGGGAAGTTCTGACAGCTGGGTGTGCCGCTCTGCTCCGGGAACAAAGAGCAAATCATTAATGTGGAATGCTGCTGTCTCCCGCACTAGGAACGCAGAGGCAGGGGCGTGTGAGTGTGAGTGAGGGAGTTTACTGGGGCTGGTAGGACAGGGACGGTTGCCAGTACCCTAGGTACAGAGGCTTAAACAAACAGTTACAGTTCACAGGGAGCGACGGTGGTTCCTGTTTGGGTCCCAGGGGCAGCCCCGTCAAGAGCCGGGCTTCGTGCCTGTGGTGCCTCCAGGCCAGTCTCTATTCCAAGCAAATAGGAGCTTGCAGGATTCTAGGCCAGGCTCAGTTAGCGTCTCTCCTTGGGGCCCCTCTTCACTGGCTCCCTGCCCAGCTGCTGCTGCTCCCCCTTAAATCCCATCCAAAGCCTGTCATATCCAGCAGTCACAGCCTGTGCACCCAGCTCTGCATATTCTTCCTGCCTGCTTGCCAGGGGGCTTCTGCTTCAGCCTCCCTGCAGCTCCCAGTTTTCCATGCAGCTGCCGCTCCCAAAGAGAGCCCACCCACTTGCTGGTTCCACACCTTTCCCCCTACCAGGCCAGGGAAAAGGATGTACAGTGGGGCAGGGATTTCCCTCCACTCCCACATCTCACACCCCAGCGGTCAAACCGACCAAGATGAAGAACATACCAAGAATATACCAACACGTCATCTGAAGGTTCAAGTGGAGTATCTACATCCAAACAGCCCAAAGCACAAATACAGCTACCTACTGAAGAGACAGTGTATCCACAACCTAAAGGCAGTTCCCCATGTTTGGTGGTCAAACTTTTCCCATTTATTGAAGTTACAAAAGATGGCTACTGGTGCACCTCTTGCAAAAAAGCTTATGAAGAAGGAAAGAGTCCCACTGCTACAATTGGTAAAACTGGAGGGGCTTGATTTGCCAAAATAATCAGCAAAGCCAATGCTGACAAACTACATGAAAAGGCTGCAAAACACCAAGCCTCTGGACTGCATCGACATGCGGAAAGCCTTATAAGCCAGTCACTGTCAAAGCCAATTTTAGAAGTACTTAATGAGGCCGTTAAGAATGCTGGAGACACAACATAGTTTATGCAAACAAACATGGCTGTTGCATTATACATTCTATTTAAGCAAAAGATATCACATACTACAAACTGGAGGACAATGTCAAGTGCATTTTTTCTTGTTAAACCTGAAGTTGGACACTGGTTCCGAACAAGACCGGCAAATGCTCACTCTCTTTCTGCAAGAAACTCAACTGACTGGTTAGAAGCATGTGGTGGAACAGTGAAAGACTCAGCAGCTGAAAAAGTGAAGAACTCTCTCACCGCATTCAGAAAATTTGCATACATGGCTGATGAATGCACCGCTGCGAATGGGTACCAAGTATTAAATTACTGTGTACGTTATCCTGATGTCAGTGGTAGGCCAGTAGATGCATTTCTAGATGTTCAGGTTATAGAAGACACATCAGCTGCATCTGTGACAATCCACATTTTATCAGAGTTAAATGCTTGTAAATTGGACCCCAGACAGATGGCTGCTTGTGCAGTTGATGGAGCTGCAAACTTCTCTGAAAGATCTGGTGAAGTACAAGCTTTGCTCAGAGAAAAGTGTAACCCTAATCTGTCCTACACACAATGCAGAGGCCATCTTAACTTCAGTACCCAGAAAGATAATGGGCCAAATAATTAAGCAATCCATTTGCAAAACACCTAGAAGATAATAAGGTGATAAGTAAGAGTCAGCATGGATTTGTCAAGAACAAATTGTGTCAAACCAACCTAATAGCTTTCTTTGACATGGTAACAAGCCTTGTGGATCGGGGTAAGTGGTAGATGTGGTATATCTTGACTTTAATAAGGTGTCTGACACGGTCTTGCATGGTCTCCTGATAAACAAACTAGGAAAATACAACCTAGATGGAGCTACTATAAGATGGGTGCAAAACTGACTGGAAAACCGTTCCCAGAAAATAGTGATCAGTAGTTGACAGTTAAGCTGGAAGGGCATATCAAGTGGGGTCCTGCAGGGATCTGTCCTAGGTCTGGTTCTAGTCAATATCTTCATCAATGATTTAGATAATGGCATAGAGAGAACATTTATAAAGGTTGTGGACGATACCAAGCTGGGAGAGGTTACAAGTCCTTGGGAGGATAGGATTAAAATGTAAAACGATCTGGACAAACTGGAGAAATGGTCTGAAATAAATAGGATAAATTCAATAAGGACAAATGTAAAGTAGTCCACTTAGGAAGGAACAATCTGTTTCATGCATACAAAATGAGAAATGACTGCGTAGGAAGGAGTACTGCAAAAAAGTGATCTCTGGGGGTCATAGTGGATCACGCGCTAAATATGAGTCAGCAGTGTAACACTGTTGCAAGAAAAATATCATTTTAGGAAGTACTAGCAGGAGCGCTGTAAGCAAGATACGAGAAGTAATTCTTCCGCTCTACTCTGTGCTGATACGGCCTCAACTGCAGTATTGTGTCCAGTTCTGGGCACCACATTTCAGGAAAGATGTGGACAAATTGGAGTAAGTCCAGAAGAGAGCGACAACAATGATTAAAGGTCTAGAAAACATGACCTATGACGAAAGATTGAAAGAATTGGGTTTGTTTAGTCTGGATAAGAAAAGACTGAGGGGGGACATGATAATAGTTTTCAAATACATATAAGGCTGTTACAAGGAGGTTGAAACTATTGACGGCTCCCCACTGACTTCAGGTCCAGTTGTGGAGGAGACTGTCCCCCTACAGCCTGTTATTCAGGGACACCAAGAAACAATACAATTCGGTGTGGTCCATTCCTGCATTTTCCCCTGATCCTTGGTACCTCCTGGATGACCATTCGTGATCCCCTCATTCACAGGTGAGAACAGGTCACTTGCCCATCAGAATTTTGCTTATGCATGGCCAGGGACCAGAAAGTGTTGCACCCAGACCCAAACAGTTCAGGTAGGTGTAGTTGCCTGTATTGAAACACCTGCTGAGGGAACTATGGAACTTCCCCCCGGGTACTGTGACTTCACTGACATTTTTTAGAAGACAGAAAGCCACCACCCCACATCAGGACTAGGATTCCCCCATAGAACTCCAGCCGGTGGTGAAGATACCATCTGGGCAGATATTCGCAATGTCAGAACCTGAACTGGCTGCGTTGTGAGAATATCTGCAAGAGAACCTAACGGGGGGTGATTCATCTGCAAGTTGACTTAGCACTGGCTGGTGAAGTTCTTTTCATAAAAAAAAAGAAGGATGGGAACCTCCGTCTCTGTGTCGATTACAGAACCCTAAATCAGATAATAATCTGGAGCCGTTACCCACTACCGCTAATCCCCGAGTTGTTGGACTGTGTGGGGGCTGCCCGCGTATTCACTAAACTGGATCTCTGGGAGTGTACAATCTTAGCTGTATCCAGGAGGGCGACCAATAGACGACTGCCTTTTGGACCTGCTATGGCCACTTTGAATATTTGATTATGCCATTCCAACTGCGTAATGCCCCAGCAACATACCAACACTTCATTAACAATGTGCTACAAGACCTAATGGACCAGTTTGTGGTGATATACTTATATGGTATGTTGATCTTCTCAGATGATCTGGACCAACACACCACTCACATTGATAAGTGCTGGAGAGACTATGACAACACTCCCTACGGTAAACTTGAGAAGTGCGCATTCAATCAGACCTCAACCAAGTTCCTGGGTTTCCTCCTGACTCCAGAAGGAATCAAGATGCATCCACACAAGGTCCAGGCTGTCCACGAGTGGGCAGTTCCCTGCAATGTGCACGGCCTACAGGTTTTTAGACTTCACAGACTTTTACTGGGAGTTCATTTCGAATGTTTCAAAACAAGCCGAGCCCCTCACTGCCCGACTCTGGAAAAATGCCCAGTTCCACTAGTCACCTGAGGCCCAGCATGCATTCGAGCAGCTAAAGGTTGCCTTCACCGCTGCTCCAGTACTGGCCCAACCAGCCATGCTGAAAGTTTTTATTGTGGAAGCTGATGCCTCTAGCAGAGCAATCAGGACAGTCCTCTGCCAGAGGCATGCACCCAAGGAAATACTGCACCCCATCGCCGGCGACTCAAGGAAGCTTACCCCTGCTGAGCAAACTATGAGCTCTTGGACAAGGAGCTCTCGGCAATTAAGACAATCTTTGAAGAGTGGCGACACTACTTGGATGGGGCCCATCATCCGGCCCAAGTGTTTATCAATCACAAGAACCTGGAGTACCTGCACAGGGCCAAAGTCCTAAACCAATGACAGCTCTCAGCTCAACTTTAACTTGACCTACTACCCTGGAACTAGAAATGGCAAGGTCAATGCCTTGTCCCATAGATACAGCACCAACCCACGAGGCCCCAGTCTGGAACCAGCCCACATTCTCAAGTCCCATAATTTCTCCAATGTGACTCACCACTAGGGCCTGCTCACACTCATCTGCTCTACCTCTGCCTCTGGAATTCCACCCAACAAGTGTTGGCCACTATTGATCAAGAACCACAAAAGGCCCTTTGGGAGGGGATCGCGTTAGTAAGGGACTGCATTTATGTTTCCCCAGTATCCACAAGACTGGCAGCTCACCAACTATGCCATGACTCCATCCTGGCAGGACATTTAGGTCAAAATAAAGCCTGATGATTAACGTCCTGGTTCTTCTGGTAGCCCCCAAAATGCCCCTCAATAGAGACCTTTTTTGCTTCCTGCCAGGTGTGTACCTGCACCAAGATCCCATGCCAGAAACCCTGTGGTCTCCTCCAACCTGTGGACATCCCATCTTGGCCTTGGGAAGCCATTTCCTTGCACTTTGTGGTGGAACTACCCTAATCCAGTGGTTTCACAACCATTCTGACACTGGTAGATCGCTTTTCTAAAATGGTCCACTTCATTCCATGCATGGGTTTACCCTCCACAGGGAAAACTGCCCAGCTCTGGATAAACAATATAGTCTGTCTTCCCGGCCTCCCAGGTTACATCACCTCTGATGGGAGGTGTCTATTAGGAGTCGACGTGCACCTGTCCTCTGCCTACCATCCTCAATCAAATGGCTAAACCAGGGGTAGGCAACCTATGGCATGCATGCCAAAGGTGCCACGCGAGCTGATTTTCAGTGGCACTCACACTGCCCGGGTCCTGGCCACCAGTCCGGGGGGCTCTGCATTTTAATGTAATTTTAAATTAAGCTTCTTAAACATTTTAAAAACCGTATTTACTTTATATACAACAATAGTTTAGTTATATATTATAGACTTATAGAAAGAGACCTTCTAAAAACGTTAAAATGTATTGCTGGCACGCGAAACCTTAAATTAGAGTGAATAAATGAAGACTCGGCACACCACTTCTGAAAGGTTGCCGACCCCTGGGCTAAATGGAAAGAATCAACCAGATCCTAGAACAATACTTACAATGCTACATCAACTATCAGCAGGATGACTGAGCTTCATTCTTACCGTAAGCCAAATTCTCGTATAATAATGCAGACCACACATTGCCAGACCACATCTCCTTGTTTATCTTTATCACCTATGGGCATTACCCCCAATTTCACCCACAACTACCCACATCCTCCCCCAACCATTGGCCTCAGACCTAGTAGAACACATCCATCACATCCAAGAGGAGATGAAGGGACACCATGAAAAGGTGAAGGAGGAGTACAAAAGGCACATGGACAAGTAAAGACAACAGGGCCCCGCCTACTCTCTAGGACAAAAGGCATGGCTTTCTACAGAACACCTCCACACGGACAGAACCTCTCAGACACTAGACTATCAGTTTCTTGGCCCAAACAGATTCGGTGACAAATCAACCCGGTCACCTTCAAGCTCTAGCTCCCTCAATCCCGTAGAGTTCCATATCTCGCTTACTAAAACCCTACACTGAGAACACATTCCCCCATACAGCCCAATCACCGAAAGTCAGGAGGAACACACTGTGCACATTCTGGTACCTGGTGAATGGGAAGGTTACGGCCCAGAGGAACGCACTGGAAAGCCAGCTGAAAACATTCACACTCCTGGCCTGGTTCCGGCCTTATAGGACCCACGTCACTCAGAGGGCACCCCTAGGAGAGGGGTGGTGTTAGGACCCTGGGGTCTCAAACCCTGGTCCACAGAAAGAGCCATACTCCAATGCTCTGCCTGGCAGCCTGCTGATAGTGGTTTACCTGGAACCCATGGAGCCCATCCTGAGGGTGAGGCTCTGCCCTTGAGGTCCAATTGAGAGAGCAGCTGATCGGCCTGCTGGCCCAACTTCAGCCAGGAGCAGGGAACTGGTTGAACAGATAGGCCGCACCCAGCTCTGGACTGTGGGCTTCCTGCCCCTGCTGCTTGATTTCCTGGCCTCCTGACCCAGCTTGACTCCTGGCATCTGACTTGTGGTTCCTGGCCTCCACTTGGTTTCCTGCTTCTGACTTTCTGGTATCCTGACCCGGCCTGGCTGTGGCTCCTGACTGGTTCTCCAGTTTGTCTCCTGCTCCTGATCTCCCAGTATCCTGACCCAGCTGACTCCTGTTTTGTGACTGTGGATTCTGGCTCTGACTACTAGGTCTGGCTGCCCATGACCCAGCTGTGACAAGCTCCCTCCTAGCCAGGCCTTCCTGATCAGTTCCCGGGACAGGAGAACGGGGAAAGGGCAAAACTTCTTACCCTGAATCTGCTGCCTGGGTTTCTGGTTTGACTAGCGTTGCCAGCCGGGGCAACTTGTAGCTGGGAAGGAGAGATTTTTCCTTGTGTCCGGCCAAGCACAAACACATTCTCTCTCTGTTTCTGCCTCTGGGCTCCAGCGCTCGTCCTCGTTTCTGGTTCAATTCTGAAGAACTGCATGTCACGCCGGTTCACTCTGGGCTAACCAGGAAGGGGTTAACTCCCAGCCCTTTTCGCTGCTCTGCCTCCTTATGAGGAACAGACCTTGTAGAGCCGCAGGAAGGTTCGTTCTTCCCTCGGCAGATCTCGGGGAATGAAAAGTCTGTGTTCCAGATATTAAATTACTCATAAAATATTTGGCCTGTCCCTGAGGCAGCTCAGCAGCCCTCCCAGCCCCCGCCGACCCCTCCAACAGCCTGCCGATGTGCATCTGTATGTCACCTCCTGCTACAAGGTCAATCTCTCCCATTTAAAGCAGCAACATTAGAAAGCAAACCAGATTTCAGCCGGAATTAGCGTCAAATGGAGCATTCAGGGGAGCGCAGCGCGGGAGGGAAATCCTATCCGGGGTGGGGATGCCCCTGCCTTCATGCAACAACTGCCCCCAGACAGGCCAGCACCCTGCCAGGGCACCCGGGCTGGATGGGGGTGGGGAACACCAGCCCCTGCCTTGGCGCACGGGGATGATGCTGAGGGCCAGGGCTGGGAAATGATTCTGTCCCCTCTGAGCGTGTCGTGCCGGGCACGTGCAGGGTGTCTGGGTAGGTGAGTTTGCTCCGGTGCCCCACTGCGGCCCCACTAGCCCCTTCCCAAGCAGCCTGCCCAGGGGAACCGGCCTTTGGTGCATTTTGTTCTCCCACTGTCAGGCCAGTTGGACTGGCAGGGCCATCTGTGCCCTAGAATCCGCCAGGACTGGCAGGGAGGGGTGGCTGATCTCCCTGGGCCCAGGTTACCATGGGGACGACCAGAGACTGGTGAGTTGGCCTGTGTTCAGCTCCAGGCAGAGCTAACCAGCATTCCTTGCTGTCAGCCCCAGCTCCTTCTGCTCTGTTTCTTGCTTGGCCTCCAATCCGTGAGCAGGCGGCTCTTCCCTTTAGAGGAGCAGCGTCTCCTCTCTGCCCCAGAGAGGGGATCTGCAGCGCAGAGTCACCTGGTCCCCTCCTGCCCAGGCCTGCCGCTCTCTGCAGGGCGGGCTGGGGGGCACAGGCCATTAGACCTAGTGAGGATTCCTGGGATCCAAGCAATGGCACCCGATTGCAGACCCACGTTCCCAGGGCAGAGTTCCACAACACTCATCCATAGCTCCTTTGGGGCTGCCTTCAGTGAGCTCAGAGACAGCCTGTGTGGGCACTGAGGGGGACAGGCTCAAACCCTGCAGAGACCCCTGGGCACTATAAGGAGATACTCCACGGTGGACCCCTATATGCACCTGTTTACAGAACGGCTGCAGCATGTACGTGAATCCTCGCTGGAATCCCAGATAGCCTGCACCAGGCCTCATTTTGGAAACCACCCATCAGCATTCTCCAGGCCCCAGAACCCCAGGGGTCCAGGCGTGTCTGTGCTGTACATGCAGTGGGAGGATGGTCTGGTGCAGGGGACTGGGAATCAGAATTCCCAGCCCTAACACTGCCTCATGACTAGGCAACCTGGGGTGAGTTGCCACCCCTCTTTTTGCCTCTGTTTTCCCATCTGCAAAAGGGGCAAATCATATTTAAGGTCCCAGTCTCACAGCTGAGTTCTGTATAAATGGGTTGAGCTCTTCAGAGAATGTTGAAATCCATGTTATTATCTTGCCCTGCTCGCTGGAGAAGATATTCATGGGACTTCCTGTGATGTCAGCGGAGGCGAGACTGGACTCACACCATGAGACAGACACAGAACCAACGAGAGCACCAGGCTTCCCATCTTGTCACATGTGGAGTGTGAGAGTCAGGTGACGTTAGTCTAAAGGTGGGATGCCTGACCCTTGGGCAAGCCTAGCTCTCCTGCTGCCAGTCCCTCCTGGCTATTGGGGCTGTTATGGAATCCTATGAGTCTCTCTGTCTCCTCTAGGGCTGCTCCCTGCCCCATGCTGCTTCCCAGCCCTCAAAGCAGCTGTTCCCATGGGCTATTTCTAATTATTTGAAGACATGGAAGATAAAGGGATCCACTTCCTAACTAAGCAGGGTCCGCTCGCTCAACGGTCCTCCAGTGCTCTCGAAGGCAGTATGGTTATCTGCTCTGAATGCCTGCCAGCTTCCCTGCGAGAATCATCTTCAATTCTGACCCCATGAAAACAGGCTGGAAAAGACCCCATGGAAGACCTAAAACACAACAGCTGGACGGTATCAAGGGGCACCTGTTCCTCACAGGTATCCCGCCTCGTAACACACCAGTTTTCACTCAGGACAGAACATCATGATGTTCAGAGCCCTCTACACTATGCCAGCATGATGAGAACTAACCTGAAGACACAAATATCAACCTTCAGCTTTTTTTTTTTAAGCATATTTCTAGAACCAGATTCACCACTATGATCTGGCTGCGTTTGGCCACCCTAGAGCAGCACAAGGCAGCCAGCGCATATGAGTCGGAGCTGGGTTTATAGCTGCTTTGCTTGACCATAGCAGCGCAAAGTTTCTGAGCCTGTGGGTCACACCTGAGTCACGCTTTCAGGCTTTTCTCTGTAACCTGGAGGCCTAGAGGCTTCCCCCATGTTAAAAAAATGCGCACTGAGTATCACCGCATCACAGGACTCCAGGAGGTGGATCTTTTAAAAAAGCACCCACTATGAGACACATGATCGAGCCTGAGAGGTAAGGTGCAAAATGCAGCTCAGCCTTA
Organism: Chelydra serpentina; assembly: GCA_037349315.1. Lineage (NCBI taxonomy): Eukaryota > Metazoa > Chordata > Testudines > Chelydridae > Chelydra > Chelydra serpentina. Next base: position 2,907,845 of record JBAIAC010000047.1, read on the forward strand.
ACTAGGGAGCCACAACTGGCACCTTCGCACTGTCTGTCCCATTGATGGGTTGAATGCCAAGTCTGTCAATTCCCCAGAATTTTGTCCGGAAGGCAGCAGCATTTGCCCGCAGTTGTGCAACCTCATGTCGTGCTGTCACTAAGCCTCTGACAGCTGGGACAAAGCTCTGACCTTGTCTCTGTGGGGCGCGCGCTTCCTGGCGGATTTTGCTAGCCTCAGAGGCTCACTGTGACCCTCCACGTAGCCCTTCTCTCTGTAGAAGCAAGGGTCACAGCCTACTGAGCCATTTTCATCATAAGCCAGCAAGGGAGGTCAGGAGAAGCGACCCCCCTTGCACAGTCGCTGTTGTCTCCCAATCTCAAGACAGTTCAAGTAGTGATTAATCAGGGAGAGAGGGGGACAGTTCAAGCAGTGATTAATCAGGGAGGGGAAGGGGGGGAGCCTGGCCCCACCCTTTACTCCGGGCTCCAGCCCAGGGACCCTAATAGTATCAGCTATGGTAGCTGACTTTTTGGAAACAGGATGCATATGATTCCCTGGGCTACTTCCCTACAGCAGCCCCCACTTCCTGAATATCTACTGCACCCTTACCTCAGGGCCTCCTTCCTTCTGCTTGTTATGGTTTGTAGTGCTCAGTTTCTCCAACAGCGCGGCTTCCTCCTACAGCTCCTGACATGCATGCCCACCTGACTAACTGGGAGGCTTTTAACTAGTTTCAGCCAGTCCCTGATTGGCTTCAGGTGTCCCAATCAACTTAGCTGTCTTCCCTGCCTTCTGGAAAGATGTTAAATGGCCCCGGGTGTCTTAATTGACCTGGAGCAGCTGCCATTTGCTTATCCTGCTAACAGGGATTTGTTTAGCCTGTGGCTAATATATCTGTCTCCCATTACTTTACTATAGCCATCTGGCCTTGCCCCATCACACAGCCAAAAGCTGGGACTAGACAACAGGGGATGGATCACTCAATAATTCCCCTGTTCTAGTCACTCCCTCTGAAGCGTCTGGCATTGGCCACTGTCAGAAAACAGGACACTGGGCTAGATGGACTATTGGCCGTACTGGGCCAGACCATTCTTATGTGTTTTCCTGCCACATGGAATCGTTGTGGCATCTACTGAGGAGGCAGCCAGGTTCTCTCTGCTCCCTCTGCTGGATCCCAGTCTGCAAGGAACTGTTAGGAGAAGGTGGCAGCAGGCTCCCTCATGCTCCCAAGAAGCTGCACCCAGCCCACCACCAGGCACCGCAGTCTCCACCCTGACTAGTAGCTCCAGCAACACTCCCCAGGCCCCCGACCTCCCAGGGACCCGGCAAATATCCAGCAACTCTTGGCATCCACCACTCCCAGTTATGCCAACACAGACCTCTCCAGTGCCCTACCATGAGAGTCCCCATCCCCCACTCTCCCATCCACCCAGCTGCAAGCCAGATTCCGTCCCAACACCTACACATCCACCCAGCACAACCAACCTCCAACACCCATGCATCTTCTCCAGCCACCCTCCCAGCACAACCAGATTACAGCACCTTCCTACCTAGCCAGTCACACCCATGGCTGCCAAACTTTGTGTAAACTGTGTGAGAGGAGCCCACAGACAGGGTCTTTGTCCATGACTAGGGCTTCTAGGGCTTCAGTAATACAAATAAATAAAAAATAAAAATAAAATAATAAACAATAATAATAACAACAATACCCTTGTCACTCACCACAACCAAACCTTGCTCTTTTATAGATGGTAGGTATTGGGTTTATCACTTTGCCCCCTGCTGCTACAAACATTCTCAGGGCTGCTGACAGGACCCGGTGAGTGTAATGCATTAGTTGGGAGATCTGAAAGGTGCCCAGCACGGCATTTGTGTACAATGTGTCTTCACATGCACGTCTTTGTTTGCACGTGTGTATCTGTAGGGATCTCTGTGCGTGAGCATGTATTTGCATACACGAGTGGGTTTGTGTCGTTGCACAAGTGCATATATTCATGTGTATGAGCAAGTGTGTGTGTGTAAGGGACCAGGGCATAGGCGATCTGGCCTAGTGGTGGTTGCTGAGCAAGGGTCAGAGGAATTGCACGACCCGGGTCTGGTAAGTATGAGGCAGGGTCAGAGTCAGGCCAGGGTCAGAGACCAGAGGCAGTACCAGGCTGGAATCAGGCTCAATCTGGCCAGATTGGAGACTGGAGATCAGAGTGAGTACCAGGCTGGGGTCAGGGTCAGGAGATAAGGTGAAGTCTGGAATCACAGTAGGCCAAAGTCTGTGTGGTTGCCCTAGGCCAACCCGTGGGTTAAATAGGGTGCTTGGCCAATCAGAGGGCTGCAGGGCACTGTCACTCAGGCTCCCTAGGGTGGTACTTCCTGTGGTACCTACTCTGCACATGCTCCCTAAGTGTGGCTCTGTGTGGCACTCAGGGTGACCAGACAGCAAATGTGAAAAATCGCGACAGGGGGTGGGGGGGTAGTAGGAGCCTATATAAGAAAAAGACCCAAAAATCAGGACTGTCCCTATAAAATTGGGACATCTGGTCACCCTAGTGGCACTGTGGGAATCTAGGGTCTAGTCTGCAGACCCTCATTGTCTATGCCAGTGCGTGTGTGTGTGTGTGTGTGTGTGTGACACCCCCTAGAAGGGTGTGCTAAAGGGCCCCCTCTGTGCCCAGCCTCCTGAGGATCCCAGTCTGTGACAGCCCATCTCTTATGCTTCAGAGTCAACCTAGAGAAATACAGGCACTGGAAACACAAACTGGCTTAGCCAGACCCAACCTCCTGCTGGGACAATCCTGATGGGAATTTCCCACTGCACATCAGCTGCGTCTGTGGGTCATTTGGATCCCGTGAGCCCATGGGTTTTCCCAGACGCAGCTGTCTTGGGGCACTCAGCCCTATGGCACTTGGCCCCTTTGGCTCTGCTCTCCCTGCACACCCAGGGAGGGAGGCCTGGCCCTGCTTGTGGCCTGGCCCCATGCACAGGGGCAGCACACGTTTCGGGGAGGACTGTTTGACGTCTCTCGGCTGCCGCCCCTATTGTGCCGTTTGTTTTCGCATCCCTGTTAATCAGGGGACTGTCTGCTCTTTAGAAGCTGGAATACAAAGAGCAAAATGTCGCAGCAGGGGACGGGCCATGCTCAGGCAGGGAAAAACAGAACAGACCCTTTTTCCCAAGCTTTGCCACTAGATGTCACAGGGAAAGCAATGCTCCGTGCGCTGCCCGGCGCTCAGGCCTGCCAGTCCCCGACTCCCATGGCGTGCGCGCGTCCGAGACAAACGGCCCGCTTCAAGGCTCAGGGATCCCACGCAGCGGGCTCTCCTCTTTTCCCAGGGGCCAGCGCCCGGGCGGTGATGGAGATTCACTGTCCTTCACTCTGCTGCTTCCCGCCCTCCGTCCAGAACGCTTTGTCTGGCTGGGGAGCCCTGGTAAAAGCAGTGCCTGGGATTCAGGGTTCAATGAACATTGAAATGCAACTGAAACCTTTTTCCCAGAGCCAGGCTAAGCCGCCCCGCTCAGCCGCTCTCCCAGGCGGGAGCTGCGCGTCACCCTTTCTCAAAGGGGCAATTCCGTCACCCCGGGGCCCTCGGCACCTACAGCAATATGGTTCCCTTAAACAAGTCGAACAAACAAGGCCTTTATAGGCGCATTCTTTTCTTGTGGCGTGGAAGGGGGAGAGACGGCGAGAGAATTCGGAGGCGTCCTACAGCAGCGGCGAAGCATACAAAGGGCTGAAATGAAAGGGCATCGAGCAAATCCTCTTAGAGGCCTTGACTGTATGTGTATTCTTATCCCTGCCCCATCTGCTGGGAGAGATTCCCCAGGCCGAGGGGGCTAGGGGCTGCCACTCCTCCCGCGCCGCTAAAACAAGAAAAACGCATTCAGGGAATGAAAATGGGATGAAAAGGAAGAAAGGCTGCGCCACACTGGCCTGGAGATCCTGGCGGTAAATATAGCTCTGCGGACAGCTGTGGCAGGAGAAGGAGGGGGCACGAAAGCCTTGGTTACTGGGAGGGAATCCCACAGTCCGGGGAGGGGGGACGGGGAGGGGAGCTGCGCGGCTCTCTTAGCCCAGTTCCCAGTGTCCACAGCTCCGCCGCAGGAGGTGGGGAAGCGGAGGGGGAGATTTTGGAATTGTTTCTGCACATTCTCCGACCATGGAGGGATAGACTGGAACGCAAAACTGTGCGACCCTCACTCCCCAGACACAAACGGAGAAGAACTGATGGGTGGTGGCGCAAGGAAACCCAGTGAAATGCCCAGTCTGAGTCAGGGCTCTGTCCTGGGCCACCCTTACTGAGCAGTCTCTGCACTGGGCCTGGCTGCGCGGTGGGGGGAACGTTTGCAAAAGCACCTCAGTGACTTACGAGACCGAGGGTGGGATTCTCACAAGCGAGTAGGGAAGTGAGGCGCCCAATTCCCATTGAAAACCAATGGGGTTTAGGCTCCTAAGTGCCTGAGTCATTTTGGAATCTGGGGCTTAGGCCACGGGGCTTTGTCTAGCTTTACTCAAGTAACTGTTTGGGTTGGGAGTGATTTTTCTCATTTATCCCGGTATAGGGAGGATGTGGCTGCACTGGGCTAAAGTGGCCTTATCCCAGGACAGTCCTTCTCCTTTCTGGATGGGAAAAACACTTTACCCAGGTGTAATCACGTCCGCACCAGGGGGTTGTAGCGCTTCAGCTCTGCCAAGATATGGAAAAGTGGGACAGCCGCCGATAGGGTGACCAGACAGCAAGTGTGAAAAATCAGGACAGGGGTGGGGAGTAATAGGCGCCTATATAAGAAAAAGACCCAAAAAACGGGACTCTCCCTATAAAATCGGGACATCTGGCCACCCTGGCCACCAATTCCAGGCCAGTTATGGGGTGCTTTGGAAAAGATCCCCCGGGGTGAGTCTGTGGGGAGGCACAGTGCAGATTTTTATCTGTCGGGGGAAAGACAATTACTGGAGCCTGAGGCAGGTCCCAGCCCAGCTCCCACTGAAGCCAACCCTGAGAGGAGGTGTGGGGGGCTGGCTAGTCTGGAATAACTGTACATTTTGCATGAGGGCATTAGAACTTTTTCTTCAGCAATTGTTTGAGCATTCACCAGCGTCTGCAAATCCACCAGCTTGGAGCTGTTCAATAGCTTCTTGGATCCTGTTCAAAGTAATATCGGCCCCTGGCCTCAGCTTCTCCCTCTCGCCCCAGCAGTGGGGAGGGGGCTCAGCAGAGAGCTGCTTGCCGCTCACAGACTTTTTCGTCTCATTTCCTTCTCTGCACTTCTGGCAGTTCCCTCGTGCTCTCGAATTTGTTCTAACATGTTAGTGATTTTCCCCTTTGATTGGGTTCCAAATGCCCTGCATGTTCCAAGAACATATCTGGACCTTAATAAAAAGTAATGTCTCTCCATTAGACCCACCTCCAACTGGGGAGCCAGCAATGGATTTTCCCCAGAACTATAAACTTTAACGCCATAAAAATTGACCAACTTAATCATTAGCAGTATTTTTAAACCGATCCAGTGCACACTGAGGAGCTGTTCCCAAGTCCTTGCATGTCAGCTGGGCATCTCGTTAGCCTTTAGCACAAAAAATTAGGCCTTCCACCATGGCTTTGTAAAGCAACTTGAAGCTTACATATGGATGAGGTGATCTTTGGCCCAAGCCGACTGGGGGTCATTGTGATCCATAGTAGTTTACCGATGAGCAGCAGAAGGCAAATGCCACCTATATGCTGCCAACGAGCTGATTGCAATATCTAAGCAGCTCATGCGCATTAATGGATAGATCGCCCCACCAAGCCCTGTGAGGGAGGAATGGATCATCCCCACTTTATAACCAGGGAACTGAGTGGAATTCCCAAAGCCTCTCCTGAGAGCAGAGTTAGGCCAATGCTGAGCAATGCAGAACCCCCTTCCGCCCCTGCCCAGCAATTCACCCCACAGTGATCCTGCTGCTATTGCTGGGAATGCTGTCCAGGCCTCCTGAGACCCAGCTCAGGCTCAGTCAGGCTTTGTGTAGGACTGAGGGTAATATTGAAAGTAACTGGCCATGTCTGTGGTTGGGCTCCTTACCGGGGTGAAGCCGGCACACCCTCTGTAGCGCTAGAGAGAAATCGGGAGGAGACGTAATGGTCTTGCTGTTCTGTGCACCGTGGAATTTTTTATTTACCGCAGCTAAAGCGGCTTCTGTCTCTTTCTAGCGGTGGCACCAGCCTGATATAGGGTCTTTCCTGGCCAGTGGGGCCACAGCACCAGCTGCCCTTGGAGTTCAGAGCTTGTTCTGTGTGGCTGGAATGTCTAATGAATGAAACCAGGCTGGGCTGCTCAAATGGCGGGGATGGGAGGAATGGAGGGAGGGGGAAGCTGCCGGAAAGGGAAAGACGCTGCTGGTGGAGCAGAGGGCATCCGGATAGAATACAGAAAGGCAAAAGCAGTGGTGAGGGTGTCAGGCAGACAGACGAGAGTGTGAATGGTGTCAGCAGCCCCCGGGGATGGCAGCAGGAACTAAGCTGTCATCTCTTGCAGAGGGCTGGCCCCCAAGCCAGCAGCGCTGGGGGAAGTCAGGGCTGTGCTGTCCTGGCTGGCAGCTTCCCGTCAGATTCTGCTCTAGATTTCAGAGCGCGCTGCTGAGGGAGGGGTCAGTGGTGCCTGGGCATGAAGGGGCTGCAGCCAGGGAGCGTTCCTGCCCACCTGAGGGCGAGATGCAGCCGCAGCCGGCACCGCCAGAGCCCTGCGCTCATGGGTGGATGGTGACAGAGTGGGGCTGTTTGGTGCATTCATTGCTCAGGGGATAGGGCTGTTTTTATTGAGTGCAGAAGTGGCTCATGGGCTGATCCTTGTGTCATGTTGGGGGATGAACGGACACCCTGTCTCCCACGGAGATCTCCGGGGCATGACTCGGCAAGGCATAGAATCATAGAATAGAATAGAATCATAGAATCTCAGGGTTGGAAGGGACCTCAGGAGGTCATCTAGTCCAACCCCCTGCTCAAAGCAGGACCAACCCCAACTAGATCATCCCAACCAGAGCTTTGTCAAGCCTGACCTTAAAAACCTCTAAGGAAGGAGATTCCACCACCTCCCTAGGTAACCCATTCCAGTGCTTCACCACCCTACTAGTGAAAATGTTTTTCCTAATATCCAACCTAAACCTCCCCCTCTGCAACTTGAGACCATTACTCCTTGTTCTCTCATCTTCTACCACGGAGAACAGTCTAGATCCATCCTCTTTGGAACCCCCTTTTAGGTAGTTGAAAGCAGCTATCAAATCCCCCCTCACTCTTCTCTTCTGCAGGCTAAACAATCCCAGTTCCCTCAGCCTCTCCTCATAAGTCATGTGCTCCAGCTCCCTAATCATTTTTGTTGCCCTCCGTTGGACTCTTTCCAATTTATCCACATCCTTTTTGTAGTGTGGGGCCCAAAACTGGACACAGTACTCCAAATGAGGCCTCACCAGTGCCGAATAGAGGGGAATAATCACGTCCCTCGATCTGCTGGAAATGCCCCTACTTATACAGCCCAAAATGCCGTTAGCCTTCTTGGCAACAAGGGCACACTGTTGACTCATATTCAGCTTTTCGTCCACTGTAACCCCTAGGTCCTTTTCTGCAGAACTGCTGCCCAGCCATTCGGTCCCTAGTCTGTAGCAGTGCATGGGATTCTTCCGTCCTAAGTGCAGGACTCTGCACTTGTCCTTGTTGAACCTCATCAGATTTCTTTTGGCCCAATCCTCTAATTTGTCTAGGTCCCTCTGTATCCTATCCCTACCCTCCAGCGTATCAACCACTCCTCCCAGTTTAGTGTCATCTGCAAACTTGCTAAGGGTGCAGTCCACACCATCCTCCAGGTCGTTGATGAAGATATTGAACAAAACCGGCCCCAGCACCGACCCTTGGGGCACTCCACTTGATACCGGCTGCCAACTAGACATGGAGCCATTGATCACTACCCGTTGAGCACGACCATCCAGCCAGTTTTCTATCCACCTTACCGTCCATTCATCCAGCCCATACTTCTTTAACTTGCTGGCAAGAACACTGTGGGAGACTGTATCAAAAGCTTTGCTAAAGTTAAGAAATAGCACATCCACTGCTTTCCCCTCATCCACAGAGCCAGTTATCCCATCATAGAAGGCAATTAGGTTAGTCAGGCATGACTTGCCCTTGGTGAATCCATGCTGACTGTTCCTGATCAGGCACAGGGCAGGGCGGATCCCGGAGGGGGACAGGGTTCCCAGGCAGGGGTCAGCTGAGAGGGACTGGGCAAATATAGAGTTGCCAGCTGAGAGATGCCCTTAGCTCTTACCGTGCACGAGCTGTGGCCCAGAGGGGAGTGCTGCATTTTCCACCTTGCAGCAACGCGAGGACTCAGCAGTGCGGCACCTCCTGCTGGTCATCTTGGGAATTAGCTCTCCAGCACTCAGAGCACCTCCTGGGGGCCAGTGTCTCGCCTGACTTGGGCCCCCGTGTCCCTCCTGGACCCCACTACCCCTTTTCCTTGGGGGTGCTGCCCCCTGCAGTACCCCCACACTCTGGGTCTCCCCTCGCAGGGGAACCCTCAACCCTCTAAACCCACCTTGCCTCAGTGGCTACTGCCAGTCACCATCTAGCCCCCACTCACTGGGGCAGACTGTAAACCACTCATCACTGGCAAGGGGGTTTGGACCAGCTGCCTCTGCCTAACCCCGGACTGTACCTCTGCAGCCCCAGTACCTTCTTTAGGCCTTGCACAAGGCCTGCAGAGTTGCCAGGCTGGGGCTCCCCAGCTCCTCTTGCCTTTCCCCAGTACCTCTGGTACTCTGCTCCCAGGCAGCCAGGCCCTTCTCTCTCCAGAGCTAGAGAGAGACTCCTCCAACTGCTGGCTCACAGCCCTTTTATAGGGCCAGCTGTGGTCTGATTGGGGCATGGCCCCAGCTGTGGCTGCTTCCCCAATCAGCCTTTGACAGCTGCAGCCCTCTCCAGGGCTGCTTTTAACCCCCTGTTCTTCAGGAGTGGGGCAGCTGCCCCGCTAAACACCTGCATGTGGTAAGATCTGTGCACACACCAGTCTCCTCTGGGAGGCTGCTCCAAACCAGGGCTGTCCACCCAGACAGCTCCGGGCCCTGGTTGCCCAAGTCTCACCATTGCAGTAGACAACACCCCAGTTCCCACAGAGCAAGCTGTTTTGTACAAACACTGCTGTGTTCCCATGGATGGAGAGGTGGCCTCAGAGGTAAGCTCAGACCAGCTCATCAAGGTTTTTAAAGATGAGGATCAGAACTTTGGATTGGACCCAGTATTCAGGGCAGGCATTACAGTATCTGGATCTCTGGGGGGGGCGTTCTGCTACAGTTTGAACCTGATGGAGTTACTCTTTATGGCCTTCACCACTATTCCCAGGTAGACTGAGTTGCATTGGTTAAGCCTGGATGCCCTGACTGCACAGATCCCTGTGGCCAAGTCAGGATGGAGCCTGTCCTGGATGGAAGAACAACTTCTGTCAGCTAGTTCTGTCTGGGAACCTCGTCATAGTGAAGAACGTCCCAGAAGGGCCCCAAGGCTACAGCCGGAGAACAGACCCCTCAACTGGGGATGAGGAAGTGGATCGGGCTAGTTCTCTCCACTAACATCTCTTCCTCCTGGGCCAGGTTTAGCTTCAGCCAGTTGTTTTCAGTCAACCACTCTCCTCCGTGCTACGGCTGCCCTGGGACATCGGGGAGGTGGTACAGTCAGCATTACCCCTGCGATGACGCCTCTCAGTGCCCACTTGGATCAGTTCGGGGACAGCTCTGAGCCTTGAGGAGCTCCACAAGTCAGGACTCAGAGTCATTCCTCTGGTGTTATTGTGAGAGGAAAGATCTGATCGAGCTCAATGCACTTCCTCCTGCCCCTGCCAAGCCTTCCAGACAACTCATGTTTGATTACCAAATCCACAAGAGATCCAGGGGCATAGGCGCCGACTTCGTGGGTGCTCCGGAGCTGGAGCACCCACAGGGAAAAATTGGTGGGTGCTCCGCACCCACCGGCAGCTCCCCGCCATCCCCGGGACCCGCGGCCAGCTCCCCGCCAACCCCGGGGCCCGCCGCCATCTTACCTTAGCACCGGGAGACGTTGCGGGGCCCCGCCCCCGACGCCGACACAACGTCGCCCAGCGTCGGGGGCGGGGCCCGGCGTCGGGGGCGGGGCCCCGCCCCCGACGCTGGGCGTGAGCTCCCACCGGCGCCACAGAAAGTCGGCGCCTGTGTCCAGGGGTATATGTACTGCATCTACCAGGACAGCATGTACAGCAATCAGGCACTGCAGTCTGTGCATACACAGCTACCAGCTGAGAGCAAGGTGCCGCGCACACATACAGGGCCTGGAATTTTTGCAGTCCCAACAAATCTAGGCGCACCTGAAATGAGGCTATAATCATGGGCCTAGCGTTCCTTACACTGCCTCCAGGATCTTCGTCGCACGTCTTGGAGGTGACATTCTTTGATACAGCACAGCTGGCCAAAACAGCTTGCCTGTAATTTGCAAAATGAAGAAGCCATTAAAGCCTGCACATCCCGTACCCTGCCACAGAGCCCTCTCTGCTCTCCACCGGCAGCTCCTGGGGAAGTCTGGGAGCTGAGAAATGTGCGCACCTTCCTGCCAAAGTTCAATTTACCTTGACTTTGGCCCACGTTTCTTTCTGCACCGATTCCCTTTTAACCTCCTTGACTTATCTTCTGACTCAGGGGGGGTCTTCGAAAATTCAAACCTTGAAAACCATCTTTCCAGGAGACTGGCTTGGCTAGCTTTATTCCCCTGCTGCTGCACACGCTCAGTTCTGCTCTGTTCCATAGAGGGACACAGATGGGGACGTGCATTCACCAAGGCACTCAGACATGACAAGGTCACTCGAGTTTTAAGCCTCTTCCCTCCTCCCAGACTCACAGTGGAGATGGGAGAGGCTTATCTGGATACCCATCAATCTGGCATATAGCTTTGCAGCAACCTCAGACAATGAGCAAGGATGGAGACACTCCATTGTCTCCAGTGTCCCCAAACACTGCTCACGTGCCCAGGCTATTCTGAGGACTGGATCCCCAGCCAACATAAAGTGTTGTGGCTCCAGTGACTTTGGTGGCGCTAAGCTGATCGATGCCAGCTCAGGATCTAAGCATCCAATATGCAGAGGGTAGAAGGAGGTGCCGGGTCTTTATGGGCATTGTGAGAATATTGCCTGTAATCCCAACAAGTGGCTCTCCAGGCTTCTAGGTGTAGCTGGTGCCCAAAGATACTGCAAACACTGTGCCCAATACACTGTATTAAGCTAGCCCTGAGGTTTGAAATTCAGCTTTTCCCATCACACTGTCCTCTGGCCTTATCTCTCTGAGCAGCAACCCCCTGGCCTCAGTCCTTTGCTCCCTACTCCTCCAACTGCACTAATCTGGCTTGCGGGCCAGATGGAACGAGGAGGAAAGTCGGCATAGCTGGCACCGGAGGGCTCTTGCAAATGACATCCTCGCTGAACAGTTCGCTGAGACTCTTGGCTTGAGCTGCCGTGCTGGTGAACTCCCCCTTGGCAGCGTTACTCACAGCACTGGGCTTGCTCACTGCTGTGTTTGCTTATCTAATGCTGTGATTTAACACAGCCTCAGGAACGCGCGCACTGTCCCGGACTCTCCTTCAAATTACTTTATTGCTTCCTGTGAACCAGCTAAGTGTATCCTGTTCACACACAGCTGCCAGTTCGGGGTTTCCACAGTACAATCCTCTTTGTCAGATAACAAAATGCCCTTATTACCAGCACAGCCACAAAACCCACAGGCCCCGGGTTGCCAGTGCAGCCGGTTGGGAATTCTCCCTCAGAATGGGCTTTTGGCTTTACTTTTTCTATTTATTTTGGACCGAGTTGCTGCACAATAGAAATGTTCCATGGGAAAATGTCAATTTTGTCCTTTTTATTTATTTATTTATTTCCCACTGGGAAAATCCAGATGAAATATCTTGGGTTGAAACATTGCCGTTTGTCAGACTGAACTGAACTGAACTGTTTCCTGTTGGGTCACTTTGACATGAATCTACGGCCTCCTGAGCAGCTCCGGTACCTCCTGGGAGCTGTAGTTCAGGTACCTCGAGTTCCCAGTCTCCTGTGCCGGCCAAGCTCTCTAGTCAGAGTACTTTCTCCCAGCCTACTTGACTACCGCATTATTTGATAGGAACTTCTAATACATGCCTCCTGCATTTGTAGCTCCTGACTTGGAAGTATGTTCCAAATTCTAACAAATTTATTTCAGCATAAGCTTTCGTGGGCTACAGCCCACTTCATCAGACGCATGGAATGGAACACACAGTGAGCAGATATTTATACATGCTTACTGTGTGTTCCATTCCATGCATCTGATGAAGTGGGTCTTAGCCCACGAAAGCTTATGCTGAAATAAATGTGTTAGTCTCTAAGGTGCCACAAGGAGGTGTTAGTACCGTTATACAAGGCATTGGTGAGACCTCATTTGGAATACTGTGTGCAGTTCTGGTCTCCCATGTTTAAGAAGGATGAATTCAAACTGGAACAGGTACAAAGAAGGGCCACTAGGATGATTCGAGGAATGGAAAACCTGTCGTATGAAAGGAGACTCAAGGAGCTTGGTTTGTTTACCTTAACCAAAAGAAGGCTGAGGGGAGGTATGATTGCTCTCTTTCAATATATCAGAGGGATAAATACCAGGGAGGGAGAGGAATTATTTCAGCTCAGTACCAATGTGGACACAAGAACAAATGGATATAAACTGGCCATCAGGAAGTTTAGACTTGAAATTAGACGAAGGTTTCTAACCATCAGAGGAGTGAAGTTCTGGAACAGCCTTCCAAGGGAAGCAGTGGGGGCAAAAGACCTATCTGGCTTCAAGATTAAACTAGATACGTTTATGGAGGAGATGGTTTGATTGGATAACATGATCTTAGTCAAAGGTCAATTAATTGCCATCAGTGGTAAATAGGACCAATGGTCAATGATGGGATGTTAGAAGTTACTACAGAGAAGTTTTTCCTGGGTGTCTGGCTGGTGAGTCTTGCCCACATGCTCGGGGTTCAGCTGATCACCATATTTGGGGTCGGGAAGGAATTTTCCTCCAGGGTAGATTGGCAGAGACCCTGGAGGTTTTTTGCCTTCCTCTGCAGCATGGGGCACGGGTCACTTACCGGAGGATTCTCTGCATCTTGAAGTCTTTAAACCATGATTTGAGGACTTCAATAGCTGAGACATAGGTGAGAGGATTATTCCAGGAGTGGGTGGGTGAGATTCTGTGGCCTGCATTGTGCAAGAGGTCAGACTAGATGATCATAATGGTCCCTTCTGACCTTAAAATCTATGAGTCTATGAGTCTATAAGTACTCCTGTTCTTTTTGCTGACACAGATGAACACCGCTGCTACTCTGAAACCTTCCAAATTCTAGTGTCACAGCTGCAGTACCCGGCTTTCTCTGCTTGGGCGAATGTTATCATTTCTTATTATTTCAGCTGTGGCAGTGCCCAGAGGCCCCATCAGGACTGGGGCCCTGTGATGCCCGCTGCTGTACAAGCACACAGAGGATCTCACTGCCCTTTGTGTCTGTGAGTAACATTGGTCACCCCCTTGGCTTGCAAATTGTACTGGTTGTTCCTGACTTAATACAGGCTGACATCAGCAGTGACTCGCGTTCTAGCCGTTAGGATTATCACATGCCAAGTCTCGTCTTCAGTGCTTCAAATTCTCCCCATCCCGCTGTCAAGCTGTGGTTTTCTGTGCAAGTCTCCGCAGCGCTGTGGCTACAGTTGCCATGTCAGGAATGAAGCTGGCACAAAGAGAACTCATTCCCGGGAGCTGCAGCCTTTGCGTGATTGTCCAGACTCTGAGCCGTTGTCTCCGCAGTACTTGTACTGACGGTACCAAATAATAAGATCAGTACTAAGAAATGGCTGGCGCCGTCTCTAGAGCCAGAGTACTTACGCCCAGGCCGCTGTTCTAACCACTAAATGGTATGTCTTCCCCAATCTATCTCAGTCACACCCAACCAAAGATTTTGCTGTCCTAGGGGAATGTTTTCAGCCGTCTGAAATGTACTTCTGGGTTCCTGTGCACAGTGACGCTTCCCAGGAGTAGCAGCTCTCACATCCCTCTTGTTCCAGTGGAATAATAGGCTGCCGTGCTCCTGGAGCGGATGGAATCCCAGCCATCAGCTTGGGATCCCTTCGAGGATTACAAAGGTCACGCCAGCCCTCCCTGGCATGCGGCGAGTGATCTACCCACCGAGGATTGTTTCTTAGGTTCATGGATTCCAAGGCCAAGTGGGACCATTGTGATCATTTAGTCTGACCTCCTGTAGAACGCCCGCCAGAGACCTGCCCCACAATCATTCCTAGAGCAGCCTGGTTAGAAAAACATCCACTCTGGATTTTAAAATGGGCCGTGATGGAGAATCCACCCCGATCCTTGGTAAAAGGCCAGCTGCGGTGGGACTCAAACCCACTGTCATTGAATACCGGCCCATCTCTAGAAGGTCCATGAACCACCCACGTGCTACTGAGTGCCTAATGTCTGTAGGATACTTGTAACTCCCTGGGACTGGGTGTCTCTCTCCTTTATGGCCGCTTCACTAGCTTTCCTCAAACGGACACACTTGATGGGTACATTCCCAGACTCCCGAGGGGTTCCCTCTACAGCAGCTGGGCTCTTGAGGCAGCCCTAGGCCATCTAGCCTCCTCTCTGCCTCAGACTGGCCTCTGTCGCTTTCCTTGCCCGTGCTATCAACTCCCTCTAACTCCGGTACTCCCAGGGCCTGTAGTATCTGGGCACCTCGCCGTCTGTAAGGGATTCATCCTCCCACACCCTGTGAGGTCAGGCAATGCTCAGGCTGAGCGGGCCACACCCGCAAAGTGATTTAGGAGGTTAACTACCTCTTTAGGCACCTAAATCCCACATGTAGGTACCACTGACATTCTCAAAACCCCACGTAGCTGCCGCCTAACCCCATACGTGCCTAAGTCTCCACCCGCTGGCGTTGGCAAAGTTACCTAAGTCCTCAGGCCCCCTAGCTAAGGAGCTGCTCAGAGCCCTAGTGGCCATCTCCAACCAGACCTATCTCGCCATGGCGGCCTCATTCTGCAGGGGTGCTCAGAGCACGCCTAAGACCTGATACCTCCCAGTCCCAAAGCAGGTGCAGGACTCTGAGAGGTGGGTGTGGGCTAGGGGAGGGGGTAGCAGAGCACCACAACAAAAGAGAGTGTGTGTGTCAGAATAGCCAATAGCAGCTGTTGGGCTACTCACCGCCACGGCCCTGGGCCAAATCAAGCAATGAGAAGTCAAACCTGGGTCTCGCCCACGGGGGCCCTTCTCACAGACATTGTGCTCTGAAGGGGATGGGGGGCAGGGCATCTGATTCCCAGTGCCAGTGTTTTGCAGCCAGATTCTGGCTGCCTCCGCTGCAGGTGCACTGAGGGCTCCCTGGGCAGTCGTCCCAATGCAGCACACCCAGGGCCAGCTCCCGCTTTTCGGCCACCCCAAGCAAAAAAAAAAAAAAAAGGCCATCGCCAAAGTACCAAAGCAAAAGAAAAAAACCCCAAACCCACAGCCACCCCAGAATCCCCAGACTGCCGCCCCTTACAGGGTGCCGCCCCAGGCACACGCTTTGCCGTCTGGTGCCTGGAGCAGGCCCTGAGCACACCTGTGCCAAGCCAGCAGTAAAGTAGCCCTATGCATTGCGCAGGCTGAGAGGTTGTGGGACTTACAGACACTGTACGGATTTTAGCAGAGCCAGGCACAAGTGCAGCTCACTAGCATGCAAGGAGGAACTGGGCAGGAAAGGTAATTCCCGCCTGAGCACCTTGTGTGATCCCCAGCTGCAAAACGTGGCGTGCCGCGTGCACGTGGTGCAGCAAGTGTCAATCCTCACGCCGAACGAGATCCTCCTCGCATGCTGACACCAGCTCAGAGATGCATGTGGTCGGGGAACGTAGAGCATGCAACCCGCCGGGTAGTAATTACTGATCAGAGCATGGTGCGGGACTCAGAGCAGCGAATCCTCAGCTAACATGCCTCTGCGAGCAGGCTCAAAGGCTGACCCTGACAAGGCACCGGAGCCGAGGTCCCATGAGGAGGCACCGACACATGACTACGGCTGCCAGTTCTTTAGGGGCCACAGAGAAGATGACTTTGTGCATGGAAGGTTTGTTAAATCAAACAGAAAGAGTCAGGCAGACTCCGGCTCCTGTCCTGTGGCCTGACCCACTGGGCATAATGGCCCTGTACAGGGTTCTGCTCACCCCTGGCATGCCTTGTGTCCGGGGATTAGCTCTGCCCAGTCTGACACCCCCTTCCTTGGGTTGCTTGTGCCACGGCCCCCCGTGCTCTCTAGGTGCTTCCTCTTCATGGCTTGGCCTTCCAGCCACATGCTGCAGTTTTCCCCTTCTGGGGTAGTAACAAGTCTCACCTGACCAGCTGTCCTGTGCCATTCTGGGCTGTCTTCCCAATCAAGACTGTGCCACTTTCCTGGGGGCTGTGAGGGGAACCCAGGCGTGCCAGCTACTGTGGGTCCCAGCCCTGGGACCCTAGAATCAGCAGCCGAGGTCTGCACCACCTCTACCCTTCCTGCAGTTTCCCTGAGCTTCCTCCTACTCCACCTTCTGCAGGCTTCCTTCTCCACCACCCTCAGGTAAACCCTTCCCTCAGGGTCAGGATCTCAGGGCTCCTGCTCCCCTAACAGGTTGGTTTTTTCTCCTCCCTTAGGCTCAGAGAGAGACTGCAAACCTCCACACTGCTCTCCCTTCCTGGCTGTGTACCAGCCCTGCCAGTGTTTTCCCAAGGAATTGAAATTAGGGGAGGTGTTCGAATTTACAGGGGGGGAGAAAGGGGGTCAGGGCCGATGCAGGGGTGAGACTGTAAAGGTGAGGGTGGGCTGTATGGCACCATAGTAAAAACTGAAAAATGTTTCATGACCATTTTATTAGATTTAACTCATGTTTTAAAATCATCACACAAATTAAAGTTGGCTTCTCAAGCCTTCTATGAAGCACTAGGTCTACATCCTTCTTGGTTTCTTGTTATAATTTTGCACAACTCGGTTAATGAACTTCTTGAATGCAATGCGTTCATCCTTGGTGGCTTCTCGTGTGTCCGGTGCTTCCATTCCTTCAATTGATATGCTCATTAGTTCATCCACATGATCAGGCAGAAGGCGACTTCTTTGAGAACACAACATTCTATTCAATGATGAAAAAGAACGCTCAGCTGTAGATGTTGTGACTGGGAGTATCAAGAGATGAATTCCTACTTCTTTCATCCCAGGAAACAGCATAAAGATCTGGTCAAGCCACTAGTGATGATAAAAAAGAAGTTGAAGTCAAATCTTCATTCGTCATATGATAGTCCACTCTGTGTTCAACTTCTCTATTCTGTCCTGAGTACATCAGCCTCATTGCTGGTAGTGCCTCACTCCACTCAACTGTCAGTGTTTTATAGGACAGGGATCTGTAAAAGATACGTAGAGGTTGAGTAGAATGTAGAAGTCGCTGTTGTAGATTTTTAAGACTCAAGTCTGTGTACTTTTTCAGTTGTCTTAACAAACACTTCTTGTCCTCTTCACTTAAGGATTCAATATAAATGCCTTCATTAGTCCACCTCTTGACTGAAGTCTTTGCTTCTTCCAGTACTTTTTCAATAGATAGCTCTCTGATTAATCCAAATGTAGCTTCTATTGCTGGACAAGGGTCTACTACTGTTGTAGCAGATGCCTGGATGGCATTGTTTAATGACCCAAGTGGTTTCAACAGTAGACTTACAAGAGAGAGAATGGCAATAGTCTTCTCTGAACATAGTAGCAAAAGTAATCCACCAGCCTCGCTACTTAGATCCATTCCATCTTGGTAGATACTTTCCAAAGCCAGTAATAACAGCTGGAGTAATTTTAAGACAACAGTCAAGGATCACTCATGAGAAAGCCAGAGGGTTTTCCCAGGTTGGACTAATTTGAACTTCATTCCCAGTGTATCTTCCATATTTTCCAAGATATTCAGTCTTTTTGGACTCTTGCTGAAAAAAGAATATGAAGACATCACATTTACAGCTTTTTAAATGTCTTTTGAAGAGTCTGCTGCTCGTACTAGTGCTAGTTGGAGTAGATGACTTCTGCAGTGTGTATAGGAGAGATTAGGGTTACACTTTTCTCTGAGCAAAGCTGGTACTCCACCATGTCTTGGCTGGGATCAGGGCCTCCGGGGGAAGAGGAGGGGCAGGGGTGGGGCCTCAGGCGGGGGGCAGGGAGGCCTGCCCATTTTTGGAAAGCTCCAGAACCCTTGGCAGGCCTGCAATGTACCGCGTATAAGAAACACATGACATGGTGTTAGTCATGGGATTAGTGCCAGAGGAGAAAGGAACAGACGGAAAACAGCAAAAAAATTTGCAAATAGACGGAAGAAATCAACAAAGGCGGCAGACAGAAGGGGAAACAAGCAACAAAGGTTGCAGGATCTCATCCACATGCCGCTGTTCAATGCCCCAGAGATCTTCAGGTTTGAGATTACAAACACTTTTACAGATGACACTCAGGCTGGGACACTGGGAACTTACATCAGTAGAGCTATGTCATAAAGAGGTGTGAAAAATCCATACCGCCCTAAACCCTGGTGTAGACAGTTCGCGGTCGATGGAAGAATTCTTCCGTTGACCTAGCTACCACCTCTTGGACCGGGTCTACCCCAGGTATAACTACATTGCTCTGGGGTGTGAAAAATCCACACACACCCCCAAGCAATGCAGCTGAATCAACGTAACCTCCAGTGTAGACAGTGCTGTACAGCTACTGCCTCTCAGGGAGGTGGAGTACCTCTGCTGACAGGACAAGCCTTCCCGTTGGTATAGGTAGCATCTTCACTGAAGTGCTACAGTGGTGCAGCTGCAGTGTGTTAAGTGTAGACAAGCCCTCAGGGAGGTGGATTCCTTTACTTACAGGAGAAGCCCTCCCATCGGCGTAGGTAGTGTCTACACTGGAGCTGCCCTACGGTAGTGGTGTTACTGTAGGCCCTGAGCTAGAGAACTCCTGGGTCTAGAATGTGGTGACTGTGTTTGTGTCAAACAGGATGGAGAAAAAGGATGGAGAACTCCAGCTGCTGTAAAGAAAAGGAATTCAGCGCCCAGCTCGTGTGTGATTGAGACCAACGGCGAAGAGTTCAGCAGAAACCGTCGACATCTACAGTGTGTTCCTCAGAAAGAAGAATCAACAGAGCAAACTCTACAGATGGCAGATGCAGAACGAGACGAAGAAGGGCTGGTCAACCCTGAGAACTTACACTGGCACAGCTACACCTCTCAGAGGTGTGAAAATCCCACCCCGAGAGCCGTAGCTATGCCGACCTAACCCCTGTGTAGACAGCGCTAGGTCAATGGAAGAATTCTGTCGACCCAGCTACCGCCTCTCGGGGAGCTGGATTACCTCCGCTGATAGGAGAGTCCCTCCAACGCTGTAGTGTTTTAAGTGTAGATGTAGCCAATGAATATCAAACCAGTCGTTGCAACTAATGGACAGCCAGATGACCAAATTGTTATGCGTTCAGGTCATGTCATTAGAAAACCAGTACGATTCAGGGACACTGAACAGACTGATCTGTACTGAACTTTAAGTAGAGTGTGACAGTGTACATTTTGTAAGTCGTAGGAACCTAAAATGTAAAGGGGGAGATGTAATGGAATGCTAAACTGTATTACACTGTTCAGCCACCAGGTGAACTTATTTAAGCTAACCTCAGGCAGGACACTGTAGTGAACACATCTGGTGTGTACTCTGGGAAGGATGCTCTCTGACCGGTCTATATCTGATACAGAAGCCTGACCTGCTAGTAGCAGCTCTGCATGTACAAGAAATACATGACAACACGCATGGCCCGTAGCTAAGATCACTGCGTGCACAAGTGCACAGCAAAAAAACCCCACCGAAAGGCCCTAGAAAAACCAGCTGGGCCAGTCAAACCACAGCCAGGCAGCAGCCCGACAAGGCCTTCAGTTTAACTTTCCATCCAAAAGAGAGATCCCCTCTGGCTAGCCGGGGACTGGCTGAGTAACGAGCTAGAGGAGAGTGCACCTGTGGCTGAATCCCCAGCATGCAGACCCTTCCAGGTCCCCCCCAGAGCACTGCCTGAGCCCAGCCCTGAGTGACGTACGGGCTTGGCACAGAGGTATAGAGCTGGTGAGACGGGCCTGAGCATCGTGGAGCCATGGAGCCTGTGGGCCATGGAGGCCGTGGCGCCACTATGCAGGACAGGGCATCTCCCCCAACCTTGAGCCTGGGGAGAGAGCAGAACCTGGCCCTGCACTTGACCCCAGAAGGCATTTGGAGCATGTCTGGGGCAGAGCATTATGGGGGGAATTTAAGCATGTGGGTCATTTTCTTTAGGACCGATTGCAATGTCTCGGTCACTTGCAGCAGGATCCCCCTGACTTATACCCGAGCCGCCATCGAACGGCGCGTATCCAGCCCCGGGTTCATTGATCACACACACTAAGTCCTTCAAAGCCGCTCACCTCAGCCTGCCCACCGGCCCTTCTCTAAAGCGAGAAAGGCCTGCTGTCAAAACCAGCCTTGCCGACGCCGTTCCTGCTCTGCCTGCGTCACACAGCACAGCCAGAGCTCCTGGGGGGTTTTACCCAGGTGAGAAGAGCAGGAGGATTGGCTCACATTTTAAAA
This sequence comes from Chelydra serpentina, assembly GCA_037349315.1. Lineage (NCBI taxonomy): Eukaryota > Metazoa > Chordata > Testudines > Chelydridae > Chelydra > Chelydra serpentina. The sequence continues at coordinate 2,928,467 of JBAIAC010000047.1, forward strand.
GCTGATTTATCATTCAGACACAGAGGGGAGGGGTGAATCGCTGTCTTCGCTCCCCACTCCAGTATCGCCTTAGTGACCGGCTATGGGGCAGCAGAGCTTGTGCCTAGATGTGCCTGGGGATCAGGAGTTAAGTGGTTACGTGATAAGCGATATGTTAAAAACATACGTTTAAAAACGAACGCTCGCCGACAGTACTATACTATTAGTTAATAGGCAGAATTAACTCGCTGGCCTGGGGCCAAGCCTGTTACAGCCAGCGCCAGAACAGCTGAAGCTGCTTTGCACTTGGGCTTTGCTTTGCTGGGATTTGCTGCCGTAGCAAGACTCCAGTTTCTGTAGAAATATGCTCGTGTTTTCTCGCCTCCCAACCTGCCCCCATGGCCCGGCTGCTCGAGGCTCTCTGGAGCCCAAGGGATTCTGCCCGAAGCCAAAAATCTTCCCTCTCACATGCAGAGACGTGAGCAGGAGGCAGGTTCCCCAGCTGCCTGGCTGCTCCCCGCTCATCTTTAGAGACAGTTTTACTGCCCCCGGTTTCTCCAAGAGACTAGTGCCAAATTCTTCCGATCTAACATAAAACCGCCCTCCCAGCTATGGGATCCAGCCAGCTCCAGTATCGCCGGGGCCCCAGCAGGCAGGTAGGAAGCTCACTGGAACAGCGGTGGAAGATGAAGACTAAATGGGCCCTGATCCAACCAGTCGATGGATGCCACTCCCTGCTTCTCTCCAGTGCTGGTGACTCCTGGCTCCCTCCCTTGACACTGCTCCCGTCTGTGGCAGAGGCCTTAGGTCTGAGCTGTATAGATCCAGGGGCCAGCTGTACAGATACTGCTTTAATCCCCGGCTGCTCATGATGTGCAGGAAAGAGGAGCCAGAGGCTTTGGCATCCCATCCAGTACACCCGGCACACACTCCCTATGGCCCCAGGGGGCAGAGAGGCAGGTTCACCCTACGACAGTAACACCCGGTAGTATTGCAAAAGGGCTCCCTCGGTGCACAGCCCCAACGCTGCGATATGGCGCCACAATCCACAGACAGCAGAGCAGCAGCCGGCAACAGGCACCGAGAGCCGAACGCGGGGAAGGGGCACCGTCAGAGAAGAGAGCCCGGATGGAAACTGGAGGAGCAGGGCTGGAGGGACTACTGGGGGGTCTGCGCCCCAGCCACCTGTTGATCTGAGGTGGGCATGGTCTTGCCAGGTCCTCAGAGAATGGAGCTGGAGGAAATGGGGATGCTCCTGTTAAAGGGGCCCAGGTGAGCCATGCAGGTGCCAGGCCTACAGGTGACAGAAGGGGAGTGAGCCCAACAGGGGCAGTGCCAACAGGAGAGCAAGGCTTTGTGCGGCCAGAGTCTATAGGTAAAATAAGGCTGGCATCAGAGAGGGGAGAAAGGGCTTATTTCCCTTCCCTTTGCCCTCTGCTGCTGCCCAGCACCCCCGGCACGGAGCGGGTCAGGTGCCTGCTGCCAGGCGATGTTCTTTGGGAGAATGCTGACAAATCCCATTGCTAGATTGTTGGCAGCAGCTGTGGGTCTTCTGGCTTCTTGGAACAGGTTTTAACCCTCGGCTTGCCAGGGGGCATGTGACCCCCCCCCCCCCCCATCACAGGGATCTAACTGAACACAAAAAAGACACGTCCTCCAGATTCTACATCTCTGTGTGTTTTCAATCCCCCATCCTGCCCCGGCAGGTGGGCTGGGGGAAAGAGGGAGATAACCACTGTTTGGATCTGACCCACCACCAATGTTCTGTGGGGGCTTTACCCACTGGCTCCACAGCAGCAATACATGAGCAAATACAAATCCCCTGCCATTTTCTGCAGGGTTTGGAGTGTTGTAGCAGTGTCAGTCCCAGGGTATTAGAGAGACAAGGTGGGAGGTGAGATCTTTTACTGAACCAATTTCTGTTGGTGAGAGAGACAAGCTCTTGAGCGACACAGGCTCTTCTTCAGCTCTGGGAAAGATAATCAGAGTGTCACAGCTGGAGAAAAGAGACTTTTATTGGAGGGCCTGGGCGGCCCGACGTGCCGAGCAGCAGAGGGAGTTGCTCTGGCTGCTGCGGGGGTGGGCACCCAGACCCTATGGGAGACCAGGCGCCCAGGGCGAGAGGCCAGGACCTGGACTCAAGGACTGTTTCGCCTGTGGGCGAGAGGGACACTTCAGAGGGGAGTGCCCCTACTGGGAGGGAGTAAGGAGACCCTGCCCAGTAAAAACGCCCCCTGTGAGAGTAACAGGGAGGCCCCAAACGTGTTGGGCCTGTGGAGTGCCTGGGCACATGAAAAGGGAGTGTCCTCACAGGGCCCAGGCTAGTCCTGAGGGCAGGGCTAGGCCTAAAGCAAGTTGTGGGAAGGCCGTGGCCTCTGGAAGACACAAGAAGTGCTTCCAGTGCCGCAAGAAGGGCCATCTACAAAGGCACTGCCCCCTTAGGAGAAGGAGGAGCGCCGAACAAAGGCACTGCCCCCTTAGGAGAAGGAGGAGCGCCGAACAAAGGCACTGCCCCCTTAGGAGAAGGGGGGAGTGCTAACGGAATGGCTCAGTGTGGGACTAGCCACCAGGGAGTGGTAGTACAGGCTGAGGCCCGGAGAGAGACAGGGGTTGGGGCAGGGAGGTCCCACCTTAACCAGGGAACCCACAAGGGAGCCAATAGGGCTACAGTGGGGACCCAAACGGGGGAGTACCCATGTAGGACTAGGGAGATCTACGCTGGGTACCCAGACCTTAGAGGAAGGAAGCAGGTTGCTCCAGGCTGTGGAGAGCCTGAGGCAAGAGAGGAATTCCTTGCGGGCCCTGCTGCGAGGAGCACTGGGGCGCTAGGGATTCTCCCCTGCCCCCCAAGAGCATTCTTAAGGGGGAGGGTGTGTGGTGGGGCGAGTGCCCCACCCCCTTGCATGAATGGGCTGCAGCAGGCCAGTGAGCCTGCGTAGAAGGGCAGCCAATGGGGGGGAGGGCTTATTGGGAGCCAATTGGGGCCCAGATTGGTGACAGCCAATCAGGGCCAAGCTCAGCCCTATAAAAAGGCTGCTCAGCAGAGGAGCAGGGAGTCTCTCCCAGGCCTTTGGAGGGGAAGGTCTGTCTCTCCTGCTCAGGAGACCAGCACCTCGGACAGCTCAGGGCTGGGCAGATGCAGGGGAGCCTAGGCAAGCTCCAGCCTGTTATCTGCCAGGCTGCGGGCCCTGACTGGAAGGGCCTGGAGGGTGCAAAGGGGTCAGCGGGGAAGTGACCCAGGTAGAGCGAGCAGAGGAGGGGAGAGAAGGAGGGCAGGGAGACTGCTGCTAGAGGGTCCCTGGGTCGGGACCCAGAGTAGCGGGTGGGCCTGGGTCCCCCCCCTTATCGTGCACGTGGCTGTGAGAGGTGGCCATAACAGACTGCACCAGACCCCTGACAGAAGGGGATAGACTTTGGGGTGTGGTTGGCCACTGCGGCAGGGGCAAACCAGAGGACTGCTGTTAACTGCCCCTGGAAGGGGGAGAGCGTGGACTAGGGGCCACTGCCGGAGGGCAGTGTCCTGAAGAGGACACCGCAAGCTGGGAGCAACGTGGGTCCAGATGCCGGCAAGGGCGTGGCGGACGGGACACCACCGGCGGAGAGTGCCCCAGCACTGCTGTGAGCTAATTCCCAGACTGACCAGCAGGGTGCGCCGTGGTGGTGAGTCGTAACCCCGTCACAGTGGGTTACAGATTGTTATAATAAACCATAACTCCAGTAGAAGCGACAGAGAGTCCTGTGGCACCTTATAGACGAACAGACGTATTGGAGCATAAGCTTTCGTGAGAATACCCACTTCTTCATATGCATGCAGTTTTTCCACTGCATGCATATGAAGAAGTGGGTATTCTCACGAAAGCTTATGCTCCAATACGTCTGTTCGTCTATAAGGTGCCACAGGACTCTCTGTCGCTTCTACAGATCCAGACTAACACAGCTACCCCTCTGATACATAACTCCAGTGTTTCTTTTCAGTCCATGATTTTTAGTGTCTAGCAAAGTTATGAATTTAAGCTCCCAGGCTCTTCTTTTGAAAGTGTTCTTTGAGGACGAGGACTGAGAGGTCAGCTGTGGAGCGATCGCATTGTGAAGAGTGCTCACCCACCGGTGACAGGGAGTTTTTGTCTTTTATAATTTTTCTGTGTGAGTTCATTAGCGCGTGTAGTGATCAGTTTCATCCACATAGTTGCTAGTGAGGCATTTAGTGCACTGACTGAGGTACAGCCCGTGGTGACCGCCATGTGTAGGACCCACAGATCTTGAACGGTGTGTTGTGGTGGCATTGATCATTGTAGCAGTGGGGATATGTCTGTGGGGTTTTGCATCTGTTGTTCTGGCAGGGCCTGGTGCCACTTCGAGTTGGTGGGTCCTGGGCTGTGGGGAGTTTGTTTCTGAAGATGAGCTTGGAGAGGTTGGGAGTTGCTTGAAGGCCAGGAGAGGAGGCTCAGGGAAGATTTCTTTCAGGATGTGGTCCCTATCAAGTATAGGCTGTAGCTGTTTGATGATACCCATTTGGGTTCCAGTGTCGGGTGGTAGGTGACAATGTGTGGTCAGACTTCCCTCCCGCCCCTGTACTGAAGCAAGTTCTCTTGGGGTATTTGTGTAGCTGTTCCATAATGTGCTCTCTTTCTCTGGTGAGTGTCTTTGTTTGGTGAAGGCGGTTTTGAGTGTGTTAAGGTGTGTATCCAGGACTTTCTCCTCAGAGCATATTCTGTGGTATTTAGGTGCCTGGCTGTGTGTTTGGGATGGTTTCTCGGGGTGTTTGGGGTGGTTATTGGATCCGTGGAAGTAAGTGTGGTGATCAGTGGTTTCTTGCATATAGTCTGTAGAGTTCCATTGTTGAAGCTGATCCTGGTGCCCAGGAAGTTGATGTTGGTGTAGGGGTGTTCTAGAGAACCTCAGCTGATGGGCTAGGATTGGCGCAAAGGCAAGTCACACACCTCTGCAGGCATAATGGGAATGGCTGTACAGTCAGGTCTATTGCTCAGCTCTGCATTTGACTGGCTATGTGGCCCTGGACAAGTTCCTGGGCCCATGTTTTCAGAAATACCTACTAATTTTGGGTGCTTCTGTTGTGAAGAACCCAACCTGAGACACCCCAGGCTTTATTTTCAAAGGTCCTGTGCATCAGTTGGACTGGTGGGTGCTTGGAACCAAAGAGTCAAGCATGAGGGGGTCTCAGAGCAGGCATCCCAAATTAATGGATACTCCTAAAAATTCAAGCCTAGGTTTCTAAAGCTGGGCACCCAAAATCTGAAGCCACTTTGAAATGTTGGCCTCAGCTATGCTGGTTCCTCATCTACAAATGGGGGGAGAGGGATTTTAAATGCTGCTGCCCTGGCTTTGTGAGCTGCTTTGAGTTCCGCAGATGAACATTCCTGAAATGTTAGAGACTTGGTACTGTTACTATTGTGTTAACAATCCCAGTAACAGGATTTGGTTGTAGTTTTGCTCCTAGCTGAACAGATGGGAATTTTAAATGGCTGCGATCCTTGTTCTGGGGTCTAATGGATCACTCTGTGGTCTAGGTGGGATCCTTGACCAGCTAACACATGTTAAAATACAGCTTGCTCTGTCTTTACTAGGGATTAAAAACATTAGTTAAAACATGGTAGCAACCACCTTTTGTCCTAGTCTAGACACACCCTCTGGTGTAACTAAGGCCATGTCTACATGGCAGAGTGTTTTGTGTATAACCTAAGGGGTTAATTTAAATCAGTCTAGTTATACCAATATAACCCTGGTGTGGACACTCTTATTCCGGGGGGTTTAAGCTAAACTAAAAAAGCCAACCTTTATACTAGAATAAGAGTGTCAACACAAGGACTTAGGCAAGTATAACTAGATGGATATAACTGCTAAAACTTCCCCATGCAGACAAGACCACGCACTATTGCAGTGAGCTAAAGGCAGTTGTAGCCATGTAGTTGATTGCCACTAGGAGGCAGCACAGAGTGCTAGCTATAGAGAAGCTGGCTCTCTGCGATACCCTACAATCAGATTTTCTGCCTCTCCCTGAATAGCTTTAGTACAGGCCACACATATGGATCTGGCACAAAGATAAACATAAGGAAATGGGGTGGGGGGGGGGGGGGGGGGAATGGGAGCATCAAATCCAGCAGACAATAAGGAGAAAAGTCATTTTCTCCTAAACATGCATACATCTGGTCATGAGATCTGCTATGGACACCTTCAGAGTGATCAATCCAGTGGCCTCCAGCAGGCGGAAGAGGCCCAGTAGGGAGTGTAGATGTTTGAAAGAGAGAGAGAGAGCCACGTATGGCTCCCTAGGGCTGGGGTTCAGCTATTTCCCTGCACTGACAGCACCAAGCTTTCCTCAAGGGAGGAGACTGTTAAGGAGGGTCCATAGCCCCAGGGCCATGGCCAACGTCTGCTGGTGGAGTCCAAAGTGGACCTGAGGGATGTAGCTGCTCCTGAGCATGGAGTGAGGAGACGATTGGGTGGGGCCATGCTGGGGTCAGGGGTCTTTCATCTATTTATTAATGACTCAGGAAAAGGAGAGCGAGATGGCGACTTTTGCGGGTGATCTTGGGCTCCAACTAAAACAGACCATAAAGAACTGGGGGAAACTCCAGCTGGGCTGAGCCTGGTGGAGATGGCACAGGGTGAGGGCAGGAGAAAGCCAGGCTGGCTTAGTGTCCGGTTGTGCATGTTGGCACATATAACCTGAGCTATCCATTGGCGCTGCTGGGTGGGCAGCTCCAGGGATCCTCTGAGGAAAAGGCTTGGGGGCTATTGGGGGTATGAGACATCGGTCCGGCACACTGCAGCAGCAGCTAAACAAGCAACGAGGCTGCTTGGAGACGTTCGAAACGGGAGAGGGAGGAATATGTTCGAGTGACATTGTATCAAACAGCAGGGCCACCGTTGGGAGATCGAGTGGGGAGTAAAAGGGCCCTGTGAAGGACGGTGGAAACTGTTCAAGGTCTGTGGTGCTCTCTTACAGAAGAGGGTGGAGAGCCCAGGGTTCTTCCCCTTGGAAGGGGCGTGAGAAAAGTATTGCAGGTGATGAAGAGCTGAGCAGAGGGAGAGCTGGCTGGTGCCTCCCTGTCTGCTAATGTGAGAACACTTGGTCTCTCTAGCACATCAATGGGGCAGCTCCATGTAGACTCACTGAAGGGAACTGCTTCTCCATGCAGCCAGTGAGTCAGGCCGGGGGCTTCTCCGTCAGAAGATGGTGTCTTCACGCTACAGCCAGTGGCTAGCTTTGCAGATGGGCTAGATCAGTTTAAGGATGAGCAATAATAAAATGTGTAGCTTTGTGTGCTCAAGAAGAGAATCGAGTCTCCCATGCCTGGGCTCCAGCCGTCTGATGCTGGGGTCAGGGAGGGTTGTTCTTGTTCCCCTCACGTGCGCAGCTCTGTACAATTCACCAGTTGCATTGTGGCCGGCGTTTACCTTTCACTGACGTGCCGGCTCTTGCCACTGGAGGGCAGCGGGATGCAGAGTGCATGGGCTGATGGTGGAGACCTCTGTGTGCCCAAGCTGCTGTGACACAGGACCAGGAGAGGGGACCAGGAAGCTCGTGGTGGGATTAATCCTGGGCTGGAGCTGCTGCTTGCTGGACTCGGAGCACAGGACTGAGCACTGGGCATGAAGTCAGAGCTCGCCAATATAATCATTCGGGGGTGATCCCAATGGGGACTTACTGAGCTTCCCCCCAAAAGTCCCATGGAGCTTTGCCATAGCTTCAGAGAGCAGATGGGCCAAGGGCTTGTCTCAGTGTTGTCGGGAACTTGGACCCCAGAAAACCCCCTCTCCAAAAGCTCTCGGTCCCGGGTACACTAAGAGCTCCCAGAACCATGTGGTGCCTCGTTCACCTTTCTGTGGGGCACCTCACAGAGCTCAGCCCCCCTGTTCTCCCACGCTGGCAGAGCGGTGCTGTGACGGGGGAGCAGGGAGCTCCGGAAGGAGTGCTGCTTGCGGTGGGGATGTGTGTGCTGGGGAATGACAGCGTCGCCCCTGCGGCTGTCGCTGAGGGAGCAGATGAAGGGGGGACCCAGACTGGGTGGGGTGGTTACTTCCCTAGCAGCTGGGGAGAGCTCTTTCAGCATGAGCACTCCAGGCAGGGAGTGTGCCTGGCTTTGGATTAGTCTTATTGACACTGGGTAGCCTACCAGCAATGTGGGGCATGAGGGGCTGATAAAGGGGGGGCGCCCTACGCCAGGGAACGCAGTTGCACGGCGATGTGGGCTGAGTGGCTCTCTCCAGGGCGGGGATTGAGATAGCGCCAGTCACCCTGGAATCCAGGCGAGGAGCGGGCAGAGCAGCACAGCCAGTGAAGGAACCGGGGCAGAAGAGTTCAGGCCTGCAGCACCTCAGCTCACCTGGAGGGGTGGGGCAGGAACCCCCCAGGGCCATAGTTTCTGGTGAAAGAGGCTAGAATAGTTTTGCCAGCACCAGAAACCACTGCACTGGGGGATGTTGGCCAGGGCCACGGCGCCAGGGAGAGAGGGGGCCAGATCCTGATCTCCTTCGCACGACTGCAGATATAGGGTAACTGCTGGGGCAGCAGTGGAGTTAGTCCATTTTACACCAGTGCAAATGAAGCCGGGGCGTAGCGCAGGACACACTGTTTGTCACGGCCGGAGTAGCTTTCGGGCCATGCTGAACGCAACGGGTCAAACTCGGCTCTCGAGCTTGCAGGAAGCACCCCGAGACAGTTACACTGGCACAACTGAGAAACCGTTTGGTCACTGATTTGCGTCTCAGTTACCCCATTGCCTTCAGCGGAGTCACTCCTTGTAAGATGTGAGTGGGAGGCGAGTCAGGCCCTACAGCCATGTGATGCCCTAGACAGCACTGGAGATGCAGGGCCCACCTGTGCATGGTGCACTGGGACGAATATCCCTACGGCCAATAAAACAACAGGCTAGTGACCAAGAGCAAAGGGTTGGGGACAAGCCCGGATTCGGGAGGGATGAGCCAGGAATTAGCCACCCCTTCAATTCGCGTGTGTTTTATCTGACTCTTACTATCAGTTTTTTGCCCCTCTGATGGGGAAGGTTGGCAAAGCACCGGGGTGGCAAAAGCACACAACAACAAGCAAATTGCTCCATTTGAACCCCCACAGCCCACGGCAGGAGACTTTGTGGCTGAGTGGCAGGAGATCACCCACAGGGGAACCCTCCCTTGACTCAGAGAGGAGCCTGGATTCCTGTGCCAGGGCCGTGCCCAGTACTGCCAGCTTGAATGCACCACTGGCTAATGCCCGGGTCAGGCGCCGGTAACCCCCCGGCCGGGCGCAGCCGAGCCCGGGTCAGGCGCAGGTAACCCCCCCCCCCGGCCGGGCACGGCACATCCCGGCGCCGCCCGGGTTCTGCGGGCACCGGCCTGGCACCCGGCGCGGGGGGTGCTGGCGATCCCGGCCCGGGCCCCCCGCCAGCCGCTGCTCCCCTGGCCCGGCAGGTGACGGGCGACCCCGCCCCGCAGCCCGGCCGGCCGCGGCTGACAGACAGCGCCGGGAGATACCACTGGCGGCGGGGGGCGCCGGCTCCGCGCGCCCGCCGGGCCGCCCCGCGCCGCACCCCCCGCCCCGCGCCCGCCGCAGGCTGCGCCGCCCGCCCGGCCCGGCAGGCGCGGCGGGGCCCGGGGGCGGGGCGGGGCAGCGGCGGGCGCTCCCCCGCGCGGCGCGGGCGGTGGGTCGCTCCAGCCTGGCGGAGCGGGGCCGGCTCCGCGCTCCCTATGGCTCACTCGGCGGCGAGCGCGCGGCGCGTGTGTCTGCCTGCGCGGGGCCGGGCTGGCCGCATGGAGCCCCGGCCGCTGCCCCGCTAGCCCCGGCCGCCGCGCCGCGCCGCCCCGCCCCTCCCCTCCCCGCGCCCGCCATGGCGCTGCTGGCCGGCTGCTGCCTGCTGCTGCTGCTGCCCCTGCTCGCCGCCGTGGAGGGTAAGTGCGGCCCGCCGGGGCTCGTGGGCAGGCGCCGCCCGGCCGGGGCTCGGCGCCGGCCGCCCCGCTCCCCTGGTGCAGGGCGGGGAGCAGCCGCCTTTGCCGGGGGGCGGGGGCCGTCGAGCCCCGGTCCGCAGCCAGGCCGGCTGCGGGCGCCCCCCGCGGCGTGGGGACGGGTGCCCGGGGAGCGCGCTGCAGCGAGCCCCCGGCCGGGGCCCCCCGGAGCCTCGCGGGGGGGCATGCAAAGTTTTCAGCCTAAAGGTGGAAGGGGGGGGCAGCGCTCGGGGTTTGGGGGCAAGGAGACGCTGCCCCGGGGGCTCTGGGCTGCAGCTGTCGGGCTTGGCTGGTGGAGCCTGGACCTTCCCAAACATGGCGTGGGGATGGAGTGAGCGTGTGGGGCACCGGGTCCCCCCTCCCCATGCTGCCTGCCCTCCTGCAGCGGCTTCTGGCGTGTGCCTTGGTTGGCATTGCCAGCCCTCTGCCTGCACGGTGCCCTCTGCCTGCGCCCCCGTTAGCTGCCCATGGCTCGGTGGGAGCCCGGCGTGGCGGCTGTGTGGTCTACGAGGGATGCTTAGCGTTCCTGGTCCTGGCGCCGCCCCGGCTGCCCACCTCAGCCTGGCGCTGGCGGGCCGGGAGAGGGTTTGGCATGTGCCTGTAGTGGGCCCTGGCACCTTCCTGTCTTCTGGAGCCTGAGGTTGGCCCCTGGTGGGGGCATTCGGGAGCCGACGTGTTCCCGGCTGCGTTCTCCCCGGGCCGCGCAGGCTAGGTGCCAGGTAGGGCGTTTGTGGAACGTGGGGGCGTTTGGGATGTGCTGCCCGACGGGGGGAGACTCGTTGCGGCGGCACCGTCTGGGCACGGGACGAGGTGGGATTCATCCTGCTCGCACGCCTGTCTGAGCAGTGCGTCCGTGCCCTCACCGCTCTCTGCACTGGGAGAGAGCAGGCCCCGTCGCCCAGAGCAGCACCGACTGCACGGAGCCCCGGGCCCTAGAGGAGCGCACGGTCTCCGGCTGCACTCTGGCTCGCACCGACTTGATAGGAGCTTTGGGGGCAGCGAATGGAGCTTGTGTTCAAGGCCAGGGGTGACTGGCTCCCCTGCTGGGCGGACGGTTGGGTTTGCGTGGACGCCACTGGGTTTGGATGTCAAGACCAATGCCCGGAAGGGGCCCTCGGCACTGCATTGGTGTGGGCTAGGGATGAGGCACTGTTGATTAAGTCGGAGTTTTGGGGAATGACTCATGGGTTGGCCAGCTATACGTAGTGATATTTACAATATGCGCGCTTGGCACAAATAGGACTATTTACATTGCAGTGGAGAGCGCTAGCCAGCAATGCTGTGCGGAGGAGCCCAGCATGTTTTTAATTATAGGGAGATGAGCGTGTTTGTAGGCACATCCATGTCCACGTCCGATGGCTGGCCTGATCAAATGGCAGTATTGATGGTTGACAGCGGCATTCCTGCGAAGCCAGCCAGACCCGACACTGCTGACTACAGCAGGAGTGGCTGCTGCGTAGGCCACTAGAGCCATGGGAGGGGAGGGGGCTGGGTCTGTGCACAGGAGCTGGCTGACACCACCTAGTGCAACCTTTCTGGGGCTCTTCTCTGCCACATGCAGCCCCCCCGGCCAGCGCTAGGGGTCAGTAGCCCCGTGTACCATGGCGCTGCCTGGCCTATCGGTCTCTGCCTCCATTTTCTAGGAGCCAGAAACGCCAGATAACATGGGCGGCTTCCCGGTGCCGTGGCAGCGTCTGGCTGGGCGCAGAGTCAAGAACGTGCCGGGCTCGGGGGGCTTTTCTCCCCTGTTAACTGGATCGTCCAGCAATACAGAACCCAGGCTGTCGGCTTTGGGGTCTGACTGGCCTCACATTAGCATTTCCCCCGCCCCACTCTCCCCTGGGCACCCCCCACTCTCCCCTGGGCGCCCCCCAGTGTGTGTCCTGGTCAAGGGTCTCTCAGCAGATGCTGCCCCACCAGGGAGAGGGGCCAGCCTCTGGGAGGCGGGTCTGTTCTTTGGCCAGTCGCGTTGTCCAGGCGTTTCCCCAGCTGTGCATTTGTGTCACTCTCTGCCAGCCCAATGGTGCGTCGGCACCCACCCTCAAGCCCCTGCACCTGAGCGAGGAGCCAGCGCCTTTCCCTTTTTGCAGCGAAGGGCCCCCAGCCCTCCCCAAGGGGGCTTTGCTCACGCGGGTTTGGAATAGGGAAACAAACGTCTTTTTGGGAAAAACGATCCTGGGCCTGGCTCGGAGTCACTGGGCCGGGCCTGGTCTCGGGCTCCTCTCCGAGATCCTGCCGGGAGCATGGAAATGAAACCAGAGCTGAGGCAGAGTCGCCTGCTCCCGCTGCTCGCTCCTTTACTGTAGCAAGAGGCTTGTTCTCGCCACCTGAAGGAGTGTCTGGGACTGTGGCACCTCGCAGGTCAGCAGCCCCCATCCTTGCTTTGCAAAGCTCCAGTCAGCAAATGCCATGCTCCTTCCTGGCCAGCCCCCAGGCTGCCGGGCTGGGGCAGGGGGAGTAACGGCATGGTGGGGGTGTGTTGGGTGGGGAGGAGGAGGGCCATAGGGGGAAAGGGTGCACGCTTTCAGGAATGGATGCTTGGCCTCTGGGCGGTGGAAAGAAAAGAGCTGGGGGGGGGGGGTGAAGAGTGGGGGGCAAGGGGAGGGAGTCACAAACTGGCTGGACATTAGAGCCTGAAACACAGTTGCCAGGGACACAATGGGACAAATGCAACCTGGAGTCAGTGCGTTTCCCATCGGAGACTCTGGGCCTCATGCTGGATGTGAGTGACTCACCCAGCGGGTGTGAGTGTGCACTGGTGCTGTGTAAGCTGCATCTCTGGCATTCAGTGGAGTGGGGAGAGTGCAAATGCGCCGCGGACAGGGCAGGGAGAGGGGGCTCTCAATGGATAGCTCACAGGCTGTGCTCTCCGGAGGCCTAGCTGCTTTCCATGCTGCTAGCCCTCTGCCCCCTTCTTCCCCCCCCCCGCCCCCCCCCGACGGGTCAGCTTCACTCATGTCCCCGCCAACTGAATGGCAGGTTGGTGTAAGTCGCTCATGTTACAGTCGTGAGCTGCCCCCTTCCCCGATGGATAATGTCCATTGCCAGTCAGGGCAGTCCTGGGCGTGGCCCATGGTCCCACACGACTTCTGTGTGGTGATGTCTAGGATTGGAAGGGACCTTGGGAGGTCAGCTAGTCCAGTCCCCTGCACTAGGTCAGGGGGACTCAGCATCATGTTCATGCAAGCCACCCCCAGCCCAGGCTGGCTCTGTCTCTCTGATAGCAAAGCCTAGCCCAGAACTACTGCCCCCAAGCTGAATGCTGGCAATGCAGAGTGAAGACCGGCTCGGCTGTCTCTGGGTGCTGTGGTGCTCTCCTCCCTCCTTGAGTCGCTCTTCTCCAAGGTGGTAAGCCTGGCATGCTGGTTGTTCCTGCAGCTGCCTTGTCAGGCTGTAACTCTGCCTTGGCCAGTGTAGGCAGCTCAGACATTTATGCTTCAGTGCCTATGTCTAATCCAGTCTAGCCTCCCTTGCCTTGTGCAGGCTGGGCTATTGGTAGGTCCCCCTGGTACTTGCCTCCGCTCTAGCAGGTTGGCTGAGCACATGTGCCAGATCCACTGACACCACAAATCAGCATTAAGAGTCTTTCCTTACGCTGGAGGCTCGGCAGGCGTCTCACTCCACCATATGTCTGAGTGACACCTCCTCAGCCCCTGCTCCCTAAATGTTCCCTTGCCTTCGCAGCTGCAAGGGACTCCTGGCTGTTTTTCCTTTTTCTCCAGCAGGCAGGGCAAGACCTTTGTCTTATTTATGGGAGACAGTGTTGTCTAGTTGTTAGATTGGGGATCACCTTCTAGGAGACAAGACTCCTGGGTTCTATTCATAGCTCTGATGTTGGGGACAAGTGACCTCCCCTCTGTCTCTGTTTCCCCATATTTAAATGAGTGAAATACTACAGACCCCCATCCTGGGAGGCTTCACTAATTGATGTTGTAAGGTGCTTTGAGATCCTTTGTTGAAAGTAAAACGGAATGCTATCCCCACCAGTAATAGATCTGTGTATCCATATTTACACACACTTGGGATAATTCCCCAAAGCTACACGTAATTATGAGCAAAATTTTTGGGAAGAAAAATGTAAACTGAGAAGTGTGTATGGAACTTAGGAGTTGTTTAAGAACACTTCACTAGGTGCTACAAAAGTCGCAGTATCTCAGCTGTGGAAAAAAAGGCTGTTTTTTAAATTTGAAAGGAAATGTGCAAAGAACAATAAAACATAAATCTGTGTGGAAAAAGGGGAGGTGAATGGCAGTGAGTCTAAAACAGAAGCTGAGAGATTGCAGGCAGCTGATAAGAGAAGCAAAAGGGATCCTCCCCCTATCTGTGTCAGAGTTAAGGGTAATAAGGAGGTGAGTTCAAAATATATCAGGAACAAAAGGAATCCTAAAAATAGTGTGGATCCAATATTAGGTGGAGATAGCACCATTGTCAATAATGGTGCAGAAAAGGCAGAAGGGTTCAATAAATATTTCTGTCCTATATTACCAGTCAAGTTGAATGATGTATCCATTGTGTACAATGATGTAGCAATACTTCTCCAAGGGTAACAAAAAGGATGTTCAGTAGCAGCATCTACTAAAGTTACACATTTTAAAATCAGCAGGGCCAGAAAGCTTACACCCAAGAGATTTTAAAGAGTTGGCCAAGGAGCTCCTCATACTTTTGATTTTTACTTTTAATTTTCAGTGCTTGAGAGGTTTTAGAGGGCTAGAAGAAATGCAGTATTGTTCCAACAAAATGTTAAAGAATAAATGGGATAACCTGGGTAACTATAGGGTACTATTAGCATGACTTCGATACTGGGCAAAACAGTGGAACAGCTAAGACAGAACTCTCTCACTAACCAATCAAAAGATGGAAATATAATTAATACTAGTGCACATGGTTTCAAGGAAAATAGGTCTCGTCACACCTTGATATCATTCTTTGACAAGATACAAGTCTGGTTGATAAAGGCAATTGTGTTGACTGAATATACTTAGAATTCTGTAAGGACTTAGCTCTGCCAGACATGCTGATTTAAAAAAACAACAACCCTAGAAATGTAGAAAATCATTGCAGTCCGTAGTAGATGGGTTAAAAATGGGCTAACCACAGATCTCCAACTGCAGTCGCTGGTAGGGAATGATCGACAATGGGGTGTTCCCAGGGGTGTCCTACAGGGCTTGGGTCTCAGCCTAAGGCTATTCAATAATGCGTCATTACACCTGCTTGGCAGAAGGGGTGGCGAACTAAGCGGGGGGCACCTTGGGGTTCTGGTGAGGAGCAGCATGCGGGAGCCTGGCTGTGAACACAGTGAGGCCCTGGCGTGCTGCTCAGCCAGGCCGAGGTGTCTACGCAATGCATGAAATGCTTGCGATGTGCTGGTGTAGTGATATTACACAAGGGACTTGGTGATGCTACTGGCTGTAGTGGCAGCCGTGTGCTGACAGTAGGATCACTATTCCTGTATGGAAAGAAGAATAGCTCCGCGGGTGGGAGGCACTTTTGTACCGGTAAAACTACCTCTACAGAGGAATAATACCGCCAAACCGGTGTCGGGAGTACATTCAGAACCCCCGACTGACACTACGCTGGCGCAAACGCTGCATGTAAGCCAGGCCAGAGGTACATTGGAAATCCTGCGGGAGGGGAGGAAATCGGTGACTTGCCTGGCCTGGCCTGTTGCATCCCTTGGTCGCATTTCCTTTGCGGGATCCTGAAAGAGATTCCCAGCAGGGACTGATCCAAGAGCCAGTGCTAGGAGCCAGGCAGGGAGCAATGGGATCATTCATGGAGCATTCTGCCCTGGTTGGGATGCACTGTGCTCTGTCATTGCCAGGGGGTGCTCTGGACCGTGGAGGGCAGCAGCAGAAATAGGCCAGCTGCAGATGACCCCCCCGAACATCTGGGTGCTGCTCATCTGAGCTGGCTGAATGATTTTGGAGAACAGGCTCCCTGATACTGCCTGCTTCTGGATCCACTCCAGGGCTTGCTGGCCTTCAAGAGCAATGGCTGCATGGGGAAGGCCGGGGGCCATGGCAATTACTGGGAGTGGGGGAGGCCCTATTTGGAGACTTTCGTGGCCCCAGAAAGGTTCAGATCATAGCTCCCCTGAACCGGTTCTCCCCTGCCTCGCTGTAAGGAGGCCATGTTGAAAGACTCGGGGAGGGGGGGGGGGGGCTGCAGGAGGTTCAGGGGGCCCTGTGCCTGCTTAGTGGCAGTGTTCTCTTCAGGCTCCTTGGGGGTCTAGGTCTCAAGTCAGTAGGAGTTTCACTATTGGCTCTGATTGCAGCAGGCCTGGGCCCTCCCTTCGCTGATCCTGTGGGCCCAAGCAGAGGCCATCCAGCTCCTACCCTGTGCTGAACTTAGGACTCCGGGACTGAGGACTAGAACCACCCGGAAGGTGGAACAGGTGTGGTAGGAGAGCTCCCCCTCTTCTCCCCCCCCCCTCCCCGCCCCCCAGTATCGCAGTTCCATCACTGCCTCCCCCAGGCCTTCAGCAATGGGTCTGCCTGGGGAGAAAGCGTTCCGGACACTGGGTCTGGCTGGGGTCAGCACCTTTACCAAGGAGATTGATAGGATAAAGTTTGCAAAACTGCCGCCTCATCATCGCTGTGTGATCCCAGGCCAGCCCTCCTAGGTGTCTGGCACATGGAGGCCCTGCTGGGCTGCCTGCATTCCTTCCAGGCTGACACTTCTCCCCTCCCTCCTTGGTAGGGTGGATGGTCTAGAGATAAGGCACGAGGCTGGGGCCTAGGAGACCTGGCATCAATT
This sequence comes from Chelydra serpentina, assembly GCA_037349315.1. NCBI lineage: Eukaryota > Metazoa > Chordata > Testudines > Chelydridae > Chelydra > Chelydra serpentina. Next base: position 2,945,162 of record JBAIAC010000047.1, read on the forward strand.
CCCTGCTCTGCCACAGATTTTCTTGGTGACCTTGGGCGAGTCTCTTACTCTGCCTCACTTCCTGTCTGTTCAATGGGGGTAATGCCCTTTGGGGTGTTGTGAAATTAAACTCCACTAACGATTGTGAGGTGCTCAGAGGATATGGTGAGGAAGGCCAGGTAAGTACGCAGAGAGTGGGGGCTCCTCTGTTAGGGTTATCTCTTGCCGCAGCTGTTGTATCTGCCCTGTCCTGCACCTCAGGCTGGTTTGCACGGTTACAATCTGCGGGGAGAGCACGGAGCGGGCTCGGATGGGGAGGGCTTCCAGCTATGAGGAACCCATTCAGTGTAGGGACCCCCTGTCACTGGCTTGGGTCCCACCACAACGGGAGAATGAACAAGGTGCTGCCTTTAGCACATAGGGAGTGAATGCTGCTCCCACTGGTTGCCTTCTGACTGGGAATGGGAGGTTCTGGGGTTCAGTACTGATGCCCCTCCAGCCCACGGGAGGCGGCCTTTCCACCATGCCCTCCCTACGCATGTAGGAGTTTGTCCAGCGCTTTGGGCTGCAGCTGTGGAATGAAAGGCATTCTGGAAACGGCTGGGTCCTAGGGTAATTACTCATCACTATCATCCTGGGCTGCTATTTACAATCCCTGCAGCTTCCCTGTAAAGGAGCGACCCAGTCCTCCCAACGAGAACCAGTGCACAGGGCAGAAACAGTGCGACTCCGCCCCCCCTTCAGTGTTATGTAAAGTGCATATGCTACACGTCTCCTAGCATGGGTATAAATAATGGTGTAAACGGGGAGGCACTGCTTATATGAGTAGACAAACCTGAACCCTGTGTCGTGTACCCTACAGGGCTCTGTGTTCCCAAGCAGTGCCTCCCCATCCATGCTGCTGCTTTTAGCTGTGTAGTGTCCCACTGCTGGTGTTTTTACCACTGCCAGGAAAGGCTCTGATGGAAGGAGGCAGTGGGGAAAGGGTCCCGGCAGCCATTCCCTGACACCGGGAAGTCTGCCCCAGGTATCTGCTTGCTGGGTCTTGCCCTCTGCAGCATGGGGCCCGGGTCACTTGCTGGAGGATTCTCTGCATCTTGAAGTCTTTGAACCATGATTTGAGGACTTCAATAGCCGAGACATAGGTGAGAGGATTATTCCAGGAGTGGGTGGGTGAGATTCTGTGGCCTGCATTGTGCAGGAGGTCAGACTAGATGATCATAATGGTCCCTTCTGACCTTAAAGTCTGAGTCTATGATGGCCAGACTTGGGGTCAGGAAGGAATTTCCCCCTGGATCAGATTGGCAGAGACCCTGGGGGTTTTTCGCCTTGCTCTGCAGCATGGGGGACGGATCACTTGCAGGTTTCAACTAGTGTAAATGGTGAATTCTTTGTAACGTGACGTCTTTAAATCATGGTTTGAGGGTTCCGGCAACTCAGCCAGAGGTCAGGGGTCTGTTACAGGAGTGGGCGGGTGAGGTTCTGTGGCCTGCGATGTGCAGGAGGTCGGGCTAGATAATCACGATGGTCCCTTCTGATCTTTAAATCTGTGATCCAAAATGAAACATGTGGACGTTTCCAAATGGACGTTTTTCAGAACTTTCTGCTCCACCAAACGTGATGATATTTTTGCCCTTTTGTCCTGATTCAGAAGAAAATGAATTTCCCATGCCCCTGGCTTTTCGACCAGGTGTGTTTATCACCAGACAATTGACTCTGCAGCCTGGCTCCTGCCGGGTGCGACCCCAGGGAGTGTGCTAGAGAACCAGGGTGAGTTGGGTTTCCTTGTACTGTACCTTGCCGTTGCCATGGCATCTGTCTGTGTGCTTGCAGGGGTGACTGCTGTCATGGGAGGGCCTGTCACTGAGCAGAGCTCCCCTCTGGGCTCTCTTGGACACACTCCCTTTGTCGTGGCTGTTTTGCTGGTGTCTCTAATCTAAGGAGAAAGTCTTGGGCCCTGCCAGGCTGGGGTGTGCTTTGTGTGCAGAGCAGAGCTGCCAACACAGCCGTTTGGCTCACCGGGTACTCCCAGATCCCTTTGCCATGGCTCCCTTCTCATAGTAATAACCCTCCGGGGAACAACTGGTAGAGGGGCAGTATGCAAATAAGAGGGTGTCATCATAGTACAACAGTGGATGTGCTTCACCTCTGAGCACATCCAGTGTCAGCTGGATGTTTGCAGCCCCCCTGAGCTCACTGCAGCTGGTACTGGACGTGCTGGGTCCTTTCTCTTGCCTCCTGAGGTCCTGGCTAATGGTTACAGTGCATCATACACCTGCAAAACCACTGTCTGTCCCCCTGGAGAATGGCTCTGCATGGGAGGGGCTCTGTACTCGGCCACCCTGTAGAGGGCTCTGGGGTGACGGGGCTGGGTCCTGGAAAGGGCTGTGGCCAGGTGTCTGTGTGCTCCAGCTATTCAGGCACACAAGCTCTATAAGCGAGGGTCTTGGTAGGCAGGGCACGCGCTGAGGCCATGCAGCCCCAGGGACAGGAAGGCACCAGTTCATGCCGGGCTCCGCACTGCCCCAGGGATGGGATTTGGCAGCCGACTCAAAAAATCAGTTCTCCGCTCCGCTTTGTGTGGGTGTGGTGCTGCTTGCCTTGCAGGGGAAGTTAGCAAGCTCCCGACTGCTGCAGGGGAACTGTGATTTCAGAGTGATCAAAGCCCACTGTTTATACTGGGGTGGGGGCTGAGCCTGGCGCGCACACCACGTGCGCCTTCCCGTGGGCGGCAGGGCTTGCGGTGGAATGGCCACTCCCTGATCCTCTCTATCCTGCACGCTTCACATCGGTGCTAAATTTCCCATTACCTTGAGCATGTAGAGGGTCAGTCCCATGTGCGCACATACACACGTGCATGGACAATAAGGTGTGTGTGTTTAGTTGGTCGGTCCAGCCTGCAAGGAGAGAGTGTGTGTGTCTGCTCCTGCCTCCGTGCAGGGTGTGACAGGGCAGCCACCTGCCACATCTGGAGGAAGTCTACGCTAGTGGTAAGATCAGGGTACTGGGAGGTGGGAACCTGGGTTCCCAACTCTGCCACTGAATTATTGTGTGACCTTGGGAGAGCCACGTTCCCTGTCTGGGCCTCCGCTTGTGCCTCTGTATAATGGGCCTGGTGCTGACCCACAGTGCCTGGAGCTTCCAGATGCCAGATAGGTTCCCAGTATAATCTGCAGGGCTGATGTTGCCCTTCTCCGCTCAGGGACCTCCTGTGCCTATAAAGTGACAGGCAGAACCAGTGATGGAGAGTCAGGAGGAAGAGGAGGCAGCGAGCCGGCTGGCAGCAGGGACTCAGTCAGCCCTTGCAGTGGGGTCCCCTCGGCCTGTACTGGATGGAGGGTGGGAGAGTGGGGGCCCCTTGAGCAGGATGCATTGTGCTCAGGGAGCCAGCCCTGTGTGCTTGGATGGAGCAGAGCGGTGGCAGTGTCTGGCTACAAAGCCAAGTGCAGGTCTGCTCCTGGCTAGAGCCATTTGTGTTTTATTAGTGACCAGAGGCTGCTGGATCCAGTCTGCCTAGCAAACACAGCCCCCCCCCCCCCTTTAGGGGTTCCTTCCTGAGTTCCTAGCGCAAGAGAGCAAAGGATGGAGGGTAGGAGGACACAAATTTAGCAAGAGGGGACACTGGGACCTGAGCATATTCATGTCCCTCCGGCGGCAGAGTCGTCTCTGCATAGAGAGCCCCAGTGGATTCAGATGAGACTCTCGCACAAGGACAATGAGTGCGCCCCCCCCCCCCCGGCACTGTGGGAGCACAGCAAGCGGGGGGCTGTTGGGACGGATGCAGAGGGTTTTGTGCCCCTGTATTCCCACTTGGCTTCTGAGCAGGCAAAGTCGCTGCTCCTGCCCACAGCTGCCTGGGTACCCCTGGTGCAGGGGCATGGCAGGCTGCTTTCCAACAGCTTTGTACGGGGCATGGCCAGAGCCTCGTCCTGCTGGGGTCACTGCAGATCAAGATGTGCCGAACGCACCAAGCCAGGCCTCGGAGGAGCCGTTCCTGTCTGAGCCGATTATCCTTCCCCGCCTGCGGGAGGGGGCTGGGAAAGCCTGGCTGAGAATGAGGTAATGAGCACTGCGGAGAGAGTTCTCAGGGCTCCAGGCAGACCCTCCCGCCAGACAGTGCAGTGGAGAGGCAGAGCAAAGGGCTGTGCTGAGCTGGGGCAGTCGGTGTGGAGATCAGGGAGTGGCTGGCTGGCTGCAGCAGGCACAGGGAATAGCGGCTTGTGAGGAGAGAAAAGCCTCATGGGTCCTGAGTGCAGCCAGAGCCCAGGACACCAGCCAGTGTGGGGCTGGCTCCAGCAGGGCCCCTGTGGCTGAGGGCTGAGCCCTGCTGGGCCAGCGTTTCCTGGTTCGGTCGCTACCCAAAGGAGGGTTTCTGTGGCGAGTCCATCGGTTGATAAAACCATCCAGGGTTCGGGAGCATGTCCCTGATGCCTTCCCCAGAAGGCCCACAGCACCCCTAAAGCCAGCCCTGCTTGGACTCGCCCTGTGACCCCAGGATGGGTCCCCTGTGTGTCAGGCACTGCCAGCTCCCAGTGAACAAGGGGTTAACTCCTTGTCTGTCCCAGGTACTGTACACCTGGGCTGCCTAGGAGACAGTGTGGGCCCCACCCCCCCAGTTCCTGGGCTGTTCTGGGTCCGCTACAGGTCCAGTGTGAGGAACCAGGGCGGGCCGGCTTTGGAGCTGGGCAAGGTGTGAGGCCGAAGCAGTCCAGCTCCCCCCCGTGCCCTGCCCTTGGTGCTGCTCGGGTCCCCAGAGAAGGGGCTGGGAAGCTGTGCCTGGTGCTTCTTCACCCCCCCCCCCCCCCCTGCATTTATCTCTGATTCTCACCAGCAAATACACACCGCATCTGATCCAAAGCCACGGAGGTGAACCCGCGTCTCTGCAGTGCCTTCGGTGAGCTTTGGCTGGCCTCTGAGGCCCACCTCCTCACAGATGTTGAGGCACCTCACTTCTGTTGGTTGCACTTGTGTCAGGAGTCTGGCCCAGCTCCTCAAGGTGTTTAAAGTGCCGGCTAGTAAATGGAGCAGGGCCCTGGCCTGTGCAGCCGCTCCCTGTATGGAGATGCTAGGAGATCAGGGTGGTTCCCGATGGGGACTCCCCCACTCCCGCCCTTGCAGCCGGCCGGTGCTGCCAGCCTGGTTCCTGGAGAGCAGCCGGCTGCGTCACCAGCCTTGCTGCTGGCTTGCGTTCAGCACTTCCTCTAGGAGCAGCATTTGGCTGCCAGGAAACATCTCTGGGGAGACATCTGCTTTCTAGCAACTTCCCTGAGGCAAGAGAACAGGATGAAGCCAGGCGGTTGCTGTCCTGGTCCCTCTACCTGCTGCAGCTTCTCTCCTTTCCGTGTGCCCGTCTCTGCTCTGTTGGCATGGCTGGGGAACCCCCTGGACCGGGACTGAAGAGCTGGATGGAGGGAGCACGTCTTGGTGGAGGGGTCTCCGTTATGCAGAGCTCTGGATTCCCACTATAGTGAGGTTGGAGGGACTCGGCCTGGGGCCTGGCCAGGTCCAGCTTGTAGCCAGAGTTGGGGTCCTGTAGCCAGAGGTCCCCGGGCTTCGATTTCAGCCCAGCAGTGAAACAGCCACTGCCGAGAGGGCCAAGTGCTTGATGGTACTGGAGCAGGGGACGGAAATGCTGCCCTTCCCCCTCCCAACTCGCTCCCCCCCCCCCCCCCCCGCAATCTGCACCCTGGCTTTCCCCTTGCTCCTCATCCCAGCCCAGGTCTGTGTGCCCCCGGCTGCCAGAGCACCCAGGGACTGTATTGGGTACCGGGGTGTCTGTGTGTGCTGTGCTGCTGGAGAACCCCAGGGGGCTGTATTGGGTACCGGGGCGGGGGGCTTGTTAGTGTGTGCCCGTGCTGTCAGTTGCCCTGGGGGGCTGTATTGGGTACGGGTGGGGGAGGGGGGCTCAGTGTGTGCAGGTGCTGTCAGAACGCCCTGGGGGGCTGTATTGGGTACGGGGGGGGGGGAGGGAAGTTCAGCGTGTGCCGGTGGTGCCAGTGTCCGGGGGGGGCTGTATTGGGTACAAGGGGGGGGGGGGAGGGCACAGCATGTGCAGGTGCTGGCAGGGCGCCCTGGGGGGCTATATTGGGTGCGGGGGGGGCGCTCAGCGGGTGTTGGCAGGGCACCCTGGGGGGCTGTATTGGGCATGGGGGGGGGCACAGCATGTGCGGGTGTTGGCAGGGCGCCCTGGGGGGCTATATTGGGTGCGGGGGGGGGGGGGTGTGCTCAGCATGTGCGGGTGCTGGCAGGGTGCCCTGGGGGGCTGTATTGGGTGCGGGGGGGGGGTGCTCAGCGGGTGTTGGCAGGGCACCCTGGGGGGCTGTATTGGGCATGGGGGGGGGCACAGCATGTGCGGGTGTTGGCAGGGCGCCCTGGGGGGCTATATTGGGTGCGGGGGGGGGGGGTGCGCTCAGCATGTGCGGGTGCTGGCAGGGTGCCCTGGGGGGCTGTATTGGGTGCAGGGGGGGGGGTGCGCTCAGCATGTGCAGGTGCTGGCAGGGCACCCTGGGGGGCTGTATTGGGTGCGGGGGGGGTGTGTGCGCTCAGCATGTGCAGGTGCTGGCAGGGCGCCCTGGGGGGCTGTATTGGGTGCGGGGGGGGGTGCTCAGCATGTGCGGGTGCTGGCAGGGCGCCCTGGGGGGCTGTATTGGGTGCGGGGGGGGGTGCTCAGCATGTGCGGGTGCTGGCAGGGCGCCCTGGGGGGCTGTATTGTTGTTCACTCTCTAGAGTGCTGCTTGGTCAGACAGGTGCTCTGCCTGGGTTGGAGGTGGCGCGTCTGGGGGCACAGCGGGTGACGGGAGAAGTGAGAGCAGGGGCAGTTTGTGTGCCTGGGGCGCTGTGCTTGTGCAGAGGCGGGGGGTGGGGGGGAAGACGTTTCGGGATGACTGGTATGCAGGTCTCCTTATCTGACTGAGGCGTAAGTTACCGGGTTTGCCCTTCAGCCTATGTGTGTGGCGTGGCGAGGGAGGGGGAAGAGGGTTTGGGCTCAGCAGGGCAAAGCAGGCTGGGCCATGCTGCATAAGTGGAGCCTGGTAACGGCTGCTGGCTGGCGAGATGCCGCTTGCAGCCAACCTGAGGTGTGGCAGCGAAGGCAGCCTGTGGAGCGGGTGTGGAAGGAGAGTGCTTGCGGAGCTGAAATCACTGCAAAGGAGTGTGCTGTTGCCCCAGGAGAACAGAGAGCGCCGAAGGATCTCGCCCAGCCTCCGCGCGTGGCTGCAGGCGGAGGGTGGGGATATGGGAAACGCGGCTTGTCCCACAGTTGGTTCTTCTTGTCCCACAGTTCGTTCTTCTTGTCCCCTGCATGCGGCCCAGACTTTGTCTGCACTGCGGTTTGGGCTTGTGTTCGTCCGCATGCGTTCGCTAACTCCAGTTAAGAATGCGCCTTTTTCCTTAGGGGAGACGTACCCCGAGCGGGTACCACATGGAGAAATCGGGGCCGATTCTCATCCTGCTCCATCAGAGCAAATCTGGAGTAACTCCTGGGCAGTCCCTCCGCATTTACATCGCCTAGGTGATCTCAGATCTGGTCTGTTCACCAAGGCACGTGTACGTGCACAGAGACACACACCTTGGCGCTGCTGGCTGCGTCTGCATTCTGCTTGCTTGGGGGTATGTGGAAATCCTCGTTGGGGTGCAGGAGAGCTGCCAGCGTTCTCAGCCCTGCCTGCGCACCTGGCTCTCTGCGCCTCTAGCTTCCCAGACGTCTCAGCGGGGAGGCCATGTCCTAGCTCCGTGTTCCCAACCCCTGCCATGCCCACGCAGTCTCCATGCAGCTCTGCCGAGCTGTGTGGGGGCCGCATGCTGCATCCTGGGCAAGGCAGCCCAACAGCTGGGTGGCCTGCGTCCCCACGCACGGCGCTCCTGCTGGGGGTCAGGGAATCTGTTTTTGAACCTGCCCTAACGCTGCTTGTGGGAGCCAGCGCCGCCGCCGCAGGGCCACGAGAGCCGGCACCGACGGGTGGGCCAGGGAGAGGGATGCTTTCCCCCGCCCGGGCAGCTTCTCTTGCGTGAAGGGGCTGTGGCTTTGTGCCCTCAGCAGACACCCAGCCAACCACGGACTGGTCCTGTGCGACTGAGGCTGGGCCTGTCTCCCCTCCCCCAGCCCAGCGTGGACAACCCTGGACAGTGTTTTGAGTGGGAGTGTGGGAAGCCCAGGGCTTTACGGGGCAGTGGGATCAGCTCCCTGGTGGAGAGCGGTGGGCTGGGAAAGCCCCCACCGGAGAGCAAAGGGGACAGAAGGCTGCCAGAAGCTTGTGCCAGCTCTGCAGAAGTGACACAGGCTAGTGGGTCAGGAACGGGCAGTCACTGTGGCTCCCTGGACTTCGGGGAGGTCTTTGATACAGGCCCCGAGCGATATTTTCCTTGGGAAACTGGAGCCGTCTGGGTAGGGACGGACACAGCGCTGGAGAGCAGCGACTGGTGGCGTTCCTGGAGTAATGAAGGGGTTGGTGTCTGGTTGGTGGGAAGCAGCAGGCGGGCACTGCAGGGGTCTGTTCTGTATCCAGTATTGTCATAAACGCACTGGCTGATGGACAGCGAATCGGGTTCATTGATGGCACAGGCCAGGAGCAGTGACAGCACTTCGGAAAGGGGAAAAGTTGCCCTGACCTGTCAGCCTCTTTTCTCTGAGAGGTCAGATCGGCTGGCCTGCCCCCAAACCTGTGCTGCCCTGCCCCTGTTTTAGGCTGTAAGTGATGGCTCTGCTGCTTTGGAGAGATAGGAGGGGGCTGCGCCCTCCCCCTCGGCTTCCAGTGACTGTCATCTGAGCTGCCTCCATGCATGGGGGGCAAAGGAACCCAAGGCCATCTGTCCTGGGTCATCAGGTGCAGCCCCCAGAGACAGCGCTGCTGTCCAGCATGGTCTCACTGGTGTGGAGAGAAGGCTGACCTCAGGGTAAGGGCGAGGAGTGGTGGAACATGAATTTCACTCCTCTGCAGAGTGCTGGCCAGGCGGGCACAGGCCCAGGGCTCACAATGGACAGAAAATTGAATGTGACTCAGTAACTTGTTGCTGTCACTAGAAGGGCAGATGTTACTTTGGGTTGTAATAAAAGGGTCATTCCCCATCCCCAGATCACTCTCGGGGTGGAGTCTGGGGTCCTGCTTCTGCTAGTGGCTGATCCCTGGTGCTGGGGGCAGGAGAAAATCCCCCCCAGAGCAGGGCCTGTCTGTATTTCCTATTTACCCACTTTTCATTCTGCCTCTGTTTCTTTGCTTTCCTTTATCGATAGCTCACTGCAACCTCGGGAAGCAGAGAAGGAGGCTCTCCCATGAGAGAAGGCGCTAAAAGCTCATTCTGACCTGATGTCAAACTCTTTGCTTTCTGACTGAATATTGGCCAGGAGATTTCACTGTGACTGACACCTGTTCTGGCTGCAGATTGACAGCTTTCGATAAATACAGATCAGGAAATGCTGAATTGACTGTCAGCTGCTTCCACTTGTCACCTGTGTTTCTGCTAATATGGATCTTGAACAGCTTAGAAAGGCTGTGATGTTACCGCCATGCGTAGAGGGGTGGCCTGGGGGGGGGGCTGTAGTGCTGACAGCCCTCCTGTGGTAGGCTGCAGAGGGTGCAGAAGTGTTGAGGCAACACCAATGCCAGGGGAGGCAACCTATGGTAACAGAGGAGTGCAGGAGCTAAAGGCCAGGTCTGTTCCTCTAGTCTGAGCCCTGGTGAGTTGCAAGCACCATGAGTGCCAATTCCCTTCATGATAGGAGCCCAGAGCACAAAAATGGCAGTGTAGGTGGAGTAATGTTACTGTGGCTTTAAGCAGATGAACAGTCTCCAGGGTGTGGGAGCAGACAAGGGGAGCAGGCACCTGGTTTTAGGTTAGAGACTGACCAGAGTTCAGATGCTCTGTATGTGCAGTAGCAAAGCACTTAATAAAGACAGTTGTTAAGTTACTAGCAATGAGTGATGTAAAATGACACATGGTACCAGGATTGCGGGAAGTGATAAAAAGAACTGGAAGTTGGGTGGTTTGTTTGTTTGGTTTTTTTGTTTGTAACTGAAGGAATTCTGTTTTTAAAAACAAACAACAACCCTGAAGTAAGTCACTGAGGAGTGAAAGACACGTTTGAATGAAATAAGATGGATCAATTCACAGTTCCCACATTTCTAAAAATATTGAAGTGCTGCAGAAACCTGGAAAAGGTTTAAACGAGAATTGGATTTATGTTTGAGGGCATCAGATAAGATTGCCACCTTTTTGAAAATTACAGGTGCTGAAGCAATTTGTTTATATAATGCATTTGAGCTTAATGAAATGAGAGATTTCAGTTTCACTCAAGAAATCAAATGGAGGGAAGAGACTTTTGAATCATTTAAAACGGATCTAAAAATAAGTCAGATGTAATTTTCTGAGTCAATAAGAGATCAAATTGTGATGGGTATAAAAGATCTCTGTGTAAGAAAAAGACTGTTAGAACAGTCAGATCTAAATCCAGAAAAAGCAGTGAGGATTTGCCAAACTGCTGAACTTAATCAACAATTGCACATTTTAGAAAGAAAACCAACTGATGTGAATATAATGCATCTGAAGAAGTGTTTTTTTACCCACGAAAGCTTATGCCCAAATAAATCCCTTAGTCTTTAAGATGCCACTGGGCTCCTTGTTGTTTTTGTGGATACAGACTAACACGGCTACCCCCGATACTTGATGTGAAAATATACTTAATAAGAAAGTGTATATAAAAAAAAAGCCTATGGATGAAAACAGAGTCAATGTATTAAAGTTAAAACATATGAGCATATGAAAGAATACTCTAGAATGTGGAGGGAGGCACCGACCTAGACAATGTCCAGCAGATGGTCAAACCTGTCACACCTAGAAGAAACAGAATTATTCTCCAAAGTTGGTAAACAGAGAAGTCTGGAAAAACTTAAAAATATACATTTAGTTCCAAATTCAAAAGTCTCAGAGAAGATGCCAAGTAAGGAATGCAGAGCTGATGTTAGAGGAAGAAAATTGTGTTTCTGGGTATTTTGAAACAGAGCCACTCTGTGAACTATAAAGAGGATTGGATAGTTACACTATCTACTAATGGAACATGCATTTTGTATGTAATAGATACAGGGGCACAGGCTAATGTAATTTCTTCTGAAATTACAAAATGTCTAAAGGTAGTAAGAGAACAAATGCAGGTTAATTTATAAGCTTATAGTGGTGAAAAAAATCCTGTTATGGTATTTGTGAATTACAGGTCATAGTTAAAGATAATTTGGAAAACATAACATTTGTTGTAGTTAAGGGACAAAGTATTTCTATTTTAGGTTTAGAAACATGTTTAGCAGTAATTCTAATGGGTAGAATTCAGACTATTCAGGTTTCTGAAATGCTGGAAAACTTTACGAAGTATTCACTGGCATTGGTAAATTGGATACACTGTATAAACAGATTTTAATGAAACAAAGAAATCAGTTCTACATGCAACTAGGAAAATAGCCTTTGCGTTAGGACTGTGGTTTTCAACTTGTGATCTGCTGACCTGTGGGGGTCTGCAAACTATGTCTAAGGGGTCTGTGAAAGGTTGTAATTACAACCTAACAGTGGTTTTCAACTTGTGGTCTGTGGACCCCTGTGGTCTGCAGACTAAGATTTCCAAAAGGGTCCACACGTCCATTTGAAGTTTTGTAGGGGTCCGCAAATGAAAAAAGATTGGAAAACCACTTCTATAAGAAGTAGGGTACAACAGGAATTGGAAAGGTTAGTTAATTTAGATATAATTAAAGAGCAGAAGAACTGACTGGGTGAATTCAGCTGTAATAGCAGAATAGAAAGATGGATTCTTACGTTTGTTTAGATCCGAAAGACTTACCGTACTTAAGTAGGTTAAAAGGGAACATTTTAAAAATACCTACCAGGGAAGAAATATTTGGACAAATGGCAGGACCAAAATACATTTCTTCTTTTGATGCTTCAAATGGATTTGGGCAGATATCTTTGGAGCAAGAAGGTCAGTTACCATATACATTTAACACAGCTTTTGGATGTTACTGCTTTTAATGCTCCTGAGGTATTTCATGGAGCAATGCAAAAGATTTTTGAAAATATAGGTACAGTAATATGGGGAAGAACTTTAGAAGAGCATGATACAAGATTAACTAAAGCATTATCTAGAGCAAAAGGGGGATTGAAACTTAACAAAAATAGATGGATTCTTTGACCATGGGATGGTGTTCCAAGAAGGAGTGCTAGGCAGAGACGGGCTCCACCTGACGAAGAGAGGGAAGAGCATCTTTGGAAGCAGGCTGGCCAACCTAGTGAGGAGGGCTTTAAACTAGGTTCACCGGGGGAAGGAGACCAAAGCCCCGAGGTAAGTGGGGAAGTGGGATACCGGGAGGAAGCACAAGTAAGTGAGTGCAAGAGGGGAGGGCTCCTGCCCCATACTGGGACAGCAGGACGATCGGTGAGATATCTTAAATGCCTATACACAAATGCAAGAAGCCTGGGGAACAAGCAGGGAGAACTGGAAGTCCTGGCACAGTCAAGGAATTATGACGTAATTGGAATAACAGAGACTTGGTGGGATAACTCACACGATTGGAGTACTGTCATGGATGGATATAAACTGTTCAGGAAGGATAGACAGGGCAGAAAAGGTGGGGGAGTTGCGTTGTATGTAAGAGAGCAGTATGACTGCTCAGAGCTCCAGTATGAAACTGCAGAAAAACCTGAGAGTCTCTGGATTAAATTGAGAAGTGTGAGCAACAAGGGTAATGTCGTGGTGGGAGTCTGCTACAGACCACCAGACCAGGGGGATGAGGTGGACGAGGCTTTCTTCCAGCAACTAACAGAAGTTACTAGATCACAGGCCCTGGTTCTCATGGGTGACTTTAATCACCCCGACATCTGCTGGGAGAGCAATACAGCGGTCCACAGACAATCCAGGAAGTTTTTGGAAAGTGTAGGGGACAATTTCCTGGTGCAAGTGCTGGAGGAACCAACTAGGGGAAAAGCTCTTCTTGACCTGCTGCTCACAAACAGGGAAGAAATAGTAGAGGAAGCAATAGTGGATGGGAACCTGGGAGGCAGTGACCATGAGATGGTCGAGTTCAGGATCCTGACACAAGGAAGAAAGGAGAGCAGTAGAATACAGAGCCTGGACTTCAGAAAAGCAAACTTTGACTCCCTCAGGGAACTGATGGGCAAGGTCCCCTGGGAGAATAACATGAGGGGGAAAGGAGTCGAGGAAAGCTGGCTGTATTTTAAAGAAACCTTATTGAGGTTGCAGGAACAAACCATCCCGATGTGTAGAAAGAAAAGTAAATATGGCAGGCGACCAGCTTGGCTTAACAGTGAAATCCTTGCTCGTCTTAAACACAAAAAAGCAGCTTACAAGAAGTGGAAGATTGGACAAATGACCAGGGAGGAGTATAAAAATATTGTTCAGGCATGCAGGAGTGAAATTAGGAAGGCCAAATCACACTTGGAGTTGCAGCTAGCCGGAGATGTTAGGAGTAACAAGAAGGGTTTCTTCAGGTATGTGAGCAACAAGAAGAAAGTCAAGGAAAGTGTGGGCCCCTTACTGAATGAGGGAGGGAACCTAGTGACAGAGGATGTGGAGAAAGCTAGTGTACTCAATGCTTTTTTTGCCTCTGTCTTCACAGACAAGGTCAGCTCCCAGGCGGCTGCACTCTGCAGCACGGTATGGGGAGGAGGTGACCAGCCCTCTGTGGAGAAAGAAGTAGTTCGGGACTATTTAGAAAAGCTGGACGAACACAAGTCCATGGGGCCGGATGCACTGCATCCGAGGGTGCTAAAGGAGTTGGCCGATGTGATTGCAGAGCCATTGGCCATTATCTTTGACAAATCATGGCAATCGGGGGAGGTCCCGGATGACTGGAAAAAAGCTAATGTAGTGCCCATCTTTAAAAAAGGGAAGAAGGAAGATCCGGGGAACTACAGGCCAGTCAGTCTCACCTCAGTCCCTGGAAAAATCATGGAACAGGTCCTCAAGGAATCAATTCTGAACCACTTAAAGGAGGGGAAAGTGATCAGGAACAGTCAGCATGGATTCACTAAGGGCAAGTCATGCCTGACTAACCTAATTGCCTTCTATGATGAGATAACTGGCTCTGTGGGTGAGGGGAAAGCAGTGGATGTGCTATTTCTTGACTTTAGCAAAGCTTTTGATACAGTCTCCCACAGTGTTCTTGCCAGCAAGTTAAAGAAGTATGGGCTGGATGAATGGACGGTAAGGTGGATAGAAAACTGGCTGGATGGTCGTGCTCAACGGGTAGTGATCAATGGTTCCATGTCTAGTTGGCAGCCGGTATCAAGTGGAGTGCCCCAAGGGTCGGTGCTGGGGCCGGTTTTGTTCAATATCTTCATCAACGACCTGGAGGATGGTGTGGACTGCACCCTTAGCAAGTTTGCAGATGACACTAAACTGGGAGGAGTGGTTGATACGCTTTAGGGTAGGGATAGGATACAGAGGGACCTAGACAAATTAGAGGATTGGGCCAAAAGAAATCTGATGAGGTTCAACAAGGACAAGTGCAGAGTCCTGCACTTAGGACGGAAGAATCCCATGCACTGCTACAGACTAGGGACCGAATGGCTGGGCAGCAGTTCTGCAGAAAAGGACCTAGGGGTTACAGTGGACGAAAAGCTGAATATGAGTCAACAGTGTGCCCTTGTTGCCAAGAAGGCTAACGGCAGTTTGGGCTGTATAAGTAGGGGCATTTCCAGCAGATCGAGGGACATGATTATTCCCCTCTATTTGGCACTGGTGAGGCCTCATTTGGAGTACTGTGTCCAGTTTTGGGCCCCACACTACAAAAAGGATGTGGATAAATTGGAAAGAGTCCAACGGAGGGCAACCAAAATGATTAGGGGGCTGGAGCACATGACTTATGAGGAGAGGCTGAGGGAACTGGGATTGTTTAGCCTGCAGAAGAGAAGAGTGAGGGGGGATTTGATAGCTGCTTTCAACTACCTAAAAGGGGGTTCCAAAGAGGCTGGATCTAGACTGTTCTCAGTGGTAGAAGATGACAGAACAAGGAGTAATGGTCTCAAGTTGCAGAGGGGGAGGTTTAGGTTGGATATTAGGAAAAACTTTTTCACTAGTAGGGTGGTGAAGCACTGGAATGGGTTACCTAGGGAGGTGGTGGAATCTCCTTCCTTAGAGGTTTTTAAGGTCAGGCTTGACAAAGCCCTGGCTGGGATGATCTAGTTGGGGTTGGTCCTGCTTTGAGCAGGGGGTTGGACTAGATGACCTCCTGAGGTCCCTTCCAACCCTGAGATTCTATGATTCTATGTAAATTTATTGTGCAAGAATTAACACTTCTACGAGAAGAACTGACCAGTCAGGAGTTGATCCACAGTGAATACAAGGCATTGATGATATTGCTTACCTAAAACATAAGGAGCCATTACAGAAATTTTTGGGTCTGGTTAATTTTGTAGGAAACTACAAACCTAACCAAGCAGGAAAAAAAACCCAACAAATTGAAGGGCTTTAACTTTGTAAAAGATAATCAATGGAAATCGGACTATAAACACAACAAGAATTTGAGCAACTAATAAAAACAGCTCCAGTATTAAAATAATTTTGTAAGTCTGTTACTATCCAATAATCTTCAAATGCATCCAAACAAGGCCTCATCCAAACCAGGCCTATTACAGAAGTGTGGTGCACTATGGAAACCAGTTACTTATGCATTAAGAGCTATGTCAAACCGAATGTCAGTATCCTCAAATAGAGAAAGAGGCTTTGGCATTGGTTTTTGCATGCAAAAAATGTCTCACATTTGTATGTGATAGAGCTGTACTTGCAGGAGTAATTCATAAGCCATTAGTTAATATTTCAAAAAGGAACATGACAGACATACCATCTTGGTTACAAAGATTATTTTTTCAATTTTATGTATATGATTTACTAGTAGAGTATCAGCCAGGCAAATCATTAATTGTTGATGATATTCCTTCTAGAGTTTATGATGTAACCAGTGTAATTGAAGAAGGTGATGTGATACATGTAGAGGTACTTAAATAGTTTTCTGTATCAGAGTATGGAAAAAAATTGTATAAGTAGACAGGTTGAGAATTTGAAAACCGTTATTACAGCTGTTGGAAAAGGATATAATAAATTATACCAAAGCCATATAATCGATTTATTCAAGACTTATCAGTAACTGAAGGAATTCTGTTTAAAGCCAATAGAGTAGTAATTCCTTTAGGGTTAACCGGAGCGATGTTGCAATGCGTACATGAGGGACATGCAGGCATAGACAAATGAAATGTAGAGCAAGAGAGGCTCTGTACTGGCCCCAAAAGACAGAAAAATATAAAGAATGTGATGATATGTCAAAGATATAGAAATGCTCAGTCTAAACAACCTATGACACACATTCATGAAAACTTAAGACCTTGGTCTAAAGTAGGCTTAGATCTATTTGAATATAAAGGAAATGCTTATGTTCTAGGTCTTGATTATTTTTTGCATTTTCCTGAAATATCTATTCTATAAAACACATTTGCCAATCAAATTTATAATATTCAATTAGTTTTTGCGAGGCATTGCATTCCCAACACAGTAATTACTGATAATGGACCTCAATTACACAGTCAAGAGTTTAAAAGTTTTTGCCAGCGTGTGTATGATTTCAAACAGATTGCATCAACTCCAGGTTTATCCTCAATCTAATGGGCTAGTTGAAAATGGTGCTAAAATAGTAAAAAGATTACTAACAGAAGCTGAAGCAGTGAATTCTAGTTTATATTTGGCATTATTAAATTACAGAACATCGCCATTACTGCAAGGTTTATCATCTGCACAGTTTATTTAACAGAAAGCTTAGAAACAGATTACGTATGGGTTTTTTTTTTCCAAGGAGGATATAAAAGGAAAGGAATAAGTATCAATATCAGTTGAGTTTGTATTAAAATAATTATTATGATCGATGATTGAATAAACTACTTGATTTGAAACTGAATGATAGAGTACGTGTCTGTAATGGGAGAAGATGGGCTTGGAAAGCTACTGTAGCAAAGGAGGTAGCACCTCAATCTTATGATGTCATGACTAGGAATGGTCAAGTGTACAGATGCAATTGGAGGCATTTGCAATTGTTACCTGCGAGACCAGACTCTGGGGTTGTCTGCCCTTAAAATGCTACAACGGCACAGCTGGGCTGACGTATCTTTTCAGTGTAGATGCTACCTATGCTGATGGGAGAGGTTCTCTCATCAGCCTTGGTAATTCACCTCCCCACGAGCTGGTAGCTAGGCTGACAGAAGAATTCTTACATTGACCTAGCACAGTCTACACAGGGACTTAGGTCAGCTTAACAAAGATGCATGGACTGTGGATTTTTCACACTCCTGACCGACGTAATTAAACTGACCTAATTTTGTAGTGCAGACCAGGCCTCTTCTGAAAGAAGAAATGAGATAGTACAGCAATAGGGGCAGCAAGAAGATGAAAATGACAGCAGGCCTCTAAGAGAACTTCATTAATATGGCAAATATAGAAGTTAGACTGTCATTGCATCCAAGGAGACCTGTTAAAAGACTTACATAAATCTGTTAAGATAATTCTGATTTTATATGTACATAAAAATGACAAGAAAAATGACAAGAAAGGAGATGTGGTATTATTGTGGCTTTAAGAGACTGAATAGGATCTCCAGGATTCTGAGCTGACAGTAGAAGGAGGCAGCTTTAGGTTAGACTGACAGACTGGAGTTCAGATCCTCTCTCTGTTTACTACCTATCTAATAAAGACTGTTGTTAAACTACTAGCAATGGCTGATTAAGACTAGTGGATTACAGGACTATAAAACACAGGTGGAGGATAGGCACCATGTCAGCCCCTCAGCACCTCAGATACTCCTCCCTGCCCAGAGTCCACAGAGTTGTGCCATTGTTTCCTAAACTGAAATTTGGAAAAAAGCAGAATTAGAGACCGAGAGAGAGGATCCCTGTGAGCTCTGGCAGGGTCCCACCCTTACGTAAGTTCACACAGGTGGGTGTTTAATCTCCTCCGCTGGGCGAGGCCTTGGCTGCTGCTCTGTAGTCATCTTTGGGCAACACATCTAAAGAAAGGCAGACCCGAGGTGAGAATTAAAAGGTGCGCATGCCGTCACTGGCCCTCTGGCTGGGGGAGCAACCCATGTGGTCTCTGGCAGGAGGATGCTGCAAGACATCATTGAGCACAACCATGCCCTGGCATTTAGGTGCCTAAATGGGCACTGAGCTCTCAGTTGTGGGCGCTGAGCTCTTGAGAATCTGGCCCTGTATTTTGACCTGAGTTTGGGAGGTCACCAGGGTCTGGGCTGGTCTACTAGAAGAAGCAGACAGAGATGTAGATCTTCTTATTAATTTTTATTTCTTCTGATTTTTCTCCAGCAGATCAGCCCTCATCTAGCAGCGCTGTAAGGGTTGTATGATGCATCGTTGTATTGCAGGAGCAGCTCGCGGCACCAAGCAGGGATCAGGGTGCGGCTGGGCTGGGCATGGCAGAGACACACTGTGTAGACAGGCCATGCCCTGGGCAGCTCACCATCAGGCGGAGAGCTCTAAAAAGTTGGACTCAGTCAGGGTCTCCCGATGAGAAGCTGGTTCAGATGGTTAAATGTACTGCTTGGGAAGCCTCATCTGAGGCTTTACTTTGAGGAGGAGAACAGTGAGCTGTTCCATCTGCTGGCAGGATGGACCTGTCCGCAGCTGGGGATGCTGAGCCCTGCTCAGACCTCTGACACTTTCCCAGAGACCTCACGTGAGCAGCTCCCTCTACCTGCAAAGCAATCACGGCCCTGTATAGTGCCTTGCATCCCAGTGCACGGACCACAGAGCCTGCTCAGGGGTTCGTTCTCCACCTCACACAGTGTCTGTCCTCCGAGCTGTGTCCTCACCCACGACCCATCCCCACAGGAGTATGAGGCTGGATTCAAATCCTTGGGTACGGTCTATCCTGCAAAATCCACGGCCATAGCTCATGTCTCTGAGGAGCACTGCCAGCAGGGTCTGATGAGATCCCTAAGCGTCTCAGAGCTGGTCTAGACAGAAATGTACAGTATCTGCTCCTCAGTGTGGTGCATCAGGAATAAAGGCCCTAGGCGCTGAGCTGAGCAGAAAATGTCTGTCTTCAATCTTCCTTTTAAAAGTCGATTGTCTGTCTAATCTTCTAGTGCACACGCTCCTCCCCCCCCCAGCCCATTCCCTCTCTCTCTAATCTCTGTCTGTCACCAGATATTCCAGCTCCTCGCCACCGTATCTTTGGCAGGACTGAATGGCAGGTTCTTGTCTGAGCTGTAGCCTCTGAGCAGTAATGCAGCACTTTGTAGCTTATAGATGGCCCCTTGTCGTCTTTCCTATCTAGCCACCGGGTCAAATTTACTGGTATGTTTTTAGTGCAAACATTGATTCTCTCACACAGTGAACCTGGGGTTCAGTCTCTTGTCAGGGCACATGCAGATCCCAATAAAGTGTCTGGATTCCTACATCTGATGGGAGGGCAGAGCAAACAGCATGAATGTTCCTCTGAATCTGGCCCCTAGCACAAGCTATAGGAGAATCTGAACACCCCGCAGAGTCTACATCCTTTTCTCCCATGAGAGGCTGGAGCACGCTGCAGGATTTTGCATGGCCTGGATTCAATTGTTGTAAATCAGGCCCGCACAACATGCGGCCCGCGTGGGCTCACTGTGCGGCTCGCAGGGGAGTGAGTAGGTGGGCTCACTGTGCGGCCCCCAGGGGGGTGAGTAGGCAAGAGTTGCAACTATCTGGAGGTGCCTGCCTTCCACGCCTTCCTCATTCACACCTCATTCATTCAGCAGAGATTTATCTATAACTGCATTGATTGACTGTTGTGTGCAGTAATATAATGACCCATGGGGGGGGGGGGAGGGATGAAGAGGGGTGTGATGGTGGGGCTGAGCAGGGAGGGGGCGGGTCCTATTTTACTGCTGTGATCTAGTCCCCCTATGCGCTCTGTTTCTTTCGCCCTCTACAGACTTCCACACCCCAGCGCTGGGGAAGGAGGGGTTGTTTCTGTGGGGTGGGCGGCGCTGGGAGGGTGGGGAGGGGGGTTCAGTGGGGCTGGGGGGTTTCGGCCCTCAGCTGTTTTCTTTGGAGTAATATGGCCCTCATCGCTTTACGAGTTGTGCAGGCCTGTTGTAAATTGTTGGCAAAGTTTCATTTCACACACAACCCAGAGTCCAGCTGTGTGTGTGTGAGAGAACACATTTTCTGTGGCCTGAGCGTCTGATGAGCACATTGGTTCTCCTCTGCCTTGGTTCCTATACGACGCTCCTTGCCCTGATAGCTAGTGCGTTAGAGCTTTACAATGCACATTTCTCTAGCTTAGGAGTCCATCTGTGATCGACATGTTCTGCCGCAGGCCGGGCAGGCTCATGTGCTGCCGAGACTGGACATGGCTGTTGTAAGGTCTCCTGGTTACATGAAATGGTTATTTTCAAACAGGCCTACTCCATACATGACTGACCACCCGCCGTTAGAGCTGCCGCAGCCCTGGTGCCTCAGTGCTCTTTAGAGATCCTGTTAGAGCTTCCAGCTGTGTAACATGGAGCATTTAGGAAGGAAATAGATCAATACACTTGGGCCTTTCAGCTGTTAGACGCTAAGCAGGGCCATGCTGCATCAGTACATCTATGGGTGAAGTCACATCCAGGAGCCCTGGAGTGGGGCTGGTGAATCAGTGACTGGTGCTCCTCTGTCAGAGTCCGTGCTAGAGCTGGGTGGGAACTTTCTGCCTGAACATGTTTTTGACGGGACATACGGCTTCCGCAGCATGATTTCCCCAAATGCTTCAATTCTCCATCTGGCAAATCAAATCAAAAGCCTTTATTCTGGGACACGTCATTCTGAATCGAAACGTTTGGTTTGGAGTCCATTTGAGTACCTCCTGCTCCCATTCTCCTCTCGGAGTCAGGCTCCTTGGCTGGACTTCATCTCCCATGATGCACTACACTCTTCACTTTTGGTGGGGTGTCATGATTTATCATGGGACATGTAGTTCAGCCAGGGAGCCCAGCCTATCAGGGAGAAGACAACTCCCAAGCGATACCACGGCGGGTCACACTGGCTCAGTTTAGTGTCGAACAGACTTAAAAATTAAACATTCTGATGTTTCCAAATTGAATTTTTTTGGAACTTGTCATTCTGTGAAAAGTTTCAGTATTTTGCCTTTTGCCCAGACTTTCCATGAAAATATATGTCTAAATAGTGGAATTTTCCATGAGACAGAAATTCCTATTTTTGATCAGCTCTGCTCGATGCCTTAACACCCCCTCCCCCTCTTCTGTGTGGCTGGAGGTGCTGTGTTTTGAATGACACGAGAGATTGAGGCCCTGTGGGCATTAAAGTTTCTGTAATGGTGTATACCTGCTTATTGAATTCCAGCTCTGGTAGCTTCCTTCTCTCTACATTACCTAAACTCCACTGCCATTCCAGATAGATACAGTATTCTTCACTTGTTGCTGTGGACTCTTAAGCAGCTGCCATGGCTCACCCCAGAGGTGGCTGCTCTCAAGGGGTTGGAGCAGTGATCCCTCTGTGTGTGTGTGTGTGTGTGTGTGTACATATTTATTTAAATATACAAAATAAATTTCTTAAGGCAGAAAAATACTTTGGGATCTTTCAGGAGGAAAAGCACTAAATGTAGGCAACTCTTGTTACCAAGAGGCTGCCTTCCAGCGTGTCTCACGCACAGACTTCTAGCAGCCTCCCCACTGGTGGCACTAACCAACGCCTGCAGTGGGTCATGCTGTGAGCTCAGACATGTCACTGATATGGCTGATCCTGCTGGAGTCGTTACACCGCTGCTATTCTCAGGGCTCTCCGATGGGGTTGAGACTCGCTGGACTCCATATTTTATGTGCCATGGGACTTTGCCAACAACTTAATCGCAGCTGAACTCTCCGAGAGTAGCATAAAAAAATGTTGTAGTTGGGATTAGGTTACCCATCCTCCCTATAAAAGACTCTATAAACAGTCCATCAAGCCCAAGAATTCCTCTGTTGGCTGTGAGGTCCTTTGCCCTTAATGGGGCTGGTGTTTGCTTTGACTAAGTCTTGAGGGGGAAGGGGATGCTCCACTTTAAAGTGATCCCCAAAGGATGGCATTTTTGGTGGATTAGCGGAGGGAACCCAACTGCAGGCTGGCTTGGGGGAGATGGTGTTGAATGTCAATAGAGCTGGCTCGGGAGGGCAGGGAGTAAGAGGCTCCAGCCGCAAAGCTCAGAGACACTGACAACAGCAGCTGCTTTGTCTCCATTTCGAAGGGATTCTGAACTCTGAATTTACGGCTTGTGAAAGGTGCTGGAGTGGGAGCGTTGGAGTCTCTTGTTTAACCTGAGGACTGGGGCAGTGCTGGGAGTCACAGTGCCTATCGCACTGCCCCTGTCCTGCTAACACACCTCACGTTCCCATGTCAGCCTCTGCCAAGATTCCTCGTCACCACCCAGCCCCGTCCCCCTCTCTGGACTGGCACCAGGCTGTCGTGAGTGGGCCCCTCTGCTGGATCCCATATCCTGCTGAGTTCCTGGGGGCTGGATTATGACCCTTGCTTGGGGTCTCTGATGCACTCCCAGGTGCAGGCCCCATGTCTGACACCCTTCTCGGGCAGCAGGACCCTGCAGTCTGGCTGCCTTAGCCCTCAGAGCGACTGCCGTAGTCTACCCTCAGTTGTTTGAACATGCTCCCTCAGACCTCGCTGTGGGCACTCTGAGCTCCTTTTCAGGGGCAATATGCCAGGCCAACCAGGAACACAGGCTTAGCCAAGGAATTTCTTATCCAGAGACACTTTACTCTGAACAAAGCACACTAGAATGACAGCTATTTGAAAAATAACACACGGTGCTGAATGCAGTCCCCACAGCGAGGGCTCGTGCCTATTGTGAGTCTGGGTTGTAGTCACTGTCCTAAGGCCAGGCAGCGTCTATTTCCCTCTTTTGTCCATGTGCTTCAGCAGGGGGATGTCTGAGCTCCACCTTCCTCCCCCATCTGCTTCTGTGTAGGGAGTCACATTGTTGTGATGGGCTGGTAGGGTGTGTCTACACGGCAGCTGGGAGATGTAAACCTCTGCTCAGGTAGACGGTTAACTGTGGCAGCCTGGGCAGTGTCTCAAAAGCTAGCTGCCCGAGTACATACCCAGAGGGTTGAGCCGGATTGCCCTAGATTGCTTTGCGCCAATGTATCAGACAGTCTGTCCCCAAGATGTCAAGCCCCTACTATGAACTGGATGCTCTGGTCCACAGTGGAGGTTGCAGTACAACATGAGTCATGCTCCCCCATGAAAGCTGGAATACGAAATGGAGCCCCAAAAACCAAACGGCATTCACAATCTGACACTCGTACCCGCCCCATGTGTCTCACGGCTTCAAGGGCACCAGTTGTGAGGGCAACCTGCCAATTTGGAAAGAGATTGAAACCATCCAGTTGTTTTTTATAGAGTACATCGGTGGACAGCTGTCAGATGGGAACGTGTCTATTCACCATTAACCAGGGCAGGTGCCTGTGATGGGAGAGGGTAACGATTTAGGTTTCTCATCTACTTAGGGTTGATAATGGTGTTTTTTTTTGTTTTTTTTTTGATTTTCTATTTGGCTCGGGTTTGTACTTTTCTCCTTCTTTCTTCTTAGGCGGAAAATGTGCATTAGGTTCCATCTAACTGGTCTCCAGAGGTCCACTTCAAAGCTAATCTCTGTAGGACAGAATATTTTCTAGTGCTTTGTCCAGTCATAGATTATAAAGCCAGAAGGGGACCACTGTGATCATGTGCCCTTGTTGCCGAGAAGGCTAATGGCATATTGGGCTGCATCAGTAGAAGCGTTGCTAGCAGATCGATGGAAGTGCTTATTCCCTCTCTATTCGGCACTGGTGAGGCCACATCTGGAGTATTGTGCCCATTTTTGGGCCCCTCACTACAGAAAGGATGTGGACAAATTGGAGAGAGTACAGCGTAGGCCAACGAAAATTATCAGGGGGCTGGGGCACATGATTTATGAGGAGAGGCTGAGGGAACTGGTTTGCAGAAGAGAAGAATGAGGGGTGATTTGATAGCAGCCTTCAACTACCTGAAGGGGGATTCCAAAGAGGATGGAGGATGGCTGTTCTCTGTGGTGGCAGATGACCGAACAAGGAGTAATGGTCTCAAGTTGCAGTGTGGGGAGGTCTAGGTTGGATATTAGGAAAAACTATTTCAGTAGGAGGGTGGTGAAACACTGGAATGGGTTACTTAGGGAGGTGGTGGAATCTCCATCCTTAGAGGTTTTTAAGGCCCAGCTTGACAAAGCCCTGGCTGGGATGATTTAGTTGGGGATTGGTCCTGCTTTGAGCAGGGGGTTGGGTTAGATGACTTCCTGAGGTCTCTTCCAACCTAATCTTCTATGATTCTATGTAGTCTGACTCCTGCATAACACAGGCCATAACTTCCCCAAATTGCTGCTTGTACTAGAGCACATCTTTTAGGGAAAAAATCCACTCTTGACTTAACTTGCTGGTGCCAGACAACCCACCACAACCCTGGATCAGTTGTTCAAATGGTTCATTAATCCTCACTGTTAAAAATTTACACTTTATTTCCAGTTTGAATTTCTCTAGCTTTAACTTCCAGCCATTGAATTGTGTTAGACCTTTCTGTGCTAGAGTGAAGTGCCCATCATCCAATTTTTGCCCCCTTTGTAAGTAATCAAGGCACCCCTTAACCTTCTCTCTGTTAAGATAAATAGATTGCACTCCTTGTGTCTGTTTTCTAAGCAGTCCAAATTAGTGGTCAGAATTCACACAAGAGATCTGATAGCCAGAAGATCCCAGCCAAGGAGAAGGTACAGCAAGGCAGGGTGGGGTTGGGTGGGAGAGGCAGAAAGGCACGGTCACGTAGGATCCGAGTAGCAACTGGCAGGCAATGGCTTGTTGCTCACACAAGGCCAGAAAGGAAGCAGGAAGTTTATATATGGTCACCAGCCAATCAGGGTCAAAATCCTGTGGCCAGTCAGGAAGCAGGATCCTTGAAGTTGGCCCACCCAAGTCTCTGAATTCCCTGGAAATTCAATGAGTTGGTGTGGTGCGGCAGCCAAGATTGCTTCCCAAGAATTGAGTGGACCTGGGTCCAAGATCGAGGTTCTAGGCCAGCGTCCTGATATACTGGTGCCAAATGCAGAGAGATTCCCTCCCTACTCCTACTCGAGAGTCCCATGTATACATCCAAGGATCCCATGAACTGGGAGTTATAGACTCGTAGACTTTAAGGTCGGAAGGGACCATTATGATCATCTAGTCTGACCTCCTGCACAATGCAGGCCACAGAATCTCACCCACCCACTCCTGGAATAATCCTCTCACCTATGTCTCAGCTATTGAAGTCCTCAAATCATGGTTTAAAGACTTCAAGATGCAGAGAATCCTCCAGCAAGTGACCCGTGCCCCATGCTGCAGAGGAAGGCAAAAAACCTCCAGGGCCTCTGCCAATCTACCCTGGAGGAAAATTCCTTCCCGACCCCAAATATGGCGATCAGCTGAACCCTGAGCATGTGCGCAAGACTCACCAGCCAGACACCCAGGAAAAAGTTCTCTGTAGTAACTTCTAACATCCCATCACTGACCATTGGTCCTATTTACCACTGATGGCAATTAATTGACCTTTGACTAAGTTCATGCTATCCCATCAAACCATCCCCTCCATAAACTTATCTAGCTTAATCTTGAAGCCAGATAGGTCTTTTGCCCCCACTGCTTCCCTTGGAAGGCTGTTCCAGAACTTCACTCCTCTGATGGTTAGAAACCTTTGTCTGAGTTCAAAGTTCAGCTGATTATTCACCATGATCCCTATATATATTTTTTGCAGTCACTCCTTTGGAGTGACCCATTCTGTAAGCATAGCCTATGTTATTTGTTTCTAGAAGTATAACTTTACATTTGGCTGTTTTTAAAATGCATATTGTTTGCTTGTGCCCAACTTACCAAGCGATCCAGATCACTCTGTACCAGTGACCTGTCCTTTCCATTTTTACTACTTCCCCAATCTCTGTCGTCTGCAAATGTTATCAGTGATGTGTTTGGTTTTTTCCCCAGGTCATTGATAAAAAATATTAACTAGTATCAGGCCAAGAACCGATCCCCGTGGGACCCCAATAGAAATACACCCGTTCAATGATGATTACCCATTGGTTGATACATTTTGAGACCTGTTAGCCAGTTAGTGCATGCTGTGTTAATTTTGTATTTTAATTTTTAATCAAAATGTTGTTTCATACAGTTTAAGGCCAGAAATGATCATCTAGTTTGACCTACTGTAGATCAGAGGCTATTCAATTTCACCCATGTACCCCTCTGTTGAACTCAAAGACGAAGAATCAATGAAAGTGGAATTCGAATCCACAAGTGCAGAGCACAATGGATTAGCAGTCCATTTCCTTAGCCACTTGTCCACCTTATCTCAGTACAATCAGTTTGTCTTGTTGGTACGAAGTCAAATGCCTTACAGATGTCGAAGTATGTTACATCAACACTTATCTTAATCAGCTGAACTTTTTGATGAGATTACAAGTATCTCAAGTTAGTTTGATAGGATAGGATCTACTTTCCATAAACCCTTGTTAACTCACATTAATCAGACTAATCTCCTTTAATTCTTTATTAATCGAGTCTTGTATCATCTGAGCCATTACTTTGCCCAGGATCTGTGTCAGGATGATAGGCCTATTATCCAGGTGTCCCATTTACCCTACTTAAATATTAGCACAACATTAGTTTTCTTCTGAAACTTCTTCAGTGTTCCAAGAG
Source organism: Chelydra serpentina (assembly GCA_037349315.1). NCBI lineage: Eukaryota > Metazoa > Chordata > Testudines > Chelydridae > Chelydra > Chelydra serpentina. The sequence goes on from JBAIAC010000047.1 coordinate 2,971,891, forward strand.
TTATTGAAATCCCATGAATAGTCTACTCTCTAGAGTACCTTGACCAGCTTTTTCAAAATCTTGGAGGCTGTGACGGGGTTCGACTCACCACCGCTGGTACCTCCTGTCGGTCGCTCCGGGAATTAGCTCTCGACCGCTGTGGAGCGCCCTCGACGCGTGGTGTCAGGCCCATCATTTGCTCTGCTGCCGTGGGACCCGCGTTGCTCCCTGCTCAGCAGCGTTCTCCTCCGGACAATCCTCGTCTGTTTCAGGACACTGCCCTCCAGCAGTGCCCACTAGTCCCGTCTCACCCCCTTCTGGGGGGAGTGTTGTTAACAGCAGTCCTTCTGTCTGCACCTGCCTCGGTGGCCAACTGCAACCCTGTAGTCTAGCCCCTTATCTCAGGAGCCAGTTGCGGTCTGTCTCAGCCCCTCTCCTCAATGGCCAGGTGCAGTGTAAAGGGGGAAAGTGGGGGAGACCTAGGCCCACCCGCTACTCTGGGCCCTGACCCAGGAACCCTCTAGCGGCAGCCTCCCTCTGCCCTTCTTCCTCCTCCCCCCCCTTGCTTGCTCAGTTTCCCTGGGCCACTTCCCCTTTGGCCCTATGCACCTTCCTGACCCTTTGCAGCAGGCCCACAGCCTGGCAGGTAATGGGCTGGAGCCCCTGTCTGCTCCCCCAAGCCTGCCCAGCACTGATCTGTCCAAGGTGCTGCTCCTTTCCTCAGGAGCCAGTCCTTCTCCCTCGCTGGCCAGGGAGTGATTCCCTTCCCCCTAGCTGGGCAGTCTTTATATAGGACCTAGCCTGGTCCTGATTGGCTGCCCCTTCCCCTGCCCTGATTGGCTCTCCCCAGGCCTTCTCTGATTGGCTGCTGGTTCGCGCAGCCTCTCTGGCCTGGTTCAGCCCTTTTTCTCAGGGTGTGGGGCTCTGCCCTACCACAGAGGCAAGTTATCCAGACCTGAGGATTTAAAAATGTCTAGGTTTAGTAGCTGCTGTTCACATCCTCCAGAGATACTATTGGAACGGAAAATGTTTCATCATCATCATATGTATGACTACACCATCTGTTTTATTCTTCCCCAAATACAAAATATTTATTGAACTATTCAGCCTTTTTCTGCATTATTATTGGCAATTCTACCATTTCCATCTAGTAATGGACTATATCATTGTCTAGTTTAAATATCTCAAGGATTGTGGGGCTTCTACCACCTCTTTCTGGAGACAGTGCCATGGTCTTGTAGATCTAATTGCCAGGATATTTCTTAATATGCATTCTACATTTCCTTTTTTGAATTTCAGTCTCATTTCTCCTAGCTACACCTTATCCATTCTTCCCCTTCCGCAGTGTTGCACCTTGAACATAATTCTGGTGTAGGTTGGGACAAACAGTTTAACCGGAGAAGTTTTCTTTTCCTTTTTTGAGAATGCAATTTTCTTGAATTGGGCTGAGAGTTTCACAGGATAAAGGGGATTTGGACGCCTCATTTCAAATTTAGTTTTAATGGGAACCCATTGTCCAGTTCCTCTAGGTGGTTTAAAAAATGTCAGCGTTATTCATCCTATAATGTCAGCAAATTATTCTTGGTTTGTAGCTTGTTAGTGGGGAGACTGTTGTAAGTATTTGAAATTCAAGTTCATAAACCACAAGACCGTTCTTTTTCTCCAGTGAAGAATGATCGGTCTGTTTGTCTCAGTATTCGCTCCACTCTGTTGTCATATTTCTTTAGCCCTACTATTATTATTAAATATTTGTAGTAGCACCCAGAGGCCCCAGCTGCCCCCATTTTGCTAGGGGCTGTACACCCCTAATGAAAAGTTCTATATTTCTCCTTTCCTCCTGAGCCAGTCTCTGTTCCTACCTGTGGCGCCTTCCTGAACCTTCTCCAGTTTCTCAGTCCCTCTGCTAATGAGCTGCTGGTGCCACCCCTCGGAACATGGTAATGAGCTTGCTGATGAGAGGGAGCCTCTTGTGTGAGATGGGGTCATGCCTGAAAATTGGCCTCCTTTCTGAGAGGCAGTGCAAAGCGGGGAGAGAGGTGGCTGGGGAAGCATATGGTTTCCCTATCATTTGTATTGGTAATTTTCAGTAAATCTTGACAGACAAAGCTTTAGGTTCACAAAAAAAGACTAGAAGGGAAAATAAGATCCAATCTGGCTTCCTGAATAACACAGACCATTACATTTTACCCACACACCCCTATATTGAGCCCAATAACTTGTGTTTGGCTAAAACAGTGGTCCCCAAACCGTTGGCACACCCCCTATGGGGGTGCAGAGAAACGGGGGGGGGGGCATGCAGCAGGGTCTGGGCCAGCCCCCATGGGAGGTGGGGAGTGAGTGCCACCCAGCCCCACTCTGCTCTGGCCCTGACTCCCAGCTGTGGCTCTGCTTCCGCCCCCACCCCTGCCCCCTCCCTCAGCCATGGCCCCTGCTCCCAGCCCTGTCCCCAGCCTATGCCTCCCGCTGTGTCTCTGCTCCCGGCAACAGACCCACCCCCAGCTCTGGCCCCGGCCTCTGGCTCTCAGCCCAGCTGTGGCTCCAGCCTCTTCCCCTTCCCTCCCTGGATCCACGGCCCCACTCCCAGCCCTGGCTTCTGACCATGGCTCCTGGGGGCAGGAGGCTGAATGGGGGTGACGGGGAGCATGATGTGAAAAGTTTGGGGACTACTGGGCTAAAGCATATTTTCTAGCAAGGCATCTAGTCTTGATTTGAAGACATCAAGAGATGGAGAATCCATCGCTCCCTTTGGTAGTTTGTTCCCATGGCTAATGACCCTCACTGTTAAATATTTGTGCCTTATTGCTAATTTGAACGTGTCTGGGTTTAGCTTTCAGTCATTCGTTCCTGTTCTGCCTTCCAGTGCTACATTAAAGAGCCCTTTAGTACTGGTGTTTTCTCCCCACCATGGTACTTACACACTAGCCCCTCTGTCTTTGATGCACTCAACAGGTTGTGCTTGTTAAGTCTCTCTCTGCAAGGCATTTTCTCCAGCCCTTGAATTGTTGTGGTGGCTCTTTACTCCACATGCTTCGATTTGTCAACATCCTTTATAAAATGTGGATACCAGAACTGGATGCAGTTTTCCTGTATTGGTCTCACCATGCCATATAGAAAACGTAGGCACTTCCTTGCTTCCTACTCACCGCTCATACATCCAAGAATCACATTGGCGCTTTTTGCCACAGCATCACGCTGAGAGCTCATGTTCAGTGCTTGTCCACTGTAACTGCTAAATCCTTTTCAGAGTCGCTGCTTTCCAGGGTACAATTCCCCAGTCTGTAGGGATGGCCTGTATTCTCTATTCCTAGATGTGTAACTTTGCATTTGGTTGTTTTATAGCACATTTTGTTTGAATGGTCCCAGTTACCAATCGAATCTGTTCACTCTAGAAGGCTGCCCTGCCCACATCATTCACCACTACACCAATCTTTGTCCACAGATTTGTATCAGCAGTGATTGTATATTTACTTCCAGATCATTGATGAAAATGTTGAAGAGCATCAGGTACCCCAGGTACCTGCAGAACCCCGTTAGAAACATCTCCGTGATGACTCCCCATTGACAACTATTTTTGTGATCTGTCAGTTAGCCAGTTCTCTCTTGATATCGAGTAGAGCTAATTATTTAATCATAATGTTGTGTGGTACTAACTCAAAATGCTTCACAAAACCCTACGTAATACCCTTTTATCAACCAAACTTTTAATCTCATAAAAGAATGAAACCAGCTTTGTTTGAGAAGACCTATTTTCTGTAAAGCCTTGTTGACTGGCATTAATTACATTCCTATCCTTCAATTTGCTCTGAGTTGAATCCTGTATCAGCATTTCCATTCTTTTCCTCAGGACAGATGTCAGGCTCATCAGCCAATAGTTAATGGGTCATTCCGCTTGCCCTTTTTGTCTGTTGGCTCAGTACTGTATTAACACTTTATCGGTCTTCTGGAATTTCCATGGTATTCCAAGATGTATGAAAAGTTATCTGCATACCAGAGATCTCCTTAGCCAACTTTTTAGGGCTCCTCAGGGCAAGTTACCCAGGCCTGATTTTAAAATTCTGTATCCCCTAGCATATGTCATCTAACATCCTCCTGAGTAACTAATGTACCACATGAGGATGATATACTTTCCAGTACAAGTCCATCATCCTGATTCTTTCCAGGTACAGAACAGAAATATTTATTGACTGCTTCTGCATCATTAACAACAATTTTACCATCTCCATCTAGTAATAGGTCTATATTGTTGCTGGGATTTCTTTTTTTCCTAATATGCTTAAACTCCTGCTGATTGTCCTTCACTCTTCCCTTAATTTTCCCTAAGGCCCTTAGCTTCCCTTATCAATTTTCAGCACTTCATAACTTCTAATTTGTATCTATTACCCCTTTTCCACCATTTGTTATATATTGCTTATTTGTTTCTAATTGCTGCCTTCATTTCACACTGATCCAGGATGGGCTTTTATCCAAAGTTGTCATCTTTTTTTGATCGTGGAATTGTGCCTTTTTGGCTCTCTAATAAACTCTTCTTAAAGTACTCCCAATTTTCCTTCATATCTTTCTAAATTTCCCTCATAATTTTCCTCAGTTTCGGGAAACTAGCCCCAAGTTCAGTATATAGGTTACTGACATGATCTGGAAATAAAACCTCGGTCTTGACCCCCTGTATCCTGCTCCATAAATGGACCGAGCTGATCCTGCTTTTTCCCCTGGGTTGGTGTCCTTGTGTACGTGGCTAAATTGTGCAATGGATTCCACTCGAGCGTGTGTTCACACTGTTTGTTACTGTTGAAGTAAATGTACCTGCAGGGGAAATGCATCAGAGAGAGAACAATTGCCAATTATTTAGCTTTATGATTTAATCTGTGAAACAGACACACCCCTGAGCAGTCAGTGCTGGGCGGGTTGGCTGCTGGGATGGCTCTTATTTACCTGGATACTCCGTGTAGAGCGGTGTCCGGCGGACGGAAGTAGGTGGGATGGGGTTGAACGGTTCCCAAGCTCCATAGCCAGTGGGTAGGAACTAGGTTGTATGTGTTGTGGCTTTAGTGACTGGCTGCTGGAGGCGGATGCTGTACAGGCAAATATAAAGCAAGTGCTCTTAGATCTCCGCTGTGCCTCTATGCAGTCCAAGCAGCCTCTAGAGATCACAGCTAGGCCTTCTCTTGCTCCCTGGCAATACCAGATGGGAAGGAAAAACCTAGCTCCAGGAACAGAGGGGGAGGCAGCTCATGTCTGGCATCTTTAGTTCCCCTGTGCTTGGGGCCCCACAAACCAGCCAGGTGACTCAAGAAGCACAGGTTCTCCGGCAGGATCCCGTGGTAGGGGATGGAGCAGGGCATGGGCTCGTTGAGATTAGAAGGGCTGAGGGATCCCTCTCCAGTCCGAGTCTCTCGGGAAAGCGTCACCTGCAGGAGCTGGATTCTTCTCACGCTTTTCATCACCGTTGCTTGTGGTGGCTTCTGGCCCTTGCAGAGTCACCTGTCACCATTTGCCCTCATCCTGCAGCATGGGGAGCTGGGAGCAGGTGGAAAGCTACAATCTCTCATCCCCGTGAATACTCAGCCCCTTCCCCAGGAGTCCTTTCCTCCCCCGGGAACGGGCTGATTCTTGATGGGAAACGCGATCCCCTGTTGTTCAGCCCAACGTTCATTGTGTGGTGTATTGCACCTGCAGCAAGGGTTTCACTTATCCCTGTATCCCCAGGGGTGCCTTGAGATGTCCTGCTGGTCTGGGAAATGAACCATCTGAGGGAAGGTGGGAGGGGAGGTGGCGCATGAGAACACCTCCTTTTCTGATGTGGAAATGCTGGAGAATCCCTCCCCTGCATAGACTGTAATTGCCTGGCAAAAGTCTAGGACAGTGGTTCTCAACCAGGGGTACGTAGAGGTCTTACAGGGTGACATCAGCTCATCTAGATACTTGCCTAGTTTTACAACAGGCTCCATAAAAAACGCTAGCGAAGTCGGTACAAACGAAAATTCCATACAGACAATGACTTGTTTACACTGTTCTATATACTATACACTGAAATGTAAGTACAGTATTTATAGCCAATCGATTTATTTTATAATTATATGGTGTGAATGAGAAACTCGGCAGTTTTTCAGTAATAGTGTGCTGTGCCAGTTTTGTATTGTCTGATTCTGTAAGCAAATAGTTTAAGTGAAGTGAAAGTTGGGGCTACGTCAGACAAATCAGGCTCCTGGAAGGGGGACAGCCATCAGGAAAGGTTGAGAGCCATTGGTCTAGGACAGGAGTCTCAAACTCAAATTACCATGAGGGCCGCATGAGGACTAGTGCATTGGCCCGAGGGCCGTATCACTGACCCCGCCCCCACTGCACCCTTTCCATTAGGCACCGCCCCTTCTCCGCCTCCTCCCCTGAGCGCGCGGCTCCCCGCTCCTCCCCCCCCCTCCCAGACACCGCGAAGCTGCCAGACAGCTGTTCTGGCGGCGGGAACTCCCTGGGGGTAAAAATAGAACCTTGGAGCAGAGCAGAGGGAACGGGGATCTTAGCGGCCACAGAACGTAACTTGGGGGGGGGGGTGAGGGGAGTTGGCGGCCATAGGACATAACGGGGGGGGGGCGCGGGAGGAGGCGCGGGGAGCCCGGCTGCCCGAAGGGAAGAGCTCCGGGGGCCGCTTGTTTGAGACCCCTGGTCTAGGAGACTGTTGCAGGAACTACTCTAAACTAAACAATCCCGTATTTCAAAGCTGCTCTCCTTTTGGAGTGATCGTTTGCATTCCCATATCCGCTTCAAAAGACCGTCTGAGCCTAATGGGAATGACTGCTGTGGCCAGTCATGTCTCCTTCTGCAGCCCAGCATCGTGGCTGGAGTGGTTTGTGGGAGAGGAAGGATTGCATCTCGCTAAACTGAGAAGGCAGCGACACCATTAGCTGCAGGTATGACATATACCCAGAAATGCCCACAGCAGGTTTGTACATTTTAGCAAGAACGTGAGCTTCCAGAATTGCAAAAGTAATTAAAGATGCTCCCAGTGGTAAATCGCAAATGCTGGTTCCTATGGCCAGGGGGTGTGATGCCCTGTATTGCTGCTGGCCAGTCCTTGCAGGAGGATAAAGGCAGCAGGAGCTCTCATAAGAGCTGGCCACTGGTAAAGCAGCCTGGCCCGATTTGGGTGGATTTGATTCCTGTTTGGAATCCTCAAATACTAAACACTTTAAGGGGATGGGGTGGAGGGGGAGACATGAGTAAAATGGATACTGATGTGTAACAATGTTCACTTGCCCTTGGAGTGCCTCCTTGTGGCTGCGTTTAGGGATTAGCTCCTTTCAGGTCAGAAGCCCCTCACTTCCAACAATTGCTCGCATTGTAAACTCCCCCCACCCCTCACTCTCCAGAACTCAGTGCTCCTTCATGACTCAGCCTGCTGGCCAGCTCACGGTATAGTCCTCCCCTTCTGGGGTATCCAAGTGCCACTGGATCTGCAGTCCGCATGCCATTCCGGACAGTCTTCCAGCCCAAGGCCAGGTCTTGTCACTTTCCCAGTGGCTGGTAGGGGAATCTGGACCCACTCACTACTCTGCGTTCCAGCCCAGGGACTCTATTTCCAGCAACTACAGTCTTACTCCCAGACCCTCTCGCTATTTCCCGGGACACCATCCTACTTCCCTGCTCTGTCTTCTGTTCCCCTACTGCTGGATTTACCAGTCCAAACTCCCTTCTCCCCAGGAGTGACCGCAGACTACTTCCCCTGCAGCCCCCTTCTGTTTTAAGCTTCTTCTCTTTATACAAGCCCAATCTGCTCCTCCCAGCTGAACTTCAGCCTCCATTAGGCTTTATTAGTTCCTGGCTCTCCTCCAGGTGTTGCATATAAGGTTTAATTGACCTAATTTAACCTGCTCTGCCTTGTTTGGGTGGACACCCCATTGCATGATGGTTACAAATTAACAGTTATGATATGCAGACAGTTGGCAAGGGAAGCTAAAGGTATCAATGAAAACCATGGCCAGTGGAGTACAGGACAAGAAGAAGGATTTTTTTGTGTGGTGTACATCAGGAACAAAAAAAAATCCTAGCAAGGGGGTAGGTCTGTTACTCGTTAGAAATGGTCAAATTGTCAATACTGATGCAGAAAAGCTAGACGTGCTCCATAAATTCTTTATATATTCATAAAGAACCTGGATGAAGTGTACACATCTTACATTAATGAAATACTTTATTTTCTGACAGTAACTAAGGAGGATGTGAAACAGCGACTACTAAACATTTTTAAATTGGCAGGACTCAGATAACTTGCATCTAAGAGTTTGATAAGAATTGGCAGAGGACCTCTTTGAGCCATTGATGTTGATATTTAACAAATCTTGAAATACCGAGGAAGTTCCAGAGGACAGGGCAAAAACTAATACTGTGCCAATATTTAACAAGCATAAATGGGATGTCCCAGTTAACCTGACATAGATCCTATGCAAAATCATGGAACAGCTGATGCGGGATGCAGTCAGTAAAGAATTAAAGGATGGTAGAAGAATTAATGCCAATCAATATGGTTTTATGAAAAATAGGTCTTGACAGACAAATTTGAAATTGACTTTGATATCGCAGGTTTAATCGATAAAGGTATCACTGACGTAATAGTACTTCAGCAAGGCACTAGACTGACTACCACGAGTGTTCTGATGAAGAGTTAACATAAAATAAATGAAGCATATATTAAACGGATTAAAAACTGACCGATCTTAAGAACTTACTGGATATGTGGAATCATCATTCAACAGGTATATTTCTAAGTTGGCCTTCATTTGCTGGCAATACAAAAACTGGCAGTGTGATAAACAGTGATGAGGACAGGTTATTTATACAGGATGACCAGGGTCACTTGGTAAGTTGAGCTCACTTTAACGACACGTGTGTTAATACAGCCAAATGGAATGTCATTCATCTAGGAATAAAGCTTACTGGTTGGGGGCAGTATCCTGGAAAGCAGTGACTCTGAAAGGGACTTAGGTCAGGGTGGGTAACCAGCTGACCATGAGCTCCCAGAGCAATGTGGTGGCCAAGAGGGCTAATGGGTTCCTGATCTATAAGCAGGAAAATACCGAGTTGAAGTGGGGAGGTGGCATTACCATTGTATATGACATTAACGTGGCTATTGCTGGAGACCACAGCCAGTTCTGGTGTCCACACTTCAAAGGGGATGTTGAAAAAATTGGAAAAGATTCAGAAAAGAGCTACAAGAATGACTCAAAGTCTGGAAATCCTGCCTTATAATGTGGGTGAGGTAATATCTTTTATTGGACCAACTTCTGCTGATGAAAGAAACAAGCTTTTGAGCTTATATAGAGCTCTTCTTCAGGTCAGCTGGTCTCTTTCACGAACAGAAGTTGATCCAGTAAAAGAGATTACCTCATCCACTTTGTCTTTCTAATATCCTGGAAACAACACTGCAAACTGCCTGAAAATGACATACTGAAGTAGCTTCTCCAGAAGGTTAAGTGATGACATGATCATGGTTTATAAATACCTACAGGGGAAGAACGTTGCTGATGGTAGAGGGTTCTTTAATTTACTATGCAAAGGCAGAACAAGTTTGAGTGGCTGGAGGCAGAAGCTAGACGAATTTGGGCAAGTAAAAAGGCACACTTTTTAAGTGTGGATAATTAACCACTGGAACCTTTTCAATAAGTCTTGGAACACTGAGGAAGGTCCCGGAGATTGGAAGAAGGCTAGATGTGCCAGTGTTTTAAAAAGGGTAAATGACATGACCTGGGTAATCATGGGTTTGCCAGCCTGATTATGACCCTGGGTAAGAGTATGGAGCAGCTGATATGGGACTCATTTAATAAAGAATTAAAGGAGGATAATATAATTAATGCCATGGATTTATGGGAAATAGATCCTATCAAACTAACTTGATACCATTTTTTGACAAGATGACGGGTTCGATTGATAAAGGTCCTAGTGTTGATATAATTCTGTCAGATGTGTGGTTGCCTAGTCAAACAACATTTTGATTTAAAATAGAAAGATATAAGATCAATATGGCACATGTTAAATGGATTAGTAACTGGCTAACTGATAGGTCTCAATGTAATTGTAAACGGAGTTGTCATTGGGGGGGGGAGGAAAGGGGCTTGTAGTGGGGTGCCAAAGGGTTTGGTCCTTGGCCCTACATTATTCAACATATTTATCAATGCCCTGGAAGAATATGTTAAATCATCACTGATAAAGTTTGCAGAGGACACATAGATTGGAGGAGTGGTAAATAATGAAAAGGACAAGTCATTGCTACAGAGTGATCTGGTCGCCTGATAAGTTGGGTGGCAAGCAAACAACGTGCGTTTTAATACAGCCAAATGTAAAGTTATACTCCTGGGGACAAAGAATGTAGGCCATGCTCTATCTGGCGAAGCAGTGACAAGAAAAAAAAGGAGGGCTCATGGTGGATAATCAGCTGAGCATGAGCTCTCATTGCATCACTGTGGCCAAAGGGGCTGATGCGATCCTTGGATATCTAAACAGGGGAATACCAAGTAGGAAGGTTATAGTTGTATTTGGCACGGGTGCCATTGCTGCTGGGATGTTGCATCCAGTTCTGGTGTCCACAGCTCAAGAAGGATGTTGATAAATTGGAGAGGGTTCAGAGAAGAGCCATGAGAATGATTAAAGGATTAGAAAACCTGCCTTAGCGTGATAGACTCCGGAAGCTCCATCTGTTAGTTTAACAAAGAGGAGGCGAAGGAGTGACTTGAACACACTGATTCCAAGGCCAGACGGGATCAACACTTAGTCTGACCCCCGGTAGATCATTGGCCAGAGACCTGCCCCAAAATAAATCCTAGACCAAGTACCTACATGGGGAACAAATATTCCAAATGGGCTCTGTGGTCTGGCAGATTCAGGTCTAACATGATTCAATGGCTGGAAGTTGAAACTAGAGAAATTCAGACTGGAAATGAGGCATCCGTTTTTAACAATGAGAGTAATTAAGCACTGGAGTAATTTACCAAGGGTTGCGCTGGATTCTCCATAACGCAAGTTTTGAATGAAAATTGGATTTTTTTCGAAAAGATCTGCTCTAGGAATTATCTGAGGGAAGATTTATGGCCTGTGTTATACAGAAGGTCAGAGATCAGAGTGGTTCCTTTTGGGCTTAAAATATGAGAATCTCTGATTATTTTTTGTATCAAATATAATTCAAAGTGATAACACGCCACTCAAATTGCCTAACATAATTCTTTTCCCAGTAAATTCATTGAGTTGAATTTTATTTGCTGCATTTCAACTGTGCCAGGAGGAATGTCTTATAGAACGAGTATTTCTGCTGAAACATTAATCTTAAGCAAGATATTTTGGTTTAAAAGTGTTCCCTAATAAAACTATTGTAGCATGTCTAAGTGCTTGTAAAACTGCTTACTGTAGAGCTGGGTGAAATTTTTCTGTGAACAGTTTACATGTTCGGGTCAGCTGAAGGTGTTCATGAATTTGGCAAACAGATTGGGCTGGAAAAAAGGAGGGGGAATTTTTCTGGAAAAGTCAGTGGTTTTTGTTTTGAAATGTAGCTAGATTTGGGAAGGTGGGGGGTGGAAGGAAATGAAAACTAAATGAAATGTTTTGTTCAACCCCGAAAACTTATTCCCTGTTTGGTCAGTTCGAGGGCTGAAACCAATCCGGTATTTGCCCAGCCAATGCTATAATCCTCAGGGAGGATCATTGGTGCACTTTGCCCAGTGTGGGTAGATTCTATTTCCGAACCGCAATCCCTCCGGCTTCTGCTGTCGGATGCCACCACCTATTTGCAGCTGAAGGAGCCTCTCAGAGGGGATGACGCAGGTAGGGTTGCCAGGCATGTGGTTTTTGATCGGAAAACTGGGCTGTTAAAAGTCCGGTCAGTGGTGCAGCGGGGCTAAGGCAGGCTCCCTGCCTGCCCTGGCTCTCTGCAGCTCCCCGAAGTGGCCGGCATGTCCGGCCCCTAGGCGCAGGGATCGTCAGGGAAGTTCTGCGTGCTACCTCCGCCCCCAGCGCTGGCTCCGCAGCTCCCATTGGCCGGGAACCGCGGCCAATGGGAGCTGCGGGGGCAGCACCGCCTGGCTGTGCCTCTGCCTAGGCGGCGCTCGCATGCCGGCCGCTTCTGGGAGCAGTGTGGAGCCAGGTCAGGCAGGGAGCCTGCCTTGGCCCCGCTGTGCCACCAACCTGAGGTAAGCGCCGCCTGACCGGAGCCCGAACCCCCTGTCCCAGGTCGGAACCCTCTCCTGCATCTGCCGGGCCGTAGCTTGCACCTCGACCCCCCTGCCCCAGGTCGGAACCCCTCCCACACCCAAACTCCCCGGAGCCCCCTCCTGCATCCCAAACCCCTCAGCCCCACCCCAGAGCCTGCCCCCCAACCCAACCCCCCTGCCCCAGCCCAGTGAAAATGAGTGAGGATCGGGTAGAGCGAGCAATGGAGGGATAAAGCACATGGGGGATGCTGGAGTGAGTGGGGGAAGGGCCTCGGAAGGGGCGGGGCGAGGCACTGACCCCCCACTTGGTAAGGCAACTCCCATCTTTTCATGTGCTGTGTATTTACACCTCCCTACTGAATGTTCCACTCCATGCAGCCGGTGAAGTGGGCTGTAGCCCACGAAAGCTTATGCCCAAATAAATGTGTTCGTCTCTAAGGTGCCACGAGGACTCCTCGTTGTTTTTGCTGATACAGACTAACACGGCCACCCCTCTGAAACCTGTGATCATCTAGTCTGCACTGCTGCATAACGCAGGCCAGGGACCTGCCCCCAAATAATTCCTAGAGCAGAGCTGTGAGGGAAGAAGTCCGGTCTCGATTTAAAAATGGCCAGTGATGGAGAATCCCCCGTAGCCCTTGGTAAATTGTTCCAATGGTTACTTAACCTCACTGTTAAAAACTGATGCCTTATTTCCAGTCTGATTTTTGTCTAGCTTTGGCTTCCAGCCGCTGGATCGGGTTATAGCTTTCTCTGCTAGATAGAAGAGCCCAGTGAATGGCCCCTTCTGGCCTTAAAACCTATAACTCTATGAATTGACCTTTGTTCTCTTGATATCTTGGTTGGGCACCTCCATGCCCAGGTGGCGAGTCAGCGTCTTGACATCCGGCCCGACCCCAGATACGCTTGTGCTGCTGCAGCTTATCCTTGTGCGTCCGTGCCTCTGAAGCTGGATCCCAGGCTCTGCTATGCCTCGTGCAGAGCTGTGACCTCCTCCTCCTCGGAGCAGAAAGTGATGAGAGCCTGTTTGTCCCCCAGCGCCTCACCGCTCTGTCCCTGTCTGGGCGGGGAGAGCTGGTCAATGGGAAGGCCCTTGCCGGGTGTGACTCAGGCAGACTGCAGGCAATGGCCAGTAGCAGGAGGCTTATAATGGCTGACGTGGGCATGCACGTGAGCCTTGGTTTAATAAGCTGCTGCTAGTGCAGAGCGGGCAAAGCGGCTGAATCTGGTGCAGCGTCTGGAAGCACTCACCATGCCGGTGGCACCGTCTCGGAGAGCCACACCCATGCTATGCCTGGCACCTGGCTATTCCCCCAGCACGTCCTCGCCCCCAGCTGGGGGATGTGCTTCGGAGATCTCTGGGGAGCCAAGGGGCCCAAGGCAAGCCTGGGCAGTCTCCTCTGGGAACACCTTTCTGCCATGACTAGCGGGCTGTGGTCTGCATTAGCACCAGTGTCCCCGTCAGGCAAACTTGCGAGTGTTTGGCTGGGGAGTTACTGGAGGGAAGCTGTAACGGCAGTCGAAAGCCTTATTAGTTGCCAAGGCGTTAGCTGGCTGTCCTTCTCCAGGGCAATATGGAGCTTACCTTAGGAGACTTGTCCCTCCACAGCCTCCTCTGCGCTCCCTGCTCCCCTGCATGGCTTGTTGAATTCTGCACACACACTGCTGCCCCCCAGTAGGCTTTCCCAAGCTCCCAGGTGCTCTGTTGTGAATGTGTTTTCTCATAACTGGTCCAGAATAGCTGGATCTCTCTGCCTCTGCTTGAACGGGGCCCGCTGCGAGCTGGGAATCATAGAATCCTAGAATCTCAGGGTTGGAAGGGACCTCAGGAGGTCATCTAGTCCAACCCCCTGCTCAAAGCAGGACCAACCCCAACTAGATCATCCCAGCCAGGGCTTTGTCAAGCCTGACCTTAAAAACCTCTAAGGAAGGAGATTCCACCACCTCCCTAGGTAACCCATTCCAGTGCTTCACCACCCTCCTAGTGAAAAAGTTTTTCCTAATATCCAACCATGAAGGTGGATTCATGTGCAAGGTACCTTCCGAGGCTCACATACTTCCGGGATCTCTCTCCACCCAGTCCCAGGGAGTCTGGGGCCATGTGCAGATCGGCTCTGGTTTGGGGATTTGTGCACCAGAGCCATCTGTGGTGTACCCTTCTAGCCCTGTCTTGTGGAACAGCTGGTCAACGGCCGGCCTGTGCTCTGTGCCGCCCTCCACTTGGAATCGTGAGTTGGGGGGTCACCGGTCCAGTTTCACCCCTGCTCCAGTCTTACTGGATTATTTTTATAACCACTAATTGCAAACCCGACCTGCTTCTATACCAACTCGCTCTAGGCGAAAAGAGTCGCCCTCTAGGAATATTCAGCTAGTGGATTTTTATTATCTATAAAGCTGTGACCATGTGTGACAAACAGGTGAAGTGATGGACCCGCCCCAGCCACCCAACGTCTGTTTACGTGTTCCACTGGATGCGGGGAAGTGAGTGGTCACTACTGTATCGTGGTGCAGCCTCCAAAGGCGGAGGAATTATTTCAGTAGCAGAGGTTAACCGAATGCATTCACAAGTTTGTATTTAGTTTAAAAAAAAAACAAAAAACCATATTCAGATATTCTGGCCTTGACGCCCAGCCATGGAATATGTGTGTGTATGAGCATATGTACACACAAGTATATTGCATACGTGTGTTTGTATATTCAGTCCATGTGTGTACGTACTTATGGTAGTGCGTGCGTTGGTGCTGTGCAAGTACTCCTGCCCATGTGTGTGTGCATGTGCACGAGCGTGTGTGTGTAAGTGAGAGTGCATTACTGTGCATTAGAGCACGTGGTGTATGTTCCTCTGCATGTACATGCTTTTTCCTTGGATCTTCCCGCTAGCTCCCTATATCTGACGGATTCTCCCCTCCCTGCTCCGTTAGAAGCAAGTGTGTGTGGAGCAGTCTGTGGGAGGAGGTTGGGCCTGTGACCCCTTCCCCCCCCCCCCCCCCCCCCCGCCGCCTCCTCCCTGAGAGCAGCTTTCAGGGCCCAGGTGTTCCCAGTGAATAGCCAGGTATGTGTTATGACAAGAGGGTTTATTATGGTACTTAATGAACCAGGGAGCTGCCCAAGCAACTTCTCCTGTAAATCTCTGCATTAGGGGCTTGTAACAAGGCTGTGATGCAGGCACCCTGATCTCCACTGCACTGTAAAGCCACCTGGGAAATTACTTTCCCGGCTGTAGCTGCTCGGTGCAGCTGGCTTGGCATAACTCCGCAAAGCCGTCTCCCCGGGGAGCCCCATTCTTAGCGAGGCAGCAGCCGCATTCCAGAGACGCTTCGCTCTGTGTGCAGACAGATTCCGCCTGCTCCGGGAAGGAGCAGCACGCAGTTGTAGTGAATCATGGAGTAAAAAGCTGCCGGCGGTTGTGTGGCTCTTGCAGTGGGTTTGGTGGCTCTGAACTCTTCCCTCCACCTGACTCCACAAGTGTTCCCACACTTCAGGGAAAGAGGCGTTCCTGCCACAGCCCACCCACATCTCGCAGGTGTGGGCAGCGGTATTCCCTTCCCCTCCCCCCTTTGATTTCCTGCGGCCGAAAAGCATCAATGATGGGCAGGAATCAGTAAGATGGAGCTGTTAAGTTCTGGAGACGCTCCCAGTGCACTGCCAGGAAATAACCCATGGGCAGGCAGGTCTGCAGAACATGAGGGCCCCCAGCTCTTGCCCTACAAAGCTGTAGGGGGAAGCTCTGGGAGCCAGGGGCAGGGTGTTCATGGGATGGGCCCTCGCTCGGGGAATCCGTGGGAGCTGCAGTCTGGCCATTCTCCGGGGGAGAGAGCCACATTTCTCCGTTCAGATGGGCTGTGGGCCTTCTGAGATTGAATCTTTTGGACGCTTTCATCATCTCCGGTTCAAAGCAGCGGAGTCAGCTGCTGCGGAGCATCGTGGAGTGTGAGCACCGTGCTTTGAAGATGGTAACAGGTGTCAGGTCAGCCTCGCTCCTGCAGAAACACACGGTCACTTTGTATAGCCCTGGGCAGAGCCCAGCCTTTGTGCTGAGCAGGATTCTCACTGTTTACCCCACTATTCTGGCCAAGCGTCCCTTTGGACAAATGCACCCTTCTTATCTGTAAGGATGGCAGAGTGCTCCTTACTTATGTCCTAAACTCTCGTGTAGTCTTGGCATGCCCGATAAAACTGCTGCCACGCTACACTCCAGAGATGGCTGCATTTCAGTGGTGGATGTTTTCTCCCAGAGGGATTTGGCACTGGATATCACGGTGATGGGTGCAGTATAAGGAGCCTGAATAGAACAAAACAGAATGAAATAATGGAAAATACTAAAGTAGTGTGAAGCCTTATTATTTCCCTTGCAGGCTGTCTGGTATGGAGCTCAGCATGTCCAAGGAGAACAAGTAGGTGCTCAAATGCAGCACCTGGAACACACCTGCAGGGTGTGGACAAAGAGCGTGGTGCTTTCTCATCTGCTTTTTTAGTGCAGAAGTTGATTTGCAGAGTCTGGTTAGTGGATGGTGTCAGTGAAAGGGGAATTGTATGTGAGGTGCATGCTCTGAGAGCATAAACTCTTTTGGTCTTGGTCAGATTTACAGCTGGTTTCAGAGTCACGGCTGAAGTTTTAAAGGTCACTGGTGTGTGCCTCAGTTTCCCTTCTGTAAAATGGGGACTGTGGGCTTGACCTACTTTTGTGTCATGCATTGGATGGAAAGTGCTAGATCAGTGACAAGTCTTCACTGGCGTTAATGAGCTTTGAAGTGAGTTCAAAAATGTTGCAAAACTGTTTTCTTGATTTGAAAATTTTCTCAAGTGTGCGATGGGATTTCCTGTCAGTGAGAGATGCCCAGAATAGCCTGGTGGTTAAAGCATTCATTGCCAATAGGGGGGTTCAGTTCCCTGTGCTGAATGGGGGTAGAGCAAGGGTTTAGAAGGCTACCGAATCAGACTCTGGCTTTCTGGTTGGAGCCGTTCCACTTTGTAACACTAAATATTCACTGGCCAGTGATAGAGATGGACTCTCTGGTTTGGGGGCTCACTTCCAAGGCCTGGTCTACACTACAAAGTTAGGTAGATGTGTGGCAGCTTACCTCAACCTGATTGTCAGTGTCCACACTACAGCCTTGTCCCGCCGATGTAAGTTCCCTGCTGCACCGACATAACTCTACCTCCACGAGAGGCGTAGGGCTCACAGTGTAGTTAGGGAAGCGCAGTGTCTGTGTAGACACCGTGGGTTATTTACTTCAGCTGTTGGGTGTCATTCTGGTCAGTTTCATGGCTCTAGTATGGATCTGTGAAATTGACAAGAAAGCTGGGCTGTCACCCTGGAGTACATTGGGGGCTCCAGCTAGAGCCCGGCTGCCCCCTGGGCTCCCTGCTTGGCTGCACCTGCCCTGCTCCCCACTTGGATCCTGGCTGGCCCCCAGGTCCTGGCTCCCCCAGCCCACTGGACTCCCAGTGGTGGGGAGCCGCACATGGAGCTGTGGACCCGCCACACTGCCCCTTTTAAGTCAGTGGAATTACTCCTGGTGAGGATACACACCACCTACAGAAGAAGGGCAGTGTGGACATAAGTTGTTAAGTCAAACTATGTTAAGACTTAAGTTCCTAGTGTAGATGTGCCCCAAGTCACTGCCCCAGAGCACAGACTTGAACCTGGGTCTCTCCCATCCTCGGTGAGTGCCCAGACCACTGCGCTATTGTCTGTCTGGGGACTCTCTTGTGCTTTTTTTTCTTAACTTTACACAAAACATTTCAAAAGTCTAATTTTTGTTCAGAATGGGGATGAAAGCAAATGTTGGGAGCTCAGACTTTGTCACAAAATGGAACTGTCATTTTCGGGCCTGCCCTCCTCACCATTGCTCTGGGGAGTTGTGACTTTTCACTGGTCTTCGATATGACAGGATCTGTGCTTGGAAAAGGGTTGGGGGTGGGCAAGTGGAGCTGCCAGACTGGTTGCTGGCTCTGGGGAAGGCAGACATTTCTCTCTCGCAGGTAGATCTGCTGCATTGCTCCCTGCTCTGGAGAAGGGCGTTATCTGTGTCCCTAGGTGTGCGTCAGTAATTGTTGGGTCGGTACACGTAGGTATGTTACGCGTTGTGCGCTAGTGCTGGGGGTTTCTTTGCACTGAGGTGGGGTGGCTGTTGTGGGACTCGTGTTGAGGCTGTGATCCACCACAATTCCCAGATCCTTCTCAGCAGTGCTGCTGCCAAGTCAGTTATCCCCCGTTGTGTGAGGATTATCCAACACTTACGCTGATAATTTATTGCTGTTATTACTCACCGCGCCAAGGGAGTGCCTGCCATTGACAGCCCAATGGAGCAGACAGGCACAGGGGCAGATCGGTATGTGTAGGTCAGCCAGTTTATGCCTGGTGGAGCTTGTTCTGCTCTGGCATTGGGTGTTATCTGTGCGGAGATGTCACTTCATCTTCCCTAGAATCCCTCTGTCTGGGACAGACACCCCGTTTGGAGAACATGTGGGAATCTCTCAAAGCTCTGCCTTGGCACTCCCTGTCCCCCCTCACAGAGCTCTGCTTCACCCCTTAGAATCATAGAATCTCAGGGTTGGAAGGGACCTTAGGAGGTCATCTAGTCCAACCCCCTGCTCAAAGCAGGACCAATCCCCAATTTTTGCCCCAGATCCCTAAATGGCCCCCTCAAGGATTGAACTCACAACCCTGGGTTTAGCAGGCCAATGCTCAAACCACTGAGCTATCCCTTCCCTCGTGACATTCTGATAAGTTAGGCTTTGGCTACACTTACATTTTATAGTGCTCTAACTTGCTGGCTCGGGGGGGGGGGGGGTGAAAAATCACCCCCCTGAGTGCAGCAAGTCTGAGCGCTTTAAAGCGCTAGTGTGGACAGGCTCCGCGCACTAGGAGCCGGGCTCCGAGCACTCGGAGTTCATCCCTTCGTGGAGGTGGATTACCAGGAGCTCTGGGAGACCTCTCTCGCGCTTCAAAGCGCTGCCGCGGGAGCATTTCCGCAACAACGCTTTAAAAATTCAAGTGTAGCCAAGCCCTTAGTTTGAGAAATGCAGGCTCAGCAGAACTACCATTAAGTGGATACATAACTGGCTGAACAACCACAAACAAAGAGTAGCTATTAATGGAATGATGTCAGATTGGAGGGAGGTGTCAAGTGGGGTTCCACAGGGATATGTTCTGGGTCCGGTGTTGTTTAACATCTTTATTAATGATCTGGATGGAGGTATACAGAGCACACTGATCAAGTTTGCAGATGAGACAAAGCTGTGGGGATTGCTAACCTTTTGGAGGACAGAGTTACAATTCAGAGGGATCTGGATAAATTGAAGAACTGGGCTATAGACAACACAATGAAATTCAACAAAGACAAATATAAGGTGCTACACTTAGGGGAAAAAAAACAAATGCACAAATACACAATGGGGGATGACTGACTTGGCAGCAGCACTGCTGAGAAAGATCTGGGAGTTGTGGTGCATCACAACCTCAACATGAGTCAGCAATGTGATGCTGTTGCAAAAAAAGCGAATGCAATTTTCAGTTGCGTTAACAGAGGCACAGCATGCAAGTCACAGGAGGAGATAGTAGCCAGCGCTGGTTAGGCCTCAGCTGGAGCACTGTGTCCAATTTTGGTCACTAACGCACAGAAAGGATGTAGAGAAATTGGAAAGGATCCAGAGGCGAGTGACAATGATCAAAGGGATAGAATGCAAACCATACGAGCAAAGGCTGAAGGAACTGGGTATTGTCATTTGGAAAAGAGAAGATTAATGGGGACGTGATAACGGTCTTCAGATACTTGAAAGGCTGCCATAAAAAAGACATAGAAAAATTGTTCTCTCTTGCCACAGAGGGCAGGACAAGAGGCCATGGGCTCAAACTCCAGCAGAGCAGATTTAGATTAAATCTCAGGAAAATCTTTCTAAACGGTAAGAACAGTCGGCCAGTGGAACAGACGCCGCGGGAGATCGTGGAAGCTCCTTCACTGGAGGCTTTCAAAAGGAGACTGGATAGTCACCTGCCTTGGATGGCTTAGACACAAATCCTGCATCCGGGCAGAGGGTTAATTAGACTAGATGACTCTCGTGGTCCCTTCTAGCCCCATGGTTCTAGGCATCGTTCTTTCCTTGGACTCTGACCTGAGGAGGTGCTGTTCCCTTGTCCCATCATGTCACAGGGTCCACTCACTGCCGGTGGCACCTCCCGCTGGTCACGCTGGGGATGATCTCTACCAGGTGTTGCACTCTCTTCGGGTGGTTTCTCCACCCGTCTTGTCTCACCCTGCGGCCGCTCTTGCTTCACGAGCTGGAGCTTGCTCTTCATGACTTGTCTTCTCAAGGAATGGCTCAGGCCGTCTTCCTGCTCACTGCCCCACTGGTGCCACTTCGTCGGCAGCTGGTAGGGGGACCCAGGCCTGCCCTCTACCTGGGTCCTGGCTCAGGGGCCCTCTCAACAGCAGTCAAGGTTTGCACTCCTATTCCTTGCTGCTTTCCCCCAGAGCCTTCTCCTATCTTCCTGGCTTCCCCCTCTCCTGCCTCCCTCTCCTCAGGGAGTAACTGAGGACTACCTCTAACCCCTGCTGCACCTCCCTTCTCCCAGGGAGTGACTGCAGCCTGCTTCCCTGCGAACCTTCTCTTGCCAGCTTCCTGGCTTATCTAGGCCCCTCCAGCTGAGCCTGCATTCAGTCAAGCCCCTGCTCCCTGGCTGGCTGCTCCTCCAGGTGCAGCCTGGACGGCTAATTGGCCCACTTAGCAACCTTAACCCCTCAGGCCTTGTGTGGGGTAGAACCCCGTCACACGTCGGCTCATTATTTTCTGCCATTGTGCACAACCGTGCTATGCTCTTGACCTGTGCGATCACCCCTGTGCTAGACACTGACCTCTGGCCTCTCCTTGTGTCCCTGTCCGTATTGTCCTGACCTCCGCTCTGCTCCGCTGGCCCCTACCTTCACTCGCTGTGGCTGCACAGGCCTGGGGTTGCAGGCTCTACCATTCCTGGGTGCACAGGGAATCCCTTCGGGCTCATTTCAGCCACACGTCCGTATGCCCGACCCAGACACTGAGTGGGCTCGTCTCAGTCCTTCATTCCCTGCCGCACATTTCATGGCTCGGGGTGGGTAGGTAGTACTCCCCAAAGCAGCCAGCCGGAAGGAAGGAAGAGGAAGATGGGGAGAGCAGGGCCTGTCTGCCTGTAAAGTACCTTACACCTGGTTTCTTTATGAACAGAGGCCTCTCTGCCTCCGCTTCCCCATCGCTCAATGGGGGGCCATGGGCCCGTCCGCCTTAGTACAGTGCTGTGAGGTGAAAGGGGCGGAGAGAAATGCGAGGGGGTGCTATATGTAGCAAGGTCATGGCAGTGACAACCAGATTCCTTTGCTGAGGAGAAACCCAGCTATTTTCTGTGAGGTAAACGCTGCGCTTCTGGATCAGAGGGGTAGCCGTGTTTGTGTGTATCCACAAAAACAACGGGGAGTCCGGTGGCACCTTAAAGACTAACAGATTTATTTGGGCATAAGCTTTCGTGGGTAAAAACCCACTTTTTCAGATGCATGGAGTGAAAATTATAGATACAGGCATAAATATACTGACACATGAAGAGAAGGGAGTTATCTTACAAGTGGAGACCCAGTGTTGACAAGGCCAATTCAGTCAGGGTGGATGTGGTCCACTCCCAATAATTGATGAGGAGGTGTCAATACCAAGAGAGGGAAAATTTACTTTTGTAGTGAGCCAGCCACTCCCAGTCCCTATTGAAGCCCAAATTAATGGTGTTAAATTTGCAAAGGAATCGTAGCTCTGCAGTTTCTCTGGGGTGTGAGCGAGCTGCCTCTCTTTACGGCGAGCCTCTCCCCAGCAGTGTGGGTCTCTTTGCTGGGGGTTGGCAGCAGGATTTCTCAGCTCCCGTGGGGAGCAAGGCCGAATGACCTTGTCCCAGTGAAATTTCATTTGAGTTGCTGTTGACAAGAATTGGCATCTCGGGGCTCTGCAGTAGCTGGGAGCCAGCTCCCAAGCAAACGCTGGGCAGTGGGATTCCCCAGCCCACGGGGAAGGAAAAACAGACCAGGACTGAGTGTGTGCACTCTGGCACAAAGACAGAGAGAGCTTTGCTCACACGCTGCGGCTCACTCCGAGGAAGTCTGAGTGGCTGGCCGGCGCGTGCATGGACGTGCCTTCCCAGGCTACGCTGTAGCACTGGTTCATGAAACTCAATTCCCCGAGGCTTACAGAGGTTAAGGAGCACATTCTAAATGTAAAGGTGCTTGCCCAATGACTTCATGTGTGTCTCCGGTGATTCCTGCCTGGTCCTTGCAGCGGGGTGCTGCTGGGCGGCTCTGCTCCTACAGGGGCTGGCCATTGTTTCCTTGACCACGCTGGGTGGAGAAGAGCAGCATCTTGGTTTGCAGGGAGGCTGGGGCACATGGTGCCGAGTTTGTGAGTTTAAAGAGAAATAGCAAAGAATCACAGAGCTAAAGATGAGCGTTGCCTGTGACATCACTAGATCGCCCGGCCCATTTCCTGTGACATCACTGGATTGCCTGGCCCGTTTCCTGTGACATCACTAGATCGCACGGCTATTTCCTTGGCAATCTTTGTGGTGTTCCTTTTTATGCATTTTTTTAAAGAGTTTTTACTGAAGCCCCAGCAATTGAGCCTTCACCCCCTTGCTGGGGGACAGACCCATGCCACACCACAGCTTGCTGTCTGGGAGTTTTCCCTGCTCGTCAGCCCCAGTGTCCCCTTCTGAATTCTGTCCTCGTTAGTCCTAGCCCTGCCTCCTGTGGCAGCCCAAACTGTTCCCCTCCCTCCTTGGCATTTGCAGCGGCTGATCCCTGCAGCTTGTTCTTGTGGCTGCCTTGCCCCTGGGTTAGACACGCCGGGAAGGATTAGCTCTTAATCATCCCTCGTAAAATGTTTTTGTCACTAAAAAATGTGCTGGTTCTTAGCTGTCCGTCAGTGTGGGCCCAGGCCGCAACGTGCCCCACCCACCCTCCTGTGCAGACATGACTCTTCTCCATGCACACGTACGTGAAGGTGCATGGTGTTTGTTGCTCCTAGGGGGAGTGCGCCCCTCCCTTTGGCTAAACACACTGGTCACAGAGAGCTTGGAATCCACTTGGACCTGAGTGACTGAAAGCTGGAAATCCAGAAACGAGTCACTGGGCCACCGCCCCAGTGTGACTGCCACCCCTTCTGATCTGCGCCGAGAGCAGGGAAAGATCTACGCATCCACATTAGCCACAAGAATGGGCCTGTCTGCCAGGAAAGGGCTGCGGGGAAGCAGAGTGGTGTACTCCATGTTTCCAGCCCAACTAAAGGATCGTTTTCTTCTTCTAGTTCTGTCTTCCCCTGAGTCATTTATTATTGATCAGTCCCCCACTCCGCTGCTTTGCATAGTAGGTTTGCACTGCATGCTGACGAGGCCATTCCACGGGGCATGCAGGATAATTTCATGGTGGGCCCCAACTCCCTGCTCCCAGGGACGGTTCTCTGAGGGGGGCCAGCAGGGCCTGGCTCAGTCCCAGAGAAGCCCATCTGCTCCTTCCTTGTGGGAAGGGAGACGTGCCTCAAAGCAGATTGAGGAGTTCACTTAGGGGTGCAGGGGAATAAGAGGCTGAGTTGTTTGGGGCTGTTCAGAGAGGAGCTGGACCAGGCCCCTAGTTTGTCACAGCGCAGACCACATCTGAACAGCCAGGTTTACGTGTCCCTTTCTGTTTGCCACCGTGTAGAATGCTTTCCTCCCCTCCGCACTGGAACTGGCTTTCCCCATTCACCATCAGAGGGGCAGCCGCTGCTCCCCTTCGCCATTGCAAGAGCCCCCCACCCCGGCCCCGGGGGCTGGGTTCTGTGTACCGGAGCGTTCACCTCAGGAAACCCCGCCTTTGTTTTCTGAAATGCTGGCTAAACGTGGCTGCGTGGCAGTGCTGTCCTGGGCGTGCCCGCTGAGGTTCGGTATGTCATGCCCCTCACACAAGCTTACAAAGCAAAGTGAAGGCAGCCAGCAGCATAGACTCCCCGCAGCCCTGCCTAGAGAGAAACCTTGTCACTAGCACAACGGCTGTGCCCTACAACCCTACCTCTGCCCAAGGAGGAACAGTAGCCCAAATTCCACCCACTCACCACACACACCCAGGCCTGTTAGCGCGACATCGCTCCAGCTCTTGGGGGTAGTGCTGCCCTAACTCCTGTGTGGACCAGCTTGGTGGTAGACTGAAAAATGGTTCGGTGGTGGTCAGAGCGGTGGTGTTCCTACAGCAATGGAAAAGCCCCTTCCACTGTGCCTCTGTCGTCCCCGTCGTGTAGACGTGGACCCAGACTCCCCCTTTCCCTGCTCTCCCTTCTGCACGTTGCTGTAAAACTGTACCTGCTCCCCTGTTGGGAAGTCTCTGGGCATCAGCTTGTATGACAGAAAAAGTAACGGTCTGACCCTCCCAGTTGTGAAGAAAGGTTGGAAAGCCTCACAACCCAACGCCCTGGGAGCCAGGGCAGTGCTGTTAGCCCCACTGGGCAGGTGAGGAACTGAGGTTCAGTGGCTTGGTTGAGATCACACAGGGAACCTTGGGGCAAGAGGCATGGAACTGAACCCGGGTCTCCCAAGACCTAGGCTACTGTCCTGAGCACCTTAGCAACAGGGCCATTAGAAATGCAGGCAGATTGGGTAGCTGCAATAATATAGTGTAAAGCGCTCCTTGAGAGTCGGGCTCAGGATCGTGTGTGGAGGAGCCCTTAGAAGCAGCCCAGCTGAGGAGTCTCCTCTGCTATAAAGTCACTCTCAGGGGGTGGAGTCCTGTATGCGCTGTGCTGGGAATTTAGATCCTTGTAGCATTTGTACTGTGGCCCTGAGATCTAGTCCTGGACGTCCGCCATTGCCCTCAGGGCAAGGAGTGTTTCTGAGGAAAGCAGCTCTAATCTCTGCATTTTCAAACCTGCAGCGGGCTCTTCAGTTCCTCAGAAGTCAATCCTGGGTGGAGCTGCCAACCAGCAGCAGAGGTACAGACCAGCCGTGCAAATATGGAAAAGCAGGAACGTGTGGCTGTCAGCGAAATGTTCAAAGCCGAACATCAATGTCAGTAAAATGCAGAGAATCTGTCCCTGCTCCAGCCCCGTGCTGTGTATTTCCCAGACTCGTGCGTGGGCTCCCTTAGTGAAAGGACCTGAACCCCAACCCAGGGCGTAGTGGGACCTCTGAATATTGACACCTAGGTCCCGAAACCGATACTGCTCAGGGCAGATGGCTCACATGGTGCTGTGGGAGTCTCCTTTCATCCTGAGAGCCCCTGGCAGGAAGGGTTCTGTACTTTGCAGGGATCAGCTCATATGGGCTGAAAACTTGCCAGGCAAGGGCTGTAGCGTGGGTACCTAATGTGCCGGTCCATTTCTCCCTGTGGGGCTGGCAGCCCTGACACTCGGCTGTCAGGGTCTTGGATCCGCCGGTCACTGGTGCCCAGCTCAGTTCGTGGAGTGACAACTTGGAAGATGGAACCGTTCCCTTGGGCCTAAATTCTGATACAAACAAAAGGACACGTGAGCAGTGGCTGGTCTGTTGGTGCCTGTGACTTCCCTGCACCTTGCCCTGAGCTCCCCTCTCCCTCCACAGCACTGCACTGGGGGGCACTGAATGTGCTGCTCCCGCGGCTCTAAGAAACCGGGAACCAAACTCTGAGTCCACGGTGCAGGCTGGGGCTGCCTAGTGCCCTTCACCAGCTCGGCCTCCCACCCGCATCCCCGTCGCCCAGCAGACGAGCTGGGAGAGGCCGTGCCGCTGGGATTCCAGGCTGGCTGCCAGCCTGCCGTGGGGAGCAATGGGACGTAGCGGGGCCGTAGTGCTGAATGCAGCTTGCTGTGCAATGCACACTCTACCCTATATGCCCCACACGGCTTCCTGAGGGAAAGGCTCCCTGCTTGCTCTCAGCAGTTCCCCAGAGCTGTCCTGAGCTCCTACCCCATCCTGCACCCCTCTCTGGGCTGTTCCGTCAGGCCCCATGGGGAGCTGCCACTATCAGGGAACCCCAGCGGGCCCTGGCTGCATCCCGTGTAGTGTCCTCGGGGCTGGGGCAGCTCTGTGTAGGGCTGGGAGCCGGCGTCGATTCCTAACTCTGATCCTTGGCAGTTCATCAGCTCTCTCTGCACCAGGGCCGTGGTGCTGCCCCACTCGCCCGGATGTGCCTGAAGCGCACGGGGGCTGCTGAGTGCTGCCTGCCAGGGTGTGTGACTGCACGGCACCTCCTGCGGGCTGGGAGCCGGGGCTCTGTCAGGGGGCTGTGTTGTATCGTGCTAGGGCCAGTGTTTATCCTGCCTGCACCTCTGTTTGCCCGGCGCTCACTTGCTCCCCCTCCCAGCCCCATCTTCCCCTGCCGAGTGCAGCCTGGCCCGATCCATCCACCTCCCCAGCTCCCGGGAGCTGCTGTGGATCCGTCCCGTGGCTCAGGCTGGCAGTGGCTGCAGGCTGAGACCATTGACTCAGGCACAGGGAGCCATTCGGCTTGCCATGGAGCCGGATCCGCGCTCTGGTTTCCTCCCCTTCCCCCGCCCCATCCCCAGCTGACAGTCACCAGCCATTTTAATTAGATGCATTTTTAAGAACAAGTGTCAACCTCAAAGGCTTATGGGATTGATCACCCAGCATGGCTCTTCTCTGCTGGGGGCGACAGCTCTGTGCCCAGCGGAGAACTAATGAGGTGTGTGCGTGAGAGAGCAAAGGGGAGGGGGCTGCCACTGCTGCCTCTGGGGGCAGGCGGGGAGTGGGGCCAGACAGAAAGGCCCCTTGCTGCGGCTGTTCAGGAGACAGAAGATGGATGGCCTTGGGTGGCAGCCCCAGCCTGCCTAGCCCCACTGCTGCAGTGGCTCCCAGCCCAGTGGGGTTTGGTGCTGCGAGGGAGAAGGGGAGGCAAAGCGACTGCTCACGTGGCTGCCCCTGTGCCGGTGGCACCTCTGGCCCTTGGGTGGCCTTTAACTCTCGTGCTCCCTGCCCCTGCAGTGGCCATGTGATCCGGCCGTTCCCAGCCCTACGCTGCTGTCCGTGGGGCAGCTGCAGGGTGCTGCCGGCTCTGGGTTTCCAGCGGGGGTTGGCCGGACTTGCAGATCGTCTCTTTTCCTTTGCAATGTTACGACACCGTATGCATGCAAGGGGAGGGCGCCGGGGGGAGGAGGTGGGTCACCATCTGTGTTTTCCAATAAAAGGAAATTAAAATGGAAGCCCGTTAAGGAGAACTTGATTGGGATTCTGAGCAGGGCTCCGGCGCCTGCTGAGAGCGAGGAGCCGCTTCCAAATGACCCCACCAATCTCGCTGAGCCCAGCCTCTCCGGCAAGCAGGCTGCACACCTACCCCAGCACCGGCCAGGTCTAGCCAGCCCCTCGGCTGAGGGGTTTTGGTGGGGGGTGGCTCTGCCTGCCACTGGGAAGAGCCTCTGCCCACCTGCTCGACCCCTGGTTCAGATGGGAGGAGGAGCAGGGGGCAGGTCACAGTGTTCCCTGTGTATCCGGCTGGGCAGTGCAGCCCTGCTCATCCCATCCCAGGGGGCTGTGGCTTGCTGCCCACCAGCGCGGTCAGCTGGACAGGCTGCACCGACAGCCCTGGGCTGGGCCTAGCCTGGGCTGAGAGCGCAGCTCCTGGATTTGGGCTCAGAGGAGGCCGACTGGACTTTGCTCAGAGAGAGGCTGTGCAGGGCAGCAGCTAAAGCAACCCCCCCGCTTCGTCCCCCTCCCCCCCCCCCAGCCCTCCTCAGTCCATGGCCCTCCCCAGGAGGGGCTGGGGAAGCCACCATGCCAGGGAGGCTGCTCCTGGACAGATCAGGCCCAGTTGGCTCGGTGCACCCGGCTCGGGGCCCGCTCACCTACACGCTGGAACTCGGCAGCAAGTTTCCCAGGGGAGCCGCTGGGGACTGTCTGGTCAGCTGCCTCTACACACAGGGTTTGTGTTAAGGAAAAGACACAAAAGCAAAGTGCCCCCACCCCCACCCGGTAGCAATCGAGCGGTGAGAGGCAGAACCTAGCTAGCTCACTGGGTTCAGCACATCCTACTAGGCGGCTTGTGGCTCGGGCACTGGCCAGGACTCAGGGGGCCCTAGCCTGTAGTCTCTGGGTACTGCTGAGCAAGCCACTGCGTCTCTCTGGGCCTCCGTTCCCATCTGTACAATGGAGGTGCTGATTCTTCCGTTCTCTCGCCAGTGCTTGTCTATTGAGACTGTGAGCTCTTGGGGCCTGGCTGGGTCTCCACTGGGGACCGTGATCTCCGCTGGGAACTGCAGGGGGCACCAGAACGCGCAAGATAGTGAAGAACGAGAGCGTGTGACAAGGAGAGTATTGAAAACCCGTCTCCCCAGTGCCAACTCAGGCGGACGATTTGAAATCAGCAGTGTCCCTTTAAGGCCTGGCCCTGAGCCCTGCGGGGCTGCACTGGGGTAAGAGTGCCAGGCCAGGGTGCGACGTGCCGCACCAGAGCACGTTCAGGCCGGGGTTCAGCACATCCCCTGGGGTGCGGTTACTCATGGAAATGGGGACCCAGAGAATCTAATCTGCAGGGTGCAGCCCTTCCCTGCTGGGTCGTGGATTGGCAGCCTCCACCCCGTCCCAGCAAGGGAAACGCACCCTGGGCCAGAGTGGCTGAGAGGGGCAGGGCCTCGTCATGGTGCCAGCCCAGCCCCTGGGTCGCAGAGCGAGAGTGACGGTGCCGTGGGGTGGCAGGCGCAGCTTTGGTTCCAGTCACTGCTCTGGGCCTCTGGACGTGGTGGGCAGCTACCAGCGTATCCGAGCGCTTCCTGATCCCAGAGCTGCTGCACTAGCCCCCCCGGGGCAGAGGGGCAAAGGGCTTGGCCCAGGGTACCGAGTGAGTGAGTGCACCGCCAGTGGCGTCCATGGACCTGCGTCTTCTCCCAGCCGGGCTGCTGAGCCAGCGCTGAGCCCGGCCCGTTTGAGCTCCCGGAGGAACGCTCGTGCTGAGGGGGAAGGGGCGTGTGTACGCGCGCGCGCTGGGGGAGATTCCGCCGCACGCAATTGACTTGGCCGTTAATTTTCTTCCTCTCCCCGGCAGCTGTTTGCAGTCCCCCAGTGACTGTGTGGGAATCGGTGCCCTGCACCCTGCAGTTCCCCCCCCGCTGTCTCGAGCAGCTGCGTTGTTGGCGCAGAAATGAAACGATGTCACCGGTGCAGCTTATAGCTGGGCTGACGCTCAGGTACCAGGAGCTCACAGGCATGGAGAGGAAGATCAGCCCTTCCTGGCTTCACGCTGTCCCTCCTGCCCCTTTCTGTCGTAAGGGAGGCAGGTAGGACCCTGGAGATGGGCCAGCGAGTGGAAACGCTGGGGCTGGAGTTTCAGCCTCTCGGCCAGGGCTCTCATCAAGGGGACAAGTTATTGAGCTTAGGCTGGGACACTGAGAGAGACCCGCCCAACACGTAGGCAACCTGTGGAACTTCCTGCCACAGGATATCTTGGAGACCCAGTGTTTCACTGGGTTGCAGAAAGGTTTAGCCATTTATATTGCTCGGATGGTTCTTGGGTTTTTTGTCGGACTGATGGGTGGCATTTGCTAGGATCACAGAGCTGGAGACCTTTCTGCAGCAGGGCATGCCCCCGCCATTGCCGGCCGCTTTTGGAGACAGGAGACTGGGCTGGGTGGGCGCCTGGTCTGATGAGGGGGGCTGACAGTCGCTAGCTTTACTGAGTGCACGTGCTGATGGGGGCAGCTTCCAGGACCCACCGCGGGGCAGACTGGGATCTAACTCCCCTCTAGCTTGCAGGGCTATGCAAGCGGCTCGGATTTGAAAGGATTCAGTGAGTGGAGATTGAAGATGGGAGCCTCCCTGCAGCCTAGGCAGCCGTGTGTTTTCTGGCCCAGAGTCACGGCAGGCCCGAGATTTGGTACGCCTGCGCCGTGCTGAGAAGCAGCTGTTCCAAGCGTCTATTCCTTGCTCAAGGGGCAGGATACCACGGCAGGAGCAGAAACGCTCCCTGAGCAGCTTCGAGAGGCAGAGCCACCTTCCCCAGAACCTCCCCGCAGCCGTGTCCTACAGGAAACAGAAGGACAGGCCTGGCCAGAGGCAGGCAGGGAAGCCCTGGCACGCTCTGCCCGTCAGGGAAAGTGTGTGTTACTTTCCCAGTGCGTAGAAAGTCGGCCGTCTTGGATTCCTGAGGTTCCAGCTCCGATTTCCCAATTAGAGCTGGAATTTCTGCCTTTGCTCGCAGCGCTGGAGGCTCTGACGCAGCAGGCTGGTTCCTTGTAGTGATCATGGGCACAGTGAGCCGGCGGGGGCTTTGGGACATGGAGGCTGGGCGCAGTCCTGCGAGGGGGAAGAAATGAGCCATCTCGGCCGGGCCCCGATGGCTCCCAGGCAGGCACCCTCCCTCTTGTCCCTGCCGAAGGAGCGCTGCATGCGGAGCACTAGCCACAGGCTCGTTCCTGGTGAAACGCCACGCCCTGTGGTAGCATTGCCCCAGGGGTGAAGTCAGTGCTTTGAGCCTCGTCCTGGACTATCAGAGCTATCCCCAGAGTAGAGCAGAAGGTCCCAGCCCGGCGGGCTATATCTATGCAGGAGGGATAATTCCTCTGCTCTTGTTGCTTGTTTCTGTCCGAGTCCGTTGGGCCATCAGTGGGTGCCCCAAAGGACTGGGTGTCTGGAGCACTCCTAGGAAGTGTCCGTTGTGTTGGGTCTGCAGGAGCCGTGGCCCCAGCCATCCCGCTGCGTGGCTAGTACCGCCTTTAAATCCCAGCCCGATCAGTGGGAGGGTCTGTAATGGCTAACAGGCAGAGACACTGCTACCCAGGTAAGGGGCCATTTGGTATCCAGCCAGAGAGACCCATCTCCCAGCCAGAGCAACCGCCGGGCCCCCAGAAATGCCGGGCCCCCCATTCTGGATCAGACGCTGAGAGCCCGTGTGCGTGCACACACACGTGCGTGTGCGCACTGGCATATCCGTGTGAGGCGTCTGTATTGCGTGACCAGGCTGTGGGCGCTCAGGCCTAGTGGTTAGAACTGGAGTTGGTAACCAGGCATTGGAACTGAGGGGCGGAGCTGGAGCCAGGAGCCAGAGCCCAGGGTCAGAACCAGCCCCCTGGAGTGAGGCAAGGCTGGAGCCAGGGCAGAGGCGGGGCTGGGAACAAGCCGGCATAGGAGCTGTTGCAGCCATGGGCCAATGCTTTGTGCAGCTGCTGAACTGCTGCTGGGCATAAGAGCAGGTCCGACTCTTCCAACCAATCAGGCAGTCTGCTGCTCGTTAAATTGCCTGATGACAGGCTCTGATGCAGGCCCTGATTCCTGACAACATTCCCTCTTCAAGGGCACTTCCTAGGGCCCTCGGGGGCTGGTTTCTCGGGGGTACTTATGATGAAACTCTCACAGTGGATCGGGGGCATGGATGTTCTCTACCAGGTCCCAAGACTGCCCGTCCGTCCCATAGTCTTCCTAGTCCACAGGCGCTGCAGCCTTCCCCTAACTCCCTGAGAGTTGAGGATTTGCCCGAAGTGCTCCTCCTGGCCACGGACTGTTATGGGTGGCAGATGGGAGAAGTTTGGGTTCTTGATGTAGGGCTTTAACAGTGAGATGTGAAAGATGGGGTGGATCTTCCAGGACTCAGGCAGCTATAAACTGAAGGCCACTGGGTTTGCCTGTTCTGTGATCTTGAAGGGGCTCAGTATTGGTAGTCTAGTTTGGCAGATGGGTGGCTTGATTTGGGGCAGGGAGCCACACCTTGTCCCCTATGGCCAGATGGGGGGCACCCTGACAGCCTTGGTCTGTTGGTGTTGATCGGTTTCTCTGACCGACGACAGGTGTTCTTTGAGGTCCCGGTGCACTGGTGTAGGTGGGAGGCTGAATCCGTAGTGGTACTGGGGAACTCCTGGGGAAGTCCAGATGGAAGCAGGGGAGAAAGTTTGTGAAGAGGGGGCTGTGTTGGGTGGAGGTGTGGATTGCGTTGTTATATGTGAATTTGGCACAGCAGGGGATGCAGAACATCAGATGCTGTTGGTCATCCCATTGACAGTGGCAGAAGGCGCACCACTAGGTTCGAGAAATTTGTCTTTGGGGGATAGGGCCTCTGTCTTCCTGTTTCTTGTGCCTGGGGGATCGGTTACAACAAAGCTGAAGCGAGCAAAGAGCAGATCTGGTGTCGGCTAAGGCATCTGGCAGTCTGTGCATACTCCAGGTTCTTGTGGTCTGGCAGGACTTGAATCAGAACTGGACTCCTTTTCAGACGTGGCACCCCTCCTCAAAAGCTGCCTTGATAGCCAGTGGCTCCTTGTCCCAAATATTTTAGGTTTTTTCCTGCTTGGACCTTCGTGGGGCATCTGGATGTAGTGTCCTGGTTCCCTGCAGCATAGGCAGCATAAGCCTGATGCCCAGCGTCGACTCTTCTCTACGTCAGAGGTGGGGCCAGACCTGATCGACTTGCATGGGTTTGGGCAGTGGAGGAAGCGCTGTTGATGAGGAGCTGGAGGGGTTCAGCCAGGCGGTTGACTAAGCCTCCAGGCCGGGTGGGGATTCCACCTGGACCAGTGCACCTTTAGTATCATTGTTGAGGCTGAATTGGAAAGGATAACGCTGGGCCTCATCACTCCATTTGATGAATGCGCCGGCCATTGGAACTCTGCTGCATAGGTAGTGACTGGCCAGTGTCCCTTCTGCAACAACTGAAGGGCAGCTGTGGCTGCATGCTCACGAGCTGAGTCAGTGCATAGCTCTAACCACGTCCTCAAATTGTCCTAGAAGTGGGCTTGATTTTCCCAGGAGTGTAGACGCTCAAGACAAGGCCTTCTCTGTAACCGGGCTGATAATCAGTCCCCTTCGGCTTGGTCAGGGGGGAGGGATAGCTCAGTGGTTTGAGCATTGGCCTGCTAAACCCAGGGTTGTGAGTTCAATCCTTGAGGGGGCCATTTGGGGATCTGGGGCAAAAATTGGGGCTTGGTCCTGCTTTGAGCAGGGGGTTGGACTAGATGACCTCCTAAGGTCCTTTCCAACCCTGATATTCTATGATTCTATGACTGGGGTCATGGCAGAAATAGGAGCCAACGCTTGTTTAGGAACCCACAAAATTTGTCCCGATTGCCATTGAATTCTCCGGTGGGGGAATTTGGGCTTGTGGGGAGGGGAAGGCGGAGCTGTAGGCGGAGTGGGTGGAGCTTGCAGGAGTGCGTTCTGTGCACGCAGCGTGAGGCAACTTGGGTCTGCAGAGTCTGTAGGGCCCCCACTCCCTGCCAGAGCTATTGGCCTTTGTGGATCAGGCTTGCTGTACCTGCTCTAGTTCCCTTATTGTTTGTGTTTGGGCTGCTCAAACGGTCCGTTCCCCGCACGGCACTTAGGCCTAGTGGTCAGAGCAGGCGTCGGTGGCCAGGACATGGAGGCTAGGGTAGAGCCAGAGTCAGGCAGCTGGCAGGAGCTATCGAGCTGTGTACATCGAAAAGCCAAAGGAGGGAATTGATTATGGGGAACGAACTGGCTCGAATGACTCTCGCTCTCTGTCGCTGAGGGCGGTGCGATGGGAGGGGCAGAGCTGTACGGGGGACTCACCCTTCTCTGCGAGCGGGCGTTACTAGCTGGCACTGAGGTGGTGCGGAAACCTGCCAGTCCATATGCAGCGGGACAGGAGTTGTGTTGTGGAGAAGGAAGCATTATGGTCATAGGTTGGGCATGGAGGGGGGAAAGAGAACAGCCTAGCCCAGCTCTGCTCTGTCCAGACACCCCTCCAGGGGCTCAGGACTCCCGGGAAAGATTCAGAAGCTGGCGTGAGAGCGCGAGCCCCGGAGCTGGTGGTCGTAGGCAGAACAAGAGCCTCCCACAGTGAAATCATCCGCTGCCCAAGTGCAGCAGCCCCTCGATTTCCTCCTCCCCTCCCTGGCCTAGCACTGTGCCCTACACAATGCAGCCCTCCGCACCCCGTGCCCGATCCTGCTCCCGTGGCTACCCTTCCGCTGACTTCCCAGGCAGGAGGAGCAGACCTGCGCCCAATCAAAGCAAGCAGGAAGTGTGTCCAAAGACAGGTGGGAGTCACTCTGAAGTAGGGTGACCAGACAGCAAGTGTAAAAAATCATGACAGGGGGTGGGGGGTAATAGGAGCCTATATAAGAAAAAGACCCCAAAATTGGAACTGTCCCTATAAAATCGGGACATCTGGTCACCCTACTCTGAAGCCATAAAGAGCCCGGCTAGCCGGGTGGGGCTGGGGGAGCCTACGAGAGTCACAAAGTCAGAGGAAGGGTGGTGGTTACTGGTTAAGGATATCGGACCCATCCGGGGCCCTTTCCCATCCACAGTGTGTGTGAGCAGCTTCCCCTTCCCTCCCTGCTGGGCTCCTGGCCCGTCACAGGCAGATGGCATGCGAGGGCCGGGAACATGGGCTCTTCTCCTGATACCCTGCAGCTTGGACTCAGTCCTCCACTCGTGATGCCAGCAGGGTGTCGGACTGCCCCTCCCCTGGGCATTGTTATTGCTGACAAGGACCCCCCCCCCCCCCCCACACCATATGCTGTGAGCTGTGGGGCTGGCCACGCACATCCCCCTGCAGGGCCAGGCCTGGGCCCGACCTTACTGGAGTATTGGTGCAGGGGTGTGAGGCCAGAGCCATGGGCGTCGTGCTGTACTTGGTGTTTTCAAGGGCCAGTGCAGAGAAATTGTCCTGCCCCTGGCTGCCTGCTCCCTGCTGCCCCAGAGCGAACACGGACTCCGCCAGGGCTCCCTGCCAGTGCAGCATGGCACTGCCACCCCATGCCCTTGGCTTTCCTTGTTCCCGTAGGGCGTGGGGATCCCATTTCAGATCAGTCATCCTTCATTCCCTCTCCCTCCCACTCACTCTCTCCCTCCTGGAGGTTAAGTGGATCCCTGAGCAAAGTATCCCAAGTATCCTGTCGCCCGCGTTCACAATGCAGTGTGCTGTTACTGGGCTGACGGGTCAGCCGGGGGGATTGGGTTTCCGTTTGTTCCGCTGGCCCCAGGCCAGGCAAAGCAACGCGGGGTGTTGTAGCGAAGGACAAGCCGCTGCTGCTGGCTTTGCAAGACCCTCTTAGCTCTGACTGGGGAGAATATTATACTAGGCCCCGGTAAAGAGCAGGAGGCAGATAGGGGGCCTTTCAACTGTGAGGGGGATAAACACATCTGCAGCAAAGCTCCTGGCCAGGCCCAGATGGATTCCTCATTAGCTGCCCCTCCTGGGCAGGAGTTCGGGGCTGTGCGAAGGCTGGTCTGGAGCGCGCGGCGCGTTCCTCCGTTTCGATGAAGGCTTTTGTGCCACGTCAGCATATCGGTGCGTCTGTACATCACGGAGCCCCGGGCTTGCCGCGCAGTGGGAGATCTCAGCGCTCTGCTGAGAGGGGAATGCCCGAGCCCCGTCTGCAGCTCCGCTCAGCACAATGGGAAAGGGACTAGGGGGGAGGGATAGCTCAGTGGTTTGAGCATTGGCCTGCTAAACCCAGGGTGGTGAGTTCAATCTTTGAGGGGGCCGTTTAGGGATCTGGGGCAAAAATTGGGGATTGGTCCTGCTTTGAGCAGAGGGTTGGACTAGATGACCTCCTAAGGTCCCTTCCAACCCTGAGATTCTATGATTCTATGAATGGGCCCCGTCTGTCCCTGGGGAACTCCACCACGTTTATGGGGAGGGTGCAGTGTGTTCGGGCCCCCTGTGAGGTCCCAGGACCCCCTGTGAGGTCTCAGGGGACAGCCCACCCTGCCCATGTCTGTGCTCAGGGCTGAGGCCTGCATTCTTGGAGCTGTTTTCCTTTGGTCACTTACAGCGTTGCCAACTCTTGCCATTTTAATGTGAGTCTCGTGATATTTGGTGCATCCCTTAAAGCCCCAGCTCCCGGAGTCCTGGCACTCTGAGAGAGCTTTGCCTTTCATTTCTTTTTTTTAAAGGAAGTTCCCAGCCCTGCTGACGGTGGAGAAAAGCTTGAAAACGTCCCGTTTCCCCCTCCCCCAACTAGAAAGCAAATAGCGAGAACCCCAGATGTATTGTTTCAAAGATCTCCTGAGCTCTAAGCCGATCTCGTGACGTTGGGAGCCGTGATAGCGAGCGCTGGGTGTTGGCAGCATGGCACGGGCGGGGCCAAGGGCAGGTTTGGACGTGCCCCTCCTGGCGGGGGGATGTCCCTCTCCCCGCACACCTGCATCCCTTCCTGGGTGTTACCTGCTCCTGATTTGAATATGCTCAGGCCCACCGAAGGCCAAACTGTGCTGTGTCAGGACAGAGCATGGCAGTGTGGGGTCATTGCTCCCTTGGACAGGGCCTTGCTGAGGAGGGAATGTCACTGCCAGGCCGGCTCAGTACAATTCAGAGCGAGCCTTTCAGCCTGGTGGTGTTGGGCGTGGGGAGCTGTCCGCACTGCCGGGAGAGCAGCCTGGAACTGGCATGACCGATGCAGCTCCTTGGCTGCCCTGTCCTGCACTGCGTGGCCCCATGCCGTGAGATTCTGTAGATCCAGTCTAGATCCATTTTACTGCCTGCAACTCTTGGGCAATGCACCTAATGAGCTTCCTACTCCAAGGGCTGAGTTACCATCGATTGCAATGGAGAGCTTTGATATCCTAAAAAGTGGCATTTAATTATATAGGCCATTACTTACCATCCAGCACTAACCCAGGAGGGAGTCCCTTCCAGCGTCCATGCAGGGGTTCATTGAGTCAGTAACACTGAAGTGGGAGAAACTTTGGTTGATTCCCTACCCTGAGAAATAACTAGAGACGCGGAGGGAGGAAGAGGCTGCAGTGAGGAGGGGAAGAAGGGATTAGAGATGAGAGGAGAAATAAAGGGATGAACTCCAGGTGTTTGGAGCACTTCGCGTCTGGACCCTAGTGCTTGTGAATGAGAAGTGTTTGTGACAACTGGTGAGAAACACAGGGCCAGATCCTCAGTGTGTGTGTGAACTAGGCCATAGTGCACACAGATCCTCTGATAATCCCCTTCCCCACTTCCCCCCTTGCCAATACCCTTTAATTTTGATCTTTAGCATCCTCTACTAGTCCTGTCCTGCCTTCTCCCAGCTCTGCCAATGAACCTCAGCCAGCCAGCTGGGGAAAAGTGAGTGGGGCTCAGGTCCCCAAGCTCTTTTCACTTGTGACTTAAGTAGCAAGAGGCTAGTGCACAAAACCAGGTGGTCCCCCCCCCCTTCTTCCTGGGGTATCGACACCAGTGTGATAAGATTCCCACCCGGTCCAGGGTAGGTTCTGAACCAGCTGGCGGCTGTGTTCCGATGGCGCTGACCTGTAAAGTGCTCTGAGCTGGGACTGGCCGAGCACAGGCTAGGCTGGCAGAGTGGCTGTAATGCTGGGATGGGCAGAAAGTTGCTCATTGAAAGCCTCTTCAAAGTGAAAAGAACGGGCACTTACCGTAACTGTGCCGTGGGGAGCTGTGTGGCTGACGGTGGGAAGGAGTCCAGAGTTGTGTCTGCGAGTTCTGAACAGCTGCAGATTTATTTATAATGCCGGGTGTATGTGTGAGTCTGCAGATAAACACACAGGAGGGAATAACGCAAACAACAACACTGATAAAATGCCGCTTCTGCGAGAGGATCTCACTGAGCTGCAGCAATCACCAGCCACCAGTGATGGGCCAGCAGCCAGACACCCACTCTCTGCTGCTCCCCGCGGGCCCGCTTTGCACCCGGCATTGGCAGCGCACTGCTTTGGACGAGATTGCACGTCTGGGCTCCGCATGAGGCAGGCGCTTCCGGGCCTGCCAAGGCATTGCGCCGCATCCAGCACTCGCCGTGGCATTCAGGTGCCATCAAAGCTGCCACTGTGCCACGGGCCTTCCCTGGTAGCTCCCTTGTTCTTCTGGGAGCCGCCTGACAGCAGCTGCCAGCTAGCACGTGCCAGGCACGAGGCTTTGGGGAAGGATGAGCAAAGCAGCCAGTCTTACTCCTGGGTGGGTAGAATTCTACCCGACCAGCCCCTCTGCTGAGGCAGCCAGTCGTCTGCATCGACACTGCCCTTCCTCCGCCTGCTGGGCAAATAACCAGAGTTCACGCTCATCTAGCGCCTCAAACCAGCTGCCAAAGCCAGGCCGTGGCACTGATCCCAGTGCAGAGATTGAGACCCAGGGAAGGGACGGGACTGGCCCGCAGCACTCAGCAAAGCAGGGGCAGGGCTGGAGCCCTTATTTGCTGCTCTAGCCACTAGACTTAGGCCCTTTCCTCTGGGGATCTCAAAGCACTTGACGACGAATTAGGCTTTGCACTCCCTTGGGAGGCAGGGGAAGGTGCTGAAAATTGCACCGCGACTGAGGGGCAGAGCTAGGACCGGAACCCAGGAGTCCTGAATCTGGTCGGTCTCTGGGCACCACTTGGCCTTTCTCCCTGCCCTTCTGATCAGGCTGAGGGTAGGAGTGGTTGCCAGTCGCTTGCGGCTGCTGAGCGACCCCCTTGAGAAAGGAGCTGAGATCTCAGTCCAGTTCCCGTGCGCCCCCACCCCCCCCCCCCCCGCAGCCTTACCTTTTGCCATTGTTTCTTCCAGCTGGCCGGATGGAAGAGCTGCCAGCTCTCCACTGATGCTGGTCCAGAGTCGGGTGGGGGGGGAGGCAGAGTGAGGAGCCCCCCACCAGGGTTAAAGAATCACAGTTTTAAACGTTAATTTATAGGTCTGAGCCCAGGTCCCCCGAGCAGGAGTGTGTGTGGGGGCAGGCAGCCGGACCTGCCCTCCTCATGGCAAGCCAGGCTGAGCAGGGTGGGGGCCTGGGGCCTGCAGGGCTGCCAGCGACTCCTCAGGACCTCACAGGTCTGGTCTGGTCGGGGCACAGAACTGCTGTGCATTTTCTGGCACTGTCTGAGCGCTGATTCCAGCGTGGGATGGGCAGGGGCCCATCTGGGTTTTGGGGTGGGAGTCTGGCATCAGCCTGAATCCGGGAGTGAGCAAGGGGTCAGCAGGAAGGTAGGAGCCCCCCACAGGGTCGCTGTGGGCAAGGGTCCATGTCACTAGGATCTAGGGCAGTGTACCCAGCTCTTGTGTGCTGGTCAGATGTTCTGCATCCCTGCTGCAGGCTGGCTTGTGAAGATGCAAAAACATTCAGCCTTTCTGGGGTTTGGGGGCAGAAAAGCTCAAAGGGAGGGGGAGGGGCAGGGTCAGGAGCCCTGCCTGCTGTAGCCTGGTGGGAGGCAGACTGCCCTGCAAGCCCTAATCTCAGCTCTGCGACTGAGTGCGGCTAACGGATCTGTGGCTTGCCAGCCCCTCTCGTGCATCAGCGTCGCCCTCTAGTCACTGTCATTCACCCATTCCATGGAGCAGGTAACTGAGAGCTTACCCAAGCTCACTCCAGACAGAGCTGGAAGTTGATGATGATGGAGCCACGTCTCCTCCACTTCGCCATTGTCTCTTAGGAGGCGAGCGTCAAATAACCCACCTGACCCTGGTGATGTTCTGTGTTACCAGCGAGCAGCTAGACTATAGTGTATTGACTTGGGTACTGTACTGCTTCCTTGCTAAGTGGGTGGGTTCTTCAGCTCAAGTGGCAAACCCTCAGGCATTTACGTCCTCAGGGTGGTTCCCTGACTGGGATGGTTCCCTGGGGTGCAACCTGGAACTGGGGTACTGGTGAGCCCTCTGTCTTACCAACATGGGCTCCTTCTCACACTGCGACCTTGTGGCAAGCTGCAAACCCCTCCAGGTACTGCACTCACACAGTCCTCCACAGGCAGGGCCACACCCAATTGAGTTACATGAACGCTTTCGCCGGCCGCTCGTGAACCCACAATATAGAAGCTTCAGCCAATTCCCCCCAGCTCCCCAGCCTTGCAGTCCAGAACTGTACCGTCTTGGCCTGGGCAGAAGCCTGGCCAGTGTACGTTTATGACCTGGTCCGCCCCTCACTCAGTGTGTGCCAGCTCTTGTTCCTGAGCAGATTCCCCAAGCACGTCAAGCAAAACCCACTGTTGTAGGTAGACTGTCAAACAGATTTATTAGCTACAGCCAGATCGACTGTAAGCGATTATAAGTAGCAAGCGCACAGATCAAAGTTGGTCACCTAAGAAATCAAAGTAGCATCGCAATCGGAGTTCTATAACTAGACAGGGTTTGAATCAAGCGGTGTCTCACCCTGATGGTGTGTAGCTCCTTCCTACACAGGCTGGGATTCCTCTTGTCAGCCTGGGACCCCCCCTCTCCCATTCAGAGTCTTTGTTCTCCAGACGTGTTTCCGGGTGTTGAGTTGTGAGGGGAGGGAGGACAAGCGATGATGTCACTTGCCCCTTTTATAGCTTCTTCCAGCTCGCTGGAAAGATTCTTTGCTATGAGGTGAGTCAAGCAGTCTCCATTGTCTACGTGCTCTCTCTGAGAGGTCTCCATTGTATATAGTTTCTGGGGCAGTCCTTGTGCGTGTGGATTCCATCAACACATCTCACTCCTCCACTGTTGCTCCTGAAATGTTGGCTGTGGGTGTTTCCAACCTTACAACGCATTTCAGTAACACACACACACACACACACACAGAGCAACACTCCATAACTTCCCATACAACGACAGCACACACAATCCAACAGGGTATTAATGTTCAATAGATCAAGACGTTTAAAATGATACCTCACAAGGTATACTTTGTACAAAACATAATTATAGCACCAGGGTGAATATGGGGGTGCCAGGGTGTTGCTTTGGGGTACAGAGTGTCACACCCACATGCCCCAAACAGGGGTGGTGTTACATTCATTAGACCACAATCTGCTCCCAGAGCAAGGAACAGAGACCAGGAATCCTGATGTCTGGTATTGTACCATGGTTCACCTGCTGGCCGTGTGTTTGTTGCACCGCCTGTAGTGGCCAGGCTTCATATATGACAGCACCATGTACTCCTCCCCCCCTCTTTTCCTGTTAGTTGCTCCTTTAGGCAAAATGAAAGCTCTGTGCTGTAGCATTCACTGGCGTGGGGTCAGACACTGCCACTGGCCAATGCGGGAGTGCAACAAATATACAGTCGCCTGTAGTTCTTTAGGGTTGCTGATGAGTGCTGGATTGCACAATGGTTTGTTATTGGAGAGTTGTCTAAAGCACTTGGCTACTGACGCAGATTGTTTTACAGAGAGGAGCGTTGTCACAATGGTACAGGAAGAAATCTGCCCCCTTCACAAACAGATTAAGGAGCAGGTTGGGAGTGTGGCTTTGTGGCAGAGCCTTTCCCTGGCAGAGATAATTAGCCCCGGGCTCAGCTTGACAAGCCCGTACCCAGCTCCACAGCAGACAGACGCAGAGCATGGGGGAGTGGACTTGCTAGGCAGGGCGGACAGTTTTCTGATGCAGTTAGAGGATTACTAATAGATTTCAGACTTTTCAGGACGAGGGGGACGTCTAGGACCATCTAATCCGTTCTGCTGTATAGCACAGGCCAGGCAACCTTGCCCAGGGCTTTCTGCATCCAGCCCAGAACTGCTTTCTCTGTGAGAAAGAAACATCCATTTGCGATTTAAGCTCTGCAAGTGCTGGGGATCCACCATCTCCCTGGGTAAATCTCTGTACTGGTTAGTTACTCTGCCTGTAAAAACTGGGTGTGCCTTCCAATTGCCTCTTGTTCTGCCTTTCCCTGCTAGGCTGCAGAGCTCTCTGCTCTCTGTGCAGGTACTTACTTACTTACCTCTTAATCTTCTATTTGATAAGCTTCCTCTGCCCCCGGGCAGCAATAAGACCTGTCCAATTTAAACAAGAACAGACCCTGGGGGATTCAGGCTGGGGAGATGGGGTGGGGCCAGGTTACACTTTTTCAACCCTTCACCGTTTCGTTGGTCACTGGTTCAGACTCCATGATGCCTGCATTTCAAGAAGAGACTGTGAAAACAGGGCCCACTGTGCCTTTAACTAGCTCGGTGTCTGGTACGTGGAGTCTCCTCTCTGGAGCAATCTGGCCAAGGATACCCGAGTGGATCTGATGTGGAACCCAGGAGGGAGGCAGAGCTAAGCCCCCTGCAGCCTAGGGATGCATGAATCGATTGCAAATCGCTCCTGATTCCGTTTGCTGGAAATCAGAGAATTAACACCGTTACTGGGTTTGGAAGTAAACAGTGCGTTAGGAAAGAGTTGAGCATGCCCTGGAGTGCTCAGATGAGTGAAGCTGATCCCGGGAGCGGAGCAGGAATGCCCAGCAGGCTGCACCCCTCACTACAGAGCTGTGGACAGCAGGAAATAGAAAAGAGCGAGTGCTCACTGATCCCAGGCAGGGAATCCCTTCCAGGCAGTGCTCAGCAAGAGCAAGGCAACAAATGGGAAAATCAGAGGCTTGGAGCCAACTAGTTACTTATGGTTCCATTGTCGATTCACATGCCTGAGAGGAGAATGGGAGGGCAGCATTTCAGCCAGTAAACAGCCTCCCTCAGGGTTGCGTTCCCGAGCTGTTGATTGGTCTAATGTTCTGCTGTTGCAATGGAAGGCTCGGATTGCCTAGCAATGAGGTAATGCTTCCAAACAGTTCTTCCTTGGCCCTCTAGGGCCAGTGTCTT
The DNA here is from genome assembly GCA_037349315.1 of Chelydra serpentina. NCBI lineage: Eukaryota > Metazoa > Chordata > Testudines > Chelydridae > Chelydra > Chelydra serpentina. The sequence goes on from JBAIAC010000047.1 coordinate 3,014,421, forward strand.
CCCAGTGAGGTGTTTGACTTGGTACCGCGTGACATTTTGACTAAAAAACTACAAAGATATAAGGTTAACATGGCACACAATGGATTAAAAACTGGCTAACTGATAGGTCTCAAAATGTAAGCGTGAACAGGGAATCGTCATCAAGCTGGTGTGTTACCAGTGGGGCCCTGCAGCACACCAAAAAATCCTTAGGGCACCTCCATTTGCCTCAGTAGGGGTATTGAATATGCACTGAGTTATAGTCCCTTGCCCATGTATAAACTCCCATGCCCCGAGTCCCTTTAGTATGGAGCTTGCCAAACCTGTCCTACCCGGCCAGTAGACCAGGATCCTTTTCTCCCTGTAGGCCTGGTGGTGGGGATCTGGTAAATGGCCTTCTTGAGGGCAGTTCCCCAAAGACATCCCGGAGTCTCCTTTTGGAGCTGTAGAGGCACCATCTGCTCTCTCCAAGAGCTGCTGGGCAACTGCCGGGAACTTCCTCCTTTTCGGCCCTTATTCCACCCCTGACGTGATTGACAGGGCCAGAGGGGCGGGGCCAGCCTTGCCCACACCCCTTCATCACTGGTGTGGGGTTTATAAACCCCATCACAAAGGGGTGACTTGATTACTGTCGGTCAGTATCTAGACGGGGAACAAATATTTAATAATGGGGGGCTTGTCTACACTACTGCTTACGTTGATGCAACTGACGTCACTCAGGGGTGTGAAAAAGCCACCCCCAAGCGACGCAAGTTGCATCGACTTGCAGTGCTGTCCACACTGCGCTATGTCAGTGGGAGACGATCCTCCGCCGACACAGCTTCCAGCTCTCGTTGCGGTGGAGGAATTGTGCCAATGGGAGCGCGCTCTTCCATCGGCATAGTGCACCTTCACCAGATGTAGCGCGGTCGCGTAGACTAGCCCGGGCTCTTCGTTCTAGCAGAGACAGGTCTAGGAAGTTGAAGTGAGGCAAGTTCAGACTGGAAATAAGGTCTACATTTGGAACAGTGAAGCTTTGGAACAATTTACCCAGGGATGTGGTGGAGTCTCCATTGCTGGCAATTTTTAAATCCAGGGTGGATGTTTTCGTCACCGATCTGCTCTAGGAATGATTGTGGGGCAGTTCTCTGGCCTGTGCTCTACAGGAGGTCAGACTAGATGATCACAATGGTCTCGTCTGGCCTTGGAACCTCTGACTAGCTAGGGGGTTACATTAAAGAGCGTTGGAGATGTCCAGAGGACAGGTGCTGGAGAGGATGAGGTGACTGGTATTAATGAGACAGTGCATCTTTGTTGCTGTGTTTGTGTAAGGCTCGGATCTTTTCACCTTTTTGCTGTACACAGTAAGACCCTCTGGTTACCTTCCCTCCTCTCCTCACGCTGGGTGCTAAAAGCAGAGAGCAATCCCGTTGTCGGTGTTTGCTGCAGGGTGCTTTGATTCTTCACCTGTCAGGATCCAGCAGTAGGAGGCAGCATCTCTGGGATGTCTCCCAGGGGTGCTGGATTGTGGTTCCCAGGTGATTGGCTCAGACTTGGCGATGAAATCAATGCCATCTGCTGACGCTGTAGAGTGGCAGCCTGCGATCTAGAACACGTAGAGAATCATCCAACCGGGAGCTGATGGTGGGTGAAATAATGATTGATAGGTGTCTCTGGCACAGCGCTGCTGCGTTTCCATGTGCAGCCGCCCATGAGTCGGATGATGGCCTGAAATCACGGGTAGAGCAGGAGAGAGATGTCAGCCATATGGCTGCTGCTAGCCTGGTTTCAACCTTACTGTAGGTAGGGCTGCTAAGGCAGAGTCACTCTGTCTAGCTGGACATGTTTTTAATTTCCTGCCCTCTTCCCCACCTATCCTGTCGTATCTCCTCCTCGCTCTGTTTTTAGCTTTCGTTTGCTAGCCAGACCAGGGAAGAGGCTAGGTACGCGTGATGCTGAATGGGCAGCCGTGGAGGGAAGAGTCCCTGTTATGTTCTGCAAATATGGGGATTTTTACCAACATAACTAGAGCCGAACAAAAAGGGACTCCAAAGGCCACGGTGCTAATGAATGCTGGGGGCTCTCTGTTGAGTGCTTGCCCTTCCTCTTTGCTGTGTTTAGGCAGTGCAAGCAGGAAAGGCAAAGTGGCAGTTTCCAAGCAGAATACGTTTCCCATTATAGCCAGTAAAACCAGCAGCTCCTCACGGTGGTTGCCATGAAGTCACCATGAACCCAGTTCTGGCCCAGTGGAAGAACAGAAATGACAATACAGATGCTTCAGAAGCTGCAGAAAGAAAAGTCCAGTCTGTTTTCCCCCTTTCAAATCTCCTGGAGCCCATGTGCCTCAGCCACTCTCCCTCCTGTGCTGGCAATGCCAAATCCACTCCGGTCCGTGGCCTCGTTAAAAACTAACAATGCAGCAGCCGCGAGCCCTGGGTCATGCACTGCAGGAACGCCCCGTCCTATGTCCAGGCCAGTCTGCTGCCTACACTTCACTCATCAGAGACCGGGCTGTGTTGGAGTGCCCCTCCCCTGACCCGGAAGCTAGTAAGGAGAGATGCAGTGAATGCCCTAGCAGAGGGATCTAAAGCTTACAAGGCTGGTGAGGACTGAGCATCACATGTCTACATTCTTCTACTGCATCCCGTCCTCATGAGCAGTGCACAGGGGCTAGCATGCGTGGCAGATGCCCAGCCTGAGGGCTGCTTGTGAAGACTTCCCCACCCCTGGTTTAAGACCTCTGAAGGCAGGAACGGTGAGCATTCAGGAGGCAGATTGGTTGCGGGGAGAAAGCCCCGCCGTATGCCCCGCCCCCCACGCGTCACCTCTGCCTGCACTAGCATTCAGCTCACCTGAGTCTGCTCCGGCGCTGCAGATATCCAGCGTAGCCTAGCCACTCCCAGTCTGTGTTCTAGTACCGTATTTACAGGGTCACCCCCTTACTCTCTAACACGTCGTGTCCCTGCAAAGTCAGCTGCCACTTCCACAGGTTAAGCAGCGCTTGGTGTAAGTCCAGAGCAGGAAGCACCCGCCTAGCGAGCTACAACCTCTGCTTCCTGGAGGACGTCTGCTGAATGGCTCCTCCTTGCTTCCTCCCACCCCAGTGCTGGGACAGAGCAAGAAGGGGGGCAGGGAAAGGGGGAGGCTTCCCTTCCAGCAAAGGTTCCCCAAGAAGCACAGATTTTAGCACTTCCTGGCAGATTTCCTGTGCTGCCCCGGAGAACAGCCCTACGCCAATGAACCCGGCTAGGTGTGCCAGACTAGGCCTTCCTGTGACCTAACATAACCAAGGGACACGACGGGGAGCCAGCGAGAGGGGTTGCATGGGGCTAGGGGAGGTAGGGTGGGCAGTAGGACAGGGGAGTGAAGGCTCACTCCTCCTCCAGCCCTTCGCTGCCGGTGCTTTGAGCTGGCTGTGGTACGAAGGAGGCCATCTCAGTCGGCCTCCTTTGCCAAATGTCACGTAACGTGTCTCCTTTTGAATATAAAACGAGCTGGTCTCTGGGCTTCAGACCCCGGTCTAGCACCGTTCCAAAACACTTGCAAAACTTCCAGCACGTGCTAAAGTGCTTTGCTGGATAGGGGCCTTTGTCTGGAGCGGCGTGGGCCCAAAGTCTGAAGTGTCACTTCCCAGCCCTTTGGTAGCTGAGGGAGTGCAGGAAAGGTGAGATCCCCGGCTACGTTTCATGTGTAACTGCATCCAGCTCCTGAACTCAACAGCTTGACTTCGCGCGTCCCTGGGAATGCACTCTTCACCCTGCGCGCGCTGTACATTAGCACTGATGCACATTACTCAGACCTAAGAAAGGGAGCTTACCCCGCTATAACCACAAACCTCAGTGCAGCCTTAGCCACGGACTCTCCGTCACACACTCACAGGGGACGGGCTGGAGGCTGTCATTAGGGGTTGGGAGGTATTTTCATCCCAAGCCTGTTTTCAGGCAATTGGAGCTTTCTGCAAATAAGTCCCCTTTAGGCAGCCGTTTCAGAGAAGGCTGCTCACTAGTTAAGATACGGCTGGTCTTCCGTGGAAGCATCACACTTGCCCTGAACCCAGCCCTCCGTGTGGGCTTTGCAGTAGGAGGAAACTTGTTTAGAAATAACACAAAATATTTTTCCCAATACATTTTAGCATAACAGTTGAGCACAACCCAGAAAGACATTGTAAACACTAAGCACACAGGCCAAGAGCAAACGCAGCGAATCGTATCTACGCTAATGAGAGGACGGCTGCAAAGGAGAAATCGTTGCCGGCACTGTCTCCTCGGGAACCCATCTCAGCATGGGTTTTAAGTCCTGCTCGTACACGGGGGTGACGAGATGCAGTTACGGTGCCAGCATTGTAAGGTATCTTGTCAGCGCTAATACAGCGGGGTGTGAGGATTGCTAGCTCTCCCCTACAAACGGTATAAAGGAGAAATGGACAAGAACAGAACCTTGAAGCATAAAATTCTATTGTGTATGTGGCGTAAGCCCTGCGTTTTACTTTTCCCCGAGGCCCAACACTTGCTCCACCTCCTCCTGCCCCCATTCCACCCCCCCTCCTTGAGGCCCCCCCCCTCGTTGCTCTCCGTCCTCCCCCAAGCCGCCAAACAGCCATGGCTGGTGGGTACTGAGCACCCACTTTTTTTTCTGTGGGTGCACCCAGAGTCGGTGCCTGTGATATGTGGCATGCTCGTCTGCTAACGCTTCCAGAAGCAAATGGCAGCAGCATGGTATCTGGATCCCCCAGTGCAGACCAGTTAGCCCAGCTGTCCCTATGGAGCCCTGTAGGTCTGGACCCTCGCTGTGTCTCCCCCACTCACCCTCACTGGGCCTGACTGTGTGTGTAATTCCACACTGCTAACCGGGAGCATCTCTCTAGGGGGGCCCCTCCAGGGTCACAGCCTCGGATTCCTCTGTCTTCCCTGCCAGGACCACTGCAGCGAGAGGTGCCCAGCACACCCGGCAGTGTTTGCGCTGCCAGCCCGTCCCCTGCCCTTGCCTTTGGGGCTCACCTGTCCCATGGTGTGCGCTGTGTGCGGGTTAACAGGACCCGTGCTGTGCAGTGCCATCGCACGGCTTCCAAGCGTACCTGAGCCTGGCCTATTCCTGAACACGAAGCAGCAAAAATCAAAGGGATTCTGTGTTTAAAAATAAACGCATCCCTGAACGAAAAGCTGAGCCGGTGAAAACACTGTCACCCGTGTCACCCCTCAACAGCCCCAAATCCAGCCCTCCCTGCCGTTGCCATGCTCAGCCCCTTGCGGTGGATGGGAGGTGGCGGGGTAGGGTGACCAGACAGCAAATGTGAAAAATTGGGACAGGGAGTGGGGGGGTAATAGGAGCCTATATAAGAAAAAGACCCCAAAATTGGGACTGTCCCTATAAAATCGGGACATCTGGTCACCCTAGCGGGGGGCCCAGGCATGGGACTGACCTTGCCTGCGCGCAGCTCTGTGGGGCAGAGTGCAGGGTGTGGGAGAACCTGGAGTGGGATGTGGGGGTCTTCAGTTTCCAGCTCCCCCCCTCCGCACCCGGCAGTACCCTCCCCCATTTCCCACCGAGAGTGCTTCGTGGGGTTGTTTTTAACATGGACAAAACAACATATTTTTCCTAATTTTGTTCAGAGAAATGGCTGGACCATTTTATCTGAAACTTTCCAGAACACCTCAGCCTGAGACAGACACCTGGCAAGGAAACTTTCAGACTGAAGGGTTACATTTTGGCACAGTTATCAGAAATTGAAAGAAGGATCTTATAATGGAAAGTATCTGTCGGCCTTAACAGTCATTACCGAAACCTGCACTGTCTATAAAAACTTGGTCTAGTTTTTTCTCAGTCCTGACGGGCTGAAACATCATCTGACCTAAAAGCCTTTGAGCCCAAATTGCCTGGAAAATCGGCCTTAACATTAGTTTAAAGTTTAATGTTGTTTAAATCCTTAAGTCGGGGTTTTCCCCTGTGCAGTACCACGTGCTTTTTGTCAGCACCGCTGACCATTATTCTTACCGCGCAAAGCGGTGGCAAAACGTCGTATTCTTGTGCATTTAAGCAGCTCTCTAAGCAGAGGTTAGCCAAGAAGCCTCTATTACCGCTTGCTGGGCTGCAGATCCTGAATTGCCGTTTCTGAGCTGCTGCCGTGTATTTCATTAGGATTGTATATTTTTAAAGGGGGAAACCCGCCCCTGGAGGAGCCGATTTCACCAGTGGATGGTGTGAAACGGCTGGGCTGCAGCCCCCGGCTAGGTACAGATTGTGCGTGAAGCAAGGTTGGCAGGGCCATGCTCAGAGATGGACCAATGCCAGGGCCCTCCAAGGCTGAGCCTGACATCTGCAGCTGCTTGTGCACACATGGCACTTGGGGACCAATGGTGACCCCCAGCACAGAAGGGGGGTGTTCCTCTACGCAGACGGGCAGCATTGGCAGCACGATAACACTGCTGAACCCAGCTACGTCAGTGCTTCCTGCATGCATGGAGCTTAGCTCCTGTTTGGGGCAAGGCAGACCAGGGAAGGGGTGGGGCAGGGGCCACTCTAGCCTTAGGTAGACTAGGCAGCTGCCTAGGGCTGCAGATTTGGCCCGGCTGCCCCTCCGTCATGACCAGCTGCCCTAGGCCTAGGAGGAGGGGTGCAGCACACTGAAGTTTTGCCTAACGTGCCAGCTTGTCTTGAGTGGCCTCTGTCTGCCACTCCGTGGATCAGCCCATGATCAGCCCGAGGGAGGGACTTCAGAACAGCCCCCCACGCCGCTGGCGAGTTCTCCCCAGCCCATGGTCCGGAGGGAGATCCCCAGTGCACGGGCTGAGCGCCGAGGGCCCAATCCAATGCCCGCTGGAGGCAAAGGGCAGGCTCTCCGTGGATCTGGCCCTACGTGAGCATGGGCCCTCCTGCTTGTGGAGAGCTAGTGGAGGACGCTCTGGAGGAAGCCCTAGGCTCTGGAGTGGGTCCCCAGTGGTATGTGAAGAGACAAGATGCTAACCTGGGGCCAATCTGCTTGTTAGGGCTCCTGCTCCGAGCCGTGGCTGGAGGCCTTCCCGGGGTGCGAGAATGGCTCTCCTGGTCCGGACCCTGCTGGGCTGCTCACTCGGACCTGCCTGCTGAGGCTGCCTCCCATCTATCTCCCCTTGACGGCTCTTTTTTGTCATCTCCCCGCAGAAACACTAATGGACTCCACCACGGCGACGGCAGAGCTGGGCTGGACAGTGCATCCTCCCTCAGGGGTGAGTTCTCTGTTCTCCTCGGGACATGGGCCCTGCCTCCACGGGGTTTGAGGGACCAGTGGTGTAGGACCCAGCTTGGGGCTGATTAGCAATCCTAGATGTTACTGCTTACTAAGAGATTCACTGAAACAGGGCCAAAACTAAAACAAGCAGATGGCAAAAACATCCCACCCCCCACCCCCTCCCAAATTCCTGAATTCTGAGATTTTGAAAATGTTTGATACGGGATAAGATTTTAAAAAGCATCTGTGTGATGGGGAGCTGAATTCTCATTGGCTGTCAATGGGACTGAACCGCATAAGGGGCCTAGTCCTTTTTTAAAACGACAGTCAGCTGCTTTTGAAGCTGTAGCCCACTCCCCGTAGTCGCTGAAACGCTCGGAGGGGGGTGGGAGATTCAGCAAATGCTTCATCACAAAATTTCCCAGAACTTTTTTTTTTGTAATTGTCGAAAAGTGAGAAACGTCAGTTATCCGGGTTGGAAAGGGGCGTGGTCAGGACCAACCGAACCCAAACACACCCGCTGCGGGCCCAGGGCCCGGCATGAACTGGCTGAGAATGGTGAGTGGAATGGCCTGGCTTCTCTGTCTGGTGGGGGAGCAGCCAGATAGTGGCATCTCCTCCTGGCAAGAAGTGCTGCAGTCCCAGGGCATTAGCGCCGAGGAAGCCAGTCACTGGGGGCCAGATCTGACAGTGGGGACGCCCTGTCTGCTCGCAGCAATGAGAGCTTGCTGGAGGAAGCACTGAGTAACACCCAGTAAGGGCCTGGGCACTTGGGTCTCTAAGTGGAGCGCACGTCTGAGGAAGTTGAGTGGGGTAATTTGGACTCTCCCTACACTTCACTCCAACCAGACCACTTTCACTGTAAGCCAGATCCCGGGGGCCTTACTCAGACAAACTCCATCCGACTTCCAGGGGTGTGTGACTCGGGCCTTGGCCCTGGCCTGGAGGTTGTGAAGGACGCCAGAGAAGCGCTGGGTCTGTTCTGTGCTCTCCCATACCACAAAGATCCATGTGAAGAAATGAAGAGAAATACGGCGGCGCGGGTGGGCCAAGATGCTGGCTTTAGGTGTTGTGGGAGGGATGGGGCCAGCCCTGGGTGCTGCACCTTTCCTGGCCTTAGCAAAGCCATGGGAGGAGCTCTGCTTTCTTGGGAAGGCTCAGTTGGTTGCTAAGCCTCCTCCCGGCCAGTGTCCCTCTCACATCTGTGCACATCACAAATGAGCAACTCTTGTGCCTGGCCCTGCCCCTGCCTGCTAGGTAGCCACGCATTCCTGTTCCAGGGTGTACTCAGCGCCACCGGTGCCGAAGGAGACGTCCCCAAATGTTAACCAGTTTCTCCCCTGAGAAGGAGCCTTCAGGCCCCTGCAAGGATCCGGGGAGCGAGGGGCAAAGGGCTTTATTTGGCAAGCACGTGGATTTGGGGCATGTCCATTCACTCTGTGGAAAGGAGACCCGTGTCTTTCGCTTGCCTTCCACATGGGCTCCATTGATTGCATGTCCAGCAGCAGCCTGGAGATTCAGCACTGGGGTTGAGTTTTGCCACATCCAAGGCAAAGGGAACCTTTCTTTTGCCCTCTCTCTGGACGTCCTGGGCTCTGTGGAGGAGTGGGAGCCCCCACAGGAAGGCCACTCGCACAGACTGGGGAACATTGTCTGCGGTGCTCAGCTGTGCCCGATCAGCACCTTTCCCAGAGCCCCACATGGCCCGGAGCTGAGAGCCAGGCCTCCACTGCAGCATTGGTTCCACATTGGGAACCAGAGGCTGGAGAACAACAGATGCCACGGGTTGGAAAACAAACCCTGCCAGGCGTGGAAGGCTCAGGGGACAGGGCAGGGTCAGCCTGGAGAGGAGGCAGCTATAGGAGATGTTATAATGGCCTTCAGATCTGCCAGGAGACCTTCTGCAGCAGACAGGCTCAGCTATTGCCATTAGTCACCAGGGACGGCACCACGGGACGGGGATGAGCCTGCCACAGGGAAAGCCCAGGGAAGTAGCAGGGGAAACATCCCAAATATGACTGTCCATGTCTCCACCACCAAGGCAGGGAGCAGGTCCCAGTCCCTTGGGGGAGCTCGAGAAAGCATGCCCTCAGCCCTGCACCCATGCCCTGAGCAATGGATCGAATCAGTCACTAGGAGCCCTTTCCAGCCTCCGGGGAGCCCAGGTATGTTACCTGGGTCCTGTGTCTCCTCTCACAGCCCCTGGAGTGAGCCGGGAGGTGCTGGGGTGCTCGTCAAACCAGCCGGCTCTGCTGGGGTCAGAGTTTCGGCAGCCAGCGTCTCCCCTTGAGAATATCCCATGGAACCTGCTGGGCACAGAAAGTCTTGACAATCTGCCTCCGTGGGCTTGAAAACCAGGGACAAAGAACATCCAGGAAATGTTTTCAGGTGTAGCGTGTCACCCAGACTGACGTGACGGGCCTTGGGAAGAGGGAGCAGGGACACAGGCAGGGTGAGGTGAGGTCGGTGGGCAGTCAGTCTCGGTCGGGGTATTGCTGTTATTTAGTTGTGTTACTGCCGAGGATAGTCCTGGCCCAGGCCCCATGGAGCCAGGCGCTGGACAAACGTAGAATACCAACAGAGTCAAAGAGCTACCTGTCTAGATGAGCTTGGTGGGTTGTGGGGGGGCACGAGAGGTGGAGAGATTAGGGGTAGGAAGCAGCCATAAAACAAGAGGGACCCTCCCGGTCTCACATGCCAAATGTCTAGAGAGGTTGTTTTCCCTGTAGGTTTGTTCCATGTCTGAGGTGAGGTGAGTTTGTGGCTCTCACTCAGGGCAGTGGTCCCCAAACTGTGTGTGTGGGGGTGGAGGAACATCCCGGGGCGCACGGTAGCCCCCATGTGGGGGGGAGGGGAGAGAGCACCACCCAGTCCCGCTCTGTGCCCAGCTCCACTTCGGCCCAGCCCCCAGCTGCAGCTGTGGCCCCTGGCCGCAGCCCTGCTCCTGGCCACAGCTCGGCTGCCGACCCCCGCTCTCGGTCCTGGCCCCTGCTCCTGGCCACAGCTCGGCTGCCGACCCCCGCTGTCGGTCCTGGCCCCTGCTCCTGGCCACAGCTCGGCTGCCGACCCCCGCTCTCGGTCCTGGCCCCTGCTCCTGGCCACAGCTCGGCTGCCGACCCCCGCTCTCGGTCCTGGCCCCTGCTCCTGGCCACAGCTCGGCTGCCGACCCCCGCTCTCGGTCCTGGCCCCTGCTCCTGGCCGTGGGTCCACCCCCAGCTGCCGCCCTCTGCTCCCAGCCTGGGGGGGCATGGACACATTGCATTACTGGTAAGGGGGGGCACAAGAGGAAAAGTTTGGGGACTGCTGGTTAAGGGCTTAGTGACTCCCTGACTCCCTTTCTTGCTGGCAGCCTCGGGACAGAGGCCGAGGAGTGACTGAGCTCCCCTCTCCTCTCCGAGGGGCCCCTCGGCCTCAGCCATGTGCTCAGTGCGGGGAAGCTTGGCTGCCCCCACTGCTCATGCTGCTGCCGCTCCCGCAGCTAACCAGACACTTTCCATTTCCTGGGCTGCGAATCGGCACCTTCCACCAGTGCTGATGTCCCTGGCCTCTCGGCCAAGGCTCAGCCTGGAAAAAGATTTTCCCTCCGAGTTAGGGACTCCTGAGAAAGCAGGTTCCCACCCGCAGAACGTCTGCCCCATTTGTAACCAGGGTGGGACCAGTGGGAGTTATCTGTGAAAGGCATTGTGTTACTTTACGGGAGGCCGGGCCGTTAACAGGCCTCTGCTGGAGAGGATCCCTGGTAAAGACTGACCTGCTCGCACTCCCTGCCGCAGCCTCACCACAAAGCCCCCACGATGCCATGCACATACCACCCCCGTTCCAGCTCCTGGGACCCGAGCATGGTGCTGGGCAGCAAACCCTATTCCCAAACCAGAGCAGCTCCCTGCAGGCAAGCCAGAGGCTGGGCCTCAGCCCAGGGGCTAAGTGTTTAGTTAGGGGTTCTGCTACGTTTCAGTTAAAGGAGCCCTGACAAGTAGTTTGGAGTGAATAGTTCTCCCTCGGCACCTTAACACGGGTCTAATCTGGATGGCGAATGCCCTTTGCGATGAGGGTGAACCCTACCCAGCCTGGCCCTGAGAGATCAAAACTCTAGTCCCTGTTTGGGTTGGACCTGCACTGCCTAGCCCAGAGCTTTCCTGCTGGTGCAGAGAGAGCGGCACGTCCCAGGGAGCTCTGCAAGCGTCCCCAGGAATGCTAGCACAGAGGCAGGGAAGCTTGGAAGGGGGAGCCGTGTGTCCCAGAGGGGAGAGTGAGTGATGTTCACCATCCCGACAAGGCCAAAGCCCAGGTGGGGAGGGACCTGTTTCAGCTTCCCAGGTGATGGTCTCCCAGTCAGTGGAGAGCAAAGCTACAACAAGCAAATGCCTGGCCCGGCTGGCCGTGCGCCTTGGAGGTGAGCAGGGCAGCTCCTGCTGACGGGCCCCTCTCCTCGTCAGGAATGGGGTGCACTCTGCTAGGAGAAAAGAACAGGAGGACTTGTGACACCGTAGAGACTAACACATTTATTTGAGCATAAGCTTTCGTGGGCTACAGCCCACTGCATCGGATGCATAGACTGGAACATACAGTAAGAAGATCTATGTACATGCAGAGAACATGCAAAGGTGGACGTAGCCATACCAACTGTAAGAGGCTAATTAATTAAGTTGCGCTATTATCAGCAGGAGAAAAAAAACACTTTAGACAGTTGACAAGAATGTCATTACACATCTTGAATCTATTTCCCCATGTTAAGTATCCTCACACCTTCTTGTCAACTGTCGAAATGGGCCATCTTGATTATCACTACACAAGTGTTTTTTTCCTCCTGCTGATAATAGCTTAATTAATTAGCCTCTTACAGTTGGTATGGCTACGTCCACCTTTTCATGTTCTCTGCATGTACATAGATCTTCTTACTGTATGTTCCAGTCTATGCATCCGATGCAGCGGGCTGTAGCCCATGGAAGCTTATGCTCAAATAAATGTGTTAGTCTCTAAGGTGTCACGAGTACTCCTGTTCTCTTTGCCGATACAGACTAACACGGCTGCTACTCTGAAACTCTACTAGGCTCACTAGTTCTTGTCTCTGCAGAATGGGGTGGAGGCCTGCTCTCCCCTACCCAGTGTTTTGCAGGCTGTTCATGGAAGGCTGCCCTAGAATGGGGTGTAAGATGCCCCCCGCCCCACCCCCGGGTAGATCCTGCAAAAGCTCAGGCTGCCTTTCCTGGCAGAGCAGGGCTGCGAGCGAGAAGGAAATACTGCACTGATACGCTAATGGTAAAGAGGTGCTGGCAGGGCAGCTCATTCCTTTAGCAGAGCCCATCTCCTGGAGGCACGGGGCCTCCTAAAATGTGTCATTGTAACCCACTGGGGTGTGTGACCCAAGGTCCCCTCGGGGAATCCGCAGAGGACGGGAGTCTGTTGCAGGAAGCTTGGCTCTTTAGTTCAGGCCGGGTTTAGTTTTGGAGGGCCCCAGGTCAGCCCATGTGCTGGCCAAGAGAGCAGCCATCACATGCTGTTCTTAGTGGCTGTATTATTGGGCCAGGGATCAGTCAGGGGCTCTGGAGTTTCTCACTTCGTGGCTGCCGGTTGAGTCCAGCCCAGGCTGATGCCTTGTGGAAAATGAGCCGACAGGTCTCAGCCTAGTTCCCGGCATCCACGTGGCACTAACGGAACCCTTTATGGGAGCCTTTGAAGACGCAGTGGGCCCCAGGCTTCAGGCCAAGGTTGCAGGCGGAGTGGGAGCTTGTACTGCCCCTGTGCAGAACAGAGGCCTTTGGGCTGCACAGTCCCTGCTGACGCACAGTGCATGCACGTTCTCATACTCAGCGTCAGGAAAGGAAAGTAGCCGATGATGTTACAGCCACAGTTCTCTCTCTGGACCATGCAGACCGCGGTGCTGGGTCGGTGCAGCAGCCCCTAAGACTCAGCATCCGTCCCATCTCGGGGCAGGGACAGGAGGCAGAGCTACGGATGAGGTTATTCACCAGGCCCCCAGCACAGACAGGGAGCTGCAGAGCTGAGACGGCATTTTATTGGGAGAAAAAATATGGAAACGCACAGTACATTTCCGAGACATCTGTCTCCATCATAAAGGAGCGTTGAAAAGCACAAATACACGGGCATCAATGGGAGTTTAGCCATTCACTGCAGTGGAGCCAGGATTTCATCCCTGGAGTCTGACGCCGTTGCCCTTCGTAGGGCTGTCGGTTATACCCTGTGCAATGGTGAAACACTCATTCTGATCGGGCACAGCGTGGCACTCCCTTTGCCCAGCTGTAAGCGATCGCTCAGGCGGAAGGGGACAGAGACTCTGGCCCTTCACGGTTTTCTTTGCAATTTACTTTGTAACATATCAAGTAACCCTTTCCCCTGTGAGCGTGGAGTGAGCCGGGAGTTGAGAGCCCTTCGAACAGAGGCCCAGGCTGTGCTAGACACATGTAGGTACTTTAATGACTCTTGAAGAGTCTCCTCTGCCAATCAGCGCACGTACCTCCCACTAACGCAAGTAGAAACCAAGTAACCACCAGGGAGAATAGAGCCCCTGGCCCAGGGGTGGCCAACCTGCGGCTCCAGAGCCACATGCGGCTTCAGAGGTTAATATGCGGCTTCTTGTACAGGCACTGACTGGGGCTGGAGCTACAGGCGCCAACTTTCCAATGTGCCCGGGGGTGCTCACTGCTCAACCCCTGGCACTGCCACAGGCCCTGCCCCCGCTCCACCCCTTCTCCCCTCCCCTCCCCTCAGCCTGCACTGCCCTCGCTTCTCCCCCTCCCTCCCCAGAGCCTCCTGCATGCCACGAAACAGCTGATCGGGAGGGGGAGGTGCTGATCCTGGGGCTGCTGGTGGGTGCGAGGTGCTGGGAGCGGGACCGGGGGGGACTGATGGGGAGCTGCTGACGTATTACTGTGGCTCTTTGGCAATGTACGTTGGTAAATTCTGGCTCCTTCTCAGGCTCAGGTTGGCCACCCCTGCCCTAGCCGGTGTGGTGGCTTTGTCCTGTCCCGGCAGTGGCAGGGTAGCCTGAGTGCACCATGTATCCTTTGGCTGCTCCCTCCCCAGCTCCCTCCTTCGCTGCATCAGCCATTCCCAGCCCCTGCCTGCGTGGCGCATTAGATGAGCATGAAGCGTTTGAGGCGTGTGCACTGGCTCAGGGAGCACGGAGCCTGGGGGGGACCCAGTGTACCTAGGCAGAGCCCTAGTGTAGATACGACTTACCCTGGTGCAGCTGACCCCACGTTGAAACTAGCGTCTCCTCTCCCCCAGGCAGCCTGAGCCTTTGCCTGTCAGGGGATGGGGGGAGGCAGAGCTGTGCCCCCACCAGGTATGTAAACAGGCCCAAGCTGACTGCCAGTGAATGTAAATGCAATGCAGCCCAGTGACTCTTTGTGTCCCATCCGCAGTGGGAAGAGGTGAGCGGATACGACGAGAACATGAACACGATCCGGACGTACCAGGTGTGCAACGTCTTTGAGTCCAATCAGAACAACTGGCTGCGGACCAAGTACATACGGAGGAGAGGAGCTCACCGCATCCACGTGGAAATGAAATTTTCCGTCCGGGACTGCAGCAGCATCCCAAATGTTCCTGGCTCCTGCAAAGAGACCTTCAATCTCTACTACTTCGAATCGGACTTTGACTCGGCCACCAAGACCTTTCCCAACTGGATGGAGAACCCCTGGGCAAAGGTGGACACCATCGCGGCTGATGAGAGCTTCTCCCAGGTGGACCTGGGTGGCCGCGTGATGAAGATCAACACCGAGGTGCGCAGCTTCGGGCCGGTCTCCAAGAACGGATTCTATCTGGCGTTCCAGGACTATGGGGGCTGCATGTCCTTAATCGCTGTCAGGGTCTTCTACCGCAAGTGCCCCCGCGTGATCCAGAACGGGGCCGTGTTCCAGGAGACGCTCTCGGGAGCAGAGAGCACATCGCTGGTGGCGGCCAGGGGGTCGTGCATTACCAACGCGGAGGAGGTGGACGTCCCCATCAAGCTGTACTGCAACGGGGACGGGGAGTGGCTGGTGCCCATTGGACGGTGCATGTGCAAGGCTGGCTACGAGTCGGTGGAGAACGGGACCGTCTGCAGAGGTAACCGTTTCTCTTTGCTTTTGTTAGGATGCTGCGTCCTTGCCGTGGGAACCTGTGATTGCGCCAGGCCAGGGCACATAGGGCACAGCTGAGCCATAGGTGAGAGGATTATTCCAGGAGTGGGTGGGTGAGATTCTGTGGCCTGCATTGTGCAGGAGGTCAGACTAGATGATCATAATGGTCCCTTCTGATCTTAAAGTCTGAGTCTATGAGCCCCCTGGTTCTTGGAGGTGCCTCAACATGCTGCTTGTCCTACAGGCAGAGGGCGGTTGGCTGGCACAGATTCTTTCACATGCAGTTAGCAAACCTACCCTGCGCGGTTGGCTTTGTCCTGTCCCTGCAGTGGCAGCAAGTCTGAGTGCACCCCGGATCCTTTGGCTGCTCCCTCCCCAGCTTCCTGCTCTGTGGCTGCATCAGCTGTTCCCCAGCACTTGCCTGCTGGGCAGTGGCTCTTCGGCAAACTCTCGGTGACTAGGATTTGGAGGAGAGATTGTGGGCCCTGCTTCCTGGCACTGGAGGCGGGTGGGAGAACCTGGGCTCTGTGGGCATTGCTCAGGGTGAGGAATTAGGATTTGTAGCTTTTATCTGCAGCTCTGTCATCAACCTGACAGTGCCCTCCGCAGCCAGGGAGGGGAACAATAGGAGACCAGCCCAAACAAAGGCCCGAGGGAGCACACACTCTGCCTAGAGCAACAGATGGGCCTTGCTGTGAGGGCTGCCGCAGTGTGTGTGCGGCTAGTCACTGCCCCTTTGTTCTTCCTATGGGGAGCTTTGCCTGCACTGGGCAGCGTGATCCAGTCCCTTCCATTCGTTCTGCAGACTCTTCATGATCTCTGTGAGAGCTGGCCATTGGCTAAACATGGATCTGGCTGGCTGATCTCCATACAGCTCTCTATGTCGTTTGATTTCCTGTCACTATAGTCCCTGTTCATAGCCTGCTTGGACTGCCTGTCCATGTGCCTGGGGGCACCAGGAGCGCATGCTCCTTCTAGCTAAGCTTCTGCTCAGACACGTGCGGTCCTATCTTTCTGAGCAAGCCTGCGCAATTGTGCCCAGGTCTGGGTGCCCGCTGGTGTGTACAGTGGCCAGGCTGACTCACCCTGGCACTGCTGAGCCATTTGAGGGACACGCACACACAGACATGGCATGTTCCGTGTTCAGTGCCCGTGCCGTGCATGCTGATCTAAAGGCAGCATGGGGCTGTACTTCACCTGGGAAAATGCCAAGTGGAAGGCTCTCCCCCGACTGGCTAGGGGGTCCTGGCATTGCCTGATTGCAGTACCTGTCAGTCATGCAACTCAAGGATGCCAGCAGCCCGTAGCATTGCAGGGCTGGGTTACGCTAGCCAATCAGAACAGGTGGCGAAAGGATGGGCGGGCAGAGTCCCTCCCTGCAGCAGCAGGGTCTGAAGGGGAGTCCATTCTTAGGGGTTCGGATCTGGTTGTTCACTGTTTTTCCGCTGTAACCGATTGAGCGTGAGTCACGTTTTTTCTGTTCTCTGTCAGCTGTGGTCATTGAAGGGCCCAAAAGATCTGCGGGCTGGTTCGCTGGTTAATCACCGTGGGCATGTCTAGATTAAATCATCAGTTAATGGGAACGTTCTACATCCTGGTCCTCAGTGCAGAACCCCCCTTTGTCTGCCGCTGAGGACTGAGGCATCAGCAGAGTTGTGGGTGGAGCTGGGTGGGCAGCTACAGGGCAGGGTGAGGGGGCTTTGGTGGAGGAGCAGACGTACAGGGGAAGAGTGCAGAGTGTGATTGTACTGTGCCAAACTCCAGCCGATTGCTTTGGTGACCAGGTGGCGCCATGGAGGGTCACCCCACTGTGCGCTCCGTTGTCTGTTTCCACCAGCCCCTCCAGAGTGCAGCCTGCAGCCCAGCCATGGAGTAAAGGTGATAGTGCTGACATAATAGACTTAGGCTTCTGGGAGGTGTTTGACTTGGTACCGTGTGACATTTTGATTTAAAAACTAGAGAGAGAGAAGAGCAGCATGGTGCACGTTAAAGGGGTTAAAAGCGGGCTAACTGATTGGTCTCAAAATGTGATTGTGAGTGGTGAATCGTCATTGAACAGGTGGATTTCTAGTGAGATCCCATAGGGATCGGTTCTTAGCCCTACATTACTTGACATTTTTATCGGGGGTCTGGAAGAAAACAAAATCATCACTGATAAAGTCTGCAGATGACACACAAATTGGAGGGGTGTTAAATAATGAAGAGGACAGGTCACTGATTCAGAGCGATCTGGATTGCTTGGTCAATTAGCCTCACGCTAAATGTAAATGTATAGATCTAGGAACCAAGTGGGTAGGCCATGCTTACGCGATGAGGGCCTCTATCCTGGGCAGCAGTGTCTCTGAAAAAGCTTTTGCAGACGGTGTATAATCAGCCGAACACAAGCTCCCAGAAGGGCTAATGGGATCCTGGGGATGCATAAACGGGAATCTCGAGTAGGAGCAGAGAGGTTATTTCACCTCTGTACGTGGCATTGCTGCGACCGCTGCAGGAATCCTGTGCCCAGTTCTGGTGCCCTCAGCTGAAGAAGGATGGTGATAAACTGGAGCGGGTTCAGAGGAGAGGATTGGAAAACCTGCCTCATCCTGATAGACTCAAGGAGCTCCATCTATTTAGCGTAACAAAAATAATGTTAAGGGGTGACTTGATCGCAGTCTATAAGTAGCTACCTGGGGAACAAATATTTAATAATGGGCTCCTCAGTCTTGCAGAGGAAGGTCTGACGTGATCCAGTGACTGCAAGTTTGAAGCTAGACAAATTCAGGCTGGAAATAAGGTGTATCATAGAATCATCGTAGGAGATTGGGGTTGGAAGAGACCTCAGGAGGTCATCTAGTCCAACCCCCAGCCACCAACTAAATCATCCCAGCCAGGGCTTTGTCAAGCTGGGCCTTAAAAACCTCTAAGGATGGAGATTTCACCACCTCCCTAGGTAACCCATTCCAGTGCTTCACCACCCTCCTAGTGTACATTTTTGAGTGAGGGTAATTAGCTATTGGAAGAGTTTATCAGGGGCTGTGGTAGATTTTCCATCACTGGCCATTTTTCAATGAAGGGTGGATGTTTTTCCTCACAGATCTGCTTTAGGAATTACTTTGAGGCAGGTCTCTGGCCGGTGTTATACCGGAGGTCAGACTAGATGATCACCGGGAGCCCTTCTGGCCTTGGAATCTATGAATGTCTGACTCACTACCCTAGCAGCCACTAGGAAAGAAATTGGTCACAGGGCTGTGCCAAAGGGACACAGTGACTGACCAATGGAGCAGGGCCTGGAGACCAATATTCCTGTTTGAAAAGGGATGGTCAGGAGTATTCAGCCCTGCCTAAACCAGAGGAGGGACAATTATGCCCCCTGCTGTGGGGCTCATCTCAGTCCTGGTGCAGGGTAGGGCAGCCATCTGTGGGGCCATTGTAGTGTCTGCAGAATCTCTAGGATGTCATAACTTTCCGGCCTGTCCCCTCCTGCCTGCTCTCTTCCCGCCCCACAATGCCCCGTGCGGGGGGACCGGGTGCAGGGATGTCCCTGCAGAAGGTACCTCAGGGCCATGCAGCTGCCATAGAGCCCGTTTGTACTGGGTAAGCCAGCACGAGGGTTCTGCAGGGCACGGTGACTGGGGCCCAACAGCTCTGTGATACTGTCTGTGCACCTGGAGAAATGAGGCCGTTCTGCACGCCCATGTCCTTGCTCTACCCTGAAAAATTAGCTCAACCTAGCTTCGTGCTGTAGTTGGGTCGACCTAACCCTCAGTGTAGATGTGGCCAGGTCAACAGAAGGATTCTTCTAACAACTTAACTGCTGCCTCTTGGGGAGGTAGATTACCTGCATCAATGGAAACCCCGCGTCTGTTGATGTAGGACGTGTCTGTGCTCCAGCGGCGCTGGTGCTGTGCCGCTGGTGTGGCTGTAGTATAGACATGTCCCAGGGTCAGCCCAGTGCCTGCTCAGAGGCTGCTGGAAAGGGAATGCTTCTCTCTGGCAGATTTGGAGATAATGGAAGTAGCTGGGGCGCTAACAGGATGCAGCTGAGAGCCAGGCCAGGGTGGAGGTGTGGGAATGTGACAGTCCGGTTGCAGAGGGAAGTAAAGTTTTGCAGCTGTGTAATGCACTGACAAGGGAACTCCCAGGCCCAGGAGCAGGAGGGATGGTGGGGGAGAGAGAGCCAGGGAAGCTGCTGAGATAACAGGAGGAAGGAAGAAAAGCGTGCAAGCCCGTGAAAACGCGTGAAAAGTGCTAGCGCAGCCAGGGGGCTCAGGTTGGCTCCCGGGCAGACACAGTTATTGAAACATTTCATTTCAGCCAACAGAGCCGTCCCTTGTCCAAGCGAAATATAAAAATCCCATTACAGCCCCAATAGCATCTTGGCAATCGGTGTCAAGACGGAGTTTCTCCGAGATCAATTATAGATGTGGCGGAGGGGATTGTGAAGGGAAAGGTGCATCCTACTGTGCTCACTGCAGGGTGGGGGCTGCGTCTCCTCCCAGCAGGGAGGGGCGGGGCAGCGGGCAAGCCTTAAACTCCTTGAATCTCCGTGACAACTAAAGGGATGAACTGGCCTGGGATCAGAACGGGCCCTTTTGGGTCTGCGTGATCAGCCTTCATCTTTGAACAGGAAAGGCCGACCCCTGGAGTACCCCTGGGGCAGGCGCTGTGTTGGGCCATAGGCCCCCGCACACCCCAGTATGGGGCAGGGCCAGAGCAGAACACTGGGGAGAGTCTCTGGGGCTCCAGGCTGTGAAGTGGTTCCGGGGAAGCTCCTGTAAGGCACTCGTGCATGGCGATTTGGGGCTGTCCTAGAGGCTGCTGGTTCCCTTGGCAGAGATCAGTGCTGCCAGGACCTCTAATTTACAGCAGCCTCCTGAGAGTGCCTGTAGGTTGCTCCACAACAGCACAGACTCCCTGTAGCATGGCCTCACTTGACATGCCCTGGTGTTGGGACTTGCATGGATGGGGTGTGGGGGGGCCATCAGTATAGGGTGGCCTGGAACATACCAATGAAGTGCCTGCCCTGGGGAATTCTCCATCAATCCCTTGTGTCTGTTTACAGCCTCTGTACCCTGACACAACATCTCGTAGGGGCCGGGCAGGTGACCTGAAACTTCAAGGCTGTGCCAGCCACTCTAGGACATTGTACCTCTCCCAGGTGCCTGGCTTTGGGCGGGACAGCGGGGTAACACTTTCTGTGCCAGCCTTGGACAGATACGATGGGATTTGCTGGAGCCCCTACAGTGTGGAAGGGTTGAAGAGGACATGCAGGCAGATTCAGAGGCATTTGTACACCCCCCTTCCCCATCTCAGGGAGGACAGACAGACAGACAATGAGGGAGGGATAGCAGAGGGAGATCCCTGTAGATATGAAAGGTGTTGGGACATGGACCTTCCAAGGAGGATTGTCCAGGGAGAAGGGGCTGAAGGAAGCCCAGGGGAGTCCTGCTTGTAGCAGAACATGGCCCACCACGCACGCCAGGTGTAGTAGGGTAGGTGCTTGTGATCACAGGGACCAATACTCTCTGAGTGTCTCGGGGTCAGTGCTAGTCGTCATGGGGACCAGTGTCCTCCTAGGGTCAGACATAGGGGCTCTGAGGACAAAAGAATGGGCAGGTTCTCCAGGATGAACTACCCAGCCCTCTCTCTTGTAAGTGGGAGGAGGGGGACGGTGGGTTGTGAACGAGCCTCCCAAGGGACTGAGGAGCACAGCGCCGGACTGGCTGCTGCAAGCAGTGACACACACTGTGTTTATACAGTTCCTAGCACGGTGCGGTCCTCCACGCTGGGCTCCTCCGGGCAATGGTAACACAAATAATACTGCAGAGATGGAAAAGCCGTGCTAGGTGCTGTCCAGCCCGCTCCAGAGAGCAGCTGAACATTGTTATGTCTGTTCTTGGGAAACTCTGAAAAAAATCTTCAATCTGAATCGAAACAAAAAACCAAAATTCCCCATGGAATGAAAATGTTAAAAAATCCTGTTGAGAACCATCGAAATGCTTCGTTTCAAGTTGATTCCTTTTATTTTGACTTTTATATTATACAAGCATATTAAATATAATACATTCTCTGTATTATTAACTAAACTATAGAAATAGGATGACACGTGATATTTTAATACAGTAGTTCTCAAACTTTTGTACTAGGGACTCCTTTCACATAGCAAGCCTCTGAGTGCGATGCCCCTTATCAATTAAAAACACTTTAACATATATTTAATACCATTATAAATGCTGGATGCAAAGCTGGGTTTGGGGTGGAGGCTGACAGCTTGCGACCCCCCCCCATGTAATAACCTTGTGACCCCCTGAGGGGTCCCGACCCCCAGTTTGAGACCCCCTGTTTTAATGTAATATAAAAGTAAAAATGAAGGAAAGTCGGATGATAGTCAAACCCAGACATTTTTGCCTGGTCAGAGTGAAATGTTTTGCCGCTATCCAGTGGAAAAGAGAAAGTCGGAACGATTCCTTTTGACTTTCTCTCATCAAGAATTGTGTCAGAATCGACAGGCTCCCGGGAAATGTTTCAGGTTTGACGGAGCTGCAGTTTCCGATGTCAATGCTGGCCCAAGCAGCTCTCGCCAGCCAGTACTGCCGGCGCCTCGGTGCAGTGACCTTAGCCAGTCCGGTGCTCGGGCTTCCACCGCTTGCCTGGGAGACTCATGGAGCCTATGGCTCGGCATGGCAGTCACAGACTGCAGCCCAGTCTGACCGGGCTGAGAGGAGAGGAAGGAATTTGAAAGTGATCTAGACAGTGAGTGAACAGAGAAGCGGGAAGGAAACCCGAGCAGGGAGAGTGAGTGAGATGGGGGAGAGCCGGGCTGTGTCTTCTCTTTGTTTTCCTAGCAGCAGGATTTGGCGAGGTGCAGTGACTCAGGGGGGAGGGATAGCTCAGTGGTTTGAGCATTGGCCTACTAAACCCAGGGTTGTGAGTTCAATCCTTGAGGGGGCCATTTAGGGATCTGGGGCAAAAATCTGTCAGGGGACAGTACCTGGTCCTGCTAGTGAAGGCAGGGGACTGTACTCGATGACCTTTCAAGGTCCTTCCAGCTCTAGGAGATTGGCATATCTCCAGTGCTGGTTAATAACACAGTGGCCTGCAGTCCAGTCGTCTTGGGGCAGCTGGCTCAAGACTGGCACCATGGCAAGTGAGGGAGCTCCCTTGGGTGCCACGCTGGCAGAGGCAGCACGGTGGGACTCGGGGACAGGGCGATGGAGGGGTTGGAGCTGGAAGGTGGTTGGGGAAGGTGCCAGGCCTGATGACCCAGCTTTGGATTCCCACGGCTGGCTGGGCTCCTGGAAAGTCCAGGGAGAATGGGAACAGGAGGGGGGCCATCCATGGAGAGAGAGTGCGTGTGCAGGGATAATAACCATCCCCACCAGAGTCTGAGACCCAGAACTGCCCCATCCCCATGGGGCTGAGCAGAGTAGCCTGTGGGCAGGGTAACAGTTGGCCTAGACACCAATGGGAGCGTGTGTCTACAGAGACGGGCCTGGTCTCTAAACTGGCTCCCTGAACGAAAAGGGCATGGGGGGGGGGGGCAGGGAGGAATGGGTGTGAGGTGGGTGGGGTGTGATGTGGGGGTTTGGGAGGGAAGGATATAGGGTACAGTGGTGAAGATGGAGGCAGAGGCGTATGGCCCCCTGTGGAGGGGGCTGTGAGACCTCATGGGAAGTTGAGGATGGAGGGGCCTGAAGGAAGGGGGCTGGAGGAGAGAGGGAGGGAGTCCATGTCGGTGGTCAGTGGGATCTGACCCCTCTTGGGGAGGGGCTGTGTGTGTGTGACACACGCGACCCGGGCGGGAGGTTGTGCGTGTCAGGCTGAGATGTCCTGGGAGCCTCTGTTTGGCTGGTGTCCCTGTCTCAGATCTCTTCCCCTGACAGAGCCCCTGTGGCAAATATGGGATACAGGATCCCTTCTCTGCTTTCCCAGGAATCCCTGGGGCAAAGTGTGGGCTGCCAGTGCCAGGCGTTCAGGCACAGTACAAGGCAGAGAGGGCCTGGGAGAGCTCACAGGCCTTTACTGTGACCGTAGTCTGCCCCAGGAGCAGGCCTGCCGCGGGCCTCACCCTTCTGCAGGAAGGTGCTGAGTGCTGCCCACTCTCCAGCCACCCCCATCCAAGGCTGCGGGGCACTGGGCCTCTGAATGTGGGAGCCTCCAGGCCTGTCTGCCAAAGCCCGCAGCTGTCCCTGGGCTTAGTCACACCTGAGCTGTGGCAGGGCTGTAGGGAGAGCCCTTTGGGGTGGCTCCCTCCCTGTGGGGCACAGCTCAGCCCTGGCATCCCCTTCCTCTCGGCAGCCCCATCGCTGGGTCCCCACAGCAGGGGAGAGGGAAAGGATCGGCGATGGCACAGTGAAAGGGCCTTTGATTCCCAACCTGCTTCTCTTATAGGGATCTGGAAAGCTGTGACCCCCCCTTTTCCTTCCCCCCAGACTCCCTCTGTAGCCTTGCCCCGTCCCTGAGCAGCCTGGCCCAGAGCACGAACCCGCACATGTGGCTGGCAGGTTTTCTCGTGTTTCCAGAGGTGGGAGGAAGTCTGGGCCTCTTTCCAACAGCAAAACACAGGCCTATAAAAGCCGGCCTTCAGTGTGAAGTACTATCAGATGGCCCGGGCAGCCTGCACGGCCCCCAGCCCGCAGAGGTGGAGCACTCCGCTTGCCGGAGCAGTATCATTAATGCATTTCATTTGGAAGATGCATCCCGAGTGATTAAAAGGCCCCAAACGCTGCTGAAAGAGCTGGGGAAGTTGCACGCTTTCTCCGCTGGGCTTTTCATCTGGGTAATGCAATGCAAACCTGCTTGAGGCACCGCACAAGAGATATTTATTGAGGAAGTTCATGCATCTAACAGCTTAAGCTCTTCTAAACTTGTAGCCCTGGCGCAAAAGGATTTGGGAGCAGTTAACAATTCTGTGTGGTTAGGAGATTTTCATTTCCCTGGGCCCTGCTACCCCATCCCACAGGGCCCCACAGGGGAGCCTGAGTGAGTAGCCCAACTTGTGTCCTCTGCTCAGACACAATCACGTCCCTGCTTCTTTCCCTTGTGTTTGCAGGGGTCTCATTAACATGCTGCATCCGAACGCCCCTCCCCCAGGCCTTCCCTCCAGAGACACTGCCTCCTGGCTTCTCCGTCTTCCTCACTTTCTCCTTCTCTCCGGCTCTGCCTCGGCGGTTTTTCTCCATGCCCCGTCCCTTTGTCTGTACTCCCTCCCCACCCCATGCACTGTTAAGCACGTCTCTGCCTCTCTCGTGTATTGGCTCTGTGCTGGGATGGCAGAGGCAGCGCGACTGTGCTCTCTGCTACGTCTGTTTGTACCAGACTCTAAAATCAAGCGCTCCCTTTGACAGCGGTGTCCCTCTGCCCGCTCGCAAAGGCTTCTGGCTTCGCACTAAAGCCAGGTGCTAGGGCAGAAGCAGCTGCCCATGTACCCTCAATGGCATGAGGGTACGTGGTCCCTCGGCCTCCCCTTGGGATTGCGTGGTGTGTGTCGGTGTATATGTAACACTTCAACAGGCCTGGTGGGTCCGTTCACGGAGACGTGGCTCTGTGGGGCAGGGACTGTCCTTTTGTGCTGTCTTGTACAGCGCACTGGGTCCCAGCCCAGCACCACTCCTTGCCCCATTGGAGTTAATGGGACATTCCCCTCACGTTCAGTAGGGCTGGGATTTCACCCACGCTCCACAGGCTGGTTCCATGGCTCTGAGGCTTCTAGAGGAAGGGAAAGCACTTTGTGGGGAGGGATAGCTCAGTGGTTTGAGCATTGGCCTGCTAAACCCAGGGTTGTGAGCTCAATCCTTGAGGGGGCCATTTGGGGATCTGGGGCAAAAATTGGGGATTGGTCCTGCTTTGAGCAGGGGGTTGGACTAGATGACCTCCTAAGGTCCCTTCCAACCCTGAGATTCTATGAACTCCCTTTTGACTGTCCCCGGGGGCTCTCTACTCTGAGGTCAGATGTGGGCTGTCCAGAGAGGGACGCCGCACCTGGGCAGGCCTCTCCCAGAGTTCCGTGTCAGAAACGTGTTCTTTAACCCCCTGACTGAGTGATTAGCTGCTTAGCCAGACACCAGCCTGTTGTGCTTGCTTGGCTGTGGCTCTGGATTATGGCCCCGTTCACCCGGCTGATCCCCACAGACGCAAATTGCTGGGCCAGGCTGCGTGGCTGCTGTTGCTTCCTTGAGAGCCGTATGCAGAGCGTTCCCTGCGTGCACAAAGCCCCCATTGCCCTCCTGAGGGAGGGACAGCGCTGCGAAAGGGTGAGCGTCGGTGTGAACTTCCCGGCACAGCCCTGACATGCGCAGGGACCCGAGAGGCTGCTGGGTACAGCCGTGTGCCC
This sequence comes from Chelydra serpentina, assembly GCA_037349315.1. Lineage (NCBI taxonomy): Eukaryota > Metazoa > Chordata > Testudines > Chelydridae > Chelydra > Chelydra serpentina. The sequence goes on from JBAIAC010000047.1 coordinate 3,039,982, forward strand.
CTGTGACCCTGGGCAGGTTTGTATCCCTTTGCCTTCAGGCTGTTCTGTGGAGCCCCACGCCAGAATGGGATTCATTCCAGGGCATTGGGTGTGAATGGCATCGGGACATGGAAAACCTTCGCCATGCACAGGTAGTGTTGTGCCCTGCGGACTAGCTATGTCCTCTGTGCATGGGCACATATTCGCCGCATCCCAGCGTGGTCCCATCTGAGTGGGGTGTGGCTTTGGCTACGTGACTCCCGCTGTGTGCTGGTTGTTGGGCCCTGCCGATGCGGGTCCCGTTCTCTGGGCTCCCCCCCTTTGTCTGTGCAGGCAGAACGCCGCTCCTTTCTTTCCTCCTCCTCCTCCATTCTTTTCCCTCCTGCTTCTCGCTGACCCCTGCGTGTTGTGAATCCAATTAGCACCGCGATGGGGATCACAGCTGCACCGCATCAGGCTATTAACGACACTGAGCATGCTCAGTGCCTCAGAGCCACAGGAGGTGCCAGCCTGGTCTGCTTGTAATTCTGGGACCGCACTCGGGCTCCTGGCGATGGGAAAGGGGCTGGGGGAGGGGCAGACGCACGAGTTAGGTGGCATATGTCCCCTGTAAGTTCAGCTCCTAGCCAAGCCTGCAGTGAGATGTCCCTGAATAGGAAGCGTGCAGGTTGCCCCCTGCACACACTGTGCGCTCTGGTGGGGGAGGGGAGGATCCGCTTTCCTGGAGGGGCTTGGCCCTTTTCGATGTGGGGGCGGGGGAGGCTGCTCAGTGAGGAACACAGCACTCCCTGGAGGGGAGGCTCTTCCCCAGAGGTTACGCTGACCTTCCCAAACAGCCAGGGAAAGCAGGGACTCTGCAGGGAGCAGTATGTGCTCAGTTTTCCCAGCAAGGCATGTCTGCAGGGGGAAATGGACTGGAAGAGCTGTTCTGGAATATCTCCCCCTGCGGACGCTTACTCTGGAATGCTTCTAGAGCTTTGCATCCCTGCCCATCTTCCTGATGAGTTCTGGAGAGAGCTCTTCTCCATACCTGTTCTAGCACCACTAAGCTCTGCCCTCCTCCTGCTGCGTCACGAATGGAGAAACCAGGCCCAGGAAATCAAACCCAGAACAACGGCCGTACAATCACTAGGAAAGAAACAATGTGAACGTGAGCATGGCTAGAGCAGGGGACTGACTGGGAGCCAAGCCTGTGGGTTCTGCCTCTGGTTCTGATCTTAGACTAACTGTTTAACTTCTAACTCCCCGTCTGTAAAATGGAGACAATACTTCCCAGACACCGGGGTGTGGGCTCGTTTGGTGTCATTCATCACTGCGCTGAAGCACTCTGAGATCCTCAGATGGAGGGTGCAGTGTTCTCTTCTGCCAGTTGTATTCCCCCGGAAATGGACAGCACCACATTTATGGAAATAGGAAACCCCACAGCTTGGCCAGTCCCGCAAGGGAGCTAATTTTATGGTCTGCTCCTGGGGGAAGTGGCTCCGAGGAAGCTCTGGAGATGACTATGTGGTGGTGCTGCCCCAGGTAGGTCTAAGGAGGGGTGCCCACAGTGATGCTCAAGGGGCCCATTCTGTCACTTTCAGCAATGGAGGAAGGACCACGGCTAAGAAAGGAGACTAAATTAAAAACAAATCAAGGGGAGGAGGGGTTGTTTCTACCCATCTAAGCCAGGACCTAGAGACTACAGCACAAGGGACAGCCAAAGGCCCAAGATAGGTGCCGTCCCAACCCCCTCTAACAGGAGTCAGAGGGAATGGAGTAGGCAGGTGCTGGAGGTGGGTCTCACAGTTCATGGCAGGTGCAACCTGTATTTCCCCTCCATTCTTCACCAAGGGTGCTCATTCCAGGCTCTTCATCTGTCACCCTTCTTTGGCATAGACCCACGTCCCTCTCCCCTCTCGGTTTTTCCAGGCTGCACCATAAGAACTGCCACACTGGGTCAGACCAATGGTCCATGTAGCCCACTATCTTCTCTCCCACAGAGACCAGTAGCAGAGCTTCAGAGAGAGTGTACAGAACAGGGACATTTTAGAGAGCTCCACCCTTTTCTTCAGCTTCTGACTTTTGGCAGCCAGAGGGTTAGGGATGCCCCGAGCACGGGGTTGTGTCCCTGACCATCTTGGCTAATAGTCTTTGATGGACCTACCCACCATGAATTTATCTAATTATTTTTTGAACCCTGTTATACTTTTGGCCATCACAACATCCCATGGCAATGAGTTCCACAGGTTAATTGTGCATTGTGTGAAAAAGTACTTCCTTTTGTTTGTATTCAGCCAGCTGCCTATTAATTTAGTCAGGTGACCCCTGGTTTTTGTATTGTAGGAAAGTGTAAATAACATTTCTCTATTCATTATTTCCAAGCCATTCATGATTTTATAGACCTCTGTCATATCTCCCCTTAATCGTCCCTTTTCTAAGCTGAACAGCCCAATTTTTTAGTCTCTCCTCATATAGAAGCTGTTCCATACCCTTGATCATCTTTGTTGCCCTTCTTTGAACCTTTTCCAGTTCTACTACATCCTTTTTGAAATGGGGTGACCAGAACTGAACACAATATTCAATGTGTGGCTGCATCATGATTTATATAATGACATTATGATATTTTCCTAATTTTCTATCCCTTTCCTGATAGTTCTTAATAGTCTGTAAGCCTTTTTGACCACTGCTGAGCATTGAGGTGAAGTTTCCAGAGAACTATCCACGTTGACTCCAAGATCTCCTTGAGTGGTAATAGCTAACTTAGAATGCATCATTATGTATGTGTAATTGGGATTCTTTTTTCCAATGTGCATTACTTTGCACTTACCAATGTTGAATGTCATCTGCCATTTTGTTGCCCCGTCACCCCATTTTATGAGATCCCTTTGTAACTCTTCGCAGTCTGCTTTGGACTTAACTATCTTGAATAATTTTGCATCATCTGCAAACTTTGCCACTTCACTGTTCACTTCCTTTTCCAGATCATTAATGAACATGTTGAATAGCACAGGTCCCAGTCCAGTTCCTTGGGAGACCCTATTGTTTACCTGTCTCTGTTGTGAAAACTGATCATTTATTCACTTCTTTGTTTCCTATTTTTTAACCCTTTACTGGTCCATGAGAGGATCTTCCCTGTTATTCCCTGATTACTTAGTTTCTTTAAGAGCCTTTGGTATGGGACCTTGTCAAAAGCTTTCTGAAAGTCCAAGTACTCTACAGCAACTGGATCACCCTCACCCATATGCTTGGTGATTCCGTCAAAGAATTTTAATAGATTGGTGAGGCATGACTTCTCTTTAAAAAAGCCGTGTTGACTCTTCCCCAACAAATCACGTTTATTTATCTGTCCGATAATTCTGTTTTTTACTATAGCTTGTACCAGTTAGCCTTGTACTGAATTTGGGCTTACTGGCCTGTAATTGCCAGGATCGCCTCTGGAGCTCATTTTAAAAATCGGCGTTGCATTACTATCCTCCAGTCACCAGGTACGGAGGCTTGTTTCTGTGATAGTTACATACTGTAGTTCGTAGTTCTGCAATTTCATGTTTGATTTCCTTCAGAACTCTTAGGTGAATCCCATCTGGTCCTGGTGACTTAATACTCTTTAATTTATCAGTTAGTTCCAGAATCTCCTCTGTTGACACATCAGTGTGGGACAGTTGTTTGGATTTCTTGTCCAAAAAGAATAGCTCTACTGTGGGTATCTCCCCCACATCCTCTGCAGCAAAGACCGATGCAAAGACTTCATTTAGCTTCTCTGCAATGGCCTTGTCTTCCCCGAGTGCTCCTTTAACACGTTGGTCATGTAGTGGCCCCACTGCCTATTTGGCAGGCTTCCGGCTTCTGGTGTCCTTAAAAAATTCTTACTGTTAGTTTTTGCATCTTTAGCAAGTTGCTTCTCAAATTCTTTCTTGGCCTGCCTTTTACACTTAAGCTTCCAGGCTTTGTGCTCCTTCTAGGTTTTGATTTCCAAATTTTAAAGGGTGCCTTTGTTCTTCTAATGACCTCCATTACTCTGCTGTTTAGTGACCTGCCTACACTGTTATTCCCAGCGACCAGGGTGCCTACACCGGCCAGTTCTGGAAACCCTGACACATGATGTTTCTAAAACAAAAATTGCTTCCCAGGACCCCGGTGTCAACAGCGACTGGGGCTGGAAGGGCCTGCAGCTCCACCTTGCAGTCTGCCTCGGGCTGGGGACCCCAAGGCTTCCAGGCGAGCTTGGTTCCTCAGGCTGCCCAACTACCGAGCGGGATCCCTGGACTGAGGCACTCTGGAGTCAGAGCCCCTGGAAGCCTGTCCCAGGACTTCCATGGCAGGGGACATCCGAGCCCCAGGAAGTTTGCCTGGTGGGGCTGTCCTGGAGCCATGGACCCTGGAAGGCCCACCTCCCTAGTAGCTTCCCAGGTGAGCTGGCAGTGAACCAGGCAGATCTTTTGCAACCCTGCCTGTGAGTCAGCGAAAATTCGTTCAACCTGAACTGTTTTCGTGAAACATTTCAGGTTGGAGGAATTGGCATTTTCCAACGAAGCTCTGTTTCATCGCAAATTCTCCAGCCATCTCTAGAGTCAATCACAAGCTCACTGAGATATTGCTCTGCTGCTGCAGTGCATCGCTTTCTCTATCACTTGTTGAAAACGAACAAGCAAATGCACAGCAAACCAAGTCCAGTTTGCCAGAAATGCTGTCTGCATTTGCGGCTGATCCTGGAACGACCTAAGGAACAGGCTTCGATTCGGCTTCCTAATCTTGTTGGGATGAGTATTAATATTTTCCAGTGATTCAAGATGCTTCTATTGCATCCAGGAAACAATAGAGGAGCTTCCCTGAAGCTAATTTAATAGCTGGACATTCTCATAGCTTCTAGCTGAAACGCTCAATAAGCTCTGTGCCTTCGATTGCTGAAAGGTTGAACTGAAGTCCTTTAAGGTACATCTACACTGCAACTGGGAGCGAGTCTCCCAGTGCAGGTCCGCAGACTTGTCTAGCAGGGCTCGCGCTAGCATGCTAAAATAGTTATCACAAAGGGTCCTGTGGCACCTTATAGACTAACAGAGGTATTGAAGCATAAGCTTTCGTGGGTGCATACCCACTTCTTCGGATGCAAGCAGTGAGACCAGTTTCCACTGCTTGCATCCGAAGAAGTGGGTATTCACCCACGAAAGCTTATGCTTCAATACCTCTGTTAGTCTATAAGGTGCCACAGGACCCTTTGTTGCTTCTACAGATCCAGACTAACACGGCTCCCCCTCTGATACTTAAAATAGTTATGAAGATGTTGCAGCTTGGGCTAGAGATTGGGCTCCCAAGCCTGGGGGTGGACTTGAGACCAAGCTTCAGCCCGAACTGCGCCATCTGCACTGCTCTTTTTAATGCCCAAGTCTGTGGACCTGGGCTGGGCGGCTCCCTGCCAGATGTATGTTAGAACATATCTTCATTGAGGCCATTTTCCATTAGCCTGTTTTCAGAGCTTCTAATCTCTCCGAGACAAATTGCTCGCTACATTAATCACACTTAATTTCCCCCAATATTCTAACATTAAAGGGTCACAAACTTTTTAAAGATGCGTCCACATTTCACCAAAGTCCGGGGAAGGGAGTAAAGCTTTAAAGGAACCCAACTTTATGTTTAAAACCACTGGAAAAACTCTGAAATTTGCAAGGATTCAAGAACAGAAAATGGTACTTTTTGAGGGGGGTAAATGAATGCTGGTATATAATCCGAATGGAAAAGCTGTTAGTTAAATGAAGATTATTTCAATAATTTTCTGGTCTATGAGTAGGACTCCTAGGCACTGCTGTAATAAAAATATACAGTAGATGATGTGTACTTAGCTCAAATAAATACATAAATAATCAAAACCCTTCAGTATTATCCCTGTTGAACTCACCACAGTCTAGAGGCTGCTAAGCACAAATGAGAGAGACTTTACTTTCACCTCCAAAGTGTATCCAACGAAGTGGGGATTCACCCACAAAAGCTTATGCTCCAATATGTCGGTTAGTCTATAAGGTGCCACAGGACCCTTTGTTGCTTCTACAGATCCAGACTAACACGGCTACCCCTCTGATACTTGTATGATTCCTGACTGAATATATTTGACTTTCATTGAGACTGAAGCAGCTTTTGAGATAAGTGCAGTCCTTATTCTAGCTCATGCCCCAGTACGGCTTTGCCCCCAAACATTGGTGTCAGTGTCCAGATGGGGATTCCCCTCTGATATGCTACAAAGAAAGCATGTGTGCGGTTTATCAATGAACAGATGCAGAAGGATTTTGACCCGACTGGCAATGGGACAGTCTGCCCATAGGCTTTGGGGGAGGCAGTTGGGAATAACCCCTTCCCTTAGATGCAAACCCAAAGAGCTCTTTTAGAAGAGTGGCTTATCTTAGCAAAGCAACTCAAACCTCTTCAACAGTGGGTCGCTGGCATTGCCTAAGAAACAGAAGCTCGAGGTGAAGAAATTTAGTTGCAACTTGAGAACGTTATCACATCTAAGGCTCAAGAAACTCACTCGTGTGGCTAATTTTTGGAATTGGGCAATAAAGTTCGCTGCTTAGCTTTCAAAACCTTGCCATCCCACTCTTGCCCTGTCCATTATACCTGCATCTGTAACAGAGGGCACTTCTACACTTAAATGCTACATTGGCACAGCTGCACTGCTGTACCACTTTAATGAAGACACTCTATGCCGATAGGAGAGAGCTCTCCTGTCGGCGTAGCCAATCCACCTCCTGAGAAGCGGTAGCTATGTCGACATAGCGCTGTCTACATAGGGGGTTAGGTTGGTATAACTACGCTGCTCAGAGGTGTGGGTTTTTCACACCCCTGAGTGATGTAGTTATACCGATATAGGTCAGTAGTGTAGACCAGACCTGAGACAACAAAAGGGCAACAGTTAAATAGCAGTAACAGATGCATGTTTTTAAGTTGTACAGAAAAAGTTTATTCACCCTAAATGAACTCCTGCTACAATAGAAATACATGGTGGTATTGAAGCCATCCAAATCTTGGAGATTACTGAAGGACAGAAAGTGCAATTTGAAGCAGAGAAACCAACAGAGAAACTACAAAATGCTATTCCAAAGGGTAATTCTCCAGGGCTGGTTGGCTTTAGCAGCAAGTTCTAGAGATCTGTTCAGGAGTTAGAATCATAGACGATTAGGGTTGGAAGAGACCTCAGGAGGTCATCTAATCCAACCCCCTGCTCAAAGCAGGACCAATCCCCAACTAAATCATCCCAGCCAGGGCTTTGTCCAGCCTGGCCTTAAAAACCTCTAAGGATGGAGATTCCACCACCTCCCTAGGGAACCCATTCCAATGCTTCACCACTCTCCTAGCAAAATAGTTTTTCCTAATATCCAACCTCCACCTCCCCCACTGCAACTTGAGACCATTGCTTAATAGTGCCTTGAATACTTTAAACATTCAGTCACTCCCTTGGACAAGGAAAATTGCCCAATTCCTGTTTGGAAGCCAATGTAACTGAACTCCTGAAAAATGATAAAAATCCAGAAGACTGAATCTCACGCAGGCTAATTTTATCAATTAAACTAGACAATAAAGCACTGAAAAAGCCTCAGCAAACCAGCTGCCTCTAGCCCTGTCACTGCTGATTTTTACCAAGCGCTCTCGCTTTATTTAAGGCAGAGCTACAAATCACATTTGTCAAATGGCAAATATCATTAAAGAAATGCAAACATCGCCGCCTTTTTCTGGCATTGGATCTGGCGAAGGCATGCTATAGAGTGCTCTGGGGCGATCTCTTTGTAGTACTGGAGAGATTTAGTTTCAGACATCAACTAATTACCTCCATCAAACTGTTCCACCACTCTCCACATGCCTTCCTTTATGTGAATATCTGCAGAGCAGAGATGTAGGGCCAGGTTTTTAAAGTCATTTACATGTAGAAAGATGCTGATATGCGCCAAGTGGGATTTTCAAAAGAGTCTAAGCAGTTTAGGTGCCTAACACCCATTGGTCGATGCAACAAGGTCCTTAAAATCAGTGCAAGTTAGCGGCCAAACCTACTTAGGTTCTTCAGAAAATCCCAGTGGTGTCTTATCTGCATCTTCTGCCACCTCAGTACCTTTGAAAATCTAGCCGTTTCTCCTTTAAGAGCAGTGCGAAGCAAGGGCGGCCCTGTTTCCTGTGTCCATTGTGTATCCATCTCCATCCCGTCTCCAGACAGTGCATCACAATCACAATAAAGAACATAAAATGGTATCTTGGCAGATGACTCCTATGTTAACTCAGTGAAATTGAAGCCTCCAGACAGCCGAGAGGCCTACAGCGCTGTAGCCAGCTTTCATGTAACTATGACCAAGTCAGAGGCTTAGGCACCCGTCCAACAAGACTCTCCATTTCCATTTTCATATCTGTGATCCCCTGAGGGATTCACTTTCTCGGAGATATGAATCTGCAGCCCTTTCCACACACCTTACATCATGGCTTTCAGAGCTCTACTAGGAACTGGAGAACGTTTTGGGAAAGGAGAAGTCTATACGGGAAGGATGGGCTTCACCTAACCCAAAACGGGACCAGACTGCTGACACACGAAATTAAAAAGGTCGTAGAGAAGTTTGTAAACTAAGAGCTGTGGCAGAGGAGCACACGGTTCGGACAGAGACATTCCTTAGAGGATCCACGGACTATGTTTAAGAGGTCTGAGAAAGACTTAGACTGAAACCTGACTGAGTTGAATTCAGCTATATTTACAGACAGTAGATTTCCACGTCAACAAGCAGGGGTTAAAAGCACCCAAGCTAGGCTGATTGGGAAGCAGCCACAGCTGTGGCCAGCTTAGTCAGAGCCCAGCTGGCCCTTATAAGAGGGCTGGGGGCCAGGAGCTGGAGGAATCTCATTCAAGCCCTGGTGTGGGAAGGGATGGCTGCCTGAGAGCAAGGAACCTGAAGCAGAGCAGTGCTGGGGAAGGGCAAAGGGAGCTGGGGAGCTCCAGCCTGGTAAACCCCCAGGCTGCAGGCCTTGTTGAAGGCCTACAAAAGGTACTGGGACTGCAGAGGGGCAACCTGGGGATAGGCAAAGGCAGCAAGTCCTAACCCCTTGCCAGTGATGAGCAGCCATTCTACACTGCAGTCTGCCCCAGTGAGTGGGGGCTAGATGATGACTGGCAGTAGTCACTAGGCAAGGTGGGTTTAGACAGGGCCGGCGCTACCATTAGGCGACCCTAGGCAGTCGCCTAGGGTGCCAGGATTTGTGGAGTGGCATTTGGCCGTCGGGTCCTCAGCAGCAGCGTCTTCGGCCGCCGGGGTTCTCGGCGGCACTTCGGCAGCAGCTTCTTCGGCCGCCGGGGTCCTCGGCGGCACTTCGGCAGCAGCGTCTTCGGCCGCCGGGGTCCTCGGCGGCACTTCGGCAGCAGCGTCTTCGGCCGCCGGGGTCCTCGGCGGCACTTCGGCAGCAGCGTCTCCCGGCGCCGCCGCCTAGGGCAGCAAAAAAGCTGGCGCCACTGCTGGGTTTTGAGGATTGGGGTACTGCTGGGGCAGAACCCCGAGGAAAAGGGCACGGGGGTCCGGGAGGGACATGGGGCCAGCGGCAGGCAAGACACCGGCCTGCAGAGGGCGCTCTGTAAGCTGGAAAAGAGCTAATTCCCAGATGACCAGCAGGAGGTGCCGCGCTAGTGAGTCTCACTTTGCTACAGCTCCACACCTCCATTCAAAATTGTGTAGGGGTAAGTAAATGAAAAAAGGTCGAGAACCACTGCCTTAGAGGAGGATTTATTAAAGGGGATACTCGATATCCCCGTAAAGAGGCGAGGATAGAAGTTGATAAAGTACAGATAGGAACCGAAGAGAAAGTAAAAGGAAAAAGAGTCACCATTCAGTTACATCACATAAAGGCAAATGTTCTAAATACTTGTAATCAAATACTAGAAGTCTAACGTTCACTAAGATGGGTGAACTTGAGTGCCTGGTATAAAATGAAGATACTGATATAATAGGCAGCATAGTAACTTGGTGGAATGATGATAATCAGTGGGTAATACCAAGGTGCAAAACATGTAGGCAGGACAGAGTAGGTTGTGCTAGTGAGGGAGTGGCACTATATATGAAAGAAAGCATAGACCGAAATAGAGTTAAAATCTTAAATGACTCAAACTGTACCATAGAATCTCTCTGGACAGAAATTCCATGCTTGAATAATAAGAGTATAGGAGTAGGAATATACTACCGACCACCTGACCAAGATGGTGATGGTGAAATGCTCAGGGAGATTAGTGAGGTTACAAAAACAACTCTGTAATAATGGGGGATTTGAACTATCCCTACATTGACTGGGTACATGTCACCTCAGGACGGGATGCAGAGATCAAGTTTATTGACATCATAAATGACTGGTTCTTGAAGCAGCTCGTTCTGGAGCCCACAAGAAGCACACAGGATCTGGTCCAAGAGATTAATAAACCTGAACCGCTCAGTTAAAGCACCTATAATGTAATTAAATTTAACATCCTTGGGAGTGGGGGGCGAAATACCAAAGAAACCCACCACAGTAGCATTTAACTTCAACAAGGGGAACCACACACAAATGAGGAAGCTAGTTAATTGGAAACTAAAAGGAACAGTCACAAGATGAAATGCCTGCAAGCTGCATGGAAACTATTTAAAAACACCATAATAGAGGCGCCAACTAAAATAATAATAATAAAACCAGTAAGCCTACATCCAAAAAATAAAATGCCACCATGACTAAACAGCAGAGTAGAAGAGATGGTTAGAGGCAAAAAGACATCCTTTAAAAATTGGAAGTCAAATCCTACTAAGGAAAATATAAAGGAGCATAAACTCTGGCAAGTCAAGTGTAAAAGTACAATTAGGCAGGCCAAAAAAGAATTTGAAGAGCAAATAACAAAAGACAAAAAACCAACAGCAATATTTTTTAAGTATATCAGAAACAGGAATCTGCCAAACAAACAGTGGGCCCACTGGATGATTGAGGTGCTAAAGAGCACTCAAGGAAGATGGTCATTGCAGAGAAGCTACATGGATTCTTTCCATCGGTCTTCACTGCAGAGGATGCGAGGGAGATTACTACACTTGAGCTGTTCTTACTAGGTGGCAGATCTGAGGCACTGGCCCAGACTGAGGTATCAATAGAGAAGATTCTGGTACAAATTGATATATTAAACAGTAATAAGTCATCAAGGCCAGCTCGTATTCACCCAAGAGTTCTGAAGGAACTCAAATATGCAATTGCAGAACTACTAGCTGTGGTATGTAACCTTAGGGTGACCAGATGTCCCGATTTTATAGGGACAGTCCCGATTTTTTGGTCTTTTTCTTATATTGGCTTCTATTACCCCCCACCCCCTGTCCCGATTTTCCACACTTGCTGTCTGGGCACCCTATGTAACCTATCGCTTAAATCTGCCTCTACACCAGATGACTGGAGAATAGCTAATGTAACGCTGATTTTTATAAAGTGCTCCAGAGGAGACCCTGGCAATTACAGGCCAGTAAGCCTAACTTCAGTACCAGGCAAATTGGTAGAAACTATAGTAAAGGACAGAATTATCAAACCTATAGATAAGCATGATTTGTTGGGGAAGAGTCAAAACAGCTTTTGTAAATGGAAATCATGCCTCACCAATCTATTAGAATTCTGTGAGGTGGTCAACAAGCAGGTGGGTAAGGATAATCCATCTGGTATGCTGTTCTTGGACTTTCAGAAAGCCTTTGACAAGGTCCCTTATCAAAGGCTCTTAAGCAAAGTAAGCAGTCCTAAGATAAAGAGGGACTGTCCCCTCATGGATCGGTAACTGGTTAAAAGACAGGAAACAAAGGGATGACTAAAAGGTCAGTTTTCACAGCAGAGAGAGGCAAACAGCAGGATTCCCGAAGGGTCTGTGTTGGGACCGGTGCTGTTCAACATATTCACTACGTTTCTGTAAAGAGGAGTGAACAGTGAGGTGACAATGTTGTAGACAATACACAATTACTCAAGATAGTTAAGTCCAAAGCCAATTGCAAAGGGATCTCGCAAAACTGGGTGACCGGGCAACAAAATGGCAGGTGGCATTTAGCAGGGATAAGTGCAAAGTAATGTACATTGGAAAACATAATCCCAACTACACATACAAAATGTTAAGGATCTAAACTAGCTGTTACCATGCAAGAAAGAGATCTTGGAGTCATCATGGATAATTATCTGAAAAATTCAAATCTATGTGCAGTGTCAGTGAAAAAAGTTAACAGAATGTTAGGAGCCATTAGAAAGGGGATAGATAAGACCGAAAATATCATAATGCCACTATATAAATACATGGTATGCCCACACCTTGAATACTGCATGCAGTTCTGCTTATCCCTGCTCCGAAAAGCTATATGAGAATTGGAAAAGGTATAAGGAAGGGCAACAAAAATGTTTGGGAGTATGGAACAGCTTCTAAATGAGAGCAGATTAAAAAGACCGACTGTTCAGTTTAGAAAAGAGATGACAATACTGGGGTATGATAGAGGTCTATAAAATCATGAATGGCGTGGAGAAAATGAACTGGGAAGTGTTATTTACCTCTTCACAAGAACCAGGGTCACCCAATGAAATTAATAGATAGGAACTTTAAAATAGACATAAGGAAGCACTCCTTCAAACAATGCACAGTCAACCTGTGGAAATCGTTGCCAGAGGATGTTGTGAAGGCCAAAAGTATAACAGGGTTCAAAAAAGAGTGAGATAAATTCATGGAGGGTAGGTCCATCAATGGCTTTTAGCCAAGATAGTCAGGAAGGCAACTCCATACACAGAGTGTCCCTAAGATTCTGACTACCAGATGCTGGATTGGATGACAGGAGATGGATCACTCGATAATTACTCTGTTCTGTTCATTCCCTCTAAAGCTTCTGGCACTGGCCATGGTTGCAAGACAGGAAACTGGGCTAGATGAACCATTGTGGTCATACTTATTTCTTATATTCACTATCTCTGTTTAGCTAAATCAACTTGATAACAAACCCGCAAGCGCCATGGTTCATTCAAGCACTCCCAGTACTCCCAACTTCTTAATTATATAAAAATGCTACGGAAAAATACTGAGACTTATCCCTCCAAAGACAAAAAGGTTTGGAACTGATCTATTTTACAAACACTCAAAACAATATCCTCACATCCCAAGCATAGAAGCAATATATTGTTTTCCTTTTATTCTTTCCAATCTGATTTATGGACAAGATGCTTTGCATCTTCAGGAGATTAGATAACATCCTTTTCATGGGACCATGCGGCAAGTATGGAAAAACACAGTCAGATATCTTGGTTCAATGCCAAAATTCTATCTGACTTCTTGGATATGCAGGATCCCAGCTTTCCTGCAGGACAAGAAGGTACCAACTCTAAAAGATGAGATATCAAAGGACTATCAACCTTTCGAGATTTCATCCAGGGCTTAACACTGCTGAACTTTGAACAGATCAGAATTCAATTTATTCTGCCCTTTTGGGGTTTCTATACATACCTATCATTTGTAGACATTGTTCCTAGATGTTGTTACTAAGGGAAAAGCAGCTCAAGTGGGGAAGAACCAATTAGAAGAAGCACTCGGTGAATGGTCTAACCCAAGGAAGCCCTTAACTCGACATCTTAGTTGAATAATACTTTAAAGTGTGAGCTCCAACTTTTGTGCCTTTGACTTGTGTTCACCATATTCCTCTTAAGGATAATCAGTGACAGAAATTATGTGACTGCCTTTACGAGTTTCTATTTGCAGCGCTTACTCGTAAACGCAGTATTTTCTGCTTTGCCATTTTCATTCATTGTAAAGAAAGCAAATTCAGTTCTGTACATATGATGCCCTAACTGTGGTTTTCAATCACCCTTATTCATAAAGAGGTTATGGAACTGCCCTTCCACACTCCAGGTTTGGACATTGATTCACTGCTTCGTACATTACAAGTCAGCAATCATTTTGGTGTTTAACTCTTTATTATACATTCTGGGGATAGACCCCTGGGACCAGCTCTCTGGCACTGACTTAAGAGTACAGAGCACAATTCTTATGGTGAACCAAAAGCCCAGCCGAAATCTCCTAACTGCCCCAAACAATTTCATTCCAGATGTGGCAATGAAAAGTCCAATGCTACCTTGACCTACTGAAAACACTACATTGGATTGGCAGCACTGAAGCATCTTCTATCGACGATGGAGCACATAGATCTGTCCTGGGACTGTGCAAAGTAATAAATCAGTTCACTAACATCTTAGACTTTAGAGAAACCTGAGTTATGTTCCAGTTAATCCATCTAGTGCCCAGAATATTATTAGTATTTGGTGTTCAGATTTATAATGAAGATCAATTGGCTAAAAGGGAAAGTTTATCATTTAGCATTTTTAATTACTGTGCTATTATAAATATTAGGAGTTTGCAAAATGAACAACCTAAGTATTTGTGTCTTCAGGGGACCTTATAATATTGAACTGTTCTCCATTTACTTGTGGGCTGGACAGAGACTCTGACTCTCTGATTCAAATGGAACTGATCCTTGTCTGTTGTAGGGACTTTTCAATTTGGAAAAGAGTCGACTAAGTGGGGATATGATAGAGGTCTATAAAATCATGACTGGTGTGGAGAAAGTGATAAGGAAGTGTTGTTTACTCCTTCAGATAACACAAGAACTAGGGGGCACCCCAGGAAATTAATAGGCAGCAGGTTTAAAACAAACAAAAGGAAGTATTTCTTCACACAACGCACAGACAACCTGTGGAACTCATTGCCAGGGGATGTTGTGAAGGCCAAGACTATAACAGGATTCAAAAAAGAACTAGATAAGTTCATGGAGGCTAGGTCCATCAATGGCTATTAGGCAGGATGGACAGGGATGCAAAACCATGCTCTGAAGTGTCCCTAGTGTCTGTTTGCCAGATGCTGAGAATGGGCGACAGGGTATGGATCACTTGATGATTACCTGTTCTGTTCATTCCCTCTGGGGCACCTGGCAATAGCCACTGTCGGAAGACAGGATACTGGACTGGATGGACCATTGGTCTGACCCAGTATGCCTGTTCCTATGTTATTGTTAATCGTGAATTTAATAAAAATTTAAAAAGACCCGGATGAGAATAGGGTGTCGACTGAAAGCGAGCATGTCCTACTTTCTAGCTGCACATTTCTTCCCAAAGAAGACACCTGATAGTTTGATATTTTTCTGTGGTGGCAGAATGATTGTTAGGTCTGTGTACAAAAATGACACCAAGATTGTCAGGGCAGCCCCCCCATGCTTCCCATGACATTTTCTCTGCTAGAGGTAGCGTCATCCTTGTTCTCTCATTTGGCTTGAGCCACTCAGAAGACTCTTGGGTAAAGGGCCTTAATGTAAAAGAGAATCAGGCTTCCCCTGCTAATTAAATGCCAAAATAAAGCTGCTTCATCTGAAAGTCTGAGCTGTGAAAGGCACAGGAATCAGACGCATTCCTCGCAGCAGCACTAGCCCAGCCGTGTTGCACACATGTATGAAGGCAATAAAGCTACCGCTCGAGACAGGAATAGGGAATGTTCTGTACACAAAGGGTCTGAATTACAGTTACTATGGGAACAAGAACTGTGAATTTCCTGAGGCTTGTGTGATTAAAATCTCAGTGTAATGGGGCATTCCTGGGGCTCTCTGCGCTGCAGACACAAGAGCAGAGGAGCCGGGGCGGAGTGCCCATGGGCAACGCAAGGCACCTTTCCGGGTGAGGCTTACCCCTGCTAGGCCTGCCTGTGTCCTGTGGGCAGGTGGAGTGAGGAATCACTCAGCCCCAGGGAAGGAGGATGAAAGGCTGATGCCCTGATCCTGTTCTCACTCATGCTGGGCTAAATTGGAGTCATGCCCTTGAAGCCCATGGCTGTCAGAGCGCTGTGAGCGAGGCCAAAGCCGGCTCAGGGGCTCCAGGAGGAAGGGTATCGAGAGCAGACACAGATGTCTAACACGGGGAGGGAGGTGATCAACCCTTTCAATAGCAAGCACTATACATCCCAGGCCAGGGCTTTTGTGATACCATCACAAGGATGGGGGGTGAGGGAGGCAGACCTGTGAGCCAGGGAGGGGCAGGACGAGTCAAGGAGGGAGGATCCAGATATCTAGAGTCAGGGTCAGATTTCCAGACCAGTGCTTGGCACCAGTGGCCGGGCTGGGACAATACATGGAGGAGACATCACATGCACACATCCTGCCCTCCAGCCACAAGAAAGGCTGCAGTTTGGCTCTGTGGAGGCCTGGAGTAGCCGTGTGTACTCCTAAAATGGCCCCGCCATACGGAGAGATCTCGGCAGAGATGGGTCCTCAGCGCACCCGGGCCCTGCCCCACCCCCTGCTCCTTGCTGCAGAGGGAGGCCCCAGGATCCAGCACCCGCTTTGTGCAATGGAACCTCGCTGATTTCCTGCCAAGGAGGCCTCTGCAGCCACAGTGGGGGCTGGAGTTTGCCTCTCAGCGAGCCCCGCCTATGGTCAGGGGGAAGCGGAGCTCACCCCCCCAGCTGCAGGCCCCTTGCACTCATTCATAATGTCTCCAGTCCACAGCCAGTGTCTCTGCCGTGCCCAGCTCAGCGTGGGATTGGGACCTGAGCATTGAACTCCGCGTGCTGTCACTGAGGGCACGTCTACACTTCAAATGCTGCGCCGGTGCAGCTGCACCGCTGTAGCACTGTAATGAAGACACTCTACGCTGACGAGAGAGAGCTCTCCTGTCAGCGTAGTTAATCCACCTCCCCGAGAGAAACGTAGCACTGTCTACACCAGGGGCTAGGTTGGCATAATTCTGTTACTCGGGGTGTAGATTTTTCAGGTCTGTAGAGTAAACCAGACGTGAGAATCAAAGTGCCTCTTGTCCTGGGCCGCAAGTCACAGCAGGGGTCTCTGCCCAGCCTTGGACATGGCAGCAGGTCCTTTCTGCTCCTGGAAGCGAGCTGCCTCGTGGTATTGCATCCCTCGGCAGGATGACCTCATCGCTGAGACGTGGCACAATCTGATCTCCTCTCTGAATGAACCCTGGAGGGGAGGGCTGTGGCTCTGGGTTAAGGCGATGAGCATTTCCCATCGGAAGAGTCTCCAGAGTGTGGGGCAGTGACCTTGTCCCACACAGTGTGCTGTGGGGAGATGTGAATGGAAATACAGGCAGCCGCTGTGGAGTTCCACCATTCTGGGATGGGCTCCCAGGACACTTCTGTCCCACTTCACCCGCCTGAGAGGAGTGGAAAAGACTGAAAGGGACCTGCGCACGGCTCCTCTCTCTCTAGCTGGGCCCTGTATGGACAGACACACGGATTCCCAGGTCCCCTTCACTGGGATGGGTGGAAATTCTGGGCTTGCCATTATAGTTTATTTTGTGATGAGTTCACTTGCGAGAGGCCCAGGAAGGGTGGAAGTTCCTCCCAGCTGCACTCCTGACGTCTGAGTGCCCGGGCATGGGCACAGCTGTGCCCTCTGGGTACCCTGGCACCAAGTCCCCCTGCCCTCTCTCGAATGAACTGCCATGCCCGCCGAGGGAAGGTCTGTTTTGCGGCGGCAGAGCGGAGTGCTGGAGCTGCTAGCGGGCTGGAAATGTCTTTTGTCAAAGCCTGAGATGCCTCCAACCTCCTTTAATTAAAGACAATTACTGCTTTCAGCCCCTCTTCACAGCTCCGCCGGGTTGTTTGCAAACACACAGCTGCAGGAGCCTTTGTGCCCCTCTCCAAGTCCCGCTTCCCTGGAGACACACAGAGGTTTCTTTATTGTCGGTATTAAGGCAGCGGGAAAGGAGGGGCGGGGGAGCCTCCCATTCGGGGACATTATGAAGTGCATGAGGGAGATTATACCCACTGTCCCATGAAACCAGAGCAGCCCGAGCTGCGCTTTGCGTCGGGTCTCGTCTCCCTAGCCCTCGACGGAGTTAAATAGCAAATAGCAGCTGAGGGACCAAGCAGGTCCCCAGTGCGGACAGATGGGTAAGAGCTGCGAGATCTGAAGAGCCACAGAGCGTGCGAGATCCAGGGAGACTTTGTTGCTGCAGAGGAGAAGGTTCTATCCCGGGGGAGGGATAGCTCAGTGGTTTGAGCACTGCCTGCTAAACCCAGGGTTGTGAGTTCAATCTTTGAGGGGACCATTTAGGGATCTGGGGCAAAAAAAATTGGGGATTGGTCCTGCTTTGAGCAGGGGGTTGGACTAGATGACCTCCTAAGGTCCCTTCCAACCCTGAGATTCTATGATTCTATGTGCGGCGAGGTTGTGTGAAGGGCCAACGAGGCAGGTGGGGAGGGATGGGAGGGACGTTCTGGGCACGACCTTCGTGCTGTCAGTGTAACAAGGCTGCACTTTTCCACCCAAATCCCTCTGGAGCTGTCGGCCCCCTCTCGGAAAAACCTGAAACCTCCTGTAACCAGTAAACCCCTATTTCTGCGCTCAAATAACCCTGAGGCAGCCAAAGGGAGCTTTACCAAACCTTCCAAAAAAAGCAGCCCTGGCGCAAGATCAAGCAGGATCCGTTGCAGCCTTGTGGGATATTGTTTCCCAAACTATGTGCCTGAGCATGAAAGCGTCTCTCAGCCCTGAGTTTCATAGTGCTCCAGTGTGGCTCTGAAGTGGAGTGTCCAACTCCAGATGCTCTGTCCAAGGCTGTGGCTCCTCCATTTTCAGGTGCTAATGGTTTCCTCGGGGAGAAATGGAGGCAGGAGTTCTCAGCAGCCAGGTCTTTGAAGCGTTTGGTTGTTAAATTCATTGCAGAGGTTTGAATTGTAAGAGCTCAGCGCATGGCCTCCGGGGAGCCAAGATCCTTTCTGAGCTCCTAAAAAGCTGACACTGCTCTGTCTTATATTCATTTTGCAGCCATGAGTCCCTGGTGAGCACTAATCACTGTACGAGGGGAAACATACCCCACAGATGGGAAGCCCAGGAGCTATTTCCTCTTAAACAGCCTGTCTGTGGCCATCTTTGCTCTGCTTCAAGGCCGATTCTTATTCCACAGAAGGATCTTGCAGACCAGCTGGAGAAGTGGGGAAGAGCTAAAGCAGCTCTGATACCCGGCATGAATCTCTGGCCTACCCAGATACACAAAGGGTCTGTTTTCACTGCAAAGTTAACCTGGGTGATGGGCACCTGGGTGTGAGCATCCAGGTTGGCCTAGCCCCCGCGCGCCCCACAATCGGCCCCTGTCGGCGAGTCGGGACCCCGCGCTCCCGACAATCGGCCCCTGTCAGCGAGTCGGGACCCTTCGCTCCCGACAATCGGCCCTTGTCGGCAAGTCGGGACCCCGCGCTCCCGACAATCGGCCCCTGTCGGCGAGTCAGGCCCCCGCGCGCCCGACAATCGGCCCCTGTCGGCGAGTCAGGCCCCCGCGCTCCCGACAATCGGCCCTTGTCGGCAAGTCGGGACCCCGCGCTCCCGACAATCGGCCCCTGTCAGCGAGTCGGGCCCCCGCGCTCCCGACAATCGGCCCCTGTCGGCGAGTCGGGCCCCCGCGCTCCCGACTATCGAGCCCTGTCGGCGAGTCGGGCCCCCGCGCTCCCGACAATCGGCCCCCGTCGGCGAGTCAGGCCCCCGCACTCCCGACAATCGGCCCCCGTCGGCGAGTCGGGCCCCCGTGCTCCCGACAATCGGCCCCCGTCGGCGAGTCAGGCCCCCGCACTCCCGACAATCGGCCCCTGTCGGCGAGTCGGGACCCCGCGCTCCCGACAATCGGCCCCCGTCGGCGAGTCGGGACGCCGCGCTCCCGACAATCGGCCCCTGTCGGCGAGTCGGGCCCCCGCGCTCCCAACAATCGGCCCCTGTCGGCGAGTCAGGCCCCCGCACTCCCAACAATCGGCCCCCGTCGGCAAGTCAGGCCCCCGCGCTCCCGACAATCGGCCCCTGTCAGCGAGTCGGGCCCCTGCGCTCCCAACTATCGAGCCCTGTCGGCGAGTCAGGCCCCCGCACTCACGACAATCGGCCCCTGTCGGCGAGTCGGGACCCCGCGCTCCCGACAATCGGCCCCTGTCGGCGAGTCGGGCCCCCGCG
Organism: Chelydra serpentina; assembly: GCA_037349315.1. Lineage (NCBI taxonomy): Eukaryota > Metazoa > Chordata > Testudines > Chelydridae > Chelydra > Chelydra serpentina. The sequence goes on from JBAIAC010000047.1 coordinate 3,059,898, forward strand.
CTCCCGACAATCGGCCCCTGTCGGCGAGTCGGGCCCCCGCGCTCCCGACAATCGGCCCCTGTCGGCGAGTCAGGCCCCTGCGCTCCCGACAATCGGGCCCCTGTCGGCGAGTCGGGCCCCCGCGCTCCCGACAATCGGCCCCCGTCGGCGAGTCAGGCCCCCGCACTCCCGACAATCGGCCCCTGTCGGCGAGTCGGGCCCCCGCGCTCCCGACAATCGGCCCCCGTCGGCGAGTCAGGCCCCCGCACTCCCAACAATCGGCCCCTGTCGGCGAGTCGGGACCCCGCGCTCCCGACAATCGGCCCCCGTCGGCGAGTCGGGCCCCCGCGCTCCCGACTATCGAGCCCTGTCGGCGAGTCAGGCCCCCGCACTCCCAACAATCGGCCCCTGTCGGCGAGTCAGGCCCCCGCACTCCCAACAATCGGCCCCCGTCGGCAAGTCAGGCCCCCGCGCTCCCGACAATCGGCCCCCGTCGGCAAGTCAGGCCCCCGTGCTCCCGACAATCGGCCCCTGTCGGCGAGTCGGGCCCCTGCGCTCCCAACTATCGAGCCCTGTCGGCGAGTCAGGCCCCCGCACTCACGACAATCGGCCCCTGTCGGCGAGTCGGGCCCCCGCGCTCCCGACAATCGGCCCCTGTCGGCGAGTCGGGCCCCCGCACTCCCGACAATCGGCCCCTGTCGGCGAGTCGGGCCCCCGCGCTCCCGACTATCGAGCCCTGTCGGCGAGTCAGGCCCCCGCACTCCCAACAATCGGCCCCTGTCAGCGAGTCGGGCCCCCGCACTCCCGACAATCGGCCCCTGTCAGCGAGTCGGGCCCCCGCGCTCCCGACAATCGGCCCCTGTCAGCGAGTCGGGCCCCCGCACTCCCAACAATCGGCCCCCGTCGGCAAGTCAGGCCCCCGCGCTCCCGACAATCGGCCCCTGTCAGCGAGTCGGGCCCCCGCGCTCCCGACAACCGGGCCCTGTCGGCGAGTCGGGCCCCCGCGCTCCCGACAATCGGCCCCTGTCGGCGAGTCGGGCCCCCTCGCTCCCGACAACCGGGCCCTGTCGGCGAGTTGGGCCCCCGCGCTCCCGACAACCGGGCCCTGTCGGCGAGTCGGGCCCCCGCGCTCCCGACAACTGGGCCCTGTCGGCGAGTCGGGCCCCCGCGCTCCCGATAATCGGCCCCTGTCGGCGAGTCAGGCCCCCGCGCTCCCGATAATCGGCCCCTGTCCGCGAGTCGGGCCCCCGCGCTCCCGATAATCGGCCCCTGTCGGCGAGTCAGGCCCCTGCACTCCCGATAATCGGCCCCTGTCCGCGAGTCGGGCCCCCACGCTCCCGATAATCGAGCCCTGTCGGCGAGTCGGGCCCTGTCGGCGAGCGGCCACAGTGCAAAACCAGACTCAAATTACTGCACCCTCATTGGTGCTGTGCTCTCCGTGTGGGGTGCTTGGACCCCTGGTGGCACATCCCATGGTTCATAGCACGGCCCTGAGCTGCGCTGCTCTAGGGATTCTTTGGCAGTGTATTGTGGGAGAAGTTGTCTGGCCTTTCTGGCCTGGTGTGAGAGTTGCTCTCTCACACCAGGCCATTCTGCTCTGTTCCAGACAGTGCCAAGGCCAGGATCCTGCTCACGACGATGGTCTGTGCAGCTGTTAGTGCAACTCTCATGTTGGCAAGAGGAGGTAGATACAGATCGTGCAACTTGGTGGGGGCCATGTTGGCACACTGCTCTGTGTTCTATATTGATATCGATATCTGTGCTTATGCCTTGCTCTGAAAGGGAGGTTCCTGTTTATGCAGTGAGACATACACCATCGCTGTTTAGTTAGAAAATTAACTAGTATAAGTAACTAAAAGTCTCTTAACTCCCCTGCTGTCTCCCATGCAGAGTGACCTAGATCACCTGATAAGTTGGGCCCATTGAAACACAATGTGTTAATACAGCCAAATGCAGTTATACATCTAAGAACAAGGAATGCAGTCCATCCCTACAGAATGGGGGTCTGTAGCCTCGAAAGCAGTGACTCTACAAAGGATTTAGGGGTCAGAGAAAAAAACCCGTTTTGGGTCAATTGAAACATTTCATTTAGTTGCAACCTTGTTTATTTTTAAAAATGTTAATATATAAAACAAAGTAAATTTTGAAACAAAAAGTTGTTTTCAAATGAAACAATTGAAATTTTTTGTTTCCCAACTTGGAAACAAAAACGTTTCCAATGTTGTTCAAAATGAAATGTGATGGCAGTGAATATGATTTCACGAAAAATTACCGTTTTGTGGAAACAGCATTTTTGATGGAAAACTGTTCTAAAAAAATTCACAGCCAGCTCTGCTGTGCAGCGCTGATGAGCACACAGCCAGATGTGCAGAGGGGGCAGCCCTCCATTTGCCGTGGGCTGATTTCAGAGGCTCCCCTTTCCTGTGCAGCCCACGGCGGGTGGGAAAGACTTGCTTACCGGGCTGGAAGCTTCTCACATGGCTGGAGAGACTATTGTCTTACAGGTTCCATTAGAATGCTGTGAGCATTAACCCCTCCGTCCTTCTCACTATCCTGCTAAGCAGGACAGCCGGTCTTTCCCAAAGCAATCTGCTGGCCGAGCTGCATAGGGTGACCAGACAGCAAGTGTGAAAAATTGGGACGGGGGTGGAGAGTAATAGGAGCCTATATAAGACAAAGCCCCAAATATTGGGACTGTCCCTATAAAATCGGGACATCTGGTCACCCTAGAGCTGCAGAATTTCGTGCCTCGAGAGCAGGACAGTGTGTGTGCATAAAGAGGATAAGAGGGATATTTTGTGTTGGAGGTATACAACACAGCTGTGTGCGTGCGTGTGCACGCGTGTGCATCGGTGTAAATCCAGAGGGTTCGTGGGGTAGTGTATGCTGTGTAAATTGGAGAGGTTTGAATGTAAGAAGGGGTGATTGGGATAGGGGTGTATAATGTGGTGTTGATGGATGCAGCATGGCTGTGTGTGAGTACAGTGTGCCGTGGTTGCAGACAGTACAGGATGTATACAGGAGCGCGGGGATGCGTGGAATGTGTTTTCTAGGAAGTAGCCATGAGCAGCCCCGAATGACGCTGACTCCTCCGTGCCTGAGTGGCTGGGGTAGCTTGGACGTACATGGACGCTTCCCTGCATCTCAGCTGGGGCAGCGAGGCCAGGGACCCCCCCTACGTTCCCAGCCTAGCCCTTTCCAAGTAGAATTTGGGGCCGTGCTGCTCAGCCTCCCCAATGAGCACGGCCCCAGCCTGGCTGAGCAGAGTTTGATGCTTTATGAATGTGTGTCAAAAGCCCAGCTGTAGGCTTCCAGCCCATTGCTATGGAAACAGCTTTGGGTGGCTGGTCCCTCTGGTGTGGCTGCCAAGTTGCAAAGCTTACCAGGTGTGCTGGCTGCGACCCCTGCCCCCACAGAGGGTGCCCTGGAGGGCTGGGGCTCACACCAGGCAGGTGGTCACCTACAGACAGGGGACTGAAGTCTCAGTGGCCTGGGAAGGTTGTTTATTTCTACGGCATTATGGGCTAATGAAAGGCCAGAGGTCAGCACAGCAGTGTCCTGCATCCGTCCATATGTCTGCAGCCTGCCATGTCCTCCACACAGCATAGCGCCTCCTAGTGATGGGAACACTGTCCAGGGCAATGAGAACCTGTCCTGTCCTGCACCCCCCTCTGCCCGTATCGGGGACTGTGGCTCCCATCCTGCCTTCTGCCCCTTCATGCTAGTGGAGCTGGTGTAACGGGGCTGTGAAACTGGCTGTACTGGCACGAGGAGACACCTCCTGTTCCTGGGGGACGGGTTCCCTGCTGGTGAAAAGTCAGTAAAATGGTGCTGCACCAACACCCTGCTGCCCAGTGGCCATGAGGAGCATGGTCCTTGGCGGGCCAGCGTGCCCGGGACTAGGTTGGTCCTCAGCAAGCCCCAGGATGCAGTGGGGAGTGGGAAAGAGGCTGAAGAGGGGCATATAGTCGCCCTGCGCCTCTCCCTCGAGCTGCACTGCATGAACGGCTGCACGGCCATGTGTGAGACGGTCCTCTAGCAGTGATGCCCCCTGCCCACAAACTCCCAGCCGCCTTCCCAGAGAGCAGCTTGCACCAGCCATTGGGGAGTGGGCTGTCAGAGGTGCAGGTCTTGCAGTAATCCTGCCAGTGGTGCTCCATGTGCCAGGGCTCTCGTGCTTGGCATGCTCTGGGCTAATGCTCAGAGGGTGGATGCCTGGAGAGAGCTGGGCTGGTTCCAAACAGTTATGATATTAGAGGAGTGCTGTTTGCTAATCCACCTCGGCGACAGGGAGCAGATGGGCACGTCCCACACCCAGTCTCCCACCTCCTGCTCCAACATTAAAGAAGCCCCTTCTCCTGCTTGTGCTCCAAATGGCCACTGGAGCGGGACATGACCGGGACTGTGCTTCCACAGACAAAGATCAGACACTTGCTGTCCGAATAACCTTCGTCTTCACGTAGAGAACAACAAAATAAGGAGGACAAAGAAAACATCTCCAGGAGAGAGCACAGTCTGTGCATCTCTTGTGTAACAGTCTGCACTGCACCGAATACAGAAGAGCTCTGGACAGCTAAGTCCCCAGAGTGTACCAGGAAAGCAAGGCATAGCCATTTTACAGCTCAATATTCCACCCTCTAAGCTAATGCGGGTCTCCCTTGGGGTCAGAGGTTAAAATGTGGGTGTCAGGCTGGGTCACCCCTCCCCAGTTCCTGCCCTCCGTGAGGGTTCTTTAATTTTTACCTAATGACAGAGTCCCATGGGGAAGCTCAGGTGTGAAAACTTGGCCGGTGCCTGTGGTGAGACATAGCCCAGAGACTAGAGACTGTTGGTGGGCGATGGGATTCGCAGGTCAGAGGTGAACAGAACGGCGGAGATTTCCTTTACAGTGTGTGCTTCTCCCTATGTTTAGAGCCTTGGACTAAAACTAGCTGGCTAGAAACCTCTCTCCCATGGAACCAGCCTGGAAACCCACGGTGGCCAGCAGAGGGGAGGAACCAGGGGCAAATGGGAGCCTGAGAGAGGGCTGGTTAGGAAAAGAATTTCCCTAAATCAGTAAAAACCTCAGTGCCTGTTAGCGGGAACCCCAGCACCTGCCAGACCCAACTGGGGGACAACAGAAGGTTAGGCTGCTGCACAAGGAAAGGAACCAGCGGTTCCCCCACAGGAAGCTGCCATGACCTCTCCTGGAGGTGGGAGGTGGAGCCTCACTCTGTGCTGGCCAAAGCCCTGGCATTGCCCTCTTCTCGGGGGTTCTCTAGCTTCTTTGGGGCGGGGAAGAGAAGCAAGTATTCTGCTTAGGCCTCAGCTGTGGGTGGCAGGAGGCTTTGGATTGTGTTACTGGCTCGGCAGCAGACTTGTAACAGGGAGCACAAAGCACTCGTGACAATTGAGCCCTGTCAGTGATTCAGGCACCGGCACCCCTGACAATAGGGCCCTCTCAGTGGTTCCGGTGTCCCTGACAATCGGGCCCTGTCAGTGGTTCCGGTGTCCCTGACAATCGGGCCCTGTCAGTGACTCAGACACTGACACACCTGACAATCGAACCCTGTCAAGCCCTATGAGCTGTAAGAAAAAAAGCTGTGTGATCATGGGGGACTTCAATCTGAGAGATGTGTGTTGGAGGTCTCGTGCTGCCAGTACCAAAACATCCTTTGTCATTTCTAAATATTATCGATGGCAATTTCCAAACTCAAAAAGTTTTGCATCCAACACTGCCTTGTCTTGGCAGTGATAGAGGAACTGATCACAGAACTAAAAATGACTGGTAGCTTAGGTTCAATGATATATATATCACAGGTACAGACCTGTCATATATATATGTTTCACAAAGTTGGAAACAATTATGAGCCAAATCATCTGGGAGGAAGAATTTTATCAGAAAAATGTGAATGATAATTGGGAAGTAAGAGCACTTTATTAGATGCCCAGAGGTTAAGCAGAGACTACAACAGGTCATACTGAAAGGGGAACTGTCAGGCAGGAGGGAGGTTACTAGTGGAGTTCCTCAGGGATTGGTCTTGGAACCAATCTTATTTAACAATTTTATTATTGACCTTAGCACAAAAGTCGGGGGGTGCTAATAAAATTTGCGGATGACACGAAGTTGGGAGATATTGCCAATATGGAGAAGGACCAGAGTATCATACAAGAAGATCTGGATGGCCTTGTAAACTGGAGTAATAGAAATGGGATGAAATTTAATAGTGCAAAGTGCAAGGTCATGCATTTAGGGACTAACAAGATTTTTTGCTATAAACTGAGGACTTATCCCTTGGAAGCGACAGAGGAGGAGAAAGAGCTGGGTGTGTTGGTTGATCACAGGATGACTGAACTGTCAAGATGATGCAGCCGTGAAAAAAGGCTAATGCAGTCCTAGAATGCATCAGGCGAGGTATTTCCAGTAGAGATAGGAAAGTGTTAGTATCATTATACAAGGCACTGATGAGACCTCATCTGGAATACTGTGTGCAGTTCTGGTCTCCCATATTTAAGAATGATGAATTCAGACTGGAACAGGTGCAGAGAAGGACTACTAGAATGATCCAAGGAATGGAAACCTACCTCATGAGAGGACACTCAAAGAGTTTGGCTTGTTTAGCGTAACCAAACGAAGGCTGAGGGGAGCTATCGTTGCTCTCTATAAATACATCAGAAGGATAAATACCAGGGATGGAGAGGAATTATTTAAATTAAGCACCAATGTGGAAACAAGAACAAATGGATATAAACTGGCCATCAACAAGTTCAGGCTTGAAATTAGGTGAAGGTTTCTAACCATCTGAGGAGTGAAGTTCTGGAACAGCCTTCCAAGGGGAGCAGTGGAGGCAAAAAACCTAACTGGCTTCAAGACTAAGCTTGATAAGTTTGTGGAGGGGATGGTGTGATGAGACTGCCTATGATGGAATGTAGCCCATTGGCGACTTCCAGCAGCAAAAATCCCCAGAGGCTGAAGATGAGGCACTGGATGGGGAGGGCTCTGAGTTACTACAGAGAATTCTTTCCCAGGTATCTGCTGAGCAGGTCTTGTCCACATGCTCATGGTCTAACTGGTCGCCATATTTGAGGTTGGGAAGAAATTTTCCCCAGAAACCCTGGGTTTTTTTTGCCTTTCTCTGCAGCACGGGGCATGGGTCACTTGCAGGTGTAAATGAGCGTAAATGGTGGATTCTCTGTAACTTGAAGTCTTTAAACCATGGTTTGAGGACTTTAGTAACTCAGCTAGAGTTCAGGGGTCTGCTACAGGAGTGGGTGGGTGGGGTTCCATGGTCTGTGATGTGCAGAAGGTAAGACTAGATGATCACTATGGTCCCTTCTGACCTCAAACTCTATAAGTCTATATAATAACAGGCTCTCCAGTCTAGCAGAGAAAGGTCTGATGTAATCCAATGGCTGGAAGTTGAAGCCAGACACATTCAGACTGGAAATAAGGTGTACATTTTTAACAGTGAGAGTGATTAACCTGACAACCGAGCCCGTCGGCAAGTCAGGCCCCCGCGCTCCCGACAGCCGAGCCCTGTCGGCGAGTCAGACCCCCGCGCTCCCAACAACCGAGCCCCGTCGGCAAGTCAGGCCCCCGCGCTCCCGACAACCGAGCCCCGTCGGCGAGTCGGTCCCCCGCTCTCCCGACAACCGAGCCCTGTCAGCGAGTCAGACCCCTGCGCACCTGACAACTGAGACTGTCCGCGAGTCAGACCCCCGCGCTCCCCCGTTGAGTCCCGCAAATTCAATGGTCCCTTCTGAAAATGTTGTGAATCCTCCCTGCCCCCTGTCCCAGGCCTGTGCCGCGGGAGGGGGGAGGGTAGCGATGCTGAGCTGCCGTGGGGTGTGAGCAGGGGCTCAGGATTGCTCTTCGGGGGGAGGTGGTGCGGACGTTGCCATGCTTCTTGCACGCCAGCAGCCGGGCTCCGCAGACTGGGGCTGTCGACACACTCCCCGCCAGAGCTGCCCCGTCGCACTGCCTGTGAACGGAGCTGGATTCCCTCCCGCCTCAGGCTCTCCCGCTCTGAACATTTGACCAAGTGACCTTGCTGCCCCGGGATCAGTTCTGCCTGGCCTCCAGGCCCGGTGTCCCCAGCCTGGGCCACGACTCTGGCAGGCGTGACAGACCTGGCTAATTTCCTCTTGGACGTGTCCAGAGAGGAAGCTGCCAGCTTCTGCCGAGCGCTGGGTGCCGACTCGCACCGGCTGTTTGCCTCGCGTGCCTGATCAGGAGGTGAAAGGCCAGGCCAAGAGCTGTGGGGTTGCCTCAGCAACGGAGACTTAGTTCAGCACTTGAGTCCTTGCTGGGAGCTAAAGGCACCTAATAGCAATGGAGCGCTTAGCTCCCCTGGCGACCTGCTGCCCCAGCGGAGATGAGAGAGGCTCATTCAGGCTGATTTGCTTTCATTAACTAGATTAGTTACTTGAATCTGTTAAAGTAAAAGCTAGTTGAACCTGCCTGAGAGGCCTTGGAGTGGGGTCTGCTCTGTTGGTTCATGGGCTGAGGCAGCAGGCAAGCCAGCCAGTCACATAGGGAGAGCCCCCTTCCCGCTTCTGCGTGGCCTGCCCCACCCTGCCTCCCTGCTGCTCCTCAGCCTTCCCGCCACCCCTGCACCTTCCTGTCCCACACTCAGCCTCCCTGCCCCCGCCGTCTCCTGAACGAGCCTACACTGAATAGCTTCTGAGCAGCTTTTCTAAACTGGGTTATTCCTCGGGAAGCATCATTATGATGCAGAAGAATAATCTGCAAAAAGGGGCAGCTGCTGCTCTCGGTCACACTGCTGACATCCCCGGCACCCCATCAACGTCCGCTGTGGCTGCAGCTGAGAGCAGCCTGTACTGCCATGCCCAAGCCAGGCACGTGTTCAGGCTGCTCAGGGTGAGGCATCTGCCACTGGAGTTTTGGTGGGTGAGGATTGTGCACAGCTTCTACGCAGCTTCCCTTTGGGAATAACCCAAAACAAGACACCTCCTCCACACACACGCACATGTGCCCTTTAGATTTGCTAAAGAGAATGGGTCCCATAAACAGGGTTTGTAATGCTAAAAATCATGGCCTGACCAGCCCCCTGGGGAACAAGCAATCCCAACCTAGCCACACGTAGCGGGTGCAAGGGCTCTTCTGCTGGAATGAAAGTCCTGCAGCATCCTGCCCCTGATAGGAGGCCTTTCCCACATTTCCAGGCTGATTTTTCCTGAAGAGCTGCAACCCTTCCCAAGATGCGACAGCAAGAGCTCTGCTTTCTGCTCTGTGAAAGCCCTTTGGAAGGAGAGAAAGTCTCTGCTCAAGTAGAGCAGTGAGAGCAAACGCCCACAGAGACCTACAAGTCTGTGGCACGGGTTCTCACCCTGAGAGCAAGCAATCCAGTGGTGCCCCTCCCCTCCCATGACGTGCCCTCCCTTTATGGCCAGAAGGGAGGGGTGCACTGAAGATGGAGGAAAGGCTGGGTCCCTGCTCTATAGCAATCCCCCTGCATTCCCTTTCTAGGCACCCATTGTTGTTTCTCTGTGCACGTCAGTAAAATGGACTAATACCTATGGGTATTTTCTGCACATTTCTATGACCCAGTCTGCAGCCTAGCCGCACGATGAATGGTGAAGGGGCCGTCCTGGCAGAGCCCAGCTGTTTGGGAAGCACTTCCCAAATACTAGGAAAGGGTCTGCCTGTCCTTCCCAGACACCCCTCATCAGGTTAGCATGTCACTTGGCTTTCTCAGAGACTGATTCTTTGCCTAGGAGTGTAGCTCACGGCAGTGAGAGTCCACGTGTGCAGCATGGGTCTCTCTCTCCTCATGGAGTCCCTTAGTTCTGAACTCGACATGGGAGTAGCTAATGTGTTGCCCAAAGGGCCACGGTGTGCTCCCATGGGAACCCCAGAGAGGGAAGATGGTTTTGTGGCTAAGGTGCGGGCCTGGCACTCAGAGGTTCATGTGTTCAATGCTTAGCTCTGCCACAAACTGCCTGTGTGACCCTGGGCAAGTCATGTAATCTCCCTGGACACGGTCTTTAACTGGCTTCGTGTAGTGTGAAGGATCTGGCTCTGGGTCACGTCAGCACCCAAACGGAGAGGAGCAAGTGAATGGAGTTAGCATAGCAAGCTTATGGGGTGAGTTGGGATCTCATTGTGAGATACTCCTGTAGGCCTTAGCAGTCATGAGCAAAACCCATGCCATTGACTTGTACTTCCGACTTTGCTTTTACGTTACAGTCCAAATGCAGCCTGGGCAGCGTCAGGCAGCCTTTGGAGCTCATGAGCGCTGCCCATGCCGATCTGCATCTTATTACTGAGCCCACAAGGAGTACAGGTCCCAGCATGATCAGAGAGGTCATGCTGCACTGCATGCTGGGATCTCTGCCCCTTCACCTCTGCCAGCGAGATGAGGGCAGGTGCAATCAACACCATGTTACGTAACTTACATGACGGGCTGAGTGGCCAACGCACTCCACTGCTGGTGGAACATACAGAAGGACGGGCACCCAGGCATGGCAAACCAATATATAGCATGCAGGCTATGCAACATCAATAAACAGCCAGCCAGCCAGGGAGATCACATATGTCAATGAAGGATGCAGGCTTCAGACGAGTTCTTTCTACATTGTCCTCTGCATCTAATCAGAAATATAATCAGACTCTTCCTATTTCTAGCACCTTTCATCTGAGGGCCTGAAAGGAAGATAAGGATCAGTAACCCTGTTTTTTCAATGTGAGGTAAACTGAGGCACTGAGCGGGGTAGTGGTTTGCCTGAGGTTACCCCAGGAGTCAATGGCAGAGACCAGAACAGAACCCAGAAATCCTGGGCCCCAGCCCTGTCCTCTAACCCAGGGGTTCTCAAACTTCATTGCACTGCGACCCACTTCCAACAACAAAAATTACTACGACCCCAGTGCCCTGTGTTACTCTAGATTCCAGAGTCAGGGCTGGGGTTAGGGGGTGATAAGCGGGGTAATTGCCCGGGGCCCCATGCCACAAGGGACCAAGAAAGCTACGTTGCTAAGGTGTCGGCTTCAATCCTAGGCGGCTGAACTCGGGCTTCAGCTTCACCCCCGGGCGGCAGGGAGTCCAGCCCTGGCGACCCCATTAAAACAAACTCGCAACCCACTTTGGGGCCGCAACCCACAGTTTGAGAACCGCTGCTCTAACCACTACACAGGCTGCCTCCATTCCGTAGCATGAAGGTTTTTTTATTTCTTGATGCATTAAAGCTTTTTGCCCAAGGCAAAAGGGATCATGCAAATGATTTGCCCCCCGGGGATTTACAGAGGTTGTTTAAGCCAGCAGATTCCACCTCCTCCCCAGCTGTGCCATGCAACTCAGTGTTGCTCATGAATTCTCCTCCCCGGCATGCAGAGTGCGACTGACAGATGTGGACATGCAATCACTGTCCCAGGAGAGAGCAATTAAAGCTACACTGGACCCTTCTAAGACACACATTAGTGTCAGGAATTTCTAATCAATCAGCTCCGTGCCTCGTGGGGTCAAAAGTCTCTTTGAAACTCCAGTGGGGAACAGCTCCTAATGGGTTTTATGTTGATTGCTATAAATTGATTAGTGTTAAGAAAAGCAAGTTTTGTTTCCTTCTGAAAGCCCTAAATATGCTCTGGGGGCAGGACGAGCAGCGGAGTCAGATCTCTTCCTGTCTTCACTTAGCTTCTGTCCCTCGCCAGCATGCACCAAACACATACAGAGTCCTCGCTCCAGAGCCTGCTAGGGAAACCTCAGTCTTCTGCACTGGCTGTTGGATGAGTTCCCTATGCCAGTCACGGCTTGCAGAAGGCCTTGCTGACTAGGGGCTGAAGAGGGATGTGCCATGTTGTCTCTAGCTCTATAGGGCAGGGTTGTACTCAAAAGGCCTGTGCGTTGGAGCTTTTTGCTGGGAAGTGGTGTTTTGCACTGGAGTGCACTTTGGTGGGACACAGACGTGCACGGCAGGCTCACACTGGAAACCTCCTTTGTGATACATCAGAAATCTGGTTGTGCTCAGATGAGCTGTGGTGCAAGTGCAGGCTAACTGGCATACATTCAAGGGCTATTGGCACTGAGGAGCTGTGAGCTGGGGGGTGACCTGCTGAAAATTCGGCCATTTTGCATTAGTGTGGTATGGATTATTCACACCCTGAGTGATGTCAGTTGTACCAAAGTAAGCTCTAGGGCAGACCAAGCCCAAGATACTGAGAAGATACTAATTAGTGTGAGTAATAGATCAGTGAGCTTTGTGTAGTACTACACTATAGTATCTGATATTTGGATAGGATGCTATATGCTGGAGCTTTTCCGGATGGTGTTGGGGTGTATCGGGGGCCTGTGTCTGGGAGGGGGTGTTTTGTGCTGTCGGATGGTGTTTGGGTGTATCAGGGATCTGCGGCTGGAATGATGTGTTGTATGCTGGAGCTCCATTGGATGTTGGGTGTATCGGGGGCCTGTTTCTGGGAGGGGGTGTTGTGTGTTGGAGTTCTGTCGGATGGCTATTGGGGTGTATCAGGGATCTGCGGCTGGAATGATGTGTTGTATGCTGGAGCTCCGTCGGCTGTTGTTCGAGTGTATTGGGGGGGCTGTGTCTGGGAGGGCTGTTGTGTGTTGCAGCTCTGTCAGATGATGCAGGCGTATATGGGGGCCTGTGTCTGGGAGGGGGTGTTGTGTGTTGGAGTTCTGTCGGATGGCTGTTGGGGTGTATCAGGGATCTGCGGCTGGAATGAGGTGTTGTGTGCTGGAGCTCCATCGGCTGTTGTTCGGGTGTATTGGGGGGGCTGTGTCTGGGAGGGCTGTTGTGTGTTGCAGCTCTGTCAGATGATGCAGGCGTATATGGGGGCCTGTGGCTGGGAGGGGCTGTTGTGCGCCACAGCTCCCGGTGTAGCCATGCAATGGTGGTTAGTGCGGTGGTAGTGTCGTGGTGTGGCTGCAGTTGACACATTCTCGTGTCAGGTTTCATTGTGCTGACTGACTGACCCCCTCGGCGCAGCCATGCACAGCTGGGGAGGGCTCTGCGGTCCTTGTGCTGCAGGTTTTGGGGGGTCCTGTCACACTGTGGCTCCTTGCTATCACCTGGGACTGGGATTGGTATGTGCCCAAGTGGGACTGGTGAATGCAGGTGACTGAGTTGGGTGCCTGTTGCCGTGTGAGTGCCCGCTGGGGCCTTGCCGCCCGCTTGCTGTGCCACTCGATCGGCGCTGCTGCTCCTCTGCAGCGGCTCTGGATGGGCGCCCACACGGATGCCCGCTGTTGTTTCCAGCAGGCTGCAGGAATCAAACATTTTGACAAGAGGCTGCAGCCTGTGCCTCTGTCAACGGGGCTGGCTGCTGGGTGAGAGCAGCTTCCCCCTCCTGGCAGCTCTGGATCCCAGCCAGCTGCAGTCTGGGCCTGCCAGGAGCTGCCTTTCTCTGATCCTGCTGCCTGCCCTGCCCATGCTACACCCCTCCTGGGGTCCAGTCTGGAGACGGGTGAGGCCAGGCCCCAAGGCAGGACACTTGGTGGATTTCAAGCCATCACCAGACAGCTCCCTGCATCCCTGGTGGGTGGCTAGTGTGTCCCAGCCATTGATCCGCCAGCAGGCCCGGATCCTGCCCCAGAGCCACGGCGTAAATCCAGGGTAAGGCCGCTGACCAGCCAGGGGTAACCCTCATGTGCACTAGAAACAGAGAGCAGGGTCTGCCTGCTGCCATGCGCTACATTAATGTGGGAGACAAAGGGGGGCAGGCAGTGGCCAGGGGCTCGCTGGGCCAAGGCGGGGGGCTCGCTGGGCCGAGGCGGGGGGGCTCGCTGGGCCATGGCGGGGGGGGGGGGGCTCGCTGGGCCGAGGCGGGGGGGGCTCGCTGGGCCATGGCGGGGGGGGCTCGTTGGGCCATGGCGGGGGGGGCCGCTGGGCCGAGGCGGGGGGGCTCGCTGGGCCGAGGCGGGGGGGCTCGCTGCTGGATCCCAGCCCACGCTCCTGGAAGAGGCGACCGTAACATGGCTGTTTGCTCTGCCGTGAGCGAACCCAGGAGAAAGGCTGTTCATATTTCTGTACTGAACAGGGAGCTGACATTAATGAACAGCTAATTAACATCACAGGGCCTGATGGTTCCAGTGTCAGTGTCCCTAATTAGTCTCGCACTAATCTGCTTTAATTAACTGTCCCTGTCGCGCTTTTAATTTAATTTTCGGCACTAGACCAGAGATGGCAGCCCTTTGAGTGTTTCGGTCCCAGTACGGTGGTGCCACTCGGATTGGGCAGACTGGCAGCTCCCTGGCGCTGTGATGGGGTTGCCTGGGGAGGGATCCTGGGGAGGGGGTTGGCAGTGCCAGAGTGGGTACAGACGGGGGAGGAGCGGCTGCATCGAGGGGCCACACCACCAGGCTGGGTCCCCAGCACCGTCCGAAAAGACTTGGCCACATGACTGCAAGGTGGGGCTGAGTGAACAGGCAACACACCTGACACCGTAGCTAACTGAGCCCATGGCAGGGCAGCCACAGAGATGCAGTGTGTGCCCTGGAGCAGGATAACAGCCAGTCCTCCGTGATGCCCCGAGCACAGACCAGCACTGCCTGCCCAGCCTCAGGGGCACAGAGATCCCCCAATGCCCCGGGCACACAGACCAGCACTGCCTGCCCAGGCTCAGGGGCACAGAGATCCCCCAATGCCCCAGGCACACAGACCAGTACTGCCTGCCCAGCCTCAGGGGCACAGAGATCCCCCAATGCCCCGGGCACACAGACCAGCACTGCCTGCCCAGGCTCAGGGGCACAGAGATCCCCCAATGCCCCGGGCACACAGACCAGTACTGCCTGCCCAGGCTCAGGGACACAGAGATCCCCCAATGTCCCGGGCACACAGACCAGCACTGCCTGCCCAGGCTCAGGGGCACAGAGATCCCCCAATGCCCCGGGCACACAGAGCAGCACTGCCTGCCCAGGCTCAGGGGCACAGAGATCCCCCAATGTCCCGGGCACACAGAGCAGCACTCCCTGCCCAGGCTCAGGGGCACAGAGATCCCCCAATGTCCCGGGCACACAGAGCAGCACTGCCTGCCCAGGCTCAGGGGCACAGAGATCCCCCAATGCCCCGGGCACACAGACCAGCACTGCCTGCCCAGGCTCAGGGGCACAGAGATCCCCCAATGCCCCGGGCACACAGACCAGCACTGCCTGCCCAGGCTCAGGGGCACAGAGATCCCCTAATGCCCCAGGCACACAGACCAGCACTGCCTGCCCAGGCTCAGGGACACAGAGATCCCCCAATGCCCCGGGCACACAGACCAGCACTGCCTGCCCAGGCTCAGGGGCACAGAGATCCCCCAATGTCCCGGGCACACAGAGCAGCACTGCCTGCCCAGGCTCAGGGGCACAGAGATCCCCCAATGCCCCGGGCACACAGAGCAGCACTGCCTGCCCAGGCTCAGGGGCACAGAGATCCCCCAATGTCCCGGGCACACAGAGCAGCACTGCCTGCCCAGGCTCAGGGGCACAGAGATCCCCCAATGCCCCGGGCACACAGAGCAGCACTGCCTGCCCAGGCTCAGGGGCACAGAGATCCCCCAATGTCCCGGGCACACAGAGCAGCATTGCCTGCCCAGGCTCAGGGGCACAGAGATCCCCCAATGTCCCGGGCACACAGAGCAGCACTGCCTGCCCAGGCTCAGGGGCACAGAGATCCCCCAATGTCCCGGGCACACAGCAGCACTGCCTGCCCAGGCTCAGGGGCACAGAGATCCCCCAATGTCCCGGGCACACAGAGCAGCACTGCCTGCCCAGGCTCAGGGGCACAGAAAGCTCCGCTAAACCTTGTCCCATAAACACACTCTTTTTAGCACTGGAGCCATCTCTGTGACTTGCCTTGCACTGGCCGGTCCCTGATGCCAGCTGTGCATGGGGCATGCCTGCCCGTGTAGTGTGTAGCCTTTGCCCATAAGGCCCCCTGTGCATCTTTGTGCCCCATGCGCAGCAATTGGGGATGCTGCAGGCAGGCTGGGAGCAGCCACGGGAGGGTTTGGTGAGTGGCCAGGTTAGGACTTCTCCCTCCTTTGGATGGACATCAGTGCATGTATAGGGGCTTGGTGTAATCCTGTGGTTGGCACAGACAGGGCCTTCTCTGGGAGCTTTGCAGATAGTCTATGGGAATGGCTTCCCTGGGGCCTTCCCTTTGTCCTGCGATTGGCTTAGGGAGTCCTGTCACTGCCTCCCACCTGACTAACTAGGTGCCTTCTCCCTCGCTCCCCGGCCTGCATTGCCTCTGTGCCCCTCTCTCCGCGAGCTGCATGCACAGAGCAGGTGGGGTGGCTGGGCTCCCACATCCCAGCCCCTGTTCCTCTTTTCCCATACTTGCCTGGGTGACGTGTGACACCAAACAAGTCAGGTGCACAGTGTATGGGGGTGAGAAGGGGAAGCTTAGTGCACTGCAGTGTATGTGTGGGATGGTAAATGTATTGTGTGGGGGTTAGTTAGTGCTCTGGGTGTGTGTAGGGGGGGAGTGTTTGCATGGTTATTGTACTGGGTGTGTATAGCGGGGTGGTTAGTGCCCTGGATCTCCCGTCCGGGAGCGTGCGAGATGCTTGCACACACTAGTGCAGGGGTCTCAAGCCCGCGGGCCACATGCGGCCCACAGAGTTATTTCCTGCGGCCCGCCATAGGCGCCGACTCCACTGGCAGCCAAGCTCCAAACATTACTGAGTGTTTATATTTTATTAAAACCCCTCTTTGCATTATAGTTTTTAAAAAGTTAATACATTGACTTTTAATAGAATACTCTATTACTCTTCATTTTTGACTATACTTTTCTATCATTGTATGAAAAGGTTTCAGTGATGCGGCCCTCGGGCCAATTTACTGGTTCTCATGTGGCCCTCCTGGTGATTTGAGTTTGAGATCCCTGCCCTAGTGCGACCAGGGACAGCTGCTGGTAAGCCTGGTGCCTGCCCCAGTGGGCAGGGCTGGGGGTGGTACAGCCACGCCGGAGGAGCTGTCTGGTCTGGGTGCTGGCTCCTGCGAGCGGCAGCCCAACACGCTGCTGCGGTTCCTGGTAGAGCCCTGCAGCTCTATCCACGCCACGGATATACATTTTGAATCCGCTGCACTTATAGACTGTGACCTCTTAACCTTCTCGTGGATAAAGTCAGTAGATTGAGCTGCTTTCATCTTTAATCATTCTTGTATTTTTTTCTGATTTTTCAACATCCTTTTGAAGTGTGAACACCAGAGCTGAACACATCATTCCAGTATGATTTTACTAATACATATACAGAGGTAACACACCACCTTTCTACAACATTTCCCTGCTTATACATCTCAGGATTGCTTCACCTTCTTAGCTACAGCATTGTACAGGGAGCTGATGTTCAGTTAGCTATCAACCATGACTCCTAGGTCCTTTTCAGAATGTTTTGATTCGAATGTTATGCAGTACTAGGTAAAGTGTCTTACCGAAGAAAAAATAAATAAATGGAGATATGCCAATCTCCTAGAACTGGAAGGACCTTGAAAGGTCATCAAGTCCAGTCCCCCGCCTTCACTAGCAGGACCAGGTACTGTCCCCTGACAGATTTTTGCCCCAGATCCCTAAGTGGCCCCCTCAAGGATTGAACTCACAGCCCTGGGTTTAGTAGGCCAATGCTCAAACCACTGAGCTATCCCTCCCCCCGAAGCCTAAGCACTGTCAACACTATTACTTTTATCAACCAAATTTGTAATCTCATCAAAAAATAGCATAAAGTTTGTTTGATAAGACCTGTTTTCCATAAAAACATGATGATGGGCATTAATTATGCTTCCACCATTTAATTCTGTATTGATTGTGCCTGCCCCATATCAGCCTTTCCATAATTTTGCCCAGGATCGATGGCAGGCTAGCTGGCCTAAAGTTATCCTTTTAAAATATGAAGTTGATACGGTTTTAGCTTTTTCCAGTTCTCTGTAATCTTCCCAGCGTTCCAAGATTAGTTAAAAATCAATATCAATGTCTCAGAGGGTTCGTCAACCAATTATTTTAAAATTCTTGGATACAGGTTATCTGGTCCTGTTGATTAAAAAATATCTAACTTTAGCAGTTGCTGTTGCTAGTTACTGATGGAATAGAAAGTATTTCATGATCACTGTACATTGTGAGTACATCATTCTGCTCCTTTCCAAACACAGAACAAAAGTATTTATTGAACACTTCTGCCTGTTCTGCATTGTTGTGGACAATTTGACCATGCTGATATAGTAAGGGATGTACACCATTGATAGGATATCATTTGTTCCTGATATTTTGAGAGAATTCCCTCCTATTGCCCTTTAAACCCACCTCATTGATTTTTCACTGATACCTTTAGCTTCCTTTATCAATTCTCTGAATTTCATAATGCTAATTTATAGTCATTGGTGTCAGGTTCTCAGTTTTGCCAGTTGCTATATGCATTTTTTTAACTACTGCTTTCATTTCCCTTCTTGACCAGGGTTGTTTTTTAATTGACAAAGCCTGCTTTTGTACTGTGAAATTGTGGGGTTTGGGGCCTCTAGAAACTCTTCTTAAGAACTTTCAGCTATCCTTTCCATTGTTTGGTTTACAGTTTTTCTTCCAATCAGTTTTGCTCAGAATTGTTTTCAGCTTTGGAAAAGAGGCCCATTCCCTGCAGCAAGTCTATGTATTAGAGCAGTGGTTCTCAACCGATTTACCATTGTGGGCCACATATGCAGCTCTCTGTGTGTTATGTGGGCCACATCCTCACAATATATATACTGAGGATGTCACATGGGCCACAGCTGTGTACTGATTGGACTGCAAATGGCCCATGGGTTGTGTGAGAGGTTGGGGCTGTATTCTGTGTGCACATCACAAATGTCATTAGGTCGTGATCGCCTGAACCTAGGTAACCGCTAGTTTTCATTAAGTGATCAGTTCGTCTTTTTCTGTCCCAGATGAGTGGAAAACCAGTGGGCTGAGGCAGACTGGGTCAGGTTTGGCATGCAATATTTCACCCAAACGTTTTCTCCACACTGACCCTTTCCAGCCCCCTATGTCCCTTGCATGAGCCCGGAACACAGAGTGTCACATTCACTGCTGAGCTCAGGGAAGCTGCACCCCTGTAGGCCAGCAATGAGCTTAGTTCAGAATCTGAGGCAGGCCCTGCCACGCAGGGTCAGCCTCCAGGGGTGGGAGCGAGGTGAGTGTCTGGGGTTCGCCCCACACAGGCATTTTCCGCCTTGTGTGGGTTACACTCAGTGACAGCCGTTCGACCATGCAGCTCCTTTCTGTTCACCCAGACACCCTTCATGCCTGGCTGGTGGGGTCAGCCAGCTGTGAAACCGAATTCCCTTCCCCAGCCACACACATAGTTCACATGTGCAGACACGCGTGTCAGCACACACAGATACAAACCCACACATGTATGCACTCACACATATACAAACACACACGTGCACACTCATGCGTACACAAACACAGACACCTGTTGCTTAGCTG
This sequence comes from Chelydra serpentina, assembly GCA_037349315.1. Taxonomy (NCBI): domain Eukaryota; kingdom Metazoa; phylum Chordata; order Testudines; family Chelydridae; genus Chelydra; species Chelydra serpentina. Next base: position 3,079,269 of record JBAIAC010000047.1, read on the forward strand.
CAGCCCCTATACCCCTCATCCCTGGGGATGCCAGCAGTAGTGGACACGGTTGAATCAAATGACTGCAGAAGGCTTAAGGTCAGTGTCTTGTAGCACAGAGCTCTGAGCACAGCTCCAGACCCTGGAGAACACTTCTGCCCATCAGCAGTGTCGTCTGGGAGCCATGAGAGCCTGTCCCACCAATGACCTGCCTCCCAGGAGAGCTCCTTAGAAGAGCTGCCATTTGGAAGCGCCGGCTATCTCACTGAGCAGGACCTGGCCTAGGAGGGTTTGATGGGGGGTGAGCTGTTGGCTCGAATGGATCTCAGACCGGGCTTGAGGCTGAGAACTGATTGACGGGGTCTGCTGGGCAGCACGATGAGTCAGATGTATCGCTTGGGTGCGCATTTGCAAGCATCACCCTAACTTCCAGGGCTGAGTAGCTGCCGTGCGCGCTGTCAGTGAGTGAGTGGGCTCAGACTCTCATGCAGAGAGGTGGGTGAGGCTGTCGTCTGCGTTGAATGATGTGTCCTTTCTGCAGCGCTGGGTGAGGTCAGCCTCAGCCCCATGGGATCTCTGCAGCCTTCACTGCCTTGTTTTCTGAACCCTGACCCTGGTATCTGTCAACACCTTATGCTGCCTTCTAAGAACATCTCCTGTGCCCCACTTCCCTCTCTCTTTTCCCTTCTCCCTCTCTGCATCTGCTCTTAACTTCTCCGTATGTCCTTCGCCTTCCCCAAGCTATGCTCACCTCTCCCGCCCAACCTCCCCAGGCTCAATCACACATAGGGTGCCTGGGGTGTTTGGGGAGAGGCAGAGCACCAAGAGAGAACACAGGAGATGCACACAGAGAGCTGTGGAACAAGAGGGATTGCCAAGACATGTTTCATAGATATTTATTCTTAAATGCACGCAGACTGGACCGTAGCTCAGCACTCAGGCACCCTGGTGCCACTCACACTGAAGCCATTGGGGACCCCCTGTATTTAGCTTACCTCACACGTTCCATTGTAAAATTACTTATGTTTTTTAGTTTAGTTTATTTTTTAAAAAACCACAACTCTAACACATCCATAATTTGCAGCAAGAGTTTGAAATTTGGTAGGGGAAAAGCCCTCCAGTCAGGGAGGTGCCTTTTGATGGCCCTGGGTAAATCCATTAGTATTTGGGCAAGTTAAAATTAAGAATGGTTGAAAATTGCTGGTTCCCATCTGTGTTTTGCTCAGTACAGTTTTTTGCAACACTGCTTTGTGAGGCAGGTGAGTTAGGATCATCCCCCCCATTTTACAGAAGGGGAAACCAGGACTGAAAGACTTTCCAAGGCCCTATAGTGAGGCCGTGGCAGAGACAGGATCAGAAGTCAGGACTACCTGGTTGCTAGCAAGACCAACCAACAAGGTGCAATTGTGAGTCCTCAGCACTTCTAAGAATCAGGCCCCCCAGTGTCTCACGTTGGGCACCCAGAGCATGAGGAACACACACACTTAGTGGACACCTGCCGATATTTTCATTTTAGCAACCTGTGCGCCATCTCATAGGAACTCTGTGCTAAAAGCAGAGCCGGAAAATTCTCCTGGCTGGGTATTCACCTTTACCTGTAAGGGTGTGCTGCAACCGACTCTCATTCTCTATGCACCTTCCAGCTTTTACAGTGACTGAGGTGCTGTACACACAACTGCCTTCTTCACAGCAAAACCCCAGTGCATCTTGGAGCGTGCTCCATCCTGTGTACTGAATGAGGCGGGGGTCCCAAGGAAAAAATAATAGGAGATAATATAATTAAAGACTGTATCATGCTGTATATGCACAAGGGAGCAGAATTAAGATTGCACGGATGTTCGTAATACTGGCATTTCCTAACTTTTGAGTGCTTGACTTTATTTACACTGGGGTTTTTTAACTTAGTTTTAGTGTATGTAATATAAATACTCACATCAGTTAGAACTACACTCTATGCTGCTGTTGTGTACTTCAGTTTTGTACAGTGTTTAAATACCTTAGTGACTGCTGTTATGTAAAGTGATAGATTGATAATAGATAGTATAAAGCAGACTATATGTAATGGCTGGCATTGGAATTCTAGTTATGCACTCACTCGGAGGGAGAAAGGGGCCACAACTCAGTTCTCTGAAAAGATCTGCTACTGTACAGTGGCAGTCAACAAAGTTAACAGAATGTTAGGAGCCATTAGGAAAGGGATAGATAACAAGACAGAAAATATCATAATGCCGCTGTATAAGTCCATGGTACGCCCATGTGCAGGTCTGGTCATCCCATCTCAGAAAAGATAGATTGAAATTGGAAAAGGTTCAGAGAAAGGCAACAAAAATGATTAGGGGTATAGAACAGCTTCTGTATGAGGAGAGATTAAAAAGACTGGGACTTTTCATCTTGGAAAAGAGACGACTAAGGGGAGATATGATAGAGGTCTATAAAATCTTGACTGGTGTGGAGAAAGTGAATAAGGAAGTGTTATTTACTCCTTCACATAACACAAGAACTAGGGTTCACTCAATGAAATTAATAGGCAGCAGGTTTAAAACAAACAAAAGGAAGTATTCCTTCACACAGTGCACAGTTAATCTGTGGAACTCGTTGCCAGGGGACATTGTGAAGGCCAAAAGTATAACTGGGTTAAAAAAGAACTAGGTAAGTTCCTGGAGGATAGGTCCATCAATGGTTCTTAGCCAGGAGGGGCAGGGTTGCAACCCATGCTCTGAGTGTCCCTAGCATCTGTTTGCCAGAAGCTGGGAGTGAATGACCAGGGATGGATCACTTGATGATTTCCTGTTCTGTTCATTCCCTCTGACGCACCTAGCACTGGCCACTGTCAGAAGGCAGGATACTGGGCTAAAGGGACCATTGGTCTGACCCAGTATGGCCATTCTTATGTTCATAACTCCTGAGAGCTGGAGCATCCATTCCTTCCCCAACCTTCACTAACATTGATTTTAGATTGGCCACCATCACACATAGCCTCTTGTTCTCAGAAGTTTGGCCTGCCTTTAGCAAGTACTGCTTTTGCCTGTAAATTTGCACCTTCGTTGGATTACGGGCTCCAAACCATGATGTGTATCAGCTAGCACACATTGGGTATCTGGAGGCACAAGTATTCTGATTTGTGTCTCAAATTCATTTTGCAGGCTCAAAGATACAGGCACAGAATTCTGCAGGCATCCATTGCACTGGCAAAGGGGGAGGCTGGCTATCAGCCTGGGTGAAGATGTGAATGCTGGGAGACTGGCAGTTATGAAGATCTGCTTGCATCACTCCCTGCCTCTGTGGTATGCACGGCGGTGATGTGGCCGAGTCCTTATGATTCTTTCTGTGTCTTTCCTCAGTGGCTTGTTGCTAGCTAGGGCTGTTGAGGCAGTTTGTCATCAGGTCATTTTTGAAGCTTTTAAAACGTTTGAGAGCCAGAAGCTTGTCTATAAAAAGTAAATCAAAGATGGCAGAAAAGGGCAGGCTTTCAAAGTAGAAGTGAAGAAGTGGGTTGGCTTAGCACCCTGCCCTGACTGAATGACAGCCCTTTGGAGAAGTGGACTGTCGTGGTCAAGTGCACTAGTCTAGTGCCATCAGTGAACTTAGTTGGGAGAAAAATCCAGTTTGTTCCCTCGGCTGTTTATACGAACAATTGTTTGACTTTTGTACTCCTGGTATAAATGACTCTTTTGACATGCAGGCCAGCAGTGCAGCAGCAGCATGTTTGCATAACCTCATTTCCAAGGGCTTGTTTACCCACCTCTCCATGGGCGTATGCACAGTCCGGAGTCAATAGCCAGGGAGTCAGGAGAGCAGGAGTGAGCTGGGAACTCATTAGAGGGGGCTTGCAAAATGGGAATTCCACCCATGAGCATCCAACTACGTCTACAAGGTAGAGGGGAAGATATGGGTTGGACCATTGGGCGACAGTGCAGGAAAACAGAGCAGCCCACATACAGGATCTGCCCCCGTAGCACCCTCTGCCTGAGGAAGGGACCCTCCCGGACACTGCTGAGCGGTCACCTGACTTCACATTTATAGCGACAATTGAGTCAGTCTAAAACTTTCTAAAACTTCCTCTAGCAAGGTACAGCCTTTGTTTAAGATGATTTCTCTCACCAAGCACTCTTTGTGCAGCATGGCTGACTGTCTCTCAGTCAGGACCTTCCACAGAAGTACAGGGTGCCGGCTCCCTTTGGGCTGGTCTACACTACGTGGGGAGAGGGGGGTTGAAGTAAGGTACGCAACTTCAGCTACGTGAATAACGTAGCTGAAGTCGACGTGCCTCGCTCGACTTACCTCGCGGTGTGGACCCTGCAAAGTCGAAGGCTGCCGCTCCCCCGTCGACTCCGCTTCCTCCTCGCGTCGGGCTGGATTACTGGCGTCGACGGGGAGCACTTCTGGGATCGATTTATCGCGTCTAGATGAGACGCAATAAATCGATCCCCAGAAGATCGATCGCTACCCGCCGAATCGTGGGGTAGTGTAGACTAGCCCCTTGTCTTCCTAGACGTAAGATACCTTACATGACACGGATCAGAGACAGTTTATGACATTAATGAATTGGAGTACACTGAACTGGTCAGGGCAGATAAAACTCACTTCCAGATACCATTGATCCCTTTGCTCTCTTGTGTTTGGATGCTGTTAGGGTCACAGCAGTATTTCAGGTGTGGGCACACCAGGGATTTATTTAGGCATTATGGTATTTTCTGTCTTACTTTCTATCCCTTTCTTAACATTCGGTTTGCTTTTTTGATGCCTCTGCTCATTGAGCAGATGTTTTCAGAGAACTATCCTCGATGCCTCCAAGATCTCCTTCTTGAGTGGTAACAGCTAATTTAGACCCCAACCTTTTATATGTAGAGTTGGGATTATGTTTTCCAATGTGCATTACTTTGCACTTATCCGTGTTGAAAGTGACCTGCCATTTTGTTGCCTAGTCACCCAGTTTAGTGAGATCCCTTTGTAACTCTACACAATCTGCTTTGAACTTAACTATCTTGTATAATTTTATATCATCTGCAAATTTTGCTACCTCGCTGTTCACCCCTTTTTCCAGATCATTTATAAATATGTTGAACAGCGCAGATCCTTGGTGGACCCCACTATTTGCCTTTCTCCGTTGTGATAACTGGTCATTTATTCCTACCCTTTATTTCCTATCTTTTATCCAGTTACTGATCAATGATTGATCAGTATGGGATCCTTCTTAGCCCATGATTACTTAGTTTGCCTAAGAGCCTTTGGTGAAGGACCTTATCAAAGGCTTTCTGAAAGTCCAAGTTCACTGTATCCACTGGATCATCCTTGTCCACATGTTTGATGATGCCTGGATGCATGGTTTGTTGCTGCAAAGAAGATTCATTGATGCTCATGGGCAAGATTCACCCAAGTCGTTCTGAGGCTTCCATAGTGTATCAGGGTCTTAGTCCAGCCAAACTCTGTCCTGGGTGCTGGCTCTGTTCCCAGAGACCTCATGGTGTAGGAGGGTTTTATACTCAATAGGTGCTCTAAACATAGGGTTCTGAGTTTCGCTTTTAACTGATGAACACTTATACCACATCCCCAGTGAAATCAGTGTTTATCCAATGGAACACTGGAAAGACACCAAAAAAGGTTACTTATGTGTGAGGACTTGTCTACACAGAGCAGCAATGTGAACTGTGGGGTGTGATTTCTAAAGCGCACTAACATGTTGTGCATGAATTGGTCTCTGCAGACCTTGCTGTTGCACACTAAAGATTCCTTAGTGCTACATTAAAGCGTACTAGGGAACATTGCAAAGAGATTACTCATTACAACATTACTCATTACAGTATATACTAAAAGAAAGCCTCCCAACCCCCAATGTTGAACAGCTATATAATATTCAAAAATTGCTCAAAATAAACCCGGGAAAAGGGAAATTAAACCCTGAAAACCGAAGCCCTGCTGATCCCTTAGCAACATTCAGGACCCTGTGGTGTGTAGGGCTGCGTGTTGTGTGGTGGCTTTCCGCTGTGTTGGGACAGGGTGCTGGGATGTCTGAGGGCAGCATGCTGCAGGTCTCTGCTCTGCTCTAGGAGGAACGCGCTGAGCGCCGGCTCATCACTTTGTCAGGAGGTTCTTTGTTACAGGCTGGCTTCCGGTGGGCAGCCAGACTTCCCTGTATGGAAGCTCCGGCCAGGCCTACATAACAAAGTCAGGTTGATGTAAGTTGTCTTGCGTCGACCTATCTGTGTACGTGTCTACAACCCAAATTTGTCTCTGAGCGACATAAGCGCCCCATTACAGCAACACAGCAAGAACCCCTCCCAGAAGGGCATGGAGCCATGGTTGGCCTACTGAGGTTGACACAGTGCTAGTGTAGACACTGCATGACCAGTGTCAACCCTGCCAGTCCTCCAGCAGCTCTCCCACACTGCCCCATTCCCTGCAACAGTGACAGCTCTGATCGCTATTGTAAACTCCACTGTCCAGGGGTCATGGAGACCAGAAGCCAGCCCCACCCCCCTTGAAAATTCCCTGCATGTTTTTGAAATGTCTTTTCCTGACTGCCCACCTTGGTGAGCACACCTTGCAGCTCAAACTTTTGTGTGACCATGCTGCTCCATGCATTCATGCTGCTGCCTGGAATAGACAGGAGGTATTGGATCTCCTGGGCCCGTGGGGAGAAGAGTCTGTGCACAGCTATGGACCAGCCGCAGAAACGAGTAGATTGCACAGGGGATGCTGGCAAAGGGGTATGTCAGGGACCAGCGGCAGTGCCGTGTGGAAGCAAAGGAACTGTGGCAGGCATACCACAAGGTGAGGGAAGCCAACAAGAGATCTGGTGCCGACCCACAGACCTGTTGCTTTTACAATGAGCTGTGGGCTATGCTTGGTGGACACCCCACCAGCGCCATGCAGACCATCATGGACACGTTGAAGGAGCCAGAGCCAGAGACTCCTGCTGTAAACAGTGAAGAGGAGAAGGACCAGGAGGAGGAGGAGAAATGGGGAGATGCAGCAGGGGGCTCCAGCCCTGCCACAAGCCCGGTCCTGCTTAGGATTCCATCACAAGCTAGCCAGACCTGCCAGGCGAGCGAGACTGAGCCCGATGAAGGGGAAGGGAACTCGGGTAAATGTGCATATGCAGTTTTCTTTACAGTGTTTAAATGTAAAGATTCTGCCTGGCCCATCCCCGAGTTAACAAGACACAGGTGTCGACTTTTCATTGATTTACTTGTATGAGAAGAGACAGCGGTACAACACAGTTGGCAGAGTTGGCATCTGCTTTTCATTCCCCTATTGGCTGTGGTGGACAGGGACAGAACACTTTGTTTATGTGCATAGATATCCCTTATATCCTCCTGAGAGATCTCAGGGAACCGTTCATGGAGATACTCTGCAATCCCCTCCCAAGCTTTCTAGGGATGGCTGCCTTATTTCTTCCTCTGTGGTAGGGCACTCTCCTATGCTACTCTGCAGTGAGTTTGACTGGCACTATTGCCGTAAACAGGCTAGTGGCATACAGGCCTGGGCAGCTTTGGGATGCCCGTAGCAGCTGTGTTCTCTGTGCCTTTGTGAGCCTCGGGAGTGAGATATCAGCTAAATCACCACTGCCTGGGGGAAACTGTGCCAGTATTCAGTGCCATTGCCCCAGACTCCTATCCATGGAACAGGGACTGATACTTTATAGATTCATGCAAGAAAACATTTCCCGCCCTTGCCCCTGATGGCCCATACGCACCATGGCTGGGGAAGGAGACAGATGCTGTTCATTGGCACTGCGTGTCTTATTGGCAATAAGGAAAGGGGGGTTTGAAATGTCTCTTTCCCTTTCCACGTGACTGCAAATCCAGTGGTACATCTCTGTTTCTACCAGCAGCTTCTGGTGTGATGGCCTTGAGGAGTGCCCTCTGCCACAGAACACCTGACCTGCTAAGGAGGAGAAAGAAGAGGACTAGGGAGGACATGTTCTGAAAGACCCTGAAAACAGGAAAAAGGCCCAGAAGTCCCAGCAGGACAAGGAGATGGAAATGCACCAGACATAATGGGACTTCTCAGGCAACAAACCCAAATGCTGCAGATCCTGGTTGACCTACAGGTCTAGAAATCCCCAACTCTCCACCCTTTGAAGTTGTTTGAGAATTCCCTAGTCGCTGCTCCTGACACCCCACAACATTCTACGTGCATCATGGGCTGCGTCCTTTCCCCTACCACTCCACGCTGGGACAGACAGCAAGGAAAACCACAGCTTCACAGACACTGAGCTGCATTGGTTTTCTCACTCAATAAAGTTCTATTTTTGGAGCCTCAAATGATTTTTATTAGTTTATAACAGATACTGTAGAATGCATAGTAGTAGTCAAAGCAAACAGGACTTGGGGCTGATCTACAGGGGGAACTTACATTGGCAGAGCTACGTCTCTCAGGGTGTGAAAAATACACATCCCTGAGTGGTGTAGTTAAGCTGACCTAACCCCTGGCATAGAGAGTGCTAGGTCAATGGAAGAATTCTTCTGTCAGCCAAGCTACTGCCTCTCAGGGAGGTGGATTACCTGTGCCAATGGAAGAATCACTCCCATCAGTGTAGGTAATGTCTACACTGAAGCACTAGCTTTGCCGCTGTAGTTGTTTAAATGTAGACAAGCCCTTGTAAATGCACACCAAGCACCATGAGACGTAGCTTCAGGAAAACACCCAGTCGTATTTATAAAAGTACAGCTAGCACCACACAGTTCGTAGCAGCACCCACAGCTCAAGGCCCAGAGAACACTAGCACAGAACACTATTGTGGCTGACCACTGACGTGTTCTTTCAAAGCCTCCCTCAACACATGGCTACATACTGAGCTCTTGCAATGGTTCTTGTGTCTGGCTGTTCAAAGTCAGCAGACAGCCACTCCACCTCCAACCTTGAGGCAGCTTTCTCCCCTTTGCCTCACAAATATTATGCAGGACACAACAGGCAGCTTTAACCATTGGGACATTTTTTTTTACTGTGATCCCATATAGTGAGTAAACACCGCCACCGTCCTTTCAGTCAACCAAAAGCGTGTTCAGCAGTCAGTCTGCATCTGCTGAGCCAGTAGTTGAATCTTTCCTTGGTCCTATCAAGATGGCCAGTGTATGGCTTCATGAACCAGGGGAACAAATGGCAGGCTGGGTCCCCCTGAATTCCTGTAGTCATTTCCATATTGCCAATGATAATCTGCCGGTTGGCAAAGAATGTCCCTGCCTGCAGCTTTCTGAACAGTCCTGCGTTCATAAAGATTCATAGATTCCAAGGCCAGAAGGGACCATTGTGATCATCTAGTCTGACCTCCTGTATAACACAGGCCATAGAACGTCCCCAAATGAATTCCTAAAGCAGATCTTTTAGAAAAAAAACATCTAATCTTGATTTCAAAATAGTCAGTGATGGAGAATCCACCGTGACCCTTGGTAAATTGTTCCAATGGTTAATGACCCTCACCATTAAAAATGTACACCTTATTTCCAGTCTGTATTTACCTAACTTCAGCTTCCAGGCCTTGGATCGTGTTATACCTTTCTCTGCTAGACTAAAGAAGTCATTAAAGATGCAAGTGTCGTGCACCTTCCCTGACCTATCCACATTAATAGCAGCCCCAGAGATCTACCAATACTTGCATAACTATAGAACAGTATCCCTTTCTGTTGATGTACTTTGTGGCAAGGTGGTGCCAAAATGGGGATATGTGTGCCGTCTGTCATCCGACTGCAATTGAGAAACTGCAGTGCTGAAAATCCATCCACTACATCTTGCACATTGCCAAGAGTCATAGGCATGTGTAGGAGGAGACAATTAATGGATTTTCCAACTCCAAAATGATGTCCCGCTGACGAGTAGCAATCCGGTGTGCCAAGCTTCTACTGTGCGATCGCTGCTTGCTTCTCCCCTGACAATGCAGCTCTCATTCTGGTGTCCATGCACTGGCTGGCTGGGGCGAGCTCAGCACGCAGGTCCAGAAATGTGGCCTTTTGCATCCAAAAGTTCTGCGGCCACTGATCATCATCCCAAACCTGCATTATGATGTGATCCCACCAGTCAGTGTGCTCATTTCTTGAGCCCAGAAGCCTGCTCCTCAGTCTGCAACTGCTCCATGAATGCCACCTGCAAGCTTTAATTGTTTTTTTACTGTGTCCCTCAGCAAACTGTCCTTGAAGAAATCCTCATGTCCCCTGTTGTTGCAGGACTTCCTGCAGGTCTGCAAAGACAGGAGAATTGTGTGTCCTGTATTTGCAATGTTCATGAGAGTAGCGCTGAGCTCTGTGGGCACCATGCTTCTTTCAGAGATGGTGGAGAGAGAAAAGTGCCACACGGGTCTGTGGGATTTTTTAAAAAGGCACAAAACTTATGGGAAATAGATGGCATTATGAGCTGGAGAGAGTTGCATGCTGGGAACTTGGCCCCTAGCTCCCAGAGATCCCTGGGTGAGTCATTTGTATCCCACAACCCATTATGAACATTTCCAAAAAGGCATTGTACCTGATGGCAGCATGTGTTGCACTGGGTTACTCACCTGTGGTGCACTGCACTTTGCTTTGACATTGGTGAGTACGTACAGTGCTGACACAAGCAACCCAGTATGCATGCACCCACGTGATATACAAACTTTGGCTGCTGTCTGCTGACGTACTTGTGTTGACTACAGTTTGCAATGTGGACATGGCCTCAGCGGAGAGGAATTCACCTTGCCTCTCTTGCTGGAAGAGGTGGGGCCACGGTTTCCATTTGCCGTTGTTATTCACTCAGTGAGTCAGGCTCCTCACGTGGCTTTCTCCTGACTGGACGAGGTTGTTCTCCCTTGTCCTCTGGGGTTCCCTTCCTCAACTGGGGAGCTGAGCGCTGTTTTAAAATGTAATAACTCTCCCTTGTAATGAACACACCTGTAAGCCCTGCTTAGCACCCAGTGCAGACAAAGAGTTAAGCTGCTTTTACAGGGCGTTAGCTGGTAACCAGCTGGCAAGTTTTTAAATCTTTCCTACAGGTGCTTAGTGGTGTCCTTGTTTGTTACCCAGGGCAGATTTCCCAGCAGGGTCTCCGAGTGGCCTTGGCAGAGGGCTCTGCTTTCTTCTCCATCCTGGTACTGAAAAATGACGACAGTTCTGTGTAGGGAGGGCCCAAGCCAAAGCCTGCACCCTGACTGCCAGGGAGCTCGAGATCTGGTCCAGCTGTGAATGGTGCCCAGGTGTGGTTCTGCCTTTAGCCTCTAGCACTGAAGTGTCCCGTCCTCACATCTCCCTGCGTCCCGGACACTCCAGTGCAGGTGAAGCAGGAAGGAAGATAACCCAAGTGGCAGTGGGACTCCTTTCCCGGGCGCTGGTGGGGGAAGAGCAGGCTCCATCGGAGCATCACCTGACATCTCTACTCAGCTCCTGGGCCCAGCAACTCCCACTGCCAGAACTATGAGTTTCCTCCTCGTCTGCATCCAAGTTGCCTCTCAGGACAGCAGGAACCGTGCACCACATCACAGCACCTTCCCTTCCTGATTGCAGCTCCTTCATGCATCAGAAAATCCGACTGGCTCTTGAGGGAAACTGAGTCTCCGCCTTCCTATCCAATGCCAGAGGTCAAGGCCCTGCTAACTGAGATCATCAGCACCCCCTCTGAGGGAAAAATCTATGTGCCACCCAAAAGCACACCGTAGCCTGGTCACACTCCTTGCAAATCACCTCCCCAGCAATGGCTCAGTACTAACCTCCCTGGCTGAGTAAGCTAACTGGAGAACTTTCCCAGGGGGGCCTCCACCTCCACTTAGCTGTGGCTGGTGTCCTGGGCCCCTTCCCATCAGGCTGTAGGGCAGGACATGGAGCAGAGCTAGCACTGGGAGCACTGATGGATGGACTCCTGCCTGGACATGGCCAGATGTGCATATACCTGTCGCTGGACCTCTCTGCGGCCTTTGATATGGCTGACCATGGACTGGTCGGAGGACTCAGAAGGGTGGTGGGGTCAGTGGGATGGTGAGGAGATAGCTTCAGCCTTTCCACCAGGGGTGGCAGAACAGGGTGGGCCAGGGGGCCGTGGCCCCCCACTTTTTACCAGCCGTTAGGGCGAGTGATGGAGGGAGGGGGTGGAGAGGAGCGAGCGGGGGGCAGGGTCTTGGGGGTAAGAGGTGGTGCGGGAGCGGGACCTCGGGAGAAGGGGCTGTGCGAGGGTGGGGCTCGGGGGGAAAAGGGTGGTGCGGGGGCAAGGCCACGGTTCGGGCGCCTGTTTCCCCCCCCCCACACAATTTTAGGGCGCTTCCGCCACGCCTGTTTTCTATTCTGGCCACACCTGGAGAGTCATGAGCATCTGCTCAACTGCCTCTGAAGCCCTCAACAGCGGAGAACCCTCTGTCCCATCTGTGTGGAGTCAATGGGGGAGACAGTGGACACTAAAATGTGAGCAACGTGTAGATGACATGCTCCTACAGCAGCCACCTTGCACGGGGACAGTGGCACTACCAGCCTCCAGCGTGTGACCTGTGTGGGCAGGAGACAACTTCCTGGGGGACTGGCCAACAAACCTGGTGCTCACTCCTGGGGGGCATCAGGAGGGAAGGAACCTGAGCTCCTTCAGACCAAACTGCAAACCCCACCTCAGCCAATCTGCCCATGGCACCAGCGTGGGCACCAGCGAGAGGGGAGAGCCAGAGACATCCTCCCCGTGTGCACCATCATATCAGGACATGATCAGACACCACAGGGACAGGAATGAGACAGGGGCCGGCTGACTGACTGACAGAGATGTCAGGCTGCTGAGCACCCACAAATCCAGTTGAAGGCACTGGGAGCTGCAGGTGCTTAGCCCAGCGACCAGTGGGCCTGTTGATCCTGATGCTGATTCTCCTGACACCATTTCAATGTCCGTGTGTCTCATCGGCAGCGTGCTCCATTTTGGTTTTGGTGCCAGCCGGTCTCTTCCCCATCTCGGACCACGCTCTGCCCTCAGTCACACCTATGTCCCAATCCCTTCCTGAGGAAGGGGTGTTTTTACCTGGTTAAAACCACCGTGGGATCCTGGCCCTTTCATTTTACTCTGAGGGAAACCCTGCAGGGTGCAGACCTCAGGATAGCTCCTGTGTGTTAGTTACCCCCAGGTAAAAGCAGGGACGGCAGTGCCTGTCCCTGTCTGTCTCCCCCTTTGTCTGTCTGTCTGTCTTTGTCTTTCCAAGGCGCTGGCTGAGGGATGGGAAGCAGGAAGAGGGGCAGGCGGTTTTGAAGGGCTCTGTTTCAGGAAAGCTCCTTTTATAGTTTTATGTTTCCTCCAGGATTAAAGCTGGTTCCTCGGGGCTCTGGACATGGAATGTTTGCCAAGTTTATGAGGGCTTTTAGAGGGGCTTTTAGAGAGTCCACCCTATCCCCTCTTTTATAAGGGCTGAGATAAGATTATCTTTGTTTTAACACCAATTAAAGCAAGAAGGGTTTATGGGATTAGGGGCTTTCCATCAATCCAACTTTGATGTCATCACTGGCTTGCTTGCCTTCGTTTCAGGACGTTAAAAGGTTGGGAGTCATTTCCTTAATGGTTAACATCCCAGCCCAAGGAGAAGCAGCTTTTAGGAGAGGAGCTTCGGGAAACATTTAAACAAGACCAAACAAAGAAACAAAATATGAAAGTCCTAAACTCTTCTGGAGGCCAGTTGGACACAGAGCACTTACTGTCCAAATAACCCGCCCTGTAAGAATGTCATCTCACAACTTCTCAGTCCTTTTCAAAACTTAAACCCAAGACGCTATTTGCCCTTTTAAATCTTTTTTGAAGTACCAAAAAAAAAAATCACTTATATTGTAGGGAATCTGTCAGACACAAAGAGCAAAACTTTTGCAGCCAGTAACTGGGGAACAGATGAATCCATCCTCTTACCATCAGAGGCTGAAGAAATAGAACATACTCGATTGATGCATTTGCTAGTAAGTTATGATGTGAGGTTTAGGTGATGTAAGTGGGCACAGCTCCACTCGGGGCAGGGCGAGGGTGTAACCGGGCACAGCTCCACTCGGGGCAGGGGGAGGGTGTAACCGGGCACAGCTCCACTAGGGGCAGGGTGAGGGTGTAACTGGGCACAGCTCCACTCAGGAGGGGCGAGGGTGTAACCGGGCACAGCTCCACTCAGGGCAGGGTGAGGGTGTAATTGGGCACAGCTCCACTCGGGACGGGGCGAGGGTGTAATTGGGCACAGCTCCACTCGGGAGGGTGATGGTGTAACCGGGCACAGCTCCACTTGGTACAGGGCGATGGTGTAACCGGGCACAGCTCCACTCAGGAGGGGCAATGGTGTAACTGGGCACAGCTCCACTCGGGACAGGGCGATGGTGTAACCGGGCACAGCTCCACTCGGGACAGGGCGATGGTGTAACCGGGCACAGCTCCACTCAGGGCAGGGTGAGGGTGTAACCGGGCACAGCTCCACTCGGGACGGGGCGAGGGTGTAACCGGGCACAGCTCCACTCAGGAGGGGCAATGGTGTAACTGGGCACAGCTCCACTCGGGACGGGGTGATGGGGTAACCGGGCACAGCTCCACTCGGGGCAGGGTGAGGGTGTAACCGGGCACAGCTCCACTCGGGACGGGGCGAGGGTGTAACCGGGCACAGCTCCACTCGGGGCAGGGTGAGGGTGTAACCGGGCACAGCTCCACTCGGGGCAGGGTGAGGGTGTAACCGGGCACAGCTCCACTCGGGACGGGGTGAGGGTGTAACCAGGCACAGCCCCACTCGGGGCAGGGTGAGGGTGTAACCGGGCACAGCTCCACTCGGGAGGGGCGATGGTGTAACTGGGCACAGCTCCACTCGGGGCAGGGCAAGGGTGTAACTGGGCACAGCTCCACTCGGGACGGGGTGATGGTGTAACCGGGCACAGCTCCACTCGGGACAGGGCGATGGTGTAACAGGGCACAGCTCCACTCAGGAGGGGCGATGGTGTAACCGGGCACAGCTCCACTCAGGGCAGGGGGAGGGTGTAACCGGGCACAGCTCCACTAGGGGCAGGGTGAGGGTGTAACTGGGCACAGCTCCACTCAGGAGGGGCGAGGGTGTAACCGGGCACAGCTCCACTCAGGGCAGGGTGAGGGTGTAATTGGGCACAGCTCCACTCGGGACGGGGCGAGGGTGTAATTGGGCACAGCTCCACTCGGGAGGGTGATGGTGTAACCGGGCACAGCTCCACTTGGTACAGGGCGATGGTGTAACCGGGCACAGCTCCACTCAGGAGGGGCAATGGTGTAACTGGGCACAGCTCCACTCGGGGCAGGGCGATGGTGTAACCGGGCACAGCTCCACTCAGGAGGGGCAATGGTGTAACTGGGCACAGCTCCACTCGGGACAGGGCGATGGTGTAACCGGGCACAGCTCCACTCGGGACAGGGCGATGGTGTAACCGGGCACAGCTCCACTCAGGGCAGGGTGAGGGTGTAACCGGGCACAGCTCCACTCGGGACGGGGCGAGGGTGTAACCGGGCACAGCTCCACTCAGGAGGGGCAATGGTGTAACTGGGCACAGCTCCACTCGGGACGGGGTGATGGTGTAACCGGGCACAGCTCCACTCGGGGCAGGGTGAGGGTGTAACCGGGCACAGCTCCACTCGGGACGGGGCGAGGGTGTAACCGGGCACAGCTCCACTCGGGGCAGGGTGAGGGTGTAACCGGGCACAGCTCCACTCGGGGCAGGGTGAGGGTGTAACCGGGCACAGCTCCACTCGGGACGGGGTGAGGGTGTAACCAGGCACAGCCCCACTCGGGGCAGGGTGAGGGTGTAACCGGGCACAGCGCCACTCAGGACGGGGCAATGGTGTAACCGGGCACAGCTCCACTCGGGACGGGGCGATGGTGTAACAGGGCACAGCTCCACTCGGGACGGGGCGATGGTGTAACCGGGCACAGCTCCACTCGGGGCAGGGTGAGGGTGTAACCGGGCACAGCTCCACTCGGGACGGGGCGATGGTGTAACTGGGCACAGCTCCACTCGGGACGGGGTGAGGGTGTAACCAGGCACAGCTCCACTCGGGGAGGGGCGATGGTGTAACAGGGCACAGCTCCACTCGGGACGGGGCGAGGGTGTAACCGGGCACAGCTCCACTCAGGGCAGGGTGAGGGTGTAATTGGGCACAGCTCCACTCGGGACGGGGCGAGGGTGTAATTGGGCACAGCTCCACTCGGGAGGGTGATGGTGTAACCGGGCACAGCTCCACTTGGTACAGGGCGATGGTGTAACCGGGCACAGCTCCACTCAGGAGGGGCAATGGTGTAACTGGGCACAGCTCCACTCGGGACAGGGCGATGGTGTAACCGGGCACAGCTCCACTCGGGACAGGGCGATGGTGTAACCGGGCACAGCTCCACTCAGGGCAGGGTGAGGGTGTAACCGGGCACAGCTCCACTCGGGACGGGGCGAGGGTGTAACCGGGCACAGCTCCACTCAGGAGGGGCAATGGTGTAACTGGGCACAGCTCCACTCGGGACGGGGTGATGGTGTAACCGGGCACAGCTCCACTCGGGGCAGGGTGAGGGTGTAACCGGGCACAGCTCCACTCGGGACGGGGCGAGGGTGTAACCGGGCACAGCTCCACTCGGGGCAGGGTGAGGGTGTAACCGGGCACAGCTCCACTCGGGGCAGGGTGAGGGTGTAACCGGGCACAGCTCCACTCGGGACGGGGTGAGGGTGTAACCAGGCACAGCCCCACTCGGGGCAGGGTGAGGGTGTAACCGGGCACAGCGCCACTCAGGACGGGGCAATGGTGTAACCGGGCACAGCTCCACTCGGGACGGGGCGATGGTGTAACCGGGCACAGCTCCACTCGGGACGGGGCGAGGGTGTAACCGGGCACAGCTCCACTCGGGGCAGGGCGAGGGTGTAACCGGGCACAGCTCCACTCGGGACGGGGCGATGGTGTAACTGGGCACAGCTCCACTCGGGACGGGGTGATGGTGTAACAGGGCACAGCTCCACTCGGGGAGGGGCGATGGTGTAACAGGGCACAGCTCCACTCGGGACGGGGCGATGGTGTAACAGGGCACAGCTCCACTCGGGGCAGGGCGATGGTGTAACTGGGCACAGCTCCACTCAGGAGGGGCGAGGGTGTAACCGGGCACAGCTCCACTCAGGGCAGGGTGAGGGTGTAATTGGGCACAGCTCCACTCGGGACGGGGCGAGGGTGTAATTGGGCACAGCTCCACTCGGGAGGGTGATGGTGTAACCGGGCACAGCTCCACTTGGTACAGGGCGATGGTGTAACCGGGCACAGCTC
The DNA here is from genome assembly GCA_037349315.1 of Chelydra serpentina. Classification (NCBI taxonomy): domain Eukaryota; kingdom Metazoa; phylum Chordata; order Testudines; family Chelydridae; genus Chelydra; species Chelydra serpentina. The sequence continues at coordinate 3,096,447 of JBAIAC010000047.1, forward strand.
CACTCAGGAGGGGCAATGGTGTAACTGGGCACAGCTCCACTCGGGACAGGGCGATGGTGTAACCGGGCACAGCTCCACTCGGGACAGGGCGATGGTGTAACCGGGCACAGCTCCACTCAGGGCAGGGTGAGGGTGTAACCGGGCACAGCTCCACTCGGGACGGGGCGAGGGTGTAACCGGGCACAGCTCCACTCAGGAGGGGCAATGGTGTAACTGGGCACAGCTCCACTCGGGACGGGGTGATGGTGTAACCGGGCACAGCTCCACTCGGGGCAGGGTGAGGGTGTAACCGGGCACAGCTCCACTCGGGACGGGGCGAGGGTGTAACCGGGCACAGCTCCACTCGGGGCAGGGTGAGGGTGTAACCGGGCACAGCTCCACTCGGGGCAGGGTGAGGGTGTAACCGGGCACAGCTCCACTCGGGACGGGGTGAGGGTGTAACCAGGCACAGCCCCACTCGGGGCAGGGTGAGGGTGTAACCGGGCACAGCTCCACTCGGGACGGGGCGATGATGTAACAGGGCACAGCTCCACTCGGGACGGGGCGATGGTGTAACAGGGCACAGCTCCACTCGGGACGGGGTGAGGGTGTAACCGGGCACAGCTCCACTCGGGACGGGGCGATGGTGTAACAGGGCACAGCTCCACTCGGGACGGGGCGATGGTGTAACAGGGCACAGCTCCACTCGGGACGGGGCGATGATGTAACAGGGCACAGCTCCACTCGGGGCAGGGCGAGGGTGTAACCGGGCACAGCTCCACTCGGGGCAGGGCGAGGGTGTAACCGGGCACAGCTCCACTCGGGGCAGGGCGAGGGTGTAACCGGGCACAGCTCCACTCGGGACGGGGCGATGGTGTAACTGGGCACAGCTCCACTCGGGACGGGGTGAGGGTGTAACCAGGCACAGCTCCACTCGGGGAGGGGCGATGGTGTAACAGGGCACAGCTCCACTCGGGGAGGGGCGATGGTGTAACAGGGCACAGCTCCACTCAGGAGGGGCGAGGGTGTAACCGGGCACAGCTCCACTCAGGGCAGGGTGAGGGTGTAATTGGGCACAGCTCCACTCGGGACGGGGCGAGGGTGTAATTGGGCACAGCTCCACTCGGGAGGGTGATGGTGTAACCGGGCACAGCTCCACTTGGTACAGGGCGATGGTGTAACCGGGCACAGCTCCACTCAGGAGGGGCAATGGTGTAACTGGGCACAGCTCCACTCGGGACAGGGCGATGGTGTAACCGGGCACAGCTCCACTCGGGACAGGGCGATGGTGTAACCGGGCACAGCTCCACTCAGGGCAGGGTGAGGGTGTAACCGGGCACAGCTCCACTCGGGACGGGGCGAGGGTGTAACCGGGCACAGCTCCACTCAGGAGGGGCAATGGTGTAACTGGGCACAGCTCCACTCGGGACGGGGTGATGGTGTAACCGGGCACAGCTCCACTCGGGGCAGGGTGAGGGTGTAACCGGGCACAGCTCCACTCGGGACGGGGCGAGGGTGTAACCGGGCACAGCTCCACTCGGGGCAGGGTGAGGGTGTAACCGGGCACAGCTCCACTCGGGGCAGGGTGAGGGTGTAACCGGGCACAGCTCCACTCGGGACGGGGTGAGGGTGTAACCAGGCACAGCCCCACTCGGGGCAGGGTGAGGGTGTAACCGGGCACAGCGCCACTCAGGACGGGGCAATGGTGTAACCGGGCACAGCTCCACTCGGGACGGGGCGATGGTGTAACAGGGCACAGCTCCACTCGGGACGGGGCGATGGTGTAACAGGGCACAGCTCCACTCGGGACGGGGCGATGGTGTAACAGGGCACAGCTCCACTCGGGGCAGGGCGATGGTGTAACTGGGCACAGCTCCACTCGGGACGGGGTGAGGGTGTAACCAGGCACAGCTCCACTCGGGGAGGGGCGATGGTGTAACAGGGCACAGCTCCACTCGGGACGGGGCGATGGTGTAACAGGGCACAGCTCCACTCGGGGCAGGGCGATGGTGTAACTGGGCACAGCTCCACTCAGGAGGGGCGAGGGTGTAACCGGGCACAGCTCCACTCAGGGCAGGGTGAGGGTGTAATTGGGCACAGCTCCACTCGGGACGGGGCGAGGGTGTAATTGGGCACAGCTCCACTCGGGAGGGTGATGGTGTAACCGGGCACAGCTCCACTTGGTACAGGGCGATGGTGTAACCGGGCACAGCTCCACTCAGGAGGGGCAATGGTGTAACTGGGCACAGCTCCACTCGGGACAGGGCGATGGTGTAACCGGGCACAGCTCCACTCGGGACAGGGCGATGGTGTAACCGGGCACAGCTCCACTCAGGGCAGGGTGAGGGTGTAACCGGGCACAGCTCCACTCGGGACGGGGCGAGGGTGTAACCGGGCACAGCTCCACTCAGGAGGGGCAATGGTGTAACTGGGCACAGCTCCACTCGGGACGGGGTGATGGTGTAACCGGGCACAGCTCCACTCGGGGCAGGGTGAGGGTGTAACCGGGCACAGCTCCACTCGGGACGGGGCGAGGGTGTAACCGGGCACAGCTCCACTCGGGGCAGGGTGAGGGTGTAACCGGGCACAGCTCCACTCGGGGCAGGGTGAGGGTGTAACCGGGCACAGCTCCACTCGGGACGGGGTGAGGGTGTAACCAGGCACAGCCCCACTCGGGGCAGGGTGAGGGTGTAACCGGGCACAGCGCCACTCAGGACGGGGCAATGGTGTAACCGGGCACAGCTCCACTCGGGACGGGGCGATGATGTAACAGGGCACAGCTCCACTCGGGACGGGGCGATGGTGTAACAGGGCACAGCTCCACTCGGGACGGGGTGAGGGTGTAACCGGGCACAGCTCCACTCGGGACGGGGCGATGGTGTAACAGGGCACAGCTCCACTCGGGGCAGGGTGAGGGTGTAACCGGGCACAGCTCCACTCGGGGCAGGGTGAGGGTGTAACCGGGCACAGCTCCACTCGGGACGGGGTGAGGGTGTAACCAGGCACAGCCCCACTCGGGGCAGGGTGAGGGTGTAACCGGGCACAGCTCCACTCGGGACGGGGCGAGGGTGTAACCGGGCACAGCTCCACTCGGGACGGGGCGATGATGTAACAGGGCACAGCTCCACTCGGGACGGGGCGATGGTGTAACAGGGCACAGCTCCACTCGGGACGGGGTGAGGGTGTAACCGGGCACAGCTCCACTCGGGACGGGGCGATGGTGTAACAGGGCACAGCTCCACTCGGGACGGGGCGATGGTGTAACAGGGCACAGCTCCACTCGGGACGGGGCGATGATGTAACAGGGCACAGCTCCACTCGGGGCAGGGCGAGGGTGTAACCGGGCACAGCTCCACTCGGGGCAGGGCGAGGGTGTAACCGGGCACAGCTCCACTCGGGGCAGGGCGAGGGTGTAACCGGGCACAGCTCCACTCGGGACGGGGCGATGGTGTAACTGGGCACAGCTCCACTCGGGACGGGGTGAGGGTGTAACCAGGCACAGCTCCACTCGGGGAGGGGCGATGGTGTAACAGGGCACAGCTCCACTCGGGGAGGGGCGATGGTGTAACAGGGCACAGCTCCACTCAGGAGGGGCGAGGGTGTAACCGGGCACAGCTCCACTCAGGGCAGGGTGAGGGTGTAATTGGGCACAGCTCCACTCGGGACGGGGCGAGGGTGTAATTGGGCACAGCTCCACTCGGGAGGGTGATGGTGTAACCGGGCACAGCTCCACTTGGTACAGGGCGATGGTGTAACCGGGCACAGCTCCACTCAGGAGGGGCAATGGTGTAACTGGGCACAGCTCCACTCGGGACAGGGCGATGGTGTAACCGGGCACAGCTCCACTCGGGACAGGGCGATGGTGTAACCGGGCACAGCTCCACTCAGGGCAGGGTGAGGGTGTAACCGGGCACAGCTCCACTCGGGACGGGGCGAGGGTGTAACCGGGCACAGCTCCACTCAGGAGGGGCAATGGTGTAACTGGGCACAGCTCCACTCGGGACGGGGTGATGGTGTAACCGGGCACAGCTCCACTCGGGGCAGGGTGAGGGTGTAACCGGGCACAGCTCCACTCGGGACGGGGCGAGGGTGTAACCGGGCACAGCTCCACTCGGGGCAGGGTGAGGGTGTAACCGGGCACAGCTCCACTCGGGGCAGGGTGAGGGTGTAACCGGGCACAGCTCCACTCGGGACGGGGTGAGGGTGTAACCAGGCACAGCCCCACTCGGGGCAGGGTGAGGGTGTAACCGGGCACAGCGCCACTCAGGACGGGGCAATGGTGTAACCGGGCACAGCTCCACTCGGGACGGGGCGATGGTGTAACAGGGCACAGCTCCACTCGGGACGGGGCGATGGTGTAACAGGGCACAGCTCCACTCGGGACGGGGCGATGGTGTAACAGGGCACAGCTCCACTCGGGGCAGGGCGATGGTGTAACTGGGCACAGCTCCACTCGGGACGGGGTGAGGGTGTAACCAGGCACAGCTCCACTCGGGGAGGGGCGATGGTGTAACAGGGCACAGCTCCACTCGGGACGGGGCGATGGTGTAACAGGGCACAGCTCCACTCGGGGCAGGGCGATGGTGTAACTGGGCACAGCTCCACTCAGGAGGGGCGAGGGTGTAACCGGGCACAGCTCCACTCAGGGCAGGGTGAGGGTGTAATTGGGCACAGCTCCACTCGGGACGGGGCGAGGGTGTAATTGGGCACAGCTCCACTCGGGAGGGTGATGGTGTAACCGGGCACAGCTCCACTTGGTACAGGGCGATGGTGTAACCGGGCACAGCTCCACTCAGGAGGGGCAATGGTGTAACTGGGCACAGCTCCACTCGGGACAGGGCGATGGTGTAACCGGGCACAGCTCCACTCGGGACAGGGCGATGGTGTAACCGGGCACAGCTCCACTCAGGGCAGGGTGAGGGTGTAACCGGGCACAGCTCCACTCGGGACGGGGCGAGGGTGTAACCGGGCACAGCTCCACTCAGGAGGGGCAATGGTGTAACTGGGCACAGCTCCACTCGGGACGGGGTGATGGTGTAACCGGGCACAGCTCCACTCGGGGCAGGGTGAGGGTGTAACCGGGCACAGCTCCACTCGGGACGGGGCGAGGGTGTAACCGGGCACAGCTCCACTCGGGGCAGGGTGAGGGTGTAACCGGGCACAGCTCCACTCGGGGCAGGGTGAGGGTGTAACCGGGCACAGCTCCACTCGGGACGGGGTGAGGGTGTAACCAGGCACAGCCCCACTCGGGGCAGGGTGAGGGTGTAACCGGGCACAGCGCCACTCAGGACGGGGCAATGGTGTAACCGGGCACAGCTCCACTCGGGACGGGGCGATGATGTAACAGGGCACAGCTCCACTCGGGACGGGGCGATGGTGTAACAGGGCACAGCTCCACTCGGGACGGGGTGAGGGTGTAACCGGGCACAGCTCCACTCGGGACGGGGCGATGGTGTAACAGGGCACAGCTCCACTCGGGACGGGGCGATGGTGTAACAGGGCACAGCTCCACTCGGGACGGGGCGATGATGTAACAGGGCACAGCTCCACTCGGGGCAGGGCGAGGGTGTAACCGGGCACAGCTCCACTCGGGGCAGGGCGAGGGTGTAACCGGGCACAGCTCCACTCGGGGCAGGGCGAGGGTGTAACCGGGCACAGCTCCACTCGGGACGGGGCGATGGTGTAACTGGGCACAGCTCCACTCGGGACGGGGTGAGGGTGTAACCAGGCACAGCTCCACTCGGGGAGGGGCGATGGTGTAACAGGGCACAGCTCCACTCGGGGAGGGGCGATGGTGTAACAGGGCACAGCTCCACTCAGGAGGGGCGAGGGTGTAACCGGGCACAGCTCCACTCAGGGCAGGGTGAGGGTGTAATTGGGCACAGCTCCACTCGGGACGGGGCGAGGGTGTAATTGGGCACAGCTCCACTCGGGAGGGTGATGGTGTAACCGGGCACAGCTCCACTTGGTACAGGGCGATGGTGTAACCGGGCACAGCTCCACTCAGGAGGGGCAATGGTGTAACTGGGCACAGCTCCACTCGGGACAGGGCGATGGTGTAACCGGGCACAGCTCCACTCGGGACAGGGCGATGGTGTAACCGGGCACAGCTCCACTCAGGGCAGGGTGAGGGTGTAACCGGGCACAGCTCCACTCGGGACGGGGCGAGGGTGTAACCGGGCACAGCTCCACTCAGGAGGGGCAATGGTGTAACTGGGCACAGCTCCACTCGGGACGGGGTGATGGTGTAACCGGGCACAGCTCCACTCGGGGCAGGGTGAGGGTGTAACCGGGCACAGCTCCACTCGGGACGGGGCGAGGGTGTAACCGGGCACAGCTCCACTCGGGGCAGGGTGAGGGTGTAACCGGGCACAGCTCCACTCGGGGCAGGGTGAGGGTGTAACCGGGCACAGCTCCACTCGGGACGGGGTGAGGGTGTAACCAGGCACAGCCCCACTCGGGGCAGGGTGAGGGTGTAACCGGGCACAGCGCCACTCAGGACGGGGCAATGGTGTAACCGGGCACAGCTCCACTCGGGACGGGGCGATGGTGTAACAGGGCACAGCTCCACTCGGGACGGGGCGATGGTGTAACAGGGCACAGCTCCACTCGGGACGGGGCGATGGTGTAACAGGGCACAGCTCCACTCGGGGCAGGGCGAGGGTGTAACCGGGCACAGCTCCACTCGGGGCAGGGCGATGGTGTAACTGGGCACAGCTCCACTCGGGACGGGGTGAGGGTGTAACCAGGCACAGCTCCACTCGGGGAGGGGCGATGGTGTAACAGGGCACAGCTCCACTCGGGACGGGGCGAGGGTGTAACCGGGCACAGCTCCACTCGGGACGGGGCGATGGTGTAACTGGGCACAGCTCCACTCGGGACGGGGTGAGGGTGTAACCAGGCACAGCTCCACTCGGGGAGGGGCGATGGTGTAACAGGGCACAGCTCCACTCGGGACGGGGCGAGGGTGTAACCGGGCACAGCTCCACTCAGGAGGGGCGAGGGTGTAACCGGGCACAGCTCCACTCAGGGCAGGGTGAGGGTGTAATTGGGCACAGCTCCACTCGGGACGGGGCGAGGGTGTAATTGGGCACAGCTCCACTCGGGAGGGTGATGGTGTAACCGGGCACAGCTCCACTTGGTACAGGGCGATGGTGTAACCGGGCACAGCTCCACTCAGGAGGGGCAATGGTGTAACTGGGCACAGCTCCACTCGGGACAGGGCGATGGTGTAACCGGGCACAGCTCCACTCGGGACAGGGCGATGGTGTAACCGGGCACAGCTCCACTCAGGGCAGGGTGAGGGTGTAACCGGGCACAGCTCCACTCGGGACGGGGCGAGGGTGTAACCGGGCACAGCTCCACTCAGGAGGGGCAATGGTGTAACTGGGCACAGCTCCACTCGGGACGGGGTGATGGTGTAACCGGGCACAGCTCCACTCGGGGCAGGGTGAGGGTGTAACCGGGCACAGCTCCACTCGGGACGGGGCGAGGGTGTAACCGGGCACAGCTCCACTCGGGGCAGGGTGAGGGTGTAACCGGGCACAGCTCCACTCGGGGCAGGGTGAGGGTGTAACCGGGCACAGCTCCACTCGGGACGGGGTGAGGGTGTAACCAGGCACAGCCCCACTCGGGGCAGGGTGAGGGTGTAACCGGGCACAGCGCCACTCAGGACGGGGCAATGGTGTAACCGGGCACAGCTCCACTCGGGACGGGGCGATGATGTAACAGGGCACAGCTCCACTCGGGACGGGGCGATGGTGTAACAGGGCACAGCTCCACTCGGGACGGGGCGATGGTGTAACAGGGCACAGCTCCACTCGGGATGGGGCGATGGTGTAACCGGGCACAGCTCCACTTGGTACGGGGCAATGGTGTAACTGGGCACAGCTCCGGGTGGGGCAATGGTGTAACTGGGCACAGCTCCACTCCGGACGGGGCGAGGGTGTAACCGGGCACAGCTCCACTCGGGGCAGGGCGATGGTGTAACAGGGCACAGCTCCACTCGGGACGGGGCGATGGTGTAACTGGGCACAGCTCCACTCGGGGAGGGGCGAGGGTGTAACCGGGCACAGCTCCACTCGGGGCAGGGCGAGGGTGTAACCGGGCACAGCTCCACTCGGGACGGGGCGATGGTGTAACTGGGCACAGCTCCACTCGGGACGGGGTGAGGGTGTAACCGGGCACAGCTCCACTCGGGACGGGGCGATGGTGTAACTGGGCACAGCTCCACTCGGGACGGGGTGAGGGTGTAACCAGGCACAGCTCCACTCGGGACGGGGCGAGGGTGTAACCGGGCACAGCTCCACTCGGGATGGGGCGATGGTGTAACCGGGCACAGCTCCACTTGGTACGGGGCAATGGTGTAACTGGGCACAGCTCCGGGTGGGGCAATGGTGTAACTGGGCACAGCTCCACTCCGGACGGGGCGAGGGTGTAACCGGGCACAGCTCCACTCGGGGCAGGGCGATGGTGTAACTGGGCACAGCTCCACTCGGGGAGGGGCGAGGGTGTAACTGGGCACAGCTCCACTCGGGACGGGGCAATGGTGTAACCGGGCACAGCTCCACTTGGTACGGGGCAATGGTGTAACTGGGCACAGCTCCGGGTGGGGCAATGGTGTAACTGGGCACAGCTCCACTCCGGACGGGGTGAGGGTGTAACCGGGCACAGCTCCACTCGGGGCAGGGCGATGGTGTAACTGGGCACAGCTCCACTCGGGGAGGGGCGAGGGTGTAACTGGGCACAGCTCTACTCAGGATGGGGCAATGGTGTAACCGGGCACAGCTCCACTTGGTACGGGGCAATGGTGTAACTGGGCACAGTTCCACTCGGGACGGGGTGATGGTGTAACAGGGCACAGCTCCACTCCGGATGGGGCAATGGTGTAACTGGGCACAGCTCCACTTGGTACGGGGCAATGGTGTAACTGGGCACAGCTCCGGGTGGGGCAATGGTGTAACTGGGCACAGCTCCACTCCGGACGGGGCGAGGGTGTAACCGGGCACAGCTCCGGGCGGGGCAATGGTGTAACCGGGCACAGCTCCGGGCGGGGCAATGGTGTAACCGGGCACAGCTCCACTCCGGACGGGGCGAGGGTGTAACCGGGCACAGCTCCACTCGAGATGGGGCGATGGTGTAACAGGGCACAGCTCCACTCGGGGCAGGGTGAGGGTGTAACCGGGCACAGCTCCACTCGGGACGGAGCGAGGGTGTAACCGGGCACAGCTCCACTCGGGGCAGGACAATGGTGTAACCGGGCACAGCTCCACTCGGGGCAGGGCGATGATGTAACTGGGCACAGCTCCACTCGGGGCAGGGCGATGGTGTAACTGGGCACAGCTCCACTCGGGGCAGGACGATGGTGTAACCGGGCACAGCTCCACTCCGGACGGGGCGAGGGTGTAACCGGGCACAGCTCCACTCGGGACGGGGCGAGGGTGTAACTGGGCACAGCTCCACTCGGGGCAGGGCGATGATGTAACTGGGCACAGCTCCACTCGGGGCAGGGCGATGATGTAACCGGGCACAGCTCCACTCGGGACGGGGCGAGGGTGTAACTGGGCACAGCTCCACTCAGGATGGGGCGAGGGTGTAACTGGGCACAGCTCCACTCGGGGCAGAGTGATGGTGTAAATTGGCAGAGCTCCGGGGAGTGGTGCCAGTTTGCATCACTTGAGGATTTGGCCTTTTGTGGTTTTCAGCTTGCCAACATGTGGTTTTCGGAGCTGAAATAGCTGTGCATTATTGGCCAGTGAGGGCAGTTGAGTGTGGTGCCATTGGGTGAGACAGGGTCACACAGCCCCCCGCCCTCCTCTGCAGACTGCCTAGTGCCTCCTGCAGAATACATCAGGCCCCCGCATTGCGGGAAGGTTGTGATAGTGGAGAGTCTCAGGGCTTGTCTTCACTTGCACTGCGATCGATGCAGCAGCGTTGCGTTAGCAGGTCTGGTGAAGATACGCTTGGTCGACAGGAGAGCACTCTCCCGTTGATGTGATCACTCCACCTCAACGAGAGGCAGAAGCTATGTCGGTGGGAGAGCGCGCTCCCGCTGGCAGTGTGGTGTAGACACCATGTTAAGTCGATGTAAGTTACACCGCTGCGGGCGTGGGGAGTGATGTAACTTACGGCAACTTAAGGCCTCCGTTTGATGGGGTGGACATCTCAGACCAGGCAACCCCCATTCCATTTGCTCATCGGTAGTTTTCAGTAGAAGCCTCCGATGCGGTCAGTGTGTGCTGTGTGTGTTTTGTGTGACATGTGGGAGCGGTTCCGTGTCCCTGTGTACTCAGGGCTGGGGCTTGGGCAGAAAGCCTGTTATTTCTCTTTAAAGGCTGGTAGGGTGAGTCCCTTAGGCAGCCGTGTTGGTTTAACTGGGCTTGCTGAGCAGAGAAAGAATTCCATGCATGTTTCCTACTGACCCCCTAATCCCCTCCCCTGGAGTGGCTGTGTGCTGGCTGCAGTGGGAGGGGGGGGCAATGGGCCCTCACAGGTGTGCCTTTCCCACAAGTGGGGCAGTCTCACCAGATGCTTGAACTTCCGAGCCATGTTTGCAGAGCGACGACCTTGTGAGCCTGGCAGAGCAGGAGGGCTGGGTGTGGGAGAGGGTTCACAGCCCAGGGTTAAGGCTTGCGAGCCGTGACAGGCAATTCTACAGGGACATGGACATTGTGCTCCAATGGGGGTGGGTTCTGAATGGTTCTCAGTGAGGTCACCCCCAAGCCTGCCATGCCCAGTAAATACCAAGTCTGCATTTTACGTAAATAGTCTATTTCAGGATCGCACATGGGCCGGGGGTGAGGCCAGCACTGCTGGGGTGAACATAAACAGCAGACAGCACTCCTGCCCTGGCCACTGGAGGGGAAGGACTAGACGGGCCCTACCTGGGTTCTGTTAGTGCTAGTGCCGACAGTTCTGATCACCCAGCTGTGTGTTACGTGCCTCATCCCATCTGTGCAGTGAACCCGTGTTCTGACAAATGTTTTACAGAGCAGTCAGGACCTGGCCTGTGATACCAACCAGGAACTAAACAGTACATGCTGTTAGCTCCGTACATCTGAAATGGATAGATCTGAAACAGAGCATGGGACATCTGGAAACCTACTGGGAAAGTAAACAGCTTGTATCAGAAACTTTCCAGAGGTAGTAACTGAGTCCGGGAGGGCCAATTTTGGAGGAGAGGCCTGTTCTTACAGCTAATGCACAACACTGGGAGTCAGAAATCCTGGCTTCTCTTCCTGGCTCTGTCACAGACTGGCACTGGGCAAGTCACATGCCTCCTTTGCACCTCAGTTCCTCTACCCACAACACTGGAGTAGACACGCCTGCCTGACGGGGAGATCTGCTAGTCTCGTTTATGAAGGGTTTGAGATCCTGGGATGCAAGGTGCTGTAGAAGTGCCAAGTATTATTATTGTTGTTATGAGCTGGGTGAAACGCTGTTAGAGGTTGAGTGAAAACCCCATTGAGATTGATAGGTGTGAACTCACCCTTCGGTTAACAGAACTGTAAGCATAAGCGATGTGTGAACCTGCCCAGGAGCTTTTGGCTGAGCATTGTTTTGGGCAGGTGTGTGGTGTGTATGTGTGTGAAGTCGCCGTGTGACGCTGGGGGAAGCTAGAGGGAGAGCATTTGGGTCTGGTGTTGGCTACAGAGGCCTGGGGCTATAAGCTAAGAAATTGCTCCTTTTGTTCCTGGTTCCTTGTGTGTTCGGAGACACAGGACTTAGTACATGCCTTGTAAATAAAGAAGATTGCGTCAAAGAACATACCAGACTGCGTCAATTTCTGCTTCCAAGTGGAACATCCCCAGGACCCTGAACTTTGACCAGCCGCTCCGGTCAAAAAGGGGTAATATCATGAACAGCAGCAAAGGAGCCTGAATCGCGGGATCCTGTTAAAACTCCTGTTAGCAAACTGCAGGATGCTCTCCAGTGTCCTGTGGGATCAGCTTCTGTTTCTGTCCTGTGGAGAATCCCTGGGTTAAACTGTATTGGCATTGTGGATTTTTCCTCTTTGAATGACAGCTCTTTAATCCACATTAAAGAAGCCGGTTGAGCTCCACATTTCCCTTCCGTTAATCTCGTCTCACCTTGGTTTCCTCTCAGCATGTCCATGCACTGCTGCCAGTGCAGCTGGCAGGGACAGCACCTGGCAGTGGGATTCCTGGCATTGCTTACGCACCAGGTAACGCTGCAGGTTGGTAATTAAAAAGTTCTGGGCTTGCTTATTGGGGAGGAAACTGGAGGAATGGGTGGAAACAGGCAGGAGCGGCTCACTCAGCCTCTCTCAGGAAGGGTGGCGAGTGTGTGGTTTAGTGGTTAGAGCGAAGGGCTGGCACCAGAGACCCGCCAGCTCACTGTAGCCCTGCTGACCCTGGAGAATTCTAGTGTTCCCACGTGCGTGGCCTGAGAAGCACACTTGTGCACACTCAACGATTTCCAAGTGATCCCAGTTGCACCAGCACCTGGCAGTGCCCTCACACCCACCAGTTCCACGGGGCTCGTGTTGGTGCTAGTGTTGATGGAAACAGTCACACTCATCCGGTCGGTTCCCTTGGCACAGTCCCACAATGCTCCCGGCCACCCTTCAGTGTCAGCTGAAAGCCCTGGCTCTGTCACTTGTCTGCCACCCTCCTGCTAGTTCCAGGCAGCCCTGAAAGGGAATGCAGGACAGGACCACCCGGAGATGCTCGGGTGCAGATAGAGGCAGTATATTCTTGTGAGGGATGCCACTCTCCAGGGGTTTTGTAGGTGCCACAGGTGTGTCTGCATAGAGAATATCTTGGGGAGACTGCCCAGTAGGCACCTGTGCTGGGGTGAAATCCTGACCATGAGGAAGTGAGGCAGAACTCCTGGGATTGCACGGCAGGTGTCCATTGCAGAGGCAGGGCAGTGGCGGGAGGGACCGGAACCACTTTACGTTGCCCGGGCAGGCAAGGTTAGACTTGCGGGAGGACCAAGTTGCTGCCCCATGTAACCTCACAAACCTACCGTCCCTAGTGCAGATGGATTGGCGGGGCGGGGCGGGTGGCTGTCACATGTCAATCTGGGTATAAAGCAGGAATCTCCCTGGGCTCTTGAGGTGGGCTCAGTGCTCCCCCGGCTTCCCCAGCACCCGGTGCCTTAGGAGAGTTCAGCTCTGGGCCTGACCTGGGTAGCGGGGGCCCATCTCTGCAGAGATCCCCACGCTGCCTCTGAGCCCAGCTTCCCCCTGATGTGAGTGTGGATGGTGAAAGGGCAAATGACGCTGACTGCAGGACTCAGCCGGCCCACGACTGGATGTGGCTTCCTCCCGCCACGCATGGGCATCCTGACAATCCCAGCAGCGTAGGCATAGAATCATAGAATCTCAGGGTTGGAAGGGACCTTAGTAGGTCATCTAGTCCAACCCCCTGCTCAAAGCAGGACCAATCCCCAATTTTTGCCCCAGATCCCTAAATAGCCCCCTCAAGGATTGAACTCACAACCCTGGGTTTAGCAGGCCAATGCTCAAACCACTGAGCTATCCCTCCCCCAGATGTGCACGCCTAGGCCCCAGGGAACTGGGACATGGCTCTCCTGCATTGCCAAGGCCACAGCTAATGGAGGCAATTGAACTGCAAAGCTCTTGGTTCAAGGGTATCAGGCCACCTCCACACAGCCTCTGGATTGTGTTGCTTCTGCATGTCTCCCAACCTGCATCAGCAGAAGCATCCCAGTCCGAGACCCCCTCCCCACTCCCAGCCCTCCAAGAGGGGATGGGGTCACTTGGATTTGCAGCAAGTAAAAGGCTTAGATGCTGCCTACATGGCCGTGCAGTAATGGCTACGGGAGAGCTGGGTGGACTTTCCAAAGGCCTTTGTCAAGGTCCCTGACCAGAGGCTACTAAAGAAACTAAGCAGCCAGGCTGTGAGGGTCTTGAAAAAAGGGTGAGGAAGGAGGGGGCAAAATTTGCAGATGATACAAAATTATGTAGTATCAGAGGGGGAGCCGTGTTAGTCTGGATCTGTAGAAGCGACAAAGGGTCCTGTGGCACCTTATAGACTAACAGAGGTATTGGAGCATAAGCTTTCATGGGTGAATTATGTAGGTTAAGCAAGTCCAGAGAAGCCTGCGAGGAGCTCTAGAGGGACCGAACCAAGCTAGGGGGAGGGGTAACACTATAGCAGAGAAAGGTCAGTGTTGGTAAGTGCACACTGGAGGGAACAATGTGAACTGCTCCTGCAGCTTGCTGGGATCCGAACGAACCGTGTTAGCTCAGACAAATGACCTGGGCGTGATTGCGGGCGGCTCCATGGAGAGCTGCTCAGTACACAGCTGTGGGCAAACGAGCAACAAGACGTGAGAAAGCGCGAGGAGTAAGATGGGGGATAATATAGGAAACTATGTCAGTGCTGGGCTGTGCCTGGCTGGAATGCTGGGTGCCGTCCCAGTCAGTCCGTACAGCAGAATTCGAGAGGATTGCTGAGATCATAGAATCGTAGAATTTCAGGGTTGGGAGGGACCACAGGAAGTATCTAGTCCCACCCCCTGCTCAAAGCAGGACCGATCCCCTAAATCATCCCAGCCAGGGCTTTGTCAAGCTAGACGTTAAAAACCTCTAAGGAAGGAGATTCCAGCACCTCCCTAGGGAACCCATTCCAGTGCTTCATCACCCTACTCATCACCAGGGCCTGGAAAAACTCCCACGTGAAGAGAGATTGAAAAGGTTTGGAGTGTTACTTTAGAGGTGGTAAGGACTGATCTGATAAACGAGTAGACAATAATGTCTGGTCTAGAGAAGGGTCGTCAGGACTTTATATTCTCCCTGTCCCATAGCATGAGAACGAGGGGGCCGGCAGTGAAATGGAAAAGTGGCAAATTCAGACCTGGTCCAAGGGAATACTCTTCACACCGCACCGTTGCCCTGTGGAACTCATTGCCACCAGATGTCATTGAGACCCAGAGTTTAGCAGGATTCCAAACCGCATTAGGCACTTGTGCAGATTACAGTAATTTGCCGTTATAACAGTAAACGCTCACAGTAACAATGGGTTTGGGAAGGCGGGAAACCCCTCTGCACGAGCCAGCCTCTAATTCTTGGGGTCAGGAGGCAAGCCGGATGCGCCCCATCCTCTGGGGCAGCTGGCACCGTGCAGTGCTGGTGACAGGAGACTGAGCCGGATGGTCCGAGCTCGGCACCAGCCTGGCCATTCCTGTCAGCTTATGAGCCTGTGATGAGGCACATGGTTGTTCCCAGCCGCAGCCTCTCCTGCTAGGTAAGGGCATTTGTCTGCTAAGAAATGCGGGTGCAGGAACGGAGCCGAGGTGCCTGTTGTAATTAGGGATTCACGTGGGCGAGGAATTGTGCCTTCCCCAGTGCAGCTCCGGGGATTAGCTTTCAGCAGGAAAGCATGAGGCGAGAGTGAGCGCCGGAGACAAGGGAGAGAGACAATGGGAGCGTTCCATGGCGCATGCGAGGCACTGAACGACAGTGAGGGAAGGGAGGGTGTATCCTGATTTAATTCCCAGTCTCTGCACCCTACGGGTGCTTGTCCTGCCCAGCGGGGTGCCCTCTAGTCAATGGCATTGCCAGGTGCTGGGCACTGGCAGGATCAGGCTGCCGTGGCCTCTGCCCTTCCCCCTCCCTATGGAGAGGTGAGGAGGGCAGCTGAGAGATAAGGCTGGAGGATATTAAAGGTTCTCTGTTCAACTTAATTGACAGAGCTGGGGCTGGCTGCTTTGTGTCAGACAGTGAGAACAGCCTCTCCTGTGCAGCAAAGGGCCTGTCTGGAGAAACAAAGGCAGGCAAACAAGGCAGAGGAGAGCCATGAATGCAGGGCTAGGGCTGCCATTTTGGAAGCTTTTCTCCGGAGAGAGCTGCTTGACATGAGTTGTTTGCAGAAGTGAGTGGTGAGGGGAGGGGCTCCGGAGGCCTGTGCTTGAGCGGTTTTCAAGAGACGCTCTCAAGGCTTCCCTCGGTCTCTGCGCAGCTCATGGGATTAACTCAAGGGGCTGGTTTGAACCAACATGTCCAGGCCCTCCTGGAGATCAGAGGCTGCAACTCAAAGGCTCTGCCATTCAAGTGGAAGGGGTGGAAGCTGGTGGCAGGTGCCTGGGTTCCCCGCCCAGGGCACACACAGCAGCCGCTTGCCCTGGCTCAGGAGACAGGGTTTGTGCAGGAAGCAGGCAGGACACAGGGTAAGGGGGGTATGCTGGGGCCCCTAGATGTTTTTAAACAGTAAAATCGGCGGCTGCGTCAGTATTCTGCTGTGGTTTATCATTTCTATAGCGGATGCCGACTTTCCAATCTGCCGCTGTTCCACTGTTCAACGCAGGATGGCTGTGTGCACATTAGGCACGTTCTGAACATCATTTGTGGCCCTAGATCATCATTGGCTGGTGCTGGGCCTAGGCCTGCAGACAGGCACAGCTCCCAAGGACTGGGTGGGAAAAGAACTGGACCATGCGGCTTGTGCTGCAGGGAACAGCCCAACCCACCCACAGAGTATAGACGGCAGGGGACGGGACAGCCCCACGGCTGGGGTATAGACGGCAGGGGACAGCCCCACGGCTGGGGTATAGACGGCAGGGGACAGCCCCATGGCTGGGGTATAGACAGCAGGGGACAGCCCCATGGCTGGGGTATAGACAGCAGGGATGATGCTGGCTGTGGTGCCTCCTAGATGGGATCTAACAAAGCATTTCTGATCTCTCTCTCCTG
Source organism: Chelydra serpentina (assembly GCA_037349315.1). NCBI lineage: Eukaryota > Metazoa > Chordata > Testudines > Chelydridae > Chelydra > Chelydra serpentina. The sequence continues at coordinate 3,113,107 of JBAIAC010000047.1, forward strand.
TGACTCCAGCCAGCAAACCACGTACCCCAGCCAGGCTGTTCCGACAGCAGCCTTGGGGCAGGAGATGGGGGAGGGATAGCTCAGTGGTTTGAGCATTGGCCTGCTAAACCCAGGGTTGTGAGTTCAATCCTTGAGGGGGCCATTTGGGGATCTGGGGCAAAAATTGGGGATTGGTCCTGCTTTGAGCAGGGGGTTGGACTAGATGACCTCCTAAGGTCCCTTCCAACCCTGATATTCTATGATTCTATGATGCCCCAGGAGAGGAGGGAGCTGGTGCCAGGGAAGCCGCAGGGCAGGTGGCAGGAGGAAGAAGCTGCAGAACCATGATGTCCACCCAGCTCTGTCCAGGCCCGGCTGTGTGAACTGCCCAGAGTTCTCCATTGCCAAGGGGAAGGGAGAGACTGCTGGAGCCTGGCAGAAGCCCCCACTGAACACTGAGCAGGAATCTCCCTTCCCAGGCAGCTCTGCTCTCCCCTAGCCAGGAAGGAAAGAGATCGGACGGCAGCCCCTAGAGAGGTGCTCGCTAGGCGGGTGCTAAAGGAGTCAATAAATCCTCGGAAGGATTCTCCCTGGGAGTCCCAGCGCCTGTTTATTTACACACGCTCCCATCACATGCATCACATGCCCCCAGGGTGGGGCCAGGTCTCCCTGCATGTGGCAGGCACAGTGGCCAGAGCGGGCACTGGAGCCCATGAAGGCTGCTTGCCCCCTGTGGGCCAGCGCGCGCTGTGGAGCCGGCACAGCAGGGGCGGGAGCAGAGTCGGAAGAAGAGTGTATTCTGCCTGGCCTGCGGCCCCCTCCCCTTGTCCCCCGCTGACTCTGCTTTGCAGTGCGCCCAGAGCCGGGGAGGGAGTGCTGAGAACGCTCGGCACAGCCGAAAACCGGGCTCTGGCCATCCCTGTCAGCGGAGCAGGCCCTGGCAGCAAACGGCCACCGTTCAGTGCCACCCCGGGCATCCTGCCGCTGCCACGTACCGCAACGGGGGGACAAAGGAGCGGGCCCCGCCGACTAGCCTCGGGCTGGCACTGGAGTTAGTGCACCGCAGGCTGTGAGCTATTGCAGCCCCAGCAGGCAGGTCACAGCCCCTCCCGGCAGGGTCATTTCTCTCCCTTTCCCTGGCTAAGAGAAATAAATCGGTTCCGCCTTTGGAGCCCTGGGTGCTACAACCGTTCGGACTCCCCTGGCTCCATCCTGGTGTCTAGTCACAATCTTTGCCCCCGCCTACCCCGTCACTGAGGGAGCTTCTCACAGGAACAGCCTCATCTGCCTCCCACCACCACAGCGCCTGCTCAGCGCAGGGGGCTGGGGGTGACCGGTCTCCATCCCCCCCACACGGGACTTACCCTGGGGTCTGCAGCCTCTGTGCCCCCTCTTCATTCCCACAGCAAGGCCCAGGCAGTGCTGGCTGTGATGGCTACCCATAGTGCCCCTTTCTCACCTCATGACGATGAGAGAAGGGGAAGATTGAAGGGAGGGGGGCACCCAGATAGGACAGACAGTGCTGAGATGGAGATGGGGCACAGAGATCTCATCCTTGCAGGCCTCAGGCGGAGGAGCAGGGCTGTGGCAATGGGAGGTGAGTTTCCCATTCCCTGAGCCGCGGCTGCTGCCCGGGCTGCCTGTGGGGATCGTGCCCAGGAACCGGCACAGAACGAGGACACGTTTCAACTAGCCAGTGCAGCTGCTGGGTCACAGGCTGATGGATGCTGAGCCCTTGCCCAGTCTCTCTCCCTGGCGCTCAAGGGGCTTGCTGGGGCTCAGCACCTCCCAGGTTTTGGCCTCCCTTTCATAACAGGTACAATTAATCCTCACTCCATGCCCAGCGAGACAGGCTTTGCTGCTCTCCCCTTGAGGCAGTGATGCGCTGAGCTGCCCGTCTGGGCCGTATCTCCAGGCACATGCAGGAACCATTCGATGACGGCTTGTTCGGGAAGATTAGCAACATGGGACTCCAACACTCCATGCAGGATGCAAATGACTCAACTCATGATCCGTGTGGCCTGTGGAGCTAGCAGCTTAGTAGCTTAGCAAGTGAGGGGCAGAAGGCATCTGGGGTGGTGAGTCACCCAGCAGGGTTAGCTGGTGCAGGGCAGAGCTGCCAACCTGGCCATTTCTGAGCTCCGCCAACCAGGGGAGAGGGCAGCTCCCTCTCTTCCAGGAGTCAGAGCCCAGGAGGTGTGTTGCAGGCAGGCCAGGTTGCTTTTGCATAGCACTTTGCAAGCATCAGTTTCTCTGAGTGCTGGGCTCATAGTACAGATGGGGAAACTGAGGCAGGGAGGGTCAGGGACTTGTCCAAGGTCACACCGTGAGGCAGGGTCTAGCCTGGGAGTAGAACCCAGGAGAGCCTGAGGCAGCAAAGCTGTGTTTGGAGCCTTGGTTCCTCCCTTTCTAGAGGTCTGGGATGTGTTGCTCCTGTGTTGTGGTAGATAAGGTGAGACCTGCCCACAGGGCACTGCCCACCCTGTCTGTTCTCTGCCGCCTCTCGGTTTCTTGGCTCACTTGCTCTTTGCTCAAATCATTACAAGGGAGCTGTGGGTTCCTCACCACAGCCGGTGCTCCTCCCCTAAGTACCCGGGCATTTGGGGGTAGGAGAGATGGCTCTGTGCAACTGAGAGCTAGCCAGGACTTGGAATGGGCCCTTTGCCTTCGCCACAGAGCCAGACCCAACCTCCAGAAATGTTTTCATTTTCAGCTCTTGGAGCTGGACTAGATTTCAGCAGGCTCAGTCTGTGGCCTGGGTCTCCTGTGGATACTGTCTGCAGGGGAAGGGGCCTGTATCTCGGGAAGGCTTTGATCAGATGATCACACATTTCCACCACCAACTACCCTGGCCCTGGAAGTTCAGACTGATCAAACTCTGCGTGTTGATTGCAGCTTCAAAATGGAGCTAAAAACAGAAACTGCAGCAACCTTAACTATGGAGCCAGCATTGCTCCTCCATTACACTGAGAACTGCTTGGCCATCTCCGCTCCCCACAGCTCAGCCCTCCCAGTGATGGGTTTGCAATCAAATGTGTGATGGACGTTGGGTCAGCAGTGGGGCCGCCCTAGGGGGCTTGGGGCGGGGTGGGTGAAGATCCAAGAGCCTGGAAGGAGAAGCCAGATTTTCACTGGAGATGCTCAGACGAGTGGAGAGAAAGGGCTTGGTGACAGAGATCATTGGGGAAGGCGGTCGTTTTCTGTGGAAAACTTTGACTTTTTGTCAAAAAAAAACACCTGAACATTTTCCAAATGGTCCAAATGAGGACCTGTGTCCTCATTTGGAGTACTGTGTCCAGTTTTGGGCCCCACACTACAAGAAGGATGTGGATATATTGGAAAGAGTCCAACGGAGGGCAACAAAAATGATTAGGTGGCTGGAGCACATGACTTATGAGGAGAGGCTGAGGGAACTGGGATTGTTTAGCCTGCAGAAGAGAAGAGTGAGGGGGGATTTGATAGCTGCTTTCAACTACCTAAAAGGGGGTTCCAAAGAGGATGGATCTAGACTGTTCTCCGTGGTAGAAGATGACAGAACAAGGAGTAATGGTCTCAAGTTGCAGAGGGGGAGGTTTAGGTTGGATATTAGGAAAAACTTTTTCACTAGTAGGGTGGTGAAGCACTGGAATGGGTTACCTAGGGAGGTGGTGGAATCTCCTTCCTTAGAGGTTTTTAAGGTCAGGCTTGACAAAGCCCTGGCTGGGATGATCTAGTTGGGGTTGGTCCTGCTTTGATCAGGGGGTTGGACTAGATGACCTCCTGAGGTCCCTTCCAACCCTGAGATTCTATGATTCTATGATTTTTGGTTGAAAACAATGAAACCCAAACTTTTTGGGGGAGTTGGTTTGCTGATGAAAATGGAATTTTTTTGAGGAAAGCAGAAGCCTTTCCCAAAACCATTTGTTTGGTGGAAATCCCAATTTTCCACAGAAGGAATGTTTTGTCAGAAGATTTCTGACCAATCCCAGTCTGTAACCTCCTTCTTGGGCTGTTTTCTCTCACCCTTCTGACCCTTGGCAGAGTGGAAGGAGATGTTCCATAGAAATCATTGATTTCAAGAATTCGTTCTCTTAAAGTGAATGGGAAATGTTTTTATTTATTGTGTTTCACTGCAGACGGCGTCTGCCATCCCCCTTGCTACACAACATGTTAACAGCACAAAATCAGCAACGGACACCCAGAGCGATACAGGTGGACCAATACAGTCCACATTTAGGAGCCTGATGCCAGGGTGCAGGAATCAACCAGTGGGGTTCCATGACCTACAGGGGCTTTTTGTTGGATAAGACACTTGGCAGTAATTTCTCGATTTCCATCACAACTATTATTTGCCATAATTCACATCCCGGTCCTCAGCCTTCAGCCATTCCAAGCACACATTGTAACACTCCCTACTGGGGGCTGGAGACCTGATGCAAGGCCATCACCACCCCTAGTGCATTAGCTCCAGTAGGAGAGCTCTGGCCTAGGGGTCTGCGGGTTCAGGTCTCAGCTGGGGGCTATCACGGAACATAACTGCCACATCCAGACATCGACAATGGCATAATGGGCAGAAGCAAGGAGATGGCGTTATGGAGTCAGCTCCTCTTTAAAGTCCTATCCGTACCTCCGAGTAACTGGGAGCCGGTCCTGTAATCATAGGTAGGGACTTCTCTCTGGCTAGCGGGCACTTTGTCTCCACGGTCTGACAGTGCAGCTGTGCCCGGTTCCTGGAAATGTTCAAACCCGCTGCTGCTTCGCCTGCTTGTTTGTTTTAAATTGTCAGATTTTGACTTTGGACCCTGAAATCCCCGAATGGTGTTGTCCAGCAGCTCCAGTAGAACCCAGGCAGCCCCTTCCCTGCCTACCTCCCCGCCCCTCTGGGCTTTCCTCTCACCAAATGTTGTTCTCACTTCTTTTCCAGGCTGCCCAACAGGGACGTTCAAGTCCAGCCAAGGCGACGAAGGGTGCATTCACTGCCCAATTAACAGCAGGACAACGTCGGAAGGGGCCACCAACTGCGTGTGCCGAAATGGATATTACCGGGCAGACTCCGACCCCCTGGATATGCCATGCACTAGTAGGTGACCACCCAGCTGGCGGGAGAGGGGAGCAGGGAAAGGCCATGTGATGGTACAGACCCTGACGCAGGGACGAAACTATTTCAAATGACCTGTTGGTGTCTAACATGTCCCAGACTGGAGCGGCACATCCCCCGCTGTGGCTGCATGTGAAGGTGTTGGTGCAGTCAAGGACTGTCTCTGGAGATAGTAGCCGAGACTCCTGACCCCAGTGGGGTCAGGTGGGCAGCTGGCACACACACCTTCAGCTCATTAGGGCTAGAATGCCTGGAGCTGTCAAGCAGAGGGAGTCGGTTGGAGTTAGGGTTTGGTTCAACGTTAGTCCTAAGGTTCGGGGTAAAAATAGTGTCAGCCTTAAATTGAGGTTATAGTTAGAGTTAGGGGTAGGTTACAGTTAGGGCTAGTGTTACTGCTAGTGGTGGGTTAGGGCTAGTTTGTAGTTAGAGTTAGCATTAGGGTTACTCTTTGTTTAGGAATATGTTGTATTTGGGGTTAGGGTAAGCATTGGGTTAGGATTAAGGTTAGTGTTGGGTTAGGGCTAGGCCTAAACTATAGTTAGGGTTAGCATTGGGTGAGGCCTAGGCTGTAGATTAGGGTTAGCATTGTGTTAGGCCTAGGCTGTAGTTAGGGTTCAGGTTAGCGTTGGGTTAGGGCTAGGCCATAGTTAGGGTTAGTGTTGGGTGATAGCTAGGCCTAGGCTGTAGTTAGGGTTCGGGTTAGCGCTGGGTTGGGCTAGGCTGTAGTTAGGGTTCGGGTTAGCGTTGGGTTAGGGCTAGGCTGTAGTTAGGGTTCGGGTTAGCGCTGGGTTGGGCTAGGCTGTAGTTAGGGTTAGCGCTGGGTTAGGGGTAGGCTGTAGTTAGGGTTCGGGTTAGCGTTGGGTTAGGGGTAGGCTGTAGTTAGGGTTCGGGTTAACGCTGGGTTAGGGCTAGGCTGTAGTTAGGGTTCGGGTTAGCGGTGGGTTGGGCTAGGCTGTAGTTAGGGTTCGGGTTAGCGCTGGGTTGGGCTAGGCTGTAGTTAGGGTTCGGTTTAGCGTTGGGTTAGGGGTAGGCTGTAGTTAGGGTTCGGGTTAGCGCTGGGTTGGGCTAGGCTGTAGTTAGGGTTCGGGTTAGCGCTGGCTTGGGCTAGGTTGTAGTTAGGGTTCGGGTTAGGGCTGGGTTGGGCTAGGCTGTAGTTAGGGTTCGGGTTAGCGCTGGGTTGGGCTAGGCTGTAGTTAGGGTTCGGGTTAGCGCTGGCTTGGGCTAGGCTGTAGTTAGGGTTCGGGTTAGCGCTGGGTTGGGCTAGGCTGTAGTTAGGGTTCGGGTTAGCGTTGGGTTAAGGCTAGGCTGTAGTTAGGGTTCGAGTTAGCGTTGGGTTAGGGCTAGGCTGTAGTTAGGGTTCGGGTTAGCGCTGGGTTAAGGCTAGGCTGTAGTTAGGGTTCGGGTTAGCGTTGGGTTAGGGGTAGGCTGTAGTTAGGGTTCGGGTTAGCGCTGGGTTGGGCTAGGTTGTAGTTAGGGTTCGGGTTAGCACTGGGTTGGGCTAGGCTGTAGTTAGGGTTCGGGTTAGCGCTGGGTTGGGCTAGGCTGTAGTTAGGGTTCGGGTTAGCGCTGGGTTGGGCTAGGCTGTAGTTAGGGTTCGGGTTAGCGCTGGGTTGGGCTAGGCTGTAGTTAGGGTTCGGGTTAGCGTTGGGTTAGGGCTAGGCTGTAGTTAGGGTTCGGGTTAGCGCTGGGTTGGGCTAGGCTGTAGTTAGGGTTCGGGTTAGCGCTGGGTTGGGCTAGGCTGAAGTTAGGGTTCGGGTTAGCGTTGGGTTAGGGCTAGGCTGTAGTTAGGGTTCGGGTTAGCGCTGGGTTGGGCTAGGCTGTAGTTAGGGTTCGGGTTAGCGTTGGGTTAGGGGTAGGCTGTAGTTAGGGTTCGGGTTAGCGCTGGGTTGGGCTAGGCTGTAGTTAGGGTTCGGGTTAGCGTTGGGTTGGGCTAGGCTGTAGTTAGAGTTCGGGTTAGCGCTGGGTTGGGCTAGGCTGTAGTTAGGGTTCGGGTTAGCGCTGGGTTGGGCTAGGCTGTAGTTAGGGTTAGCGCTGGGTTAGGGGTAGGCTGTAGTTAGGGTTCGGGTTAGCGTTGGGTTAAGACTAGGCTGTAGTTAGGGTTCGGGTTAGCGTTGGGTTAAGGCTAGGCTGTAGTTAGGGTTCGAGTTAGCGTTGGGTTAGGGCTAGGCTGTAGTTAGGGTTCGGGTTAGCGCTGGGTTGGGCTAGGCTGTTGTTAGGGTTCGGGTTAGCGTTGGGTTAGGGGTAGGCTGTAGTTAGGGTTCGGGTTAGCGCTGGGTTGGGCTAGGCTGTAGTTAGGGTTCGGGTTAGCGCTGGGTTACGGCTAGGCTGTAGTTAGGGTTCGGGTTAGCGTTGGGTTAGGGCTAGGCTGTAGTTAGGGTTCGGGTTAGCGTTGGGTTAGGGCTAGGCTGTAGTTAGGGTTCGGGTTAGCGTTGGGTTAGGGCTAGGCTGTAGTTAGGGTTCGTGTTAGCGTTGGGTTAGGGGTAGGCTGTAGTGAGGGTTCGGGTTAGCATTGGTCTAAGACTAGGCTGTAGTTTGAGTTAGCATTGGGTTAGGGCTAGGCTGTAGTTAGGGATAGGCTTTGGGTTCCTGATGAGGGGTCTATGGAGGAGCCACATTATAAAGTCTTTGGGGAAAGCTCCTCAGCTTAAATGACTCAATGCAAAACAACTCAGTCCAGCAAATCCCATTAGCACAGAGCACGTCTCCTGCCTGCCTGGAGCTGAACATACTTCCTAAAGGAGGCCAGAGCCATCATCTCCGGGGGATTGGAGCCAGTAACTGCCTGCTCTTACCCAGGGAATAAGTGGCAGAGCAGGGAATGGAACCCAGTTGTCCTGTCCCCTGCTCTAATCACTGCACTAAGCATCTCCACTGGAGGCTGCAGAGGGCCAGGCAGCCCCCCAGCGCAGGGCTGTGTCAGGTGCTCTTTTGAAGCAGCGCAAGGTGAGGGTGAATTGTGCTGAATGTTTTTTTTCAGGAGCTGCTCCAGGAGTTTCCCAGTCACGCTTATCCCATGAAATGTTAGCGTCCTGCACAGCTGCTCCAGTCCTGCCCTGTTCCCACTCCGGCAGGCGCATGGCATTTGCCTGCGAGGATGGATTTGATAGTTGTCTTCACGCTTTCTCGTCTTTCCATCTTTTCCTGGGAGGAAATTTCCTTCTTCCCCCCTTTTTCTTTACATTTTTGGGAGCACAGCACACAGCCCCTTCCCTGGCTGATGTCGCCTCCAATTAGCCTAATGAGGATTCCTTCAGGAGGTTAACACTCCACGGGCCCAGCCCCGGAGGGCAAACAACACATGCACAGGGCTGCTTTCACCCTGAGCCTTAGGAGGCATTGGCCACGCAGGCCAAAGTGCTAATTGTCACTTCGATAACCTTCCTTTTGTAATGTATCCAGCAGTTACGGTCGTTTTACTTCACTAATATAAACCAGTTTGTATCTTTTTAATTGAATTCGATTTTCCAACGATAGGCAGCTTGACACAGCTCCGAGCGAACAGTTATCGTGTAGTAAAGAAGAAACGTGTCAGTCACCATTTTCTAGCTTATTAACAAATGTCAAAAGACTCTGCAGCAATAGATGATAAGTGATCGTTGTGTAAATAAATGTGGTTAGGGCAGCGTATCATCCTGGTTCGCAAAAAGAAGCGCCACCGTTAGTATAAAGGCTGTATTCGCTTGCAGATCAGCGAGCGTTCGTAGTTATGTCAACCAATGAGAAAGGACCATTTTTAGGAAAATAACTCCAGTAAATAGTACAAATGCAAAACAAGATTAAAATCCCGGATTTGAATTAAGGTTTCCTGCTCGCTGATTTCAATCAATGCCCCCTGAGAGTGACTGAGCTGCAGGGTGGGCGGGGTGCTAACAGAGTGGCCTCTGGGGATTTGAGGCCTCCCGTCCTGCTCACTTGCCCACACCCTTGGAGTGGGGCCCTTGAGCGCTGGAGCTGTGGGCCTGCTTGTCTTCTTGTGCAGGCTGGTTGTACACCAGGGTCACTTCATGGACTTCTCTTGGGTTGCTCCTGATTTCACGCAGAGTGAGGAAGGCCCCGTGGGTGAAACCCTGCTCATTTGGACACTGTCAGACACTGGCTAAAGTGAGGGCGGGGGAGGGGATAGCTCAGTGGTTTGAGTATTGGCCTGCTAAACCCAGGGTTGTGAGTTCAATCCTTGAGGGGGCCATTTGGGGATCTGGGGCAAAAATTGGGGATTGGTCCTGCTTTGAGCAGGGGGTTGGACTAGATGACCTCCTAAGGTCCCTTCCAACCCTGATATTCTATGATTCTATGATTCTAAAAGGCAGGTGTCCTCAGAGCCCCCTAGAACACTGAGCTAGCCTCCTGCGAGCTGCCGTGCCCACACGTGGCATTTCCTTCCCAGCATTGCTGGGTGCCCAGGGTGAGCTGGGCATCTCCCAGTGTGTGTCTGGCATAGATTGAGGGTGCAGAAACACAGGTTCCTGCATGCCAGTTTAGGCACAGAAATAACTTCCCGCTGGGGGCTGAATCTAGATGGTAGGGCCTGACTGTAGCCACCTGGGCTTTGAAACTGTGGCTCATGGCAAAGAGCAGAACGACCCCCTTCCAAATACATGTCCAAGAGTGAGCAAAAAGGCTTTTGAAAACGACTCAGTGCTGCTCCTTCGGTGAGTGGTGATCTAACGGGCAGTGATATACATTCGACTAGTAATTATGTTAAAGGTGCCCAGATCTGTACCATGCAGACTCAAGAGTTATGGTGAAATACTGCTGGGACTGCTGTCCTCCTCTGCTTCCCTGCCAAGACTTGTGTTCTGTATATCTCCTACATCACTAGCACCTGGGGGGCATGCACCGCCCGGGCACTGCAGCACAGCTTCCCCTTGGTTATCAGGAGGAGGAATGGGGAGGTTCACAGAGATGGCTTGAACCCAGGCTGGGAACTCGCTAACCTGGTGCTAGTCCAGAAGGGGCTGTGGGGGTGGGAACTGCACATCACCCTGTGGAGGGGGTGGAGCTGGTAGTCCATGGATGTTCCTGAAGCGGCCAGGCCTACCTTGGCCAGAGCCTTGGCAGGTAGCAGCTTCCATCTCCCTTCAGTCTGGGCTGATCAGAAACGTGCTGATGAGCATGTGTGTGCCCTGCCCGATAGTGACAGGAGTCATGGTCTCTCACTCTCTCTCTTTCCCTCTCCCGCACAGCCATCCCGTCCGCCCCCCAGACCGTGATCTCCAGTGTGAACGAGACGTCGCTGATGCTGGAGTGGACCCCGCCCCGGGACTCCGGGGGCCGCGAGGACCTGGTGTACAACATCATCTGCAAGAGCTGCGGCTCGGGGCGCGGGGCCTGCACCCGCTGTGGGGACAACGTGCAGTTCTCCCCACGCCAGCTGGGCCTGACGGACCCCCGCATCTACATCAGCGACCTGCTGGCCCACACCCAGTACACCTTTGAGATCCAGGCCGTGAATGGGGTCACCGATCAGAGCCCCTTCTCCCCACAGTTTGCCTCGGTCAATATCACCACCAACCAGGCCGGTAAGGAATTGCCCTCTCTCCACTGTGGAGCCAGGCTGAGGCTCAAGGGTGGGAATGGAGTCAGGAGCCTCTCACTTCCTGGTCATTGTTGTTGACCAAAAGCCCGTCCCATGACCTGGGTAGATGCCAGCCCATTTCCCCGAGCACAGGGAAAGCATCCCTTGTCCTAGCAAAGAGACTCTTTGTGTGTGTGTTTGTACAGGGCCTAGCGCAGTGGGGTCCTGTCTGTCCCTGGGCTCTGAGGCAGGAGCTTGCATTGCCGCTCTCTCTGGTCTGGCCTCTCAGTGGCCGGAGCGGGAGCGCTAAGGCAGAGGGGCTGGTGGGGAGGGGAGGGGTGCACAGGGAGCGTCAGTTCTGCACTCAGCAGCTCTCACAGGACGATGTGGCGGGACAATTGCTAATAAGAAGCACCACTCCAAGGGCAGTTCCATTCTGCTCCCTCGGGCCAGAGTCCGGGAGTCTCCGGGATCTCAGAGCAGCCAGGAGTGAAAAGGGGGTTTGGTTTGGGTCTGTTGGACTGTGGCTTGAGCTCATAACTCAGCTGGTGGGCACAGGTCAGCGTGCGTGAGCATCCAGATCTGTGCGCGGGTGTGCATGGCTGAGCTGTGTGTGTGAGCAGGCCTGAGTGTGAACAGTGTGTCTGTGTGCTGGGAGAGAAACAACGGGTGCCCGGCTTGGCTGTGCCAGGGGTCTGTCTGTGCAGGACTCTGGGGGTGTGTCCATGTGGGCGATGTGTCTGTTTCTGTTCTAGTTAGGAGAGAACTAACCGTTTCCCTCAGAGGGGCTCCTCCCGTGTTCAGAAGCTGTTTAACGCTCTGATTTCACACCTTGCAATTAAGCGCCGCAATCGCTACATTAATGCCCCAACTGTGAACATTTCCACCTCTGCAGAACAAGCAGCTGAGGCAGCAGAAATTGCGAATTGAGGTTTTTTTTAGTTGCCTCTTTTCAGAGCCTTGGATCCTCCTCTTGTGCGTCCCTTGTTTGACACTCCCTTATTATCGGGGCTCACACTTCTCAGGCTGTGCGATGCCTCTCTTAATGTATCCATTCATTAGCGCTAAACAGTAACTGCCGGCTCGCTAATTCCTCTGTAATTAGAGGCTCTGAATTCTTTTGCTTACACTCAGCCTAGTCTGGCAGCCTTGATGTACCTCATTAGCAGTTGGTAACAGAAGCTGTAGATACAAAGATACAACAGGGAGCTGGGAAGAGGGGGAAAGGGGGGAAAACAGGCAAAGGAGGGTACTCTGCGGCAGGGAGAGGGGAGATGGGGGAGGGGAGAGGTTGGCTCAAGGGCAGCAGTGGATACAAGAACGCCGGTTGACTGGCTCAGGGGTTGGCATGTCTGCCTTTGCGAGGAGAGGCTCCAGGCTCAGCCTCCACCTGGGGCTTGCTCTTAGCAAGAGGATGGATTGAATGTGTGGCGGGCTATTCGCCACCTCCTGCAGCGGCTGGGCAGTGCCCTCCCAGCGAACATGGCAGCTACCCGCTCTCCTTCATTCTTACCTCAGCAGCTCTTGACCAAGCCCCCCCAGCCCTGGGCTGCTTTGGCCTTGGGGTCATTTTCTGCTCCCCGCTGTACGCCAAGGGACATTGACCGGTGCGGCTCAGAGGGCGGGCCTGGGAGCTGGATTGCTTCCCTACACTGAGCCCGCTTGTCGCCTTTGTAGTGATAGTTCACTGGCACTCCTTTCCGTGATAATATCAGGGGCTGGGCAGCCCGGCACAGTGCTCACACAGCAGACAGGCAGGGGCAGACAAAGCCATGAAACTGCTGTGGCTTGAATGGCACAAGGAGAGCCAGCCTTCTCCAGGGAGACTCTGAGGGCAAGCAGAAGGCGCTGGCTGACTTCAGGCATGGGAGCTTCCTCAGCATCCCAGACGGGAGAATGGCCCTAGAGGGAATGGAGGAAACACCCCTGCAGAGGAAGCAGGGTGTGGGCTGAAGGACAGAGCCAGAGGAATGGCATCGCAGGAGATGACATCACAGTGACCGTGGTGCAAGAGCGCAGGATCAGGGGAGCTGGTTTGGAGAGGGGAGACACCTGTTGTCTCTCAGGAAGGTGTTGAGGCAGAAGGGGGTAGGAGAGAAGCAGCCGTGCTCTGGGTCCTAGGCCGACTTTGGGGCAGAGGGGAGGGTGCCAGGCTGAGCAAAAGCACAAGCAAGGATTGGAAGAAACTTCTGAGAATTCAACTGCGGCTGCAAGAAGATTGGGAGAGAGGAAGGGTTTAAGGCAGGTTTTCCAGACCTTGAATCATTCGTGTAGCTCTTTTCTGGGACTTCTTTGAAACATTCTGTTTGAAGTAACTGGACACACTGTCCCAGTGATGGTCTTGTCGATGCTCTGTGTGCTGGCAACATCACCGCCCTACTCCTGCTCAGTATTCCCTGGTTCTTCAGCCCAGAATTGTGCTGTTCTTCTGAGCACAGAATCACACTGGGAGCTCAGGTTCTCTTGGTTTCCATCTTAACCCCTCAGCCCTCTTCAGTGCCATTCCAAGGCCAGATGGGACCATTGTGATCATCTCGTCTGCCCTCCTGTAGAACACAGAGAACTTCCCCAAAATAACTCCTAGTGCAGAACTTTCAGAAAACCACCCAGTCTTGATTTAAAAATGGCCACAACCCTGGTACATTGTTCCAGTGGCTAATTACTCTCACTGTTAAAAGTGTACACCTTATTTCCAGTCTGAATTTGTCTAGCTTCAAGCCATTGGATCATGTTAGACCTTTCTCTGCTACAGTCCCCCATTCTATAATTATGACCTACATTCTTTGTTCCTGGATGGATGACCTTCTGTGTAGCTGTGTTGAAACACACAATGTTGGAATGAGCCCAAGCAATCAAGGTTGGTTTGTATAACTCTCCTGTCCCCATTGTTGTTTACCAGGCCACCAATCAGTGTGTCATCTGCAAACGTGACCAGCAGTGGTATTGTATTTTCTTGCAGATAACTGATGAAGGTATTGAATGGCATTGGGCTAAGAATAGATTGTAGGAGCATTCCACTAGAAACACAATGCTGATTCCCCATGTACAGTTACTTTTGGAGACATATCAGTCAGCTCGTTTTCAGTCCATTTGATATGTGTTAATTGTTTCATAAGAATGTTGCGTGATACTGTGTCAAAGGGGCTCAGGTACGTCTACACAGCAGTGCTTCCCAGACACACACGAGCTGTGCTCAAGCTAGCATGTAAAAATAGCCGTGTGCTTGCAGCAGCATGGACAGCAGCTCAGACTAGCCATCCAAGTACATAGAGAGGATTGGACAGGTTTGTACTTGGATGGCTAGCTCATGTCTGTCTATCCGCACTGGGAAGCCCACTCCCAGCTGTGGTGTAGACAGTTTATTTATATTATGTCAACACAGTTGCCGTTGTCAACCAAACTTGTAATCTCATAAAAAATATATGTTAGTTTGGCGAGATGTATTTTCCATAAAACCATGCTGGCGGACATCACTTACGTTACCATCCCTTAATTCTTTCCTGACTGTGTCCCATATCAGCTGTTTCCTGTTTTTGCTCAGGATCGATCTCAGGCTAACTGGCCTGTAGTTACCCAGGTAATCCCATTTACCCTATTTAAATGATGACACATCAAGAGGTTTTTTCCCAGCGGTCTCTGGAGAGACAGACTCAAAATTCTCCATCGTGTGGCCCACATGTTAAGACAGACATTATCTTGAGAACACTTCCCCTCCTGCTCAGTCATGCAGATCCACCTCCCCTCTCATTTGTCCTTCACCCAGACCCATCTCCCCATCCGTTTTCAGGAGAACAGACTCACCTCCCCTTCATCCATCTGCAAGGCGGCTACGTCCCTTCGGGATTGGCCGTGATGAAGATGATGATGGCCTCCCCTTCATGCTCACCTGACCTCCCTGGGGCAGTGACACCAGTAGTTTACATGGAAAAGCTACTCTAGGAAATTAGTTTATTTTAATACAATTTGGTGATTGAAGCAAAGAAGTGAGTCAGCACCATGTGACCTGCCTGCCCCACTCTGCAAGGACACCCAGAAACTTCCTGCTGACCACCAGTGGACCAAAGACTACTGTTTGGGAACAGCTGCCTTCAATTGCCCTTCGCATGAAGACAAAGGGCCCAAAAGAGCATGCAGATTTGTCACCACCAAGGTTCCCTGTTTTGCACAGGATGCTGCATTGTCAGCAAAGGTTTGCAGAGGCCAGGACCAGATTCTGTTTGCTTCTTTGCTGGAGTGAAAGCTGAAGAGAGGGCACCTTCCCTCAACTCCCATTGAGGCTCCCAGAACCTTGGAGCTCACACTCCTACAGTGGCTGGGGTGGCGCCATGGCCCTGTGCCTTTCTGCACTGGCCAGCCCTGGGTGGATTGCAGGTGGTACTCTTGTGTACGTGCACGGCTGTCAACCCCACACTTTTCACCACCATTTTCACGCCGTATTACTCATAGGAAAGATGGCGAGTAGGTACAAAAACATGGACCAAACAAAGTTATTTAGTGATCCAAGAAGGTCTGCAAGTTTCCTGCTGAAAGATGAACCAAAATCACAGTCACAATGTCCCTGGGATTTCTTAGTGGCTTTGCAATGGGAAGAACCACACAACAAACATTTCTGAAACTCCCATGCTGGATTGCCCTGCTGCTAGGTCGCATTCTGTTTATAATGTACGGTGGGGACGCCGTGTCCATGATGTGCCGCAGGGATGCTGTGTCCGTGATGTGCCGTGGGGACGCTGTGTCCGTGATGTCCCATGGGGACGCCGTGTCCGTGATGTGCCGCGGGGACGCCGTGTCCGTGATGTGCCGCGGGGACGCCGTGTCCGTGATGTGCCGCGGGGACGCCGTGTCCGTTATGTGCCGTGGGGACGCCGTGTCCGTTATGTGCCGTGGGGACGCCGTGTCCGTTATGTGCCGTGGGGACCCCGTGTCCGTGATGTGCCGCGGGGACGCTGTGTCCGTGATGTCCCACGGGGACGCCGTGTCCGTGATGTGCCGCGGGGACGCCGTGTCCGTTATGTGCCGCGGGGACGCCGTGTCCGTGATGTGCCGCGGGGACGCCGTGTCCGTGATGTGCCGCGGGGACGCCGTGTCCGTGATGTGCCGCGGGGACGCCGTGTCCGTTATGTGCCGTGGGGACGCCGTGTCCGTTATGTGCCGTGGGGACGCCGTGTCCGTTATGTGCCGTGGGGACCCCGTGTCCGTGATGTGCCGCGGGGACGCTGTGTCCGTGATGTCCCACGGGGACGCCGTGTCCGTGATGTGCCGCGGGGACGCCGTGTCCGTTATGTGCCGCGGGGACGCCGTGTCCGTGATGTGCCGCGGGGACACCGTGTCCGTGATGTGCCACGGGGACACCGTGTCCGTGATGTGCCGCGGGGACGCCGTGTCCGTTATGTGCCGCAGGGACGCCGTGTCCGTGATGTGCCACGGGGACGCCGTGTCCGTGATGTGCCGTGGGGACGCCGTGTCCGTTATGTGCCGTGGGGTCGCTGTGTCTGTCACATGCCACGGGAACACTCTGTCTGGTATCTGCCATGGGGACAATGCCATGTCCATAATGTGTGGCGGAGACGTTCTGTCTGTGATGTGCCATGGGGTTGCTGTGTCCGTGATGTCCCGAGGGATGCTGTGTCTGTTATGTGCCGCGGGGACGCTGTGTTCATAATGTACCACGGGGATGATCTGTCTGTGATGTGCCGTGGGGAAGCTGTTTCTGTGATGTGCCGTGGGGAAGCGATGTCCGTGATTTGTTGCGGGGGTGAAGTGTCCCTGATGTATTGCAGGGATGCCGTTTCCGTAATGTACCGCGGTGACGCTGGGTCCATAATGTGTCGTGCAGATGCTGTGTCTGTGATGTTCCATGGGGACGCGGAGTCTGTGACGTGTTGTGGGGATACTGAGTCCGTCCTGTTCCGCGGGGACGCTGTGTCCGCGATGTGCCAGGCGGATGCTGTGTCTGTGATGTGCTGCGGGGGCATTATGTCTGTGATGAGCTCTGAGGACACTGTCTCCATGGTGTTCCCTGGGGGCTGTGTCCGTGATGTGCCGCGGGGAAGCTGTGTCCATGATGCACCGGGATGTACTGGGATGTACGGGACAACATGCCGCTCACTCATGATATTGCAGGAGCCACCCTTTTTGTGTCCTGGTTTCCTCTTGTTTTTAGCACCTGCAGAACCTCTGTCCTGGTGCACAGTCTGGGCACTTTGAGGCTGGTTGTGGAGCACCAAGGAGGAACGGCCCCTTTCTGGGATGTGTCCCAAACAACACTTTGTAGGGCCAGAGGTATATCAGACCCTGGCTCGGTACCATGAGGGAATGGAGTGAAGCATCCAGAGGAGAAAACAAGAGCTCCCAATGATCGGGGGATGAAAACAGCTAGTTCTTCTAGAACACGTCCCTTTAATGTGCCCCTCTTGTGTCACTCCGAGCAAGAGGGCAAGAGTAACTCTGATGTCCAAGAAGAGCTCTGAGACAGGCAGCAGCCCAGACTGCAGTCGTGTGTCACAGGAGCACCCCAGGGCACATCCCAGATTGCTGTCTCATTGGGTACATGGCCACTGGGAGCGCACTTCCCTGCCTGGGATACAGACAGATGCTAGCTCTGCTGGAGCCAGAGCGCTAAAAATAGCAGTGTGGCCACGAGGGCACAGCCTTGTCTGTGCCTGTCATGGATCAGCTCCCTGGCTTCACCAGCCACGGGCAGCCCACGCCTCTCTCAGCCTCGAGAGGCTCTGCCGTCCTGCAGGTGAGTGATAGGCACGTTCCAATCCCGGAGCCCTCCCAGCAGCCCCCTGGAGTGTCCAGCCCTGGTGACCTGGACACTGCCAGAGTTCCCAGATCCACTGTTCTCAGAGGAGCAGTGCTCCCCGGCCGCTCACGAGCTCTGCTCAGCTCTCAGCACTTCGCTTTGGTGATAGTGAAAATAAGTATACGTGTAATTAGCAAAGAACAGAGATTTGGGAAGTAGCAACTAGACATGGCTACTTGTAACATAAAATCATAGCGCTGCCCACGCCTAACTGAACTAACAAGACACTTCCCTCTCTAATAAAGTTTAGCTCACCCAAAGTCTTTCTCCCAGCGTTCGACAGCCAGGCTTTCTGTGACCCTCCGTCCGTCCATAAGACAAGCACGCTGGCAGCTTATCCCCCAGGTGAAGGATACCGTGTGTCTCCTTGTATTCTCCTAATATACCAGACTACGTCTTTGATCCTAGTCATAAACAGGACACCCTCCTGCTGTGTGTCCTTTCCTGTAGATTTTCTGATCTCTTGTTGACTTCACAGTCTAGATTAGCTGGTGGCTCTGTAGGCAAATAGACTGACCTTGGAAGATACACAATAAACAGCCAGGGAGAAATAAACATCTGCTGTCCCCTGCCTGAGCAGAACCTGTTTATCACATTCTGGTGACTAATCTTAACTTACGTATCAGAGGGGTAGCCGTGTTAGTCTGGATCTGTAAAAGCGGCAAAGAGTCCCGTGGCACCTTGTAGACTAACAGACGTATTGGAGCATAAGCTTTCGTGGGTGAATACCCACTTCTTCAGATGCATGAGAAGTGCATCTGAAGAAGTGGGTATTCACCCACGAAAGCTTATGCTCCAGTACGTCTGTTAGTCTATAAGATGCTGCAGGACTCTTTGCCAATCTTAACTTACACACCTTCAGAACATAATTTTCAGCATAGGTGCCTAACTTCTTAAATCTCACCATACGTAATGACCAGTGCCTTACTGGCTCACATGCTACCCTTTGGCACACTATTATGTAGACATCTGACCCTGGAGATCCCTGTAAAACCCTTTGCTCCCCTTGTGCCCTCTGCCACACAGACCCCGGGGACGGCTGAGATTGTACTCGGACGGCCAGCCTGAACCACCGCCCAGTCTGCCACGGCCAGACTGCTATTTGTAGCATGCTAGCTCCAGCAGAGTCCATAGGTTCATGCATGTTTGTTCACCCAGGCTGGGAAGTGCCCCCCCTCCAGCTGCCGTGTAGCCAGACCCTTTGTGCCTGGATACCATGGTGATGGGTGCAGCATAAACAGCTAGGCTTTGTCTGCACGATGAGCTAGGAGTGTGATTCCCCGGCTCGTGCACACACACAAGGCTTCATGTGAGCTAGTGTGAGTCTAGATAGCAGTGCAGCCACGGTCGCATGGGCGGGGGCAGTGCAGGCATGGCCATGCTTTTCGGGCAGGTTTGTACTTCACACGACTCAGCCATGGCCTAAGCTACCGCATCTACACTGCTGTGTATCCTCCCACTAGCTCCCATCCAGCTACCATGAGTACATGCACACGAGCAGGGAAGCACAGGCCTAGCTCGTAGTGTAGACGTAGTCTTAGCCACACGGACAGATCAGCTTACTTCAGCATTGCAGAGGGAGACTGAAAGTGTACTGAGCACCCGGGGTCTCCTCTCCCACGTAGGACAGGAATTGGATAGTTCCTCTCTCTCTCTATCTCTCCCCTCCACCCCACTCTGGTTTATTTCTCAGGGTCACATTTTTAGAGCATTTACTGTTCCGGGACAGCCATTGACCACGAGGGCACATCCAGGACAGAGACTCAGGCAGGGTTTCAATTCGTGCCTGTGGGTGGAAAGGCAGCCCAAACGCATGCAGCAGGTCAGCCGAGGGCTGGACTTGGTGTCTGAAAAGGCATGTGTCCCAGGAGCTGGGAAATGCACCTGAAAGAACTAACCCCGTGCAAGGCAATCTGCCTGTCCACAAGAACTGCCCTTCTCCAGGCCGAGGTGGCTCTGATGCAGACGGCAGTGCCATAGCCATCAAAATGCGAGTGGAGCTGAGGGGGCTGGAGACAATGTGGGGAGCTTGTCCCCTCCCGGCACAGCTCAGTGGGCAAGCCCAGGGCACATTGGTTCTGATAGTGTCTGGCGAGAAGTCTCAGCGTCTCAGGGTGCTGTTTGCTTGTTACATTAATTATGCAACTTGCTAATCAGAATGCAACGTATCGCTGCCTTTTCCAAGCCGAGGGGAGCTGAGCACCTGGTGGCAGTCAGGCCATGCCCAGGACTCTCCACTTTGTCCTTCCTCTTTGTTTTGGCAGCAGAGACTCTGTGCAGAGCCTGGTTTCCCTCGCCAGGGGTTTGCACTCCCCACCGCTCCCTTCAGACGCGAGCAGGGAGCCTCGGTCTCCTCGCTTTCCCTCAGTCTTTGGATTCCGCTCCCCAGACGCTGCTCACCTTCTCCTGAGTCAGCCACCACACTTCCTAAATCACTAGCGCTCACGCCTCTGTCTCGGGGGAGCGAAGCAGCATCCAGGGGCTGGTGTGTGCAGGTGTCAGACTGAAGAGTTGTAATGGTCCCTCCTGGCCTTTTAAAGCGATGAATGAATCTATCTCCCGCCGTCTCTCCCTGCAGAGATAAGGAGATAGAAGATTCATAGACTGATAGAGTCCAAGGCCAACAGGGACCATTAGATCCTCTAGTCTGACCTCCTGTATTTCACAGGCCAGAGAATGTCACCGAGTTCCCCCTGTGCTGAGCCCAGTAACTGGTGCCTGTAACAGTCCAGAAAGGCAGCCAGTCTGGACGTGAAGACGCCGAGAGATGGAAAATCCGTCACTCCCCTTGGCAATTTGTTCCCATGATTAATCACCCTCACTGCTGAAAATTCATGGATTTGTTTGGCTTCAGCTTTCAGTCCCTGGTTCTTGTTCTGCCTCTCACCAGCCAGCCCATCGCTACAGCTCCTCTTCTCTCAAAACCATCTATCTCCCTTCTCCTCCTCTGGGCTCCTCTGTCTGTAACTCAGGGCTTTCTCCCCCCAGTCCGACTATTCCCTTCTACTCTCTCTTGCGATCATGCAGCCATTGCCTCTCAAAACTGGCTTGCTTTACATTTGTTGCCTAATGACCCACTAGCCCTGCTTCTTTCTCTTGCTCTGTCTCCCAAGCTGCCCCTTCTGATTGTCTGGCTGAGGACTGGGTGCGGCGGACTGCAGTGAACCCCTTTGGCTGGGACTTCACCCTCGGAGGTTTTGTTCTTCGAGGAGAGGGGGATGCAAGACGTCTGAGTGGGCCATACACCTGCTCCCTCTTTTGCCCACTGGAGACTGCCCAGAGCCAGGACTCCCATATGGCAGGAGCTCCGCCAGCTGCTAGCTCGTCAGGACTCTTCTTTCTGTTACTGTAGCTGGCAGTTGGCGGAAGTTGGCAAACTCGGATGTGAGATCCATTGCTAGATTCGGTAACCCTCCTGTCACCAGCTCTAGGGGATCCCCCCACCTCCTGATTCCCAAGCCTCCCCATTCCATAAATGACTCCAAGAGTTTAAGGTTTCCGACGCTGGCCTGGGGCTTGAGAAACCTGTTCCAAAGCATGTGCACAACACAAAATCCTGTCCCTGCCGGAGAGGGGTGGAAGTCTCCCGTGCTTGCTCAGTGCGACTCCCCCTCCCAGAGATGGGCTTGTCCCCGCTGTGTGCGTGCATGACAGACGGAGTGACTGAGGCGCTAGCCCTTGGCTAATGCGTGTGTAAGATGTGGCTAATCCGTACTGCTACACTTGGCAAACGGGGTCTGCATGCTAATTGCCTCGCTGCTGTGTGAGGCCCTGGGCGCAGCACCTTGGCAGGGGGGATGTAAGAGGTCCCATAGTGTGTGGTGCGCTCGGAGCATGTCTGCCTGCCATGGGGGGTACAGAGCCTGGGCTTGCCCAGCTCCGGCCTGCCTGCCATGGTGGGTACAGAGCCTGGGCCTGCCCAGCTCCGGCCTGCCTGCTATGGGGGGTACAGAGCCTGGGCCTGCCCAGCTCCGGCCTGCCTGCCATGGGGGGTACAGAGCCTGGGCCTGCCCAGTTCTGGCCTGCCAGTCATGGGGGGTACAGAGCCTGGGCCTGCCCAGCTCCGGCCTGCCAGTCATGGGGGGTACAGAGCCTGGGCCTGCCCAGCTCCGGCCTGCCTGCCATGCGGGGTACAGAGCCTGGGCCTGCCCAGCTCCGGCCTGCCAGTCATGGGGGGTACAGAGCCTGGGCCTGCCCAGCTCCGGCCTGCCTGCCATGTGGGGTACAGAGCCTGGGCCTGCCCAGCTCCGGCCTGCCTGCCATGCGGGGTACAGAGCCTGGGCCTGCCCAGCTCCGGCCTGCCTGCCATGCGGGGTACAGAGCCTGGGCCTGCCCAGCTCCGGCCTGCCAGTCATGGGGGGTACAGAGCCTGGGCCTGCCCAGTTCCGGCCTGCCAGTCATGGGGGGTACAGAGCCTGGGCCTGCCCAGCTCCGGCCTGCCAGCCACAGCTATGTCTGTCATTGGGAAAACCGCTCCCCATACAGTGACAATGGTCTGGGGCTGACACAGGGCACCAGATGGCACTAGCCTCGCTTTGCTGGCTTGGCGGGGCCTGTCCCTCTCCTCCTCCCCACGAGGGGGCAATGGTCCTGTTCTGCCTGCAGAGCCTGTCCCTATGGCCCACACCGCAACCCAGGATCCTGCCATTTTGGAGGCCATCCTGAGAGCCTCAAGTCTCAGGCCACAAGCCGAACGTTTGGCACAGCTGAGCAAGGGGCGAGCTGGGGGGTCAATGACCCAGTCATGGCCAACGCTTCGCCTCGAAAGAGATCCGCAGGGATTTTAAAAATGCAGGGCCCCCTTCTCCCCTCCATTGCCCTACTGTCAGTGGGAACGGCAGAAACTGAGCCCTCAGCTTCATACAGTAGCTACCGGTGCTGGAGAAACTAGTTACAAAGGCCCCGCGTCCAGTGTGTCAAAGCTACACAGGCCCAGGGTCTGACTCTAGGCCCTTGAATTTGGAAGCCAGCCCCTTCTTCTTCCACAAAATGGCTCTGGGAAATGCCTCTGGATGGTCTCTACACGAGCCAACAACAGCTCCCACCCACGTTCCAGGCAGGGCAGGGCAGGACAGGCTCCCTGGCTCCTCTCAAAGCTGCAGGCCACATCCAGTTCTGCCATGACCTAGGGCAGTGATCCCCAATGTGGTGCCCGCAGGCGCCATGGCGCACGCCGGGACATATATGTGCGCCCGCTGTCAGGGCCGGTGCCAAGGAAGGAAGAGGAGAGGAGCATCCGCCAGAGAAGCGTCGCCACTGAAATGCTGCCGCGCAGCGCTTCCGGCAGAGAAGCTTTTGCCAAAATGCTGCCAAGGAGCACTTCCGGCGGAGACGCTTTCGCTGAAACGCCGCCGCACAGCGCTTCCGGCGGAGACGCTTTCGCTGAAACGCCGCCGCACAGCGCTTCCGGCGGAGACGCTTTCGCTGAAACGCCGCCGCACAGCGCTTCCGGCGGAGACGCTTTCGCTGAAACGCCGCCGCACAGCGCTTCCGGCGGAGACGCTTTCGCTGAAACGCCGCCGCACAGCGCTTCCGGCGGAGACGCTTTCGCTGAAACGCCGCCGCACAGCGCTTCCGGCGGAGACGCTTTCGCTGAAACGCCGCCGCACAGCGCTTCCGGCGGAGACGCTTTCGCTGAAACGCCGCCGCACGGCGCTTCCGGCGGAGACACTTTCGCTGAAACGCCGCCGCACAGCGCTTCCGGCGGAGAAGCTTTCGCCGAAACGCCACCAAGGAGCGCTTCCGGCAGAGAAGCTTTCGCCGAAATGCTGCCGAGGAGCGCTTCCGGCAGAGAAGCTTTCGCCGAAATGCCGCCGAGGTGTGCTTCCGGCGGAGAACCATCGCCACTGAAATGCCACCAAGAAGTGTCGCTGCCCACCACACTCTGATGAAGGGATGAATGTGCTCTTGGCCACAGAAAGGTTGGGGACCACTGACCTAGGGTGACGTGCTAAGCTCTGCCAACCACACGGGTCAGGGAAGGAGCTGGATGCAGGACAAAGGAAACTCAAGGCTTGGAAGAGGCGTCAGGAGCAGTTTGTGATGCTCTTGCAAAGTGGAGTGAACGTAGAGAGCATCTACTGTAACCTTCTGCCTCTGGGCCTACCCCTGCGAGTGCATCCCCTGTGGCTGGGGCCAGTTGAGCCATAGGTGAGGTTCTCCCCAGACATGGCGCGATCTCTCCCTGGGGCACATGAGGCTAGATCAACGTGGCCCGAAACAAATGCAAAATCCCTGGACCTTCCTTCCGTGCTGGAGGAGTTGAAATGGTTTGTCCCAGGCCCTGTGCTAACAGCACAACCCCCTTTGCTCCAGCCGCATGGCACTGGAGCAGGGCGCATCCAGGTTCGGGTTGTGGGGGAGGAGACAATGCCAAACCTGCCCCAGGATAGTCCATTGACACGCACGTTGCGCTGCCCATCCGGCATCTCTGCCCAGTGCCACCAGCAGAATCCCCCCTGCTCCACTGGCAGGCAGCAGCGAGGTTTGTAAACTCAGTTAAACAAAGAGAGAGGAGACAGCCAAAAGCTTCCATCTGCCTGAGCCAAATTACTTGCCTTGCTACATTAGGAGCTGCTTTAAAGCCTGTAATCCAACCCCAGTGGGGCTTTCGTTCATTCAAGTGGGGCCAGAGCCAGGGCCCAGCTTTGGATTCAGCTGCTGGGGTTTTTTTAAGCTCGTCCAGCATTTGCAATTGCAAATGCAAGAGGCCAGAGAGCTGGGCCTGCTGGGAAATTTTCCAGCTGCTCTGTGCACACAAACAATGCGAGTGTGAGCTGGAGGGGGCTCCCTCGCCAGCCACAGGCCGGCAGCCTGTGAAATGGAATCCGGCAAGCTGTAAAATGCCAATCCTTTATGGCTGCAGACAGTGAATTCCCTGGCCCAAGGCTGCACTGCATTACAGGAAAGAGTCGCTTGCTAAACTAGCCCCAGTGCCATCAGCTCTGCACCTTTTCGTTGCTTCCTCCACTTCCACTTAGAGGCAGTTGATTTCCAAAGCGTGCGCCCCCCAGGCTTTGCCATCATGGGGGGAGGGGACAGTGGCACTGAACTGGCCAGGAAGTTGAGCAGTGCTCAGTGGTACTGGCCCTGTTGCTAAATGCCCAGGCTGCCTTCTGGAGAATCCCAGAGTGGGGACTGGGGTGCAAGCTTCCTCCTTGGGGCGCCGAGGGAAGATTGCTGTAAAGGCCACACGTGACACCCAGACCTCACTACACACACCTGGGTGGGGGCGTCGTTAAATATTTCACCCGGGGAAGTCCCTACCCTGCCTGGACTCTGCTTCCCCCTTTAGTTCCGTAGGACCAGGGCCCTCACCTTGTTTCCACTGCAGAGCTGGATAGCAGAGCTTGGCTCCTCTGCACCAGCTGCATGGTCTCCGCTGGCTCTCTGTGCCGTCTCGTCAGAGTGCAGTGCCCTCGGTGCGGGATTCCACCATCAACCGAAGGGCTCCAGCCGCACCGCCCTGGGGGACCCGGTGGCACACCCAGGCTGCTTCAGAGCAGAGACAAGGCCCCACCCAAAGGGAATAAAGCAGCAGATACCCATGAGGATTATCCCAGGCGAATGACCCAGGCAGTGTTAGCTTGAGGAGCATTGTCCACGCCCCAGCTCTTGGGGTGTGACCGGCTCCCGGGTCCAAATGGTGGCGCGTACCCCAACATTAGTGACACACGAGGTGCTGGCAGTGAGAGGGGAGAGGAGCAAAGGGAGATCCCGGGGTTCGGGAAGCATCCTGCTCGTCGTGGGCAGTGGAGGGGAGGCAGGGGGCAAGCAAGGGAGGACGTTTGCTAGTAACAGCCAATTGTTTTAGCTACAAAAACCCAGGAGGGCCGTGGAAAGTTGGCTGTGTCTTTGAGCCCAGTGGGGGCAGTGAGTGTGAGGCAGGGGGCTGAGGAGGGATGACTTGAAGGTAGAGCCCGGAGACAGACATAACCGGGCATCCCTCTCAAGCAATGCAGCCCGGCTGCGTCGGGAAGGGCCCTGGCAGGCCGGAGACCGCCATCGGGACGGACGCTACAGCGGCGTGAGGCAAGGTGTTTAGAATGATAGGGGCGGTGACGCTAGGGGCGGTGCTCTGCAGCCAGTCCAGTAATCTAAGAAAAAGGGGATGCTCCATCCATTTCAAGGGGAGCTAGTTGTGAACAAATAGAGGCAGCCCAGCCCTGCTGTGAGCTAGCAGGAGGTGGAGGCCCAGGATGTCAGAAAGACAGAGAACACGGCTGGGCTGGTGTTTGTAGCGAAGGCTCCTTGCCAGACCTCATGCTCCAGGAGTGGGCTAGTCATCTGTGGGACTCAGACAGGACCATAGGCGCTGACTTACTCAGATCCCGGGGGGCGCTTGACTCCCGCTCCACCCTAGGCCCTGCCCCCACCCCTGCCCTACCTCTTCCCACCCCTCCCCCCAACTCTTCCTGCCCCCGCTCCTCCCCCTCCCGCCCAGCACCTCCTGCACGCCGCTGAACAGCTAATCGCGGCGGGTGGGAGGCATTGGGAAGGGAGGGGCGAGGAGCTGATCCGCGGGGCCGCCGGTGGGTACTGAGCATGGTGCCTATGGACAGGACGATTCCACCCATGGGCAGCCTTGCATGATTGGACGGGTGCATTATGGGGCTCTTTCCTCCAAAGCATTGGGTATTGGGCACTGCCAGAGTCTGAATTCCAGCTTTGGTAACCAGCTTCTTTGAGCCCACCGGCTGGGAAACCCCCCAGCTGCCGTGCAGTGAACTTAGGTGCCTTCCTCTTTGCTGCAGAATGGTGAGGCTCAGTTTCTGATTGCCCCAGAGAGTTAGAAGAGAGGGATCCTCTGGTCGTCCAGGGTTTGAATCCCAAAATGACCACATAGGAGCTTCCCAGGAGCACTGTCCTTTTAAGGGTTAGCTGCTCGGATGCAAATTGTGATCTCGTTACTCGTGTAAGTAGTTCCTTCGGCTTCACTGGGGCTACTTGAGCGAGTAGAGGAATCACAGTTTTGCCCTTTGTGAGCAGCCGTGAGAGCAGGCCAGGCAGGGGGGTGCAGTGCATGTTGAACAGACTGGCTGCAGTCTCCAGAGGTGGGTTGTCAATTCCTGCCCTGGCAGATCAGATCCGACCGGCACAGCTGGCAGGGTAGAAGGGGCCACTTTCGGCTGCTCTCCCACTGCATTCTTCACCATGCCTGCCCACCACCACCTTATCCCTTGGCCTCCGGACTAGCCAGTGCCTGCTATGTTCTTCCCCAGCCCGAGGTCATGCCGTTAATCCTGACCCCGAGAGCACAGCCGTCTCTGCATGCTGGTAATTGAAAATGTCAGAATTCCCTGCTGACCAGCTCATAATAAAAGTGGTTCCCAGTCTGGTAAGCTGACACTCCAGGGACTGCGATCTGTCAGAGGGGCTCTGAGAGAGGCTGGAAAGCGCCCAGCTGTTCGCCCCTTCATTTCCATGGTTAATTTCAAAGTGCTCTGGAGGAGATGACGGGGCCTGGCTTTGCTCTTTCGGTCATGACCATTTTCCAGAGCAAATGTTGCCTCTGTCTGACACGACATGAGTTGCTGGGATTAAAGTGATCAGAGATGGGGGTTATGCTGCCTGTAACATGACCGTCCCAGCTAAGCCAGAAGGGGGAAGGAGTGCCTTTGATTATACGGGGACCTAGAAGGAGCCAGCCTACTGAAAGCAAGGAGCGAAAGGTTCACCCTGTAGTCATGGCAGCTAGGGGAGGCGGGGAACCAGTGGTAACATGGATGGATTGGAACTGGCATGGCTGCCAGTGGAGATTCAGCTCATGAAAGAGAAATCAGAGATGGACTGTGGTTTCCTCCATCGCTGGCACGTGGTCCAAAGTCTAAGGCGATAGGTAAAGTCAGTGAGCCGCCACGCAGCAGCCAGGAGACAATGAAGAGGACTCCCAGGCTGGGGTGTCTAAGGCTCTGGTTAGTTCTGTGCTGCTCCCTAGGGTTTCCAGTGCTACCTTCATGTCTCTTCCCCCAACCGTTTCCCTGTTGTCCCTGGACCCACAAAGGTAATTGTGGATCTTTGCATCTTCCCCTAAGTGCCACACCTGTGGAGGCTCTGAATGGCCAGGGAGATTGTCTAGCGTGTTCCTGCATCTGGGACTCCTTCAGGCCAGGCCAGAGCCCAGCCCTCTGGGAGTCTGACTTAGTCATGACAACTCATGGCAGGTCCCTGACAGATGGGATGGTTCTGGAGACAAGACAATAACGAGATCACTCTGTTATTGAAGTGTGTTGGGGACAAGGCAGGGTATAGCCAGTCTGGGTCCCCCCAGGACAGTGTGAAGCCAGTGGAGAATGGGTCATGTCACAGGGTGCCAGGCTCTGTATCCATCTGTCTGCGGCTGGTAGCACAAATACATAGTCACAGACATGATATCAGGCAGTCTCATTCTCCACTGTCAAGTGGATGGTAATGTGTCTGCTCACCTTTGCCCGGCTCTATGCAAAAAGCCTCTTAGCACTGATTGCAGTTTACATGGAAGGTAGACACAGACCACCGGTGAGGGAGCATGTTTCCTTGCAGGCAGGTGGCCTCTGGGTCTGTTTTCGGGGGGCTAAGTCCTCAGCAGTCCCCGGATGGAAAGACAGCCCCCCCTGGAATTCCTGCTCTCGACGTGATTAGAGGCAGGTGGCAAGGCACGCACCCGCAGTTAGCTTGAGGACTCTGGCCTGCTGCTGCTAGAAAAGCCCTGGCCTGCTGCCAGTAGAGTCAAGGGACAAGGTGGGGCGGGGATCACATCACAGCTTGCTCAGAGCACCTATGGACAGTGCAGCCACAGATAACCTCCCCTCCTGTCCCAGCCAAGCAAAGACTCTATATCCTGCTATTTTATGGGAGGCACAGAGCCTGCGAATGGGCCTCTTTTGTCTTCTTTGCCTGCTGCAATTCTTCATAGTCTGATGATTCCCTGCTGATTTTCGTCAGTTTTATCATAATGAATTGCCTTAAGCATCACACAGCGGCTTCCCCAATTACCCTCATTTCCAGTACAGCCGAAATCTCTCGGCCCCAGATCACATCACAGGGCGGTGCATCTGGTGGATTTTGCAGAACGTCAGGGAGGCGGCTGAGGCTGGGGCCAGGAGGAGTTGGGTTTGGTCCTAGAGACGCGGACGGTGGGAATCTGACAGAAAGGAGGTGGAGGGGAGGCAGGGACCGTCTTTGTATGGAGTGTTTGCACAGCACGTAGTAGCATAGGGTCCTGATCCATGACCAAGGCTCCTGGGTGCTACAGTAACGCCAATTAATCAAGTGCAGTTCTCTTCCAAATGGAGCCTAAAAGTGGCTCTGGGGGGGCTCTTCGTTTATAGGCTCTTAATAATTTCCAGATCACATGGGCTCAGCTTACAAGTCAAAAGATACTTTCCCAGACTCAGCCAGGGATCTGTGCACCAAGTTCCTGCATCGTCACTAGTGATAAAGACCATGCAGAGCAAACTGCGCTGTCCCTGACATCTGCAGCTTTTTAGTGCGTTCGCACAATTTGAACGTGCGCTCCCAGAGCGATAGTGTTCCAGAAAGGGCTGATTCTTCTTCGAGTGGTTGCTCATATCTATTCCAGTTAGGTGCGCGCGCGCGTGCACGGACGTCGGAAACTTTTACCCTAGCAGCTACCCGTCGGGCCGGCTGGGGAGCCCCCTGGAGTGGCGCCGAAATGGCGCTCTATATAGTACCCTGCCGGCCCGACCCCCCTCCAGTTCCTTCTTACCGCCCTTGACGGTCGTTGGAACAGTGGTTCTCTTGCTCGCAAGTGCTCCACTACTCCCTAGCTATCCGTTTGTTCTCATTGTATTTAGTGTAAATAGTTCTCATTGTTATAGTAATTAGAGTAGTTTAGTTGTAGTGTTAGCAGTAATTTCTTTCTACGGTTACCGGGCTCCTCCCGAGCCCTCCGGGCATAGGGCATGCCTTCGCAGGGATTCAAGCTGTGTGGATCCTGTAACAGGCCCATGCCCACCGGAGACCCCCACGACTCCTGTCTTCGGTGTCTGGGTGAGTCTCACACAGCGGACAAGTGCAAGCTGTGTAAGTCCTTCAAGCCCCGCACCAGGAAGGACAGAGAGATCCGCTTAAGACAGTTGCTGATGGAGGTGGCACTCTGCCCCTCTCAAGGTGCGGGCTCTAGCGTCTCGGTGCGCAGCGCACCGCCATCGGCGCCGGCTGCGGCACCGCAGAAGGACTCCCGCCCGCCTCGGTGCCGGGCACCATCGGGAACCCGGGGCCGTCCCCGACACCGCTCCCTCTCTCCTTCCGGACGCAAGGTTCCAGAAAGGGCTGATTCTGGGATAAACAAGCTAGGGGAATCGGACGTAGAAGAAGGGAGGCGGTATCGCCTCTGTAGACAACGCTGGAGAGACCATTCCTGGGTGCTGTGTCCAGTTCCGATGACCACACTTTAAATCAAAAGCTGAAAAATTGGAAAGGGCTCAGAAAAGAGCTACAGGAATGATTCAAGATCTGGGAAACCTGCCCTATAGTGGGAGACGAAAGGAGCTCAATCTAGTTAGCTAACTGAAGAGCAGGCGAAGAGGCAAGTTTAATCTGAGGACAAGATTTTTGAGTCTAGACTCCTTTCATCTAGCAGACAAAGGCAGAACGAGATCCAGTGGCCGGAAGCTGAAGTCAGCACAGTTAACACTGGAAATAATAGGCATACATTTTAACAGGGAAGATAATAATTAACCACTGGAATAACTTCCCAAGGAGCGAATGGATTCTCCCTCACTGGGAGGCTTTAAATCAAGACCAAGTGTGTATCTAAAAGATACGCTCTAGCTCGGCCACAGGTGTTTGGGTTAGATGCAGGAGTCACTGGCCTGTGTTGTTCAGAAGGTCAGACTAGAGGGTTATAATGGTCCTTTCTGACCTTCCTAGGAGACCTAAGAACTCTCTCTTTCCCCTCTGTACTGGGACTCAGTGTTTCCTTTAGGATGTTGTTGCATTTTGCATTGACCTGCCTCATTTAAAAGCCATGACACTTATTCCTTTATTTTAGCTTAACTTTTTTTATTATCTTCCACCGGCAAACTGAAAATATACAACAATACGTTGTACAATTAGAGAGGAAAGCCAAGAACATGCTCTAGCCAGCATGGAGACACCATAACCAGATTGCTTTGCACATGCCTCAGTTAAGCCAAATATTTGATTATAGGAACCAAAACCTATGGAAAGACAAAGGAGGGTGTAACAGGGTTCGTCTGCCCCCTCTTCTGGCAGGCCACCGCAGGGTGGCCCAATAAAATGCAGGGAGGCTTCCTGTTATGCTGCACCCATGGTTTTATTTACACACCTTGTCCCACCACCAACATTGAGCTATATATATCCACACAAGGCTTACAGGGTTTGTTCCCTCTTTGTCAGGCAGCCAGCCCTCAGTCAGGAGCCTCAGTCAGCAGCAGCCCTGATCTTTCCCCTGGCTGCTCCCTTTATGCTGGCTTGCCAGGCCCGCAGGTGGAGCCAATCCCCAGGCCAGGCATCAGGCCTGTCCCACCAGCCCCAATCTATTCCCCTTGATTGGAGCTGGCTGAGCAGGGGCTAATTAGGTGCTTTGCAGCAGCACCCTGCTACAGAGGGAATGTTTGGTTGTCTGCTGTGTGTTTCATCTGACAGACCGTCTTAGCATATGCACAACGTGTCTTAGGTGGCACCGGACCAGGAATCCGAAAGTGCTGGATAGCGCCTGTAATTGGTCTACCAAGAATCAGGTGCGTTTTCGAGTGGGCCAGAGTCAGTTCAGAGTGCGTATACTGCTGCTATGAAAAAATGGCCGCTTCTTACGCCACAGCTTTTCTGCCTGCGTCTCTATTCAGAGTCAGAGCTGTCTGGCGCTGCAGAGCTGAGACAGGGGGAGGAGAGAAGATGGAGTCTGCTCTAGCTCTGTCTTCAGCAGAACCATTCATTCAGTTCCAGCTGCTGGGCCAAATCCTGCCCTCGGTTATACCTGTTTGCCCCCTGGGGGCACTGGGGCTGTAACTGGGGGCAGCATGTGAAGGCAGTGGGGCTTCCGTGAGGGTAGACTTTGGCCTACAGGATCAGCATTACTAGTCGTGAAGCAAGAACCAGAAGGGACCCATTTTTTCCGAGGTGTGAAGGAAGGGTTCCCTCCCACCGTGGAAAGGAGGCTGTGCGTGTTTCTGGAATCCCTGCTGCACAACATCCCTAGGGTCACCAGGAGGGTCAATTTGTCTCTCCCTGTGTGTTCAGATGGGCTGAAGAGACACACCTAAAGTTACAGCAGTTGTTGGCTGGGGATGTCTCAATTGTGCCCCATCCCTTGGCTCTGCCCTGCACAGAGCTCTGTCAGGAGACACTGGCCCCTTCCTCAGATTCCACTTCCTCATGCTGAATAATTGCATCAAACACACGTAATGAAGAAGGAGCAGCCAAGCAAACCATCCACTTAAAGGAAATAAAGAAGCAATGTCTAGCTCCGGAGCAGAGTGTGTACCTTGGAAAGAATAATTACGGTGCTGTTTATTTTGTCATGGGGGGAAAAGTGTCATTTTTCCTGCAGCAAAATGACACATCCCACAGGATCACATTCCGTTTTGCAAACAGATTTGAACAGTCGGCATCAGCTAGACAACGCTCTGGAAGGCGGCAGAAATGTCCCAGTGCAGAGCAGAGTGGAAGAACAAAGAATGTCCGCTCACTCATGTTTGTTGGAGTTTTACTCTGAAACCTTCCAAGACCCAAGGTTGAGAACCTGTGTAAAATGTGTTCACAAGTAACGAACGAACTTCAGTAAATTTAACTTAAATATTCTGGAACTTCCACTACCAGAAACTTTTTCTCCGCTGAGTTCATTGTGTAAATCCTCCGGTTAGAATCATAGAATATCAGGGTTGGAAGGGACCTTTGGAGGCCATCTAGTCTAACCCCCTGCTCAAAGCAGGACCAGTCCCCAATTTTTGCCCCAGATTCCTAAATGGCCTCCTCAAGGATTGAACTCACAACCCTGGGTTTAGCAGGCCAATGCTCAAACCACTGAGCTATCTCTCCACCTGTGTTTGTCACTCAGCAGTGCCCACCCTAGTCCAGTGTGGACTAACGCACAAAGCCATATCTCCCAGAGCCAGAAGATGTTCAGCACTTGCCTGCCCAGACTGAGTGAGTATGTTATCTGCATTCTTGCAGCTGAACTCAGATTTTAGAACCAAAGACGCCAGGACTGGAAGGGACCTTGAGAGGTCATCTAGTCCAGTCTCTTGCACTAACGGCAGGACTAGGTATATCTAGACCATCCCTAACAGGTATCTGTCCAACCTGGTCTTTAAAATCTCCAATGATAGAAATTCCACGATCTCCCTAGACAATTTATTCTAGTGTTTAACTACCCTGACAGTTAGGACGTTTTTCCTAACGTACAAACCTAAACCGCCCTTGCTGCAATTTAAGCCCATTGCTTCTTGCCCTCAGAGGTTAAAGAGAACAATTTTTCTCCCTCCTTGTAACACCTTTTATGTACTTGAAAACTGTTCTCATGTCCTCTCTCAGTCTTCTCTTCTCCAAACTAAACAAACCCAATTTTTGCAATCTTCCCTCAGAGATCATTTTCCTAGACCTTTAATCATTTTTGTTGTTCTTCTCTGGACTTTTTCCAATTTGTCCACATCTTTCCTGAAATGTGGCACCCAGAACTGGACACAATACTCCAGTTGAGGCCTAATCAGTGTGGAATAGAGTGGAAGAATTACTTCTTGTGTCTTGCTTACAACACTCCTGCTAATACATCACAGAATGATGTTTGCTTTTCTTGCACCAGTGTTAACACTGTTGACTCATATTTAGCTTGTGATCCACTCTGACCCCCAGATTCCTTTCCGCAGTACTCCTTCCTAGATAGTCATTTCCCATTGTGTATGTGTGCAATGATTGTTCCTTCCTAAGTGGAGTACTTTGCATTTGTCCATATTGAATTTCATCCTATTTACTTCAGACCATTTCTCCAGTTTGTCCAGATCATTTTGAATTTTAATCCTATCCTCCAAAGCACTTGCAACCCCTCCCAACTTTGTATCATCCACAGACTTTACAAGTGCACTCTCTGTGCAATTAGCTAAATCACTGATGAAGATATTGAACAGAACCGGACCCAGAACTGATCGCTGTGGGACCCCTCTCGTTAGGCCCTTCCAGCTTGACTATGAACCACTAATAGCTACTCTCTGGGAACGGTTTTACAACCAGTTATGCGCCTGCCTTATAGGTTATATTTCCCCAGTCTGTTTATGAGAAGGTCACGCGAGACAGTATCAGTATTTTATCTTGCTGTGTCTTATTTTCATTGCAGGAATGGCAAGGAGGACCTGACCAGGCTGGGGCCCATTGGGCTATGCTTGGGCACTGTACCCAGGAAGCAACAGTCTGCATCCCAGGGAGCTTCCCATCTAACTAGACAATAGACAGAGAGTGGGAGACAGGAAGGGATGTTATCTCCATTTTGCAGATGGGAAACTGAGGCCCAGAGTGATTATCTGTGACTTGCCCATGGTCTTGTGGGGAATCTGTGACAGAACTGAGAGCTGACATCAGGTCAGGAGCTGAAGGATTCTCTGTGCCCCCCAGTGTAGGAGGCTCTGAAGGGTTAAAAACTCACATGGCGTCACTGTACATTGCAGCTGGCTGATAAAATCACCGTCCTGCTTCGTGGAATCACACAGCATCTGGGCACAAGATGCCCTGGTGTTTTGTAGAGTTCTGTGGTTAGAAGCTTTTCCCGTGGCTAGACTCTGAAAAGACACTCCGCTGAATGGCAAAGATGTGTCTAGGATCCCCTGAGCCGCTTTGGAAATCAGAGCCCCTCCTTCCAGCAGAAAGATGTGATCTCCTCATTCCCAGGCGTAGGGGTCATGCCTGTGAACAGAGCTGGAGGCCACATCAGTCCATAGGTGCTGTTGCCTCATCAATGGGTGTTTTGTGTGGAGACAAATGTTTGCAGCCTTGTTCCATGCAGCCCTGTTCTCTAAGAACAACAAGTGTCCCCCCCCCCTTGCAGTTCCTGTCAAGGGGGCAATGTTGGGGGTTCCCCTCCTGCCTGCAGGACTTGCCGGCACCTGGCTTTCCTTCCAGGAGTGGATGGGAATGCTTGTTTCACAGCTACAGCAAGGTCACTGATGTTACCCTCAAGTGCCTTTCCCGTAAGTTGAGCTGCTTCATGAGCTCCGTCAAGGAGACCATCTTGCAGGTGTTTTCCCCCACACTTGCCTGGATAGGATGAAACCCCACCTGTGCAGAAGGTATGAGTGGCACATAAGTGGTGCTTTGGTCTTGTGCATAGAGGGATTTCCCCCATCCACAGCCAGCACCTTTGCTGAAGCACTGCCAGCATCTTTCATAGCGTTCGCATTGTCACTTTGGAAATGGTTCTGAAATGTGTCCCCTCCAGATCAGCTTTGAGACCCACCTCGTCGACACGCCCCTCTGTCCTGCGCTAGAATGTGGCAGGTTCACTAAGGACACGGCTCTCTCGGGCTTGGGTTCGTTAATCATGGAATGACTCACTCAGAGGTTGGCTTCTGCTGATTTCTTTACTTCCCACATCAACATGGTGGTCAAAAACCAGGGGAGATACTTACTGTCCACGAAGTCGTTTGTGTGACCCCGGCGCCTTCTGGGTGGGGTTATCAAAAGTGCTCGGCCTTGGCGTAACTCTGTACGCTTCCATCGACTTCACTGGGAGCAGAGTGAGGCCAGAGCTGAGCATCTGCTAAGTCTGCTCCTGGCACGGTAGGAATTCAGGGTTTCGTTCGAATTAGCAGATGTAACTGCTCCTATTGCTTTTCTAGCTGCATTTCCTCTGCAGAGCGGGTGTGGAAAATGGATTTGTGCATGTTCTTGATGCAATGGCTTCTTTGCTGGGAGACACGGCATGGTTTGCTCAGGCAAGAGCTCATTTTGCCTGAGAATTAGGGCCCGTTTCACTTGAAAATAATCCAGATCCCCACCTGAAATACTGCACTGAGCTGCTCCCACTTTCAAACTCATAACAAAATGCAAAAATCTCAAACCCTGAATAACTTCCCACGTTCCTAGGAATATTTTGCTCTCCTCTCAGACTCTAGGACAGGGATCGGCAACCTTTGGCATGCGGCCCGCCAGGGTAAGCCTGCCGCGTCCACGGCAGGTAAATAAACCGTCCGGGCCCGCCAGGCCGGGTTGGGCCGATTGCAGCTCCCACTGGCCGCAGTTCACCGCTCCAGGCCAATGGAGGCTGCAGGAAGTGGCGGTCAGCACATCCCTCGGCCCGCGCCACTTCCTGCAGCCTCCATTGGCCTGGAGAGGTGAACTGCCGTCAGTGGGAGCTGCGATAGGCTGAACCTGCGGACGCAGCACGTAAAAAACCCAGCCCGGCCCGCCATGGGGCTTACCCTGGCGGGCCGTGGGCCAAAGGTTGCCGATCCCTGCTCTAGGAATTGCAAGGGGCTGGCCCCGGTAGCCGTGCAGACCAGTGGCCAGTGGTGGAACTGAAAGCGATGGCTATGACAGAGTAATGTTACTGACCTGCCCCCACCTCCAGCGTCAAGTGCCATCTGTTCCGTGCAGTTGACTTACAGTTCTCTCCTCTCTCCCTCTTCCAGCCCCGTCTGCTGTGTCCATCATGCACCAGGTCAGCCGGACAGTGGACAGCATTACCTTGTCGTGGTCTCAACCTGACCAGCCCAACGGCGTCATCCTGGATTATGAGCTGCAGTACTATGAGAAGGTATCAGCAGAGCCTGGGGCCCCCCACTATTAACGTGGGCATGGGGAGAGGCAGCTCCAACCTTTGCCATCTGTGGTGGAGCTGCTTTGGGGGACTGACCATCACAGCCAGAGATGGCATGTGCCCCGGGGGCATGAGGCGGCACAACAGGTGTCAGATGCAACTGAAGAGAACAATAGACAGAGTGGACACCGAGGCTGACACAGAGGCAGTCTCGCGGTGTGTATTAACCCCTCGGATCCCAGGGAATGAACGTGTAGGGCAGGACACGCTGTAGTCTCCCTGCGGCGAGCCCTGGTTGGGCGATATGGCGGGGGTTGAAAGGGAATGGGAAGCCACGGAGGGGGAGTTCTGGAGGCCATGGGAGGAGCATCCCAACCTTCAATAATCAAGAGCTAGTGGCTGTCAGCCGGCCCTTCCCCAGTTTGCCAAAGCAGAGATCCCAGGGACTTGTTAGTCCCTTTGCCTGGTGCAGCGGTGTCGCCTTCATGGAGCAGGAACTGTGCTGGCTGGAACCTCGCGAATTGATGCACTGGTATCTTGGGGCTAAATTCATGCTTGCTGTAACTCCACGGAGTCAATGGTTTTACACCAGGGATGAATTTAGCCTCCAGTGCCAGTCCTAAGGGCTTCTCTGCATTAGCATTGTTTGCACCAGTGCAGCTGAACCGGTGCAGCCTCCAGTGTGCATGTGTTTCACTGGCAAAAGCTGGGCTTGCACTCCCCAGTGTATATGCGTTGCACAAGTACGAAGCTGGGCTTGCACTCCCCAGTGTATATGCGTTGCACAAGTACAAGGCTGGACTTGCACTCCCCAGTGTATATGCATTGCACAAGTACAAAGCTGGGCTTGCACTCCCCAGTGTATATGCATTGCACAAGTACGAAGCTGGGCTTGCACTCCCCAGTGTATATGCGTTGCACAAGTACAAAGCTGGGCTTGCACTCCCCAGTGTATATGCATTGCACAAGTACAAAGCTGGGCTTGCACTCCCCAGTGTATATGCGTTGCACAAGTACAAAGCTGGGCTCGCACTCCCCAGTGTATATGTGTTGCACAAGTATGAGGCTGGGCTTGTACTCCCCAGTGTATACGCGTTGCACAAGTACAAAGCTGGGCTTGCACTCCCCAGTGTATATGCGTTGCACAAGTACGAAGCTGGGCTTGCACTCCCCAGTGTATACGTGTTGCACAAGTACGAAGCTGGGCTTGCACTCCCCAGTGTATATGTGTTGCGCAAGTACGAAGCTGGGCTTGTACTCCCCAGTGTATATGCATTGCACAAGTACGAGGCTGGGCTTGCACTCCCCAATGTATACGTGTTGCTCCAGTAGGAAGCAGGGCTGGCACTCCCCCCTGTGACTTATCCAAGGATAAGTCCATGATAAGTGGTGCTGGTGCACGCTCCACTTTACACGAGTGCAGTGCATCTGTGGTGGGGGGTCTACACTGATGCAGTGCCCTAGGGGACGAGAGCTGATGCGAGAGGTTGGAAGAGATCCAGGTGGAATGGCCCTTCTGAGTGAGAATCCATCCCTCTCCAACACACGCCCCAGTCCAGGTGTCACCAGCCCAGCCAGAGACGAGAAGAGGGATTCTGTGTTATTCAGTGGAACTCACCCTGCACAAGAGGAGGAAGTTCAAAGGCCAGGACTGTAACTCCCTTTGCATGGGGGTGACGTGTCTGACGGGCTGGCTTTGTGCTGGGGGTCTGGCCGGAGTGCAGGGTCATAGGAGAAGGCCCAGCCTCAGTGAGTGGTGCTGAGGCTTTGGTGGGATGGACCCCGCTGGGAGCGGGAGTTGGGGGGCTGGAGCCTTCTCCTCCCAGGAGCACATCTCTGCCGCAAACTACGCATTAAAAAATAAACTCAAAAAAATCCCCACCTAATTAAAACACTTTATGATTTAAATGAAACAGAAAATATTTTCCCAGCAGCTGCCAGAGGAAATGATTAATCCCCGTTGCTCCCTGCCCGTGACCTATTTTCTCAGCACCAAGAGCCAGAGGGAGAGGGGGGAGGGGGGAGCCGCTTTGTTAGCTGTAAAATAGGTCCTGACCTATATTGCATATATCAGAGCCAGTTACTTGACCCCTGGAAATGGTCCCAGAGAATGTAGTGAGTCGGATGGGGAGATAACCAGACAGATCCGGAGAGGGGTCCCAGCCCAGAGACGCTCTAAGCAGCAACAGAAGATCTCGGCGTTTATTCGCTCGTTCTCTCTCTCTTTCGGTGGGGGTATAAATACAGGGGAATGGTCTGTAAAGCCAAAGCTATGTCATACGCCCCGTTCGCTGGGCTGTGGCTGGCGGCTGGAGGAGACTGCTCTCCTCCTCGCTCTTAGAGATTATTGCATCAGAGGCAAATGGTGTTGGTGACAAATGGCACAAATAATGCCAAGATGTAATGGTTCCTACAGCTTACGATGCAAATGGCTTTGGGGCTCTGCAGAGGAGCCTGGGCTGGAATTCGCTGCAGAGGGAATATTCTCACCCCAGCTCTCCGTTGGCTTGCAGAGGGAGGGGCTGGTGCCGATGCTACAGTGACACTTTGGGGTTGTTTTGACATTGGACAAGTTGGTCCTTGTCCTGGCCACTGTCAGCCCTCCACCCTCCAGAAGCTGGGAATGAGCGACCGGGGATGGATCACTTGATGATGACCTGTTCTGTTCATTCTCTCTGAGGCACCTGGTATTGGCCGCTGTCGGAAAACAGGATACTGGGCTAGATGGACCATTGGTCTGACCCAGTCTGGCCGTTCTTATGTCCACCTGGCTCCGTTTCACCCCCAAAACTGAAAAAAGTGTATCTGGTTTTCATTGTGAAGTGACTTTTCATTTCAAAATTGATTTTATTGTGAATTCGAATGCAGTACAAAATGAAAATGTCACAATTGGAATGAAACACTTGGATTTTATCGCAGCGCAATGTTTTCAATTGACCCAAAACAATTTTTTTTTCTTAAATTTAGTTTCAGAGAAAATTGTAAATGTTGTTGGTTTTGTTCCCGTTCGGAATGAAAACCAGTTTCAGAATGTCAGTATTTCCCGCAGAGCAGAAATTCCAAGCTTCAAGTAGCTCCAGTTGTCATTAAAACCATTATGTGGGTCCAAACTATGATTTTCATCCCTCATAACTAGTCCAGGCCCAGAAAAACTCCTCTTCTCCCTAAGGGATCTCTCCTTGCTAGATTTCAGCTCCTGACCTCAAGCGGCTTGAACACCAGAGCTGTTTAAAAGTGGCAACTTCGTTCTCATCATGGACAAAGTGGGCTTGCTCCACTTGAAAAGCCCAGAATTGCTTTTGCTTAACGTTTCCAAATAAATTCACTCCTGGGGAGTAACCAGCCCTGGAGAATTTCAGCCCCAAAGGCTGTGGGCACCTGAAAAATGGGGGTTTCCAATGGAAAAGCTTAGGGTCCCTTAATAAACAGACTCTGGACTCCATAGGGAGTTAAGAGAAGCTTGATGCAAGTTATTTTGCATTTCCTGTCAGTGTCACACAGGGAAAGGACAAAGAATAATGGAAGAACAGTTGGGCTTGGCATGCACAGAAAGATGCCAGGTGTCAGCCCTGGGCAGACACCTCTGTGGGTGTGTCTGCGCTGCCCTCGGGGTGGGATTGCAGCTCTCCCAGCTAGCTGTAATCCGGCTGGCGCAGGTAGAAGAGCAGCGCAGCCCAGGCTAGCAGCACAAGTAATTCCCAGGGGTCCAGGAGGGCTCATCCAGCCGCCTTTGCCGCCGTGGCTTCACTGCTGGCAAGATTAAAACTAGCCCAGCGGCATTCGCACCTGGTACTGCGGTGTCGGCATCTAGCTGTGCACGTCCATTGGCAAGACCAGGCTGCAGAAGCGAGACTGAGCAGGAGGGGGCTGGCTGGGAGGGAGGGTGGGACGGGAGCGCTGGGGCCCAGGGCTATGAGAGCAAGGAGCGGTCCCTTTGCTCACTGAGGGAGGGGAGCACTGGGAGGAGCAGGGAGCCCTGCTGTATGTGGCACTCAGAGAGTTCACGCTCTAATCCCAGCACCCCCGGGGCGGGGGAAGTCCAGACTCAGGGTGTACTGGGGCCCGCCCCAACCTGTGACACATGAGGCTTGTTGAGGACCACATCTCCCGCAGAGCCACGGCTGGGAAAGAAACGGAGAGGCATTTCTAAGTCACTTCGTATTACCTGGGCAGCTCTGGGGCGGGGCTGGGCAGGGGGAAACAGTGTAAACCCATCAAGTGCTTGTTGCAAAAGGTGATAGACAAAAGGCCGACACTGGGCCGGTTCCAGCCCCATTGTGTGTGTGGGGTGGAGGAGAGGTGATTCCACGGTGCTGCCCATGGTCCAAAGCCTGCAGCATTGGACAAGGAGGACACCGTCCTAGGTAATGGCCTAGCTGGCCCTGCATGGGTCAGTCTCCTGGAGCTTGGAGTGGAAGATTCTTCCTTACTTTTCTGCTGGACTGATTCCTCCTGGGAAGAACGGGCTCCTCCGTTCCCTACCTAGTGAGCTGCTCTAGCTCCTCCTTGCAGGCTGACAATCCCCCCCAGCCCCAGATTGTTAGTAACCCCACCCCCCTGTGCAGCGCAGTGCCCTGAAATGCCTGAAGGCAACACTCCTGGACTGAGGCAGTGACCAGCGTAAAGCAGGTTTAAGAGGGAGGATTTTGCCTCTGGACTGGGAGGTCTGATGCTCTCTTTCCCTGCAGCCCAGGTGCCGGTTCAGGCTGTGAGTGGCTTCTGCCCAGCACCCAGATGTCTTGCATGAGGCGCTCAGAGCACCTGATTAAATATTGTTGTAAGCAGCTCACCCTGCAGCCACAGGCTGGTTGGCTGCTCCCTTTCCTTAAGGGGCAGATTAACCTGACAATTGCAACATTTTCAGTGGGGTGGAGCCGCAGGTTTTGATGTATCCAATGTATTTATACAGCCTGCACATAACCCCCAAACCAATCCCAGTGCCACAGCGGAACGAAGGAGAAGCACATACTTGTGGAGATTAGCACGCCCCTCACAATGCCCTAAAGGCCCAATTACCCCAGGATACCTCCACTTCACTGGTCATGCACCTTACTGGGAGTGGAAAGGTTCAGAGCTAGTCCTCAAAACTCCATCAGCAAACATTTCCTAGGAGAGCCCCCCCGGTTATAACAGCCCTTACCTTATTAGAAGACTGTTACCAGGTCCCCGCTTCATCTTCCTTTCTCAGACGAGAAATGCCCAGCTTCTTTAATCTTTCCTCAGAGGCCAGGCTTTCTAAACCTGGGCCATATCTGCCTTTAAATCTGGTGCCCAGAACTGAACACAGGACCGCAGCTGAGGCCTCCTCAGTGCTGACTAGAGTGAGACAATTGTCTCCTGTATCTGACATACGACGCTCCTGTTAATACACCCCAGCATGAGATTCGCCTTTTTAGCAACTGCATCGCACTGTTGACTCATATTCAGGCTGTGATCCATTATAATCCCCACAGCCTTTTCAGCAGCACGGCTGCCCAGCCAGCTGCTCCCCATTTTGGAGCTGTGTGTTTGATTTTTCCTTCCTCGGTGAAGTACTTCGCACTTGTCTTTATAAAATGTCATCTTGTTGGTTTCAGACCAGTTCTCCAATTTGTCACGGCTGTTTTGAATCCCAATCCCTTCCTCCAAAGTGTTTGCAACCCCTCCCAGCATGGTGTCACCCACACATTATATAAGCGCACTCTCCCTCTGTTACTCAAGTCATTAATGAAAATATTGAATAGTATGAGACCCAGTACAGACTCTTGCCCACATGAGGTAGAAGGGGGGCGATTGCCCCACACTGGCCCCGCCCACATGGGATAGGCGGGGCGATTGCCCCACACTGGCCCCGCCCACAGGGGATAGGAGGGGCGATTGCCCCACACTGCCCCCCCCCAATATTTGTCCTTCTGAGAACTGTCCAGCCCTGTCTGCTGCTCAGAGCTCAGATCTGAATGCTGTGGGCATGGACTTGTTGATAACCTTGCTGGTAGGTATGGAGGCCTCTGTAGATCAGCACTTGGGGTCCCTTCTGCAGAGCTGGGCGAGGGAGCTTGGGGTCAGGAATTGCTCCATGGGAAGAGCACTTGGACAGACGGGTTTATTATTATTGTTATTCCAATAATAGTCGCCCAAATATGCCGGGCACGTCCCAGACAACACAGAATGCTGTGGTCCCTGCCCCGTGATACAGTGACTGTGGGTGACAAGAGTGGGGAGGGGCTGGGGGCAGATGGTGAAGAGGGAGTTCATGATAAGCACCTCTAGGTAGTTCTGTTTGATTTGATATGCCTGGTGGGAGAAGGAAAGAGGGAAGGGTTCAGCTGGCAGGCCAGGCAGTTTGATGAAGAGACAAAGCCATAAGTGATCCAGACAGGCAGAAAGGTCAATTCTTGCAAGGGCTGAGGCAATGGAGAAGGGGGAGCCAATGAGGAGACTCAAACAGGGGAGAGACTTGGTCAGATTCACCTATGAAGATCATTTTAGCAACCACATTTTGGACATCCTGAAAGGGGTGGTAGGGAGGTCAGAGTGACAAACTGAAGGGGGACAAGAGACGGGTAGGGCATGGAGGGGAAAGGGATGAAGAGGGATGTGAAGGGATGGTGGGGAGACTACGGAGGGACTGCGGATGGGTAGGATATAGACATGTAGGGCTGGAAGGGACCTTGTGAGCTCACTAGTCCGGCCACCTCTGCTGAGGCAGGACCAAGTAAACCTGGACCTTCCCCGATGGCGGTTCTTTTTCAACCTCTTCCTAAAAACCTCCTATGATGTTCATTCACTGCTGGCGAAGCCATCTTGGATTTGCAACCAGTCCCTCAGACAGAGCTCTCCTGATCCCCGGGCATCGAGCAGCGTGCGCTTTGCATGGTTTCCCCAAGGTTCTCTGCTGGGCTCAGAAGCAAGGAGCTGCTGCCCTCAAGCACCGCTGAGCCCCATGGCTTCCCCAGTCACTGAGTTGTTGCTTCCCACCCACCCCCCCATAGGACCCCCTGCAGATGTTCCCTTCTCTCTGGAGCCCTGGTGGGAGCTGTCCAGGGTGCCGAGAATGCAAAGCTCCTCATGCCTGAGAGGGGCCAGGGGCCCGGGCTCAGCTCTCTCACAGCAGGGCTTGTTTCCTTGGCAGGACCTGAGTGAATTCAATGCCACAGCGGTGAAGAGCCCTACCAACACCATGACCGTGCAGAACCTCAAAGCCGGCACCATCTACGTCTTCCAGGTGCGGGCACGCACCGTGGCCGGGTATGGCCGTTACAGTGGCAAGATGTACTTCCAGACCATGACCGAAGGTGAGACAGGCAGGCAGCTCCCTCTGCGCAAAGGGGCAGAGACCAGGGTCAGGGCGTTAGCAGGGTGGACCTGCTGTGGCAGAGGTGCTGATGCCTTCTGCTGCAGGGCTGTGAATCCCCACCACCGGCCGACCTGGCAGGGCTTAGGTGAGCAGACAAAGGGGGTGGGCACAGAGGTTCTCCGCGGGTCCCCACCAAGCTGGAACCCGCAAAGGAACCCGTAGCCAGGGGTGGGGCAGAAGACTCACGTTCCCTCTCCCCCCTGCACTGTGGGGAGCTGCATCCCCCCGCCCGCGTGTGAGCTTGACCCCTGCGGGGCGTCTCACGGCGCAGTAACGGGCTCCCTCCATCCTGTGT
Organism: Chelydra serpentina; assembly: GCA_037349315.1. Taxonomy (NCBI): domain Eukaryota; kingdom Metazoa; phylum Chordata; order Testudines; family Chelydridae; genus Chelydra; species Chelydra serpentina. The sequence goes on from JBAIAC010000047.1 coordinate 3,156,826, forward strand.
GCCAGCTGAGTACCAAACCAGCGTCCAGGAGAAGCTGCCGCTCATCGTCGGCTCCTCAGCAGCGGGTCTGGTGTTCCTCATTGCCGTGGTCGTCATCGTCATTGTGTGCAACAGGTGGGTTACCGGGGAGCATGCCATGCGCGGCCCAGGGACAGCCCCACCACACTCGGCCTGGCACGGCCCACCCTGCTCGGGCTGGGATGGTGGGAGAGGTGACGGTGGACAGGGCATGTGGGGGTGGGGGAGGTGAGGGCAGGCGGGGATGGGGGAGGTGAAAGGAGAGGACAGGTGGGGGTGGGGGAAGTGAGGGGAGAAGGCAGGTGAGGGTAAGGGCAGAGGGCAGGTAAAAGAGATGGGGCAGAGGGCAGGCGGGGGAGATGGGGGCAGGCGGGAGAGATGAGGGCAGAGGGCAGGTGGGGGAGATGGGGCAGAGGGCAGGCTGGGGAGATGAGGGCAGGCAGGGATGGGGGAGGTGAAAGGAGAGGACAGGTGGGGGAGGTGAGGGCAGAGGGCAGGTGAGGGTAAGGTCAGAGGGCAGGTGGGAGAGATGGGGGCAGAGGGCAGGTGGGAGAGATGAGGGCAGGTGGGGACAGGGGGCATAGAGGGTAGAGGTTATTGGGACTGTGTGGGGACGGTGCTGACATGCCCCATGCTTGGAGCACCCTGCCCTGCTGTGCCCGTCCCTTCCTTGACCCTCTCAGTGCTCGCTTTCCTTTCAGAAGACGGGGCTTCGAGCGAGCCGACTCCGAGTACACTGACAAGCTGCAGCACTATACCAGTGGCCACAGTACGTACCGCGCACCCGTGCCTGGCCTGGGGGTCCATCCCTTCTTCGGTTCGTTCTCTCATTCGCTCTTTCCCTGTGTAGCGTGTGAAAACCCCGCTGGGCCCAGCCAGGCTCCGGGCCCTTAGTCTGAACGGGAAGGCCCCCCTGTGGTGGCTAGTCCGGCCGGAAACACCCTCACCTCCCTCTTGGTCAGTTACCTGGGAAATGGGGCACCATGGAGCCAGGGAGTCATTTTACAGAGCCATTTGGGGAGTCTTCACCATGAACCCGATGTTTTCTTTTAGGGGCCAAACTTAATCTGGAATGTATTTGGCAACTTTATGGTTCATAGCATGAAATGAATGGCTCAGCACGCGCCGTATCCTCTAGAATCCCACCCCATCTAGAGCATCCTCTAGGACTCTGACCTCCTCAGAGAGCATCCTCTAGAACCCCACCCTCACCTAATTGTATCCCCCACCCCACCTCGCTATGTGTCCTCTAGAACCCCACCCCACCTCGCTGTGCATCCTCTAGAACCCCACCCTCACCTAATTGTATCCCCCACCCCACCTCGCTATGTGTCCTCTAGAACCCCACCCCACCTCGCTGTGCATCCTCTAGAACCCCACCCTCACCTAATTGTATCCCCCACCCCACCTCGCTATGTGTCCTCTAGAACCCCACCCCACCTCGCTGTGCATCCTCTAGAACCCCACCCTCACCTAATCGTATCCCCCACCTCGCTGTCTATCCTCTAGAACCCCACTCTCACCTAATTGTAGACCCCCCCAACCCCACTTCACTGTGCATCCTCTAGAACCCCATTCACCACCTTGCTATGCATCCCCTAAAACCACATCCCGTAGCCTCACTGTGCATCCTCTAGAACCCTACCACCCACTTCACTGTGTGTCCTCTAGAACCCCAAACCACATCACCACATCCCCTAGCCTCCCTGTGTATCTTCTAGAACCCCATTCACTACCTTACTGTGCATCCTCTAGGGAGAAAGGAATAAGCTATTCCAATATAAGGCATCTTTTTACCAGTGTAATTGTGCCCACCTCAGGGGGATTATACCAGTAGACCAGTTAAAAATTACACCCCTAACAACAGAGCTATGTCCAGATAACTTTCTGATGTTGACCAGGCCTTCTAAGGTGTACAAATCTGCATTCACATTTCCCGCTAGCAGCTAGCAAAGACTGTCACAGCTAGGCTGGCCTCAGTGAGTTAATGTCCGCACAGCCATTGCATGAGCTCCAATGTTGTTGTTGTTATTGTGCTGTTGTAACTGTGGTTGTCACTTTGCCGACCAATAAGAGCCTCAGACGCTGCTCAGTGTCCCAGCCGTGCTGCCTTAGCAGGAGTGTGGCTTTGTTTGAAGTGTCAGAAACCCCTGAAGCGTCATACAGCCTTCAAACACCCGAGGCTTGCCCTCTGGAGAGAACGGCCTTCCTTGCATCCTGGCTCGCCGGCCGGTTCCCATCCACTGACACATGTACCCAGTACTGGCACTTCTGGGTCTGACGCTCTGCTAAAGCTCCGTGCTGGACCCCACGGCATGCTCTGCCCCAAGGCTTGGCTCCCAAGAGCAGCCCAAGTTCTGTGGCAAGCTAGAATATGGCTGGTGAAAGGCTCTAGTGGGCAGAGCCAAGGGTCTCTGGTCACAACTGGGACGCACGGTGCTCAGTGTCGGCAGCGCAGCCCCCAGCAACGAGTCCAACGTGCAAACGAGTGATGAGTTCCAGACAAAAAGAAAATAAGAAAGAAAGAAATTCTTGTGGCACTTTAGAGACTAACAAATTTATTTCAGCATAAGCTTTCGTGGGTTAGAACCCACTTCATCGGATGCATGGGTTCCAGACAGTTCCAGACAGGCTCCCGCCTATGTGTTCTGCTCCGTCTGGCAGGGGGAGCTTGGCTCTTGCAACTGCCGTGGTGTCTTCAGCCTCCAGGCCTGGCTGTGTCTAGGTCACCAGTGCTGGGTCCCTCCCAGCTCTGGGTACAGCTATCTGTAGGGAGGCAGTGCTGGCCGGGCACCAGACTGGATTCTCCATCTCCCTGGCTCTGCCACTGACTTGCTGTGTGGCCTTCAGTAAGTCACTTAGACCAGAATTTTCCTAGGTGGGGGTGCAAGGTTAGGAGCCCAAGTGTATACTGACGTGGCCACGTAAAAGTGCCTGGCTAGTCATCGGTGCTAGGCGTCTCTAGCTCCCACTGCCTGCGTTACTGGCGGTTTGCCCAGGGGCGCTGAGAGCAGAATCGGGCTGCTTTCTATCTCAGGCTGGTCTGCGCCATCTCCAGGGCCGGGGTGCTGAATCGGGGGCACCACTGCATTCTCTCCTGTATCTGCGGCATGAGGGACACAGTTATGGCTTCACAGCTCAGTGGAGTGGGAAGAAGGAGTCAGGCCAGGCAGGAGAGCTGCCCGTTCAGAGCCAAACCTCTGCAGTCCTAGCCTGGGGCAGGTTCTTTACCTGATCAGACCCAGCCAGTCCTGTGGGCAGCACAAGACTGGGCAGGCTGGTGTGTGCGCTGAGCTGGGGCCCTCCGTGCTCACTCCGGCTGTTCCCAGGACAGTGAAAGGCATCTTTTGGAAGAGGGTTTTGCTGGCTAACATCTGGATTCCCCCAGATTAAACTCCAGAATGACAGAGCTCCAGCGGGTTTTGGATCCCAGGTTGTGTGGCCTGGGTTGCAGTGATGGCTGTCTCGCTGTAGCACAGCTGGGCAGGGGGTCCATGCTACCTGAACCCTGGGGGTGCGATGGGCAGACCGAGGCAGTCTCTGCGGTGCCGTCGCTCTCTCTGGGGAAGCCAGAGGGGCTGGGTCAGGATGTGTCTGCTGCCCGAGCTGCAGGAGCGCCCGGGGCGGAGGAATTGTTCTTAACCATTTTCATTGTTTGCAGTCAGCTCCTTTGGCCTAGGATCCAGGCTCCTCCGTGGCTGACAAGCCCTGTGTTCAGGAGGGGGCCTGCTGGCGGGGCTCTGTGCTCAGCCAGCGAGAAGCTCTGCTTGGATTGTGCTCTTCCTCTGAATGCCACGTGCTTCTCCACGTGCCTCCCACCGTCTGCTGGGTTCCGAGCCTGCCCCTTGCCCGCAGCAGCATTTCTCTCTGGCGCACGCACACGCACGCACGCACACCAACCCGGACACACGCACGCACACCAACCCAGACACACGCACGCACACCAACCCGGACACACGCACGCACACCAACCCGGACACACGCACGCACGCCGACGCGGACACACGCACGCGCAAACGGGCGTGCGCGGGTTCTTCCTTTCCTTTGTGAACTCTTCGTGCTGCCTGGCTGGCCTCCCGTGTGCCTCTGTCCGTCTGACTCCCTCCCTCCCCCTATTCGCAGTGACTCCTGGAATGAAGATTTACATTGACCCCTTCACCTATGAGGACCCCAATGAGGCCGTCCGGGAATTTGCAAAGGAAATCGACATCTCTTGTGTCAAAATTGAGCAGGTGATCGGAGCAGGTAGGCCGGGCCATGTTGGGCTGGGCTCTCCATCGGCCCCACAGCCTCCTCCAGGGGCTAGGAAGGCGCTTGCTGAGCAGCTTTTGCCAGTCAGGCAGGGGAACTAGCCTTGCCCACTGACAGAGGCATGGGGCCAGCCCATGCATGTCCTGCTATGTGAGATGCCCAGTCTCAGCACCAAGCTGCCTGTGTCAGCCGGCACTGGGCTCTCTGCGGGTAGCACACTCAGCCCCGCAAGGCAGGGACCCCTCCCGGCGCTCTTAAATGCTCACGCCCAGCTGGCCGACCCAGAGGGAGCCGGATTTAGCGCTCCTCAGCTGGAAGGAGGCGTGGGCCCGAGGAGAAGCATTTGGCACAAAACAAGGGGGAACAGCGGTGGGATTCCAGATGAACTCAGCCGCCCCCAGAAAAGAGGTGGGCAGGTATTATGTGGGTCCGGTGTGCTTGGGTCGTGTGCATGGGCCAGCATGCAAGGAGTGAGTGTGTGGGGAGGATGTGCGTGGGGCTGGGTGCATGGGAGGGGCGTGCGTGGGGCTGGGTACATAGAGGGTGGGTGTGTTCGGTGGAGTGGGAGCAGCCTATGTAACGGTGCTGGTTCCGGCGGGACCCAACTGAGAGTGCCAGTTCAGGACAAATTGCTTCAAGCAGGGCAGTTACAGCCCAAGGCTGGGGTTTTTCCACCTCTAAGGCAAACCAAACCAGCCAGACAGAGGAGACTTTGGTTTTACCGCACTGGCTAACCACAAGTCACACAAGCAATTCCCTTAGACACTCCAGTTTCCCAGTCTCACCACCAGTGCCACTCGTTATGGGGACAAATGGTCATGAAAACCAATGCCCCAGTAAAAGAAAAAAGGTCCTCCCGATCCCAACGGACCGAACCGCAGAGCCAGGTCAATATACAACTCAGATCTTACCCACAAATCACGCTGTTGCCAATCCTTTAGAATCTAAAATCTAAAGGTTTATTCATAAAAGGAAAAAGGTCTAGGTGAGAGCTAGAATTGGTTAAAAGGAATCAATTACATACAGTAATGGCAAAGTTCTTGGTTCAGGCTTGCAGTGAGATGAAATACTGCAGGTTCAAATCAAGTCTCTGGATTACATCCACAGCTGGGATGGGTCCTTCAGTCCTTTGTTCAAAGCTACCGTGTATAGAAAGGTTCCTCCAGAGGTAAGAAGCAGGAATGAAGACAAAATGGAGATGAGGCAGCTGCCTTTTATAGTTTCTTCCAGGTGTAAAGACACCTCTTTGTCCTTACTGTGGAAAATCACAGCAAAATGGAGTCTGGAGCCACATGGGCAAGTCCCTGCATAATTTGCTGAGTCACAGGCGTGTCTGCCTTCTCTCAGTGGGTCCATTGTATCGTTGATGGCTCTTAATGGGCCATCAGCAGGTCTGGCAGAGCTGATAGCTTGTCCTGGGTCCCAGAAGCCCAGCCCCAGTTTGAAATACAGACAGTATAAAGCCAATATTCATAACTTCAACTACAAAACTGATACATACATATAAATGGCATAATCATAACCAGCCACGCATAACCTGGTCTTAGACACCTCATTTGACCCCCTTTAGATAAGATTTGGTGCCACTCCAGGACCTTGGTTTCAACCATGATCTATATGGTCCCAGTTATTGTCAATAATGTCACACCCTATGCAGAGGGTCTGAGTGGCCGGGCAGAGCACTGGGAGGGGCGTGCGTGGGGCTGGGTACATAGAGGGTGGGTGTGTTCGGTGGAGTGGGAGCAGCGGTGGCCCTATGCAGAGGGTCTGAGTGGCCGGGCAGAGCACTGGGAGGCCAGTTTGTACCCTGTGCTCTCTCCCACCTCAGGGGAGTTTGGGGAAGTGTGCAGTGGGCACCTCAAGCTGCCTGGCAAGAGAGAGATCTTCGTGGCCATCAAAACGCTGAAGTCGGGTTACACGGAGAAGCAGAGGCGGGACTTCCTGAGCGAGGCCAGCATCATGGGGCAGTTCGACCACCCCAACGTGATCCACCTGGAGGGCGTGGTCACCAAGAGCGCACCTGTCATGATCATCACCGAGTTCATGGAGAATGGCTCACTGGACTCCTTTCTCCGGGTATGAGGTCCTGGGAAGGGCAGTGGCACAGGGGATGCTGGGACTGGGGCGGGGAGGCGGCAAGCGGGGCCCAGCCCTTGCTGACTCACCTTTTCCTGTGGCAGCGCTATCCCCCTCCAGGCCAGCGGCATTCATCCGGCAGGCTGAGAGCCGCCACGCTGTGCTCTGGAAGACTCGGCCCCGGGGCTGTGCACACAGGCAGAGGGCAGACACTGCTCACGAACCTGAGCAAATACTGCTCACACGCTGTGCACTCACGTTTCACACGTACACATGCAGCACTTAGCTCACAGGTGGGACACACGTTTCCAATGCGCTCAGGGTCAGACGGCGGAGTTCTGAGCTCCCAGCGGCTTCCCTGGGGACACTGACGCCCTGCCGGTCCCAGTGTGCCAAGCTCTTGTGGGACCCAGCCACGATGGTGAACGTCCTGTGTCAATTAATATTAGGGTGACTAGACAGCAAGTGTGAAAAATCGGGACAGGGGGTGGGGGGTAATAGAAGCCTATATAAGAAAAAGACCCAAAAATCAGGACTGTCCCTATAAAATCGGGACATCTGGTCACCCTAATTAATATAGTGTAGGCCCTACACAAACACATCTTCCAGGACACAGAGGTAGGTGCCAGGCGGCAGCCTACTACTAACCTTGGTGAGGAACAGGTGTCCGTGGTCTGTCTACACTGCAGTTTACCACCGTGTTAGCAGCATGGATTAGTTAGCACAGGTTACAACATGACAAAACTCAAGTGCAGACCCATCCACACACTCACTGCACACCAAGGCACCCAAGGCCAAATGCATGACTTGCACAGCGCGCGCACTCACTATGGCCAGGGCACACGAGAACACACTGCCTGCCAGTGCACATGCGCGCGCGCACACGCACAGGGCACACACATGTTCAAAGGTGAAATCCTGGCTCTGTTGAAGTCAGTGGAAGATTTGCCATTGACTCGTATAGGGGCAGGATATCACCCTCAATCCGCTTGATCGAAACCTTTGTGTGCCTCAGCCTGCGGTGAATAATTCATTGTGCTGAAAGGAATAACCCACTTAGCTGAGTGAGATTCTAGTGCCCGAATCTTCTGTGCAAGTTGCATCTCTGTATAGGGTGACCAGATCTCCCGATTTTATAGGGACAGTCCCGATTTTTGGGTCTTTTTCTTATATAGGCTTCTATTACCTCCCACCCCCTGTCCCGATTTTTCACATTTGCTGTCTGGTCACCCTATCTCTGTATGACAGCAGCTCTCTGAGATCACTGCTCTGAAGGGGGCGTGTCCCTCCACACCCTTCCCCCCCCCCGCCCCCACCTGTCAGGGAATTGTTGGCTGTGGAAAGGCCTCTGTGGTGCATAGGCCTGGGAGACGCTCAGCTTGAGAAGGCTGCGATTGTTGGACAGGAAAAGGGCTGATGAGGTGCCCCTGAGCCTCAGAGGGCCATTCCAGCCCCCATCATGGGCAGTGGCACCAGACCTCTTATTCCAACAGAAACAGCTGACAACTCTCCTTCGATTATCTGAGGGCAGCTGAGTTCTGGGGCAGAGGCTCGGGACTCCTGGGTCCTAGTCCTGAGTGCTGCTGACTCCTTGCGTGACTCTAGGCCAGTCACTGTGCTGCTGCGTGCCGCTTTCCCTGGCCTCGTGTCGGAGGGAAGTGCAAACCCACCCATCCCATATGGACTTTTCCTGTCTCCCCCTAAGCAAAATGACGGGCAGTTCACTGTGATCCAGCTGGTGGGCATGCTGCGGGGCATCGCCGCGGGCATGAAGTACCTGGCCGACATGAACTACGTGCACCGGGACCTGGCTGCCCGCAACATCCTCGTCAACAGCAACCTGGTCTGCAAGGTGTCCGACTTCGGCCTGTCCCGCTTCCTGGAGGACGACACCTCGGATCCCACCTACACCAGTGCGCTGGTAAAGCTCCCGTCTCCAGAGCGTGGCGGGAGGGGCGGAGCCGAGGAGGTGATCAAGGGGGCGGGAGAGAGCGAGAGGAACACGAGCCCTCGCCCTGGTGGTGAGCCGGTCAGACTCGGCACACTGCGGTCGGTGTGAGCGCTCCCCGAAGGGCGCCGCACACAGGGTCTGTGTGTAGGGAAAGGGCAGAAGGGCTCAGACATGAAATGAGAGCCAGGCAGAGGCACAGGGAAGGGGAAGGGACCCTGCACCCGGTGGGGATTCGTTCAGATGCATTCGAACGGCTCACAGGAAGGCCAGGGGGAGTGGCGGGGGGGAGCTGGCGGCGTGGAGGTCTTTCGTACCAATTGTGTAAGAAGAGTCCAGAATTCTAGAATGTCTCGTTCCGTTTCTGCCTTTGCTTTATGGTTATCCACCTCACTGCCCCAACCGTTCACGAGGTCACACGCCTCGGTTCACATCCCTGCCAGTAGCTAATGCCCTAAAATGAGAGACCGGCACATGAACCCCAGGGCTGATAAGAAATCCGGCAACAACAAACCATGAGCTCCTTCGAAGGACAGCTTCTTCTAAATAACATGGGGAAACCAATGACAGAAGGGTATTCATCGAATCACAGACGTGGAGTGCTGGAAGGGTCCTCAAGAGGGCATCTAGTCCAGCCCGCTGTGGTGAGACAGGGCCAAATATACCTAGACCATCCCTGACAGGCGTTTGTCCGACCTGTTCTTATAGACCTCCAGAGACAGGGATTCCACAACCTCCTTTGGAAGGCTATTCCGACGCTTAACTATCCTTACAGGCTATCTCTGCTCAACAAGCTAGGGGTGTGATTCCCTGTTCACCCAGACATATTTGTGCTAGCTGCCATAGAGATAGAGCACTACAAATAGTGTAGCCATAGGAGGACGCGGAGCATGGCACAGGCTAGCTGTGCCAAGTTCAAACTCATCTGAACCCTGTGGGTATGTGTGTAGCATGGCTAGCCCATGCCGCTGCTCGCTACCACCAATGCTACCATGGCTACACTACTATGGTTAGCTCAAAGAGTTAGTGTAAGCGTGTCTACATGAGCTGGGAATCACATCAACTCCAGGTGTAGACATACTCACTGTTAGAAAGCTTTTTCCTAATCACTAACCTAAATCTACCTCGCTGCAGATTAAGCCCATTACGTCTTGTCCTACCTGGAGTGGACATGGAGATCAGCTGATTGCCATCCTCTTTATAACAGCCCTGAACATATTTGAAGACTGCTATCTGGTCCCCCCTCAGTCTTTTTTTTCTCATGACTAAACATGCTCAGCTTTTTGAACCTTTCCTCGTAAGTCAGGTTTGCTGAACCTCTGATCATTTTTGTTCTCCCCCAGACTCTCTTCAGTTTCTCCACATCTTTCCTAAAGTGTGGCGCCCAGAACTGGACACAGGACTCCAGCTGCGGCCTCACCAGTGCCGATTACAGCGGGACAGTTACCTCCCGTGTCTTACATACAACACTCCTGTTAATATACCTCAGCATGATATTCGCCTCTTTAGCAACTGCATCACATTGTTGACTCATATTCAGTTTGTGATCCACTATAAGCCCTAGATCCTTTTCAGCAGTACTAACACCTAGCTAGTTATTCCCCATTTTGTAGCTGTGCATTTGATTTTAACTTCCTAAGTGAAGTACTGTGCACTTGTCTTTATTGAATTTCATCTTGTTGATTTCAGACCAATGCTCCATTTTATCAAGGCAGTTTTGAATTCTAATCCTGCTCTCCAGAGTGCTTGCAGCGAGCCCTTCCCACCTGCATGTCACAAATGTTATAAGAATATTCTCCATCCAAGTCACTATGGAAATATTGATTAATCTGGATCTATGACAGACCCCTGTTGGTCCCCACTAGATGTATACTTCCAGTTTGACAGTGAACCATTGATAACTACTCTTTGAGTACAGTTTTTCAACCAGTTGTGCGCATCTCTAGATCACATTTCCCTGGTGTGCTGATGAGAATTTCATATGGGACTGTGACAAAAGGCTCATTAAAATCAAGATATATCGTGTCTACAGCTTCCCCCTATCCACTTGGCCGAGTAACCCTGTCAAAGAAGGAAATTTGGTTGGTTTGGCACGATTTGTTCTTGACAAATCTATGTTGGCTGTCACTTACTACCCTATTATCCTCTTGGTGCTTACAAATTGCTAACAATTCATTCCAGTCTCTTTCCAGGAATTGAAGTTATGCTGACTGGTCTATAATTTCCCAGGTCCCCTTTGTTCCCCTTTTTAAAGATAAGTACTATGTTTGCCCTTCTCCAGTCCTCTGGCACCTCACCTGTCCTCCATGAGTTCTTGGAGATGATCGCTAATGGTTCTGATTGCTTCAGCTCCTCCACTCCACTGACCCACAAACCAAAAGTTCCCCACAAATAACCCACCAGTTTCTTCCAAATTCTCAGCAAAGCTTTACTAGCAGAAGCAGCATGATGCTGACATGTCACACGGCAAAGGCCTCATTGCTGTCTGAGACTACAGCACATTTACTAGTACTCAGAGAAGGAGAGTCATGAATAATTAAAACTTCACTGCACTGTTAAAGTCAGTGAACAAGGTACAGTTGGCAGTGCAGATGTTTGCTCTCTTCCTTGCTAGTTTGCAGAATTCATTACTGTGCAGTAAGTCTCCCAGTTGTTGGCTGAAATGCATTTTTCATAGAGTCATGGATGCATGGATCATGAGGACAGAAGGAGCCATTGTGATTATCAATCTGGTCTGATTCCTGTGTTGGGCCGTAAGACTTCCCTGAATTAATTCCTGTTTGAATTAGAGCAACTGTTTTAGAAAAAACATCCAATCTTGATTTAAAATTTTCCAGTGATGAAATATCCACCCCCGCCCTTGGTAAATTATTCCAGTGGTTAATTACCCTCACTGTTAAAAATGTATGCCTTATTTCCAGTCTGAATTTGTCTAGCTTCAACTTTGAGCCATTAAACCTTGTTATAGCTTTGTCTGCTAGAGTGAAAAGCCTGCGATTATCAAATTTCTGTTCCCCAGGTAGTTAAATATAGACTGTGATCAAATCACCCCTTAACCTTCTCTTTGTTAAGATAAGCAGACTGAGTTCCTTGAGTCTTTTATCCTGTTAATTCCTTTTAAATATTGGCCCCACATTAGCTTTTTCCAGTCCTCTGGAGCTTCCCCATTTCCCCAATACATTGACAAATCAACATTAACAGTTCAGAAAGCTCCTTTTGGATGTAAGGTATCAGGACCTGCTGATTTTTAAATGTCTAGCTTTAGTACTGCTGTTTAACATCCTCCTTAGTTACTGTTGGAATGGAAAGTATTTCATTATCTTCCTATGTTATAGCTATATCATCTGTATATTTTCCAAATTCTGAACAGAAATATTTATTGACCGCTTCTGCCTTTTCTACATTATTATTGACAATTCTACCATTTCCATCTAGTAATCTTCCTATACCATTGTCAGGATTCATTTTGTTCCTAGTATACTTTAAAAACTTCTTATTGTCCTTAACTTTGTTGACCATAGAGTTCTTGTATCCTTTGCTTCCCTTATCAATTTTCTACAATTCTTAAATTCTGATTTATATTCATTACTATCAACTTCCTTTCCTTCCATTTGTTATATATGGGGTTTTTATATCTGTTTTCTCTTCCCCTCTAAGCCAGGGTGTTTGTTTAACCAGTGTGGACTTTTTTCTAGATAGTGAGATAGTTGGCCCAGACAAGGTTCACTGCCACGCTCTCCTGCTCTGTGTGGCTCATGCGCCCTGAGAAGCACGCCTGTCAGAAGGGAGAGAGATGGCACATGCACACCCCACGCCTGTGTGCCATCGCCTCCTGGCACGCGTAACAGCTGGATTGGAGAAGTGCTGAAATGGACATGAATTGGGCCCAGGGTGACTCTGCTGGGTAACAACAGCCCTGTAGCATGGGAATGTCACCTGCCCTGCAGAGAGGAGTGTTGTGTTTTACAGGAACACAGTGCTGTCCAATAGTATTTGCCTTGCATGGCTGGTATGGCTGGAAGATGCTAGGATGAAGTCCTCTGTCTAGACCTCTGGAACGTCCTCGTCCCCGGTCTGGGCCCTTGAGCACTCATGCTGCACCCGATCCCTCTTGGGGCACCTTCTGCTGAAGCCAGACCTGGAAAGCGTCTCATTTTATCTGAAGTTCATGCGGTCTGATCAGACCACAATGGGCATTTAGGGTAATTGCACTGTTCCTGTGTCTAGCATCTGTAGTGGTCTGAGACTGTTTCACCTAACAGGACCCCTAGTAAGAGGGACTAGATAATTCTTCACGTGGGCCAGATCTGTCTCACTTCAACCAGCTTAAACCAATAGTGACTCCAATGCATTTACTCTGTTTACATGAGGGTAACAGCAGAACCTGGGCCTGTATGACCCTGTATAATAAAAAGATAGCCACAAATCTTCCATCATGGGAACTCTAGCCCCAGGAGTATCATGCATCCCACAAATCTTGAACAATGAAACAGGACATCTTTTAAATATCTGTGTTTATCCTTCCACTGGGATAACTAGCTGACAGCAAGAGGATGGAGAGAAACTCAAGAGAGAAGAGTCAGGATTTTCTATATTTTTACATACTAATTTTTCTTCAAATGAATCTATTGGCACAACAGGCCTTAGGTATTGCAGGAGTCCAGAGATCATAGTTTGTAGGAGAACGGTACTCACATATAAACCCAGTCTGTAGGCAACCTGCAGTGTCAGATCAGCTCAGGGCTTCATCCTTCTTGCAAGACAGGGAGGAATACATTGATTCATGTCCGGGTGGCCCACTGGTTCCAAAAGGGTAGTCCTTGTCTAACCCTGCATAGGGGGACTGATTTGTGTAAGTGTGGAGAGGGGTAAATTCTGGTCAAGGAGCTCTGGTACATTAGTAATTTCATTGCTCAGACTTCTAGTCATCTGGCCCAGCGGCTCCATTTCACCGGTTCAGTGTATGCAAATACTCCAGATCTCATGTTCCTTTCCTGCAGGGTGGGAAGATCCCGATCCGGTGGACGGCGCCTGAAGCAATTCAGTATAGGAAATTCACATCAGCCAGCGATGTGTGGAGCTACGGCATAGTCATGTGGGAGGTGATGTCCTATGGGGAGCGGCCATACTGGGATATGACCAATCAAGATGTAAGTTATCAAGAGAGATGTGGTGGAAACATTGAAATCAGCCGTAGGCACGGAAAAGGGGGGAGGGATAGCTCAGTGGTTTGAGCATTGGCCTGCTAAACCCAGGGTTGTGAGTTCAATCCTTGAGGGGGCCATTTGGGGATATGGGGCAAAAATTGGGGATTGGTCCTGCTTTGAGCAGGGGGTTGGACTAGATGACCTCCTAAGGTCCCTTCCAACCCTGAGATTCTATGATTCTATGAAAAGGCAAAGGCTCCTTGCATGGTTGTGGCTGAACTCAGCCTGGAGCGTGCTGGGGGGATTCACTGGCCATGAGAGTTATCTTCATGGCCAAATCCTTTGGTAGAGACTATAGGGCTGGCTCTGACCTCCTCTCGGGCCCATATATGTCTCTGTGGCTAGGGGCAGGGGCCATGCAGGAGATACAAGGGGCCAGAGGAGAATTCCTCCAGCTCAAAGTTGCGTAGGGCCGACATAAGCAGCCTAAACTGCCCCCCCTTGCAAGCTGTAGGGTAGGGAGCATGTCAGAGGTGAGAGGGGGCACTTTGGGTGTGGGGGGATGTGCTCTTTCAGTGCTGAGTGCTAAGGGGGAGCTCCCGTAGGCAGGCCAAAGGAGGCTGCCATACCAACGTGGCCCCCAGGGCACCGGGGAGGGTTTCAGTCTCTGCTGCAGCACAGGATATGGGGGTGCCAGGGTGACATAAAGCCACTAGAGCAGGCTTCGCTCGGGCACCACCAGGCCTAGTGGTCAGGCTTCAGCCAACAGCCTCTCGGCTCAAGGCTCCCCAGGCTCAAGGTCACAGTTCATTGCCCCCATGGTGTCCTCCATGATCTCTCAGGCAGCCAGAGGAAGAGGGAAGGAAAACGGAACCCAGGCCCTCCCCCTCCCCCAGGCCCTGGCCCAGGGCCCTCGGGGAGAGAGGTGGCCCCGTCCCTTGTGGCTGCCACACCAGATCAGCGTCCCCCGGGCTGCTTCCTACCCTCCCTGCTTCTCTTCAGTGTGGGGCATGGCCCCAGCCTTCTGCTTCACTTCACACAATCTCATCACTTCGGGGCTTCAGTCGGGGGGATAGAAGGGGGTTTGCTTCCCAGCTCACCCTCAGAGTCCAGTTGTGGGTCCCCCCTTAGTCAGAGGGAAGGGGGATCCCAGTCGAGTCTTACTCATAGTCGTGATTAGGGTTGCCATGCGTCCAGTTTTTGACCACTGACCAGGCCGTTAAAAGTCCAGTCGGTGGCGCAGCGGGGCTAAGGCAGGCTCACTGCCTGCCCTGGCTCTGCGCAGTTCCCCGGAAGCAGCCGCCATGTCCGGCTCCTAAGTGCATGGGCGGCCAGGGAGGCTCCAGGCGCTGCCTCTGCCCTGAACACCGGCTCTGCAGCTGGGAACTGTGGCCAATCAGAGCTGCGGGGGTGGTGCCTGCGGGCACGGGCACCATGCAGAGCCACCTGGCTGCCCCTGTGCCTAGGAGCCGGATATGGTGGCTTCTTCCAGGAGCCGTGCGGAGCCAGTCTTAGCCCCGCTGCGCTGCCAACCAGTAACCACTTGAGGTAAGCACCCCCCGGCTGGAGCCCGCACCCCAAACCCCCTCCCACACCCTGAACCCCTGCCCCAGGTCTGAACCCCCTCCCGTACCCTAACTTCCTCCAAGAGCCTGCACCCCTCATCTCCTCCGATACCCCATCCCTCTGCACCCCAACCCCCTGTCCCAGCCCTGATGCTCCTCCCACACCCAAACTCTCTCCCGGAGCCCGCACCCTGCACCCTCTCCTGCTCCCCAAACCTCTCATCCCTGGCCCCACCTCAGAGCCCACACCCCAACCCCCTGCCCCAGCTCTGAGCCCGTTCCCGCACTCTGAACCCCTCGGCCCCAGCCTCCTCCTGCACCCCAAACCCTTCACCCCCAGCCCCACCCCAAAGCCCAGACACCCAGCCAGAGCCCTCCCCCCCTCCCACATACCAACCCCCTGCCCCGGCCCAGTGAAAGTGAGTGAGGATTAGGGCAAACAAGCGATGGAGGGAGAGGGGATGGAGGGAGTGGGCGCGGGCCTCAGAGAAGGGGTGGGGAAGGGGACGGGCCGAGGGCGTTCAGTTTTGTGCAATTAGAAAGTTGGCAACCCTATCCTTCCCCTGTAGATTGCTCTGCCTCAGCAGCTGCGGGAAGTCTCTCCTCCCTCCTGCCGGAGCTCCCTAGGGAACATGCCGGGCAGCTGCTGAGGGCCAGGCCTTCTTGGCCCATACTACTCCACCATTCCTTTACCTTAAACCCCATCACAGCCACCTTGCCCCTTCTTCCCTCTTGGGAGGTGCAGTAGAGTCTAACCCTCTGTTGAGACCCATCAGCTCCGTGGAACTAGCATGGGCTTCGCAATAAGGCTCTGCCTTGTGAAGGATCCGCAGCTGGGGACAGTCACTGCCAGGCATTGACGCTGAAGATGAGGAGAGCCCCTGCACAGAGCACCGGGGAATGGAAACATTCTCCACTGGAAAGGCCTCTAGCCTGGGACATTCCCTCACAGCGAGCATCAGGACTCGGCCCTTCTGTGAGAGCCCCACACCCGTCCTTTCCCTGCTAGGACCCATTCGCAGAGCCTTTCCTCCCAGGCCATGCTTATACCCTGCGCTCTCCACGAGCTGGGCGTGCTTCTGGCTGGTGTATGCAGTCAGCTGCTTCCATCCTTGGGGGGCAAACGGGCATTAGTGCAAGATGCAGGCCCCAATGTGTGCGTCACTTACTCTGGGACTTGAAGATTCCCCCGGGCTCTGCCCCCTTCTCCCAGTGCAGGTACATAGCTGTGATTTACACCTCCTCATCGTGGAAATGCAGCCGCTCCCCCAGTTCCTCTCTTCCGGACAGAATAGTTCACCAAACTCCACCCCTTTGGGGTGTCCAGGAGTGCTCTATGAAGGAGGGTTATCTGTAGATATGTGAACAGGTAATTAGCTAATAGGAAGAGCATCAGCAAGAAGCACTTAAGGATACATAGCATTGTTGATAAGTCAGGCATGGTAAAGTGGTGTTTGTTGTGCATTGCACATGGCTTCCTAGTTAACACTGGTGAACCAATGTCCAGCTGCATCCTTCTGTGCCCAGCATTTCCCTCTCCCTGGCCGGTGCGTAGGAACCTCCTCCTCAGTGTAGGTGCTCACAAGAACTCCATTATGTCTGGAGGCCACAGCCCTCCTTCTCAGGGAGAGAGACCCCAGCTCCCTCCCCCGCCTCTCACCTGCTGAGGGACGGGTGCAGAGCTGGTTGGAATATTTTTGGCAAAGCCGACATTTTTCAGAGGCATGTCAGTTTTCACCAGTCCAGAGCTCTGTAAGAACTTAAGAACGGCCAGACTGGGTCAGACCATGGTCCATCTAGCCCAGTATCCTGTCTTCCAACAGTGGCCAATGCCAGGTGCTTCAAAGGGAATGAACAGAACAGGGCAATCGTTGAGTGATCCATCCCCTGTTGTCCAGTCCCAGCTTCTGGCAAACAGGTGGCTCATTTCTGACCGGTAATAGCCTTGTGGTTAGGGCACTGGCCTTGCTCAGTCCCTGCTCAGTCCGACTCAGTATAATCTGTGACAAAAACTCTGCTCTGACCCAGGACGAATAGGCCTTTGGAGCTGGGCACGCCAGGCCAGCGCCCTAGTCACCTCGCTGTAGAGTGTGCCAGTTAGTGTCTGTCTGGTCAGAAGTGACCGCAGAACCCTGGACCCAAAACCCTTCCCAAAGCGAGACTCTGCAGTCCCAGTCCAAAGATTTGGCTTTCATTCCAGCGCAGAATAGAAACAAACCTCAAAACCTTAGACGTTGCCCCAAATTGCTACCGATCCTTCATGTGAGCTGAAAACATGCTGTCTGCTCGCTGCAGATTAGCCCCTGAGTCCAAGGTGGGAGAGCCGGGAGGAGCCAGGACGAGGAGATGAGGCAGAGAGTGCTGGGCAGGTGGTTTACTGGGGATTTGCTGGGTCAATGCCAGATCCAAGAGCCTGATGCCTGTGTGATGACTGTCCCCAGCCCCACTCCCCCTGTGCGCCCCTTTCCCTCCTTTCTGTCTCGGATAGATCCGCCAGCCGGAGAGCGAGCGGGGAGAGGGGACAGTTCACATCTCTCAGGAGAGGGTTTTCTCCAGCCCCTGACCAGGAGCCGAGAGCCGCACAAAGCCCACTAGCGATTCCTCAGGTTAGGCCCGGACAGGCCGAGCGGGACCCCTCCTCACTGGCCAGTGCTGCTGCTTGGAATGGTGGGTGAGGGGCTTGTGGGATCCAGACACATTTTAGCACTCGTGAGGATGTAGGCGTGTCCCAGCACCATTGTAGTGAGCGCCGAGCTCTCCCTGCACACAGCTCTGTCAGTGCACCTCAGCACCAGCCTGCACCCAGCCCTGGGCTCTGCCAATGCCCCTCAGTGCTGACTGGCAGCCCCCCTGCTCTTCCAGTCCTTGGCTCAACACAGAGATGTGCAGCTCCGTGGTACCCCTCCATCCTGGCCAGTAGCCCGCCTGCTATTCCCGCTCTGGCTTCCCCTTACGCACCCCCAGCTCTGCCAGTGCCCCTCAGTACCTTGGACTTGACCTCCCATCCTTCCGCTGCTATTCCAGTTCTAGGCTCCCCACAAGGCTCTGCCTGAATCCTGCCTTGCTGGATCCCTGTTGTTCTCGCTCAGGGTCTCTCTCCACAGCAGGGAATGAGTTGCACTGTATTGTGCGGCTGGTGAGCTGCTGTTCTCACGTAGCTAAACAGTCCTTAGGGTTAGGTGTGTGACCTTTCCATTGTCACCGTCTCTGGGGTGAGCTCTTCCTTCTCTCTCATGGCGCGGCAAGTGCAGTAGCTGACTGCCGTCTCAGAGACACGGACCTTTCATTTGGTCAGCACAAGGGGCTCTTGTCTGGAGCCAGAGCAGCCTGCTCTGAAGTGCCCACGGCTTTGTCTCCTCTTCCTGTCACGTCGGTGACCAGCTAGTGCTGTGCCCCAGGGCACAACCCACTGGACGCCCAGGGGGATGACAGGAGAGCTTCCCAGAAGCCTTCCTCGCTGCGCGGCTCTGTGAGAGGAACAGCCTGCCCTCTGACCAGACCATACCGCGTTAGAGCAGCCTCCTTACTCCTGTGCACCCGCATCACCCTGGCCAGGGCGGCAGCTGCAGGTGCCAGACACTGCCAGGTGACAGAGGAAAGGGGCATGGTGTTCCGAGGGGAAGGCACGCTGGGCATGGGGATGCAAGTAGGTGCCGTATGCACAGAGAGGCCCAGCATCCCCCAAGCATACATGGGAGCATGGAGAAGCCAAAGAGGCAACCAAGCAGCGGCTCCTAAGCCTGAGTCTGTGTGCCCGCTGTGTTCTTGCAGGCTTTTGTGACAGGCTTTCTAGCCTCCGCTCCATGGGTGACCCACTGCTGCCTCCCCCTCCCCATTCTGTTATCCACGTTGGAGCTGAGGTTGCTCCTGCAATCCGGGAGGTGGTGTGGAACTGGCTACGGGTGTGTCTACACTGCAAATAGAAACCTGTGGCTGGCCCGTGCCAGCTGGCTCGGGCTCGGGGTGCAGGGCTGTTTCATTGCCGTGTAGACGGCCAGGTGGGGGCTGCAGCCCTTGCTCTAGGACCCTCCCATCCCTCAGGCTCCTAGAGCCCGGGACCCAGCCTGACCCTGCGATCAAAGAGCCCCGCAGCGTGAGCCCCGCAAGCCAGCCCTGCAGCCCCTGAGTGGGCTGCTATGGGCCAGCCCTGAGTGTCTAGCTGCAGCATAGACATACCCTAAGTGCACACAGCTGAGTGGGAGGCAGTGGTCAGTACAGCCCAGGCTGATGAAGTGGCACCACTGCACAGAAAGGCCGGGAACCGTTAGGATGGAGGGAGCAGAAAACACTGCCAGGAGGGGAGGGGACATGTGGCAGGGCTGCCCCATTAGTCACCCAGGTCTGCGCCTCAGGCTCCATTCCATGGATGGGGCCAGGGAGCAAACCAGGTGTTTCCTTCGTTTCTTTCCCACCGTGGGTGTCATTACCATAAAAATAACTGACCTGCCCGTGCTAGCAGAGGCATGTCACAGGTGATTCAGTGTGACAGAGGGACCCCCACCCCTGTGGTCTAAGGCTGTCTATGCCCATCAGAAGATGAGATGATGAACAATGTGAATTCAGCGGGCACTTCTTTGGCACATGATATTTGCCCTGTCCCACTCCTCCTTGCTACTCCACGGCATTGACCTTGTCCCTGCGGCTTGTCTTGCAGGTGATAAATGCGATAGAGCAGGATTATCGGCTGCCCCCTCCCATGGACTGCCCCAACGCCTTGCACCAGCTAATGCTCGACTGCTGGCAGAAGGACCGGAACCACAGGCCCAAATTCGGGCAGATTGTCAACACGTTAGACAAAATGATCCGAAACCCCAACAGCCTGAAAGCCATGGCACCCCTCTCTTCCGGGTAGGTATCTCTTCTGTCGCCTTTGAGCGTCAATGGCAGGTACTGTGTGTCCACACCAGACTGAGATCTCAGGCATTCAGCTGAAGGTATGCCTGGCCATTTTCATTATTTACAGGTGGCGCTGCCTTCCGGTGGCTGGAGCGGATGCACCTCCCTTTGGCCGGGATTAACAGTGCATGTGGCCTCCTCTGTAACAGGCCCTGAGCCATGCGTTACAGAAAACTGGGAGACTAGAAAGAGGTTTCTACAGGCTTCAGCTCACTGGGCAGCATTTTTAAGTTCTCTTAGAAAACCAAGGACCCAGGTTCTAGTCCAGACATTGGCCTTTGCCAAGCAATGGAACTATTACAGGGCCCGAGTTCCTGGTGTCGCCATATGAGCATGTGTAGAAGTCTCCTGGGGAGGAGACACGGGCCGTGTCAGGAATCCAGATACCGTTCGTGACCGTGTGCAGCCTTCTCAACCTGTCCCGGCCCAGGTGTAAGACGAAAGGCCCTTGTTAACGGGGTGGGTTTGCAAAAAGCTGAAAAGGGAAAGGGAGGCTTCGTTCCTTTTACAGAAATAACAGAACTTTCCCGACTCCGATTTTGTGTCGTGAGGGAGCAGCTGGATGCCTTGTTTGGGGAGGAGAGGGAGGTTGGCATGGAGGTCCGAGCTGGGCAAGAACCAGGAGGAAACCCGAGCTGGTTCAGTCGAGGAGCTAGAGCGTTCCAGCCGCCATGTGGGACTTCTGCAGCTCCTTCACTTTGTTTTTTTCTTTCTTCCCTGTGCCCCAAGAGCCCCCAGCTCCCGTACCTGGGAGGAAGTGCTTGGCTCGCCCTCCTTAGTGCCACCGAGCCACTTAACCTCACCAGCCTCCCTGAAGGAGCAAACAGACTTTGGCACTTCCCAGGCAGATCTGTTTGTCAGTAACAATAGGGACTTCACAGGCGCTCGGCCCCTTCTCAGAGCAAAACAATGGGCGTAAGCCCTGAGCCCAGGCAGATTTTAATGAGCTGAGGACATCTGCAGCCCTGCAACATCAGTCCTCGTTAGTGATTGGCCCTGGAGGGAGCTCGCTTAAAGGCAGCCACAGCCAAACACACAGCATTGCGGGCTGGCCCCTGCATACAGTCCAGGGCAGCCTTGCTGCTCTGACAAATACATCTGGGAAGAGCTAGAGAGAGGGTTCTGGAGCCACAAGATATTGTGTAGACAGGAGACGGAAGTGTGGGTAGGCAGTAGGAGGTGAGTGACTTTGCAGATGCTACTGGCTTGTCGTTATGAATTGTTATCCTCACTTGTCTGCTTTGTTACAACTAAAACTAGGGATCCCCGTTAGAGGTACAACAATTGTATTCATTTCTACTGCACCTCTGAGCAGAGCTCCCCAGAGCCTCTCAACCCCACCCCCAGGAGTTCAGTATTATTGTCCCCATTTCACAGATGGGCAAATTGAGAAAGAGAAAGGGCTAGCACCCAGATCCCCAGCCTATGCTTAGAATAATTGATTTCAAGGCCAGAAGAGACCATTGTGTTCATCTTCTCTGACCCTCTGTATAACAGATCATAGGTCGTTGCCAAAATCATTCCTAGAGCACATCGTGTAGAAAAAAAATCCAATCTTGATTTTAAAAGGGTCAGTAATGAAGAATTCACCATAACCCTTGGTAAATGGTTCCAGTGGGGGTTAATTGCTCTCGCTGTTACACCTTATATCCAGTCTGAATTGTTCTAGCTTCAACTTCCAGCCATTGTGTTCCCTCGTGTTATATCTTTCTCTGCTAGATTCTGGCTGGGCAGCGGTTTTGCAGAAAAGGACCTAGGGGTTACGGTGGACGAAAAGCTGAATAAGAGTCAACAGTGTGCCCTTGTTGCCAAGAAGGCTAATGGCATTTTGGGTTGTATAAGTAGGGGCATTTCCAGCAGATCGAGGGACGTGATTATTCCCCTCTATTCGGCACTGGTGAGGCCTCATTTGGAGTACTGTGTCCAGTTTTGGGCCCCACACTACAAGAAGGATGTGGATAAATTGGAAAGAGTCCAGCGGAGGGCAACAAAAATGATTAGGGGACTGGAGCACATGACTTATGAGGAGAGGCTGAGGGAAGTGGGATTGTTTAGCCTTCAGAAGAGAAGAATGAGGGGGGATTTGATAGCTGCTTTCAACTACCTGAAAAGGGGTTCCAAAGAGGATGGATCTAGATTGTTCTCCGAGGTAGAAGATGACAGAACAAGGAGTAATGGTCTCAAGTTGAAGAGGGGGAGGTTTAGGTTGGATATTAGGAAAAACTTTTTCACTAGTAGGGTGGTGAAGCACTGGAATGGGTTACCTAGGGAGGTGGTGGAATCTCCTTCCTTAGAGGTTTTTAAGGTCAGGCTTGACAAAGCCCTGGCTGGGATGATTTAGTTGGGTTTGGTCCTGCTTTGAGCAGGGGGTTGGACTAGATGACCTCCTGAGGTCCCTTCCAACCCTGAGATTCTATGATTCTATGATTCAAAAGGCCATTGTTAAATATTTGTTCCCCATGACCAGTCTAGATTTGAGCTGCTAAGGGAGAGGGAAGGATAACATTTTATCCAGCCCCACAAACTCACTCTGTACTATTGGTCCACACTTGGGTAAAGTCATCTACACCGGGACAGACGGTGAATGAACTTGCTGCACGGGCATTCCGGGATTTTCCCCACCTGCCACAGCCAACAAAGGGTAAAGAAAGCCCCTCACAGGCGGCCACGAACTGCTGCTCATTTTCTGTCTCTCCTTTTCAGGATTAACCTCCCTTTACTGGACCGCACAATCCCTGATTACACCAGTTTCAACACGGTGGATGAATGGCTGGATGCCATCAAGATGGGGCAGTATAAGGAGAGCTTTGCCAGCACCGGCTTTGCCACCTTTGACGTGGTGTCACAGATGACCATGGAGTAAGTGCCAAGAGCAGTAGTCACAAAACAGAAGCAAAGACCTCAGGGATCTTGCAACAATTGGCCATGATCAGATCTGAGGTTTCGGAGCGTTATATTAATCTTATCGTTATGCAATATTAATATTTTTTTCCAGAAAAAGAAAAGACACCCCCCCCCCTCCCGCCCAATCATTTCTAATCTTTTCCATTCCTGCTTTTCCTCTTTAATCCACGGGCTGAGTATCTGTCTACTAGATATTTCTACACCATGCATCTCCGTGCTATCCTATTGGTTTTCTCCCTCCTAGGAAGATGCATCTCTGCATGGGGTTCTCCAAACCCCGTAATTAGCAGAGGGAAACAGTAAAGATTACAGGCGGGCACAAGGCAGTTCCTCTGCCACTGGAGGGCACTTTGGGGTGCCACGACCCCAGTGGACTCGTTGCTGACAAGCACTTGCATATTGCATACACGTCGCTCCCTGAAAAAGGACTCTGAGAGCCAGGATGGTCTCCCATTCCAAATAACCCTGCACACATTTGAAACAATGGTATGGCCCCCGATCCCCATCCAACAGTAACAACAATGTAGCCGGCTCTCCGGAGACGAGGAGGCTGCTGAAATGCCAGCTCCAGTGGGCTGCTGGAATCCCTTAGGGCCTCGATGCGTCTAGTAAAAGATTTGTGGCTCGGTGCATCAAACTTTGGAAGCCCTGCCGGAGACAGTGGAATTACTGACCCATGCGGTAAAGCTGTCTGTAAGCACGGGAATGCTTTGTTTGCTTATGGGTCTGGGGCAGGGAGCCTCCAGGTGAGCACACTCACAGCTGATGCTCTATCGAAACCCATTCAGCCAAACAGCCAAACTGACCTTTTCTGTTTGGGGTTTTTTTGTTTTGTTCTTGGCTGGAAATATCCATAGGACCGTTCTGAATGCGTCCGTGTATCCACAGCAGCTCCACAGACTGCTGGAGATGGCTTATGAAGCCTGCAGGCTGAGCTTAGAAAGGACAGTAACAGGTGCCCTAGGACAATCAGAGGAAGCAAAGGAGGGCGAGAGGGAGGCACTGGGTAGGGAAGGAGCACTGGTACACAAGCTGGGGAACACAATCCCAGCACTATGACCCCAAAGGTGACTGGTGTTTGCAGTGTGTCCAGTAAAAACATATCCAAATTCAGCCTTCTCCATGTCTCTGGGCTGGGAAGCTGCAGGTGACAGTATATACAGAGCTGGTCGCTGATTCAGTGAATTTGAAACATTGCGTGGGGATGGTTCAGATTTGCCAAAGTTTTTCCCAGGCAGGTTTTGAAACCTGCCGAGTTCCCCACCAGGTTAGAATCATAGAATCTCAGGGTTGGAAGGGACCTCAGGAGGTCATCTAGTCCAACCCCCTGCTCAAAGCAGGACCAGCCCCAACTAGATCATCCCAGCCAGGGCTTTGTCAAGCCTGACCTTAAAAACCTCTAAGGAAGGAGATTCCACCACCTCCCTAGGTAACCCATTCCAGTGCTTCACCACCCTACTAGTGAAAAAGTTTTTCCTAATATCCAACCTAAACCTCCCCCTCTGCAACTTGAGACCATTACTCCTTGTTCTGTAAGGTTCGCCTCCTGGGTCCTCATCAGCCTGCCTGCCAGGCTGTTGGGCGGGAGTAGGCCATGCTTCCAGATTCCATGGCACCAGGAAAGCCGGCCACACCCACTGCATCCTAGCCGGGGCCCCAGGGTCCATGGCTCTAGAGCAGCCCATTAGGCAAGCGTGGCTCCATTCCCGTTTGTGGAGAATTTCATAATGTTGTGGAGTTTTGTTTGTAATCAGAATGAAACCACAGGTTGAGATATCAAAATCTGCTGTGAAAGGGACACCCTTTCCCTCCCTATGAGCCCGGCAGGGAAGGAGATTGCTCACCAACACGTCAGCTGGAAAGCAGAGGTGGGAGCGGAAATTTCCTTGAGCAAATCTGCCCACCCCACAAATTCCAGCAGGAGAGCAAAGACTGGGAAGGCTGGGAGCTGAGGGGTTTAGCGATGCCTATCTTGGGTCTTGTGGCGCAGCAAAGGGTGCTGGGAGTCTGAGTATCAGTATCTGTCTGTGCAGGAAGGAAGGGAAGCTCCACCACCCAGAAGCCAGATTTCCTTCTGGAGCTTAGCACAGAGGATGCTGTCTGAGAGGCTGGGGAATACCAGGGCTGCTGGGGCCTTGGAGTACCACTGTGTAGGGAGTCTCCCACATAGGGCTGTCTCAGAAGGCACAGGCAGAGGGCTGCTTTAACGTGTGCAGCCTGCTCAGTTTTCTGCTCTTGGCACATGACACCCTTGGCGTGTGACTGGAGGTCACAAATGGCCAATGCGAGCAGCCCTACACGGCCCCTGTGCTGGAGGAATTGTCCTGCAGTCCCTTGCCACTCGCGTTGGACCCCTATGTGTCAAGGCGGTGGTGTGACAAGAGTCACATGGAGAGCGTCTGATTTACAACAGTGAATTCACCGCCTACAGTAACGTGCTTAGTCGTGCCAGCCCCCGGCTTTGCTGGGACTTGTGTAGAACCTAAGGCATAGAATTCACAAGCATGACTTTTTCTGATAAAAACCAATCCCCTAATAGACTCATAGACTCATAGACTCATAGACTCATAGACTTAATAGCCAATGGTTCAGGCCATGGAAATCCTGGCCAGGAGAAATAGACAGGGTTAGCCAGGGGACAGGAGCCTCCTCGCCCCCACTGGGGATGCAGCATCTTGGCAGTGACCACAGGTGGTTACTGTCCGGCAGCTATGCAGCAACTTGTGTGAAATGAGCTGCTGGTGGGAAGGTCCTGGGTGCCCACACATAAAATCTCCACCGTTGGCACTAATTTGCCATCCTTGCTGGCACTCTCCTTAGAGACGCTAAAGAGCAAAAGACCAGCTGTCTTAGAGAAGGATCCTTTGGGATGGAGCTGAGGTACAATATTAGGGGCAGCACGGGCAGCTTCCTTCGGATTCATGTCCGTTACGGCAATGAGAACCATAAGAATACACAGGCAATAATACAAATGAATACTAATGTAATGCTTTCCATACAGAGACCTAAAAGTGCCTTGCAAAGAAAGGTCAGTGTCATGATCCCCATGTTACGGATGTGAAAACTGAAGGACCGAAATGTGATGAGAGAAAGAGAGAGAGAGCGAGATGACATAAGAACGGCCACACTGGCTCAGACCAATGGTCCATCTAGCCCAGTATCCTGTCTTCTGACAGTGTCCAATGCCAGGTGCTTCAGAGGGAATGAACAGAACAGGGCAATTATCGAGTGATCCGTCCCCTGTCATCCACTCACAGATTCTGGCAGTCCGAGGCGTGGGGACACCCAGAACATGGGGTTGCATCCCTGAGCATCTTGGCTAATCGCCTTTGCTGGACCCATCCTCCAGGGCTGTCAGTCCTCCACCTTTCATCAGCAACAAATTCACGTCATTCATTGCGGTTCAATGATTTGCAGAGTTCTGAACATGGGAATGAGCTTAGTCAGTCATCAGTTCTGAATATAGTGTGTGGCATAGACCATCTCGGGCATACTGCAGCTATCTAACAGGAAGTGCAGAGGCTAGGAGAAGTAGGCTAGGGAGAGACATAGAGACAGACAAAGTTCTGGGGCTCTGAGTGAGAGACCAAATCCAGTTTAACCCTGTTACATTTCTGTAGTAATAGTTTAATAGAAGCAACCCTAAGACTCCCAGTGCCCTCAAGAAAGCTCTGCAGATCCATGTTCAGCATAGGGTTTTTTTCTGTGTCGGAACAGGGTTCCTTACTGGCCTTTATTGTGTGTTTGTTTTATTCCAAAGGGACATTCTGCGAGTCGGGGTCACTTTAGCAGGCCATCAGAAGAAAATTCTGAACAGTATCCAAGTGATGCGAGCACAGATGAATCAGATCCAATCTGTGGAGGTTTGATGTTCACACGTCCTCACACTCCTCTTCCTCAAGGCCCTTCTCCCCTTTTCCCCTGTACGTCCAAGCTCCAGTTCTTGAGTGTTCTGCATTCATCGGAGACAAGCAGCTGCTCTAAGGATCATGGCAACAGGAAGAAACATCCTGACACCAAATAGTTGCCAAGAGCTTCTAGAATTTAAGCAATGGAAAAAGGGAACAAGGAAGACAAATATTTTGGGGGAAAACTATGAAATATTTTTTAAAAATAATAATAATAAAGCAATGGCATTTTCAAAAAGGGCTCTGAGATCCACAGAAGTCTCCAAAGGGAGATAAAAGAGCAGATCCTTTCATTTCCTTCTTGCACAAGGCTGCTTCAGCAGGCCTCAGACACCTCTGGAGCAAAGAGACTTTGTCAAGGAGATGAAAGCCAAGTGAAGACATGGGAAGTGCTCCTCCTTTTCTCCCTTGGGATGGTGACTCTGGGGACATCCTGCAGCCAGCAGTCGTCCCTGAAAGCCCCCAGCTGGTGAATCACAGGGGGAGAGCGAGCTGAGAAGTTCTTGCCGTGTAATGGACCAAGCGCATCTGAAAAGTGGCAAACTTTTGCAAAGCTGAAGATTTTTGTAAAATAAACAAACTGAGACGAGAAGAGTCTTTTTTCCTGCAGATGAGAAGGAACCTTGAACCCATTGGGAGTGGGGGATGGGGAAACCAATCCTTTTTAGAGCTCTTATTTTCTCTTGACATGGAACGGTTTAGTGAGTGACATGTTTTCCAGGGGTCTGCCCATCCACTCCTCCAATGGCATCATTGTCTCATACATATCATATGCACAAGACTTTTAGTGATCTCCTCACTAGTTGCCAATGACCTTTTCTCAGAAGACTTCCCAAGTACAGTATGTAGTAGTTTTTGATTACAAATGCTGACGTGTCCATTTATTTTTCTGTTGTCGTTGTTTGGAGATTTGTCCTTTGACCTTGTTTGTTTACAACAATTTGTGGTTTGGGGGATGGATTTTGTTTTTCGGTTGGCTGGTTGGTTGGGTTTTTTTATGAAAAGGAACTGACATTTCCAGGCTTCGTATCTTTCAAGAACTTGAACCTTCGCCCTGTGGAAGGAGAATTGCAGCTTACCGACTAGACAATACGCCAAGGGCAAGATTTTTTATATTCACGTTTCCTCCTGTTTGCGCGTTTGTTATTTTGTAATTTCCATTGCCTGACAGCTGTTTATAACTGCTGGGTGTCCGGCTGAAATAACCACCTGCCCGGCTGGGGCTGCTGCTGCAGGGCAGGGTTATGGAGAGTTTTGTGGATGGGGAAAGAGGGGTCATTCCACAGCTCATGATCAGAGCCCTTTAGAGACACAGGACTCTTTAGAGAGGTGAGACCCGAAGAGCTATGCTGGTCCTACCAGCTATGACAAAGGAAGATGTGGTGCATGCAGCAGAGAGAGGGAGGGAGAATGCACTAGGGGCAGCAGCCAGTATCCTGGCATCAGGTTTCTCAGAGTAGGGACGCGGTCACAGACCAGGTTGTAAATCATTCACTGTGATACCTAACGCCATGTGGCTGCTCTCTATGCACTCAGAGGCTCAGCCTCCTGCCTCAGGAGGTGCTTCATGTGCCAAAGGCTTCGTTCTCAGCCGCCGCATCTAGGGGAGGCCAAAACAGCAAAAGCGAAAACTCATCATCAGATGGATCTAGCCACGTGGGCCACAGCAGGCAGGTCCCTCCCCAGGCCAAAGCAGCCAACCGGTCAATCGGGGGGTTTATAAAGAACTGACACAAAGGCTTCAGTTACAGAACAAACCCCCAGGATGTGTAAATACCACTGGACGAATCGCAGGGCAGGGCACGAGAGCAAACGCTTGGATTCGCTCTTGTAGCTTTCATCACCCTGTGTCCTCCTGGGCATGTGCGGTGTCACTCGGCAATGGCATTCCTCGGGCTGCGCCCAGCGTCACCATGTCATTCGTACAGGAACACCTTTGCCTTGCGGTGGCACGGGGCCTTGAAGACGTGTTCGCAGGGAGCTGGTCTTGGGTATTTTCCAGCGGCTAAAGCCAAGAGGGCAAAGCATGCGCTGTGGATAGAACCCTATGTGTGGCTCACCCTCCTTGGCCAAGCAGGCTTTTACTGGAGTCTTTATAAAATATGTCAGGCCCTGTACAAAATACGTAACATTAAGATGTGACCGGGAGACAAAACAAGGCTGAGCCGGGTCCCAGTGAGCTTCGGGTCACCTCTCTGCTTAGCTCTGTTCTCTCTGGTGTGTTTGGTGCGCAGGAGCCTGAAATGCCAAGTCTGCCTCTCAAGGGTCTGTTCATCTGGAATGTGTCTAGATCCTGGGGCTGGTTTTTACATGGCCTGACGGCCAAACAGTCACTGGAGTTCTGGGCCGGGCTGTGGACCGGGGGCCATAGTTCTCAGTGTAAAGTCAGAGCAACCACTCTGAACTGAATGGCACTGCTCCAGATTTCACTGAGTAGAATTTGGCCCAGTCTCTGATGAATGGGGTGAGAAACAAGCAACGGAAGCAGACTGAAGTAAAGTCGGGTGTGCTGGGGGTCCGGGGGTGTCAGCTGGCTGTACTGCGTTCTGACACACAGTCAAGTCAGTCTTTATCTGTGTATTCAACTGGTGGGTGTATTTAACAAGCACCGTACCCGATAACAGCGTGGTCTGGCTTTACGGGTTGGCACACGTGAGACAGTGGTGTCAGTTGGAGCATTCCCAGTGTTTGCCAGGGGCGTACTGGGAAAATGGAGGCCTCCCTACACAGTCTATAATAGATGGGTGAGCAGAGCAGCTGCGAGACCTGCTTCCATGCTGCATCTCTCTTCCACTGCAAATGCTGCATTTTAACACGGGAGAGCTCATCGGTGTCACCCAAAGGTGTCGGACGAGGCTGCTCCGTGCCAGCCCCGGGGGACGGACGCACAGGGCTGTACTGAGTCGTATAGCCATAGCCAACCAGTTGCTTTGTGCACAAGGCAAGCTTTTGAGTGCGAGGAGAGCTGCCTCTGTAGAAAACCCACCAGCAAATTCCAATGGGGCAACCATCTGGAATGATCACATGACGCGCTTGCATTGTCTTTCCCAGACAACGCTTGACTGTTCTGTGCCACCCATTACATGCTTCCATGAACTCAGTAGGGGTGGTGGCCATGCTGCACCCCTCAGAGTGGGGTCACCTTCGGCCAGGGCTCTGGGGAGAGCTTATGATCGTGTGCATTGGGCGATATTCTGTCTTGATGCCCTAAATCTGCTCTTCACCAGCCAACTGGCATTATACACATCCAACTGCCTGACCCCACCCACTGTGAAAGAAGGGCTTGTACAGTGGATGCCGTAGTTGGCATGGGCTATGGCAGCCACGCACAAGGCAGAAAGGTGCATCTTCATTTCTTCCCTGGACCAAAAAAAAACCCTGGTGTCAATCCAAGAAGTGCATGTTTTCTAGTCTGTTAATACCAGGCGTCACTGTGAAGCTTACCTGGGACTAGCGGAGAATGAGACAGAAATGGAAAGAACTAATAATGCACCACTTCTTTCTGCAGCTCTCCAGCTCTTCCCGAGAACGTGAGGCGCCACTGTCCAACGTTCCTCACCCTCCCTTTGCCTGGTAATGCTTCTGGAGTTAGGGTCTGCTCCTAGGAAAGCAGAGAGCCACTGGGGTGACCTCAAAACAATTGCATTTCATGGGTGTAAAACATACTATTATGAAACATTCTTCTAGTGGCAAAACTCAGCTTCCTACAGAGAGCAGGTAACAAATGAAAAAGTAACGTGGACACTGTGACACAATGCGGGGTGTTTGTGTGTGTGTGTCTTTTAGCAATTTCATCTTGCTGAGTTTGTCAGTCAGCTTGTTGCAATTTTGGCTGTTCCCCTCCAGCCGTCCAGCCCAGCTTCCAGATCTAGGGTTCTCTTCCTCCAGCTTCTTACAGTCCATCTTCCGACTGCCACAGCCCACCTTGCATCAGTAATGATGGTGTCTGGCAGGAGAACTTAAGTTGGAATTCCAAAGTTATGTTGAAAATAGCAATAAAAAAGTCAAGCAATGACCCACCCGTGGTGTAGACACCATGATTCAGCAGCAAGGACCAGAAAGAGTAGCATGGAGGGTTCCAGGATACCAGAATCCCAAGGGTATCACATTTAACAAGCAACTCTTAGCTTTCACTTCCAGCCCTGTAAGTAGAATTAACGGCCAAGAGCTACTTTGGAGTAAAAGAAAAATAAACTCGGAAGCACTTTCATTATAGCTCTGTCATGAGCACTTGCTTCCTCTCAGCCGCAGTGGAGGATGGAGATATAGGGGCCGTTGGGGGTGGGGTCGCCGTTCAGGGATTCATCTTTTTGTCTCGTGTCTCAAAGCTAAGAAACTGGGGGCCTCCACTGCTGTAAATCGACAAAACGCCATTGAAATCAAAGGGCCTCTGCCAACTTACTCCAGCTGAGAAGCTGCTCACTGAGGTTCTTTATGTACTCTGAGCGCTCCCCCACCAAATAGTGAGCAGTAACTAGTGCAGCCTGCATGGGGCACCCCCTCACAACAGCATTACTTCGTTGTATAGTGGGATCAGCTAATGGTCGTAGTGCACAAGTAAAAGGGCTTGTTCCCTCTCTCCCTTACGCTTGTACACTAGGGTAGCCCTGGTGGCTTCACTGGACTAGCTCCGGATTTACTCCAGCATAAGCAAAAGGAGAACCATTTGCAGTAGAGCATATAACATAATCACCAGTGCAAGGCAAAGAGGAAAGCAGTGATCGCCTTGTCACTGACACAGTCATTGCATGGAAAGATCACAGTCTAGCTGGGATGGCAGGACCCGTCTAGAGTGTAAACCAGAGCCGGGGAAGAGGGAGGAAATCACCAATACGGGGTTGTTCCAGAGGTGAGGCATTTTTACAGCTGAAAGGAAGGGGATGTTTTATCGAGGGTTGGTCCTAAATGTGGCAGAAACGCATCCACCCTTCAGTCCATTTCTTGGCAGCAACAATGGATCACGTCTGCTGTGGAGGTTACCTGCACTGGCCGTTCCTGGGAAACGTCCCAGAGAGGCTGAGGAGGGACCGCTTTTCCGTTCCTCTCCTTTGCTCTGTATTACGAAGGAAGCCTGGGTGGAGCCAGAGTCCTTGCATTTTGAGAGCCAGCGCCTGATTCCCGGCCTGAGATCGGGCATCAGAGGAAGCCTGATCTGTGGCCTCATAATCATCTCCACAGCAGCCAGCAGGTGCTGTAGGGTGAAAGTTGATGCTGACTTGGGGGCGTGGGGTGAATGATGATGATACAAGATTCTCTCTCACGCTCTTGTCCTTAGTAAACCTACAGGGCAGGGCGACAAGCGATTTGGAAGATTTCCTGGGTCGTCTCTGGAGAGTGGAGGGGTGAAAGATGGTCACGGATGTGTCCTTCACCCATCTCACACCATTGCCAATGCCCGAGAGACTATCAAAGCGCAGCCCCTGGCGTGGGTTGGTGGCTGAGCTCGCTGCAGAAGGGACCTGCCCATGTTTGCCTCTGTCCTATCGTCACCTGCAGCTCGGGGCGTGGAAATGCAAAACGAGGCCTGAAGTGCCCTGTCAGTCTGTGTGTGACCTCCCTGGGGCTGGTCTGAGCCAGGGGCCGAGCCCGGAGGGGTGGGCAGCGAGGTGGTTTTATTAGGGGGGAGGGATAGCTCAGTGGTTTGAGCATTGGCCTGCTAAACCCAGGGTTGTGAGTTCAATCCTTGAGGGGGTCATTTGGGGATCTGGGGCAAAAATTGGGGATAGGTCCTGCTTTGAGTAGGGGGTTGGACTAGATGACCTCCTAAGGTCCCTTCCAACCCCGATATTCTATGATCATTGTGTCTCTGCTGCACACAAATATTTTCCTTTGGAATAGCTCTGTGTGCGCCTGGGCAGAGACCCCACGCGGGGGAGCATCAGAGAGCCCACAAACAACGTCCTGCCCGCTCCGCTTGCGAAGCAGCTGCAGGCAGCGCCCCCATCTGGCTGGTTCACGCGGCGCAGGACACGCTGGGCCCGGGGTGCCTCAGGCTCATCCTGCCGGCCGGGGAGATTTGAAGGCTCCAGGCCTGGATGCGGGGAGGCGGTGAGTGCTGGGGTGGAGCTGTGAGCTCTGATCTGGCACTGAACAATCCGGACCTGGTTTTGCCGCCTACCCAGGACAAAGTTCCTGGTTACTTGGGGGAGGGATAGCTCAGTGGTTTGAGCATTGGCCTGCTAAACCCAGGGTTGTGAGTTCAATCCTTGAGGTGGCCATTTAGGGATCTGGGGCAAAAACTGGGGATTGGTCCTGCTTTGAGCAGATGACCTCCTAAGGTCCCTTCCAGCCCTGAGATTCTATGATACCTGGGAACAAACCATCACTTAGTGTCAGGGGGGCAGTGGGATTGGGAAGGAGGAGTTAGGGGGCTCCTCGTGGGGTGTCACTTCTGCCACCCCCCATCTGCAGCGCCCTGCAAGGTGCTGTGAGGCAGAGAAGGGAAATGGTGCCGCGGGCCGCCTCCTCCTTTGCCAGGGTGAAGGCTGGTGCTGTTTACCTCCCCAGGCGCTTTCTCGCATTTCCGTTTAGCTCTGACTGGTCCTGCTGCTGGGCAGAGTCTGAACTCCCCATCCCCGCCTGCCCCTGTCGGCACGCCAGCCAGCCAGGCGCCTGAGGTGCTCCACGGCTGGCTGAGGAGCCCTCCTTCGCTAATGCTGCAATGCCCTGGTGCTGGGTGGGACACACCTCGAGCTTCAAACAGTGCTGCCTGCTCATGAGTCCACCGAGAGGCTCACACTATCTGGTGGGTTTTTTAAAGCCCCAGCTCCTGGAGTGCTGGGATTATGAGAGACTCTGGGCTTTCTGAAAAACAAAGGTGCAATTCCTAGCTCTTATCTGTGGAGGAGCGTTGTGACAGGTCACCCCAAAGCCACGGAGAGAGACCCCCAAAGCTGTGAAAAGGGACCTCAAAGCCGCCATGCTGGCAGGCAGAGACAGCCCCAGCCCTGGGCATTTATTCTAATCTCAGGATTGCTTAGGGCCCATCTCATGAGCTTTGACCGCTTGGGGACTGGCAATGCTGCAGCTGGGACAGGCGAGCTCCGTCTGGGACCACAGTGCCCGAGGGAATTGGGCAGGGAGGGTGGGGCACCAGCGCAGGGAGCCTGCAGCACGGGGCCCCCAAGCAGGAATAAAGTGGGTCTGGTAGAAAAGGGGTTTGTTTTTTTAAGGAAAGAATTTCTCAGGGGTGAAGGCAGAGGGGGCCAGTCTGAGCATGAGGTGGGGCTCCCGGTCAGGGAAGGGGAGAGCAATTTAGAGAGGCACCCCCTGCCCCCAGCCATTCTGATGTGTCAGAACTATGCAAGGGGCTGGGTAAAGCTGGACAACAACATCCAATTCCACTTTTTTCCATTGGCTAATGGGTTGCTCCAAGGAAACGTATTGGTTTCAACAGAAATTTTGTTGGGGAGGTTTCTCGGGTCTGGGGTCTAGCTAGATCTGAGAGCGAGTGAGGGGCTTACCCCAGAACAGCCGGTACCCCTCATCTAGCAGCTGGGAGAATCAGGCAGAACCGGGGTTTGAAAACAGCTGCCCCACAGCCCAAGCAAGTCCCTATCTGCCATTTTAGAAGGGGCTCCTTTACATTCAGCATTGGAATGAAATCAAAATTTGAACCCTCAGAATGGCTTGCAAAGCGGAGTGGTTTTCTGGCCAGCCCAGTGTCAGAGGCTAAACACGAGTCTGGCTTCTCTGGGGCTGATGCTATGGCACCGAGCTCCCTGCAGCTCTGGAACCAGCTCCAAACGTCTCTCCGCCTTGGTCCGTTTCTCCTTGTGGCCTCTCCCCGCTTTATAGAGCTACCACAGAGCACACGGGTGTTGATGGGAGTTCAGGCCAGGCCTGTGCGCAGCTAGGAAAGCAGATGGAAGAGTGAAGCCAGGTCGCTTTACCCCTGAACCATAGTAACGTCCATGCCCCAGCGCCCTGCGCTGCCCCATCCTCTCTGGGAGCAAGCTGCCCAGGATGGCAGGTCTGCAAGGAAGCCCAAAGGGGTGCCGGGATAGCAGGGCTGATGCAGCTTATTAGTATTTTAAATATTATGCACTTGTGGGCCCTTCGCAGCCAGTGCTGTGCTGCAGGGAGGGGCCCTGCCCGTCAGGCTCCCCATGGCCAAATGAGCAGATTGTCCCAGCCAACTTGCAAACAGTGATCCATGTTCTCGGGGGGGGGGGGGGGGGTGAATTATTGAGCACTCCCACTTCCATAACCTGGGCTTCTCCTGCGTGATCCCAGCACAGCTAAGCCCTCTTGCTTCCCCACCGCCTGGTCAGGAGCAGCGCGTGGGGAGCAGCGTGCAGCAGGACTTGGTTAGTCCCAGCGTGAAGGAGATCTGCAGTTCCAACCCTGGGGTCAGGCCCTACGTGCTCTTTACTGTGGGACTGGTCAGTGGAAAGGGCAGCTTGCTGGTCGAGCAAAGAAGCACAATCAGTGTATTTTCTGGAAGTGATGCAGTCGGTTCCCTGAGCCCAGGAATGTGGGGCGGAGTGAGAGTGATTTCGTAGTTAAACCTAGGACTAGGTATTAGGTACCTGGGTCTTGTCCCGGCTCTGTGATCTCGTGCAAGTCATTTCTCCTCCCCGTGCCTCCAGAGTGCATTGAGCTTAGTTAATTAATAACGTTCTTTGCCATCCTCCATTAGATGCTTTAGAAAGGCAGAATATTGTACTAAGAGCCTTGACTTGCTCTGTAGCAACCATCTTCTAGACATGAGCACCTTACTGGGAGCAGCCACAATTCCTTCTGGCGCCAGTGAGAGCTGGGTTTCAATGCGCCTCTCAGTGTGAGACCGTCAGACTTGTCTTGAATGGTCCCCAGCCAGTATTGCAGGCTCCAGAGGGCGGCGGCATTCTCTGGGATACAGGTGAGGAGCTCAGTGAAGGTGAGCAATAATTATGAGCCTCAAGACCTCAGTGTATCGTAGATTAGGCTGGGTTGGGCGACTCAACATCCTTTTCTATGGCACTAGACATAGTCTCATATCTCAGTGAGACACCGCAGAGAGCAAACGTCGCTCTCCGTTTACCAGAAAGGCAGCTATTGCAACCAGCATCTCTGCAGCTGGACTTCTGCATCCAGAGCCATGGTCAGCAATGCAGAGGGGAAACTACCTGCCCTCACATAAGGAAATCCTTCAGTGCACGTCTAGATAACCCTGTAGGGAGGCGAAGAGCCAGACAGTAGTGGAAAGGATGGCTGAGTGTAATGGCAATGTCTCTGCTTGCCTGTTAGCATCTGCCTTCAGGAGACGCTTCAATATGGTCCGTACTATGCTGGGGACTTCCCTTTCAAAGCGAGGTGCTGAATAGCTCTAACCCATGATGTGTTTGAAAGGCTTACGAAGAGGTGCTGACATTATTCAGGAATAAGGTGTTTGTGGCTGAAAGTCCGTTTTTCTGAGTTCCTAGTTCATCTGTTGGCTCACAAGGTGGTTAATAGTCTTTGTTTCATCACAGAACCTCATGGCTCGGTGTGTGAAGCCCTCATTGGGAGGGAGAGGGACCCTTCGACTGCCCAAGACAAGTAACTAATCAGTGTTCCATCTGCTCATTAGCCACCCAACATTTGCCTCATGGATTGACCTGGTTATCTGGTGGGCCCAAGGCGGGTCCTAATCCTGATGACTTGCTCTGTCTTGCCCTGTACATTGGCTGTGGCCCTGTGGACAATGTAATGCTTTTCATGACAGTATTTGTATTTTTTTAAACGTGAATGGGGAAGATAACGTGCAGGTCCTTGTAACACAGGGGTGTGTGTCTTCCATTCCGACCAGGGCTTCCCCTGGCTTCGTCAAACATCTTTGGATGTTACTCAGAAAAAATAAAATAAAATAAATCGGATGTATTTATAAACGAAACAGAAACCTGCTGCTCCAATGCCTTTGTAGGAGTATTTTTAACAAAACATTTTTTCAAAATAAATGTGAATTGTAACGTTTGAAGCATTTGCTTGTGGTTTTCCTTCCTTGCTGCCTCTTCCAACTTTTGCCCTCCTCAGCAATATTGCTCCAGTGTAAATGCTGCACTAGGGAAACACAAAAGGTATTGGTCCGTTAGAGAGACACCGATGGAATAACTGCACACTACATGCCTGGGAAATATCCTTATGATTGATCGATTAGATTGATAGATTAGATTAGATTAAAATTAGCAGCACCATGCCCTCTGCTAAGTGTAAAGTGATGTAGGCTGTTAATTTTACAAATCTTACTATTTTCTCCACGACTTTTCCACAAAAGACTTTGATTTTCACAAATGTGTTTGTTACTCTGGAATGTGCCACAAACCCTTGAGACTTTGAGTCACTGGATTGTTTGTAAACTAGTGACTTTGACAGCTCACTGTTCATTATTCCTGGTATGTGATTGATCATTTAAGTCACATGGTGGTTCTGCTTCCTGCTGGGATGACTGAAACATTTAGAAACAGGAGGAGGAAAATCAAGGGGAGCCCAAGAGGTCTGAGCGGACACATCTGACATGAACCTCCACATGAAAAGGGCTGCATGCGCATTCATGAGATTTCACTTTCCATCAACATCCCTGTAATCAACAAAATTGGCTTGTACTAATGTTCACAGTAAATTAGTGACAGGGTCACAAATTTAACAGAAGTGAATTCACTGTTTTTATTTGAATGAATGCTCACCAATAGTTCTCTGCAGCGCTCAGCCAACTCTAAAATCGATGCACACGGGGAGAAATAATGCGCACGCCAAGACCTTGTTGTCTACACTACAGAGTTAAGTCGACTTAAGTTACATCAACGCCCATATGCTGCTTTAATTACATCCATTGTACACATCCACACAACGCTCCTTGTGTCGGTGGAGTGAGTCCACAGTCAGTGCTCTTGCATTAACAGAGAGAGCGTTGCATCATGGGTAGCTATCCCACTGTGCAACTCGCCACCCGCGGCCGCTGGGAGATCTGGGAACGGATCGCAGTGCATCATGGGGGCACGCTCGCTATCCCATGATGCACTTCTTTCCGTGCCATAATTCCATGGACTTCCAACTTCATTTTGCGCCATTTTATAATAATCCCTGTAAACTGTGCACCCGCCATCTCTGCCTGGAAGCCTGGATCCTGAACTGCTGGCCAGCCTGCTGATGAGCATTATGAATACAACGCGGCTGGGTCTGCAGTATTTCTTGAGCTGGGAAACAGAAAGTGAATCTGTGTTGTTTGTCCGCCTGTGTGCAGTGGAAAGAAACCAAGATTGCTGCTGGCGTTCACGGAGCAGCTGCACATGGTGGACTGTTGGCACTGGGCTCGGGAAACAAGCACTGAGTGGTGGTTGTATCCTATGATTGAAGAATTGCAAATATAGTTCTTATATCTAAGAAAGGGAAAAAATTATCTGGGAAACTACAGGTCCATTAGGTTGACCTCAATTGTATGCAAGGTCTTAGAACAAATTTTGGAAGAGAAAGTAGTTAAGGACATAGAGGTAAATAGTAACTGGGATAAAATACAACATGGTTTCACAAAAGGTAGATTGTGCCAGACCAACCTGATCTCTTTCTTGGAGAAGATAACTGATTTTCTAGATCAAGGAAAAGCAGTAGATCTAACCTACCTGGATTTCAGGAAAGCATTTAATACCGTTCCACATAGGGAATTACTAGTTAAATTAGAGAAGATTGGAATTAATACAAGAATTGAAAGGTGGGTAAGGAATAGGCTGACCATATTTCCTTGAGACAAAAACGGGACATTGGGATGGCAAAAACGGGACGGGGAGACAAGGGGCAGCCGCAACAAGCCGCCCCTCGTCTCCCCGCTCAGCAGCTCGGCGGGGAGACGAGGGGCAGCCGCAACAAGCCGCCCCTCGTCTCCCCACTCAGCAGCTCGGCGGGGAGACGAGGGGCAGCCGCAACAAGCCGCCCCTCGTCTCCCCGCTCAGCTGCTCGGCGGGGAGACAAGGGGCAGCCGCAACAAGCTGCCCTTCGTCTCCCTGCTCAGCAGCTCGGCGGGGAGACGAGGGGCAGCCGCAACAAGCCAGCGTTCAGTTTTTTACAAAAAAATAAAAACTATATATAGTTTATTAAAAACGGGACAAAATTGACATTTATATTAAAACGACGGGACAGTCGGGAAATATGAAAAAAACGGTACTGTCCCGTTTAAAACGGTACGTATGGTCAGCCTAGTAAGGAACTGGTTAAAGGGGACACTACAAAGGGTCATTTTAAAAGGTGAACTGCCAGGCTGGAGGGAGGTCAGTCATGGATTTCCGCAAGGACTGGTGTTGGGACCAATCATATTTAACATTTTCATTAATGACTTTGGTACAAAACTTGAGTGTGCTAATAAATCTGCAGATGACACAAATTGGGAGGTTTTGCCAATATGGAGGAGGACTGGAATATACAAGAAGATCTGAACGACCTTGGAAACTGGAGCAATAGAAAAGGGATGAAATTTAATAGTGCAAAGTGCAAGGTCATGCACTTAAGGACTAACAACAATATTTTTGGCTATAAACTGGGGACTTATCAGTTGGAAGCGATGGAGGAGGAGAAAGACTTCAGTGTATTATTGGTTAATCAAAGGATGACTATGAGCCATCAATGTGATGCAGCTGTGAAAAAGGCTAATGCAGTATTAGGATGCATCAGGCAAGGTATTTCCAGTAGAGGAAGGGAAGTGTTAGTACCATTATACAAGACACTGGTGAGACCTCACCTGGAATACTGTGTGCAGTTCTGGTCTCCCATGTTTAAGGAAGTTGAATTCAAACTGGATCAGGTGCAGAGTAGGATGAGCCGAGGAATGAAGAACCTAGCATGTAAGAGGAGGCTTAAGGAGCTTGGCTTGTTTAGCCTAACCAAACAAAGGATATGGGGTGATATGATTGCTCTCTATAAATACATCAGAGTGATAACCAGGGAGGGAGAGGAGTCATTTAAGTTAAGGGCCAATGTTGGCACAAGAACAAATGGATTTAAGCTGGACATCAATAAGTATAGGCTTGAAATTAGACAGAAGGTTCTAACCATCAGAGGAGTGAAATTCTGGAACAGCCTTTCAAGGGGAAGAGTGGGAGCAAAAAAACCAACTTGTTTCAAGACTGATCGCGATAAGGTTATGGGGGGGTGGGTGGCATGATGAGACTGCCTACAATAGCATATGAGCCAGCCGCAGCTGCTGTTAGCAAATATCTCCAATGGCTGGAATGTCTGACAGGAGAGTGTCACCCACATGCTCAGAGTCTAACTAGTCGCCATATTTGGGGTCAGGAGGGAATTGTCCCCCAGGTCATATTGGCAGAGATCTTGGAGGTTTTTCCCCTTCCTCTGCAGCATGGAGCTCGGGTCACTTGCAGGTTTGAACTAGAGTAAATGGTGGATTCTCTGTAACTTAAAGTCTTTAATCATGATTTGAGGACTCCAGTAACTCAGCCAGGGGCTAGGGGTCTATTACAGGAGTGGGTGGGTGAGGTTCAGTGGCCTGCATTGTGCAGGAGGTCAGACTAGATGGTCATGATGGTCCTTTTGGCCTTAAAGTGTATGAGTCTGAGCCAGAGTCTGCTATAGGGCATCCCTGACAAGGCATATTCCCCTGCAGTATCACGTGTCTCTCCTTCAAACATCTCCTAGGCTTTGCCATGGGGTGGCCGGCCAAGAAAATCCAGCTTCGTGGCCTCATCCCAGCCCCTTTTTTGGGCAACTTGTGCACAATAGTGGACTCCACTGGTTTAGCTCTGGGCATGAAGACGCGCCGCCACATCTCGCTGCCTGCACTGCCCTGTCTACTGCTGCTTTTGGAGCTCAGGGAACTCTTAGATCATCAGAGTGTTCATTTCTGTCCACCAAGAACCCTCAGACCTCTGCCACCTGCCCCACAAACTCTGCCCGCCAAATTTGCCTTTTGGCATCCCACCATTGCCACCAGGGTCCTTGCTGCTGCCGCTCAGTGCTGAGTACACCAAACCCTAAGGTGCCACATGACTCAGGGGCAAACGCTGTATGTGCCTCAGCGGTGCTAGGCCTAGTCAGTCCCGACAGCCACTCGGGCGCATGGTTCAGGGAATGGTGTTTACCGGGGCTGGCCGGAAAGGGAAGGTTGCCAATACCCCCGTTACAGTTCAAAGTGTGTGAGATCGGCTCCCATTTGGGCCCCTGAGACAGTCCAGTCAAGGGTCAGGGCTCTCCAGGATTAGTGGCTGGGGTGCCCTTTCTACTCCAGTCTCTGTTCCAAGGAATCAGGCGCTTGCAGGTTTCCAGGCCCGGCTCAGTTAGTAGCTATCCTGGGACCCGTCTGCATTGGCTACCTGCCCAGCCCCTGCTGCTCCCCGGTAAGTCCCATACAGACCCTGCCCCATGTGGTCATATCTGGCAGTCACAGCATTGCACATTTCCCAGGTAGAGAGTTTTGCAATGACAAGAAATGACCATTGAAAATATTTTGAAACTGTGTCTCCTGACTGTACAGCCCTGTCTCCCTCCCCGCAGCACCGTGGCCAGACCCAGAGCCGTGTAGCGCTCGACTCTCACTCCTGCACCACAGCGTTCATCAGAGAACTGGCTTTGACGTACTGGGGCTGTTTTCGACGTGCGTTGTTACCGCCTGCATCACCCTCCAAAAGCCTCCATGTCACAGACAATGCAGCAAAAACTGAAGGCCTTTGTTTGGCTACTGGATCAGCTGGTCTGTCTGGTACCACAAACCTTTAAGCGCTAAAGAGCTTCCCCGCTAGAGTGCCCTGCATACCTAGCTTCTCTCACTGCCTGTAACGAGGCGGTGTGGCTCCCCACCACCCTGGAGAGGGACGAGCCCATCCAGGTGCCGGAGTGGGCGGAGCTAGGGAGCTCTGAGCCCGCCCCTCAGAAGGTCAAGCGGCGACCCGGAAGTATAAAGGCTCGTCCTCAGAGCTCACTGGGAGCTCAGCCGCCGGGCAGGCCGGATACCTCCAGCCTGGCCCACGACTGGGAAGCCTCCCGGCCAGCCAGGACTGGCCCGACCTGCCCTGCGCCCGCTACCCGGAGGACCCCAGGGTGCTGGATGCCCCGGAGGACACCACCGTGACCCAGGTACCACAAGAGGGGGAGTCAGGAAGTAGCCCAGGGCAGCCGACCCTAGTCTGGCTGTAACAATTAGGGTGACCAGATGTCCTGATTTTATAGGGACAGTCCTGATATTTGGGGCTTTTTCTCATATAGGTGCCTATTACCCCCCACCCCCTGTCCCGATTTTTCACACCTGCTGTCTGGTCACCCTCGTAACAATGCCAGAGCCCACGTCAGTGTGTTGCGGCCGGGATCCCCACTGACAGCAGCGGGTCGTCTGCCGCTGCTAGGGCCCCCGGCTGGGGCGCAGCAGAGTGGGTGGGCCTGTGTCCCCCCTGCCCCCCAATTCGCAGGCGGCCGTTTCCCCGGCCACTCAGAGCCAGGAGCCGGGGGTTTGCTGTTCACCTGTTTGCTCAGCCCCTGCCTGACTCACTGTTGCCCTGCCCTGACCTAGGGCCTGGGCTTACGGGGCTTATTTCAGTTGCCGCAAGGGCCGCCGAGAGAGACTCCCGCGGCCGGACTAATTTCCCCAAACATCGACTGTGTGTAGTGAGCCGGTGTGGCTCCCCGCTGCACCGGGGAGGGTCAAGCCCCGGCTAGCCTCTTTACAATGCCCCAAGCTCTCCAATACCCCAGAGCACCCTAGTAACCTAGGGCCCCTGTGGGGCTAAGCAGCTCCCCCATGACCCTATTCCATGCCTTAAAGTCTCCTCATAGTAAAAGGAAATCAATGTACAGCTGAGCCACTAAAACGCATCAGTGCAAGTAGTGCTCGGGGCTTTCAGCACATTAAACTGGCCACTGACACACTGAACTGGCTGCGGCTGCTACAGGCCACTTCCCTTCTCCTGCCAGAAAACTTCAAGGCGCTAAATAGGGTCCGGGACTAGGTTTGCTCCCAGTGCCTTGGAGAGCAATTAGGAAAAGCAATTGCCACTCCAGGGGAGGAGGGAAGAGGGGCACAAATTAGCATCAGACCCCACCACCCAGTAGAGAGAACAGCATCAGTGAAGGCTAACTGGGACCAGCTCCCATAGCACACAGCCCCAGCAGATGCCAATGGTGCATACAAGAAACCAGGCCCAGCCCAGTGCCCACAATGCGAGAAGCCTATGGAAAGACATTTCATCCCAAACCAGCAATGTCCCACTTGCCGTACTAAGGCGGGTTCCTGACTGTTGGGCTCTTTTGACTCCCACCCACCTCTGGTTCCCCAAGCACCCCTCGCCTCCCGGCACAGGTGTGTCTCTCCCCATTGATACGTTGAATATCGTAACGAAAGCTGCTCTGAACTGATTTTATTGCCCATGAAATGTTTGGAAGAAAAGGAAATTGGGTTGTCTCAGTTAATGTTTTCAATGGAATTTTCATTTTTTCATCCAAAGCTCAACACCAAACAGTTTGCAGAACTGGAAAATGGTTGGTTTTGTGGGTTTTGCTTTTTCGGTGAAACCTCC
Source organism: Chelydra serpentina (assembly GCA_037349315.1). NCBI lineage: Eukaryota > Metazoa > Chordata > Testudines > Chelydridae > Chelydra > Chelydra serpentina. The sequence continues at coordinate 3,200,008 of JBAIAC010000047.1, forward strand.
CCGCTCCCCACCCCAATGTTGAGGAAAATTGAGATTTTCTTGTGAAAACATCCGTGTCGTTAAAGAGGCATTTTCAATGGGCTGGAATGAGTGCCAAGGGAGGGCTGCCATGCATTTCCCTTAGGGGTACTGTAGGCACTTAGGGTCCTGATCCTGGGAGGTGCTAAGCACACTCAACTCGGATTGAAGATAATGCTTAGCACAGGCCAGAATTGGGCTGTAGGTGCACGATGGTGGTGCAGGGTGACAAGTGTAGTAACAGCCTTTCACCACTGGGGTGGAGCTGAGCTCACACTTCACTAGTGAAAGATCTTGTATTAATCGAGGGTGAGTTTTGGTCCATATCACAGACCTGCTGCATGTCTGACCTGGTCATCAGCGAGTTTTCTGGGCTAGGTTCCGACGCATCACGGATTTCTCAATTGCCTCCTCATGAGGCTACAATCCACAGGGTCCCACACCCTCAGCAATTAGGGGAGACGGCCCGGTCTAGTGGAGTCAGGAGCCCTAGGATCTGTTCCTGACCCTGCCACTCACCTGCTCTGTGACTTTGGACAAGTCACTGCGCCTCTCTCCCCCTCCTGCCCTGCGTGGTTGGATGGTGAGCTCTTCAGGGCACGGACTGTCTCTCACCACGTGTCGTGCAGCACCGAGCACAGTGCGGCCCCAACTTGGGTAAAGGCCTTAGGTGCCACTGTAAGTCACTGTTTAATAATAATAAAGTCATACTGAAACTCTGGGAGCCACTTGGATGTGTGCGTCCCAGCGTGGTTCCCAGGGTGGGTTTGGCCTCTATGTGACTGAACCCGTTCTCCACCTTCAGTCCTGGCTCCCTGTCAGGCCTCGTCCACCTCTGGCTCTGGAACTTGATGCCCTCTCAATAGACTTCGGGAAAGGGCCCGTCTCTTCCTAGACCAGTGCACATGATCCTGCTGTGAGAACGGGAGACTCACCCCACCAGTACTGCTCTGATGCTTCTCTGGCTTCGTCTGCTGCTCAGGCTCTGGGCTGCTGCTCTGCCTCTGCTCTGGCCAGCTGCTCACTCCCTGGCTCTGCCTCCTCTGCCCTGGCAGCCCCAGCTCACATGGAGGATGAGTCCTGGGTTCTCAGTTTCCTCACTGGCCTGCCTGCGCTGTCAATCTGGCTGATTAGGGGCACCGGCCTTTCCCTGTCAGCACTGGGGACCTGTCGGCCTCAGGATCTTGGCTCCTCTTCAGCCCTTCCCCTTTCTTCTGGTACTGGGAGAGGGACAACCAAAAACCCCACTAAGTTTCAGCAGGGGGCCACCAGGCCCCTTACAAGTTGATGATTGGGACACTTCCCTCACAGCAAACATGAGGGGTGGGAGCAGCTGGTCTCAGTGTGGTCCGTCACAATGAGTTTCTTCAGCATATTTTTCTGAGACTGATTAAAATGCTCAGGCAGCCCTTCTGTTTGTGGGGGGTGCACAGAGATCCAATAGCTTTAATTTTTAATACTCCTCGCAGCTCCTTCAGGAGCCGGGGCAGGAAGTTAATCCTTCAGCCATTAAGATCTCCCAGGTGAAAACGTTTACCAGCTCAGTTGAGATGGTCTTTGCGTTAGCTGAGTACAGAGGCATTGCCTCCGGGTACTGGATCGTGTAATCTACGATTATCAGTACAGAGCGGCATCTCGCTGCACTTGTCTCAAGGGGCCCTACCAGGTCCACTACTATCCTATCAAAGTAGGTATCCACCAATGGAAGGGGACTAATGTGCTGGCATTCGGGACAAGAGGCACAAAAGTCTACTGCCACTTTATATATTCCCAGCCAGAAAAACTGCCTCCAGATTTGGGTGAGGGTTTTCTCCTTATCTAGCTGTCCTGAAAAGGGGACAGCATGTGCCAGCCTCAGGACTTCCTGCTAGTATGGTCACGGGACCAGGAGTTGGGTTCAAATTTCTCTGGGCTGGTCACCCTTCTCAAGGCGATAGTCTCCCTGCTTGGAGTTCAAACCCAGGATATTGACTGGCTTGCTCTCCATTCACAACACTCACGGGGGAGGGATAGCTCAGTGGTTTGAGCATTGGCCTGCTAAACCCAGGGTTGAGTTAAATCCTTGAGGGGGCCATTTAGGGATCTGGGGCAAAAGCAGGGGGTTGGACTAGATGACCTCCTAAGGTCCCTTCCAAGCCTGATATTCTATGATCTATGATCAAATAGTTGGTCATAGGCCCAGCCCAGGGTCTCATCTGACTGTTGTTCTCCAATTAAACCAGGAAACTTGGACAGAACATCTGTCTCCTGTAGGAGGGATGCCCCCACCTCTTCACCTGGGAGGGAGACTGGGAGAGCCTCTGGCTGATCGGACCTTCCTTCCCCGGGTCTGCCTCCTTGCCTGCCTCTACCCAACACACAGGCCCTTCAACCCTTTCATAGACTCATAGACTTTAAGGTCAGAAGGGACCATTATGATCATCTAGTCTGACCTCCTGCACAATGCAGGCCACAGAATCTCACCCACCCACTCCTGGAATAATCCTCTCACCTATGTCTCAGCTATTGAAGTCCTCAAATCATGGTTTAAAGACTTCAAGATGCAGAGAATCCTCCGGTAAGTGACCCGTGCCCCATGCTGCAGAGGAAGGCGAAAAACCTCCAGGGCCTCTGCCAATCTACCCTGGGGGAAAATTCCTTCCCGACCCCAAATTTGGCGATCAGCTGAACCCCGAGCATGTGGGCAAGACTCACCAGCCAGACACCCAGGAAAAAGTTCTCTGTAGTAACTTCTAACATCCCATCATTGACCATTGGTCCTATTTACCACTGAGGGCAATTAATTGACCTTTGACTAAGATCATGTTATCCCATCAAACCATCCCCTCCATAAATTTATCTAGCTTAATCTTGAAGCCCGTTAGGTCTTTTGCCCCCACTGCTTCCCTTGGAAGGCTGTTCCAGAACTTCACTCCTCTGATGGTTAGAAACCTTCGTCTAATTTCAAGTCTAAACTTCCTGATGGCCAGTTTATATCCATTTGTTCTTGTGTCCACATTGGTACTGAGCTGAAATAATTCCTCTCCCTCCCTGGTATTTATCCCTCTGATATATTTAAAGAGAGCAATCATATCTCCCCTCAGCCTTCTTTTGGTTAAGGTAAACAAACCAAGCTCCTTGAGTCTCCTTTCATACGACAGGTTTTCCATTCCTCGGATCATCCTAGTGGCCCTTCTTTGTACCTGTTCCAGTTTGAATTCATCCTTCTTAAACATGGGAGACCAGAACTGCACACAGTATTCCAAATGAGGTCTCACCAATGCCTTGTATAACGGTACTAACACCTCCTTATCTCTACTAGAAATACCTCGCCTAATGCATCCCAAGACCTCATTAGCTTTTTTCACGTCCACATCACATTAGCAACTCATAGTCATCCTGTGATCAACCAGGACTCCAAGGTCCTTCTCCTCTTCCGTTACTTCCAACTGATGCGTCCCCAGTTTATAACTAAAAATCTTGTTCTTAATCCCTAAATGCATAACCTTACACTTCTCACTATTAAATTTCATCCTATTACTATTACTCCAGTTTACAAGGTCATCCAGATCTTCCTGTATGATATCCCGATCCTTTTCTGAATTGGCAATACCTCCCAACTTTGTGTCATCTGCAAACTTTATTAGCACACTCCCACTTTTGGTGCCGAGGTCAGTAATAAAAAGGTTAAATAAAATTGGTTCCAAAACTGAACCTTGAGGAACTCCACTAGTAACCTCCCTCCAACCTGACAGTTCACCTTTCAGTATGACCCGCTGTAGTCTCCCCTTTAACCAGTTCCTTATCCACCTCTCAATTTTCATATTGATCCCCATCTTTTCCAATTTAACCAATAATTCCTCATGTGGTACTATATCAAATGCCTTACTGAAATCGAAGTAGATTAGATCCACTGCGTTTCCTTTATCTAAAAAATCTGTTACTTTCTCAAAGAAGGAGATCAAGTTGGTTTGGCACAATCTACCTTTTGTAAAACCATGTTGTAATTTGTCCCAATTGCCATTGACCTCAAGGTCCTTAACTACTTTCTCCTTCAAAAAATTTTCCAAGACCTTGCATACTACAGATGTCAAACTAACAGGCCTGTAGTTACCCGGGTCACTTTTTTTCCCTTTCTTAAAAATAGGAACTATATTAGCTATTCTCCAGTCAAACGGTACAGCCCCTGAGTTTAGAGATTCATTAAAAATTTTTGCTAATGGGCTTGCAATTTCATGTGCCAGTTCCTTTAATATTCTTGGATGAAGATTATCTGGGCCACCTGATTTACTCTCATTAAGCTGTTCAAGTTTGGCTTCTACCTCGGATATGGTAATATCTACCCCCACATCCTTATTCCCATTTGTCATGCTGCCACTATTCCTAAGCTCCTCATTAGCCTCATTAAAGACTGAGGCAAAGTATTTGTTTAGATATTGTGCCATGCCTAGATTATCCTTAACCTCCACTCCATCCTCAGTGTTTAGCGGTCCCACTTCTTCTTTCTTTGTTTTCTTCCTATTTATAAGGCTATAAAACCTTTTACTATTGGTTTTAATTCCCTTTGCAAGGTCCAATTCTACATGCCTTTTAGCCTGTCTCACTTTATCCCTACATGCTCTGTTTCTTTGCTGATCCCTCCCATCTTCCACTCCTTGTATGCTTTCTGTTTTTTCTTAATCACCTCTCTGAGATGCTTGCTCATCCAGCTTGGTCTAAAACCCCTGCCTATGAATTGTTTCCCCTTTCTTGGGATACAGGCTTCTGATAGCTTCTGCAACTTTAACTTGAAAGAATCCCAGGCCTCCTCCGCCTTTAGGTCCATAAATTCTTTAGTCCAATCCACTTCCCTAACTAATTTCCTTAATTTATTAAAGTTAGCCCTTTTGAAATCAAAAACCCTAGTCTCAGATTTATTTTTGTTTATCCTTCCATTTAGTTTGAACTGAATTAGCTCATGATCACTCGAGCCAAGGTTGTCCCCTACAACCATTTCTTCAATGAGGTCCTCACTACTCACCAAAACCAAATCCAAAATGGCATCCCTCCTTGTTGGTTCAGCAACTACTTGATGAAGGAATTGATCAGCTATCACATCTAGGAAAATCTGAGCCCTATTATTATTACTAGCACTTGTTCTCCAATCTATATCTGGGAAGTTGAAGTCTCCCATGATCACACAGTTCCCATTAGTATTTACTTCCTTAAAACATGAAAGAGGTCTCTATCCATATCCAAATTAGATCCCGGTGGTCTATAGCACACCCCAAGCACTATCCCAGGGGAGGCTCTAGTAGTTTTCTTCCCCAATGTGATTTTTGCCCAGACAGACTCTGTCTTATCCATTCCATCACTTTTTATTTCTTTACAGTCTACCTCATCATTGATATACAATGCTACTCCCCCACCTTTACCTTTATTTCTATCTTTCCTAAACAGCACATACCCTTCAATACCTGTACTCCAGTCATGACTACTATTCCACCATGTTTCGGTTATTCCTATGATATTTGGTTTCACTTCCTGGACCAGTAGCTCTAATTCCTCCGTTTTGTTACCTAGGCTCCTCGCATTGGTGTACAAACATCTTAATTTTTGCTGTTTGGCCTCACTCACTTTCCCCTGGGTTGTCTGAGATAGGTGTAGCTGGCGCCTCTGATGGATCTCCAAATTGCCCCAGCATCTCCCCAGATTATTCCCAGTTTGGCCTAGTCCTACAGTCAGGAACCCCACATGTTGGCCTCTGTTTAGTAGAGTAAGACTTAAGCCCTCCATGGATGCATTGTAAATAAATTGTCTCACCAAGGGGTCCCCTAGCTGGTACTAAGCGGTCCCACACTAAGGTCTGACCATACCCTGAGTCAACAAGACCGGTCACATTGGCCCCCATTTATCTGAATAGGGTCTGACAAGTTCATAGAATCCTAGAATCTCAGGGTTGGAAGGGACCTCAGGAGGTCACCTAGTCCAACCCCCTGCTCAAAGCAGGACCAACCCCAACTAAATCATCCCAGCCAGGGCTTTGTCAAGCCTGACCTTAAAAACCTCTAAGGAAGGACACCACCACCTCCCTAGGTAACCCATTCCAGTTCTTCACCACCCTCCTAGTGAAAAAGTTTTTCCTAATATCCAACCTAAACCTCCCCCACTGCAACTTGAGACCATTACTTCTTGTTCTGTCATCTGCTACCACTGAGAACAGTCTAGATCCATCCTCTTTGGAACCCCCTTTCAGGTAGTTGAAAGCAGCTATCAAATCCCCCCTCATTCTTCTCTTCTGAAGGCTAAACAATCCCAGTTCCCTCAGCCTCTCCTCATAAGTCATGTGCTCCAAACCCCTAATCATTTTTGTTGCCCTCCACTGGACTCTTTCCAATTTTTCCACATCCTTCTTGTAGTGTGGGGCCCCAAACTGGACACAGTACTCCAGATGAGGCCTCACCAATGCCGAATAGAAGGGAATGATCACGTCCCTCGATCTGTTGGCAATGCTCCTACTTATACAGCTCAAAATGCCATTAGCCTTCTTGGCAACGAGGGCACACTGTTGACTCATATCCAGCTTTTCGTCCACCGTAACCCCTAGGTCCTTTCCTGCAGAACTGCTGCCTAGCCACTTGGTCCCTAGTCTGTAGCAGTGCATGGGATTCTTCCGTCCTAAGTGTAGGACACTGCACTTGTCTTTGTTGAACCTCATCATATTTCTTTTGGCCCAATCCTCTAGTTTGTCTAGGTCCCTCTGTATCCTATCCCTACCCTCCAGTGTATCTACCACTCCTACCAGTCTAGTGTCATCTGCAAACTTGCTGAGGGTGCAATCCACGCCATCCTCCAGATCATTAATGAAGATATTGAACAAAATTGGCCCCAGGATCAACCCTTGGGGCACTCCACTTGATACTGGCTAAATATCCGCTTGATACCAACTAGACATGGAGCCAAGCAAAACAAAAGCATTTGCGGGTTAGCACAGAGGAGTCCACAAGCCTTATAGAAATAAAAAAATAAACCAAATCGCATCTTCCTAGACATTTACTGATCTACTTACAGATCTGGGAGTCTCTAAGTAGTTCCTAGGTATGGTTTGATAATTTTTCATACCTGGCACAAGCTTCTTACAGCATCGCTACTCTGTGTCTCCTCTGCAGAGAACTATAACAGACAAACAAAAGGGGAGTCTTATTTCAATTTTAAAAAGTTCTAGCCTTCCCATTGGCTCTTTTGGCCAGGTGCCCACTCACTTCTCTTTATCTATACCTGCAGTCAGAGTTTTTAACCCTTTACAGGTAAAGCAAGTAGAGAACAGCTACTAAGAGGGATTTTATAGCTGGCTGGCTGGGTGTCCAGAAAAGGGAGCTCTCCCCGCCCCCCTCATTTATCACAACAGCCATGGAGAGGGACAGGGCAATCCTGGAAAGCATTAATGCCCAAGAAAGACTGAGGAAGGACAGAGGGCAGCAGATGGGCTAGGAACTGGCAGTGACAAAATGCAGGAAATAAAGTGAATGCAGGTTTGGACTGTATTTGGGAGGGCATCTCTGTTAATTAAACCTAACTGAAAAATGGAAACAAAAGTTGTGTTAAAACTTCCGAATTAGGAAGTTGTTTCCACTGTGCAGGGTTCCAAAGGGAACAGCTTGTTCTTGTCTTTCCTTTTTCTTTTTTTAAACAAACATTTGCCAAAAGACTTTTTTTTGAAAAATTTCAGATGTCCAGGGCCTGAGCCAGGGTTTTGTTTCATTGTTTTTCACATTTCCCTTTTTTCTTTTTTTCCTGTCTCCTTTCTCCACTCTGTAACTTTTCTAACCTTCCTGAGCCTTTTAAATGTTACCAAAGGGCAGAGCGAGACAGCTTCACTTTTCCTTTTACTTGTCCAAAGGGGGACAAGTTTTGAAAAGTTAGAGTGGGAAAAGGAAGAAAGAAATGTTGAATAAGTGCAGCCCAAAGTCATTAGTCAGTCTATTGCAGGAAATGACAGAAAAGGAGCAGCAAAAGGGAAAAAACCCTCCCTTATTTTGACCGTAGTTTGTTTTTGCGCACCAGACTGAAATTGGATTTCCAAATAAAACAAAATCAGGATTTGAATGTTTCATTTTGCAATTTACAGTAGGAAAAACTGTTAATGGAAAATGACATTTTCTCATGAAAAAAATCATTTATGATAAAACCCCATTTTTACAGGAATTTTTTTTTTTTAGCAAAATGTGTCCAGCCGAGCTGTGTATTAGTGCACTTTGTCTGTGGTCCTTCAGGCTTTGCTCATCCCACGTGGCAAAGCTCACACCTCAGCTAATTGGCAGTTACTCTCCAGGTAGGAGGGGATGAGGTGCATGTTGCTAAGGCCACAGTGCTGCACTTTATACCTCATTCACACCTTGCAGGCTCTCATATTGTGCTTGCCTCGAAAATGACCGGGTTTGTCAACCAGGATTTGTTCGGTATACATCCATGTTGCTTGTTGCTGGTAGTGCTTTTATCCTTTGGCTCTGTAGAGTTTTGTTTTCCCGTTAATATTTGCTCCAATTTACAAGGAATTGAGATTGGATTTACTAGTGGTAATTATTGGGATCGCTCTTTTTTTGTTGTTTTTTTTTTTTTCAAAGGGGAAAAAGAGAATTTGTCCAGCTTCGCTTCCAGCCATTGGCTCATGTGATCCCTGTCTCTGCTAGACCGAAGAGCCCATTAGTAAATATTTGTTCTTCATTTAGGTACTTATAGACTGTAACCAAACCACCCCCAGCCTTCTCTTCATTAAACTAAACAGATGGAGCCCCTTGACTCTATCACTATAAGGCAAGTTTTCTAATTCTTTTGTCAGTCTTGTGGCTCTTCACTGCACCAGTGCCAAAAACAGAGGTAAAATAGCCTCTTTACTCCTACTTCATATTCCCATTTATGCATCCCAGGATCACAGTAGGTCTGTTGGCCACAGCGTCGCATTGAGAGCTCATGTTCAGCTGATTATCCACCATGACCCCTAAGTCTTTTTCAGAGATACTGCTTTCCAGTAGAGCGTTTCCCTATCTTGTAAGTATGGCCTGCATTCTTTGTTCCTAGGTTTATTCATTGACATTTACCCATACTAAAATGAATATTTGTTTGCTTGTGCCCAGTTTACCCAAGCAATCCAGATTGCTCTGTATCAGCGACCCATCCTCTTCAGTATTAACCATTCACCCGATTATTCTATTATCTGTAAACTTTATCAGGTCATTGATAAAAATGTGAAACAGCACAGAGTCATAAACTGATCCCTACTGGATCCCACTGGAAACATACTCACACATTCCCCATTTACATTACATTTTGAGATTTATCAGTTAGCCAGTTATTAATCCATTTAATGCTTGCTGTGTTAATTTTATATTGTTCCAGTTTTTCATCAAAATGGCATGTGGTACCAAACACGGACAGGGAGAGGAATGGTTTGGGGTGCTATGGGGGGTGGGTGCCTGGGGATGGAACTGACCGAAGGACCGTTTCGTCTGAAAGCACAACAAGGCTCTCTTTCTTTGATTCTTATACAGATGCCCACAGAGTAGGGTCATTGTGTGGACAATTCAGAGCAGGTTCTTACCGATGACAAAGCAACGGTCTATCACACACCGTCATAAAGCAACCAATGTCGCAGGGCCAAATTCATCCCTGGCACACCTCTGCTAGAGTCAATACTTACACCAGGGATGAATTTGGCTGAGAAAGCTTAGCCAGGAAAAATATCAGAACAGGGAGGTCTGCTGTGAAATAGCCACCCAGGTGACACGGTGGAATCCCCGTCACTAGAAACAATTAAAACCAGGCTAGAGAAAACGCTAGTGACTGTAGAGCAGAGACCAACCCTGCCCTAGCAGAGACACAGGCTGTATGATCTAATAACTCTTAATTTCTATAACACACCTATCAAAGCCCACACTCTGCTCAGCTTCCTTATACCGCTAGCCTCTGGACTTCAGGGGTGAGATTAGCAGGTTGAAGCACTAAGCAGTTATAACTCTGCAAATATTTGAATAATCAGCTGTTACGGTGGTAGTATATGGCCGCCAGGCCCAATGCTAGCTTTAGGAAAGAGAAAAATCCAACGCCTGGGTATTTTAAAGCAGAGATTTTTCTATCCAACTGGAGTTGGGGAAAAAAAATTCATGAAAAATTGGAGGTCACTGCAGAGCTTGCTAACTGAAATCTCTGAGTGGCTTGGGGTTATTTTTTCTTTTCCAATTAACTTCACCTGCTCTGACTGGGGATTTCACACCCCTCACATGTTAAGTAAATTGGTGTCTGGATTTTTATGAGCTTTGGCAGGAAGGCGTAGCCAGTGAACCAAGAGAAATCCGGAGCTTTGGGATCGTGGGTGCCCAGGATTTTCCAATTTGCGTCTGAACCAAAGGATTGATTGAGAGAAACCTTTGGTGAGACTCAAGAACCCTGGGCGATCATGCTGATGCAATTTATCATGAAATATTGTTGTGTAAGTCCATTCTTCCAGAACCTCCTCCTGCTGCTGGAGTTTCATTTGGGTTACTTATGCATCGGTGATGTGTTCTGAATGCCTCGCTTACATTGATGGATATTATACTTGATGTTTTTCCTTCTGTCCCTTTGGTGGTGCGAACGTGAGAAAGGGCACTGAACTTTCGATGACTCTCTTGTATAACTTAAAAAAACCCGAAAGTTTTTTTTTTTCCCTGGGTTCAAAAGTTCAGCGCGCGTCAAGAGGCATCAGCTTCTCGGCGCCGAGGCGTGAAGGGCGGGGGGCTTTCGGGGAGGGCTTTATAGCTGAGAAAAGATAATTATGCTGGGACACAAATTTGGGAATTCTCGCCCTTACCCGCCCCGCAAACCCCTGCGTTTGGAAAATGACTTGCTGCGACCTTGGCACCCCACCGCGATGGTTCACCATGCCATGAGGCGCCCACTGCAAAAGCAGGAATCTCCTCATTTCATCAGTGCATTAGCATCGCCTCAGGGTCCCCTTGGTCTGCACTTTGCTGAGGTTTGTAGAACCAAGGCATTTGTTGGGAGAGATGGGGGGAGAGCAAAGGAAGGCGAGTGAAGTGAGAAATCTCACTAATTCCAGCCTTCTCCGGGAATTCTCACCAAAAATTCAGGGCCGGGACCTTCTCGAGTTCAAACGCCTTCCACACAGAGTCACACAAGGCAGCAGAAAGGCCATTAAGTCTGAAAATGAGTGTGCGGGCAACACCAGTCTACTGTGAAAAGGAGCCATCATGTCAGGTGGCCAAGAAAAACTGAACCTACTTCTGTGCATGGAAAAAACCCTCCTCGCTAGTTAAAGAGAGCGGCTTTTTAAAGTAAATGGCTGTCTCAGAATGAAAGGCCAAGGGGCTAAATGGAGCACTGAGCCACACAACAACCGGGCGGAGAAACACTGATGGCTTGGCTTTATTGTCACACAGCCATTCCTTAATGCTGTTATGTGTCCTCAGGGGGGAGAGCAGGAAAACAAACTCCAGCTTTCTGCGGCAGAGTTACCGAGGGCGAGGGGCATTCGTCTCCATGCCAGTGTCTCTATTTTCAGGGCGCTGCAGAGTATTTCCAACTGATGCCCAGGGAATGCTGCTTTGTAGCTGCTGGGGGGCACGCGCTGGTCAGGAAGACCCAGCGGGGACAGATGGAGACAGAGACAAAGGACAGACTTTCCTCTTACTCTGCCCTGGTCCCTGACTTGCCTCTGGGCAGGCTTCAGTCCTTCCGCCCTGGATCTTTGAGTTCTCACCCCCAGGAGCTCCCACCCCCAAAACTCAAATACTCCGCCATTGTACCTCTGTCAGGGCCAGCTCTGGCTTTTTTGCCACCCCAGGTAAAAAAACAAACAAACACAAAAATGGCCAGAATGTGCCGCCCTAAGATTGGCCTGAATGCTGCCCCTTACAATGTGCCGCCCCAAGCATGTGCTTCCTAGGCTGGTGCCTAGAGCCGGCCCTGGCCTCTGTCGCCCCAGGACTTTAACATGCCTCACTTAGTTTCCCTAGAAGAGCCTTGCAGAGCTCCCAGCCCGCCAGGAGACAGGCTTGCATAATTATCCCCATTTTCTGGTCGAGTAACCTGAGGTGCAGGGAGGGTAAGTGACTTGCCCAAGGTTACACCGCGAGTTGGCAGAAAAGCCAGCAATAAACCCTTGCAAGCAGTCCTGCCCCCCGCCCTTCCCCACCTTGCTGTCAGCCCTGGCTAGAAGCCCATCTCCCCTCTACACACAGGGCAGCCTGTGACCTTGCTGCTAACCAGGGCGAGGAAAGACAAGAGAGCAGAGTGCACTTCACACAGCAGCTAGCCTCTCCGTAACAGCCCGCCCTGGGCAGGCAGCCAGGCCAGTCACTTGAGAGCTGCTCTAGCATATTTCCAGGTGTTTGCTTCTCGCTGACAGCTCATCTCTAAGTGCGCCCCTGTTAAGGGGTTCCGTGACCCAGGAAACTGCCCCGCACTCCTTGTGTCCCCTGAGCCGAAAGGATCCGTCTGCTTAGCTCCCCTGGCTGCAGAGCCCCTGGTCGGACGTGAGCAGCCATAGCAGAAACACCGGCAGACACAAGGACTCAGCGGGAGGGCAGAAGCGCTTGCAGATTGCCCCGGTGCTTAGCTAGCTTATTTGCTGGGAACCCCAGACCGTGTCAGTGGGGCTGGCTTCTCCGGCTCCTTCGGCTGCAGGCCTCTAATTTCGGGGATCTAGAGAAACGGCTGATCTAGCACCCTCATTCCTACAGCAATGGGCGCAGTTACACCCCAAGGGGTCAAGGCAATCAAAGGAGAACAGCAGAGGACAGGGAGAAAAGATGAAGGAGGGAAAGGAAAGGAGAAGACAGGGAGCTAGAACACAGGACAGAAAAGGCGGGAGACAGAACGAATGAATGAGCAAACCCCCCAGCAGCTAGAAAGAGGGAGAGCGGGGCTCTGGCAGGGGATGATGCGGGGACAAGGGCAAGCAACATAGCAATGAGATCAGGGGAAGGAAATCCATCTGCAGAGTTTAGGTCCATGATCGTGGAGGTGATTCATGCTCCTGGACTGGATTGGATTTCCCCAGATGACGGCCCACGTCTCTGTAAACTTGGGGATGGTCTGAGCCCTTATGCCCCCGTCACTAGCTCCTTGGGATTCTGTAGTCACGTGGTCACAGAGAGTGGTATTCACACGCGCTGGAATGGACCCGCAAGCACCTGGCAGCAGCCTTGTTGAGCAGGGAGCCCGCAGTGCTGTGCAGGGGGGGTGCTGTGTGGAGCAGACTGGGGGCGCTGTAGGGCAGGGGTATGTGCAGCGCCTCATAACAGAGATCAGTGTCGGCGGAAATACGACACCTTTTTACCACTATTCTTTCCCAAGAACCTTGAAAACACAACTGGTAGAAAAAGGCCACGAGAGCTAATAGGAACCAGCACCTGCAACTGGAAGCCAGGACTGGGAAGCCTAAAGACTCCCCCACACCCCCGTTTGTATATAAAAGGATTTGATTAAGATGGAGCAAACCCTCCGAATGAGTGGCCCCACCCGGTGCAGCGCTTTATGTGAGCTGTGCTATGCAAGCCCATGGCTGGCCCATGGCAGCTGATTGGGCTCACAGGGCTCGGGCAAAGAGGCTGTTGAATTGCCGTGTAGACATCTGGGCTTGGGCTGGAGCCGGGCTCTAGGTCCCTGCGAGGTGGGGCCTGCAGAAGAGCTCTGTGCGGCTCGAAAGCTTCTCTCTCTCACCAACAGACATTGGTCCAGTACAAGATATTCCCTCCCCCACCCCTTGTCTCTAGTCCGTATCTTGTGCCAGTGAGTTTCACAGGGTGGTGATACCTTGTGCCACAAAGTATTTCACCAGCATTTCATTCCTTGTGGCTGTATTTACCTTTCCATTCCATTGACCATCCCTGTGTTATGAGGCAGTAGATGGAAATACCTGATTCACCCTCCCTGTGCCAGTTAACATTTCATTCTTCTTCGAGTGATTGCTCAGGTCTATTCCACCGTAGGTGCGCGTGCTCGCCACATGCATCGGTGCCGGAAGTTTTTCCCTTAGCAGTATCCGTAGGGGGGAGCGCCGCTGCGACCCCTGGAGTGGCGCCGCTATAGCGCGCTATATAGGGGACTGCGCGCTCCCCCCACCCTCAGTTCCTTCGTGCCGCCAGTGTAGGTGCGTCGGAACGTCTGCTCCAGCTTCATTGCTGCAGCCTTTTTTCCTAGAATTCTGTTTGTTGTTCATCATTAGTAGTATCTTTAGTTTGTGAGTTAGTTTAGTTTAGTTAGTGTCCGGGCCGGGGCATGACCCGGACCCTGGGCTTCAAATCGTGCGAATCCTGCAGGCGTTCTGTGCCTAGAAGCGACCCACACTCAGCTTGTCTCCGCTGCTTGGGTGAGTCCCACGTCAGCGCACGCTGCAAAATCTACAGGTCCTTTAAACCAAGAACCAAAAAAGACAGAGACATTCGACTCCGGGCCCTCCTCATGGAGTCCGCGTTGGCTCCTACCCCGGTGCGCCGAGCGGAATCGGCACCCGGTACCCTGTCCTCGGTGCGCGGCGATCCCCCGGCGCCTTCGAGTAGCCGGCACCACTCACCGTCGCATGGGCAGAGGAAGGCACCGTCTACGCATCATCGTCGAGGCAAGGATAAGGGAGAGGCTTGACCCGTGTGCGGCAGCCACAATTCTCCCCCGGGCCCCATCGCTCTGACTCGTGCTGAGCGGAGTAGCCCGGTCCCCTTGACGCAGGCCTCTCCGGACCCCGAATGCCTTCGACGCCGGAGGCCTTCCAGGCGGCCAGTGACTTGCTCACACTCCAGGTACCGGCAGTCCCTGCACCAGGAGTCCGATCCAGAGACAAGCCGCCGTTGGGCTCCAGGCCATCGACCCGACCAGGCGCGAATCCCGGTCAAGGGATCGGTCCCGGGGCCGCTCGCCCCTCAGCACCCGGTGTGACCATAGCCCGCAGCCTCTGCAGTCACCGATGGTGAGGCTCTCGGGCAAGGTGCCGTCGGATCAGAGCTCCGGGCACCGTTCTAGACTGAGCAGGGAGTTGTGACAGCAGGCACCAGCGCCGTAGACGCTCCCGGTCGAGTCGGAGCTACCGCAGCCGTTCCCGTCACGGCTGCCGACGCTCCAGCTCCCGCTCTTCAAGGCACCGAGGGAAGGACTCCCATAAGAGGTCGCCGACTCCGCACCGTCGCGGACATAGGCGTCGCAGCGTCTCAAGGAGCAGTAGCTCGAGATGGTACCATACCTCGTCGTCGGAGTCCTGGTCCCGAGGTAGATGTCATCATCAGCGCCGTAGATCTTACCGTTCCCACGGCACCGACCGAACGGCGTTCACACCAGCGGTGAGCCACTCAAGGGCCTCCGCGTTCCAACCTGACCAGCTGGTGCCGCCGGTGCCGCAGCAGGGTCAGTGGCAAGGGGTTCCGTGGCAGGGACAGTGGTGCCAGTGGACCCTTTGGCCCCCGGGACATGCCCAGCCGGATACTCGATCGGTTGCAGGGGCGTCCGAGGCTCCTTCGGCCACTATATCCAGGGCTCCTAGACCTAGATCTGCGGACCAAGGGTCCTCAGCACCGAATGCGGACTCTGAGCAAGGCGTCGAGCCCGCGGTGCCAGCAGATGCACTAAGCTCTGTACCGGCATCCTCCCCCATACCGGAGGACAAGGTCGCGGCCCTGCCACCCTCCGTACCGCAGGAGGACTACAGGGCTCACCAGGAGCTATTAAAGCGAGTTGCCTCGAACCTCCAGCTCCAAGCTGAGGAGATGGAAGGGCCTTCAGACTCGCTCTTCAATCTCCTTTCGTCCTTGGCACCGGGCAGAGTGGGGCTCCCGTTACATGAAGGGGTTGCCAATATTACAAAAGCCCTTTGGCATACGCCGGCCTCATTTGCGCCTATATCCAGAAAGGCAGAGCGCAAGTATTTTGTCCCTACGAAAGGACACGAATTCCTGTACACCCACCCGGCTCCCAACTCCTTGGTCGTGGAATCCGTAAACCACAGGGAGCGCCAGGGTCAACCGGGTCCTACTCCTAAGAATAAGGACTCGAAAAGGCTGGACTCATTTGGGAGGAAGCTTTATTCGTCCTCGAGTTTCCAGCTCAGGGTGGCAAATCACCAGGCCCTCCTCAGTCGCTATGACTTTAACCTGTGGGGGTCCCTGCAAAAATTCAAGCCCTCCCTCCCAGAGCACGACCGCAAAGAGTTAAAGGCGCTGGCGGAGGAGGGGGCTGCCGCTGCGAAGGCTGCTCTGCAGGCGGCATCGGATGCGGCGGACACGGCGGCGCGATCCATTGCCTCGGCAGTGTCCATGCGCAGGGCGTCGTGGCTCCTCCTGTCGGGGCTGTCCTTGGAGGTGCAGTCGGTGATGCAGGATCTCGCGTTCGACGGCAAGGACCTGTTCGCGGAGCAAACGGATGTGAGACTTCATGGCATGAAGGATTCCCGTACCACCCTGCAGACGCTCGGGCTCTACGTCCCGCCGGCTAAGGGAAAGCCTAAGCCGCAGGCTCCCGCCCAGGCGCCCCAACCGCACTACGAGCCAGCCCACAAGAGGTCCAGACCACAAAAGAGGCGACCTCAGCGGCAGTCCCGCTCTGCCCTGCAGCCTGGGCCCTCCAGGGGCAAGCAGCAGGGCAAGAGGTGGTTTTGACTGGGGGCAGGAGGGTACCTGGGTGAACCCCGAGGACACCCTCTGACAAATAAAGTTGGCCTTCAGCAACCGCTTGTGTCCATTCCTTTCGCAATGGTCCCATATAACCTCGGACCGGTGGATCCTGAGTACCATTGCCCGGGGCTACATGCTCCAGTTCGTGTCACCCCCAATCTTCCGCCCCCCTCCCGGGCACGGTGCGGTAGACCCGTCACATCTACCCCTGCTGCAGCAAGAGGTGGGCAGTCTCGGAGCCATAGAGAGAGTCCCAAGGGAATTCCAAGGGAAAGGGTTCTATTCCCGTTACTTCCTTATCCTGAAAGCGAAAGGGGGCCTCAGGCCTATCTAAGGGTATGTCTATACTTACCTCTCGCGTCGGAGGCGCAGGATCGATGTTCTGGGTTCGATTTATTGCGTCTTGTCAAGACACGATAAATCGAACCAGGAAGTGCTCCCTCGTCGACGCTGGTAATCCAGCTCGACGAGTGGAGTAGGCGGAGTCGACGGGGGAGCCTGCGCGCCGCGTCTGGACCACAGGTAAGTTCGAACTAAGGTACTTCGACTTCAGCTACGTTATTAACGTAGCTGAAGTTGCGTATGTTAGTTCGACGGGGGGGTTAGTGTAGACCTAGCCTTAGACTTGCGCGGTCTCAATCGGTTCATGGTCAAATACCGATTCCGCATGGTCTCCCTGGTAAAGATTATACCTGCCTTGGACCCGGGCGACTGGTATGCAGCCCTGGACCTCCAGGACGCATACTTTCACATCCACATATTCGAAGGACACAGGCGCTTCCTCCGTTTCCTGGTTGGGCAGGACCACTACCAGTTTACCTCCCCTTTGGCCTGTCCACCACACCTCGGGTGTTCACAAAGTGTATGGCGGTGGTGGTGGCGGCCTTTCTCAGACGCAGAGGGATCCAATTATTCCCGTACCTCGATGACTGGCTGCTCAAGGGCAACTCGAGGTCGCAGGTGCAGAACCACCTGCAGCTGCTCTTGACTACCTGTGCCAATCTAGGCCTTCTGGGTAAACGAGGCCAAGTCGACGTTGGTCCCGGTCCAGTGCATAGAGTTCATTGGGGCTCTGTTGGACGCTTCCAGGGCCAGGGCCTCTCCCCCCCCCGGGCAGATTCCAGACCCTCAAAGGGCTCATAGCCACGGTCACGGAGTTCCCCCTGACCATGGCCAGGTCCTGCCTACAGCTCCTGGGCCACATGGCGGCGTGCACGTATGTGGTACGCCACGCCAGGCTTTGAATGAGGCCTCTCTAGCTTTGGCTGGCCTCAGAATTCTCCCAGGCTCGGGACGGTATGGACAAGGTCCTCACGGTACCGGGGCGGGTGCTAACCTCCCTTCAGTGGTGGACCATCCCGACCAATATGTTGCAAGGGATACCCTTCCGGGAACCGCCCCCGTCGCTAGACCTGGTGTCAGACGTGTCGGACTTGGGTTGGGGAGCCCATGTAGGGAACTCTCAAACCCAGGGACTGTGGTCGGGCACAGAGCTATCCCTACACATAAATGTCAAGGAGCTCAGGGCAGTCCGCTTGGCCTGTGTGGCGTTCAGCTCCCGGCTCAGCGGCAGAACGGTCAGGGTCCTTACAGACAACACGGCCGCGATGTTTTACATCAACAGGTAGGGAGGGACGAGGTCCTCGGCTCTCTGCCAGGAAGCCCTCAGCCTGTGGGAGTTCTGTATAGCCCACGACATCTCCCTTGAGGCTTTCCACCTGCCGGGTGTCAACAACTCCCAGGCCGATCGCCTGAGCAGGGTCTTCTCCTCCCAACACGAGTGGTCCCTCCACACAGAGGTCATGGGTCAGTTCTTCCGAGCCTGGGGCACTCCCCAAGTAGACCTGTTTGCGACTCAACAGAACCGACGTTGCCACCGGTTCTGCTCCAGGGGAGGGCTGGAGAAGGATGCACTCTCAGATGCCTTCCTCCTGTCATGGTCGGGCCACCTCTTCTATGCGTTCCCTCCTTTTCCCCTCATAGACAAGGTCCTGGAAAAGGTAAAGAGGGACAGGGCCCGCATCCTGCTGATCGCCCCAGCTTGGGCCAGACAGTACTGGTACGGGACTCTCCTAGGGTTGCTGGCGGCCCCTCCGCGTCTGCTACCGCTCCGGCCGGACCTCCTGTCCCAGGACCAGGGCCGCCTCCTTCACCCCAACCTAGCTTCCCTCCACTTGACAGCGTGGCTGCTCAGTGGTTAGATGCAGAGGAGACTCTGTGTTCAGAAGGATTCAGGAGCATCCTCCTGGAAAGTAGGAAACCCTCCACTCGCCGGGCATACCTGGCGAAGTGGGCCAGGTTCTCTAGGTGGGCGGCGTGAGGGGTACCCCCCCCCCGAGGGACGCCCCACTCCAGGTTATCCTCGATTACCTCCTCCACCTGAGAACGCAAGGTCTGGCTCCCTCCTCCGTCAGGGTGCACCTGGCGGCTTTATCGGCATTCCACCCGCCGGTCCAGGGCTGCTCAGTCTTCTCGCATGCCATGACCGGACGCTTCCTCAAGGGCTTGGACCGGTCCTTCCCGTATGCCAGGACCCCTGTCCCACAGTGGGACCTGAATTTGGTGTTATCTCACCTCATGGGGCCCCTGTTCGAGCCCCTGGCCACATGCTCCTGGTCTCACCTCTCCTGGAAGGTAGCGTTCCTCGTGGCCATTACGTCCGCCCGACGGGTGTCGGAGCCCAGGGCCTTGACCTCAGACCTGCCCTTTACGGTCTTCTACAAGGACAAGGTCCAGCTCCGACCACACCCAGCTTTCCTTCCCAAAGTGGTCTCCACTTTTCACATGAACCAGGATATTTTCCTCCCTGTCCTCTGCCCCAAGCCGCATGCCTCGGGCGAGGAGCGCCACCTCCATACGTTGGACGTGCGCAGGGCTCTGGCTTTTTACTTGGAACGGACTAAGCCATTCCGTAAGTCCCCGCAACTCTTTGTTGCCTCAGCCGAGCGTATGAGGGGTCAGCCAATCTCTACCCAGAGGCTTTCCCGGTGGATCGCTTCGTGCATTCACACATGCTACGAGTTAGCAAAGGTCCCCTCACCGCCTATCGTGAGGGCACACTCGACCAGGGCGCAAGCCTCGTCGGCTGCCTTTGTAGCCCATGTCCCTATCCAAGATATCTGTAGGGCTGCTACCTGGTCCTTGGTTCACACGTTCACCTCGCATTATGCGATCGTCTCCCATGCTAGGGATGACGCTGGCTTTGGTAGAGCGGTGCTCCAGCCAGACAGGTTGTGAACTCCTACCCACCTCCATGACGTATTGCTTGGAATCACCTACGGTGGAATAGACATGAGCAATCACTCGAAGCAGAAAGGACAGTTACCTGTTCCATAACTGGCGTTCTTCGAGATGTGTTGCTCAGGTCTATTCCACATCCCGCCCTCCTTCCCCTCTGTCGGAGTTGGTCCGGCAAGAAGGAACCGAGGGTGGGGGGAGCGCGCAGTCCCCTATATAGCGTGCTATAGCGGCGCCACTCCAGGGGTCGCAGCGGCGCTCCCCCCTACGGATACTGCTAAGGGAAAAACTTCCGGCACCGATGCACATGGCGAGCACGCACACCTCCGGTGGAATAGACCTGAGCAACACATCTCGAAGAACGCCAGTTACGGAACAGGTAACTGCCCTTTCCTTTTTTGTCGCCGTTCTAAACTAAAGAGGAACAATCTTGTCAGTCTCTCCTGACCTGGCAGTCTCTCTGCACCTAATCACTTTGCCACCTGCCTCTGAAGCCCCCCTTTTCTGCTATCTGACTTTTTCAGACAGGGTGACCCAAACGGCCCATGGTATCCAGGTGAAGATGAACATTGGATTATATGACGGCATTAGAATATTTTTAGCATTACTTTCCTATCCCAGTCCCTTATACACAGCTGCTGCTGCACGGGAAGCAGAATTTTCCGTTGAGCTGTCTGCAGTGACATCCACACCTTTCCGTCCAAGTGGTTACAGTTAGGGATCCAGCCGTGCGTATGAAGAGTTCAAATTATTCCTTCCAGTAGTTCTATCGGGGCACAGGTAGCTTGTACCTATCATAGAATCATAGAATCATAGAATCTCAGGGTTGGAAGGGACCTCAGGAGGTCATCTAGTCCAACCCCCTGCTCAAAGCAGGACCAACCCCAACTAGATCATCCCAGCCAGGGCTTTGTCAAGCCTGACCTTAAAAACCTCCAAGGAAGGAGACTCCACCACCTCCCTAGGAAACCCATTCCAGTGCTTCACCACCCTACTAGTGAAAAAGTTTTTCCTAATATCCAACCTAAACCTCCCCCTCTGCAACTTGAGACCATTACTCCTTGTTCTGTCATCTTCTACCACTGAGAACAGTCTAGATCCATCCTCTTTGGAACCCCCTTTTAGGTAGTTGAAAGCAGCTATCAAATCCCCCCTCACTCTTCTCTTCTGCAGGCTAAACAATCTCAGTTCCCTCAGCCTCTCCTCATAAGTCATGTGCTCCAGCCCCCTAATCATTTTTGTTGCCCTCCGTTGGACTCTTTCCAATTTATCCACATCCTTCTTGTAGTGTGGGGCCCAAAACTGGACACAGTACTCCAAATGAGGCCTCACCAGTGCCGAATAGAGGGGAATAATCACGTCCCTCGATCTGCTGGAAATGCCCCTACTTATACAGCCCAAAATGCCGTTAGCCTTCTTGGCAACAAGGGCACACTGTTGACTCATATTCAGCTTTTCGTCCACTGTAACCCCTAGGTCCTTTTCTGCAGAACTGCTGCCCAGCCATTCGGTCCCTAGTCTGTAGCAGTGCATGGGATTCTTCCGTCCTAAGTGCAGGACTCTGCACTTGTCCTTGTTGAACCTCATCATATTTCTTTTGGCCCAATCCTCTAATTTGTCTAGGTCCCTCTGTATCCTATCCCTACCCTCCAGCGTATCAACCACTCCTCCCAGTTTAGTGTCATCTGCAAACTTGCTAAGGGTGCAGTCCACACCATCCTCCAGGTCGTTGATGAAGATATTGAACAAAACCGGCCCCAGCACCGACCCTTGGGGCACTCCACTTGATACCGGCTGCCAACTAGACATGGAGCCATTGATCACTACCCGTTGAGCACGACCATCCAGCCAGTTTTCTATCCACCTTACCGTCCATTCATCCAGCCCATACTTCTTTAACTTGCTGGCAAGAACGCTGTGCGAGACTGTATCAAAAGCTTTGCTAAAGTCAAGAAATAGCACATCCACTGCTTTCCCCTCATCCACAGAGCCAGTTATCTCATCATAGAAGGCAATTAGGTTAGTCAGGCATGACTTGCCCTTGGTGAATCCATGCTGACTGTTTCTGATCACTTTCCCCTCCTTTAAGTGGTTCAAAATTGATTCCTTGAGGACCTGTTCCATGATTTTTCCAGGGATTGAGGTGAGACTGACTGGCCTGTAGTTCCCCGGATCTTCCTTCTTCCCTTTTTTAAAGATGGGCACTACATTTGCTTTTTTCCAGTCATCCGGGACCTCCCCCGATTGCCATGATTTGTCAAAGATCATGGCCAATGGCTCTGCAATCACATCGGCCAACTCCTTTAGCACCCTCGGATGCAGTGCATCCGGCCCCATGGACTTGTGTTCGTCCAGCTTTTCTAAATAGTCCCGAACTACTTCTTTCTCCACAGAGGGCTGGTCACCTCCTCCCCATACCGTGCTGCGGAGTGCAGCCATCTGGGAGCTGCCCTTGTCTGTGAAGACAGAGGCAAAAAAAGCATTGAGTACACTAGCTTTCTCCACATCCTCTGTCACAAGGTTCCCTCCCTCATTCAGCAAGGGGCCCACACGTTCCTTGACTTTCTTCTTGTTGCTAACATACCTGAAGAAACCCTTCTTGTTACTCCTAACATCTCCGGCTAGCTGCAACTCCAAGTGTGATTTGGCCTTCCTAATTTCACTCCTGCATGCCTGAACAATATTTTTATACTCCTCCCTGGTCATTTGTCCAATCTTCCACTTCTTGTAAGCTGCTTTTTTTGTGTTTAAGACGAGCAAGGATTTCACTGTTAAGCCAAGCTGGTCGCCTGCCATATTTACTTTTCTTTCTACACATCGGGATGGTTTGTTCCTGCAACCTCAATAAGGTTTCTTTAAAATACAGCCAGCTTTCCTCGACTCCTTTCCCTCTCATGTTATTCTCCCAGGGGACCTTGCCCATCAGTTCCCTGAGGGAGTCAAAGTCTGCTTTTCTGAAGTCCAGGCTCTGTATTCTACTGTTCTCCTTTCTTCCTTGTGTCAGGATCCTGAACTCGACCATCTCATGGTCACTGCCTCCCAGGTTCCCATCCACTATTGCTTCCTCTACTATTTCCTCCCTGTTTGTGAGCAGCAGGTCAAGAAGAGCTTTTCCCCTAGTTGGTTCCTCCAGCACTTGCACCAGGAAATTGTCCCCTACACTTTCCAAAAACTTCCTGGATTGTCTGTGGACCGCTGTATTGCTCTCCCAGCAGATGTCGGGGTGATTAAAGTCACCCATGAGAACCAGGGCCTGTGATCTAGTAACTTCTGTTAGTTGCTGGAAGAAAGCCTCGTCCACCTCATCCCCCTGGTCTGGTGGTCTGTAGCAGACTCCCACCACGACATTACCCTTGTTGCTCACACTTCTCAATTTAATCCAGAGACTCTCAGGTTTTTCTGCAGTTTCATACTGGAGCTCTGAGCAGTCATACTGCTCTCTTACATACAACGCAACTCCCCCACCTTTTCTGCCCTGCCTATCCTTCCTGAACAGTTTATATCCATCCATGACAGTACTCCAATCGTGTGAGTTATCCCACCAAGTCTCTGTTATTCCAATTACGTCATAATTCCTTGACTGTGCCAGGACTTCCAGTTCTCCCTGCTTGTTCCCCAGGCTTCTTGCATTTGTGTATAGGCATTTAAGATAACTCACCGATTGTCCTGCTGTCCCAGTATGGGGCAGGAGCCCTCCCCTCTTGCACTCACCTACTTGTGCTTCCTCCCGGTATCCCACTTCCCCACTTACCTCGGGGCTTTGGTCTCCTTCCCCCGGTGAACCTAGTTTAAAGCCCTCCTCACTAGGTTGGCCAGCCTGCTTCCAAAGATGCTCTTCCCTCTCTTCGTCAGGTGGAGCCCGTCTCTGCCTAGCACATTATAGTGTGCAGTGCAGTTGTAGCTGTCGGTCCCAGGATATTAGAGAGGCAAGGTGGGTGAGGTCATATCTTTTAATGCCTCTCTCCCATTGGCTTCCAGAGCTCTTCTTGAGGTCTGGGAAAGGTGGTCCCAGCGCCACAGCTAAAAGCAAGGTGGAACAGAATGTGTAGTGTAAATAGTTAACACATATTGTAAGGGACCAGTCAAGGTATAGTGGCCTATTAATACCTCTGCAGTCATAGGACAGAAAGAGGGTTAGTGGGTTTTGTGAAAGTCCAAATTAATTATAGCAACAGGTTCTTCTTTGGTCACTGTTTTGTTGATCTGCTCAGAGAAGCTGAGTGACTTGAAGAGGAATGAGTTTCCTTTACACGAGCCCAGGGGATTGCAGGGGGCTGCACTCAGTTACGTTTGATGGGAAGTTCGGATTACAGTTTTCACAGACCAGGTCGGCTCCGGTTGTTGACATTCCTTTTTTGTTTTACTTTATCATTTTTTCCGTAGCATGTTCCAAAACATGTTCCAAGACTCCGGATGCCTTTTCTCACGGCAATGCAAGTCAGCAGAAACCAGTTGTTCTTTGCATTGTGTACATTCATCTCATCAGATTTGGATTGCAGTAGTTATTGGCTAATTGATACACCGGTTCTAATGTAATCAATACTTTCTCTACTTATAGCTCAGCCAAATCTTTGTTTCAACACCATGTGGCCTCACATGCTTTGGCCTACAGGTGATGAAAATGTTTGAATAGTCAAAATTTTAACAATTTTTTTTTTTTTTTGCAAAAAGTTTTCCATTTTTGACCAGCTTTGGGAGTGGCTAACATTTTTTCAAAATAAAAATTTCAGCTAATATCATTGGTAAAACTTTCATTCTTCTCAATTTTTTGACCAGCTGTCTCTTGACCTTCATATTTCCAAAGTAGCAGTGGACCAGTGCTGTAATCCACACCTGATGTACTTGCCCTTTTATGAAACTGAGGCCTATCTTTCAATGAGCACCATGTGGGCTGGACTCTGAGCAGCTGATTGACTTCAGTATAGGGAATCTGCCCTGTGGAACAACTTACAGGACCATATATTCATGGAGTTCATGATGTTCCTTTCTGTCCTTGATCCCTGAGGCTAACCTCCTGCATAGCCCAGGCCAGAAAGGGTCACCCAGTGATCTCTGCGTCCAGTCCATAACTTTTAGTAGAGCTCGGGCAGATCTTTTAGAAGCAGACGCCCAATCTTGGAGGTTCTCCATTGTTCTTTCAGGACTGGTGCCTTAGAGCACACACAGTGTTGCCAACTTCCTCAATTTTATCATGAGTCTTGTGATTTTTGGTGTAAACCCCTTCCCTAGCACGGGAGCTAAACCCCTTCCCTAGCACGGGAGCTATACCCCTTCCCTAGCACGGGAGCTATACCCCTTCCCTAGCACGGGAGCTAAACCCCTTCCCTAGCACGGGAGCTAAACCCCTTCCCTAGCACGGGAGCTAAACCCCTTCCCTAGCACGGGAGCTAAACCCCTTCCCTAGCACGGGAGCTATACCCCTTCCCTAGCACGGGAGCTATACCCCTTCCCTAGCCCGGGAGCTAAACCCCTTCCCTAGCCCGGGAGCTAAACCCCTTCCCTAGCACGGGAGCTATACCCCTTCCCTAGCACGGGAGCTATACCCCTTCCCTAGCACGGGAGCTAAACCCCTTCCCTAGCCCGGGAGCTATACCCCTTCCCTAGCACGGGAGCTAAACCCCTTCCCTAGCACGGGAGCTAAACCCCTTCCCTAGCACGGGAGCTAAACCCCTTCCCTAGCACGGGAGCTAAACCCCTTCCCTAGCACGGGAGCTATACCCCTTCCCTAGCACGGGAGCTATACCCCTTCCCTAGCCCGGGAGCTATACCCCTTCCCTAGCCCGGGAGCTAAACCCCTTCCCTAGCCCGGGAGCTAAACCCCTTCCCTAGCCCGGGAGCTAAACCCCTTCCCTAGCACGGGAGCTATACCCCTTCCCTAGCACGGGAGCTAAACCCCTTCCCTAGCACGGGAGCTAAACCCCTTCTCTAGCACGGGAGCTATACCCCTTCCCTAGCCCGGGAGCTAAACCCCTTCCCTAGCCCGGGAGCTAAACCCCTTCCCTAGCCCGGGAGCTATACCCCTTCCCTAGCACGGGAGCTAAACCCCTTCCCTAGCACGGGAGCTATACCCCTTCCCTAGCACGGGAGCTATACCCCTTCCCTAGCACGGGAGCTAAACCCCTTCCCTAGCACGGGAGCTAAACCCCTTCCCTAGCCCGGGAGCTATACCCCTTCCCTAGCCCGGGAGCTAAACCCCTTCCCTAGCCCGGGAGCTAAACCCCTTCCCTAGCCCGGGAGCTATACCCCTTCCCTAGCCCGGGAGCTATACCCCTTCCCTAGCCCGGGAGCTATACCCCTTCCCTAGCCCGGGAGCTATACCCCTTCCCTAGCCCGGGAGCTATACCCCTTCCCTAGCCCGGGAGGTATACCCTTTCCCTAGCCCGGGAGCTAAACCTCTTCCCTAGCCCGGGAGCTATACCCCTTCCCTAGCCCGGGAGCTATACCCCTTCCCTAGCACGGGAGCTATACCCTTTCCCTAGCACGGGAGCTAAACCCCTTCCCTAGCCCGGGAGCTAAACCCCTTCCCTAGCCCGGGAGCTAAACCCCTTCCCTAGCCCGGGAGCTATACCCCTTCCCTAGCCCGGGAGCTATACCCCTTCCCTAGCCCGGGAGCTAAACCCCTTCCCTAGCCCGGGAGCTAAACCCCTTCCCTAGCCCGGGAGCTATACCCCTTCCCTAGCCCGGGAGCTAAACCCCTTCCCTAGCACGGGAGCTATACCCCTTCCCTAGCCCGGGAGCTAAACCCCTTCCCTAGCACGGGAGCTAAACCCCTTCCCTAGCACGGGAGCTATACCCCTTCCCTAGCACGGGAGCTATACCCCTTCCCTAGCACGGGAGCTAAACCCCTTCCCTAGCACGGGAGCTAAACCCCTTCCCTAGCCCGGGAGCTATACCCCTTCCCTAGCCCGGGAGCTAAACCCCTTCCCTAGCACGGGAGCTATACCCCTTCCCTAGCACGGGAGCTAAACCCCTTCCCTAGCACGGGAGCTAAACCCCTTCCTAGCACGGGAGCTATACCCCTTCCCTAGCACGGGAGCTAAACCCCTTCCCTAGCACGGGAGCTAAACCCCTTCCCTAGCACGGGAGCTAAACCCCTTCCCTAGCACGGGAGCTATACCCCTTCCCTAGCACGGGAGCTATACCCCTTCCCTAGCCCGGGAGCTAAACCCCTTCCCTAGCCCGGGAGCTAAACCCCTTCCCTAGCCCGGGAGCTATACCCCTTCCCTAGCCCGGGAGCTAAACCTCTTCCCTAGCCCGGGAGCTATACCCCTTCCCTAGCACGGGAGCTAAACCCCTTCCCTAGCACGGGAGCTAAACCCCTTCCCTAGCACGGGAGCTAAACCCCTTCCCTAGCACGGGAGCTAAACCCCTTCCCTAGCACGGGAGCTAAACCCCTTCCCTAGCACGGGAGCTATACCCCTTCCCTAGCACGGGAGCTATACCCCTTCCCTAGCACGGGAGCTAAACCCCTTCCCTAGCACGGGAGCTATACCCCTTCCCTAGCACGGGAGCTATACCCCTTCCCTAGCACGGGAGCTAAACCCCTTCCCTAGCCCGGGAGCTATATTGGTATAACTAGACTGGTTTAAATTCACACCTTGGCTTACACCAGTAAAACATTCCCACGTAGACAAGCGCTTGGTGTAGGAACCACAGCGTGAAAACACAGCTGCATGGAGCCACTTCATAACCTTCCCCAAGGCTGGTGGCTTCTCACTCAGGGCAAGTTGACACGATAAAATTAAGTCAACTTAAGTTACCTCAACATACAGCCACGAAATTGCTTTTGCACGTCCACACTACGCTCCTCGTGTCGGCGGAGCGTGTCCTCACCAGGAGCGCTTGCACCTGTCAGTGTGGGGCATTGTGGGATGGCTTCTGAAAGGCAGCAACAGGTGATGTCAGCAATTCAGTATCGACACTGACACTGCGTCGGCCCAGCCACAGCCACCCACGTGCTGCGCCGCGCGCGGAGGTGGAGTTATTACGTTGGCGTAGTGGGCGAGCTCCATCGGCGGGAGCAATATGTTAGTACAGACGCTTACAGAGATCGGTCGATGTCAGCTGCCTTCCATTGACCTAACGCCGTAATGTAGACCAGGGCTCAGGTGTGCTTGCAAGTGATATGGCAGCTGGTGCCAGGGGAACTCCCCACTCAGTTTGACACCTGTTCCAGCAGCACCTGTAGGGAGGGAGGCAGGGCCAAGGTGTTGGTGCATTGAATACAAGTCCTGGGGCCACGCGGAGAAACCTGGATTCCCACTGCTGCTATGTCCCTCCACCACTCAGGGGAAACCTGCTCCCTCTCTATGCCCCACTTCAGGCAAGAGACAACCAGTCCCTCACCCAGCAGCCCCCACCTGGAGTGGGGGAAAAGAGCATGGAACCATTAGATCTGAGGGGAATCGGGAGGCTTGAAGATGGCTTTACTGAGGGATTGTCTCCTGTGTCACCAAGTGAGGGAGAACGTTTCTCAGGAAGTCTCCTATTAAAATCGGGGCAGAACATCCCTGGGCAGATGGGAGATAGCAGCCTCAGAGATCCCCAGCATGTTTGGGGGATAATTACTGAGATATTGGTCACTGTGCCTAGACCCCAGCAGAGCAGCCAGGTCCCCACTGACACGGAGGCTGGAAAAGTCACTCTCAGCGCTGGGTGATCTGCTGCAGATCTTGGCAAACAATCGTGCTCATCCTTCTGAGCTGCTCTCTGAAGTGTTCTGGCTGGAACATTAATCTGTTCCAAGGGGCAGGAGCACCGGTTGTCACGAGGGTGAACACAACAGCTGATGGCAGAGCCTCCTGCTCTGGGTTGGGTTCTGTGGGCTAGGACCCCTGGCTCTGGTGGGCAAGTGAGCAGCTCAGTGCAGTGATTGTGGTTTGTTATGCTGGGGGCCAGCTTTGTCTCTGGTCATTTTTTTCCTCGTGGTTAGTGCTCCGTGACTGATGGGGATCTCAGTAGAACACAAATTGATTTGCTTGGCTTTCATGGTTGCCTCTGGACTGTAATTACTCAGGCAGGAAAAATTAATTAGTCCAGTGTGGGCTGACTGCTGCCCTCTAAGCAGTGCTGAATCGTAATTGGAGAGCTCCAGAGAAAGGCGCTGATTCACACCACGGTACTGAGGGGCACAGGTTTTTTCCGGGGGCAACGGTTGGTGGGGGCTGAAGGTCACCATGAGAAAAGTGTCAGCTCTGACCTTGCCAGCATCCTCTTCACGCCCTGTTTAGCCATCAGAACAAGCCCATCAAAACCGTCCTGTCCCTCTCTGGGATGACAGTGTAACATTACACTGGCTCTCTATTTCTGTGCTTAAGGGAATATGCCGAACAGTAGGGAGAGGAAATTCTCCCCAAGATATTGGGTAATTGATCACTGACTAGTCCCTTTCTGGTGTCTATAGTGCGAACTGCCACAGCCGTATGGCACCTAGATAGTCCAGGGATGGGCGCTATAGAAACCCGACGGTGGATGGAGCTGAACAGCAGAGGCCCTCAGCCGTGAATGCCTTCCTGCAGACTCCCAGGGATCACTGAGCAGGGTGACACGGGGATTGGGGGCTGGGCATTCACGCGAGACTGCTGGGAGTTTGCCAAAGAGTAGGGACACTGGATGACAGAGTGGGGTCCCCGCTGAACTCCTGCGCATTCTCAGTGACCCACGGTGGAGCCTAAATCAATTACTTCATCGTCTATCATGTCTCTGGTGGTTTATGAAGCAGCTTAGAGGGTGGAGGGAAGGCACAGCCAAGTTCTGCAGTGCATTGGTTAGCCTCTGACCATGTACAGACAGGGGAGCGGGTGAGAACAATCATCTCATCCATCCTCCCCTCCCAGAAGGGCTCCCCAATTTCAATTACCCCAGGGCAATTAAACCTCCATTTGAACAGGAAATTGCTCAGGGAGCCTCCGGTTTCTCCTACTCTGCTATGACCCTTACGATGTGGATTCATTCCTGCCGCGGAGCCTCCTGATGCCACTGGGATGTGCCCAGTCCCCCACACTGGGATGGGGATGCTTGTGCTTTCTTTGCTTTATAGCCTTGTAAATGTCAGGCCTGTTCCTCTGCAGCTGCTGTTACTGGTTTGGTTGCTCATGCTGTGTTCCTAGGTCATCCCCTGCCTTGCTCCTTCATCTTTGTCCATTCTGTAGAAAGATCCCGTGAGCCTTGTACAGCCAACTTGGTGCACTGGTGTTCAGCTCACACCACTAACACGGACAGTCCATGCTGCTCTGAATAGTTTGGGTTATTTCATAGGCTAGGACCGTGCCACCTTCCCAACGCCCCCGTCCTTTTCATCCTGTCACATGGGTCACTCACTCACTCACGTGTCTTCTGCACTGTGTCTACTGCTAAACACGGCGGATCCGAATTCTTCAAATAGAATAGTGGGGGTTTCGGCTGAAGAATGGTCTTTTGTCAAAATGAAACTGTTTCGTGAAAAACATAGTTGATAATATTGACATCTTCTGTTTTCCAGACTTTTTTCATATTTTAAGTCAATATTTTAATCAAAATTGTATTGATGTTTATCAAATTTATTTTCAAAATCATCAATTTGTTTTCTTTACAGAAGACAGTTGTCAGTAGGAAAATGCTGTTTTCAGTGAACCAAACAATGTATAAGGATTTTGAAATTTTTTTGAATAAAGATTTCAATAAAACTTGTTATGAAATATTGTAAATGCAGAAAGTGGCTCCATTTTTGAACCTGGTGAAATGGAAACAGTTTCAACTTTTTGAATTTTTTTGCAGAACCATTTCCCCAGTTTTCAACTAGCTCTCTTCTTCTTTAAACTTAAAACCATCTCCTGTTTTCGGGGCTTCGTCGCACCTCTGTAGAGGGCCCTCCAAATTGATCACAGAGTGTTCCTAGCATACATCTGGGCCCTTGTTCTGTTGCTTTCATACATTTGTAGACTGCTTTGGGACATTAAGGGTAGTTTGAGTGTTTTCTTTTGGGCCCCATCCTCCATTAGCAGGTCGAGGGTGATGATAGACTTGTAAAACCGGAGAGGATGTTTCAATACCAGGGTCAGTTTTTCATACAATCCCTTTGTTTCAGGAGCTGATTATTTCACCATGAACTGTTCTCCTCAATTTGAATTTTGTCTCATTACTATAATTACGTATTGAGGGACCTATCCTCGATGAACTTATCTAATTCTTTTTTGAACCCAGTTTTACTTTTGGCATTCAAACATCCCCGGCAACAAGTTCCAAAGGTTGGCTGTGTTGTGTGAAGAAGTACTTCCTTATGTTTGTTTTAACCCTGCTGCCTATTAATTTCATTGGGTGACCCCTGGTACTTGTGTTATGTGAAGGTGTAAATAACACTTGATTATTTACTTTCTCCACACCAGTCATGATTTTATAGACCTCCATCATATCTGCCCTTAGTCGTCTTTTTTCTAAGCTGAACAGACCAAATCTTTTTAATCTCTCCTCATGTAGAAGCTGTTCCATATCCCTAATCATTTTTGTTGCCCTTCTCTGTACCTTTTCCAATTCTAATATATCTTTTTTGAGATGGGGTGACCAGAACTGCATGCAGTGTACAAGGTTTGGTTGTACCATGGATTTTATAGTGGCATTATGATATTTTATGTCTTATTATCTATCCATTTTCTAATGGTTCCTAACATTCTGTTAGCTTTTTTGACTGCTGCTGCAGATTGAGTGGATGGTTCCAGAGAACTATCCACAGTGACTCCAAGATCTCTTTCTTGAGTGGTAACAGTTAATTTAGACCCCATCATTTTGTATATATGGTTGGGATGATGTTTTCCAATGTGCATTACTTTGCATTTACCAACACTGAATTTCATCTGCCATTTTGTTGCCCAGTTACGCAGTTTTGTGGGATCCCTTTGTAACTCTTCGCAGTCTGCTTTGGACTTAACTATCTTGAGTAATTTTGTATCATCTGCAAACTTTACCACCTCACTGTTCACCCCTTTTTCCAGATAATGTATACATATGTTGAACATCAGTGGTCCCAGTACAGGGCCTTGGGGGACACCACTATTTACCTCTCGCCACTGTGAATACTTACCATTTATGCCTAACCTTTGTTTCCTGTCTTTTAACCCATTGCTGATCCTAGAGGACCTCCCCGCTTATCCTGTGACTGCTCACTTTGCTTAAGAGCCTTGGGTGTGGAACCTTGTCAAAGGTTTTCTGGGAGTCCAGGTACATGATATCTGCTGGATTGCCCTTGTCCATGTGCTTGTTGACACCCTCAAAGAATTTAGGATTCAAAGCAGTCCAGAAGCCCCCACTCAGCTGCTGCCTATCCCTGGAGGTGCCTATACTCCCTGAGCACCTACGTTTTTGCAGTTAAAGTTCCCTAGGTGCCTGTGGGCATGTGCACTGCTGTCTCCCTCTGGGCACCTGGATGCCTATCTGCTGCCTAAGCCCCAGAGTGATCCACAACCAGGGGAAGATAGGTGTCACTCACGTACAGGGCCCAGTCCTATAGGCATGCTTGTTCTTCGATCCCCCCTGCACCGCCCATTCTTCGTCATGCTGTGGTACCAACTCCTGATTTCTATCCAGGAAGTCTTCATTTTCCCTGCTGCAATGCAGGGTCGATACTTCAGTCTCTGGTCCTTTAACCTTTTCTTCCAGCATGGAAACCAGCTTGCATTTCATACAAAGTCACTCCCATCCTCCTGGAGAAAGACAAACATGGCACATCCTATGTGGGTCACAACAGCTGAGTCCTCACTATCCACATTTTCTCCCTTGTAATGTACCAAGAGACTCTTCAGATGATGTATTTACTGCTCGCAGAAGCCTGAAAGGCAAAAACTCTGTGGACTCTCCCCCCTAGGCAAACTCCCAGGCAAACTCCCTCTGTTTGCTCTTACTAGGTTGGCAACTGGCTGCCTTTTTGTGAATATCTTTTTTTATATGTATCCACTTACCTCACAGGCGTGTTGTGAGGATCAATCAGTTAGTGTCTGCACAGTGCTTTGAACAGGTAAACCATTGTAAAACAAATGAAAAATCAGGCTTGACATGTCTGAAGCTGAGTGCCCAATCCTTGAGGCACCCCAAATCAGTGGAGACTTTTACAAATGTCAATTTTAATCTTCCTGTGCCTCATCTTCCTGTCTGTGAAAACTCTCCCTACCGCCCAGGGGTCTCACAGAGACAAACTCATTAACGTCTGTGAGATTCTCAGATACAGTACTATTGTGATGAGTCCCATCGACTAGCCCAGGAGGAAATGAACAATTCCATATTCAGGGCAGGGTTTGCATGGTGAGTAAACAAGACCGGGGGCCACACGCTGAACAATGAGAGTAAAAAGTACTATTGAGCAGCTGCCTTACTCCCCCACACACCATCCCTCCTGTGCACTGAATGAGGAGGGATTCTGTGGAAACAGTAATACGAGATCAGGAATTAAAGACGGTCAGAATGCATATGCACAAGGAGACCAAATCACGCTTGCACGGGTAACCTTAATATTGCCATTTGCTAACGTTTGAGGGCTTGACTTTGCAACACCAATATTTTTAACTTCGTTTTTGTATGTAATACATAAATATATTAAATAACACTGACTCCCTGGGGCAGCCCTTTACTCACCTCTCTCCACTCTGAGTTGCAGAGTTTCATTACAGTTCTTCATTTCCTATCTCTTAATGAAATCAGTTCTTAATCCAGCAGGCCTTCCTCTTTATCCTGTGGCTATTTATTTTCCTTAATAGTATTTTATGAGGACCCTTATCAACAGTGTTTCAAAAATCCAAGTAAATTACATCCACTTCGGTCACCTTGATCTACAGTTTTATTAACTTTTTCAGGTCAGCAAGGCACAAGTTTCCCTCTCAGAAGCTGTGCTGGTTTGACCCAGTCAGATTACACTGCACTTATCTAAGAACTGTATTGTTTTATTCTTAATTAGCCAGTTTCTCTGGGACTGTTATTCCTGAATTCTCTCTTAGACACTGGGTGAGCAACTTTCTAATCTCCTGGAACAGTTGCTGTTGTTATTAAGGATATAGGGCTTTGTGGTGGGGCGGCCGCCCCACCCCTACGTTAGATTGGGCTATAACAGGCCAGAGAAGCTGTGCAGGTGGCAGCCAATCAGAAAGAGCCTGTGGAGAGCCAATGAGGGCAGAGAAAGAGTCAGCCAATCAGGGCTAGGCTCAGCCACATATAAAGGCTGCCCAGGAAAGGAGCAGGGAGTCTCTCCCAGACCTTCAGAGGGGAAGGTCTGTCTTGTGAGTGAGGAGACCAGCCAGTTCTGGGCATGCTCGGGGGAGCAGAAGGGAACTCCAGCCCAATACCTGCCAGGCTTCAGCCCTGAGAAAAGGGCCTCGCAGGTACAAAGGGGCTGAAGGGGAAGCGGCCCAGGGAAGAGAAATGACAAGGGGAGAGAAGAGGGGAAGGAAAGCTGCCATCTGAGGGTCCCTGGGTCGGGACCCAAAGTAGAGGGTGGGCCTGGGTCTCCCCCTTGCGTGGGTGCCCAGCCATTGGATATGGTGATAGCGCTCTGCACCAGACCCATGACACAAGGGGTTAGACTTTGGGGTGTAGTTGGCCACAGTGGGTGGAGCACAGAGAAAGACTGCTGGTAACTGCTCCCCTCCCCCCCCCGAAGGGGGTGAGCGTGGACTTGGGGGCACTGCCAGAGGGCAGTGTCTTGAAGAGGAGGCCGCAAGCTGGGAGCAATGTGGGTTGAGATGCCAACCAAGGGTGAAAGATAGATGGGACACCACTGGCAGAGGGTGCTCTGCATGAACTGAGCTAATTCCCGAACGTAACAGCAGGAGGCGCTGCAGTGGTGAGTCCCAACCCCATCACAGGCCTGATCCAAAGGCCGCTGAAGTCAATGGAAAGATTCAAAAACATTTCTTATATTCCTCATTATCTCTGCCATTTTATGTCTTTATTTCCTTTAGAACCTATGGCGAAATCCCCTCCAGCCCTGGTGAAGCAGAGCTCTGTTTCTTAAGTTATTCAAGTTACTCCATAGCTTTGCTCTTAAAGACTTTTTTACTAGTCTGAAGGTCACACTCTTCTTTCCTGTAAAAAGCAGTTTTAGAGCAAAGATTTCCCCATCCCTACATAAAGTAATAACAAGTATGTGGGATATTAATTGAACTTGTTTGCTTATCTCACCATTCTCTTTCCTTGCACCTTCTCCTGAGGTCCTGTGTTCACAAGAGTCTTCCTGCTTCCAAAGTCTGATTAGCTTTTTCATTCTTCTTTCTGGCGTCTCTGGACATCTATGTTTTGTATTCTCTCGCTGTCCTCCTTATCTCCCGTTTGCAGCTTAGCAGTTATAGCTATCTTCATATTCATTCTCTCAGTGACTTTTCTATCCCATTCAGTCAGCCCTGAAGGACTAAATTATTAAAGGAAGCTCGGAGTCCACACCCATATTACAAACTATGTGCTATTTGATTTAGGGCTTCCTAGTCCTTACGTTTTTTGTTCTGTTTGGAGTTGGTGTGGATAATCACATCTGGAGAGGATATGGGATTGATGAAGTGGATGGATGAGGAATTTGAGCTACTGCGTTGACGATACCCATATGACCCCCTCTCTGTATTGGAGGAAAGCTCTGAGCACGGCAGAAGTCAAGGCTAGCTCAAGAAGATCTAGGGACTACTGCACAGCTATTTAGTGGGAGTCCTCTGCTCCAGGACCCATGATTCCATGTATAACTTTCTCCTAGCCATCCC
Source organism: Chelydra serpentina (assembly GCA_037349315.1). NCBI lineage: Eukaryota > Metazoa > Chordata > Testudines > Chelydridae > Chelydra > Chelydra serpentina. The sequence continues at coordinate 3,235,580 of JBAIAC010000047.1, forward strand.
AGACTCCAATGTGATGCCACCTGGGGTTTCAGTCCCATAGGGACCGGTGAAAAAAAGTAGTGTTCAGAACTGGCATCTGTTTGTGAAGACCTGGGTTCATTCGACCACTGGCCATTTCCTGTGCCCTTGAGGTAGAGCAAAATGCCTATTATCTTAAATGCCTATACACAAATGCAAGAAGCCTGGGGAACAAGCAGGGAGAACTGGAAGTCCTGGCACAGTCAAGGAATTATGATGTAATTGGAATAACAGAGACTTGGTGGGATAACTCACAGGGTTGGAGTACTGTCATGGATGGATATAAACCGTTCAGGAAGGATAGGCAGGGCAGAAAAGGTGGGGGAGTTGCGTTGTATGTAAGAGAGCAGTATGACTGCTCAGAGCTCCAGTATGAAACTGCAGAAAAACCTGAGAGTCTCTGGATTAAATTTAGAAGTGTGAGCAACAAGGGTAATGTCGTGGTGGGAGTCAGCTACAGACCACCAGACCAGGGGGATGAGGTGGACGAGGCTTTCTTCCAGCAACTAACAGAAGTTACTAGATCACAGGCCCTGGTTCTCATGGGTGACTTTAATCACCCCGATATCTGCTGGGAGAGCAATACAGCGGTCCACAGACAATCCAGGAAGTTTTTGGAAAGTGTAGGGGACAATTTCCTGGTGCAAGTGCTGGAGGAACCAACTAGGGGAAAAGCTCTTCTTGACCTGCTGCTCACAAACAGGGAGGAAATAGTAGAGGAAGCAATAGTGGATGGGAACCTGGGAGGCAGTGACCATGAGATGGTAGAGTTCAGGATCCTGACACAAGGAAGAAAGGAGAGCAGTAGAATACAGAGCCTGGACTTCAGAAAAGCATACTTTGACTCCCTCAGGGAACTGATGGGCAAGGTCCCCTGGGAGAATAACATGAGGGGGAAAGGAGTTGAGGAAAGCTAGCTGTATTTTAAAGAATCCTTATTGAGGTTACAGGAACAAACCATCCTGATGTGTAAAAAGAAAAGTAAATATGGCAGGCGACCAGCTTGGCTTAACAGTGAAATCCTTGCTCGTCTTAAACACAAAAAAGCAGCTTACAAGAAGTGGAAGATTGGACAAATGACCAGGGAGGAGTATAAAAATATTGTTCAGGCATGCGGGAGTGAAATTAGGAAGGCCAAATCACACTTGGAGTTGCAGCTAGCTGGAGATGTTAAGAGTAACAAGAAGGGTTTCTTCAGGTATGTGAGCAAGAAGAAAAAAGTCAAGGAAAGTGGGCCCCTTGCTGAATGAGGGAGGGAACCTAGTGACAGAGGATGTGGAGAAAGCTAGTGTACTCAATGCTTTTTTTGCCTCTGTCTTCACAGACCAGGTCAGCTCCCAGGCGGCTGCACTCCGCAGCACGGTATGGGGAGGAGGTGACCAGCCCTCTGTGGAGAAAGAAGTAGTTTGGGACTATTTAGAAAAGCTGGACGAACACAAGTCCATGGGGCTGGATGCACTGCATCCGAGGGTGCTAAAGGAGTTGGCCGATGTGATTGCAGAGCCATTGGCCATTATCTTTGACAAATCATGGCAATCGGGGGAGGTCCCGGATGACTGGAAAAAAGCTAATGTAGTGCCCATCTTTAAAAAAGAGAAGAAGGAAGATCCGGGGAACTACAGGCCAGTCAGTCTCACCTCAGTCCCTGGAAAAATCATGGAACAGGTCCTCAAGGAATCAATTCTGAACCACTTAAAGGAGGGGAAAGTGATCAGGAACAGTCAGCATGGATTCACCAAGGGCAAGTCATGCCTGACTAACCTAATTGCCTTCTATGATGAGATAACTGGCTCTGTGGATGAGGGGAAAGCAGTGGAGGTGCTATTTCTTGACTTTAGCAAAGCTTTTGATACAGTCTCGCACAGCGTTCTTGCCAGCAAGTTAAAGAAGTATGGGCTGGATGAATGGACGGAAAGGTGGATAGAAAACTGGCTGGATGGTCGTGCTCAACGGGTAGTGATCAATGGCTCCATGTCTAGTTGGCAGCCGGTATCAAGTGGAGTGCCCCAAGGGTCGGTGCTGGGGCCGGTTTTGTTCAATATCTTCATCAACGATCTGGAGGATGGTGTGGACTGCACCCTTAGCAAGTTTGCAGATGACACTAAACTGGGAGGAGTGGTTGATACGCTGGAGGGTAGGGACAGGATACAGAGGGACCTAGACAAATTAGAGGATTGGGCCAAAAGAAATCTGATGAGGTTCAACAAGGACAAGTGCAGAGTCCTGCACTTAGGATGGAAGAATCCCATGCACTGCTACAGACTAGGGACCGAATGGCTGGGCAGCAGTTCTGCAAAAAAGGACATAGGGGTTACAGTGGACAAAAAGCTGAATGAGTCAACAGTGTGCCCTTGTTGCCAAGAAGGCTAACGGCATTTTGGGCTGTATAAGTAGGGGCATTTCCAGCAGATCGAGGGACATGATTATTCCCCTCTATTCGGCACTGGTGAGGCCTCATTTGGAGTACTGTGTCCAGTTTTGGGCCCCACACTACAAGAAGGATGTGGATAAATTGGAAAGAGTCCAACGGAGGGCAACAAAAATGATTAGGGGGCTGGAGCACATGACTTATGAGGAGAGGCTGAGGGAACTGGGATTGTTTAGCCTGCAGAAGAGAAGAGTGAGGGGGGATTTGGTAGCTGCTTTCAACTACCCAAAAGGGGGTTCCAAAGAGGATGGATCTAGACTGTTCTCAGTGGTAGAAGATGACAGAACAAGGAGCAATGGTCTCAAGTTGCAGAGGGGGAGGTTTAGGTTGGATATTAGGAAAAACTTTTTCACTAGTAGGGTGGTGAAGCACTGGAATGGGTTACCTAGGGAGGTGGTGGAATCTCCTTCCTTAGAGGTTTTTAAGGTCAGGCTTGACAAAGCCCTGGCTGGGATGATCTAGTTGGGGTTGGTCCTGCTTTGATCAGGGGGTTGGACTAGATGACCTCCTGAGGTCCCTTCCAACCCTGAGATTCTATGATTCTATGAAAAGTGTACAGCTTTCCTGGGGTACAGACTGTGACGAAGTAGGGAGCGAGGTGCATTTGACCTGGGAGGCTTGCGGGGAAGGTTCACTGGGACCTGCTGCATTGGGAATGGGAGACTTTACCTGAGGCTGTAACATAAGCCAGGATGGGGGTTGGGAGGTGACACCTTTGGCTGGGAGAATGGACACAGGCTAGAGGAGGAGCCTCAGGGGAGGGGAAAAGAGCCTGCTGGAGGGTTTGTCTTTTTGGTTTCAGTTTAAAGCTGGGTGGTGAAATGCAGGAAGCCCCAAGGCTGGGGTCTAAGCTCCCTGCCCCGCAGAAGGGCCCGGCTGAGGGGTCCTGTTTGTATTTACAAGCTCTGTTTGAACTGTGTTCCTGGTATCCCTAGTAAACCTTCTGTTCTGCTGGTTGGCTAAAAGTCACATTAAATCCCACAAAGAGGGGTGCAGGGCCTGACTTCCCCACACTCCGTGACACAGACCAACAGGTTTCATGAAGGATTTCACAGCTGACTTCCCTCAGCTGGTGCCAGTGGGGCTATTAGAGTTGTGACGGATTATTGTTATTGGGCATTTTAATATGAATGAGGACTTAGCTTGGGTTGGCCAGAAGGCTGAGAGCTTTGAAAATGTCCATCTGCACAGTCTCACCTTTGGGTCCGGTTTGGTGTTTCAGATATTTGGGTCGTTCTTGTGGGATGGGCTGACCATCACATCATTGCTGTAAATACAGGGCTATCCCACACCCATCTCCGAGCCAGAGTCGGGTTACTGCTTGAGGCTTATGAATGCGATGGATCACTGTCTGCTCACTGGTGCTGAGGCATACCGTCCAACCTCCAGTCTGGTGTTCACCACATCTCTGACAGCTATCACTAGGTGTTATAAAAGGCTTTCAAGTTCCGGGTTTCTTGCTGTAACTTGATCATCTTTGGTACCTGCAGGCCACTGCCGTCTAATGGTGATCTTTGAAATTGCTGAGCATAGACTGGAGAGGAGCTGGCTGGGCATTGGATCTTCTTTTGTGCCGAGAGCTGATGCAGACTCACAGGAGAGCTTTGACTGAAGCCAGAAATGTTACCTGTCATCAGTCAGACGTCCCACAAGCAGTGAGCAATCCGATTGCTTCAGACTGATTCACTCAGCTGATCACTGTGGCAGCATTTAAAACGTTTTTTGTGGATTCGCCAAGTCAGCTGTGGCTGGTCCCCTTCTGACTGTGAGAGTAGGGCACTCCTGACAAATTGATATCCACTGCGTTTTCCTGATTTGGTCTCAGGTGAGGCTGTTTATGGTCTCCTGGGTCCCCAGAGACTCCCCATTTGTGGCTGTAATTCCAGCCATGTGGGTTGCTTATAGCAAGTAGCGTGGCTGTGATGGAACTAATGATAAGCGTGGTTAATGCATCACATAGCGGGGCGGGGGGGGAGAGAAGTGCTGACCACGCATCCATGTAGCCGTTCATTCCAGTTCAGCAAACCGTCTCTTGAAGCTGCCATTTAACATGCAGACTCAAGCCACCCCTTTGTTCGGGAACGCGATAGGGAGCGAGGTGACTGACTATTGAACGTCAGGTGACCACACCAAAGCCCTGGTTTGGTCTGCCCTGCGGGATGTGATGCATCACACTAGTCTGTCAGGAATCTCCAAAGAACTAGTGACCTAGCACGTAATTGTTACAAACATGGCTGCCCCTCCCCCAATATTCTACAGTCCCAAAAAGGGGTCACTGGCCTACAAGACAGCTGTGAGTTCTAGTCCCAGCTCTTCTACTAACTGTGGTTACTATTTCTGTGCACTTCACAGCCCTTATTCCTAACCAAGCCTGGGACTCCTCGTTTTACACGTAAGGGAAGTGAGAGACTGCACAAGGTCACTGTCTGCAGAGAGGCAACAGCTCCCTGATGGGACAGATCCGTGCCTCATCCATTTTGCCACTCTGCTTTGCCGAAAACATTGTCAAATTCTGTGCTTGTGTAGCTCGCGCTAGCAGAGTGTGGCTGTCTTGCTTGATTGCATACAGAGTTTGAGTTTGCTACTGCCACAAGAACAATGGAAGGGATCCCTTCGCTTTTGAGCTAATCTCGCGAGGTGGGGGTCTGTCTGACTCGTGATTGTGAACTCTTAGAGTTGGGAATACTAAAGCACCTCTGCCCTGCAGGGCTGGTGTGGAGGCTCAGGCCTCTCTGGATACATCTACACTGCAACAGAACATCTGTGGCTGCCCGGGTCACCCGACTTGGGCTCACGGGGCTTGGACGTGCAGGCCCAGGCTCTGAGACCTAGTGAGTGGGGACAGTCCCAGAGCCGAGTCCCTAGCCCAAGCCTGAACATCTACACAGCCATTTTATAGACATTCAGCCCAAGCCCCGCTAGCCTGAGTCCGCTACCCCGGGCCAGCCGCGGGTGTTTCGTTGCATTGTAGATACACCCTCAGAGGTCACTGGCTCAGCACATTTAGCTGATATCCTGGCATAAGCAACACATCTCCCCATGACTCTACAGCTGAATTATTGTAATTTCCCTCTTCACAGGGCTCGCTGGAGAGCTGTTCCATTGCTTGCAGCCCATTCAGAGTGCAGCTGCATGGTTACCCAATGGTTTGATCTATTAGATCATGTTATGCACAACCTGTTTTCTTTATCTACATGGGTAAATTTCTCAGAGCTTTTAAATCTAGAACACAAAGGAAGAACAAAATCGAATGGCTGGAAGTTAGACACATTCAGACTAGAAATAAAATGCAAATGTTTAACAGGGAAGGTGATTAACCCCTGGAACAACTAACCGTGGCTCGTGGTGGACTCTTCATCCCGTGGAGTCTTTACATTAAGCTTTGATGTCTTTTTCTAAAAGATCTGCTCTAGTTAAACCAGAAGTTCTTTGGCTGGATGCAGGAATCCCTGGGTGAGGGTCTCTGACCTGTGAAATGCAGGCGGTCAGACTAGGTGATCATAATGGTTCCTTCTGGCCTTAAAATCTCTTCCTCGATGAATGAGTCTTTAGACTGCATGCTTATAGAGTGCAGCATTGACTTTACAGTGGAATTACTGCTTTAGAAAGTCCTTACCTGTGCTTGCCTTGGTTTACATTGAGGACCTGCTCTGTAAGCCTTGCGTTGCTTTGCACACGCTAGCTGCGTTTTAGGATCCCACTATCACACTAAAGGCAGCAGACCGCAGAACTTTCCCTGGGATGGGCCCTGAACTGGATCTTATTTTGTTGTACATCAGCCTGAGTGTTTTGTGGATTACTATTTTATACCTGCATGTGTGTCCAGGTTCCATGACTGAGGATACAAATCAGGTGCCTGTGCTCACAAATGTCTGTTTAGACACCTACTAGGCCATTTGTACATGCGCCTTGCACATACAGTTGTGTTATTACTAGGGCCCTACCAAATTCACGGTCCATTTTGGTCAATTTCACACTCTCAGGATTTTAAAAATCATAAATTTCATGATTTCCACTATTTAAATCTGCAATGTCACGGTGTTGTAATTGTAGGGGTCCTGACCCAAAAAGGAGTTGTATGAGGGGGGGTGTTCACAAGGTTATTAAGTGGAGGGGGTTTGCGGTACTGCTACCCTTACCTCTGTGCTGATGCTGGCGGCGGCACTGCCTTCAGAGCTGGGCCGCTGGAGAGCGGCAGCTTCTGGCCAGGAGCCCAGCTCTGAAGGCAGAGCCGCCGCCAGCAGCAGCACAGAAGTAAGGATGGCCTGGCATGGTACCGCAACCCCATAAAACGTTCATTTTCATTATCTGAGTCAGATGCCACCAGCAGAAGGTTGATTTTCTTTTTTGGTGGTTCAGGTTCTGTAGTTTCTGTGTCAGAGTGCTGCTCTTTTAAGACTCCTGAAAGCATGTTCCACACCTCGTCCCTCTCAGATTTTGGACGGCACTTCAGATTCTTAAACCTTGGGTCGAGTGCTGTAGTTGTCTTTAGAAATCTCACATTGGTACCTTCTTTGTGTTTTGTTAAATCTGCAGTGAAAGTGTTCTTAAAACTAACACGTGCTGGGTCATCATCCGTGACTGCTAGAACATGAAATCTATGCAGAATGCCGGTAAAACAGAGCAGGAGACATACTATTCTCCCCCAAGCAGCTCAGTCACAAATTTAATTAGCTCATTATTTTTTTTAACGAGCGTCATCAGCATGGAAGCATGTCCTCTGGAATGGTGGCCAAAGCATGAAAGGGCATAAGAATGTTTAGCATATCTGCTACGTAAATACCTTGCAATGCTGGCTACAAAAGTGCCATGCGAATGCCTGTTCTCACCTTCAGGAGACACTGTAAATAAGAAGCAGGCAGCATTATCTCCCAAATTTGTTTCTCTTAGCGATTGGCTGCACAAGAAGTAGGACTGAGTGGACTTGCAGGCTCTGAAGTTTTACATTGTTTGGTTTTTGAGTGCAGTTATGTAACACACAAAAATCTACATTTGTAAGTTGCACTTTCACGATAAAGAATGTACTACAGTTCTTAGTGTATTTCAATTCACCTCATACATTTCTTTTATCATTTTTACAGTGCAAATATTTGTAATAAAAATATAAAGTAAGCACTGACACTTTGTATTCTGTGTTGTAACTGAAGTAAATATATTTGAAAATGTAGGCAAACATCCAAGATATTTAATAAATTTCAAGTGGGATTCTATTGTTTAATGTGTGATTAAAATGCGATTAATCACAATTCATTTTTGATTTAATCGCATGCGTTAACTGTGATTAATCAACAGCCCTAATTGAAATCTTGAAATTTTTCGGGACACCGAATTCTTTGTTTTCTGGCCGTTGCTAGCAGCAGAGCCCCTGAAATCTGAGGCCTGCTCCACTCCCAGAGCCGGGCTCTCAACAAACTGTTGCTGGAGCTGTGACTGTGAATATTGCCCTGAATCCTTGGGGAGCTCCAGGGGATTGGAGGTTTCATCTGCCCCAGGCTGGGGACACCTCTGCCTGCTGACTGGCAGTGCCTGTGATCATGGGTGGCAGGTATCCTAGGCAGGGGAAGGCTGTGCCTCCCCAAACAGCCTGGCATAGCCCTGCCCATGCTCTGCCCCTAGGCTCCCTCCTGCCTGCTTCCAGGTCCCTTCCGGCTCTTCTGTGGCCGAGAGGCTGGGGCAGGCAGACTGGGACAAGTGCACACAAGGGCTAGAGGGGGCTGGCGGCCGTGGGTGGGTGTGTCTATGCTGGCGGGGGAGGGGACAGAAGGAAAGGGGTGGGGCCTTGGGCAGAGCGGGAGGGTCTGGGGGCTAGCCTCCTCCAATGGCACATTCACCCATGCCTGTGATGTGGCCTGTGAAGGACACCATTTCCAACTGCATGAAAGAAACAGGGAGGCTGAGTGACTGATGACAGACGTGTTCGCATAGCAACAGCATTGACGATCAATAACACCCATGGAGCAGGCATGTCCTGGCACAGTTCCCAACAGCCCCAGCTCCTGGCAGGAGCCTTGGAAAGCCAGCTGCACTCAGCTCCAGTTAGAAGAAAGGTTAGAGAATAGCCAATGCACTGACAAAGCATCCAGAACAAATCCAACTGCATCTCATGTCCTCCTTCCCCCAGGGCCTGACAACGGAGCCAAGGACCGGAGAGCCGGCTGGGATGGAAATCTAGGTGTATCCGCTGCAGCCAGGTCACCACTGCCTGATCGTGGCGTGACATGTACCCCAGGAGGGGTAGAATTGGCAAGGAGACTTCCAGAAACAAGAGCAATCCCCTGTGCCAGAGGACAGCCTATGCCGACAGGACAGAAAATCACAGCAAGGGAAGCTCAGTTCATCACTCCCATCAGCCAGCACCTGGCTGGACCCTACATTCTCCTCTGCCTTGTCCTGCCTAGTGGCCAGTGGCCTCCCCTCCACCCCCTTAGAGACAATTCCTCAGCTAGCAAGATCTCACTTCCAGGTGTTTAGCCTAGATATTCCTTCGCCTATTTCCATCCCATGACTCCATAGAGCACCCCTGGGCCCTGGCTAATCCATTCAGCTCCCCAAGTATGTGAACCCTTCTGCTGGGTGTAGATGTATCACTCCCCCCAACACACTGTCACCATCCCATGTAACCAAGCTAGAGAGACGGTCAGTTCGTTTGGGTTATTCCTCTTCAACCCGGTCTCCTGCCTCTCAATCATTTTTGTTGCATTTCTGCAAACTCCTTCTTTCTGGAGCAGGTCACACCTCTTACGGGTGTTTCAGGCTCTCTGCAGACTCATGGGGGCATCGCTGCATCAGACCCACTAGGGTCATTTTTTCCAAGGTTTTCTCAGTCACCCAAAGGGCTAGAACCACTTTTTAAAAAAATGGAAAGTTGAGATTCTGCAGCATGATTCTGTGGCAAGGGGTGAATAGTGAATCCGATTCCACAAGTAACATGACCCAATACACAGGGCCTTGGCTAGAGGGGAGGGGAGTAGTAGGAGGGTGCAGGTAGGGACTGAGGTCCAAGGACAGAGCTGTATAGGGAACTCATGACTGGAATAGCAGGGGAGCCCATGGTTAGGGGTTGAGGTGAATCCGCAGAGCTGGCGGGGGTAGCCCGGCTGAAGTAGGAGTGGTGTTGCAGGTCGAGACTGAGGGACATCAGCAAAACGGTGGGTGAGTGCAAGGAACCAGTGGCGTAGCCAGGTTTAGAGCACAGGGGGAGCGGAGCTAAAAAAAGGCGCCGGGAGCAAAAAGCGTCGGGAGCAAAAAAAGGCGCCGGAAGCAAAACAAATGCTCCGCTCTGGCTGCAGCGCAGGTGCAAAAGGTGTCGGAGCACAAAAAAGGCGCCGCTTCTGCTCAGTGGGGGAGCGGCCGCTCCCCCTCGGCTACGCTACTGCAAGGAACCCATGACTGGAATGGCCGGGGGGCTGCAGTTGGGGCATCAGGGGCATTGGCAGAGCTCTGTGAGGGGGAAGCTATCACAGCCCCTGCCTGCTTGCGTTATGCTTGGCTCCAGCCTGTTCTTGGTCTCTCTTTGGCCTTGGCTACACTTACGAGTTACAGCGCAATAAAACTGCCTGCAGCGCTGTAACTCACTAACTGGCTACACTTGCCAGGCACGTGCAGCGCTGTATCTCCTCAGATACAGCGCTGCGTGTACTCCACCTCCCCGAGAGGAATAACAGCTGCTGCGAAGTGGGTGGAACGCTGGTCTTTCAGTGTAGCCGAGGAACAACGCAGTTACTGATCTCCGGAAGCTGCCTTTGTTTTGAAACGGCACTTCCGGGTTGGACTTCAGAGCTCCGTTGTTGAGGTGCTTTACAAAAGACCAAACACAGCTACTGTTTGCAGGGGGGGGGGGGGGGGAAGAGGGGAGGGGCTCCATTAGGAATGCCGGCAGCAAAGTTGCCTTGGACAGAGACGGCGGGGGGCGGGGGGGGGGGGAGAAGAACGGCGTGGGGGAGGGGGAAGGCTCCATTTCCTCTCTTTTATCTGCTCTTTAAAAACAAACAAAGCCCCTGCTGTTTGCTTTCAGTGATTGAGAGAGAGGCAGGGGGTGGAGGTGTGGAAATAATGAGCTGACACTCTGTGGAGATTCCAAAAACCCAGTCTCTCTCCCAAAACGCTCCCTGTCAAAGTCCCCCTCACCCACCCCCCCCATTTGAAAAGCACGTTGCAGCCACTTGAATGCCCATAATGCACCGCTCCCAATACAGCTGCAAATGCCTCAAATGTAGCCACCTTACTGCGCTGGCAGCTGCCAGTGTGGACAGGCTGCAGCGCTTTCCCTACTCAGCTGTATGAACACAGGTTTAACTAACAGCGCTGTACATCTGCAAGTGTAGCCAAGGCCTTACTTAAGCAGAGCACTGAAGACCTAGCACTAATTCCCCTCTCCCCCTCAGAATGAAAAGTGACAGAAAACCCCAAACCCTGGGAAGGTTTCCGTGCTTTTAACGAGGCCTTTTCTGTAGCTTGTTAGAGAAACAGGAGAGACCCAAAGGATGACTTTGAAATGCAGCCTTTGAAAAGGCAGGGCTGCACATGCCGGCATGTGACCTGCCCAGGCTCCAGCACCATAGAAGAAAAGGCCTGTGAGGAACCTGCCGCGGGGGTGACCAGGCCGGGTTGCTCTTTGTCAGAATCCTCCCAGGGCTCCAGCTAGCAGCTTCAGATGCTTCTGCATTGCTTGGTTTGAAATCGGCCTGTGTTCAAGGTCTATTTATAATCCTCCGCAGCCAGCAGCATTCCAGAGCTGGGGCAGGTGCGAAGGAAGGGGCCCGAGGAAATGTGTGAACGATGCACTTCACACACCAAGGAGAGAGTCAATCAGAGACATAAATGGCTCTTTCTTGTCAATCCCGAGCGTCTGGGGCTGACTGAGGGGGGAGGAGGTGGGGGAGGGGATATGTGCCTGAGACAGGCTGAGAGGGGCAGCTTGCCTTGGCCATTGTCACTTGACACCAGCCCCACCCTCCACCCCCATCAACCCTTAATGGCACAACAGGCATTGGTTCTGCCATGAGTGTGTGCATACCTGTGTCTGGACATGGCATGGAATGGCCTGGCGCACCTGCACACGAGCGACCGGGCGCACCTGTACGTGAGCGACCAGGTGCGCGTGCGACCGGGCGCGGCCTGGCGCACCTGCACGTGAGTGACCGGGCGCGGCCTGGCGTCCCTGCACGTGAGCGACCGGGCGCGGCCTGGCGCCCCTGCACGTGAGTGACCGGGCACGGCCTGGCGTCCCTGCACGTGAGCAACCGGGTGGAGAGGAAGGTGATCAGGAACAGTCAGCATGGATTCACTAAGGGAAAGTCATGCCTGACCAACTTGATTGCCTTCTATGATGAGATAATTGGCTCTGTGGATATGGGGAAGATGGTGGACGTGATATACCTTGACTTTAGCAAGCTTTTAATAGGGTCTCCAACAGTATTTTTGCCAGCAGGTTAAAGAAGTATGGATTGGATGAATGGACTATAAGGTGGATAGAAAGCTGGCTAGATCATTGGGCTCAACGGGTAGTGATCAATGGCTCAATGTCTAGTTGGCAGATGGTATCAAGTGGAATACCCCCAGGAGTCGGTCCTGGGGCCGGTTTTGTTCAACATCTTCATAAATGTTCTAGATGATGGGATGGATTGCACCCTCAGCATGTTCACGGATGACACTAAGCTGTGGGGAGAGTTAGATATGCTGGAGGGTACAGATAGGGTCCAAAGGGACCTAGACAAATTAGAGGATTGGGCCAAAATAAATCTGAGGTTCAACAAGGACAAGTGCAGAGTCCTGCACTTAGGACGGAAGAATCCCATGCACTGCTACAGCCTGGGGACCAACTGGCTAAGCAGCAGGTCTCCAAAAAAGGACCTGGGGATTATAATGAACGAGAAGCTGGATATGCGTCAACAGTGTGCCCTTGTTGCCAAGAAGGCTAATGGCATATTGGGCTGCATTAGTAGGAGCATTGCCAGCAGATCGAGGGAAGTGATTATTCCCCTCTATTCGGCACTGGTGAGGCCACATCTGGAGTATTGTGTCCAGTTCCCCCCCCCCCCCCCACTCACCCCCCCACTGAAAGGATGTGGACAAATTGGAGAGAGAGTCCCGTGGAGGGCAACACAAATGATTAGGGATCTGGGGCACATGATTTATGAGGAGATGCTGGAGGAACTTGGCTTATTTAGTCTGCAGACGACAACAGTGAGGGAGGATTTGGTAGCAACTTTCAACTATCTGCAGGGGGGTTCCAAAGAGGATGGAGCTAGGCTGTTCTCAGTGGTGGCAGATGACAGAACAAGGAGCAATGGTTTCAAGTTGCAGTGGGGGAAGTCTAGGTTGGATATTAGGAAAAGCTATTTCACTAGGAGAGTTGTGAAGCCCTGGAATGGGTTACCTAGGGAGGTGGTGGAATCTCCAGCCTTAGAGGTTTTTATGGCCCGGCATGACAAATCATAGAATAAATAGAATATTAGGGTTGGAAGAGACCTCAGGAGGTCATCTAGTTCAATCCCCTGCTCAAAGCAGGGCCAACACCAACTAAATCATCCTAGCCAAGGCTGTGTCAAGCCAGGCCTTAAAAACCTCTAAAGATGGAGATTCCACCACCTCCATAGGTAATCACAAAGCCCTGGCTGGGATGATTAAGTTGGGGTTGGTCCTGCTTTGAGCAGGGGGTTGGACTAGATGCCTCCTGAGGTCTCTTCCAACCCTAATCTTCTATGATTAGCTATTTTTATAGCCTCTCTAATCATCCAGAACATTTCACAGTGACCATCACCTCCTCGTCAGGTTGGCGGTAGCATATTCCTACTGCTATATTATATCCAAGCATGGACTGGTATTCATAGAGATTCTATGTATAGTTTGATTCATTTAAGATTTTATTAGACTCTATGCTCTCTTTCACATATAGTGCCACTGCCCCACCAGCATGACCTACTCTGTCATTCCTAGATGTTTTGTACCCTGGTATGTCCCTGTAGCGAAGCCGAGACTCACCGGCACGGTGGTTCCTTCTGGTTGTCTTGGGAATTAGCTCATTTCAGCTTGGAGCACCCTCTGCTGGCTGATATCTCGCCTGCCACTGGCCCCATGTCCCTCCTGGACACCAGTGCCCCTTTTCCTTGGGGTGCTGCCCCCTGGCAGTGCCCCTTTGTCTCTGGGTTCTGCCCACTGCAGTAACCCACAGATCTGGGTCTCCCCTCCCAGGGAACCCCCAACCCTCTATCCCCACCTTGCCTCAGTGGCTACTGCCAGTCACCATCTTGCCCCCACTCACTGGGGCAGACTGAAGTCTGTAATGGCCACTCATCATTGGCAAGGGGGTTTGGACCAGCTGCCTCTGCCTAACCCTGGGCTGCACTTTTGCAACCCCAGTACCTGATTAGGCCCTGCACAAGGTCTGAAGCCTGGGGAGTTGCCAGGCTGGAGCTCCCCAGCTCCTCTTGCCCTATTCCCCAGCCCTGCTCCAGTAGTTCCTTCTTGGGCCTTTAACAAGGCCTGCAGCCTGGGGGTTTACCAAGCTGGAGCTCCCCAGCTCCTCTTACTTTCCCCCCAGCCCTGCTCTGCTTTAGGGACCTTGGTCTCAGTTAGCTCAGCCATCTCTCTCTACAGCCAGAGAAAGACCCCTCAGCTTTCCCCTCACAGCCCTCTTATAAGTGCCAGCTGTGGCCTGATTGGGGCGTGGCCCCAGCTGTGGCTGCTTCCCCAATCAGCCGTCCCCAGCCACAGCCCTCTCCAGGGCTGTTTTTAACCCCTTCAGGGCCAGAGAGGAGTGATCACCCCAATACAGTCCCATTGATTATCATTGTTTCCCCAAGTGACGCCTCTTATATCAATATTCTCATGTAATACCAGGCACACATGTTCACCCGTCATAGTATTTTGACTTCTAGCATTTGTATACAAGCACTTATAAAAGTTGTCACTTTTTAGCTGTCTGCCATTTCTCTGACACTGGCAATTTTTAAATCAAGATTGGATGTTTTTCTAAAAGTTCTGTTCCAGGTGAACAGGAATACATTTGAGGAAGTTCTCTGACCTGTGTTATACAGGGGGTCAGACTAGATGGCCACGATGGTCCCTTCTGGCCTGAGGAGCAACGGATCTCTGTAGGGAAGGTTCAGCAATATACAGTCCTGCAGACTTGGCTCCGGTAGCAGGGAAAGCGCTGGACAGACTGATCAGACACACGACAGATGGACACAGCTGAGGCTATTGTGTAGTCACAGAAAGCCAAACGTGGCTAACAAATGAGACAGAGCTGGGAAAGGAGAGGGTACAAAGTAACTCCATGGGGGAGAAGCTACAGACATAACTAACTTCATTGGCACAAATCCCCCACAAAAGCCTAATCCTCAGGGTCAGCACATCTGAGGCAGAGGCCAGGCTACCCGCCTGCACACAGCACTGGCTGGAAGAACATAAGCAGCCAAGGGAGGCAATGAATAAAACAGGATGGAGGGAGTGTGTCACGTGGACCAGAATGAGTGGGGGGCTGAAGGCAAGCAGCAAGTAGGGTGACCAGATGTCCTGATTTTATAGGGACAGTCCCAATTTTGGGGTCTTTTTCTTATATAGGCTCCTATTACCCCCCACCCCCTGTCCCGATTTTTCACATTTGCTGTCTGGTCACCCAAGCAGCGCACTAAACCATGGCTGGAGAAGAATCAACATGCAGAGAGGGAACTCAGCTCGCCGCTGGTATGAACCTAAGGATGGCATCTCAGTGGGCGCTGGAGGTGCTGGACGGTGGTGAGCAGCATCTAAGGCAGAGGATGATCTGCCCAGAAAGGCCCTTGGGCTGGTAGATGAGCCTTGCCCCACCTAGAGGGGCCTGATGGGAACCCACTGGCTGCAGCCCTGCAGTGCTCACGCAGAATGGAAGCTGCTGCCTATCAGTGGGTGCACTTCCCTGCTCCTGGTCCCTGCTGCCGTCATCTCGAGCAGGCCCCACAGGGGCCGGGGGCTGCTCTGACCAGTGTCAGTAGAGGTTTTGGTTTGAATACAGTTTAAAAAACAAGGCAACACTACGAGAGCCTGGTAAAATAAGAGTGCTTAGCCATTGGGATGACTTACCCCTGACAGGGGGATTCTCCATCATTGGGTTGCTTTAGATCCAAACCCAATGTCTCTTTCTAAAAGCTCTGCTCTAGCTCACCCAGCAGTTATGGGCTTGATTCAGGGATCACTGCGGGAGGGCCTCTGCCCGGTGTGATGGCGGTCAGGCGGGATGGCCTTAAAGTCTATGATGCTATGGAAATAGCCCAATAGGGCCTGGAAGAAGAGAGAGATCAAGAGCCCCTGGAGGCCAGGAGGCAAGAAAATAGACTTGGGGCTCATTGGGGACCTAGGGAGCAGACACTGAAATCAGCAGGGGGTTTCCAGTTTTCATGGCAGACTCTCTGGGCAGCTGGCAAGGGAGTCTGGTGTGAAAATACTGTGTTTATCTGGAAGAGTGAAAGGACTTTCAGGCAGACTGAAATTTCACCAGGTCACTGGAGTTAACGCTCTGCTTCCCGAAACGGTGCCATGCGAACTTCAAGCAGCCGAGCCATCAATTCATAGATTCTAAGGTCAGAATCATCTAGTCTGATTCTGAGCATCTAGGCTGACCTCCTGCATATCACAGGCCAGAGAACTTCCCCAGAATAATTCCCAGAGCAGATCTTTTGATAACCATCCAATCTTGATTTTAAAATGGCCAGTGCTGGAAAATCCGCTAGGACCCTCATGACAAATAACTAAACCGGCTTGAGAAGCTACCCAGGAACCTTTGCCTGATGTGTGTGGCTGGAGGTAGCTACTTGATGTATTTTGGGAGAGGCCTGTTTTTAAAGACGGAGTAAGTCAGCACCGCTCCATGGACCATGCTTGGGGGCATTTAACTAACAAACAAAATGCAAACTGCTTCCATGAGTTACATGGAAGCACCCAGTGCAGCAATGGCGATACGAGGTCAGAGCTACAGATATCCAATCACTGCGAGACCCAGAGATCAGCTATGACATCAGGGTCACGGCCATCCAGTCACCGCCCAGTGCAGCCATCTGTGGATTTCAGGGTATCCATTAGCACTCGGGTGACGGGGATAAGTGGAAATAACATAGGGGTTAAAAAAGGGAAAAAGAAAGGCACCCCTGGGAGTCTCAGCCCAACCGTCTGCAAGGTCAACAGCTCGGAAGCACGGTTCACTGTGAAACGTATTGGAAAATAAAGATTTTAATTACTATGGTCATTCCGGAGCCCATTACCATCAGCAGCTGGCTTGCTAACACGGGGCATTGTGTAGAGCGAGGGAGCTCGGTGCTGAGGACTTTGAAGGAGTGCACCAGCCTGGTTTGATATGAGCATTTAGTAGAGGCGGGGTGAGCAGGGGCAGTGCCAGTAGGATTATAAATTCATGATGGAGAGGCTTAAGAGCCCTCTTCAGTGACTTTTGGGTTGAAATGTACTAGGGCCAGGTCTCTGCCGGAGGGTATTACTCCAGAGAGGGATATGTGAGTAAAAATATTACAGCTGTTTTAGAGACTGAAGGGATTGAAAACAGAACTGACCCTTTAATAGTGACAGGTTTCAGAGTAGCAGCCGTGTTAGTCTGTTCTTTTTGCAGAATCGACCCTGCCATTGTCAACAGTCCCGGCGGCGGCCTTCTGCAAGGTTGCAGGGAAGGAGGGAGGAGAGTTACAGTTCCTTGGTGGGATGTGGAATCGTATGCACCCAGGCTGTGCCTACCTGCACTAATGTCAGCAGTTGTTGGGTGCACAGGGCTGCCTCTTTTCTCGCTGTGCTGTGCTCATTTTGGGCACTGTCGCAATAGAAACAACGTTAGTAATAAGCGATCTCTTCCCGTTTGCTGCTTTTTAGCATTTCCCTTGAGTAGATCTGTGACACCGCACCCCATATTCTTCACAGCGATATTATGATATGATTATGATATAATCATAATGTATTTATTCAAGATAAGCCATGTGAGGTGTCATTGGAAAGGTTATGATTTACTGAATATGATTGTCTGATTTGTATGCATGTATCATTTTTGTACCTGAAGTTAGTTATATTGACTATGTATCTGTATTACAAATGTGGGGAACAAAATGCTCTCAGTCTAGATGGCTGGCTGGGAAGGGCCTGTAGCAGGGCAGTTACCCAGCTCCTGAGAGAAAAGGCTGGGCTGACTGGGCAAGCAGCAACAGCTGGGGCCACGCCTCAATCAGGCCACAGCTGGCCATGTTATAAGGGCTCAGGGAGGAGCTGAGTCTGTCTCTCTGTAGTGGTGGAGAGAGAGGGACCTAGCTGCCTGAGAGCAGGGTACCAGAGGTAGAGTCATGTTGGGGGAAAGCAAGAGGAGCTGGGGAGCTCTAGCCTGGCAACTCCCCAGGCTGCAGGTCTTGTGCAGAGCCTAAAGAAGGCCCTGGGGCTGCAGAGGGACAGTCTAGGGTTAGGCAGAGGCAGCTGGTCCAAACCCCCTTGACAGTGATGAGTGGCCATTACAGACTGCAGTCTGCCCCAGTGAAAGGGGGCTAGATGATGACTGGCAGTATCCACTGAGGCAAGGTGGGGATAGAGGGTTGGGGGTTCCCCTGGGAGGGGAGACCCAGAGA
Source organism: Chelydra serpentina (assembly GCA_037349315.1). Lineage (NCBI taxonomy): Eukaryota > Metazoa > Chordata > Testudines > Chelydridae > Chelydra > Chelydra serpentina. The sequence continues at coordinate 3,253,613 of JBAIAC010000047.1, forward strand.
ATGGGGGTGCTGCTGGGGAAGTAAAGGGGCATTGGGGTCTGGGAGGGACATGGGGCCTGAGGCAGGTGAGACACTGGCCAGCAGAGGGTGCTCTGAGTGCTGAAAGAGCTAATTCCCAAGATGACCAGCAGGTGGCACCGTGCCAGTGAGTCTCTACTTTGCTATAGGGCCCATTCAGGTTAATGAGCCATTAGGAGAAAACAATAGACCTTAAAAGAAGCTTATCTGGGGGTGGGAGAGGGTGTTTCCTGAGGACACTGTAGACAGCCTCTGACTCATGGCTGTTGTGACACTACAGGAACATGTGACTAGGTCACCTGGTGCTGGACTCCATCTTGGGATATCCATGTGTTTCCACTGACTGGCGTGGGACCCAAGCTGAGAAACAAAGGGTTCCCGCCATGTGCAAAGGCTCTTTAAGGCAGGGGAGTTGCATCATTATGGCTCTTCACAGACTCCCCACCCAAAGAGCTTCCTGGAAACACCTGAGGAGCAAAGACTGAACTGGAACACCTGGGCTAGTGCTGCTTGCCCCTTAAGAATCTGTAGCTGCTTGTATTATCACTGAAGGTGAGGATTTGTGCTTCATAGCTGATCTATGTGGTGTATATTAAGCTTAGTTGCATGTTTTGTTTATTTGCTAGGTAATCTGCCTTGATTTGTTTGCTATCCCTTATAATCACTCAACTTGTTTTTGCTTTGTCTAAAACCAGTGTGTGGGAGCTGTAACTCAGGGCAGAAAGCTGTTGTATATTCCTCTCTACATTGGGGCGGGGTTTGAATTTCATGCACTTAAGGTATTGTTACAAACTCCAGCCAGAGTCAATGTATGGAACCTCCTGCCTGCCAGTGCAGTTTCGGGAGTAAAGTGGACTCTGTGTACATTCCATTTCCCCCAGTAACAAATTGAAAACAACCAGGGAAGCCTTCGGTGGAAATATTGCGAATTCAGACAGTGTTTTCTTGGGGTTGTTACAGTAACAGTAAAGCATGAATGGGAAGTGCTGGTCTCCACCCCAACCAGGCAGGGAGAGGAGAATACAGAACCTTTTTTGCATAGCCATGAGTCGGACTTTAGGGCAACCCTCTCCCCATTGAGTCCTGTGGGCACTAGTATCCAGTGTCTTACGTGTGAATAGATAAGGTTTAAACTTTCACTACCAGTTCACAAAGTGATGTAAGCCCAAGTCCTTGGACCACACCTAATGTTGACAAAAATCTTTCCATCTCACACTCTACTAATTTGTGCTGTCTATCTGCCCTTGTCTTCTGCATTGTTTGCCAAGGGATGGGGATGTGTTACAGCTGCTCTGGGCTCTAGCCACACGGTGAATTATTTGTAAGGTGCCTGTGCCTCACTAAGTGCACTCTCAAAAGCATCCTTATAAATATATTAACTCCTTATGGCTCCAAGATACCCAACTCGGGGAATAACCCAAACTTGCCACTTACAGTGCCTGCCAGCTCTCCTCACCTAGCGAAGTGTGTCTGAATGGGGGTGTTCTTTCTTTCTCTCAAATAAATCATGGTGACATATGTATAAGAATAACCTGGTTCTTAAATTTGCTAGTAGAAAAAGAGAACCCCATTTGTTCCACTATTTAGGAGACGGCATCTATTGACCCTATATTGAGAACAGTCTAGGACATAACTAGTAGAGCGGAGCTACAAAATCAATTTAGCAGACAGAGGCAGAGAATTATCTAGCTCTCCTGCGCAAAGTGAGCAATTTATCCAACAAACATACCCATTCTCTGTTAGACAATTGCAAAAACACTTGTGAAAACCCAGTCCCTTAGTTGAAGTGGCTTGATGATTCATCCGCAACTGTTCTCTCTTTCTAATGCATGCTGTGGGATTGGCCACCTAACTCCCTTTTTTGCTCCCTGGATTGGATGACTGAAATTTTACAAATCTGGGAGTGAACGCCTGACTTTGTGCATGACTGCTATTCCCATGGGATTAGACTGAGCCCTGTGCAAAGAGGCAGCCCCACGTCCCATATGAGCTACACTTGGAAGGATTAGCAAAGGTTGAAATGATGCCTGCACAGGGCGAATTGCACCCCAGAGGTACAACTGTTCTCCACACGTGTGTAAAATTGTTTTCTTTGCAAAGGCACTGGGGTGGGGGGAGCAAATGTAGGATAGATCCTCCATGAGGTAACTCAAAATAGCTCAAGTGAAGTCAATGGCATTGAAGTAATGGTGCTGTGACAGTTTACACCAGCCGAGGGTCTGACTTAAAAAGCAATTCAGAAAGCATGACAATGTTAAGTAGCTCTGCCCATCCCTGGCTTGGGAAACGACGCAGAAACCAGTTCTCATCACCCCCCTCTGGTCAGTCACGGTCAGTCCATGAACCCAGGACTTTTAGGAGTGAGTTGGAAGCCCAGGTAATTACACTTCACTTCTCTGGACTGGGCTTTTGCTTGTCCAGACTGTTGTTCTCCTCTATTCTCCCCCTGTTGAGCCCCATCCCCTAGTCTGGGACTAGCTGCAGGCTGAGCTCTGTGATATGTCCTCTTTCTGGATCATGGGCTCATCGTGTAAACTGCCCTCTTCTTTAGAGCCCAAGTGACTTCTGGTCTGTGCAGCCGAGTGGCTTCTGTTGTCTGTCCCCTGGCGCTGCTGCTGCTGTTCTCCAAACCCCTGCAGGCAGGCCCATGACCTCTATCCCAGATGTGCTGACCTTGAGGGTTAGGCTTTCCAGGGGAGGGAAGGGGGTTGTGAAGATGAAGTAAGGCACGTTTGTATCACTTCCCCCTCCATGGATTCATTTTGTGTCAGCTGTTTCCCAGGCTGTCTGTCTCATTTGTTAGCCACACGCATCCTTTCTGTCACTGCATGATCTCCTCTTTAGCTTTGTCCACACTAAAAGGACTATGTCTCAGTGGTAGAGTGTGTGTGGAAGGGCCCAAACATTGTTACTTCCATGTCCAGGACCTTACTTCGAGCAGTCCTGAAACAGATGGCTGTGTATGCTGCATACAGGGCGTCCCCAGGGGCAACACCTTTACCAAACCCCATTCAAAAAAATAATTTCAGTGAAAACAGATCTTGCATTTCAAAATCAATTGCTATAAAACCAAGGCCTTAAAGGTGAAGACAGGAGTTGACTGATGTGGTGGAGAGGAGGGAAATGGTGGAGGGAAGCACAGGAGGGATGGCTGTGATCAAAGGGACTAGCCAGGAAGGTCTGTTATCTGTGGGTAAAACCGAGATGCTGCTGCTATGAGAGAAGAATGAACTTGTTGTTTAAAAAACACTGAACTGGGAGTCAGGAACCTCCAGGCTCCACTCATAATAGACAAGGGGCAGCTGGAATTGCTAGAATTAAAATTAATATGAAAATGAGACTGCCAAGCTCTGCAGTTTTACCCGTCCCTAACTATAGCCTGACTGTACTCTTCTCCACCTAGAGGATCTGCCAAGATTCACTATGTGCTCTCTGGCTGAGGCTGTCTCTGGATTACTCATTTGTACAGGGCCAGGCACAACTGGGTCTTGATTTATTGAGTTCTCCTAGTGCTACCATCATTTACATAGTAACTATCAATAGAAGGCCAGAGCCGCCTCCCCTGCTCTGTGAAGAAAGAAATAATGCAAATGGATGTTAAACCTGACTTTCCCTTCCTCTTAGTATCATCCATTCACTCACATACATGGCTTTTGAGCCACAAGTACCCGAGCACCTCCCAAATGCTAGCACTATCAGTCATGCGCACAGCACTTGAGGCAGTGGGGAAGCGCTGTACCCATTTTATGGATGGAGAACTGAGGCCCGGAGAGGTTAGGTAAGCAGAGTTGAGTGAATAATAGAATTTTTGGTTCATGGACCAAACCAAAAAAGTGAGAAAAACCAGTTCAATTTGAACTGAAATTTTTTTGTTGAATTAAAAAGTCAAAACTATTTTGGTTTTTTTTTTTCATAGATAGGATCATTGTGATCATCTAGTCTGACCTCCCGTATGCCACAGGCCAGAGAATTTCCCCCAGATAATTCCTAGAGCAGATCTTCTACAAAAACATGCAGTCCTGATTTTAAAAAATTGTCCGTGATGGAGCAGCCGCAATGGTTAATGACTCTCACCCTTGAAATGTACACCTTATTTCTAGTCTGTCTAGCTTCCATTTCCAGCCATTGCAGCCTCTAATACTCTGCTAGATTGAAGAGCCCATTATTAAATATTTTTTTCCTCATTTGGGTATTTATAGACTGTAACCAATCACCCCGTCACCTTCTTTGTGTTAAACTAAATAGATGGAGCTCCCAGAGTCTGTCACTATAAGGCAGGTTTTCTCCTTTTAATCATTCTCCTGGCTCTTCTCTGAGCTGTTATGGGGCCTGGCTTCTCTCCTGCCTTCTTTGCTGAAGAAACTGCACAGACTCCAGGGACTATGCCGTCCCTGAACCCCTTTTTATTTTAAGTTCCCACCACCATTTCTGCAACAGTATTTACAGCACCATTGTGCTTTTTGGCCCTCTCCCCAGGGCCTGAGGGGAACAGAGGTGTCTCTGTGTCTCTCTCGCGCTCTCTCTCCCTCTCCTGAAGCCTCCATGTCACTAGGCTCAACTAGCCCTAGTCCCCCCTTTCCCTTTGGGGCTTCCTTCCTGCCTCTTTATCAGCCGTGGGTTAATTGGCTCCTTATCCCATCCAGCCTGACTGTCTAGTTACCCCCACCAGCTTTCTCTTGGGGAACTAATTAACATTGGAGTGATAAGATTGCAGGCTGAGCTGTTCACACCCTGCTCTCTGTTGAATGAACCGTCTTCAGTTTATCAATAGCCTTCCTGAACTGCGGACACCAGAGCTGGACACAGGATTCCAGCGGCCCTAACACCAGGGCCAAATACAGGGGTAAAATAACCTCTCTACTTCTACTCAAGATCCCCATTTCTGCATCCTAGTGCAACACTGTGGCCAAAAGGGCTAAAGCAATCCTAGAAGTTTGTTCAGCTGATTATTCACCACACCCCCCTCAAATCTTAGTTACCGCTTTCCAGGATAGAGTCCCCTGTCTTGTAAATATGGACGTTGTTCTTTGTTCCTAGCTGTGTACATTTAGCCATGTTGAAATGCATCTTGTTTGCTTGCACCCAGTTTACCAAGCGATCCAGATCGCTCGGTATCCGGGACCTGTCCTCTTCGGTATTTACCACTCCCCCAACTTTTGGGTCATCTGCAAACATTATCCCTGATGCAGGTCATGCTCAATAAAGGCTGAACGTGTGTTATACAAGCAGTGACTCTTGAACAACCCTGCCATCCTTCTCTGGTAAGCAATCCTTCAGCTTATGCACAGGCAGTAATAGACTCCAGCTCACTTTCACATAGCTTTATCAGCCCTGCTGTGAAAACGGGAGTAAATCACCGCAGAATAACGTATTTTAGACATTTAAACTAGCAGGGCTGTCTCTGGCTATAGACAAGGAGCAGATGTGTGGCATGCGAAGGTGCTGTATTTACACATGTACTTTTCAGAGTAGAACCACCTTCAGTGTTTGCTTTCCTGGCTTTTTAAAATTCTTTAGGTGCCCAACTTCCATGTAGTTGCAAAACTACTGGGGAGAGAACAACCTATTACATGGAAAGTAAACTCTGAAATCAGAACTCTTTTAACTACTGAGCGTCACAAAAATCTTGCATGCCAAACCCATGAATATATGTATTAATAAAACATTTAGTGCAATCAGTGTTCATTTTAATGGATTTAATTGTACACATAGGATATTTCTGAACTTTACAAACCCCCGGTGAGGAGTGGTCTCTTGCCATTTGTAGCAAGGATCATGTTTTATAGCAGGAATGTTTTTCACCTGCATTTGTCAGCCAGGGCCACCTTCAGGGGGCAGGGATAGCTCAGTGGTTTGAGCATTGGCCTGCTAAACCCAGGGTTATGAGTTCAATCCTTGAGGGGGCCATTTGGGGATCTGGGGCAAAAATTGGGGATTGGTCCTGCTTTGAGCAGGGGGTTGGACTAGATGACCTACTAAGGTCCCTTCCAACCCTGATATTCTATGATTCTCCTGCATCTGGGCTATTGGAGAGAAAAGGTCAGGCATGTCATCTTGCAGAATTCCCTCCTAATTTTTCAATCAAAGGCAGGGTACGCCCCCTAGGGGGCTCACTCAAATTCACCGGTCCTCCAAGGTTTGGGCAGATCCACCTGAACAAATGGCAGGGCTCCCCAAATCGCAGCCACTCCTATCCTCTCTGAAGGAGTATCCTGGGTCACGGCGTGGGGGCTGGGCAAGCTATTGCAGATTCTTCCTAGGGTCTAGCCTGCTTCCAGTGGCATTGAATTACCCACCAGGCTCACAGCAGGGTTTAAGTATATTGATTTCCTTTAGTCTTTAGGGTGAGTTGGGTTGGGTTTGGTTTCTGTTTTAGAGTTATCCTTAGTTAGTAGGGCTCAGGTAGGGTGACTAGATGTCCTGATTTTATAGGGACCGTCCTGATTTTTGGGTCTTTTTCTTATATTGGCTCCTGTTACCCCCACCCCACCCCCATCCCGATTTTTCACACTTGCTGTCTGGGCAACCTAGCTCAGGGGTGCTTTTAGGGTTAAACATGGAGCTCACCTATGGTAATCAAGGGTTGGCAAAGGCCTCCTCTGAACAGGACAGAAATCTATTCGTAGTGGGGGAACGCAGGGGAATTCACTCGTCACTTTCTCTCCTTCCCTCTTGGGGAAGCTAAGCAGAGAGGGAATAACAAAGACGAAACAGAGGGAAAGGAGAGGAAACCAGCTGGAAGGGAGAGAGCAAAGAGAAAGGAAGGAGAATAGGGAAGGGAAGGAGGGGAACGGAGTAAAGGTCTGGAGGAAAGGGGGAGTATAATCTAGGAGACACAACTGTGAGATGAGTAAAATGTTTGTTTCAGAGCAGCATATGATTATTTATTCTTAAATACATCTTTCATCTCTTTGCATCACCCTGTGATGTATGTAAATAGATATGCAACTTCGTAACTGCCCTCAGGCTCCTGGCAAGTTGCCCTTAGAGCGGCGGTGGTTGTATATGGCTGTTCATGACAACCGTTATGCAAACACCACAATGATGCAGAGCCCTGATCTGTCAGCAGCATAGCCGCATGGTCTGGGCCCATTGCTGGTAATGGGGGGAAAACAGGGTGTGATTAAAAACTTCCTATCTGTGCAACCATCTCAGCTGTCCTGTTCTTTTTCCTTCCTATTGATTGCAGGGCCAGATCCTCCAGTAGAGTAAATGGGTAAAACTCCGTTGCCTAGAATGGTGCTGTGCCTAGTACACTAACAGGGGATCGGCCTCATGTGGTTTACTTTTACAGAATGCTGCAGCTCCTCATTCATTTTACTTCGTTCTGACTGTATTTAGGGAAATTTGATACATTTTTGGTTTATAAAAATATCATTAAGAGCACAAATTAAAAAAACACCTCAGTACACACCCACTGGTGCAACTGCTGGAATCCTGTGTCCAGTTCTGATGCCCACAATGCAAGATGGATGTTGATAAATTGGAGAGGGCTCAAAGAAGAGCCACAAGAATGATTAAAGGATTGGAAAACCTGCCTTATAGTGATTGAGCTCCTTGAGTCTATTTAGCTTAACAAAGAAGGTTAAGGGGTGACTTGATCACAGTCTATAAATATCCACATGGGGAAGAAATAATTAATAATGGGCTCTTCAGCCTATCAGAGAAAGATAAAACAGGATGCAGTGGCTGGCATTTGAAGCTACACCAATTCAGACTAAAAATAAGATGTCAATGTTTAATGGTGAGGGTAAATAACCATTGGGACAAGCTACCAAGGGTCGTGGTGGATTCTCCATCACTGATATTTTTAAAATCAAGATAAGTTGTTTTTGTAAAAGCTCTGCTCTAGGAATTATTTTGGGGCAGGTCTCTGGCCTGTGTTATACAGGAAGTCAGACTAGATGATCATAAGGTCTCTTCGGGCCTCGAAATCTATGAATCCTAGCCCTCAATTAGATGGGAATTTCCAAAAATATCCCTACAAATGACAGCAGCCAGAACGAGGAAACCCAGATGAAAAGGAGCTACAAGGTGCCCCAGGCCTGGATTTCAGTTGGACATTTGCAATCATACATGTACATTTGGGCATGTGTAACTTGTGTGCAAACACCTGCTCTATGTGCATGTACACAGTACAGTTAGAGGCCTAATTGCCCAAGCGCATGCACAAGTTCCTGAGTTGCAGGTGCAAGTCAGGCATTTGAGTGCACGTAGACTCAAACTGAGGGACATGAGGCTAACTTTGAAAATCAGCCCCTTCATTTCTCTCCCTCTTGCCAGCGTCTGAGCATTTATCCATCCCAAACTGAGACAGCGCAGCAGGCTGGCCAGCCAGCAGCTCTGGGCTTCGGCAACTCATCCACAGGAGTCCGAAATGGGCCCAATACAAGCAGGGGCGGCTCTACTAATTTGGCCGCCTCAGGCAGCTGCTGCCGAATTGCGGCGGGGGAGCTGTGGCCAAATTGCCTCCGCAGCGAGCACAGACTGCCACCCTGTGCTTGATGCCGCCCCAAGCACCAGCTTGCACAGCTGGTGCCTGGAGCTGGCCCTGAATAAAAGGCATTCCCTCACCCACCTAGTCTCAGGGAAGAGAGAGCCAATGAAGATGTGTCCAGAGTTGCCCCTCAGTTTATTTACATGGTTCAAGATCAGGCATGTTTAGGAGGAGTCAGAAGCCATGAATTGCACAAATCAGCTCTCTTCAAACTGATTTGAGCGACCCCCATTCTACTTCACTCCCCGCCTCCCGGCAGTCACTGCTTTGTCCAAAGTCTCCTTGCTTTCCTTCAGCCTCTTTGCTTCCCTTCCCTCCTCCGGTAACTTCTGGGATGTTTATTCCCCTTTATAGGAAGCAGTTCTGCTTAACTTCCCCATCTTTCCTCACTCTCTTGATTTCATCCCCTGCTCACGGAATCCCTCTGAGCTGCAAAACGCCTCCCAGTCAACTTTATTGATTCCATCACGAGAATAAAGCCAGGGGCATCCCACCAATGAGATGCCAGATGAGGACAGCACAGAGAGGCTGCCTGAAGCCCCTGTTCAGTGTTGTCAGATAAAATTCGAAAGACCGGGCCCCCTTGCTGAAAGAACGCCGAGTGGTTCTGCCACATGCCCAGCCCTGGGCTGCGTTCTCCCGGTAACATCCCTGTGCTACGCTGCTTTACGATGAATTTTTTATCATACTTCACATATTAAATATTTTAGAAAGTACATTTCGAGCGCCAGGCGGGGCCGCTGCGCTGTCTTTCTTGGGCAGCTGAAGGGGAGAGGGCTCCAGCCTGTCACTAAGGCTCAGCGTTTACACTACACAGCAGGTTGAGAAGCGGCGTACATTAGGAAGTGGAGCAATATGGTGCTGCCCTGGCCTGCTACTGCCTGGTTGAGTGGGGTAGCTCACCCATGGAGAGGCTGGCCTGCTGTTTCAGATGGGAGCCAGAAGGAGTGCAGGATGCTGGCGTTATGGGACTAGACATAGATTCTTTTAATTTATGGCACATCCACCTGAGCAGATTAAATGCGTCCTCTGAGGATGGCTGCATTGGAGGTAACTTGAAGGCTAAATGAGCCAACCATCTAACCAGCAGAGGGTGCCCCAGAGGACCAACGTGGGTGGTGGTGGATTGGGAAAGAAGGAGCTGGGGAATTCTTTGTCTCCAGATGCAGAGTTAAGTGCCATTAAAGGGCACATTGTGAAATTAAGTCACTTTTAAGGTACATCTACACAGGCATCTGGACAGGGTCCATGCACAGGGTTGTGTCAGAATCCCTATACCATCCACATCTAAACCCCAGAAACAGGTTTCAAGACATGAATGGGGTAAGAATCAGAACATTCAAAAACCAGTAGGAGAACACTTACTGAAGTGATACTGTGATACTGATCTCTGGTCACTCAGTAACAGACCTAAAAGTGGCACTTCTTCAACAAAAAAACTTCAAAAACAGACTCCAATGAGAAACTGCTGAACTGGAATTAATTTGCAAACTGGACACCATTAAATTAGACCTGAATAAAGACTGGGAGTGGCTGGACCATTACACAAATTGATATTTACTTCCCCATGCTAAGTTTCCCCCTGCTGTTGCTCACACCTTCTTGTCAAGTGTTTGAAATGGGCCATCCTGATTATCACTACAAAAGTGTTTTTTCTCCTGCTGATAATAGCTCACCTTAATTGATCAGTCTCTTAGAGTTGGTATGGCAACCCCCATCTTTTCATGTTGTGTGTGTGTCTTCCTACTGTATGTTCCACTCTATGCATCTGATGAAGTGGGTTCTAGCCCACGAAAGCTTATGCACAAATAAACTTGTTAGTCTCTAAGGTGCCAGAAGTACTCCTGTTCTTTTTGTAGATACAGACTAACACGGCTACCACTCTGAAACCTGTCATCCGTGGAGAAAATGTGAGTCCGTTGGAGGGGTATAGCATTGCTTCCCTTGAGGAGGGGAGGGTGCTAGTTCTTAGTGCCTGGCTCTCTAAGCAACCTCCAGACATAGATACCGGTCTAGTTTCTGCTCGCTTTCTTCCTTTCCTCATGGTATCAGAGCAGGTACCTGGAGTAAGGGCTGAAAAGGGGGGGGGGGGAAACGGAGGGACAATTGTACCAGTGTCCTGAGCTCAACCCCCTGCCAACACCCATAAGTGGGGTGAAATGTGAGGGGGTGGGCCCCCAGCAAACAAGATGTCCTAGGGCCCAAATTTCTCTTGATGGGCCTGGCTGGAGTCTTCACTTTCTTGACCTTGGTCAGTCCCACTGCTGGCCAGCCAACAGCATGGAGCCTCCTCTGCTTTCATCAGTCAGCAACCTGCCGGGGGAAGAACAAGTCAAGGAAGTGCCCCTGCTGGATTTTTTGGATTAGGAGCTGCTGTTGAGACAGCCAGGGACTGCAGCAGGCACCGAGGAAGTCTTTTTAGATGGGCTCTGTCCTTTGCATGCTGACAGCACCTCTGGGTATGTGATGGGGTGAATCCCCATCATGGGCAAGAAAACATTAAAGATCAGCTAGGCCCATTCACTCTTTGGCTGACCAGTAACATTAGATAGCTACTCGTCAGCCACAGAGATTAGGTGATAACTCATCAGATACCTGGATTGATAAACAGGCTGAGAGTGTTCAGACTGGGGGAGAAGCCACAGAGAGCGAACAGGCTGGCTGGTTCCCGTGAAGGGGTGAAGCACCAGAGAGCGCTGGAGCACAGAGACCACAGGAAGCCATAGGGTGGGCAGGACAGGGCTTGACACCAGAGCCGGGGAAAGGCAGAGGGACCCCAGGAAAGGGCTGAGCACGGGGCCCAGCGGATAGGCTGACTCTTTGGGACCTTGGACTACACTCAGACACTTGGTTACCCCGGACATTTGGACTAGTCTCATCTCAGCCAGGGGGCTTGGTGGGGTGCAAGGACAGACTGTCTCCAGGGCCCCTGGGAGCCAAACCCCCTGCAATATTGCAGCCTGACACCAGGGCAGTTCTCAATGTGAGGACTCGCCGTTCGAGGGTAGCACCAGGTAACAGCATGTCTGCTCACAGAGCTCACTCCTGTGGGGCAGCACAGGGGCTGTTGTGTCCCTCCCTGCTGTGTCACTGGGAGGAAGAACGAGGTGGCTTTGGCTGTAGTATCTCCAGTATGAAGGTAACTCAACCCCGTCTCTGCTTCTTGCAAACAGCGGGTGCATTCCCTTTGTGCCTTGTGCTGCCCTGGCTTTCATTGCGTGCCTCAGCTCCATGAGCCTGTCTTTGCTCCCTGGGCAGGTATATTGTGGGGAAATCTTACCCTCGTGTGCCCGTGCTCTGGCTACAGGACTCCTGTCTCCTGGGCTGTTGAAGGGATCTCTTTCCCCGCACTCAGGTCTCTGTGAAGATGGGAATGGTGTTACCATGTAACATACCCTGCAGGGAACAAGGCCGGGAGACCCTGTGGGTTTTCTCCCTTCCCTGGTACCACTGCACAAAGCCTGTACTGTTCACCCTAAATAACAGAGAGATCTGAACCAAACTGCCCTGCTGAGCTGCTCAGGATCTGATCTGGGAAAGCTGCCCGTCCGCACTTCGCCACCATCCCCTGTCCCAAATGGCCATTGCCGGCAGCAATTCGACGTTACGACCAGACCGAGCTCCTTTCACCCAGGTATCAGAGTAGAGGGCTGAATTGTTTGCACAGCGCTGGCCTCCAGCAACCCCTGAGAGCTGCCCTTCTCCCTGTTTTCCTGCCATGGCCACACTAACCCGGCCCCATGCTCTGCCCTCTGGCCATTTGTGATCGTGTGCGGCCTGGGCAGTGGTGTGCAAAGGCCTGGACTCTAAATTGTTCAAGGTAGCGAAAGTCCAGCTCTGACTGTTCATAGAATCATAGAATCTCAGGGTTGGAAGGGACCTTAGGAGGTCATCTAGTCCAACCCCCTGCTCAAAGCAGGACCAATCCCCAATTTTTGCCCCAGATCCCTAAATGGCCCCCCCAAGGATTGAATTCACAACCCTGGGTTTAGCAGGCCAATGCTCAAACCACTGAGCTGTCCCTCCCCCTCTGTTATAGAAACTTATTTAGAAAAAAATACAAAGGAAGGCAGAGACTGGAGAATGGAACCAGAAACCAGTGAACTAAAATTAGTAGGTTGGAAATTAGGCATAATCAGTGGATGAAATATTCTGCCCATCTATCCCTCTTGGGGTTCTTAAAAGATGCCCAGGAGAGGTTCAAATTATCTGGTTGGTGGAAATGAGTGGGACCGAAAGGACCGAGCTTCCCTCTCGTGGCTGCCAGCCCCACCATCTTCTGGGATCCCGGGATCCACCATGACGCTGCTGGGCTTTGTCGTCCGGATCTGGAGAGACGTGCTGACAAGACTAGGCCAGAGAAAGGGACCCAGATGATGTCGCCACCTCCACTGGTCCCAGCTAAATCCCAAACCCCACCCAGGATGTGAGACTTTGGGTTCCTGCTGTCACCCCCTTCTTCCATGTGTCCTTTTCCTTCTCTGGCCTCATTTTTTCCTCTTTCTCTTTTTGCCCTCCTGCTGAAGAAGAGTCTGGCTCAGCCAGTCACGTCTGTATATTTTGCAGCACTGATGTGAGGCGGCTGGGGTCAGCGAGGCAGTTAAAAACAATGATTTAAACAGCCCAACGGTGGTACAAGTTTGCCAGGTCTCAGAGTGGCTGATCAGACTTTGGGCTGTGCCTGAGTTCCTCCAGAAGTTAAGCTGCAAGTGAGAGTCAGCACCAGAGCCAGAAGCTGCATTTTCTCCCTTTGCTTTTCTTTCCTCTCCCCTTTTGTGTGTTTATCTTGTTTTGCCTTCAAGAAACAGACTGAACAATCTAGCAGTTCCAGGCCATCTAAAGCAACTCCCCCACCCGCCTCTCCAAAAGGACAGTTTTTACCATCTTTAACAGCACCTCAAAGGAGGTAGGGGGGATCCCTATAAAAACCCTAAAGGAATAAGGGATATGTTAAAATGAAAGTCTTACTTAATGCTTAACATTTCAAATGCTTCAACCCTTTCCCCTGCTTTTTCTGTATCTTTAATAAAAGGTGTTTAATAGTGTGTTTGCCATAGGACTAAGCAGACTGAGGTCTCTGTACTGGAAACCCCCAGCCAGGTTTAACCGTTGAGTGTTGTACAGTGATAGTGTCATGTTAACACCTTTGACTAGGCCCATTTATGCCATGGACATTAATACAGCAGCAGGCACATGGGAGAGGCACATGAGGGGTTAATAAAAAATGCAGGATTAAGCCATCAAGTCATCGCTGCAGAACCCCGCGGTTAGCCACAGGGAAGGGCCCAGCCAGCCGCTCCTTGGCAATAAAATGAGGGGTAATTTCATCCAGGCACCTGCTGCTGACCCATTTAAAGAGCCCCGAGGCAAGGCAGCGTGGGCTGCTGTTGCCTGAGTCTTCGGCATCTGGGGCAAAGGTGTCAGTTGGCAGGGGGAGATGCTGGTAGATCTCCCGGTGCCTTTCTCTTTGACAAGGGGGTGCGCGTTCCCTGCCTTCCCAAGCCCAGCTGCTGGACGGGGACAAGGGAAGGTTTCCTCCTAGAACAAGGCCCTGCCTCTGTTATTCATAGGGCTCTGAGGAGGGCCTGGGGGAGTCAGAAGTGCAAAGGTGTCGGGAGTCAGACAGGAGGGGGTCCCCTCTGCTGCTCAGGCTGTAACCGTTCCCATCTGCGGCAAGGGGCCTTGGCCAGTCAAATTCCCAATTCACGCTCCAGTGGTCTGCCCACAGATGGCAGCACAGCCCTACGGTTTGCCAGACAAGGATTGCCAGAGGCTTCCTGGAGCCAGGGAAATGCTGGGCTGACCGGGCAGGCCGGGCAGACTCCTTGTGTCAGCTCTTGCATCTGTGCAAAGCAGGTGTTGCACACTGCCAGCTCAGAGTGCTTCCTGCCCTCCCCTGCCATGGCCACCTTTACCCCAGGCTGCACTCGCTCCGCCCAGGTGTGAACCGTGACAGGACCAAGGAGCCCCGGGAGCTTCGCCGTCCACTTTCGCGTGACCCAGCGCTTTCCCCTTGGACGCAGGTTTTGTTGCCACTCGTGGCATGAAGCGTTCACCCCACACGGATCCTGCGTGTGCCCCAGGCTCTCCCTCTGCGTGCACGTGCCGGGGTCTCCTCTGCTCCAGGCCGTACAGTGGGAGCAGTAAGGCTCGCGACGGTGAGGATCCAGTTTCCATGTGGCCCACCACAAGTGCCACATAGAAGATGAAGGGTCCGGGCCCCCCGAGTCGGGCATGCACTCCCTTATGGATGATTGTTAAACACACTAGGCATGCAATTGTGCCCCTACCTGGTGTGTAGCTATCACAGTCGGGTGTGCACATCATATACCTTTGCACACAAATGGCCATAATGAATTCTTCCTCCGTTCAATGTGTCAATGTGCACAATCATGGCAACTGCCTGTGTGAGTTAGACACACAATTGTGCTCTTAACTGGCTTAAAAATGTGTCTTTGAGGCATCGAGAAAATGGCTCTGGGTACCATGCTGGTGAGCAGGGAAATCCGTCCTGTGCTGCCACCACATGGTGACAAGCTGCTGTCACCCGCCCCCTTGCCCCCCAACACCCCACCATCATGTGAGTGAAGAGAACGTTGACAGTGGGGCAACCCAAACATGCTGCTCTGGACTCACAGAGGAAAAGCTTCTTCCTCTGCACAGAGAAAGGGCTTTGGGGCCTTGGTTGTCAGGGGACCCTGTCAATAGGGTAAGGGACACTGACAATGGGATCCCAATGCATTGATGCCTAACGAGAAAGGGCACTGCCTAGGGAAGGCCAATGCACGCACATCTGGAAAGGAACTCTGCTGCAGTGTCAGCCCAGTGCGCAGACACCCAGCACTGTGTGATTGCACTGTGCAGAGCCAGTCCTTAGATGAAAACAACGGGGAGTCCGGTGGCACCTTAAAGACTAACAGATTTATTTGGGCATAAGCTTTCGTGGGTAAAAACCCCACTTCTTCAGATGCATGGAGTGAAAATTATAGATACAGGCAGAAATATACTGGCACATGAAGAGAAGAGAGTTACCTTATGAGTGGAGACCCAGTGTTGACAAGGCCAATTCAGTCAGGGTGGATGTGGTCCACTCCCAATAGTTGATGAGGAGGTGTCAATACCAAGAGAGGGAAAATTGCTTTTGTAGTGAGCCAGCCACTCCCAGTCCCTATTCAAGCCCAAGTTAATGGCGGTAAGTTTGCAAATGAATTGTAGCTCTGCAGTTTCTCTTTGAAGTCTGTTTTTGAAGTTTTTTTGTTGAAGGATGGCTACTTTGAAATCTGTTATTGAATGTCCAGGGAGATTGAAGTGTTCTCCTGCTGGCTTTTGTATGTTACCATCCCTGATGTCTGATTTGTGTCCATTTATTCTTTTACGCAGAGACTGTCCGGTTTGGCCAATGTCCATGGCAGAGGGGTATTGCTGGTACAAGATGGCATATATCACATTAGTAGATGTGCAGGTGAATGAGCGAGCCCCTGTTGGTGTGGCTGATGAGATTGGGTCCTCTGATGGTGTCTCTAGATTAGATATGGGGACAGAGTAGGCAACGGGGTTTGTTACAGGGATTGGTTCCTGGGTTAGTATTTCTGTGGTGTGGTGTGTAGTTGCTGGTGAGTATTTGCTTCAGGTTGGGAGGCTGTTTGTAAGCGAGGACTAGCTAGGGCGATCAGATGTCCCAATTTTATAGGGACAGTCCTGATTTTGGGGGGCTTTTTCTTATATAGGCTCCTATTACCCTCCACCCCGATTTTTCACACTTGCTGGTCACCCTAGGACTAGCCTGCCTCCCAAGATCTGTGAGAGTCAGGGATCGTTTCCCAGGATAGGTTGTAGATCGTTGATGATGTGCTGGAGTGGTTTTAGCTGGGGGCTGTACGTGATGGCCAGTGGTGTTCTGTTATTTTCCTTGTTGGGCCTGTCCTGTAGTAGGTGACTTCTGGGTACCCGTCTCGCTCTGTCAATCTGTTTCCTCACTTCCCCAGGTGGGTATTGTAGTTTTAAGAATGCTTGATAAAGATCTTGTAGGTGTTTGTCTCTGTCTGAGGGTTGTATCTTAAGGCTTGGCTGTAGACAATGGATCATGTGATGTGTCCTGGATGGAAGCTGGAGGCATGTAGGTAAGTATAGTGGTTAGTACGTTTCCAGTATAGGGTGGTGTTTATGTGACCATCACTTATTTGCACTGTAGTGTCCAGGAAGTGGATCTCTTGTGTGGACTGGTCCAGGCTGAGGTTGATGGTGGGATGGAAATTGTTGAAATCCATCTGGAATTCTTCAAGGGCTTCCTTCCCGTGGGTCCATATGATGAAGATGTCATTAATGTAGCGCAAGTAGAGGAGGGGCGCTAGGGGACGGGAGCTGAGGAAGTGTTGTTCTAAGTCAGCCATAAAAACATTGGCATTCTGTGGGGCCATGCGGGTACCCATACCCATAGCAGTGCCGCTGACTTGAAGGTATAAGTTGTCCCCAAATCTGAAATGGTTGTGGGTGAGAACAAAGTCACAAAGCTCAGCCACCAGGTGTGCCGTGGCCTCATCAGGGAGGCAGTTTCTGACAGCTTGTAGTCCATCCTCGTGTGGAATATTGGTGTAAAGCGCTTCTACATCCATGGTGGCCAGGATGGTGTTTTCAGGAAGATCACCAATGCATTGTTGTTTCCTCAGGAAGTTGGTGGTGTCTTGAAGATAACTAGAAGTGCTAGTAGCATAGGGTCTGAGGAGAGAGTCCAAATAGCCAGATAATCCTGCTGTAAGAGTGCCAATGCCTGAGATGATGGGGCATCCAGGGTTTCAGGTTTATGGATATTGAGTAGCAGATAGAATACCCCTGGTCGGGGCTCTAGGGGTGTGTCTGTGTAGATTTGTTCCTGTGCTGTAGCAGGGAGTTTTTTGAGCAGATGGTGTAGTTTATTTTGGTACTCAGTGGGATCGGAGGATAATGGCCTGTAGAATGTGGTGTTGGAGAGTTGCCTGGCAGTCTCCTGGTCACAATCAGACCTGTTCATGATGACGACGGGACCTCCTTTGTCAGCCCCTTTGATTATAATGTCAGAGTCTTGTTGTCGTTTCTGAGGCTGTGGGTGGCGTTGCGTTCTGTACGGCTGAGGTTATGGGGCAAGTGATGCTGCTTGTTCACTATTTCAGCCTGTGCACGGCAGCGGAAGCACACTGTCCAGTCTGTCATTTCGACTGTCAGGAGGAGTCCACGCAGAATTCTTCTTCTTGTAGTGTGGGTAGGAGTGTTCCTGGGGGTCAGTGCACGGTTCAGTGGTGTGTTGAAAATGTTCCTTGAGTCGGAGATGGCGACAGTAGGTTTCCAGATCACCGCAGAACTGTGTCATGTGTATGGGGTGGTGGGGCAGAAAGAGAGTCCCCGAGATAGGACAGACTCTTCTGCTGGGCTAAGTGTGTGGTTGGATAGATTAACCCACCCCCCCCCCCCCAGCCAGATCCCTCATCCCCCCACACACACCCTCACATTGTACAATATAGGGAAACTACTGTTTCCAGTCCATTTTTACATTTTAAATATATATATCAGCTTACTGGCTACTTTGGGGGGCGGGGCGAGAGTTGGACCCATTCTGGGCACCACCAAAAATGATACAAACCTGCCGCCCCGTCTGGCACTGGTGCAGGCCTTTCATCTGGGAACATTCGGGTTTTAAATTCATTTCAATTGGATCCCGCAGATGGAGACCGCTGGCAAGAGCAGGCCATTGTGAGGCCTGTTGTGTCCAAGGGAGGCCAGTGCTCTTGGCAAACATCTTCACTGCTGCCAGTTCCTGAGATGGAGGGGCAGTGTGCAGGGGCGGCTCTTACAATTCTGCCGCCCCAAGCAGGGGAGGCGGCGCCCCGCCCCCGACGCAGGCAGTCCCATTCTGGAGCGGCAAGGGGAGAGCGGCAGACCTGCCGCCCTTTTGCCGCCGCGGCAGGCGAGACTGGGGCGGCAGTCTGAGTCCCGCGGCGGCAATTCGGCGGCGGGAAGAGCGGACCTGCCGCCGAATTGCCGCCGCGGGAGTCGGACTGCCGCCCCCTTCTCACCTGCCGCCCCAAGGGGACTCAGACTGCCGCCCCCTTCTCACCTGCTGCCCCAAGCACCAGCTTGGCAAGCTGGTGCCTGGAGCCGGCCCTGGCAGTGTGGCTGCCTGCAGAGGAACTGCTGCAGAGAACAGCCCCTCCTATTAATTCACTGAGACCTGCTGACCTTCCAGAGATATGTAGGCTGAGATGAATGGACAAGGCAGCACCTGGGAGTCACTGGCGATCAAAGCAATCCCCGGGAGATGGATCTGGAGAGCACAGGGTGTGTGTGTGACTGTCTCACAGAGACGGAGCTTGTCAGCCTGGCCTTTCTGGGAACAGTGACATTGCACAAGTGTCTGACGAGACCCAGACCCCTCGGCATGCTCCGCAGTGACTGTCACAGCCACTCGGCCTACTGGCCTGTCATTCACTGCATTTGCAAGGGAGAGGGAAAGAAGCCTGCTCCCTGTTCGCTTCCATGCTCCTCTCCACTGGTCCTGTAGTGTAAGGGGTATTGGGGTGAGGGGGTTCCATCCTGTTGCCCGTGCTCCCCTCAGGTGTGGTGCTCACACAGCTCTGCACACTCACCAGGCAGGGAAGCCTCTGCCTGGACTTCATGCTCCCATTACTGAGGCACTTATATGCCTGGTGGGGAGGGATAGGTTAGTGGTTTGGGCATTGGCCTGCTAAACCCAGAGTTGTGAGTTCAATCCTTGAGGGGGCCATCTGGGGCAAAATTAGGGATTGGTCCTGCTTTGAGCAGGGGGTTGGACTAGATGACCTGCTAAGGTCCCTTCCAGCCCTGATATTCTATGAACCTTTTCTATAAGCCGTGAAAGATCCCCTGGGTGAGGAGAACATGCAGCAGCCTCCTGGCCAGGCCTGTGGGGAGCTGCTGCTGCTGCAGAAGAGGAGCATGGTTCTCTGCCGTCTCTAGCCGCCCTGGAGCGTGTGCATGTGTAAGAGAAAGCCCAGTGAGTAGGGGCAGGAATCACAGGACTGTGTCTAAGGGACTTTGCTAGAGACAAGGGGTGGATTACTGGAGCCATGTCTTCCATTTAGCAATAACAGCCGTTAAACTCCTTGTTGCCATGGGACTGCAATTTCCGGAGGCGATACCCATTATCTAGGAGCCGGCTGCCAGCAGGCAGTTAACAAGGGAGCTTGGAAATGGCCTAGTAAAAATCTAGGCCCCCTGCAGACTTCTGAGGCTTGTGTGAAATAGAACAGGGACCCCTGGGATCTATACAGATGCAGGGCAGCTGAAAGCACATCCACCGCTCCCCCCAACGAGGGAATCTCCTTTCAGACCTACCACAAGAGGCTTATTTTGGACCAGCGATGGCTTCAGCAGGGCTTCCTGGGTGCAATTGCACCCGCAGAAACCCCTCCGTCCTATCCTGCAGGGATGGCCTGGCTCCCTGGTTAGAGCTTCGCGACCTGGCGGCATCGACCACTCACCGCAGCACCCTTTATTCTGGCACTGCAGCCCCAAACCCCGCTCGCTGCAGCGTGGAGCGGAGCTCCCCAGCTCCCCAGCTCCCCAGCCCCAAGGGACAGGAACTGATGCCGCAGGGCGAGTGTGGGGTGGGTTTACTCCTCATCCCCACCCCCACGCCAAGGCCTCCTATCCGCACTGGGCTGGGATCAAGGTTGTGGTGCCAGGCGGAGGGTGGTGCTGTAGGCAGTTGGTGCCCCCTTGGCAGGGCGAGGAGGAGGAGGAGTGCACCAATCGGAATCAGGAGGATCTTTCTGCCGCTGTTCTGGACACTAATAAATAACCCCGTTCCCCACCAAGCCCCTCCCAGGCCATAGAGAGCTCCTCCTCCTGCCACACGTGGGGCACCAGGACTTGTTCACACCTTTCCTGACACTAACGGCCCACACAAACCCTGACGGTGAGCTCTGGGCTGCGCCCAAATGGCAGGAGCTGCACGGCCATGCCCAAACCCAGGCTTTGGCTCCTGTGGCCATCCCCACATCAGTGCTGAGTAAACCCTCAGAAACATCTCCCCAGTCACCGGCTGCATCTCCCCCAAACAATACAGCTAATCGTGGCAAGCACCTCCCAGCTCTCCACAAGCCACAGGACACGCTCCGTGCTCGGCTCGCTTTCACCTGTCCGCCCCCAACGCCTCTGCCAGGAAACTCGTCCCCCTGCAACTCCATGTTGGGGACGGAACTGAGAAAAGAGAGTCCTTGCACAGCAGCAGTCAGGGGCCTACAGACAGGGCCCGGCTCAAGTGGCGTTGGTTTTGTTAGCAAAATCCATAATCTCCTGAGAGATGGCGTTTGCCGTTCTCCAGCCCAGACTCCCTGAGGGATGGTGCAGGGTTGCTCTCGTAGGGGCAAAGAGGCAGTGGTACAGTAGAGCAGCCGGTGTTGCAGAAATGCCCTCTGAGCAGAGGAAAATCCCCCCTGTTCCCTGTACCTGTCCAATCCTGCCTGGCTCTCAAATCTTCTGACACTGAGCATTCACTTTTGCCCAGGGTGCGTGGTGCTCTCCTTGTGGTAGAGGCCTCCTGAACGCGGCAATAGTGTCCAAAGAGTCCCTCTAAATCCTTCAGGACAGTCATTCCCTAGGATAATGGGAACTCCACTCATGGCATCTTCCAGACTCTCATAACCAGCCTGAGCCTGGGCAAAGAAAACGCACTTCTGAAGCAATACTTGCCCTAAACGCTGGAAATCTGCCTCCAAACACCCAATTACAGGAATATCTAATGTTAGCTGCTATCAACTTTACCCAGTAGGCATCCCCTATAGCATGAGGTCTTTTAAAGTTCTTATAAAAGTAACTTGCCTTCATGGAGGTGACTTGAGCCCTTATGTCATGTGGCTTCACCCCTGCAACTGAAATCGCCACTTCCACGATGGGGCTGGCTCCAAAAGCTCTGTCTTTCTTTCCCTCTATCCATGTACTGTCCATAGTTCTATCCATTGTAAACCCATCCTAGGCGAAGTAGTGGGTGTCTCATCCCCTTTTTCAGAGTCTGTTCTTCCCTCACTTGAATTTCGAACGTCAAATCTCTCCCTATCAGGAGAGGAAATTCTTCCTTGGTCCTTTCAGTTTCATGGGGATTCTCTCCAGATGTGATCAGACTCGTGGCATCCACAGCAGTAGCGTAGCCGGGGGGGAGCAGGGGGAACGGCCGCTCCCCCTGTGAGCAGAAGCAGTGCCTTCTAAAAAAAGGCGCCACTTCTTTTTAAGCGCCGCTTCTTGCACTCACCCGGCGGAGCTCCGGTTCTTCGGTGGCATTTCGGTGGCGGGTACCACCAAAGACCCGGAGTGAGTGAGGACCTGCCACCGAAGTGCCGCCAAAGACCCGGAGTGCAGCCGGGTGATTACAGGGGGAGGCGCCTTTTTATAGCGCCGCTCCCCCTGCGCTCAGGACCTGGCTGCGCTACTGATCCACAGCAAACCAGGTTGTCCTAGTTATCTCTTAATGGAGATGTCCTGAAATTTCTGCCCCCCAGAATGCATTGTTTGCTTTTGGTCTCAGTGAAATACTTGGTTGATGCACTATTTTAAACAGCTCTTCTCGCTGATCACTAAATCTTTGTTCAAACTCTCCAAGACAGTGCTTGTATTCTCCAAATCTGCCAGGATGGCTTGGCTAACGCCTTCATTTTTTCCTCTGTAACTATTTTATTTCCAACTCCTTCAATATTCTTTTCATCCTCCTCAGCCCCTCAAAGGCTTCCCTCATCAGGTCAGGAAAATTCAATGTTCTCCTTGAATCTCCTCTTCATTTCATGTCTTAAATCATCACCCCTCAGCCCTGTCACTTCAGGATGGCATCTGGTTCCATCGTTCCCCATACATGTTAATCAGCAACTTGAAAATGTTGTCTGTACTCTCCGCTCTGGAAGGAATGGCCCTATGCATTGCCCCACTGGCAGCAGGCCCAGGATAGTCGAGGAAGGGAATTCAGCTCCTCTGTTTTCAGTGCTGGAGGGCAGCAAGCCTGGAGCCCCTTGGATTCTGAAGTGCACAAAGGGGAGTGTCATCGAAGGGTCAGTCTACACTAGGGTGGGGATGGGAGTGCTCTGCTTACATACACGGGGCTAGTGGGAGTACAGCCATCAGTGTAGCTGTGGTAGCATGGATAGCGGCAGCAGAGCCATGCCGAGTACATACCCGCCGGTTTCAGGCTGTGCCCACAAGCCGAGACTCACACCCCCTAGCTCGTAGTATGGACATGGCCTAAGAGTGAGCGTAAGGGATGGGGAATCAGGACTCCTGGGTTCACGTCCTGGCTCTGCCATTGATTCTTCATGTGGCCTCCAACAGGTCACTTCCCGCCTCTCTGCCCCAGCACCAGGGGCCTCTATAAAGAGCTTCCCAAGGGTGTGCTCTGGGGATTAATGAATGTTTCATCCCTGTGGCATGTTAAAACCAGCCGCTCCTGCAACCCCCACTCTGCCCTGTTGTGCTTGCGGCCTCCCGTGAGAATAGCAATGCCACTCTCTTTTTTGGCAGCTTCCCTGGACAGATGTTCCATCCCCTACGCAAGGGTGAGGCAGAGGGAATAATCTGCGCTGAGAGGCTGCCTGCTGGGATTAGTGCTCCAGCCTCTCTTAACAACATCTGCGGCAGCAGGAAAGCCCCAAATTCATCAGCACTGGAACCTGGAGGGCGACAGCAGCGAGGCTGGTAAGAGCTTTCCAGGGTGCTTTTACCCACCGCGGAAATCACGGCTAATGGGAAGCAAGGACGGGAGAGGAGGGAGGCTTTGGTGGCTTGAAGGCCAGTGATACTATGGTCCCTTTTGCGCTTGGAGCCTGGGACACAGACCCTGGGCGCTGCCCCCAGCCTGAGAGCACCACGGATCAATGCCTCCATCTTGGCTTCTCTATTCATAGGTAGCTGAGATGGGCTCATGTCTCTTCAGGTTCAGTAAGTGTCCAACAGAGAGAGGCCAGGGGAGGGGAGGGGTTTAATCACCCCTGCAGGGCCTGGGCGGGATGAAGGATCATGTCACACCTGGACCAGTGGGGAAGTTTCAGCCTTGAAGAACTCTGTGCTCTAATTCTCTGGGGGAGCTTTGAGGGGAAGAGAGCGGGAGCTGCTGCCAGTCAGGGGACTTTGGGGGCAGAGTCCTAGCAGCAAGAGGGAAAGGGGCCTGGGCAATTTGAAAAGGACTCTGTATTGCTAGCTAGTTCCTTTGGGTCAGTGGTTCTCAACCAGGGGTACATGTACTCCTGGAGGTACACACACGTTTTCCAGGGGGACATCAACCCATCTAGATATTTGCCTAGTTTTACAACAGGCTACATAAAAAGCACTAGTGAAGTCAGTGCAAACTAACATTTCATACAGACAGTGACTGTATGACAACCATCCTTAGAGGTTTTTAAGGCCCGGCTTGACAAAGCCTTGGCTGGGATGATGTAGTTGGTGTTGTGACAAAGGGTCCTGTGGCACCTTATAGACTAACAGAGGTATTGAAGCATAAGCTTTCGTGGGCTTGCATCCGAAGAAGTGGATATTCACCCACGAAAGCTTATGCTCCAATACCTCAGTTAGTCTATAAGGTGCCACAGGACTCTTAGTCTGGATCTGTAGAAGCGACAAACACGGCTACCCCATTGATACTTAGTTGGTGTTGGTCCTGCTTTAAGCAGGGGATTGGGCTAGATGACCTCCTGAGCTCCCTTCCAACCCTAATATTCTATGATTCTATACTGCTCTATATACTATGCACTGAATTGTAAATACAATATTAATATTTCATTTTATTTTATAATTATATGGTAAAAATGAGAAAGGAAGCAATTTTTCAGGAACAGTGTGCTGTGACACTTTTGTCTGATTTTGTAAGCAAGTAGTTTTAAAGTGAGATGAAACTTGGGGGTACACAAGACAAATCAGACTCCTGAAAGGGGGTACAGTCATCTGGAAAGGTTGAGAGCCACTGCCTTAGGGGGTGGGCTGGTATCACGCAAAACCCGAGAGAAGCAGAGGGTGTGAAGCTGCTACCTGTTCTCACACTCTCAGAGCTCTGGCCCTAGGGTCCAGCTTCTTTTCTGGAGCAATCCCCTCTTTTCTGCTTCATCCCCTAGTGCTGGGCTCTCCTGCCTCATTCTAATACACAGCCCTGCCCTCACTTCCCATACTCTGGCATCTGGGTTCTCTCTTCCCCTTGCTCAGACTCGCCCTGCGATCCCTCTTTTTCCCCTGTTCTAACCCTTTGTTCCCTGCTCATAGGAGTTTCCAGCCCTGGACTTGCAAAAGCCCACCAGCGCTGGTGATGAGAAGCGACTCCTAATTAGCCATGGAAGGCTTACAGAGAAGGGTAAGGCTGAACCTTCCCCACATCCACAGCCTCTTCACTGCTCCCATTCCCTTGGCTGCTGATTGTCAGCATCAGATCCCAGGCCAATGGAGAGGAAATAGTCTGACATCGTTGTATCCAAATAAAGCATGTAGCTCAGCAACAAATGGCTGGGCCTGATTCTCCTCTTGCTTGCAGCACTATAACTCCATTGATTCTAATGGGGTTATTCCTCACTAGCTTTGGTGGACGTGAGAGCAGGATCTGCCCCCTGGGTCCCCTGTCTCTGCCCATCTTGGCTTTCTTCCCCCGGGGTTTGTAAATGATTCGCCCGGCGATTTCCCCCACCGAATGCCCAGGGGCTGTGTGAGTGAGCGACCGTGCCACTGACATGGAGATGTGTCTGTCACAAGGGTTAATCGCCTCCCCGCGCAGATGCCAAGAGATGAAGATCCTATAAATAGTTTGCAAAGCCCAGCTGGTCTCAGCCCCAATTCACACACATGGCAGAGAAGCATTAGGCAGAATTAATATTCAATCTCACAGGCACTTTCCACCCTGAGAGAGTGGAAAGCAAATTCCACTCTGGCCCTGTAGCTTTAATCGCCTTGCCTGGGGGGGCAGGAGGTGGACGACACTTTCTGGAGGCTCTGATTGGGTTAAATGGACAGAGAAACACAGAGACAGAGAAACAGTCAGCTAGAGAGCAAAGCTCACTCCAGACACTGCCAGAGAGGCCGAGCAGCTCCTCCCTGGGGCGGGAGGTTGCTGCTCTGCTGTCGCCACACTTAAGATCCGCTAGCCTGGATCGGATACATCCAGCACATTTGTGCTTCCTGGCAGTGGCCTGTGTGGCGGAGACCTCATCTGAGGATGGTACCGACGGGAGCTGTGAATCCTGTTGGACCTTAATAACTTGTGATAAGGTCTGTCACCAGCTAAGTGACACCCAGACGTGTGAGTGTTAATTCACTGGGAGGGACACAGGGAAATATTACACTGCGTGGTGGAAGAGAGGGGTTTAATAGAGGGCGACTTGTCTGAACCTCTCCCCAAACTTTGGGGGCTCAGAGAAAATGGGACATGGATCAAATCACCCTGGAGTTTGTCTCTCCCTGAGAGAGAGAGAGAGAGAGAGAGAGAGAGAGTGTGTGTGTGTGTGTTGGGGGGGACTGCACAGTGAGACTGAAAGTGTACTGAGCACCAGGCGGTCTCCGCTCCCACTTGGGACAGGAATTGTAGGGAATCTCTCCTTTTCCCTCTCTCTTTCTCTGTTGCTGAATAAGAAGAGACAGGTAGAAGGGTGTATTTCCCCACAGACTGCGTTGGGAGTTATCTGTGGGTAATTCATTTCCTGTAAATCACACAGATTCAAGTGCTCAGCACCCCAGGGGTTGGCGAGAGGTGTCCCATTCGTGTTACTGTGTAAGGGCCGTTTGTCTCTGGGTTTGGAGAGCAGGACATAGTCGCTGGTGCTGCAGTGGGACTGGGGCTGCAGGGCGCTTGCCTGCCGGGGAGGTGAACGAAGGTGGAGTCAGGTGAGAAGGGTTTGGGCGCCGATCCCTTTTGGATCAATGTCGAGTGGGCTGGGAAAGTCTGAAGTGCATGAAGTGAGCAGATTGGGGATTACCTCCTCCCCCAAAGATTAAAGCAAGAAAATCCCATTTCACTCTGACGTCAGGGCCCTGGGAGTCACCGGCAGCAACAGGGTGGGGGAAGAAGCCAGGAGGGGACAGGCTGGGCAGGAGGCATCAGTGAAAAGGCAGCTTTACCATGTGGGAGCTAAAAATGAAAAGTGAGGGCCCTGGTCTGCACTCTCAGCTCCTACAGCAGGAACATGGCATCTCCTTGCAGCTCTAAGGAGCAGCTCTCCAGCATGGACTAACAGACGGGTAAGAGGGAGCTTTGTCACTCAGGATTGCAGGGGGTGGTGAGGCAGTGGGACCCTAGCCATAGACCTGACTGATAGCAGCATAGGTCTGATCAATTCCTTCCACCCATGTGAGCCTTTGCTCTTGTCAGCTAAGGCACAGTATGTTTCTGTGTAGCTCAGGGCTTCGCTGTCTCTCTCTGAGCTGAGCAATGTAGCCCTGGCTTCTCTTTTCTCCTTCTCCCGTCTCTATTTATCCTCTTTCCATCACCATCTTCTCTTGCTCTTTCAGACCAGGCCATTTGGACTGAATGGCCTTTATCCTTCCTCTGTATGTCGTTCTCCCTCCTCACCCCTTCCTGCCACCACCCTCATCCCCTCTTCTTACTGCCTCCATCAGATGACCTGACATCACCCTTCCTGGTGTACCCTTCCTGGTCCCCCACCCCGTTCCTGTGGGAAACTGGGTCTGTGACAGATCCAGGATGGGGTACTTTTCTGGTACATGCTGCTTTCCTTAGTGTTGATGGGTGTTCCCCTGGCAGATGAGAGCTGTCCTTGCTCAGGCAGATGGAGCATGGAGAATGCAAGTGTTCTGGCTGTCAGCTCCTTGGTCCATCCAGCATGCACCAGTATGGGTGATGTCAGGACACATGGCTGATAGAGGCAGCCAGGAGGGACAAGGATTGTTACCTTCCCACTTAGGCATGGAAGAGCCCAGAGCACTATGCAGCTTCAAAACCTGCTGTGGAAATGTTTGAAATAGGCCAAACGGTTTCACCAAATATTTGTAACAAACATCTGTTCACATTCAGAAAGTGCCCCGTGAGCTTTGGAGGGGGGAAAGGGGCTAAGTCCTGATGGGGTCTGAGTTCCCCATCAGGATCCTCAGTCATATGGGCCAAAGGGTGAGAAAGGCACCTGCAAGTCTGACCGTGGCTTTTTTAGTTCCCTTGTTACATGAGAAAGAGCCCACGCACCAATGGGTTTGGGAGAAATCCTGAATCAGCCATTCTAGATTCCAGTCCAGGCTATAGTATAGTCCCAGGGGAATGGCTCAGTCGAACCCCATTAGAGATAAGTGAGAGTGCGGACAATTTAATGCAACTTTTTGTGTGTGTACCTCTTGCATGCACACGACATGACTCAGACGGAAGATGTGGTGGGGATGCTGGGAATGAGCTGTGATTATTCTGTACCGGACAGGGCATGATTTAATAGCAGGAGCTCGCCTACTGAAACCCACACCAGTTTTTCAGCAACTTCCTGCACCAGCTGCATCAATGGTGGCATGGATTAGTCACAGAAGTTTGTGGCATTTCAGCTGGACACATTATAAGCTGCCTACTAATGCTCCAGTGATTGCACCAGGAACTCAAGTCCTTGTCTGTAGATCATGTACACACCTAATTTATAAGCACGGGGGGAAGTTCCTCTCTCTCTCTGTCCTATAAACCGTACCACTGAAACCCCCATGTCTCCTCTTTGCAGCAGGCCTCCAGAGGGCGGAGTCTCCTTAGGCTCTTGATGATGGAAGTGAAGTGGATCCATGTGGCGCTAATCTTCTTTTTCCTGCTCTCTGTGGCCATGACGGGCTGCTTCCTGTGGCAGTACAGCCTCCCCAAGGAGGAGCCCGGTGAGTATCCAGCAATCAGCCTGCACACCGTGGGTCTCCGAACCCAGAGGCCCGATGCCATTGAAACCAAGAGGTGATTGTCTGAATAAAATCTGCAGGGTTGAGTGCTACAGTTAGTTGGTTGGCTGCTGCAGGGGAAGTAGCAGATACAGCCCCCCCTCCTCCTTTGCCCCTTGCACTCAGGGCCTCTATTTCATTACACACAGCCTCATTATTTGCCCAGTGGGGTCAATGAGATGGAGAGGTCTAATAGGTGTGAATGAGATTCCAAATGAAAAGCAAAGAGAACCAGCCAGTGAGGATAAGAAAGGGCTGCCTCAGGAAGTCAGGGGCTATACTCAGAAGCAAAGTCAGGGGTGGTGAGTAAGGTGGGGCATGATAAGCCCCCCTCCACCTAGCTGGATTCCCTTATACCTGCTAAAACCACGCTGGAGTAATTTACATCCTAAGGAGGAAGTCAGAATGTGCATGTGAAAGCTGTGGGTGGCTACTCCCTGCGTACCCCCTCCTGCTAGCAGCGTTACCTGCTACTCTTCTCTCCTGGCCCTTTGCCATATGGGTCATGCCAGCTTAGACCCATAGATTCACGTAGACTTCCTCACACTCAGTTATTGGAAACTCCATGGGACAGATTCAGAGGCAGCATGTGCAGGGATGTAATTCATACAGTGGTAAGTGGATGTGAGGCTAAGGGAGCCCATAGGGTTACAGAGAGGCACTTTGCAGAGGTCAGAAGAAGGTATTACACCAACATAGACTCCTTCTGAGCTCACTTGGACTCACCTCTGAGGCTGGATCTCACTTTCTTCGCATGGGGCTGCACTGGTCAGAATCTGCCTGGGGTATCATGGTCATTGGTCCACAGTGGTCTCAGCCCGAAGGTGCCCATACCCACCCCAAAGGGGTAAAAGAAGGGGAAATCACAGGCATTTTCTTTATAACGTGCAGGGTTGGGGAGCTGAGCTTCAGAAGCTCATTGGAATCAGTTGGGCAAATATTGGCCCCAGGTAGGAGAGTTCCCATTTTCATTGGGAAATGAGAGTTCTTCATCTGCACCAAAAATTTAAAATGAGGAAGGAAATTATTGGGCCCCTGATTTCTCCCTGGCATGGCAGATGGTCGGCTGTTTTCTGTGGGTGGCCCCATGTGTCCGGTGTGTTCTGTTTTGGAGCTGGTTTGTTTCCTTAGGTAGCCAGGTCACTTTCAGGCAGTATTCACAATATTTACTGGTAAAGCTTCGGTTTGCTGCTTCGTTCCCTCCCTATGGAGTCACAGTGCCCTATGGATGCTCATGGGGAGACTTTGGGACACAACCTGGTGCCACTGAACTCAACAGCAAAACTCCTACTAACTTCAGTAGGACCAGGATTGAGCCCTGTGTCAGCTATGCTCTGGCAGCCCGCTGTCACTAGCACGCTCAGTCACGGATTCCCCTCATGTCCTCAGTACCGCGCTGGGGTCGATTTGAAAGTCCACCACCAACATGTCATGTGCTGGAATTCTGTGTGGGTCGTAGGTCTGTCAGCCCCCTCCTTTGCTTTACACAAGGCCTCTTCCCAGCTGTGGATGCAAAGCTCTGTACGGTGAGTGGCCCCATCCCCACCTCTGTATTCTGTGTAATCCTCTATGTAAAACGTGTCTGCAAACCCATCCACTCAACCCGCCTCCTCTCTGGAACTGTTTCCAGGCCCATCTGCAATGGAGGTGAGATCAGAAGCAATTCAGATGTGTCCCCGCTATCCAGAACCTGTACCACTGGACCACCCAATCCCAGTCCTGAAGGATGCACTAGAGAAGGTCTGTGGGGATGGCATGGATGGGGGTGTATATGTCTTAACCTCAGTGACCCGTAGGTGTAGGGAAGAGAGTCTAGGAATGTAGGAAGAGAATGTAGGAAGGAAGGAAGAGATCTGGGTTCTTCAGTCTTCTGGGTTGGTCAGAATCACAGTGTCATATTAGAACAAGTTTCAGAGTAGCAGCCGTGTTAGTCTGTATCCGCAAAAAGGCGGGAGTACTTGTGGCACCTTAGAGTGAGCTGTAGCCCACGAAAGCGTATGCTTAAATAAATTTGTTAGTCTCTAAGGTGTCACAAGTACTCATATTAGGACAGGTGACTGTCTCAAGTGTATCCATGACCAGCTGAGCTCTAAGCCCTCCCATAGTCTTGGTTATCCTATGGATAACACAGTAACAACAATATCCAGTTTGAGGAGCACAACTCCACACTTCCCTTCCTGGTGCCTGACTCCTTCACGGGAAAATTGGAGTTTCTCTCTGTGACTTCAGTGGGAAGCACTTGTATGTGTGGAAAGGTGAGCAGGGCTCTGGGAAAGAAGAGGCAAACTACCAGAAGCTTCTGGAGATTAGTGTGCCCTCTGATGTAACTCCTATTCCTAATTACATGGATATATAAACAGAGGAGTCTCAAGTAGGAGCAGAGAGGTTATTTTACCTCTGTATTTGGAACTGGTGTCCGATTCTCGTGCCCACAATTCAAGGAGGATGTTGATAAATTGGAGAGGGTTCAGAGAAGAGCCAGGAGAATGATTAAACAATTAGAAAACATACCTGACAGTGATAGACTCAAATGAGCTCAATCTATTTAGCTTAACAAAGAGAAGATGATTATCTTCAAGAAGGTGACTTGATTATGATCTATAAATACCTACGTGGGGAACAAATATTTGAAAATGGGTTCTTGGGTCTGGCAGACAAAGATATAACATGATTCAATGGCTGTAAATTGAAGCTAGATAAATTCAGACAGGAAATAAGGTGCAATTTTTTTAACAAGGAGGGTAATTAACCATTGGAATCATTTACTGGGAGTTGTGATGGATTCTCCATCACTGACAATTTTTAAATCAAGACTGGATGTTTTCTAAAAATACTTTCTAACTCAAACAGGAATTAATTCAGGTAAGTGCTCTGGTCTGGGTTGTGCAGGAAGTCTGACTAGATGACCACAGTGGTCCCTTCTGGCCTTATAATCTATGAATCTATGAATTTCACTTCTTGTTCTTAAAATCACCTTCCGGCAGGTGTGTTTCCAGTGGGGTCCTGCATGGATCGGTTCTTGGCCCTACACTAACATTTTTATCAATTACCTAGAAGAAAACATAATCATCATTGACAAAGTGTGCAGATGATACAAAAATTGAGGGGAGTGGTAAATAATAAAGAGGACAGATTACTGATTCAGAGTGATCCAGATCTCTTGGTAAACTGGTTGCAAGCAAACAATGTGCAATTTACTATGGGTAAATATAAATGTATGCTTCTAGGAACAAAGAATGCAGGCCATAATTATAGGATGGGGGGGTTCTATCCTGGGAAGAACTGAGAGTTTATATTCACTAAGCAATGGGGTTTAGGAAAACATTCCCCCAATGGGATAGATTGTTATAGATTATCTATAATTGCCCATGTGATGATGGCAGACCAGGTGCCAGCTCATGCCAAGGTCACACTGAACAGTTACAAATTCGTAGCTGGGAAACCAGTCTGGTTTATCTGTGTGTTAGTATTATCAGAATAGAGATCAGATGTTAAGTTGATAAGAATGTGCTTAGTGTTTAGACTTTATAAAATGCCTGCAGGATTCTGTGTATATTGATCTCACTTACAACCTCCATAGCCCATGGTATAAAGTTATGTTGAGTGTTTGCACTGTAAACCTCTGTAATTGTGTAACTCACCAAACAGTAAAAGAAGCATTAATTAAGGTAAAGTGCTGACTCTGCATACAAGATGGCCCATTGAAGGCAAATGAGGTACTGTGTAGCATCAAAGGACAGAGATCCTGTTGACGGTATTCCTAGCTCCCTCCAGGAAGGAGAGATCTGCAATTTATCCCATCATTTGGGACCCTGGAATGGAGGGGTTTAAAGTCCCTGACAAGGAAAAACGGAGTCTCTTTCATCCTGTTTGGACTCTGAAAGGCAAAGATTCCTAAACATAAGCAAAAGAGATTCCCCATGCTGCTGACATGGGTTAGCCCTGAAAGATGTTTTGAATTGACAGATTACTACGATGCTGTCACCTTTTGAATCACAGTCTGAAACTCATTTGTGTCTATATGCTTGCTTGCTTTAACCCCTAAATAACTTTTTCCCATATTTAGTTAGTTTATTACAGGATTGGCTAAAAGTGTTCTCTTTGATGTAAGATTTAAGGTACAAATTGATCTGGGGTAAGTGACTGGAAGCAACCTGAATATTTGGTGGTTTTTGGTGTAAGTGACCATTTATCACACAGTCCAACTTGCCTGGCTGGCAAGATAGACTGGAGTCCCCCCAAGGGGACTGTCTGTGACTCCATTGTAAGACTCTTGCAGTACTTTGGGAGCTCACATTTGTTACTGGGTTGGTGAAATCTAATTCTAGAACATACCACCAGTTTGGGGTGTCCGCTCTGGTTTTTGACATCTGCTCTGAGGTTGGCACTCTTGGTCATGAGCCGCTCCAGACAGCCCATTACAGGAATTCTTGCACCTTCCTCTGTAGAGTCTGGTATTGGCCAAAATCAGAGAGAAGCTATTGAACTGGATGGGCTACTGGTCTGACTGCGCGTGGCAATTCTTATATTCCCTTGAGCTCTTACTGGGTTGGACCTGGCTACATGGGTCCCTCTCAGCATTCCTTGCCGAAACTAAATGTAGGGTTGTATTTGGCCAATGGACTTCCACACACTGCTGCCTTGGGATGCTGATGTGCCAATCAAGGCCATTTGGGCCTATCATGGGGTAAAACTCAGGGCTCCAGGGAAGCTGATCTCCTCATTGAAGTGGCACGGCTGCCAAGAGCCAGGCATTTCATAGGGTTTTTCACCAGCTCTAGTAATGAATATGGGGAGGGGTTTGAGTGAGCGCAGGGGGAAGGGTTTGGGGTGAGCATGGGAGAGGGGTGTGGGCTGAACAAGGGGAAGGGTTTGGGGGTGAGCACTGTCCTGTGAGATGGAGGCTTTTATCCATAATGATTCCAAGGCCTTTGCAAAGCCATTGTATGCAAGAGTCCAGCACTGAGAATCACCTCCCTGGGGAGTGCAGCACCTTCTAACACTGCTCAGCCATGTGCACAGTAGAGCAGAGAAAATGTGGTCAATGCAATTGATACTGCAAGTAAAAAAGAGATTCCAGATTGGAATTTGGACAAGACACCGGGACTGATCTGCTTGATGTTGTAAAAGTGCCATGGAATCTTCTACTATCCACAAATGGTCAGGACCTTGGCTTTATGCATCTTCCACCCTAAGATATTAGTGTGAGGACTCACATTTCATAGAATCATAAAACCATAGGGTTAGAAGGGACTGCAAGGGCCATCTAGTGTAACCCCCTGCCAAGTTACAGATGTAAAAGGTCATCCTGGTCGACATAACGATCCCGTTCGAGAACAGGACCCCGGCCTTCCGCGCAGCCCGAGCCCGCAAGCTCGAAAAGTACGCCCCCCTGGCCGACACCCTGCGGACAAAGGGCTACGTGGTGCACACCGACGCCTTGCTCGTCGGGGCCCTGGGTGCATGGGACCCATGTAACGAAAACGTGCTGCGGACCTGTGGGGTGGGCCGTCAGTACGCGCGACTCATGAGACGCCTAATGGTCTCAGACACTATCTGCTGGTCTCGGGACATATACACGGAACACATAACCGGCCACCGCCAATACCAGGAGTGAGCCGGGGAGACCCCGCCCACCCACAAGGGGGGAGAGACCCATAACCCCCCCCCCATTTGACCCTATACACTGAACCACGAACCCACCCAACCAAACCGAACCCCACCACGTGAGGGCCACCCCATCAGCGATAGACCCTCACTGCATATCAACTGTATCCTGATCCCGCCCACCGCCTACCCCTCCATTGGGGACATCACAGTCCGTATGCGTTATGTGTGCTGCCCAACCCCAAAATACTCACATCCCCCTATACTCTGTATGTCACCCCCAATGACCAACAACTGACGCTTCAAATTGTTTGTATCGTTTATTTTTAAATATTCTCTAATAAAATTTTATATCTCAACCATCCAAGACAGGTGACTATCCAGCCTCCTTTTGAAAGCCTCCAGTGAAGGAGCTACCATGACCTCCCGACTCCCGAGGCAATCTGTCCCATTGTCCTACTGTTCTGACAGTTAGGAAGTTTTCCCCCCCCAGCTTTTTGTCATCTGCAAATTTGATCAGTGTGCTCTCTATTTCTACATGCAGGTTATTAATAAAGATGCTAAACAACACCGGACCCAGAACACATCTCTGTGGAACCCCACTTGAGACCTCCCTCCAATCCGACATCATTCCATTCATAGCTACTCTTTGTTTGCAGTTCCTTAACCAATTACGTATCCACTTAATGGTAGTTCCTCCAAGCCTGCATTTCTCCAGCTTACTTATTAGAATGTCATGTGGGACTGTGTCAAAAGCCTTGCTGATGTCCAGGTATATTATGTCCACCGCATTTCCCCCATCCACCAAATCAGTTACCCTGTCAAAGAAGGAAATCAAGCTGATTTGGCATGATTTGTTCTTGGCAAATCCATGCTGGCTGCTAGTGATTATGCCTTCATCTGCCAGGTATTCGCAAATTGAATGTTTTACACATTGCCCTAGTAGCTTCCCAGGTACCGAGGTCCGGCTGACTGATCTATAGTTCCCCAGCTCCTCCTTTTTCCCCTTTTTAAAGATGGGCCTTACATTAGCCCTTCTCCAGTCTTCTGGGACCTCTCCTGTCATCCATGCGTTTGTAAATATTATTGCCGGTGGCGCCGAGATTTCTTCAGTTAATACCTTAAGTACCCTGGGATGAATAGCATCGGACCCCGCTCACGTGAATTCATTCAGATTGGTCAGAAGATCTTTGATGGGTTCTTTACTTATCTCAGTCTGCATCCCTTCCCCTTTATTGTGTGTGGTATGTGAGAAGACTGCACATCTGGGTTACTATATTGCCTATTAAGTGCTTTGAGATGTACTGGTGAAAAATACTATATAATAACTAGGTATTATTGTGGGGATTTTTTGTTTGTTTAAAATAACATGAGGTTTGCAGATACTCAGATGATGGGAACCAAGTAATAATTAGTAAGCAAAGGTACAGAGTAGAGAGATAGAACAGTAGAAAAACATTAAAGAAATGATGGGACAGTCAAAAGCTAAGATTTTGTGAAAAATCCAATTTTCAAAGACCGATCATTGATGAAAAATGCTTTGTTTTAAATATTTTGACTTGTCTTGGTGCAGAGCTGTTTGCTCATCAGTAAATAAAGATAAGTATCCCTGTTCACTGTGAGAGCATTATTGTATTGATTCATTCCTTTGTTCTACTCTGTGCTTGCCTTCAAACTCCTCACCACTTTCTAATCTTCTCCTAGGTGGACATGCTTCTGCGCCATAAAATCCATAGCCCAGGCCTCCCGGCCATGTCTGCCATTGTTATCTACAATGACACCGTGCTCTGGACAGGCAACTTTGGGAAGAAGAATGGCTCTGACCCCTTCTCAGCAATGCCCAATGAGTACACCATTTACAGGTGGGTTTGCAGGTTTATGCAGCAGGAATTGGGTGTGATTTAGCTATTGGGTTAGTGGAAAATTACTGTCACCACGTCCCGACAGACAGCAAGTGGGGGGGATGTATACACTTCATATCAATTCAATTGCATAAATACATTTTGAAATCTTAAAAAAACCCTACTTCTTCCAAATATGCGGCAATAAGAATGAAACAGCCATCACAGATCCTCCCTTTAACATACACCAGGTGCAGTTATAATGCAACAGTCTTGTTTGCAGTGTTGCTGTAGGCATGTTGGTCCCAGGACATGAGCGAGACAAGGTAGGTGAGGAAATATCTTTTATTGGACCAGCCTCTGTTGGTAGAAGGGACACCTTTTGAGAGTCACAGAGCTCTTCCTCAGGTCTGGGATCAGTAATCAGAGTGTCTGAGCGAAATACGGGGCGGGACAGATTGTTAAGCATAAGGGTTTCCCACATGCTGTTAGGAGACCGTTTAAAGTGAAGGGCTAGCAGCAGTAGGATGTGTTGCAAATTGTTGCAATGAGCCATAAAACCCATGTCTCTGTTAAGTCCATGTGTTTTAGTGTCCAGCAGAAGTCTGTTCCATATAGTTGCAGTGAATCTCTGTTTGGAAGCATTACATTGACTTTGTAGGAAACTAATATTATTAGTAATCAAGTATCAGAGGGGTAGCCATGTTAGTCTGGATCTGTAGAAGCGACAAAGAGTCCTGTGGCACCTTATAGACTAACAGGCGTATTGAAGCATAAGCTTTTGTGGGTGAATACCCACTTCTTCAGATGCATGTAGTGGAAATTTCCAGAGGTACCTGCCTCTGCCCTAGCCCTGAGCCCCCTCCCACACTCCAAACCCCATGGCCACACCCCTGCCACACATCGCCTCCGTATTGGTGCACATAACAAAATTAATTCCGCACATGGCGGGAACATTGCTTGGTCCATGGACTAGTTAATGCTGGACTAGCAGCTGATGGTGAAGACATGTAACCACTTGTCCCACGACAGGATCGCCAGCATCTCCAAGGTCTTCCCCACCATCATGCTCTACAAACTGTGGGAGGAAGGGAAGGTGACATCTCTGGATGATCCTTTGGAACGCTACGCCCAGAGCTTCGTTATTAAAAATCCCCTGGGGCGACTCAAGGAATCTGAACAAAGATACACAGCGGACGGGCTGATGTTCCTGGAGAAGGGGTCGCTGCCACTCAAGCCGGCCCCTGTTACCCTGCGCAGGATGGCTAGCCAGCTCTCAGGTGAGAGAACCCACTCCCAGTCCTTCAGTCCTCACCACATTCTCCAGCTTGACTCCAGTGCATCAACATACCAGGTAAAACAACAAAACTCCCTGTCCCCGGTGAGAACAGGTCCCAGCAATGCAAAAACCTCTGTCTGTGTGTTTGTCAGGCAGTGCAAACAGCCCGCTCCTGGCGTGAACCAGGATCCTCCAGCGGCTCCAACAGGCGAGCCTCTCTCCAGCCCCGCTATTAGGTGGTGCACAGAGTTGGTCTGTTGTCTGGGATATGCCTCCCACTGACTGAGCTGTGATGAGTAGGTCTCCCCCTGGCTAAGCCAGTAGGAGCTGCTGGATTCCTGGCTTTCCCCTGTCAGAATAATTTTTCTTTGCGCTTCAGGCTCCTGCATTGACATCAGGGATGAAATGGGCGGCAGCTTCTTCTCAGCACAGTTTCGCCCCAGCCCAGAGTGCGGTCAGTGTCTGAGAGGTGGAGTTGGGAGGCAGAGAATTTCAAAGCGTTATTTGTTTTGAAGGGATATAGCTTCTATAGTCGAAATGCTAGCAGTGTCACCTCCTGATCTGGGATTCCTGGGATAGCCTGGTGTTTGCTGTCAGGGGACGGCTCTTAATCTGCTGTTTCTCTTATAAATAGATTCATAGACTCATAGACTCATAGACTTTAAGGTCAGAAGGGACCATTATGATCATCTAGTCTGACCTCCTGCACAATGCAGGCCACAGAATCTCACCCACCCACTCCTGGAATAATCCTCTCACCTATGTCTCAGCTATTGAAGTCCTCAAATCATGGTTCAAAGACTTCAAGATGCAGAGAATCCTCCAGCAAGTGACCCGGGCCCCATGCTGCAGAGGAAGGCGAAAACCCTCCAGGGCCTCTGCCAATCTACCCTGAAGGAAAATTCCTTCCTGACCCCAAATATGGCGATCAGCTGAACCCTGAGCATGTGGGCAAGACTTGCCAGCCAGACACCCAGGAAAAAGTTATCTGCAGTAACTTCTAACATCCCATCACCGGCCATTGGGCCTATTTAAATGAGTAACTTTGATATTAAAGTAGCTGTAGATGGCAGGGCCTGATGTAATCTGGAAATCCCTCAAAAAGTACGGCTATTAATGCCTGCTCACTGAGTTTGATGCAAACAAGTAATTTTTCTCTGGCTTTTGCCCTCTCAGTCACAGGTTCCCCCCAAACCATGCTCAGGCCCTAGACCGCTGAGGAGTCTGCCCATGACAAGTTCCAGGTTCTACACTTCCGGATCCTCAGTTGGTGTCAATCATCTCAGTGAAGTCACTGCAGCTGAGAATTTGGCCTCAGGGGGGTTGTTTAATGGAGCCCTGTTCTGAGAAGTGTGGTTAAAATGTATTTTATTTCCAGTGGGAAGAGTGAACTGTTTTCACTCTCCGACAACCCAAAAAAGTCTGGAGGAATTTAGCACAAACTGAAACAAAAAATCACTTTGGGACGGAAACAAGTTTGGAAAAATTCAGCCCTCCCCCCCTTCCCCCCACCCCGGCCCCTCACAAATGGGTGTTCCTGACATTTATCAATATATGACAACTGGGGCTGTAATGGAAACGCTTTTGCAGGAGCTACTAAGCGAATGGAACGTGTTCACTTGAAAGCTCCAGCTTTTCCTTCCAAAAGGCCCTTGCGTGGGCCCGGATGCAGCTGGGGATTTATAATTCTTCAAGACATTTTACTAAAAGGAAGCAGAACTAGTTTGGCAGAAAAGTGTGGGTCAGCTCTTACCCTATTACCCTGAGTGATTCGCCGGTCCCCAGTATAGCTCTGTACTGTACTGAAGGATTTTTTTCCCTGGGTCACATTGGCAGAGATCTTGGGGGGCGGGGGTTGCCTTCCTCGGCAGCCTGGGGCA
Source organism: Chelydra serpentina (assembly GCA_037349315.1). Taxonomy (NCBI): domain Eukaryota; kingdom Metazoa; phylum Chordata; order Testudines; family Chelydridae; genus Chelydra; species Chelydra serpentina. Next base: position 3,292,604 of record JBAIAC010000047.1, read on the forward strand.
CGGGTCACTTGCGGGTTTAAACGAGTGTAAATGGTGGGTTCTCTGTCATGTGAAGTCTTTAAATCATGATTTGAGGACTCCAGTAACTCAGACAAAGGTTATAGGTCTAGTATAGGAGTGGGTGGGCGCGGGTCTATGGCCTGTGATGTGCAGGAGGTTGGACTAGATGATCATGATGGTCCCTTCTGGCCGTAAAGTCTATGAGAAGTAGCACATTTTTCTGCATCTTTGGTAGAGAGTGTAATTCATCATTTCTGTTTTCCTTTGTCTTTGACGCTCCCATTTTGGATCACTACTGACCAGACTCAATGAGTGAATCTTGATGTTATCCTAACAAAAATCCCTATTTGTCTCTTGCTGTTTTATATCCTATTGTTCCCGTGGCACAGGGCTGCCCAGGAGATTGCGGTCCACCAATCTGCTGTGGAGAGGAAGCACGCAAGATGCCCTCGCTCTCCTGAAGGATGATGTTCTGGTAGTTGACCCAGGAACCAGGTCAGGTGTATGCACGACTTACACTTCTCTTGGCTAATATCTGGCGACGGTAGCAATGCTTAACTGCTAAGGAGTCAGAACCACAGAGCGGCAAGCGGTGCAGGCAGCTCCTTCCTGTTACAATACAGTGCCTGCAATCCTCGCTCTCCTTTAACACGCATCATTCACTCAGGTACCATTAGAGAGAGGGAGAAGACAAAGTGGAACAGTTTGAAAGTCAGCATTAGCACCTAGTGGCAGCACAGTCAGCAGGGATGCAAGGCCATTCTGCCACATTATCCCCGGGTCCCGTGGCTGATCTGTGTCTGGTAGACAAGGACAGGACAGTATTTACATCTGCAGTGGAGAAGGCACAGGCTGAGGTCTTGGTGATCCGTTCCAGAAAAAAATCCAGTTGTCGGATAAAGAAATTACATGAGAATCAACACATTGTCAATAATATCTATAAATGTCCATTGCAATAAAAAACCCTATTACAAGACCATTACCTGGGTTTGCAAAGTCAAGCATTTAACAGTTGAAAATGCCAAAATTTAAGTTGCCTGATAATAGAGGCCTCATCAATCTAGGAGACAAAGGCAGAACAGGATCCAATGACTGGAAGCTGACAGTAGACACATTCAAACTCAAACTTTGCATATTTTTAGTGAGGGTAATTAATCATTGGAACAACTTGCCTAGGGACTTGGCGGAGTCTCCATTATACGAAGTCTTTACATGCAGAGTGGATATCTGTTTCTAAACAATCTGCTCTAGTTATGGGATTGGTTCAGGAAACTCTGGGTGAAATCCTGGCCAGGGGGTCAGACTACATGAGCGTAATGGTTCCTTATGGCCTGCAGATCTGTTAACCTGTCTCTCCTCACTGAGGTACATGCATGCCTCCAGGATCACTGGCTGGTCTCTGAGCACCTTGGAACTTCAGGTGTCAAAATTATTTTGATTTTTTCCCCTTGTTCATACACGCCCATAACATTCTGAAAAGTTAATCTTTTCACCGGAACATTTCCTGTCTTTGAATCCATGCAATGGTAAAAATTTTCTGGGAACTTTGAACAGAATATTTTCAGCCACTTTTGCAATATAAGTGTAGGGAGGGGGGGGGGGGAAATATTTTCCTGCTGTTTAAAATGATCATCATGCTTTTTTTTTCAGTTAGTTCAAAAATGGCTGAGTGTGGTGTGTATGGAGTGCCCATTGAGAACTATGGCCATGCCCAAGCATGGAAATAAAACCTGATTATAAAGAACAACATTGTGACTGGTTGAAAACACGTCTAGAAAGACAAAGTGTGTGTGTTGCCCATGTGTGTTGTTTCTGAAGTGCGAACTTCTTTGTTTTATGTCAAAAGACACCAGTCGAGCTTAAGACTTTTAAAACAGCTTACGGACTTACAGGACTCAAGCACTTACGCTTCCTTAAGGACTTAACATTGCGGTGATGCTGCCTTGCAGACTCAAAGCAATTTCAGTGCTTTTGCCACCTTAAGGTGGTTTAAATGCTTATGCCACCCATGTTAAGTCTGCAAAGCAGCTTAGCTGGGACTTTTGTGGCCTGCTCCTGAGAGACATGGGGCACTTTTGCATCTACAGGCCTTCAGCCCGATCCTTCCTTTTAAAAAAAACAGTGAAGAGAAATTAAGTGCAGAAAACTTAATGCACTGTCTGCTGAACATCTAGAAACAACAAGGTAGGAAACGCAGAATGAACTGTTCTTGCAGTGATGTCTTTTGGCATGTATTGGGTGTAGTATTTCCAGTCTCTATTGCTAAATGTGGGCTGTGATACCAACAGGTCATGCATCAAGATATGATATTTTTTCTAAAAGACATGCTCTAGGAATTTGGGGGGGACATTCTGTGGCTTGTGTTATACAGGAGGCCAGACTAGATGATCACAGTGGTTCCTTCTGGCCTCGGAATCTATGACTTTGAATCAGTGTGGCTAAGTTAATGCTGCTGTAGGAATCCTCCCTTCTACATTTCCTGACTTACCAGCAATTCAGAATGGCAAAACTTCTGCTCCTCTTTCTTTCTTTCTCTGTTTTGCACTCAATCTGCCTGCCCTTCGTCTTTTGAAAGTTTAAGGTGGTTTCAGGGCACAAGAGAGTAGGTTTTGGAAATATCTTTTCTTAGCACATGATCAAACCACATCGCAATCTGCCTGTGGCTTTTATCGAATGCCTAATGCTGTGGAATCTATGGAAGTCAGGGTTGTTGCTGGCACGCTGTCTGGAATGGCTCTGGACCATGAGTGCCAACCTCAGGGCAGACTGTCAAAACCAGGGAGGACACCCCAAACTGGTGGTATGTTCTAGAAGTAGATTTCACCAACCCAGTAACAAATGTAAACTCCCAAAGTACTACAAGAGTCTTACAATGGAGTCACAGACAGTCCCCTTGGACACTCCAGTCTATCTTGCCAGCCAGGCAAGCTGAACTATTAGTGATAAATGGTCACTTACACCAAAACAAATCACAGAATATTCGGGTTGCTTCCAGTCCCAAGAGACCAGTCACTTACCCCAGGTCAATTTGTACCTTAAATCTTACATCAAAGACAACACTTTTAGCCAATTCTATAGTAAAATAACTAAAGGTTTGTTAGGTAAAAAAAAGGAATGAGAGTTATTGAGAGGTTAAAGCAGGTGAAAACATATGTACATGCGAGTCACAGTCTATCATTTCAAATGGTAGCAGACATGTAGCAATCTGCCAGTTTCCCAAAAGTCTTTAAGGACTACCCAGCATAACTCTGGGATCTCCATCTTCCCATTCAGTTATTCTGCCCTGTTAGAATCCAAACAGTCCAGAGGTGAAGTATTTTTCCTTGTGTCCATATTTATAGCTTCTTCTCACCGAAACCAAGCTGACAGCAATATTTCCCACACAGGTTCCTTCTTCACAGGACAAGGGGAAAGGGGAACGCAGTTAACAAAGTCATTGATCCTTGATCTCACACAATGACTCATTTGTGTTTAATGAACCGGATTTAACATCTTCTTGTAAGACACCATCATTTGCATTACACCAGGCTTCTTTCTCATTTGATGGATGACTTAGTTACAGAGGTATATACAATGCAAATGTTTGCTGTTACGTTATAACGAGGCGTAGATGAGTGAGAACAATACATGCAGCATCCTACACACATTTTATAAAACACTAAACACATTCTTATCAACTTAGCATCTGCTATCTAGTTGGTGTTTCCAGCTATGCATTTCTGAGAGATCAGTGTGGCCTGGGGCCTTGGCATACGCGGGCACCCGAACTGCCAGCGTCACAGTTGTGACCCTGTTCCGAAGATGACACTGAGTTGCCTTTCTTTCTCATTTCAGGTGCCATTATAGTAATTTGGCCTTCTCTCTGATGGCCCACGTCTTGGCAGATCATGCCGCCGAAGGGGAGTACCAGCGGTGGGTCTCAGAGAATATCCTGGACCGCTTGGGCATGGAGGACACCGGCTTTGACATCACACCACCGATCCGTTCCCAAATGGCCGTCGGGTTCTACAGCAGTGGGCAGCCTGCCCCCCTTTATGACTTGGGCTGGTACAGGCCGTCTGGCCAGATGTACTCCACAGCCGCTGACCTTGCCAAGCTGGCAATGGTCTTCCTAGGCACCTACCACCGGCGCCTTTTGGAGCCCGACACAGTGAAGACGATGCTGACGCCTCTTTTTAAGTGCTCCAGTGAATACTTTGCCAACAAGACCGGCACGCCCTGGGAGATCAATGAGCAGCTGGGTTATGATATTATCAGGAAGGACGGCGACCTCGATGGCTATTCAGCCACCTTCTCCCTTGTCCCCAAGCTCCGCTTAAGCTTCATAGTGCTCATGGCAGGGCCTAGGCCCCAAGGCGGAGATATTGTGACACAGACATACGAGTACCTTATCCCTGCCATGGGGACAGCGTTCCGGGAGGCAGAGAAGAGCCTGAGCCCTCCCCCAAATCCCACCCCTTATGTTGGCTATTACACTTACTCCAACCTGACCTTCTATGAGATTAAAGTTGGGCCCGTCGGGGTTCTGGTCATGCAACAGTTTGGACCCCATATTGAAGAGCTGATCCCTGAAAACTACCGGACAATCAAGCTCCACCACCTGGAAGACCGAGTCTTCCAGGTGGTTTTTGACAAGGAGTTCCCATGCATTCTGCGGCTGGGCTCTGCCTCAGTCTCACTGGAGACCCAGGATGGGCAGCTCTTTAATTTCTATCCTTTTGACCGCAAGGGTTTGTCTCCCGGCTTTGACGCCCCAGGACTAAACACGTACAATGTGGTGCGCATACATCGCAAGCCCGTGTTCTACAGCTAACTGCCCGTGCTCCTGCGTGACCGTGTGTGGAAGTTGGCTTCTGTTCTGTGTGTCCCTGACTCTCCTGCCCCCAAGGCTTTGGGGATGCAGCTTAAAAGGGAAAGATGCCGGCAAACTGACTGTTCCATCCAACAAAAACTCTCTCTTCTGAAAGGACTGCCATGGTGTGTGTCCTCTTGGCACCACAGGGCTGTGCTGGCAGCTGGGGGAGCCTGTAGAAACTACATGCTGGATGTGTTGGATGTCTGGGATATGGACCCCACTGCATACTTCCCAGCACTTAAATCTTCCAGTGCTAAAGCTGCCCATTTGGCCACCATCACAAAGTGTGACTGGCTTCAATGGACCATTGGGAATCTCCTGTGCTTCTGAGCCAGAGTCTGTTCTGTTAGCTGAGGGTTTTTCAGGCAGCTATCCTCTTCAGCAGCCCAACTACTAGGATCAAACTGCCTTGTCCACTCGGGTTTTGCCGTAATCTGACATCCTAGACCACTTTGTAACCTCTAAGAGAGAGTGGCGTCCATCTCTTCCATATGGCTCAGTGGGGTACAGCACGCAACCTGCATCTGTGTGAGTGGTAGGGAGCTGTGTGGTTTCACTATGGGCTGTGTGGGTTTCTACTGACGTTGTGGGTCCACCAAGGAAATCCTAGTGTTTAGATACAGAGGATCAAAGAGGATTAGATTGGTAAGTGCTGAAGTACTACAGTGACAAGAGCTATACAAGGGAGGAGGGATAGCTCAGTGGTTTGAGCATTGCCCTGCTAAACCCAGAGTTGTGAGTTCAATCCTTGAGGGGACCATTTAGGGATTGGGGCAAAAATTGGGGATTGATCCTGCTTTGAGCAGGGGATTGGACTAGATGACCTACTAAGGTCCCTTCCTTGTGTGTTTTGTCCTGTGTTGTGGCTCAGTTGTGAGTGTAGATCCCTGTGTGTGCATTGTGAGCGGAGATGGAGCCGTGTTGGGACTGTGGCTCCAATGGGCTCTAACCTTTCCCAGTTTCCCACGTGGGGCAGAGAGAAGCTCCAGCGCTGTGTGAACGAAGAATTAGCTAGAACACAGACTGAAACCACATGATAGGGCACTAGCCTGGAACTTGATCCCTTTAAATTAGGGCCACCTTCAAGAACCTTGTAATGCCACTGATGCATTTGCCTTATTCCTTGTCCCACCTGGCTGCCTAGGCAGGGAGGACGGATGACACATAGCAGGTTGGTATGTTCAGTCATTTGCTTTTATCCCCCCCCTGGAGGGAGCTGGCAGTGATGGGAAAACATCACGTCAGTGCAAGGGGAGCAGAGGCTGTGGGAACATGACTGTTAGCAGAGGAAGGACTCCAGCCAACAGAGACCTTTGGCTGCATCCACACCCACTTTGTGCTGAGGGCAGCATCACTGCTGACAGCCCTGCCTGGAGCCGGAGTTCAAACCCATCAGAGGGCTGGAGTTGATAAATGTTACTATTGGGATTAATCAACCTCACTGCTGAGTGCTGGCTCAGACTTGGCATGGGCTGGATAGTCCTGAAATCCTTGGCTGTGGTGCAAGGCAAGGGCATGGTAAGAAAATCTTCTCCGTTCCATGACTTTTCGGCAGTGCGTGTTCTCTCGCCCCTGCCCTGGTCTCTTGTGGCTGTTTACTTTCCTCCACTTGGTCCTAAGCCCTTGTTGGCAGCCAGCAGTGATTGCAAGGTGTTTGTCCGCTGCTCGTTCTTGCAGGGTTTAGGAGAGCCTGGGTCATCCTCAGGAGTTGCCAGAGCTGGAAGACGTGGATCTTGTCCTCTCTGCCTCTCTTCCTGTTCCCCTGTCTCTCTCCTTTCCATCCTTCTCATCTTCAAGTTCACTGGGAAAAGAGGGTATGAACAGAGCCTAGAAATCTGTGATCTACCCCTTCTCCATCTCCCTTGTTCTCCTCCATTTAAGCTCACCATTAAACATAAGCTATGATGTAAGGACTGCCCCACTGCTCCATCCAATCCCTGGAGTCACAGCTGTTGCTGCAGTGGAGTCTTGGTCCCAGTGTTGTTCTCTGTAGATGATCACAGTTCGCCCCTTGTGCATCTTCCGATGTTCAGATATTTACACTGTGCAGTAACAATCATATTAAATCCTGTCTAAATTCTGACTGCTTCTGTGAGTGATGGTGCCCGGAACACACGGCTGCAGACAGTGTGACTGTTGGACTGAGGTTGTGTGTAGATACAACTGACTGCAATGCTCCTCTAGGCACTTTCTGCAAAATGCAGCTTTCAGGAGTTTGGGCTCATGGCAAGTCCTCTTATGCTGACCTTAAACCACAGAACCAGCTGTCTGGTTCTGTGGCTGGGACTCCTCTGGGCCTAGTGTACAAGGGGTTAATCCTCACTCACCTTCCATTTCTCCTAGCACTAGGGGAAGGGCACAGTGGACTTGGGTTGCTTAGGAGACGGGTAGGATGCCTTTGGAAAAATAGGACTCTGCATCCAGAGGCCAAAGGTCAGAGCTGAGCCCCCAAAGCTTGGCATTATGTCAAAATGTTTTACTTTCCTGTTAACATTAACCCCCAATGAGCATTTTTATTTTCTACTGAGTCACTCCTCTGGCTTATGGACTCGCCTGAAGTAATACTCCGGGGGGCACCTTGGTACCCACAATGCTACGGAAGCCTGTCTGTGTATTCTGCAGCTTTAGTTCCTAAATATAAATGAGACACAATATTCATGGTCTATTTTTGTAAAGGAGAATTCACTCGATAACCTGAATTTTAAATTAACAAAGCTTTTCTTGTGTATGTGTGTATGGGGGGGTTGGACTATCAAAGGGTCTGGATTTATGGGATCTGATTTGCTCTGCATCTCACTGACATTAGCACATTACTAAAAGTAGAAATGCAAAATCCACCATCTATGGGAAATTACAGGCTCGCTAGCTTTTATTTCTCTGTCCCACAGAATGCCAGCAGCACATGTATCTGATTGCACAGAGATCAATGTGTCTAGATCAAAGCTGGTAAACCAGGTATTGCAGATCCCAGCTCTGAATAAATCAGAAATGTGGGAGGATAGCTCTCAAAGACCCATGCTCATGGCAATTGCGAAGAGAAGTAATACGTACCATTGTCATTAACCTAGACCACAAATGGACCACCTGGCCCAGGAGGGACTGCACACAGTGGAAGGGAGGCCACGGGGACCAACGCAAAGTTATGGTGTTGCACACACTCTGGGTCAGAGGGGCTTGTGTTCGATACCTCCCCCCCGTGTCCCCACCACCACCACTTTCTTTGGCTTAAACAAATGCTATTTTTATGTCAGGTTTCCTTGCAAATCCAGCAGCGACCTTCGAAGAAACAGCCACTCTGTCTACGGTCTGACAAAACTCATGTAATGTTCAGGGAGCAGTCAGGAGGCGAGTTTGTCATGGGACTGGGCCCAGCACTTTCACTAACTGCCCCAAGCGCTCAGCACAGCCTGAGCCTGCTCAGACTTCTGGAAACATCTAGTTCACACCGGGCATGCTCAGAGATTTAAGGTTTCTCATACAAGAAAGTTGCATTGATTTAACAGTGCATTTTAAACTGGTTTATAGATTCATAGACTTTAAGGTCAGAAGGGACCATTATGATCATCTAGTCTGACCTCTTGCACAAGGCCACAGAATCTCACCCACCCACTCCTGCAATAATCCTCTCACCTATGTCTCAGCTATTGAAGTCCTTAAATCATGGTTTAAAGACTTCAAGATGCAGAGAATCCTCCAGCAAGTGACCCGTGCCCCATGCTGCAGAGGAAGGCAAAAAACCTCCATGGCCTCTGCCAATCTACCCTGGAGGAAAATTCCTTCCCGACCCCAAATATGGTGATCAGCTGAGCATATGGGCAAGACTCACCAGCCAGACACCCAGGAAAAAGTTCTCTGTAGTAACTTCTAACGTCCCATCACTGACCATTGGTCCTATTTACCACTGATGGCAATTAATTGACCTTTGACTAAGATCATGTTATCCCATCAAACCATCCCCTCCATAAACTTATCTAGCTTTATCTTGAAGCCAGATAGGTCTTTTGCCCCCACTGCTTCCCTTGGAAGGCTGTTCCAGAACTTCCTTCCTCTGATGGTTAGAAACCTTCGCCTAATTTCAAGTCTAAACTTCCTGATGGCCACTTTATATCCAGATTTAACTGAACTGGTGCAAAGCCATGCGTGGAGACTCCGATTTTGGGTTAGACTGGCTGATTTAGCTTTAGTTTAAGTAATTTAGGAATCAGTTTAAGCTAAACTGAAATAAATCACTCTTAAACCAAACTGAGAGTGTCCACACAGCCTTTTACCCAGGTTTAACTAAATCAGATTAACATAGCCTTTCTCCTGCAACACTTCATCATCTCATTGGCTTTACAGCTCCCCCGTGTGGTAGGGCGGTGATATATTACTTGTAGAGTACTGGGAGAGGGACACTGGTCAGTAGTTTTGCCCTTTGCTTCCTTTCTGTCTGCGCCAGTGAGTCTTTGGTGACACAGTTAGTTGGACGTATAAATCATGAAATGAGGTGGATTCTTAGAGCCCCACTATCTGCAGAGAAACGCATCATCCTTCCCTGAGGAAAGCATGACAATCCCTTGAAAAATGTAAATCTGAACAGATTTAGTGATCTGGAGCAAATCTGGGATCCTTCTCCAGGGGGCTAAGCATACTGGGCACATGGGGCATTAAAGATGACATGTTCCACTGGTTTAGAGAATGCTTCCCAGCTCCTTTTCTGGACATATTCACTAGTGGCTGCAGCTGGTTTTCCTGGTTTTATACCTTTTCTTTCTCTATCCCTTCCCTCTTGCCACCCTTCTGGGAGCCCTGGATAAAGCGGGAAGAGCACCGAACCTGTAAAGGAGAAGCCCCAGGGGGTATTATGAACAGGGCTGCCAGCCGTACAAGCAGGATCTTGCAGCAGTGCTTGGATTTACCCAACACAGTGTTCCAAATCCAGCTTTCTCACTGCCTTCTGCTGCCCTGCTTGGATGCTTCTGTCTCTTTAATGATTTCTGGAGAAATCTGTGGCCATGACCGGCCAGATCAGAACATAATCCCCCCTAGACACAGATTCACTAGGCACCCCTTCCCCCTCCATTTCTAATCTTGCATTGCCACTGCATTTCTCCCTGGCTGTAGCTCTCTGCCTTTAATCTCCTCTAATGCGCCGAATGCCAACAGTGACATGCTGCCTTGCTTTTTGCCTAGTATTTTCATTTCCTTGTCCAAAAGATGCACACACCGATCAAGGTCATGACGTTTTTTAATGCAGCCTGAACAAAATGCTGTGAAAGCTAGCCCCATGTCCACGGGACTGGGGCCGGGAAGAGCTAACTTAGTCTGCTTGGGTTAGCCAAGGCAACTCTTCACAGAGCAAGGGCATCCCCATCCCCAGGAATGATATTAAATACCATTTTGGAGGCTAACAGGACCATCGAGAGCTGATGACATGCACGGGACAGTGCAGTGAAGTTGCAAAATGCTGCAGAAGCTAGAGCACTCTAGTCAGATGTAGCACAATTTCTTTCCCTGGAGGACTCAGGGTCACCCACAGGCTTCGACTGTTGCTTTTCCTGACAGGGTGTTATAATTTCTAAAGTACAAGGGGAGTGGGGATACAGTAACGCGCTAAAGGAGCTGGGACTCAGAGAGGAAACAGGGCATGCTAGTACCAGCTGGCCTGGGATGCTGGCAGGCTACCTGCCCGAGAGCTGCATGGTTGATACCTTACTATTGCCCTGTCTCTGTTCTCAACAGGGAGCCAGGGCCAGCTGCCCGGGGTGCAGGATCTCAGTACGGGTTCTAGGAGCAAAGATCTAAAACCCAAACAAAAGAAAGGCAGCACACAGGTGTGATGCCAGCAGTGGGAGAGCCACTCTGGGGTGAGTGTTTATCAGGCTTCCCTGGGCAAATGACAGGAAATGTGGGCTACTAACTGGGTATCTTTTCCTGGAAATGTCTGTTGGTACAGACAAAATTCCCGACAAAGCTACGGTTACCATATTTCAGGTTCCCCAAAAGAGGACACTGCCGGAGAGGGGAAGCTGGGGGAAGAGAAGGAGCAGGAAGAGGGGTACAGTTGGGGGAGCTGGGGGTACCTGCAGCAGGGGCATTCTCTGGAGGTGGGGGGCAGTGTCACTCCCTGGTACAGTGGCAGGGCAATAGGGAATCCGTGCCTGGGATGTGCTGTTTCAGTGAGAGCTGCCCGGCTTTCCTCTCGCCCGCGGACCAGGCTGTGAATGTGCCACTCAGCAGAGTTTGGCAAAGCCTCGGACATGGAGCAGGTGAAAGGTTACAAATGCCGCTGGAGGAGTGATGGGAGGGAACAACAAAGAGATGCAAGGCCCTGTACGGTGAGACTGAAACCAGCCGGGGATGCAGAGTGAGCCCAGGATAGGAGAGGAAGGACTTGTTTATACCTCAATGGTTTTCCAGATGGCAAATGAGCAAAACTCAGAGATAAAGAAGCCGGTCTGAGAGCGCCAGTTCTCTGCGGGCCCCAGGCCCTTCAGGGAGCACTGTGCTAAGCAATTATCCCAGCCACGGCTGCTTTTTACAGTAGCACCAAACCCAGTGCAAGGCAGTGGAGGGGTGTTGGGAGCTCTTTACCAGCCATTCATGATGACTGCTGGATATCTGTGAAATTCTGTGATTTCCCCTTTCTTCCTCCCGCGCCTCCCCTGTACCATGCAACAGTTCTATTGGTGGTAATGACTCAGGGAGACGGGGCACATGTGTCCAGGGCTCTCACTGGTAGATCTAGCCCAGGGATCTCAAACTCAAATCACCACGAGGGCCACATGAGAACTAGTAAATTGGCCCGAGGGCCACATCACTTTTCATACAATGATACAAAAGTATAGTCAAAAATTTAAAAAATGAAGAGTAATAGAGTATTCTATTAAAAGTCAATGTATTAACTTTTTAAAAACTGTAATGCAAAGAGGGGTTTGAATAAAATATAAACACTCAGTAATGTTTGGAGCTTGGCTGCCAGTGGAGTCGGCGCCTATGGCGGGCCGCAGGAAATAACTCTGCGGGCCGCATGTGGCCCACGGGCCGCATGTTTGAGACCCCTGATCTAGCCCCATCTGTCTTTAACAATTCCGCGGTTGCAGCCTAGGTTGGGCATTAGTACATGAAAGGCCCCCTGTGGCAACGCTGCCCCCGGGGGAACTGAGACAAGATTATGGGGAGGCTCTTAAAGCACAGAGACATGAGGATTCGGGGACTGGGCTCTGCCTGCCCACCCTTCCTACCGCTCTGGTCTCGCTGACACAGCCCTAAACCAATGGTGACTGAAAGGATACATTCACCAGTGCTCTTCAGCTGCTCTGTGCTGTTCGGCAGCTAGGCGCTGGAACTAGCGGTTCTGGGGGTGCAGCCGCAGCCTCTGGCTGGAAGTTTCCATTATATACGGGGTTTACATTTTGGTTCAATGGCTCTCTGGACCCCCACGATAGACATTGTTCCAGCACCCTTGGTTCTGACCATCGTGCTCTGGCTGCTTCGAGCTGCTTTGCTGTACCCGTGAGCTTATTCTTAAAAGTTATGATTTTTTCAATGATTTACAGTTGATACTGCATAACTTCAGATCATTAGACATAGTCACATGGCAGCGTTCTCTTTGGGGGGTTTTGTTTGGCATTTTTAATAACTTTGAGAAACCAAGGACATTCCCATCTTTGCTACGGTTGAGAGTTTGTATCAGTAACTTAAAGGTAAAAACTTACAGCCAAGCTCTAAGATACAACCGCATTTGCTCCAATCCCTCAGACAGAGACAAACACCTACAAGATCTCTATCAAGCATTCTTAAAACTACAATACCCACCTGCTGAAGTGAAAAAACAGATTGACAGAGCCCGAAGAGTACCCAGAAGTCACCTACTACAGGACAGGCCCAACAAAGAAAATAACAGAACGCCACTAGCCGTCACCTTCAGCCCCCAACTAAAACCTCTCCAGTGCATCATCAAAGATCTACAACCTATCCTGAAAGATGATCCCTCACTCTCACAGATCTTGGGAGACAGACCAGTCCTCGCTTACAGACAGCCCCCCAACCTGAAGCAAATACTCACCAGCAACCACACACCATACAAAAAAACTCTATCCCAAGAACCTATCCTTGCAACAAAGCCCGATGCCAACTCTGTTCACATATCTATTCAAGTGACACCATCATAGGACCTAATAACATCAGCCACACCATCAGGGGCTCGTTCACCTGCACATCTACCAATGTGATATATGCCATCATGTGCCCGCAATGCCCCTCTGCCCAATCTGTACATTGGCCAAACTGGACAGTCTCTACGCAAAAGAATAAACGGACACAAATCTGACATCAAGAATCATCACATTCAAAAGCCAGTAGGTGAACACTTCAACCTCTCTAATCACTCAATGAAAGACTTTAAAGTGGCTATTTTGCAACAAATAAACTTCAAAAACAGGCTCCAACGAGAAACTGCTGAATTGGAATTAATATGCAAACTAGATACCATTACCTTAGGCTTGAATATTGACTGTGGGTGGCTCGGTCATTACGTTAATTGAATTTATTTCCCCTCCTTAAAAAACTCTTAACACCTTTGTGTCACCTGTCTGTAATGTAATGGGTCATGTTGATTATCACTTCAAAAGTTTCTACCAATAACAGTTCCTTTCAATTAATTAGCCTCTTAACATTGATATAGACACTCCCACCTTTTCATGTTTCTCTGAATGTATAAATATCTGCTTACTGTATGTTCCATTCCATGCATCTGATGAAGTGGGTTCTTAACCCACGAAAGCTTATGCTGAAATAAATTTGTTAGTCTCTAAGGTGCCACAGGTATTTTTCTTGTTTTCTTTTTAAAGGTAAAAAACATTACAGGGATTTTGTAATTATACCCAAGCCAAACATTGCAAACCCAGGAAACTGAAAGTTAAGGTTACGTTCCAAAGAAATGCAAACATGTGAGGATAAGAAAAGCACAGTAAGGCACCCATACAAACTTATCTTTGCCTTGCCATGATGCCATTGCGTGGGGGGTGGGGGGAATGAAAAACTATCTCTTGTGTCTTTAAAAATCAGTTTAATGTAATCTGGGATTACAAATACTGACATACCTTCATCATAATCACGGAGGTTTTGCACGACGTCACTCCAGGGCTGAGTTAAGTTTGTCTGGGTTCATTAGCCCTGTTGCGCCCAGTTGATGACCCTGGAAGGTGCAGTGTTAAGGGAGTTTTGGGCTGCACTGTGGGGGGAACATTACATGTGAAAGCTTTGCAATAGGGCCAGCCTGGGATCTACAGTTCAATGAACTCAAGACCTTGTCAGAAGACTGGAGCTGAAAGGCACGTACGGGTAATACAGAAATCTTCTTTTCCTCTAGGGCAGAGGTGGGCAAACTGCGGCCCGTGGGACCCTCCTTCCTGGCCCCTGAGCTCCCAGCCAGGGAGGCCCCTCCCCTGCTGTTCCCCCTCCCCCGCAGCCATGCCACAGCGGGGCGGCTTCCAATCCTGCCGCTCTGAGCGGCATGATAAGGGGGCAGGGAGCGGGGGGGGGGGGGGGGTTGGATAAGGGGCAGAGGGTTCCGGGGGGCAGTCAGGGGATGGGGAGCAGGGGGTGGTTGGATGGGGCAGAGGTTCTGGGGCGGGGGGGGCAGGGAGCAGGGTTTTGTATAATATTCCTCAAAACCTACGTCCACACAATTGACATTCCTGTAAACCAGTGTTTCCCAAACTTGGGACGCTGCTTGTCCAGGGAAAGCCCCTGGTGCGCCCGGCCGGTTTGTTTACCTGCCGCGTCTGCAGGTTTGGCTGATCATGGCTCCCACTGTGCCCGGCCAATGGGGGCTGCGGGAAGCGGCATGAGCCGAGGGACGTACTGGCCACCACTTCCCGCAGCCCCCATTGGCCAGGCACAGTGAACACAGCCAGTGGGAGCCGTGATCGGCCGAACCTGCGGACGCGGCAGGTAAACAAACCAGCCTGGCGCGCCAGGGGCTTTCCCTGAACAAGCGGCGTCCCAAGTTTGGGAAACACTGCTGTAAACTATTTTTACAGGGGGTTTTTTCTTACTATATAAGTCATTTAAACAAAAAAATTACTAAAATCTTAATTTAAAATGTGTCAAAGGAATGATAATTATTTAGTTATAGAAATTAAGTAAACTTAGCAGTTTCCTGTTCTTGGCATCTCTTTAGGGTGTAAAAAAATGCTTACGTTACTTTTAAAATTTGTGACAGTATAGCGTTTAGTTATTTTGTTTCAATTCTCATTTTATTTAATTTTAATCCTATGATTAAAAATTCTTTCACTGCGAAAGATAGTTTTAAAAAGGAGCAGTTCCCTGGAGCACTGGAGCAATTTCCCAAAGGAAGCACTTGCGCATTGGATCCTGTGCTGGATCTCACCGTTGATTTTTGCAGGCTACCGCGGTAGCAGAAATGCTTAAGAGTCTCCAAAATCTGGCCTTTGATGGTGATTTGTGGTGGATCATGTGCAAGGCCTGACGCAGGCTGATGGACCACTTTGGTCTTCTCAATATTGAGTGAGAGTCCTAGGCTTCGGTAAGCTTGTGCAAAAAAAGCTTGTGGACTGTAACTGAAAGTCATTCTCAGTGTGGAGAAGTACCACCAACAATGCCTCCGGGAGATTCTTCGCATCAAGTGAGAAGCTCGCTGCACTAATGCCAGCATCCTCACTGAAACCAGTGTCACCAGCATTGAAGCAACGATCCTCCTGCACCAACTCCGCTGGGCTGGACATTGTGTGCGGATGCCAGACTCTCGCCTCCCAAAACAAGTCTTCTACTCTCAGCTCACCCCTGGTCAGAGATCCCAGGTTGGTCAAAGGAAATGCTACAATGACATACTGAAAGTGTATCTCAAGAAAACTGATGTGGACATTACAAGCTGGGAGGAGCAAGCCACTAACCGACCCCAATAGTGCCACATTCTCCATCAGCACCTTGCCCTCAAAGCTGAAAAGAGAGAGAGAAGGAAGGAAAAAGATAGAACTTTCTTCCAGCAGGCAGCTCACCCACTTGGAAATGTCTGTACCGACTGCGGGTGAATCTGTGGTTCCAGGATCGGATGCCTGAGTCATCTCAGGACCCAAATGTAAATCCGTGGTTGAGATCATCCCCGACTTGAGAGATCACTGATGATGATGATGAATAGTGGAAACTGGTACAATTGGGTATATCTGTCTGTGATGGGTGTCCACCCCACACAGAGCCTGAAAGGATTAAGCAGACTAGGTGAGCCAGTAAACCACCCAGACTGCACCTGGAGGAGTCAGGGAGCAATGAGGACAAATTAAAGAGAAAGCTCAGCTGATAGGAACAAGAGGGGCCTGTAGAAGGGGGCTGCAGAGAGGGAGGCTGCAGTCACGCTCAGGCTCACAGTAGGCTAGGTAGGAAGTAGCCCAGGGATACAGCAGTAAGGTTGAATCATAGAATCATAGAATCTCAGGGTTGGAAGGGACCTCAGGAGGTCATCTAGTCCAACCCCCTGATCAAAGCAGGACCAACCCCAACTAAATCATCCCAGCCAGGGCTTTGTCAAGCCTGACCTTAAAAACCTCTAAGGAAGGAGATTCCACCACCTCCCTAGGTAACCTATTCCAGTGCTTCACCACCCTACTAGTGAAAAAGTTTTTCCTAATATCCAACCTAAACCTCCCCCTCTGCAACTTGAGACCATTACTCCTTGTTCTGTCATCTTCTACCACTGAGAACAGTCTAGATCCATCCTCTTTGGAACCCCCTTTCAGGTAGTTGAAAGCAGCTATCAAATCCCCCCTCATTCTTCTCTTCTGCAGGCTAAACAATCCCAGTTCCCTCAGCCTCTCCTCATAAGTCATGTGCTCCAGCCCCCTAATCATTTTTGTTGCCCTCCGCTGGACTCTTTCCAATTTATCCACATCCTTCTTGTAGTGTGGGGCCCAAAACTAGACACAGTACTCCAAATGAGGCCTCACCAGTGCCAAATAGAGGGGAATAATCACGTCCCTCGATCTGCTGGAAATGCCCCTGCTTATGCAGCCCAAGATTCCGTTAGCCTTCTTGGCAACAAGGGCACACTGTTGACTCATATTCAGCTTTTCGTCCTCTGTAATCCCTAGGTCCTTTTCTGCAGAACCGCTGCCCAGCCATTCGGTCCCTAGTCTATAGCAGTACATGGGATTCTTCCATCCTAAGTGCAGGACTCTGCACTTGTCCTTGTTGAACCTCATCAGATTTCTTTTGGCCCAATCCTCTAATTTGTCTAGGTCCCTCTGTATCCTATCCCTACCCTCCAGCGTATCAACCACTCCTCCCAGTTTAGTGTCATCTGCAAACTTGCTAAGGGTGCAGTCCACACCATCCTCCAGATCGTTGATGAGGGTTGTACAGACCCTGACTTCTTGTTATAGGGTCCCTGGGCTGGAAGCCAGCGTAGAGGCTGTCCTGGGTTCCCCTACAGCAACTGGGGAAGTGGCACCATTAAGGGGCAGTGACAGAGAAGACTGCCTGAGACAGTGGGTCCAGAGACATTTTGATGCACAAAGTTTCCCCGGAAGGGGAAAACTACAGTGACCTGCGCCAGAGGGCCACGCCACAAAGCAGGAGCCCTTGAGTCCCGAGAGAGCAAGACAGAGTGATGGCATGCCACCGCAGGAAAGGGAGTCTGCCAGGCCGAGCTAATCCCAGACACGGCCAGAAGGAGTTGCTCCAGCGGTGAGTAGAGCACCCCATGACTCTCTCCTTCCGGGCTGTCTACCTTTTTTTTTTGTACAGACAAATGCTCAAGGAATTGTATAGAAAGAGGGAAAATTTTATGCCTGGTCCAAAATTCAACAGCTGTAAGTCTAAGTGGTACATTTGACTAGATTTGTAAACAAAGCAATCTGCATGCATGCTGCTTTTCAAGGACGGTTTATGTTTCTTCAGATAAAAGCTAAACCACAGAAAAAAGTAGGGGTTTGTTTGTGGGGGGTCATATGCCCATATTCTTTTCTCTGTCATGTAAACAATTAGAAAACCTTGGTTTGGCTTTTTAATTTTTTATTGCGACACAGCTGTAAATATGGGTTGTGTATCAAGTAATACATTCCCTTTCTCTTTAATCGGTTAAAAAGCTGTGTCATTTAAAATTATAGAGCACACATTTGTAAATAGCATTTTGCTATTCATTTGTTTAAAGAAAAAATTACTGAAAATTCTCTAACTGGATTGAGACCAACGGATGGCTCTGTCTTACAAATTGATGTTAATTCTGTCATGTTTACAAATGCTTTCCTGGGTGTCTGGCTGGTGAGTCTTGCCCACATGCTCGGGGTTCAGCTGATCGCCATATTTGGGGTCGGGAAGGAATTTTCCTCCAGGGTAGATTGGCAGAGGCCCTGGAGGTTTTTTGCCTTCCTCTGCAGCATGGGGCACGGGTCACTTACCGGAGAATTCTCTGCATCTTGAAGTCTTTAAACCATGATTTGAGGACTTCAATAGCTGAGACATAGGTGAGAGGATTATTCCAGGAGTGGGTGGGTGAGATTCTGTGGCCTGCATTGTGCAGGAGGTCAGACTAGATGATCATAATGGTCCCTTCTAACCTTAAAGTCTATGAGTCTATGTTTAAATCCAACATAAAAACAGGCTGATATAGGTTTATTTTTAATTTAAAAAATTATTTTGTTGCAAAAGTTAAGTATTTTTTTAAAAAGCAGAAGAGATGGAGGGAGGATATGTTTCTTCAGATAGGAACAATCTTTATCTTCCTCCATTATGCAGTTCTATCACTTGTCATCTTTAAACGTTTATTTTTTAATCTGTAAATGTTGGAGATATTATACTGGCCCTCTAAATCTTCATTTTACAAATAATACCCTGGAAACTCATGTTACAGGGTTTTTAAACGTTAATCCCGTGATTTAAACATTCTTTTGGGTAAAAAATTACATTCTTTTAATAGAAAAGAGAAGGTGGACATGTTTGTTCCTCTATTCTTAAGCAAAAGGGAAAAAAATGACCAGCATGAAGACTTTGCTTCTCCACAATTTACAAATGTCATTTTTATTTCCACAAAATATCCCTAAGCCCTGGGTTTTGGTGTGTGTGACAACTACAAAACATTTATCAATGCTGTTTTTTCATGTTTATTTGTGAAAACTTTTTTAAAAGTAAGGAAGAAATAGCATTCTTATCTCTGGTAAAAAGTGTTATCAGCATTTTTATGTAAATGTTAGTGTTAGCCAAATGCCTTTCCTTTAAGTGTGTGTTTTGGATAAAGTGTGTGAATATGAAGTTTTGTTTTCAGTTTACAAGTGTAGTGGGTTAGCAGTGGGTCTTCCTCCTCTGGGTCAGTGGGAGGCCACTCTGCCTCACTACATCAGTGTCTGTGGCCCACAGTCAGGGAATTAGCCGAATAGTAAACCATCTAAGGCTCTGGCCCTTAGGCAGGGCAGAGTCACAAACAGTGTCTAAGCTTCCAGCCGTCAGGTGTGCAGATTCGGCTCAGAGCCCCGACACCAGCAACCTGCTCACCACACAGTGGTCTCACCCTGGCTTCCACCAGCCCAGTTATTCACTGCTGGGGAGACCATTATGGGGAGACCCAGGACTGGGAGGCCATTGTGCTGTGAGCAGCCTGCTGGTGACAAAGGTCTGAGCTAAACATGCCCAGCACAGAGGCACCCAGGGTTATAGGGCAGGTGGTGACAGAGCCCCTGAGGGCCTCAGTGAAACTCCAGAGCATCATGGAGCCTGTCTGCCATGTACTTAAAACAGAATGTGTGTAGCTGTGTTCAGTGCAGCTCTTGGTGAACAAACTCCTCTCTGGCCACTGGTTAGTGGTCAGGACACTAACGTAGGACTTGTGAGCAGAGCTGTGCTAATAGTTGGATTTTTGATTCATTGACAGTTTCCTAAAAAAATCAATTTGGATTAACTCAAAACTGAAATTTTTAAAAAGTCAGCGAATCAGAAAGCCAGAGGAAAGTTGTTTGGGGTCAAACTGGTCCTTCACAGTTACCAGAGAGGACCAGGATGGGCAGGCACCTGAATAAGAAAATTTTCTTCGCCAATTTAAATGAGAAGAGATGAAGAGCACAGAGGCACTTTCTTGCTTACAATAGATGTTACATTTCCTTTCCCGTCTTATTCCCTGTTGGATTTGTAGCCACTTGGCCTATTTTTCAGCAAATAGACTTGTCTCACTGCAAAGAACCTAAAATGTCTGTGACCTGTCCTAGACAAAAGTGTGTGAGGATATTCAGGGTAAGTAAGGTTTCATATTGGGGCTGCACTCTACTCAGAATGGAACGTGCGCCTGGATACTTGTACTGTCATCAAAAGCTAAATCATGTATGAGAACACAAGGCATTTTGCCCTGTCACATGCAATCGAAAGGGGCTGAGAATCCTTTCTGGCATGTAACCGGGCTGCTGCTGGCAGCCTGAGCCTGAGGGAGTTCCAATGCACTGGCTTTGCTGTTCTTTATCTACAGGATTTTATACTTTTATCATCTAATATGGTAGATAGCAAAGACGTCTAAAAAATATTACCTCAAGAACTGAACTCATGTGTATATGTATATTGATCTTTTAACCATATTCTCTCTCTCTTTTCTTTTTAAATAAATTTTAGTTTAGTTAATAAGAATTGTCTGTAGCGTGTATTTGGGTAAGATCTGAAACATTCATTAACCTGGGAGGAGGTAATGCGTCTGATCCTTTGGGATTGGTAGAACCTTTTCTTTTATATGATGAAATAAGATTTTCAGAAATCTTCATCATATTTGACTTGGGTACCTGGATGGAGGCCTGAGGCTGGGTTACTTTAAGGGAACTGTGTTGTTGGTTTCTGGACAACCAGTGAGGTAATACAGAAGCTGTTTAGTGCTGGCTGGGTAAATCTAAGTGTTGAATTATCCACCCACTTTGAGGTTCATCTGCCCCATTCTTTGCAGTTCACCCTAATTGAGTGATCTCGGCTGGCTCCCCACGGGGACCCCAGTCACACCACTATTTCTTTCTGTGCAATGGATACTCTGCAAGGCAGCTACTGCACTGGCTGAATTGTTTTATCTATTTTCAGGTGTGATCTGCCTTGTACATATTTTATTCCTTCATAGTAAGCTTTGCTGCTGCAACACCACTGAGTACACTGTCTGCTCTGGATCTGGTTGTTTTGCTCATATGTGTATTGTACGTATGTAGGGTGACCAGACAGCAAATGTGAAAAATCGGGATGGGGTGGGGGGTAATAGGATCCTATATAAGAAAAAGACCCAAAAATCGGGACTGTCCCTATAAAATCAGGACATCTGGTCACCCTAAATGTATGAATTGTTTGTCCCAGGTTTAGTGGCTAGGTTCGTGAATTCACTTGTTTTAGCTGTAAGCAGTGGCTTCTGTGTTGTCTGTAATACCTGAAATTTCAGCCTGTTAACTTTTCCTTGGTATTCTGCTTGTACTTTACATTGTCCTAGTGGTGTTATAATCATGCCTCTGTATAATTTCAATAAGCTTTTCCTTCGCTGCAATTTTGCTTTCTTCCCTTGTGCATTGCTAAGGAAATCTTTGCGGCTTAGCACATTCACTGACACCCCACTGTCTGTTTGGAATTCAGTTTCCCATTTGTGTGCTACTGTAACGTCTTTGCATCTGCCACTAGTCTGAGCTTTACAGTTAATTTATTTTTGTTGCTTACACTGTATTAATGCCATAAACATGCAAAATTTCACCCTCGGTGTCACTGATTGCTTCCTCAATATAGTGCGCTTTTTTTTCTTGTCTGCAAGCTTTGGCATAACAATTTCCTTTGCCACAATTTGCATATGACCCCACAAACAGGAGATTCGCCTTTACCATGTTTTTTTCTTACCAGTATCCACAGGTCTTCCTTTGCATTTAGTTGATCTCCTCTCCTTTGTATTTGTGCATTTGCTTTTGCACAAATGTGATGTATTTTTCCTTGTATTTTCATGCTTTTCCTGTGTTACTGGGAAAATCATCTCTGTGTCTGTTCCACAGCTTCTCTGCATTTGAGTGTGAGATTGCTCCTGAGCTTTGCCCGTCTGAAGCTCTTAAAAAAGTTAGTGAGGGCTCTCTGAGCATTCTCACTCCAGCTCCTGTGACTTATGTTGCTATTACTAATTCATACAAATTCATTCCTCTTTTTAAGATTTGATATTTACATGAATCAGCCATTTGGGGCCGTTTGGCAATATATCGATCTGCTGGTTCTCCAGTTTCTTGATCACTCGTGTTGAAAAGATACCTTCTAAATATGATTTGGGGGGGGGGGGGAGGGGGGGTTGAAAGTGCTTTTGCAGCACTTCTACAATTTTACATGCCTCTTCCCAGCCTGCTGCTGACATGTCCAGATGCCATTGGAGTATGTGGTGGCCTTTGCCCCTTACAGCTAATCATGTGGCTGCTCTCCCCCCCCCCCCCCCCCCCCCGCTTTTTGTCCAGCTTCATGGCAATTTTGTAGGTTTTTTTCCCATTGTGCGCTAAAGAATGTCCAGTGGCTGAACACACCCCCTTGCATGTCCATCTCCCAGTATCCAGTAGTCTGGTACGATGCCATGACTTGGGTAGGTGCAGTGCTTAGTTTGTAATGAAACAGGTGTTGGGACCAGGGCCATCCCTAGGGGGGTGCGGGGCCTGGGGCGGAAAAGACCAATACGTCACTTCTGGGACCGACCCGTCACTTCCGGGACCGACCGCCCCGGCCAATCCCACCAGCCCGCGGAGCCCCCCAAAGCACAGAGCCCGGAGCGGTTGCCCCGATTCACCGTACCCAAGGGACGGCTCTGGTTGGGGCTCAAGCAATTTTTTTACTTTCATAACTGATGTCCCGGGACTATGAACTGCCAAGCCTAGAGGTGCCGGGGCTCAAATTAAGCACTGGGCGGGAGTGTTCTTTGGGGGGGAGGGTTCCCCAATATTCTCAGTGTCTGATTTCATGGTGACTCCCTGCTGACACCGTGTTTGGCATAATAAGAGAAAAATGTGACCTTCCAGTACCGGGGAAGCTGAGTGGTGCTATTGGTTGGGGTATAGACCAGGAGTGAGGAGTGTAAACATGTGAAGAAACCTTTCTTGTTACTGCAAATCCCTGCCCCGCCCTCTGCAGAGAATAATGACTCACCTGAAATGTAGGCAGTGAGAAGCATGCCACCTACCGTGCAAGATTGGGAATGGAATGAAATTGTGTGTGTGTGTGAAAGAGAGATATTTGTGACTGTAATTTTTGGGTTTTGTTTTGAAGTTTTTATTGAAATAAACATGAATACAGAGGGATCCTAATCCCTTCTGCGGCCCATATTAGACAAAGAGAAAATCGCTGGCCCCTTAGAATATCAGGGTTGGAAGGGACCTTAGGAGGATCATCTAGTCCAACCCCCTGCTCAAAGCAGGACCAATCCCCAATTTTTGCCTCGGATCCCTAAATGGTCCCCGCAAGGATTGAACTCACAACCCTGGGTTTAGCAGGCTAATGCGCAAACCACTGAGCTATCTCTCCCTTCTCTCCTTCCTCCCCCAGAATCCCTTCTTATGTGGTTTTGTGCTTTAAAACGGTACAGGATCTATGGAGAGAGTCGCAAACTCCTCTCCTGGGCACCACACCTGTGTCTCATGGCTAGAGACTCCAGCTTTTGAAGTTGTTTTCTGGACCCCAGCACCTTTCATTTTCTTGCCTCCAGGATCATACACTGGGTAAACTAGACCTTTGCAGCAACAAATGGAAATCGTACGGGTCCATGAGCAACAAGTTCTTGATCAAACAAATTTCCCTGGAGCTGCATTGTGGATTTCAGGCTCCAGGGTGCCCGGTGATTAATTCTCAGGCTTGCTGGGCTAGTGGAAGAGACACATTTAGCCCCTTGGTGAAAGAACAAGCATCTGCCGTTGCCCTGATGAAACCACTCGAGCCTGTTAGGAGCATGATGAACATGGGTGTCCAACAGAGTCTGTGCCATGTTCTGTTCTCTAGGCTTTCATACCACACCCAGCCCTATAGCCAGGGGGAGCCAGGGTAGGTCCTGGCAGTAGAAGGGGTGGGGGGGTACTCAGGGCTCCGGAAGTATGCAGCCTTCCAGGGGATATGTTTATTTCACAGTGTGGGGCCTAACTAAGGGTATGTCTACATGGCAATTAAAAACCCATCGCTGGCCCGTGCCAGCTGACGAGGGTTCCTGGAGGTTGGCTAAGGGGCTGTTTAACTGCAGTGTTGGCATTCGGGGTCAGGCTGGCTCCCAGGCTCTAGGACCCTGTGAGGTGGGAGGGTCCCAGAGCTCAAGCTGCAGCCCAAGCCACACTGTTTACACTGCAATTAAACAACCGCTTACCCTGAGCCCTGCGAGCCTGAGTCGGCTGGCACAGGCCAGCTGCAGTGTAGACATAGCACTAATTGGGGCTCAGCCCCTGAGGGTATGTACATCAGAGCCAGACAATGTGGGAAGTACGCTAATGAACATCCCAGGTGCGGTGCTCAAGTTGTCCAAAGCAGCTGAAAGGTGGCAAAAGCCCAGTCCGGCCTGTTCTAGAAAACGCTTTAGAGCAGTGAGCAAGTGTTGGCGACACGACAGACCCATGGTGATCCACAAGTGCCTGGAGAATCATAGAGAAATACCCCTTCCGATTAACGTACTTGGTGGCTAGGTGGTCTGGTGCCAGAATTGGAATATGTGTGCCATTTATCACTCCTCCACAGTTAGGGAAGCCTATTTGTGGAACACCATCCACAATGTCACGCACGTTGCCCAGAGTCTCGGTCTTTCGGAGCAGGATGGGATTAATGGCCCTGTACACTTCCGTCAACATGAGTCCAACAGTCGACTTTCCCACTCCAGCTGGTTAGCAACCAATCAGTAGCAGTCTGGAATAACCAGCTTCTACAGCGCAACGCGCTCCTCCAACCACAGGGCAGCTCTCATTCTTGTGTCCTTGCGTCGCAGGGCTGGGGCGAGCTCATCACACAGTCCCATGAATGTGGCTTTCCTCCTCCGAAAATTCTGCAGCCACTGCTCATCATCCCAGACACAGACACTTTGCTTCTTTCTCCGTTACAATAAAATCATTTTTAAAGTGAATTTTAAAAAAACTGTTTCTTACAGATTGGCCAATCCCTGGCTCTCGGGTGTTTTCTCCCTGTATGTATTTGTTCCTGGGGACACTGGGGATGTCTCTGGAGCTTAGTATGCAGTGTTGTTGTAGCAGTGTGGGGCACAGGATGATCGAGAGATAAGGCGGGTGAGTTGATATCTTTTATTGGCTCAGTTTCGGATGGTGAGAAAGACAAGCGTTCAAGCTACACAGACCTGAAAAAGGGCTCTGTGTAAGCTCGAAAGCTTGTCGCTCTTGCCAACAGAAGTTGGTCCAATAAAAGTTATTACCTCAGCCCCTTTGTCTCTGGATCCTGGGTCATTATTCAGCAGAGTGTCAGTGAGCTTTGGTTACCAGATTCCTTCTTCGGGACCTTCTCCTGCTGCAGTCACTCTGGGGACCCATGGGGACCGGGGCTTTGTTCCCCATAGCAACAGCACCTGTGTCTCAGTACATCTCCTCATGTCCCCATCTCAGCAAGAACTGCTCCTTCTCTTATGCCTAGGGTGACCAGATGTCCCGATTTTATAGGGACAGTCCCGATTTTGGGGTCTTTTTCTTATATAGGCTCCTATTATCCCCTACCTCCTATCCTGATCTTTCACACTTGCTGTCTGGTCACCCTACTTATGTCCAGACTCCCGTCCTGGGCTGGGCTGTTCTGCTCTAGAGACACGGCTTGTTTGTGAGGTGTTTTGCTGTTTCTCTGGTTTCCCGTTGTCTCCTCAGTCCATATGCGTAACCAGGGGACTGGGTCAGAGTCTCTCCCTATCTGATTAGGCAGCAGATATCTCATCTGATAGGGCTGTGTTTTTGCTGGTACCGTGGAAACCTGTCTGCGCTTCATTCCCTGGTAGCCTGCCCTCTTGTGGTGGCACGACACCGCATTGCAGAAACACAGAGTAACTCTCCCACCAGCAAATGCGCCTGGAAGTCCAAGCAGAGCAGGATGGGGTAAAATATCTGCGTCCGCAATGCACTTCATCTCCAAAGGCACAAACCCGGCGCGCACACGGCAACCATACAGCACCACTGCCATGCAGCCGCCTGTGAAAGAAGGGGAACAGCCAGCACTCTGCACAATAGTGGGGGAGAGCAGCCATAAGCTGTCTATGAGGGATGCTCACACAATGCGATACCAGAAAATCAATGGATCTATCTTGGGTGGGGAGGGGGCTAAGCTCAGGCATTTCCTAGCAGATGCTGATGCACCTAAGCCAGGTCCTCTGTCTCTCTGCAGCCCACACCCCTGTGTAAAGCACCTTGCTGACAGCATTGATAGATGCAGAGGACCAGATTTTTAAAGGTTCTTAAAGAGGCAGATAAACACCAAGTGGGATGGTGGAAAGCCCCTGGTGCCTGACTCTCTGAGTATGTCCATGCTGCAATTAAAAACCCACAGCTGTCCCATGCCAGCTGCCTCGAGGTCGTGGGGCCTGGGGTAAGGGGCTGTTTACTTGCAGTGTAGATGCTGCAGTGTATTTCTGCAGAAAAGGACCTAGGGGTTACAGTGGACGAAAAGCTGAATATGAGTCAACAGTGTGCCCTTGTTGCCAAGAAGGCTAACGGCATTTTGGGCTGTATAAGTAGGGGCATTTCCAGCAGATCGAGGGACGTGATTATTCCCCTCTATTCGGCACTGGTGAGGCCTCATTTGGAGTACTGTGTCCAGTTTTGGGCCCCACACTACAAGAAGGATGTGGAAAAATTGGAAAGAGTCCAGCGGAGGGCAACAAAAATGATTAGGGGGCTGGAGCACATGACTTAGGAGGAGAGGCTGAGGGAACTGGGATTGTTTAGCCTGCAGAAGAGAAGAGTGAGGGGGGATTTGATAGCTGCTTTCAACTACCTAAAAGGGGGTTCCAAAGAGGATGGATCTAGACTGTTCTCAGTGGTAGAAGATGACAGAACAAGGAGTAATGGTCTCAAGTTGCAGAGCGGGAGGTTTAGGTTGGATATTAGGAAAAACTTTTTCACTGGGAGGGTGGTGAAGCACTGGAATGGGTTACCTAGGGAGGTGGTGGAATCTCCTTCCTTAGAGGTTTTTAAGGTCAGGCTTGACAAAGCCCTGGCTGGGATGATCTAGTTGGGGTTGGTCCTGCTTTGATCAGGGGGTTGGACTAGATGACCTCCTGAGGTCCCTTCCAACCCTGAGATTCTATGATTCTATGATTCTATGCTCATGGGCTGCCGCCCAAGCTCTGTGGCCCTGCCACCTCTCAGGGTCCCAGAGCCCAGCCTGAACATCTACACTGCAATTAAACAGCCCCTTAGCCGAAGTCCCACGAACATAGGGTGACCAGATGTCCCGATTTTATAGGGACAGTCCCGATTTTGGGGGCTTTTTCTTATACAGGCTCCTATTATCCCCCACCCCCTGTCCTGATTTTTTACACTTGCTGTCTGGTCACCCTACACAAACACCAGTCGTTGGCATGGGCCAGCCATGTTTTTAATTGCAGTGTAGACATACCCTTGTGGGTTTTTTACCCACAAAAGCTTATGCCCAAGTAAATCTGTTAGTCTTCAAGGTGCCACCGGCCTCCTTGTTGTTTTTGTGGATACAGACTAACACGGCTGCCCCCTGATACAAAGCAGTCTAAGGGGCGGTTTACATTTCCATGTTGTTCATTGTAATGGAAGACAGGCAGCTAAATCCCCAGACCCTTTGAACATCTCAACCAGGGTCCTGAAAAGGTTTCTATTGAAATTGCCCTGCTTAAAGGATAAGACAACTCCTGATTCGCTTCAATGTCTTAATTCCAGGTGATTTCCCACCACGAAGGCTTGGCCTACACTTGAAAGTTAGGTTGACAGAGCTACGTTGCTCAGGGATGTGAAAACACACCCCCATCACTATGCCGACCTCAGAGTAGAAACAGCTGTCAGTGGAAGTATGCATCCAGCGACATAGCTAGCTTTGTTTGGGGGAGGCGGTGTTCCTACACCAAAGGACAGTCCCCTGCCATTGGTATTGGCTGCGCCTGTACTATGGAGTTATGCCAGCATAGCTATGCTGATACAGACTCCATAGTGCAGACCTACCCTATTTCTGAGTAATAGCAAAAGGGTCAGTTTCCACCTTTTCTAGCCTTAAAATGCTCTTGCTCCATTATTCTCTGGAGAGCCTTCAGATTCTTCAAGAGCCTCAGCGCATGTACAACATCCTTTTGTTTCATTCAGTTAAATACGCAGGCTGATTTCAAGGCTTAAACAGCTATGATTATAGCTCAGCTGTTATGGAAAAATCTTTGAACTTGGATCAGGGTAGCTGGAAAAGACGTCAGAGCAGCACTGGTGACATCTAGTGCTCCAGACGGAGAAGAGCACCTGATCATCAAAGTAGTGAACCGCAAAATAAAAGAATAGAGCAGGGGTCGGCACCCTATGGCACGCGTGCCAAAGATGGCGCACAAGCTGATTTTCAGTGGCACTCACACTGCCCGGGTCCTGGACACCGGTCCGGGGGGCTCTGCATTGTAATTTAATTTTAAATGAAGCTTCTTAAACATTTTTAAAACCTTATTTACTTTACATACGACAATAGTTTAGTTGTATATTATAGACTTATAAAAGAGACCTTCTAAAAACGTTAAACTGTATTACTGGCACGCGGAATCTTAAATTGTAGTGAATAAATGAAGACCCGGCACACCACTTCCGAAAGGTTGCCGACCCCTGGAATAGAGGGTAAGATGTAACCCCATGGTCCCAGAGGGAGCAGTAAGGGAGGTGAACGGCCCAGTCAACTGTGTTGGGACTGAAGTTGGCTTGGGAAGGTAATGAAGAATTTATTAAGGATGCTAAATTAAATGGCATAGATTGTAAGGGCTGCAGGGACACAGTCACTTTGGTTAAGGAGAGTTTGGTGAGCCAGGAGGGCAAACTCCCTGGTAAGAGGGTTTTTTTTAAAACATATTAGCTTTGGGTGAGTTCTCTGTGACACCACACACCCCATCCATTCATCCCCTCTCTGTCCGTCCCCCACACCTCATCCATTCATCTATAAACACCCCCTCCATTCATCTTCAAACAACCCCACCTCCTCTATCCATCCCCACTGTGACGTTGCACTCCACATGTTTTATGGAGATAGGCTTATGGGTGAATATGATGTAATTGGACTATGCTTTATGCAAAAGGTCTCTTGTAAGGTATCATAACAAAGGTTATACCCTACTGAATATATTCCTCCTGTTTGTATGCGTCTATCTTTCTTGTATCTGAAGCTAGAAATATGATGTATAACTCTGAGGTCCTATTGTAATTATGCAAAGCGTGGGCCATTAATGGCGGTTTAGAATCTTGGTATCTCCCATTGACTAGAACAGTTGGTTGTAAATGGTTTATTTACCTGCAAGCCTTCCTGTGTAGGTGTGGGCTAACCCAGGAAGAATGGAGGAATGGAGACTAAGGGGTCTTACAGTTTACACCTTCCAGAGGCTTGTCAATGAAGTGTTGCAGGGGTTACAAATCTTTGCCAGGGCCTAATAGATGCCTTGGCTATTTTCAGTAGCTGGTGGTGAGACCACTTGCACCATGTGGGAATTGTGTTACAAAGACTGAGAGAAACCAACCTCACTGCCAAGCTCTCCAAATGCAAGAGGGGGGCTGCAGAGGTGTCTTACCTAGGACACAGGGTGGGCAGTGGGTTTGTTCGCCTGGACCCTTTAAAAGTAGAAGCTATTTGGGGTTGGCCTGCCCCACAAACCCAGAAGCAGGCCCAATCCTTTATTGGTCTCACTAAATAGTACCAGAGGTTTGTAAAGGGGTTTAGTAACACTGTGGCCCCATAACAGACCTTAGAAAAAGTGGAAAGCAGAGCGGGTGCTATGGACAGAGACCTGTGAAAAAGGCTTTCGGAACATAAAAGCGGCTTTGTCTAAAGAGCCTGTTTTGGTCAGCCCTGATTTCAGCAAACCCTTTGTGCTGTGCACTGATGCTTCTAGCACTGGGTTAGGTGTCGTGCTAATGCAAGATGGCCTGGGAAACAAGCGGTAACCCATTGCCCACTTGAGTAAAAAACTGACTACACTAAACAGATCTATGCTGTCATTGAGCGGGAAGGCAACACCATTGTTTGGGGTGCTAAGCAACTTACATTTCTTCTTCGAGTGGTTGCTCATATCTATTCCAGTTAGGTGTGTGCACGCGCGCGTGCACGGACGTCGGAAACTTTTTCCCCTAGCAGCTACCCGTTGGGCCGGCTGGGGAGCCCCCTGGAGTGGCGCCGATATGGTGCCCTATATAGTACCCTGCCAGCCCGATCCCCCTCCAGTTCCTTCTTACCACCCGTGACGGTCGTTGGAACAGTGGTCTCTTGTTCGCAAGTGCTCCACTACTCCCTAGCTATCCGTGTTAACAGTCATTGTAATTAGTGTTAATAGTTTTTCATTGTACAGTAATTAGTTAGATAGTTGTAGTAGTTAGTAGTTCTTGTTCTACGCTTTTCGCGGGCTCCTCCCGAGCCCTCCGGGCATAGGGCATGCCTTCTCACGGCTTCAAGTCCTGTGGATCCTGCAATAGGCCCATGCCCACCGGGGACCCCCACGACGCTTGTCTTTGGTGTCTGGGTGAGTCCCACACAGCTGACAAGTGCAAGCTGTGTAAATCCTTCAAGCCCTGAACCAGGAAGGACAGAGAAATCCGCCTGAGACAGTTATTAATGGAGGCGGCACTCTGCCCCTCTCAAGGTGTGGGCTCCAGCGTCTCGGTGCGCAGCGCACCTCCGGCTGCGGCACCGCGGAAAGACTCCCGCCCACCTCGGGGCCGGGCGGCGTCGGGGACCCGGGGCCGCTCTCGGCACCGCTCCTTTTCCCCATCGGGACGGAAAGAGCTTCCCAAGTCTTCGGACGCTGGTGCGGTACCGACCTCCGCCACACCGGAACAGATAGCTGTCAGCCCGCGCCCACAGGCACCACCGTGTCTTGAGGTCGTCATGGCACCCTCGACACCGGACACCTTCGAGGCTGCGAGGGGGCTCATCGAGATGACGGCGTCCCCCGTGCCTGCGCCGACCCCGGCACGACCCCCTGTCATCTCTAGGGGCAAGCCGGTGCTTCTTGGACCGTTGGCTCACCTACAGTCTCCTACACGCCGCTCGGAGTCCCGGCGTCGTTCGTAGTCCCGGCACCGTGCGGTGTATCGGTCTGACTCACGACGCCGGTCCGACTCACGGCGATGGACTCGCAGCCCGGACCCTCGGAGCCGATCACGCTCGAGGTCGTCCTCGCTTGCTAGATCCTGGTCCCGCTCGGTGTCCAGGATGAGCGCGACGCCATCCCGGCACCGCTCTCCTCCTCCGGCTCGACCCTCTGCAGAGACACCACGCTGGAGCTCACCTCGACGCCTGGAGTCGCCGCACCGTCGGGACTCACCGCGTCGAGGAACATCCCCTTGACGCCGAGCCTCGCTGCAACGTGAGCTCCCACCCCGGCGTCGAGACTTGCCGTACCGAGAATCCCCACCATGCCGGGACTCTCCACGACATTCGCGGGATTCGTCTCGTCACCGCGCGTCCCCACGGCACCGCGATGCCCGATCGAGGTATCGGGACTCACCGCGCCGACAGGAGTCCCCACGGCACCGGGACTCACCGTGCCGAGGAGTGTCTCCACGGCACCAATCCCCAACACGACACCGTGAGTCACCACGTCGCGCGGCGTCTCAACGGTCCCGATCCCCACGGTCCCGATCACCACGGTCCCGATCTCCACCCCGGCACCGTGAGTCACCCCAGCACCGTGAGTCACCCCGGCACCGTGAGTCACCCCGTCGAGCGGCGTCACCATGGCACCGATCTCCACCACGGCACCGTGAGTCCCCACGTCATAGGGATGACAGGGTTCACTACCGTTCTCGGTCCCGCTCAAGGTCGCGTGACTCGCGCACCTCCTGCTTCAGACCATCCAGGGACCACCCTACCTCACGCACCGCCCCACCTTGGCCATCCAGAGACCAATCGTCGGCCAGCTCAGGTGGACCGTCTAAGACGCCTGAGGGGATCCAGGTAGCTCCAGTGCAAGACTCGGGGTCAGCGGGTTGGCAGCCCCAGTGGCCATTCTGGACACCCTGGGCATACCACCAGGCCCAGGGTGCACCACTGCCTACCTATCCAGTGGTGCGTACACATCCTCCGGTGGCCACCGTCAGCCGCCCACCTGTGGAGCAAGCTACTTCTGGAGACCCTGCACCGGTGCCAGGGGAGGCGCCTGCCTCTACCCAACAGGTTCCCCCCGCTGTTCAACAGGATACCCTGCCAGACCCACCCTTTCCTCTCTCAACCTCTTCATCATCCCCCGATGAAACAGTGGCGGGCACATCATCTGCTTCACCCCCACCTATGGATTTTAAGGTCCTGCAGGAGCTACTCCGGAGGGTGGCTCTCAGCATGAACCTTCCCATAGAGGAGGTTGTGGAGGAACAGGATGACCCGATGGTGGACGAGGTCTTGAAGCCAGAAGGTCCTTCCAGAGTAGCATTGCCAATGAATAAGACCATCTGTGGCAATGCTACTGCACTCTGGCAAACCCCTTCCTCTATCCCTCCAACAGCTAGAGGAGTAGAGAGGAAATACTTTGTGCCGAACAAGGGGTTCAAGTACCTCTTTACCCACCCCATGCCTTGCTCCTTGGTGGTGGATGCGGTCAACGCAAAGGAGAGGCATGGTCAGCAAGGTCCCGCCCCTAAGTCCAAGGACTCTAAACGTCTAGACCTTTTTGGCAGGAAGACATACTCTACTGCGGGCCTATCACTCCGAATCACCAACCAACTGGCGATTCTCAGCAGGTATGCCCATAACTCCTGGTCAGCGGTTGCGAAGTTTCAAGACCAACTTCCCCCCGAGTCCAAGACAGAGCTCAAAGCCATGGTTGACGAGGGCAAGTTGGTGAGCTGCACCTCCCTGCAAGGCGCCCTAGACTCTGCAGATGCGGCAGCCCGTACGTTAGCAACGGGAATTTCCATGCGACGGAGCGCCTGGCTCCAGTCTTCTGGGCTACCAGCTGAGGTCCAGAATACAATTCAGGATTTACCTTTCGATGGTAAAGGCCTCTTTGCGGACCAGACTGACTCCCGGCTGCATAACCTCAAGGACACTAGAAACACCATCAAGTCCTTGGGGATGCACACCGTGGCCACAGTCAGGAAACCATTTAAACCCCCACATTTTCAGCAGCGGTTCTTCCCACCCAGACCCAGGCAGGACTTCTCTAGGCGGAGAACCAGCTTTACTCGACGCAAGCCTTCCCGCCCCCCTCAGGGTCAAAACAGAGGTCAGCAAAAGGCATCACAGGGCGCGAAGCGCCCATTTTGATGGGACTTTCGGGGACGGCTTACTACCACCACACAGTCCAGTCTCTCTACCCTTCCTGGATCGTCTGTCCCAATTCTACCATGCCTGGTCCCGTATTACATCAGACCGGTGGGTCTTACGGACGGTAGAGGCAGGATATGCTATCCACTTCCACTCTCCATCCCTCTTCAGGGACCCTTCTCACGAGCAACTCCTCTATCGAGAGGTACAAGAGCTCCTCGAACTAGGAGTTGTGGAGGAGGTGCCTCACGAATTCAGGGGAAAGGGTTTCTACTCCCGCTACTTCCTTGTCCCCAAGGCCAAGGGGGGTCTACGACCCATTCTGGACCTAAGGAACCTCAACAAGTACATCGTCAACCTGAAGTTCCGCATGGTCTCCCTGGCCACCATCATACCCTCTCTGGACCCCGGGGACTGGTTTGCCGCCCTCGATATGAAAGATGCCTATTTCCACATCTCTATCTCACCGGCCCACAGACGTTTCCTCCAGTTCGTCGTGCGCCAGACACACTACCAGTTTACAGCACTACCTTTCAGCCTCTGCACGGCCCCACGTGTCTTCACGAAATGTATGGCAGTGGTGGCCGCATTTCTTCGTCGCCAACACGTGCACGTCTTTCCGTACCTCGACGACTGGCTACTTCGAGGCCGGTCATACCAACAGGTGCAAGCCCACGTACAGACGGTCATGGATACCTTTTCTCATCTAGGTATCATCGTGAACACCTCCAAATTGGTACTGACTCCCACTCAGTCCATCCAATTCATCGGAGCGATCCTCGATGCAACCAGAGCGCGGGCGTTCCTCCCAGACGACCGCCGTCTCGCCATAGTGGACTTGATCACCACGCTCCGCCGGTTTCCCACCACTACCGCCAGGCAATGCCTCAAGTTGCTGGGCCATATGGCGTCCTGCACGTACGTGGTCCAACATGCCAGATTACGACTTCGTCCCCTGCAGGCGTGGCTGGCTTCAGTCTACCGACCAATCCGAGACGACTTGGACATGGTCGTCACAGTCCCAACTCACACGCTGGACTCCCTGCAGTGGTGGCTAGACCCACAGACATTAGGCGAAGGAGTCCCTTTTCAACCCCTCCTTCCTTCCCTAACTCTAGTGACCAACGCATCAGCGCTGGGTTGGGGCGCCCATCTCGGTCAGTTAACAACGCAGGGCATGTGGCAGCAGCACGAGCTCGATCTCCACATCAACATCAAGGAGCTCAGGGCGATTCGTCTGGCGTGCCAAGCATCCCTGCCTCATCTACAGAACCGCTGCATGGAGGTCCTGACGGACAACACAACGGCCATGTTCTACCTAAACAAGCAAGGCAGAGCTCGGTTGTCAGCGTTGTGCCGCGAAGCCCTTCTCCTGTGGGACCTTTGCCTGGCCCACTCCGTCTCTCTCCAGGCGTCTTACCTCCCTGGAGTCCAGAATGTCTTGGCAGACCAACTGAGCAGACACTTCCTGGTCCACGAATGGTCCATTCGCCCAGACGTGATACACTCCATTTTCCGCACCTGGGGTTTTCCCCAGCTCGACCTGTTTGCGTCCAGAACCAACAGGAAGTGCCCGGCCTTTTGCTCCTTCAGAGGCCACGGCTCGGGCTCCCTTGCGGACACCTTCACGATCTTGTGGTCACGTCACCTGCTCTACGCGTTCCCGCCTAATCCACAAAGTCATTCTCAAGATTCGCAGGGACAAGGCGGACGTCATACTGGTAGCCCCTGCCTGGGCGCGGCAGTGCTGGTATCCGACCCTGCTGGACCTGTCAATACAGCCCCCCATTCCTCTCCCGATCAGCCACGACCTCATCTCTCAAAATCACGGTCGTCTTCTCCATCCAGACCTTCACTCTTTGCATCTAACAGCATGGAGAATTCATGGCTGAACCGGTCAGAGATGGCCTGCTCGGATCCGGTGAGACGTGTACTCCTTGAGAGCCGCAAGCCCTCTACGAGGCTCACGTACAAGGCAAAGTGGAAAAGATTCTCCGCCTGGTGTACCCAACGACACATATCTCCACACCTTGCCCCCGTACCGGCTATTTTGGATTACGTGCTACACCTCAAAGACAACCGTCTTGCACTTGGTTCCCTCAAAGTTCATCTTGCTGCCATTTCGGCTTTCCATACAGGAGCAGAGGGCCACTCAATATTCACGCACCCCATGGTGCGTCGTTTCCTCAAGGGCCTGGAAAAGGTGCACCCCTCAGTGAAGTCGCCTGTTCCGGCATGGGACCTCAACCTCGTCCTCTCTCGACTCACAGGTCCGCCATTTGAGCCATTGGCCTCCTGCTCCCTTCTCTATCTTTCATGGAAGGCCGCCTTTCTCGTGGCTATCACATCAGCCAGAAGGGTATCTGAACTGAAGGCTCTCCTATGCGACCCTCCGTATACCATTTTTCATAAGGACAAGGTCCAGCTTCGTCCTCACCCGTCCTTCCTTCCGAAGGTGGTCTCGCGCTTTCATATGTCACAGGACATCTTCCTGCCTGTCTTCTTTCCCAAGCCGCATGCCAACTCTAAAGAGCAACGGCTGCACTCGCTAGATGTCAGGAGAGCGCTCGCCTTCTACATAGAACGCACAAGGCCGTTCCGCAAGACCTCTCAGCTCTTCGTCGCTGTCGCGGAACGTGTGAAGGGAGCACCGGTTTCTTCGCAGCGCATATCATCATGGATTACAGCCTGCATCCGTGCCTGCTATGACCTGGCAAAGGTACCTCCGCCACTTGTCACGGCCCATTCTACCAGGGCGCAGGCTTCCTCTGCGGCTTTCCTGGCGAACATCCCTCTTCAGGAGATCTGCAGGGCCACAACCTGGGCATCGGTGCACACCTTTACGTCGCACTACGCCATCACCCGTCACTCCCGTGATGATGCTGCATTCGGTAGGGCTATCCTTCAAGCTGCTTTACCATAACTCCGAACCCGCCTCCAAGGTAAGGCTTGGGATTCACCTAACTGGAATAGATATGAGCAACCACTCGAAGAAGAAGAAAAGGTTACTCACCTTTGTAACCGGTGTTCTTCGAGATGTGTTGCTCATATCTATTCCACACCCACCCTCCTTCCCCACTGTCGGAGTAGCCGGCAAGAAGGAACTGGAGGGGGGTCGGGCCGGCAGGGTACTATATAGGGCACCATATCGGCGCCACTCCAGGGGGCTCCCCAGCCGGCCCAACGGGTAGCTGCTAGGGGAAAAAGTTTCCGATGTCCGTGCACGCGCGCGCGCACACACCTAACTGGAATAGATATGAGCAACACATCTCGAAGAACACCGGTTACAAAGGTGAGTAACCTTTTCTTTTTAATATATAAATAAAGTTCCCCTCTAATAAGGTTACACGGAGCTAAGGGAACCAGTTCTGGACTATTGCACTGGAGTCTAGCTCTGCAGGAATTTGACATGGAAATAGATCATATCAAGGAGAAGGAAAATGTAGTGGCTGAAGCCTTATTAAGAATCGGTAGATCTTAGGGCATATTCCGGAGCGTCGGTGACACCCCTTCCTACACCAGTTTTGCACTGGGAGTGTGATGCTGGTAAACCAGGTGCCAGCTTTTGCCAAGGTTGTAGGTGTCAGCTAAGCACTGACAAATTCATAGCTGAAAACCAGACCAGCTCGCCTGTATGTTAATATTGTTCAAGATGTGTGTTGAACTTGCAATAATGTGTTTTGATTCTCTGCAATGCTTGTAAGTTGCTACGTGTATTAATCTTACTTGTCCATATCCCGTGCTGTAAGGTAATATGTACGTTTTGCTTTATAACTGTAAAATTACCTGCTCTGAACTTGTGAACCTAGGCAGTAAAAGTGCTTCCCCTGCCCCTCCAGGAGACTAAATGGCCGTTGTGGAACATCACAACACAAAGGCTGATTTAATGGCCCTCGAAGATGCTACCTGTAAGAAAGCATCAGCTTGAATTCTGAAAGAGGGAAATAAAGGTAGCTGCTGACATGAACATTTGCTGTATGGATTCCTACAAAGATTGGAGTTAAAAAGCAGACATCTCCAGGGTCAACTTGGGTTAGCCTTAAAAAGACATTCAGTGCTGACAAAGCTCTGTCATCTTCTGGAACCATACACTGAACTCATTTGTGTACATACGTTGCCCGCTTTAACCTGTAAATAACTCTCTCGTGTCTTTTCCCTAGCTAATATATCATTAATTAG
Source organism: Chelydra serpentina (assembly GCA_037349315.1). Taxonomy (NCBI): domain Eukaryota; kingdom Metazoa; phylum Chordata; order Testudines; family Chelydridae; genus Chelydra; species Chelydra serpentina. Next base: position 3,330,009 of record JBAIAC010000047.1, read on the forward strand.
TTTGCTATAAAATTGGCTGTCACCGTTGTCTTTGGTGTGAGATCTAAGGTACAAATTGATCGGGGGTAAGTGACTGGTCTCTTGGGACTGGGAGCAAACTGAATATTTTGATTTTTGGTACAAGTGACCCTTTATCACTAAATCCAGTTTGCCTGGATGGCGAGATAGACTGTTTGTGACTCCATGGTAAGACAGTCACAGTGATCCAGGAATTCATATTTGTTACTGGACTGGTGAGATCTCATTATAGACTAGACCACCAATATAAGGTGTCTGCCTGCTTTCGATGGTCTGCCCTGAAGTTGGCATGCATGGCCATGAACCACTCCAGACTGCGTGACGGAAGTGAAAATACCTTTGCCAAATCCGCCACTGCCTCACCCTGGGTTTTTCCTCTTCAAAGCGCGGTTGATACCCTGTCACTTACTGTCTGGGTGAACGGTGTCTCCATTACCCATTGTGTCTCCTCACCAGGCATGTGAGGGGTGACCTGAATTTGCCCATATGTGGCAAGCCACACTCTGCTCTTAGGTGCGGTGAGGTTCAGAAAAGGTGCTCTGTGAAAACAACACTTTCTTCCTCCATGAAGTTGTTCCTGGGGCATAGTTAGAGTCAGGTCTGCAGACTTTACTCACAAAATGTGTTGTCATTACACATTACGACTGGATGGCTCCACAGAACCAACACAGCTAATTCAGAAGGAGTTGGATTCTATTTTGGTGCATACATCACAGCCGAATAGTTAACTGCTGTAAATTCCTTTGGTGTCAAGGTTGATTGTTTGTTATTGGTGATGTCAGAGCCAGAAATGACCCACCCAACATGGCATCCAGATCCCACAGTGAGATCTGCTAGTCACTGAAAGGGAATACACAGAGAATACACACCTCTGGTGCCATTTTTAGATTGATTGGACTTTAACTGAACTTTAAAGAATACTGTCCAGGATGCCAAACCCAAAAGTTAATGTTTTACTTGTAACTGGTTATGAAAGAAAGTATAATTTCCAGTATCCCAGTCCTCACGAGCAGTCCTGCAATAACAAACCAGTGTGCACCGCCCAGTGTGAATTATCCCACATTGTAATAATGAAGCGACATTTCTTAACCATTAGGTACAGTAGAACCTCAGCGTTACGAACACTTCGGGAATGGAGGTTGTTCATAACTCTGAAATGTTCGGGATGCTGAACAAAACTTTATGGGTGTTCTTTCAAAAGTTTACAACTGAACATTGACCTAATACGGCTTTTTAAACATTACTATGCAGAAGAAAAATGCTGCTTTTAGCTAGGGTGACCAGATGTCCCGATTTTATAGGGACAGTCCCGATTTTGGGGTCTTTTTCTTATATAGGCTCCTATTACCACGCACCCCCGTCCCGATTTTTCACACTTGCTGTCTGGTCACCCTACTTTTAGCCATCTTGATTTAAATGAAACAAGCACAGAAACAGTTTCTTCACCTTGTCAAATCTTTTTTTAAACTTTCCCTTTATTTTTTTTCCTCGTTTACATTTAACACAGTACTGTATTGTAATTGCTTTTTTTTCCCCCCCCGCTGCTGCCTGATTGCGTACTTTTAGTTCCAAATGAGGTGTGTGGTTGACTGGTCAGTTCATAACTCTGAGGTTGTACTGTAAAAGTGTTCCCTCTTTTCATTCCTGGCTGACACTTGTCTAGAGCTTCATCAGACTGGGAAACTTGGCAGGTAAATGGAGTGATTTGAAATGGAACTACAATTCCCAACACAATCTTTGTTTACTGTTAAATTAAAGGTTTCAGTGTAGTAGCCGTGTTAGTCTGTGTCAGCAAAAAAAATAAGAAAGGAATGCTTGTGGCACCTTAGAGACTAACAAATTTATTTCAGCATAAGCTTTCGTGGGCTACAGTCCACTTCGTCGGATGTTAAATTAAAGTTGCTGAGTAATTCCTCCCTTAAGCAAAGAGCTGTAAATGGTCATAGTTACAATCTCAAACATGTGAGTGTTGAGAAATTTACCCATGCGATTACCAATGTCTGATTATGCCTGTTATCTCAGGATAAACTTACCCACCAAACTCTGTAAAACAGACCCTTGGCCGGCTCAATTCTGAGGGATTCTATTAGGACACCTTGCCAGCCTAGCATTGTTAATCACCCATGTATTATAACTCAGTGAATTTTATTTTCTCCATGGTGTTCCCTTTCCACCTCCTTTCATTGTGGTCTTTGTTGTTTTATATATTCTACCGACTTTGATATCAAGATCTCCAGGGTGGTGACCTTGTCCTTTCTGCATGTTTCGTAAAGTGCTCTGTATATCCGTGGCGCCTGGCAATAATAAAATACAGTGAACAGTAACCACAGGGGCTGAAAGACTGGCTGTGTTCTGCAGAGTGGCTCTGAAAGGAGCATTGTTGTGTTCAGCTGAAACGCTGTCTCTCCCTCAACCAGGTAGGGAGGATGGGGGCTGGGCCTGGCAGGTCCTTGCATGGGACTGAGCACCCACATGGCCTCTCCCTGTTAAATAATAATAATGAGGTGGTGATGATGATGATGTAACTCATGCCAGCAGAGCCGTAACTAGGAATTTCTGCGCCCGAGGCAGGGGCACAGAAATTCCTAGGGGCTCTTACCCTCAACCGAATTGCCTCCGAAGCCGCGGCACCGGTGGACCTCCCGCAGGGAAGCGGAAGCAGCTTCGGCGGCAGGGCAGAAGTGCTGCTACCTGGTCTCTGCCCCGCCAGGTCTCTGCCAATCTGACCTGGAAAAATTCTTTCCCAATTCCAAATATGGTGACAGTATCACATTGTTGACTCATGTTGAGGTTTTGATCCACCACAACTCCCAGATCCTACTCAGCAGTGCTGCTGTCAAGCTATTTGTGCATTTAGTTTTTCTTGCCTAAGTGTAGCACCTTACATTTGACTTTGTTGGATTTAATTTTGTTCTCTATAGCCCAGTTCTCCAATTTGTCAAGATCCCTCTGAATTTTAGCTCTGTTCTCCAAAATGTTGGCAACCCCCGCCCCCCAGGTTTCTGCCATCTGCAAATTTGATCAGTATGATCTCTATTCCTACATCCAGGTCATTAATACAGATGTTAAATGGACCCAGAATAGATGCCTATGGAACCCCGCTTGAGACCTCCCTCCAATCTGACACCAGTCCATTAATAGTTACTCTTTGTTTGCAGTTGTTTAGCCAATTATGTACCCAATTAATGGTAGTTCCACTGATCCCACATTTCTCCAGCTTATTTATCAGAATGTCATGTGGGACTGTGTCAAAAGTCTTGCTGAAGTCCAGGTATATTATGTCCACTGCATTTAGCCTCTCTACCAAACCAGTTACCTTGTTAAAGAAGGAAATCAAGCCGGTTTGGCATGATTTGTTCTTAGTAAATCCATGCTGGCTGCTAGCCTCCAGGTATTCAAATTGAATGTTTTATACATTGCTCTAGTAGATTCCCAGGTACAAGGTCAGGCTGACTGGTCTATAGTTCCCCATCTCCCCCTTTTTCCCCTTTTTCAAGATGAGCACCACATTAGCCCTTCACCAGTCTTCCGGGACCTCTCCTGTCATCCATGAGTTTGTAAATGTTATTGCCAGTGGCTCCGAGATCTCTTCAGCTAATTCCTTCAGTACCCTCAGGTGAAGAGCGTCAGGCCCATTGACTTGAATTCATTCAAATTGGTCAGAAGATCTCTAACGTGTTCTTTAATTATCCCGATCTGCATCCCTTCCCCTTTGTTGCCTATGGTAACTTTGCTAGTCATACAGTCACATGTTTGTTTGTTTGTTTGTTTGTTTGTTTGTTTGTTTGTTTGTTTGTTTGTGAGAAGACTGATGCAAAGTAGGCATGGAGCAGCTCTGCCTTCCTATCATCTTCCAGTACTAGCTCACCTTCTCCACTGAGCGTGAACCCTCACCATCCCTGGTCTTTCTTTCTTTGTCTGATATATTTGAAGAACCCCTTCTTGCTCACAATCTAACAAGACAAGGCGGACATGGATAGTGTGGCAGGACAGGGCGCACCCGCACAGTAAGCAATGGGATGATTGGCCAGCCACATGTGGGTGCCATGTTGGTTTGTTTTTGATTTGTGGGTGGGTTCTCTGGTGACAGAATTGGCTAAAAGAAAAGACCAAGGAAGGAGAGAGTGCCAGTGATGGGAGGCTGTGCAGGGATGGGGAGTGGGGAGGAGGGCTTGTGCTCTCTAGAGTCTACCAAAACTTTTCTGAATTTCAAGTCCCAGTGCTGCATGGGGGGGCCATGCCCATCCATGACTCTAACAGGGTGTCTCCCCCTCTGATGCTCCGCTTTCAGGGAGGGGATGGCTCCATGGTGGAGAAAGGCAGAACAAGAACCAGTGGCTGGAAGTCTCCACTTAGGGTACGTCTATACTTACCTCTCGCGTCGGAGGCGCGGGATCGATGTTCTGGGTTCGATTTATCGCGTCTTGTCTAGACGCGATAAATCGAACCAGGAAGTGCTCCGCCGTCGACGCCGGTAATCCTGCTCTGCGAGCGGAGCAGGCGGAGTCGACGGGGGAGCCTGCGCGCCGCGTCTGGACCACAGGTAAGTTCCAACTAAGGTACTTCGACTTCAGCTACGTTATTAACGTAGCTGAAGTTGCGTATCTTAGTTCGACAGGGGGGGTTAGTGTAGACCTAGCCTTAGAGACAGCAGTGGCCTTGCACTAAATATTTAATGCAATTTTTCTTTCCCAGTCTCATCGTTTTTATGGGCTCTTTATCGCTTATAAATCACCCCCACCTTTTTTGCTGCTTTCGTTGCCCTTTGCTTGAGTTAAAGTGTTACTCTAATGGCAGTTACGCCTTTGTATGTTCAGTGTTTATCTTGTTATCATGCATCATCAGCCCATCCATCTTTATTATCGGCAGGGCTGGCAGCACCAGCCCAGCACTTCTCACCATAAGACCTTGTTTTTAGTTGCTTATCACCTTGTGAAACTTTTACTTGTTTGGGCTGAAATTTTACATGCTGGGTGACAGCTTCAGGCTGAATTTTTTATTGTTTTTTATTTTTTTAAATTTCAATTAAAAACAGTTCAGCCAGTTCTGAGACTGAGGCTGGTGGAAAATATGCAGCTTTGCTTATGTTAAAAAAAATAATCCGCGGGAACTTTTTTTGAGACGTGCTAGTGCCCCTGGTGTGTTGGAGCAGGACCTCGAAATTTGCCAGGGGCCTGGCCTTTGTGTCAGGGAGGTGCCGTATCCCGTTACCATGGAAACTCTTCCCAAAGCTTTAAAAATGATGGCGTGCCCATGCTCCGTAGAGACTTGCTTGAGCTTCACAGCTAAAATGTCTGAACATTGTGTCTGCACTGAGCATGCTCCAGCCCAGAGCTGAGCAGGACTAGGCTGCTGCAGGCAGTGCTAAGTTTGGGCACCAGAACTGAAAGCAGGGAAACCATCTCTCCTGTCCTGTCAGTGCCCCCCACCCCCCGACTCAGACAGTGTGGAGGAGGAAGCTGCTTGATTCCAATGCAGAGGGGGGAAAGAGCTGGATTGTGGGGACGGGAGGTAGGTTGGACTAACAAGAGAGCTGGCAGGGAGGAAGGGATACATGACCTGGGTGGCGGGGAGGGAAAATGGGACTGGGAGTTGGGCCTGGGGCAGGGACGTGGCCTGGCTATGCAAAGAGACTGGGATGTGTGAGCCAAGCCAGGAGACTGAGACAGCCTTAGCAAGTTGGCCAGGGCTATGAGTCCAGGATGAAGAATAGGGCTGTGTGCTGGAAGGCGGGGGGGGGGGGGGGGGGGGTTCATAATTGTAAGGCCAGAAAGGCCTTAAAAGTCTGACCTCAGAGGAGCCTGGGACTGGAAGTTGGAGAGGGAACCAGGATGGGGGCGGGGGAGGAAGTAGGACCCAGTGAGTCAGGGAGAGACCAACACTGACTGAGTAGGAACTGGGACTAGCTGGGCAAGGAGACTGGGATGTGGAGTGGAGGGAAGGAGGCAGGTGGAGGGGAAACAGATCTGACAAGGAGCCAGGATTCAGGGGAGAACTGGGCCTGGGTAGGCAAAAAGACTGGGGCAAAGATCCAGGGGGATGAGGGGTGGAGTTTGGACAATGAGCCCAGGGCGGGAGACATGAAATGGGAGCCAGTGGGGACAAGGAGCAGCCAGGGGCAACCAATGGGAGCCCAGGAGAAGGGAGACAGAAAGACCGGAGGAGTAGCTGGGAGTGGGGTGGGGACACTTGGGCTGGGAGTAGAGGGGGAAGAGTGGGAGTGTGGGGACAGGTTGGAGGATGTCATGCTCCTGTACCAGATATGGACTGGTTACAGAGCGTGCTCATACACACCAGCTGTGTTCATCCTACAATCCTTCAGTGCTCTGCCAGGTATGGCTGAGGTTCGTTTAAATAAGGGATTTTCCACTGCTTGCATCCGAAGAAGTGGGTATTCACCCACGAAAGCTTATGCTTCAATACCTCTGTTAGTCTATAAGGTGCCACAGGACCCTTTGTCGCTTCTACGGATTTTACATAGTGTCACCAAGTGGCTGAACGGTGTAATACTGTTTAGCATTTCGTTGCACCTGGTAAGTTCTACATTCCTACCACTTACAATATTTACACTATCTTTGAGGTTCAGTATGGATCAGGCTGTTCAGTGTGTCTGAATTATGCTGGTTTTCTAATTGCAAGACTCAAATGCATAGCAACTTGGTCCTCTGGCACTCCATTAGTTGCAACGACTGGCTGTGGATGGTTTGGAATCCTTGTTCTGCATCTGCTGTCTGTGGAGTTTGCTCTGTTGATTGTTCTTTCTGAGGAACAACCTGCAGATGTTGACAGTTTCTGTTGAACTCTCCACTGTTGGTCTCAATTACCTATGAGCTGGACGATTAATTATTTTCCTTCACAAAGAGCTGGAGTTCCATCCATTTTCTCCATCCCATTTGACATTAACATAGTCACCAGGTCCTAGACCTAGAGTGACATCTCTTGTAAAAGTATTCATAAGCTCTTTTAGTCCGTTTATCTGATTTAGCTACTATCTTCATGCCTGACCACTTTGGAAACAGGTTATTTTCCAAAGTTGGAACAGTAGTTCTGGGTTGACATCCCATCAGGAGATGTGCTATTGGTGTTGATCTGTAACTCAGAAGAGCAAGGAATGGATCTTCCTGCTGCAGGATTTTCTTGGCTATCCGTACAGATTGATCAGCCTCTCCATTTGCTTGTGGGTGATGTGGGCTGTTAGTAATATGATCAAAATCATATTTTGTTCAGAATGACTTGAATTCTGCTGCAGTGAATTGTGGTCAGTTGTCCGTCAGTAGTTGTTCTGGAATACTGACATGAGCAAAAGTGCTAGATCTATGCTGGAAAACGATCTCTCACTCTCACAGACCTTGGGAGGCAGGCCAGTCCTTGCTTACAAACAACCCCCCAACCTGAAGCAAATACTCACCAGCAACTACACACCACACCACTCCACAGAAACACTAACCCAGGAACCAATCCCTGTAACAAACCCCGTTGCCTACTCTGTCCCCATATCTACTCTAGTGACACCATCAGAGGACCTAACCACATCAGCCACACCATCAGGGGCTCATTCACCTGCACAGCTACTAATGTGATATATGCCATCTTGTACCAGCAATGCACCTCTGCCATGTACATTGGCCAAACCAGACAGTCTCTGAGTCAAAGAATAAATGGACACAAATCAGACATCAGGGATCAAGCAATTCAGAAAAGCCAATGTAAGTATTCAACTTTTTCTTATGGCCAGTTTGTCTGTCAAACACACAAACACAAATACATCAGGGATGGTAACATACAAAAGCCAGTAGGAGAACACTTCAATCTCCCTGGACATTCAATAACAGATTTCAAAGTAGCCATCCTTCAACAAAAAAGCTTCAAAAACAGACTTCAAAGAGAAACTGCAGAGCTACAATTCATTTGCAAACTTAACGCCATTAATTTGGGCTTGAATAGGGACTGGGAGTGGCTGGCTCACTACAAAAGCAATTTTCCCTCTCTTGGTATTGACACCTCCTCATCAGTTATTGGGAGTGGACCACATCCACCCTGACTGAATTGGCCTTGTCAACACTGGGTCTCCACTTGTAAGATAACTCCCTTCTCTTCATGTGCCAGTATATTTATGCCTGCATCTGTAATTTTCACTCCATGCATCTGAAGAAGTGGGGTTTTTTACTCATGAAAGCTTATGCCCAAATAAATCTGTTAGTCTTTAAGGTGACACCGGACTCCTCGTTGTTTTTAGAATCAGACATGTTAGTCTGGATCTGTAGAAGTGACAAAGGGTCCTGTGGCACCTTATAGACTGATAGAGGTATTGGAGCATAAGCTTTCGTGGGTGAATACCCACTTCGTCGAATGCAAGCCATCTTTGTCACCTGGTTGTTTTTGTGGATTCAGACTAACACGGCTACCCCTCTGATACTTGATAACACTGCAACATGCTTTTGTCTTTCAAGAACGTTATCTCTATATACCTGAAAAAATAGTCCACTACGGTAAGACAATGCTGTCCTCTGAATTCGCATAAATCTGCCACTAGTTTCTTCCAAGGTCTCTCTGATCGGGGTATTTTGTATGCTATATGGCTCAGCGTTGAATCTTAAATTGATTTGTACTGGATCTCCTTTCAAAAGTCCAGTATCATCAACTCCTCCATTAAGTTCTTCCATCTTTCTCACTAGACTCATCACAGCTGCCACACTGTGACCGAGAAGGCTGTTGGCCTTTGAGCCTTTGATCACGTGCTCTCCAGACGCACAGCTTTTCTCTTCTTAAGTTGTTTCTGTGGTGAACTGGGCCATGCAGCTCAGAATCCTGCCAGGGCTAGTCAGAACTGCATCAGGCAACCTCCGCTCTAAGAGGGGTTGAAGGTGATTGCAAGACCCTTCTGAGATAACCTTGATGTCCGTTCCTGAGTCAATTTGAAAGTCAATAGTTATATTCAGTTTCACTCTCCAGGCAGGCTCCATGTCATCACAAGTGAGAAATCCCAGGAACAATGGCTCTTGATTATAATACGAGTCAAATCCCTGACTGCTCTGGTGCAGCAAACAGCTGCCCATATCCTTAGTTGGTGCAGGTATTACACCAGGGGTCTCAAACTCAAATTACCATGAGGGCTGCATGAGGACTAGTGCATTGGCCCGAGGGCCGCATCACTGACCCCGCCCCCTCGCTGACCCCGCCCCCGCCCCACTCCACTCCTTCCATTAGGCCCCGCCCCTTCTCCGCCTCCTCCCCTGAGCACGCGGCTCCCTGCTCCTCCCCCCTCCCTCCCAGAAACCGCGAAGCTCTTCCCTGCAGCCCGCTGGACTCCCCGCGGCCCGCCGGGTTCCCCGCAGACCCCCCCCTTTAAAAAAAAAAAAAGGGCCGCGTTTTTGAGATCCCTGTATTACACCATGAGCCTCTGGTTGGACATACACCATCTCTTGGGATATAGCTTTTTCCACACCTTGTGCGTGTGGGCTGGAATTTGTCCCTCTTAGCCTTGGAGTTCTCTCTCCTGGCCTCAGGGGTTTTATGATAACGACTTTTAACACTCATGAGTCTATTTATAGTTTCAGGTTTTTCAGGTTTGTCAAGTTTACTAGTATCTCATTGCTTGTTATTGGCATGGGCTGGGGCTCCACAATTGATAGCGTCACCTACCTTCCCTGTCTAATACAGCCCACCTTACTAATCAGCCAGGCCTACACTCGCCCAGCCCGCCTGTAAACCGAGTCCCCCCCAAAACCTGGCTGCTATGAGTCCAAACACAACCGGAGTCTGTAGTTGGTCCATAGCTAGCTTAAATGAGTCCCGATTACAGTGGAGGGTGTCAAGCTGTCTGTGTTCGGCGTTCCCATGGCTGGCCGTCAGGCAGGTCCGTGCATGGACACAGGGTGCTTTGTAAGGAGGCTGTATGTGGCTCCAGGCTAAATCAGCATCTTTTGGCCTTGAATTTTCATCCCAGGCGATGAAAGCAAACGTCTCATGAAGCAGGAACTCCAGATGGCGGGTGACATCCCAGGGCAGGGCGCACTTATTAGGGTCGCCTCTCTAATTCAGGAGCCCCTGTGTTCCACAATAGGTTGGTTGGCCACTAGAAGCCTAAATATCTCCTCAGCATAGATGGATGGATGGCTGCCCTCCACTGGCCTGGAACAAAAGGTCACACTTACACTCGGGGACCTCCAGAATATCAGAGCTTGCCTGCCTGACGTGATTGAACAAACATAGCTAATAACGAGACCACTCATCATCCCAGCCCTCCTGGAGAAAATGAAGGGGATGTGGAAATCACTTCACTTGCATTTTGTGTGTGTATCATGCCATGATGTGGGATGGCTTTCAGGGCTCCTTCAAAGGACGTCAGAAATAGCCGGTGTTTTTTGATGCGAATAAAATAACGTCCATTGATTAAAAAGCATCATCTTTTGGCCTTGAATTACAGCCACACCTTTGACAGTGGAAAATGTATTTTTTTATCGTGACCAGACAACAATGTGCTCTTCCTTTTTTCCTTTCAAAGCCCTTCCACCTCCATAGGGCAAACACAGGGCCCCAGGAGCCTGGGGGGGCAGCACTGCTTCCTGCGGGCAAGAAGAAATAGTCGGAGATGAGCTGAGGAAGAGACTCTAGATCAAATGAATCAGCAGAGAGCGTTCCGGAAGGGCCAAATGGGGTATCAAAAGGCTAAAGATGTAAGAAGGGTGGAAAGAGACACAGACACAGCACGAGGAGACAGTGGTGGACAGATTCATGGCGCACGCCTGCGGGTTGAGGGAGGACGCCAGAGAGCGAGAGAAGGAACTGTCTGAGTGACGACCGTGCTCATGGCTACCAGACTGCAGGCTCCATTGCTGCCTTCAGCACCTGCACCAGCCCCATGCCCTGAGTTCCCTCCATGCTTTTGTGTCCGGCAGACTGTGCAGTCTTTGGACAATTCAGGGGGTTGCTGGATCGTGTCACAGACACACAATGGTAGCACACAGACTGGCCAAATGTACCCGGTGCAGTCGGCCACTCCAGTCCAGTCGCAGCCTGCGGGTTCAAAATGCACCAGAACGGCCAAGGAGAACCAAGGAACAGGGCACATCAAGGAAGCGGGGAGAGGAGATAGCTCGGTGGTCTGAGCATTGGCCTGCTAAACCCAGGGTTGTGAGTTCAATGCTTGAGGGGGCCATTTAGGGATCTGGGGCAAAAATTGGGGATTGGTCCTGCTTTGAGCAGGGGGTTGGACTAGGTGATCGCCTAAGGTCCCTTCCAACACTGATATTCTATGAGATTTGGAAACATGCCCTTTTTTTTCACCATTTTTGCACTTAGTGTGTTTATTGTGCTGTACATTTTGATGACAGCCAGTCTGCCTTTCTGCTTCTTCCAGTGGGATGTAAATAACCGGGTAAAATAAGGTGTCTGAATTTGCACACAGGGATACAATAGCAAGTTTTATTATATGTCATGGTAAAAGTGGCACAAACTAATGAGGAATCCAGCAGTGTCTTGAGTCCGCTCATGGCCAAAAAGCCCCCTTCGCCTCTCAGACATTACTGTGGCCTGCTATGTTCTGCGCAAAGTCGACTGCACTGAAGACAACGGGGTTGTACTTTGGGTGGCCAACCCATCCCACCATCCATGCAATGTGGCTAAACTTGTATTTTTGGCATGCTAGCTTGATGAACGCTAGCATGCATCTGTCCGCTTGAGCTGGGAATTACACTTCCAGCTCCAGTGTAGACGTACCCTGAGTCTGGTTTATCATGGGTGAGGGAAGCTGCTTATACACTCAAACAAGGGCACTACATGAGTCTAACAGCACTCTCACGACCACCAGTATGGTCACTACAGGGCACTGAGCATCTCTAAACGAGATTCATGTATCTGTTGCAGGTTAGCAGTACATTAGAGGATGTTCCTGATTTGTTCTATGCTTCATACAATAACCATGAGACATGGAGGACGCTTTGTTGTGAAGTTAGCTGTGGCCTGGTGCTCATGCCATCCAAATAATGGAATGGAGGAGAAGAGAGGCCCAGTGGTTAGGCTGTTAGCCTCCAACCCAGCAACCTAAGTTCAGTTCCCGGCTCTGTGTGACCATCGGCAACTCATTTTCTATCTCTGTGCATTGGCTGCCATGTGTAATCTCCCTGCATCCCCCTGAGGTGTTGGAATGCGCTGAGATACTACCATAGTGGGGCCATCTGAGTCCCTGAGATAGATAGGTGGATTGATAGAAAATCCAGCCAAGGAAAATGACATTTGCCGTGTGGGAAGAGTCAAAACCAGTTACATGTGAGCTTTGGTCCATCTCTTGCTGGCACCACTGAGAAGCAGCGGCTCCCAAAGAGTGCCACAGATAAAATGACCAGAGCAAAGTTCTTATTTGTTAGCTTTGGTTGCAGATTACAGGGAACCAGTGACATTTATCCCTATAAACCAGCAAGAACAGAGCTTGATTTCCTTCAGTAAATTGGAAGGGAACAGATAGATAGTTCCTCTTTCACACTGATAAATTTGACATACTGCGTCAGTCTGCCCCTGGTTTACACAAACATTATAAACATAAATCAGTTTCAAAAAGTAACCATGAGACCAAACAACAAATATTCAAAAATCATTATTTTGAAGGCTGATGTGTCCCCAAGATGCCACGCTAAAGACTAACTCAGTTTTCCAGCAAAAAAAATCCAGAGCTGAGCAAGAAGTAAAAAATCCAAACAAAAGGATTAGCAAGTAGTTTTGTGGGTTACATGGGTTCTCTATGATTTGTGGGAACATATTTGTTGTTATTCATGAACACTCGGACAACTACTGGGTATTCCTGAAAACATCCCTGAATCCTGAACACTCACCAGTTTTTCTGCTAATGATTATTTATCCAAAAATTCACAACACAGAGTGCATTATTCATCATTCCTATTCTTTGTTCTCCTGTTTAAAATGTGTCAGTCCTGTAGTCACGCAGCAGAAACAATACAATGGGACAGAAACAACACAGTCACAAAGAAATGTAATGCAACAGTGCAAGGTAGGGACGTAGGGACTAACACTAAGAATTGTTCTATAAGATGGCGATTTATCAGTTGGAAGCGACAGAGGAGGAGAAAGACCTGGGCGTATTGGTTGATCACAGGATGACAATGAGTTTCCGATGTCTGTGCACACAGTGCGCGCACACCTAATTGTAATGGACGTGAACAACACATCGCAAAGAACAACAGTTATGAGAGGTAAGTAACCGTCTTTTTTCCCTCTCCGCCTCCTCTGGCTGTGGCCCTTTTGCGTTCCAGGCACCTGAGCAAAAGGCCGCTGGTTAGGCAGAGCCGGAGGGCCAAAGAGCTTGGCCGTGAAGCTAAACCCCTCTGTTAACACTCACTGGTTCCCTAGATTAGAACCAATCCTAATCCCACACTCATTAACCGGCAGCCACTTCCCTTGCAGGAGCAAGTCTCTCCACGGGGGCTGAGAGAAGCCAGTGACAGTGAGAAGCTTGCAACAGAAACTCAGTTCTACCCGCCCAATACCTGTGGCAGCGGGCAGTGTTCTGTAGTGGGGCGTCAGGCTACATTTGTGCCAGTCACACGGGTGATTTACTATATAACTGTGTGCGCCAGCCTGCAGTAATTCAAACACCATGGAAACACTGTTGTCATTTGCCCTGCACATAAACATTGGGTGACAAGTAGCTGCCACACCCATGGGTGGCCCATGCGTGCAGCAATATTTTTCCCATAGATTTTGTATTCTGCTCTTTTCTGAGCTGATGCGGTAGGAAGTCTTTTTACAGCCATTTGATTACTGTGTGTGGGAATCCTCTCTGCACTTAACAGCAGCTCGGCCATTATCCTCGTGTCTTCCTGGGAAAGAGGGAGGACGCCAGCAACATGAAGACCAGAGTCAGTTGAATACCAGGACTTGCCAAATAAATTATCCAATGACTATCCCCCTGATTTACTGCATTCACTGAACTAGTATTTGCCCAGCAATACATTAGATTGACTATCACTCACTCAATCATAGAATACATGATTGGATGAAAACTGCCAACAGTGTCAGATAATGCATTGGCTGGACAGAATGTGATCACATGATGTGCTTGGAGAGTCTGCAGAGATGAAGGTGAGGCTTTGCACTGGAGATGGGCGGGAGGAGTATAGAGCCCCCGGAACATCAAAAGGGACAGGACATCACAGAAGCCATCGTGTTATGCCGAGAGGTACTGGTGGCTGCTTGAATCACAAACCTCATGGGGAGTGCGTGTGAATGTACCCTTCAATTCCCATAACTGTCAGGATGAATTAATCAGAAGCCCCCACCTAAGACAAAAGGACTGAGTGGGCAGAGGGCTTTTGCTAAGTAGTGGGGTGGAGGGGGTAAGGCAGGACACACAGAAATTGAGAACAGACAAAACAGAGAGAGGGGGCAGAGGCAAAAAGCAAGAAAGCCAAGCAGTAGCTGCCTATGCACACTATGTGACCCTGGGGAAAGCTAGAGAGAGAGCTTTTGAGTCTGGCGTTGACTAAAGAGGCTTGTGGCTGTAAGCCAGGAAATTGCTCCTTTGTTCTTGGTTTCTTCTGTGTTCAGAGAAGCAGGACTTCGTACATTCTTTGTAAATAAACAAGCTTGCGTCACAGAAAATACCAGACGCCATCAAATTTCTGATTCCAACTGGAACATCCTCAGCAGACAAGCAACTCATCCGGTATCTGGACAGTCCTGCTTTTGTCCCCCATCCAGTATTCAGACAAAACCAGATTCATAGATTCATAGATTCTAGGGCTGGAAGGGACCTCGAGAGGTCATCGAGTCCAGCCCCCTGCCCTCATGGCAGGACCAGATACTGTCTAGACCATCCCTGATAGACATTTATCTAACCTACTCTTAAATATCTCCAGAGATGGAGATTCCACAACCTCCCTGGGCGGTTTATTCCAGTGTTTAACAACCCTGACAGTTAGGAACTTTTTCCTAATGTCCAACCTAAACCTCCCTTGCTGCAGTTTAAGCCCATTGCTTCTTGTTCTATCCTCAGAGGCTAAGATGAACAAGTTTTCTCCCTCCTCTTTATGACACCCTTTTAGATACCTGAAGGCTGCTATCATGTCCCCTCTCAGTCTCCTCTTTTCCAAACTAAACAAACCCAATTCCTTCAGCCTTAATCATTCTTGTTGCTCTTCTCTGGACCCTCTCCAATTTCTCCACTTCTTTCTTGAAATGCGGTGCCCAGAACTGGACACAATACTCCAGTTGAGACCTAACCAGCGCAGAGTAGAGCGGAAGAATGACTTCTCGTGTCTTGCTCACAACACACCTGTTAATGCAGCCCAGAATCAAGTTTGCTTTTTTTGCAACAGCATCACACTGTTGACTCATATTTAGCTTGTGGTCCACTATAACCCCTAGATCCCTTTCTGCCGTACTCCTTCCTAGACAGTCTCCTCCCATTCTGTATGTGTGAAACTGATTGTTCCTACCTAAGTGGAGCACTTTGCATTTGTCCTTATTAAACTTCATCCTGTTTACCTCTGACCATTTCTCCAATTTGTCCAGATCATTTTGAATTATGACCCTATCCTCCAAAGCAGTTGCAATCCCTCCCAGTTTGGTATCATCTGCAAACTTAATAAGCATACTTTCTATGCCAATATCCAAGTTGTTGATGAAGATATTGAACACAGCCGGTCCCAAAACAGACCCTTGCGGAACCCCACTCGTTATACCTTTCCAGCAGGATTGGGAACCATTAATAACTACTCTCTGAGTACGGTTATCCAGCCAGTTGCGCACCCACCTTATAGTAGCCCCATCTAAGTTGTATTTTCTAGTTTACTGATAAGAATATCATGCGAGACCGTATCAAATGCCTTACTAAAGTCTAGGTATACCACATCCACCGCTTCTCCCTTATCCACTATACTCGTTATCCTATCAAAGAAAGCTATCAGCTTGGTTTGACATGATTTGTTCTTTACAAATACATGCTGGCTATTCCTTACCACCTTCCAAGTGTTTGCAGATGATTTCCTTAATTACTTGCGCCATTATTTTCCTTGGCACAGAAGTTAAACTAACTGGTCTGTAGTTTCCTGGCTTGTTTTTATTTCCCTTTTTATAGATGGGTACTATATTTGTCCTTTTCCAGTCTTCTGGAATCTCTTCTGTCTCCCATGATTTACCAAAAAATAATAGCTAGAGGCTCAGATATCTCCTCTATTAGCTCCTTGAGTATTCTAGGATACATTTCATCAGGTCCTAGTGACTTGCAGGCATCTAACTTATCTAAGTGATTTTTAACTTGTTCTTTTTTTATTTTATCTTCTAAACCTTCCCCCTTCCCATTTGCATTTACTATGTTAGGCATTCCCTCAGACTTCTCGGTGAAGACCGAAACAAAGAAGTCATTAAGCATCTCTGCCATTTCCAAGTTTCCTGTTACTGTTTCTCCCTCCTCACTGAGTAGTGGGCCTACCCTGTCCTTGGTCTTCCTCTTGCTTCTAATGTATTGATAAAAAGTTTTCTTGTTTCCCTTTATTCCTGTAGCTAGTTTGAGCTCATTTTGTGCCTTTGCCTTTCTAATCTTGCCCCTGAATTCCTGTGCTGTTTGCCCATATTCATCCTTTGTAATTTGTCCTAGTTTCCATTTTTTATATGACTCCTTTTTATTTTTTAGATCTTGCAAGATCTCGTGGTTAAGCCAAGGTGGTCTTTTGCCACATTTTCTATCTTTCCTACCCAGCGGACTAGTTTGCTTTTGGGCCCTTAATAGTGTCCCTTTGAAATACTGCTGGCTCTCCTCAGTTGTTTTTCCCCTCAGTCTTGATTCCCATGGGACCTTACCTATCCGCTCTCTGAGCTTACCAAAATCCGCTTTCCTGAAATCCATTGTCTCTATTTTGCTGTACTCCCTTCTACCTTTCCTTAGAATTGTGAACTCTGATTTCATGATCACTTCCACCCAAGCTGCCTTCTACTTTCAAGTTCTCAACGAGTTATAGAATCATAGAATATCAGGGTTGGAAGGGACCTTAGGAGGTCATCTAGTCCAACCCCCTGCTCAAAGCAGGACCAATTCCCAATTTTTGCCCCAGATCCCTAAATGGCCCCCTCAAGGATTGAACTCACAACCCTGGGTTTAGCAGGCCAATGCTCAAACCACTGAGCTATCTCGACCCCCAGGGTCTGGTATTAGAAGGGGGACACCATTTTGAGGAACATGCCACTCCATTGCTGCCGCTGCGACCTCACACGCAAGCTGCCTGCTTTTAAAAATGGCGCCTCCCTAATGCATCATGACGTCGCATGCGCCATTCGTCCAAGGTCACGCTGGTGGGGGCGGGGTCAGACGGCAAGAGGAGGCCCTCGCCGTTCCTGGAAGTACCAGAATGTCCATTATTCCAGGACCGCATGGACGGGTCCCTGAGGTAGCCACTCTCACCAAGCTAGCGGGAGTATAACGAACAGTGTCACACAGGCAGCTGTGTCAAGTACAAATGCACCTGAAACCTGTGGAAAGAGAACAAGGCGTCGTACTTGTGGGGCCTTAGAGACTAACACATTTATTTGGGCATAAGCTTTCGTGGGCTACAGCCCGCTTCGTCGGCTGCCTAGAATGGAACATACAGTAGGAAGATATAGATATATACTGAGAACATGAAAAGGTGGAAGTTGCCATACCGACTCTAGGAGGCTAATTAATTGAGATGAGCTATTATCAGCAGGAGAAAAAAAACCTTTGTAGTGACAATCGGGATGGCCCATTTCAGACAGCCTGTGGGTACATACTCGGCACGCCAGCTACCAGCCGCTACACTACTATTTATACTCAGGCTAGCTTTCATCAAGCTAGTACAAGTACGTCTGCATGAGCTGGGGAGCGTGCCTCTAGCTCATAGTGTAGACATATTCGATAAAACCATCTAAAGCTTCAGGATGGAAACCATGGCCAACAAGACCTCCACTCCTCTGGCCCAATGGGACTCTCTACAGTAAGGGTAAAGCTCATCTGTGCAGGATACAATACTTTCCAAGACTGTGCAATGAGCTCCCCAAGAACCAAAGGACCATCCCAAACCTCTTCACCTCCTGCTTCTAGTGCAAAGCAGGTTCCGTTGGGCTTGCCTTCTCAACAAAGATATAGCAAGAGGAATTTTTTTTTTTAAAGCAAAACAAACCAAAACCCTTCCAAAACAAAACACTCCACTGCACACACTTCTCCCCCGGGAATGGCTGAGAGAACAAACATCTGACTGACGTGTAGCTTAATGCACTATTGGAAGGCACTCAGATACCCCGGATCGGCGGGTAGCAATCGATCTATCGGGGATCGATTTATCGCATCTCGTTTAGACGCGCTTAATCGATCCCCGAACGCGCTCCTCGTCGACTCCGGAAATCCACCTCCGTGAAAGGCGGAAGTGGAGTCAACGGGGGAGTGGCAGCGATCGACTCGCCGCCGTTCTCACGGCCAGGTAAGTTGATTACGATACGCTGACTTCAGCTACGTTATTCACGTAGCTGAAGTTGTGTATCGTAGATCGACACCACCACCCCCAGTGTAGCCCAGGGCTTTGGTGATGAGTGCAGCATACAAACCTATACAGACTAGACTAGACTAGACTAGACTAGAATAGGAATGGGCGCGCTCAGGTATGTAAAGTTAAGGATGTGCTGAAGTGCTTTGCTGTACTGGAGCATGAGTCTACTGGTACAAGCTATATTGCAAATAGGGGTTGCTCCAATTAGGCAGGAGAACAATAGACAGTAATAAAACAATGAAATCCAACATCTGTTTTCTATTTCAGTGGTACAGTAAATTGCCAGCTTTTGTGTACAAACATGTGGCATTAACTATAAGCATCACGGCGTCTTCTCATCACCGGTTTGGTTAAGTGGCAGAACTAGTTTGGGTCCATTCAATGCATAATCGAATGTCCCACATTCAAAACAAGCAAACAAACAACTTTTCTTGTTTTAATTTAAAATTGGGCTGCCACATTTTCAAGTGGGAGTGCTGGTGCCTTGATGTAGGCACCTAAATCCATCTTCAGGCAGCCTGAATTTGAGAGGCGCCCTGAACACTTGCCTTTCTCACAGCTTTCAGCACCCTGCAGGGCTGGCCCTGGTATCTGCATTTCCCTAACACAGACTTTCGCCTTCCAATCACCCCATTCATCTTTCTTAGGGGAACTGCGATTGGTTTCACACTCAGGGTGAAAGCACAAGGCCTAGACATCGTTGAAGTACCATCTAGACCAGGGATCTCAAACTCAAATCACCAGGAGGGCCACATGAGAACTAGTAAATTGGCCCGAGGGCCGCATCACTGAAACCTTTTCATACAATGATACAAAAGTATAGTCAAAAATGAAGAGTAATACAGTATTCTATTAAAAGTCAATGTATTCACTTTTTTAAAACTGTAATGCAAAGAGGAGTTTTAATAAAATATAAACACTCAGCAATGTTTGGAGCTTGGCTGCCAGTGGAGTCGGTGCCTATGGTGGGCCGCAGGAAATAACTCCGCGGGCCGCATGTGGCCCGTGGGCCGCGTGTTTGAGACCCCTGATCTAGACCCTATTGTGAAGGACTAGGTGGGACTCCAGAGGTGCCTCGGTCCTGTGCTGGCCCTTTGCCTGGGGGTGAAGTGCATCCTCAGCACATCTGGGACCAGGTTATTCCATGTACCGAGTCCAGCGAAGGCATTAGTAGCTGACACTGTTCTGTACCTCCCAGGAGGCACTGAGCAGCCTGCAGTAGTGGGACTTCGGTTGCCTTTGATCTCCATCACAGCTGGCTACAGAGACTGTCAGTGATGAATTCAAGCATAAACGCCAAGTAACAGCCATAAAACTTCAAACAGATTGATCACGGCTTATTGAGTGTTATCTTTTATTTGGCCCTGTTTCCACCCAGGCACTTCAGTTGGCTCTTTGCCAAGGAGGTTAAAATTGGCCCTAGCCCGTGACGATGGCATCTTAGTTACACAGTAACCACAGGGGAACCCTTTAAAAATCGCAGCTCGTTGTCTTCAGTTTAAAGGAAACCAGGTCCAAAGAACTTCTAGGCCAGGCGAGAGCTGAGAGGCCCTTCCCAAGACTTCTGGTCACCATGAAGGCTCTCCTGACTGCAGTTCTGTGTCTGTGCACCCTGGCAGCCTTCTCTGACTGTGTCACAGTCCAGGTAAGAGTTTTTTAATTCCTCCTGCAGCCCCAGGTGCATCGCATAGAGCTAAACAGAATTAACTTGCAGCAGCAAACTGGAAAGTACCCGCACTTCTGACAGTCTATCGTTAGTTTAATCTTTAATAATACCCCGAAAGGGCAGGAAGCGATGAGGGTGCACTATGGCTGGGTGGAGGGATAGCTCAGTGGTTTGAGCACTGGCCTGCTAAACCCAGGGTTGTGAGTTCAATCCTTGAGGGGGCCATTTAGGGATCTGGGGCAAAAATTGGGGATTGGTCCTGCTTTGAGCAGGGGGTTGGACTAGATCGCCTCCTAAGGTCCCTTCCAACCCTGAGATTCTATGATTCTATACAGGAGGTTGCTGCCGATGCGCTAACTTGGACCAGGTCATGTAAGGAATAAACTCCAACGTTAGCGGGGCCGGTTGTGTAGCACGTGCCAATTCAGGAACAAAATCCCACCCAACGTTTAGTTTAAAAAACCCAAATCAATGAACCGAAAAACAAACAAACAACAGACACCATAGAACTAGCATGACATTGGCAAGCCACCACCTCGTTTGCTTTGCCTGTATTTATATCCCTTCCCCACTCCCTGTTCACCCTGCCCATGTGTTACAGCCCCTCTCCACATTCTCTGCCTGTCCTTTGCATTTACCTTGTCAGGTCTTTGAGGCAGGGTCTCTCTCTTACTCTGTTTGTGCCGCGCCCAGCAAAATGGAGCTTTGATCTCGATGGACCCTCTTGGTGCTACAATCGATAATACCAATAACACTTATAACCATAATCAGTTTCTTCCTCTGCTAGGCAGGTGGTTATTAACTTGTCCCCATCTGTCCCCTATAACTGCAGTAACCGTTATGCCCCAGGTATTTCAGTACATAAATTTGGGTTTAACGGGTCCCTAGGTTTGATTTTAAACTAGTGCCTGAATTTTTTTGGAAATAACTGAGAACGCAGAAAGGTGCAGTGAGATAAAAGTCAGCAGGCAGCCTATGTGTCAGACAAGGGGCAAATCTATTTAGGAAAGAGGTGGGGAGGATAAAGAATTTGGGATTAGAAAAAAAAACGCATATACAACACACTAACTTAATGACCAATACCACAAAGCCTAGTCAAAAATATCTAATAAAGCATAAGTTTTCCTCAAAAGTAACACTTTTCTGCAGGAAAAGAGGAATTTTGGCTGAATTTTCCATTAGGAAAATGTGTTTTATTTCAGGTCAATGTTAATGTATGTGTCCTCCTCAGCTGCTGCAGTGCCTCATGGGAGTTGTAGTTTGGGTGTGTCATGCTCCCATTCTACCCCATAGGCCATGGATAGAGTACATTTCTCATGATGCATCATGATGTCTTCCCGTGGCACATTGGGATGCATCGTGGAACCGCCATGGTTTGGTAGGCCTGGTTACATCAGGGTATGTCAGCCATTGCTCACACAAGTGATCTGTGAGACCTGCTCAGGCTTGTGTGGCCATGGTGTGACTCCTCTGGCGGCGTCCCCTTAGATGGACAATAGGAGTGCAGAGGGTGGCTCTCATCCACCTCCCCGATCCTACTCCTTCCTGCTGAGGGCTGTTTGGCAAAAAGAAGCAGGTCCCACAAGGGATGCTCCATAGAAGTCTCCTCTCCCTGATCTCCTCAGGCACCTTCTAGAGGCTGGGGTTATATACATGTTTACTGTCCCTAGTGTAACTAACTAATCTTACACTGGGATATAGCACCTTTCCATCCAAATGATCACAAAGCCACGCAAACACTATGGGTGACATCCAGCCATCTGCACAGGGCAGCATACGCCGTACACACCACTGTCATCCCTTCGTTTGAGAGCTTGCTTTCCCTCTGGTCAGGGTAAATGTCACCACAGAGACATAGGAATCACCTCACTTTACACTGAAATGCAACCAGGGTGGAATTAAAGCATGCCACGATTCCAGGACCAGAAAGGACTATTGTGATCATCTGGTCTGACCTCCTGTAGAACACAGGACACAGAACTGCCCTGAAATAATTCCTGTCCGAACTAGAGCAGATCTTTAAGAAAAACATCCAATCTTGACATTAAAATGGCCAGTGATGGCGAATCCGCAACGACCCTGGGTAAATTGTTCCAATGGCTAATTACCCTCACTGGTAAAAATGTACCTCTTATTTCCAGTCTGAATTTGTCTAGCTTCAAATTCCAGCCGTTGGACTGTGTCAGACCTTTCTCGGATAGACTGAAGAGCCCGTTCTTAAATATTTGTTCCCATGTAGATATAGATAGACTAGGATCAAGTCTCCCCTTAACTTTCTCTATGTTAAAACTAAATAAACTGAGCCCCTTGAGTCTATTACAAACGGCAGGTTTTCCAACCCTTTAATCATTCTCATAACCCTTCTCTGAACCCTCTTCAGTGTATCAACAGCCCTTTTATAGCGCTCCACAATAAGGGAGAGAGATAATATAAACATAAAAAATAGACAGAGAGATTAGATAGATATGATATACAGTTGTCAAGGTTGAAATATAGGCTGCAGGGGGAAAGAGTGCTTTGAAATGCTTCTCACTGGAAGATGCTATATGTACATGTAAGTCAGTATTGTTATCTCCAGAAAAAGTAAAAGTAAAATGTGTTTATTCAGTGCGCAGGAGAGAATCAATCAGTAGACCAATAACAGTAATAAGTTGTCGTAACTCTACACGGTTTTTAATGCTTTGCAAACAGCAGCCAGGAAGTGAAGGGAAATTATTGTAAATAAATGGCAGCAGGTGGCAAGCCTGAACCTGGCTTCTCCTAACAAGGATTAACCTGAAAAGTTCCGGTTACCATGCTACGTCAGGGGAGAATGTAGGTCAATTCATTAGAAAAAGGGGTCTGAGGGCCAGGAGATGCGAATGCCAGCTGTTTTGCTGGCTCGCTCTGCAACCACTGGACCTCCTTGGGCTTCATTCAGCCGAGCTGAGACAGCTGAGTGAAGAGCCTGAGCTTCTCTGGAAGCTGGGAGTGCTGAGGATGTGGATGAGATAGTGGGGGATGGTGGGACAGTGGCCAAGGCAAGTGGAGGAGAATGCTGGAAAGGTTTGTGCAGCAGTGGAGGAATGTTGGGACGTTGACTAATGCATTCAATGGGAGAATATCACCATGTTTTCTGTCCCACATCACCTGGGCAAATACCCTGTGTTGTCATGGATGCCTCCTCCTTCTGTGCACAAAGGAATTTCCATAGCAGAACAATGCAAGGCTCCATCTTATCTAGTAGCCTGAATTTAGCAGGGCCCAGTGCCAGACGGTTCAAAGACAGGTATAAAGTTTAGTTCTCCAGCATGCACCAGTGTTTATCCAACTGCCCTTGAACAGGCAAGGATTTCTGTAGCTTGGGATGTAAAATCCAGGGAATGGACCAAATTGTGGAGTTACTTGTGATTTACACCAGTGTAACAGAGCGTAATTTGGCCCCGTCAGGGACTAGATTCTGCTGAGTAGTGTCACATTCCATGAGCATCCCCCTGAAAATAAAAGGGTCTCACTGTGTATTAAGGTACCTGCTCAATGGGGGTAAAGGTAGCTGTATGGAGACTTGTGCTGGGATCTGGACCAGTGGTCCCCAACGTGGTGCCCGCGGGCGCTATGGCACCCGCCGGGGCATTTATGGGCGCCCGCCCACCAACTAGTGCTCAGAAGGGGAGAGAAGCTGCAGCCCCGTGCCTGCCGGGGACAGAGAACACCAGCGCCCGCAGCCCCAGAGTTCTCTGTCCCCGGCAGGCCGGGCTGCGGGCGCCGGTGATCTCTGTCCCCGGCAGGTGGGGGGCTGCGGCTTCTCTCCACGCTGCCCCAGCCTGCCAGGGACAGAGAACTCCGGGGCTGCGGGCACCGGTGTTCTCTGTCCCTGGCAGGCCGGGGCAGCACAGAGAGAAGCCGCAGCCCCGCGCCTGCCGGGGACAGAGAACTCCGGGGCTGCAGGCTGCGGGCGCCGGTGTTCTCTGTCCCCGGCAGGCACGGGGCTGCGGCTTCTCTCTCCGCTGCCCAGAACTGCGCCCCCCCCCAAAAAAAGGTAAATAAAAAAGAGCAAATTCACATGGTAAGGTGAAAGAATAATTGCCGAATAATTTAATTAATACCTTTTACATGTAAAATTACCTTTTTTATCTTATGGATTCGTATATTATGTAATATTAAATATGATGGTTTTCATATTATTTAATGTACAAATACAAAATAAGTCTTGAAAAATTGTTGGCGCCCGCCACACTCTTCTGAAAACATGAATGTGCTCTTGGCCACAAAAAGGTTGGGGACCACTGATCTGGACTCATGCATGGGCTTCTACTAAGGTAGCCTTCTTGGAAGAAAGACTTAATCCGTATACAAGGCTCTAGGACTCTCAAACTGCTGTAGACTGAAGATGGCCAGAGTGAGTTTCAATGTGTCTCTCTCTTTGGCAGGTGAGAAATTTCTCATTCTCCCTGGAGTCTGTGAAGAAGCTGAAAGACTTCATGGACAGTACCGTGACCAGGAATCCTCAGCTGCCCAGTGCCAGATCCGTCTCTCTGTGCGCCAACCCCGACCTTCCCAAGGAGTTCCTGAGTCTCTGTGACACACAAGATGCTGACCAGATATTTGAGGATCTAAGTAGGTGTTTACTGTTGGTAGCCCAGAAGCCAGGGAAAAATCCTGCCCTAAGTATCTCACAGCCCCGCTCTGCCTTTCTGCTCTCAGCACACTCTACTCCCCCCACACCCCAAAGCTCTAGTATCCTGTGAGTCTCAGGGCTGAACATTGTGAGGCCAGCGGATTCCCACTACGCTGTGGGGGTGGATTTCCCATCTCTCTCTCTGTCCCGGGGAGGATTTTCTCCCTGGAGAAGTTCAGTGTTGACCAGCTGCGTGCAGCTCTTTCACTTCCTTCCCCCTGTGGTTCATGTACATTCCCTCAGAGACTCCGTCACCCTCCCGGAGGCCTGTGTCCCTCTCCTCAGAGCAAAGGGGCTCTCCCCGTTGGGCTGTGACGTGTGACTGGTGTGCTGCCCAGGCACCATGGCTGGGAAGGGTCTGGGGCGCTGTCAGCGGTTAGAGTGCCCCTGGCATTAGAGGAAAGGGAGAAGCCAGCCCTAACCTTATCTGTTGCCTTTGATTTTAGAACCCATCGCGAGATCCCCCGAGCTTTGTGAGATTTGTGCTTTTGCTGCCTGCGCCGGCTGCTGAAGAGAGTCTTCCTCAGCCTGCAGCCCTAGGAGGCATTACGGCAGCACGGCTCCAGCTCCCGCCAACCTCTGCTTTCTGCTGACCTGAGAAGACAAGATAGTGACCCTATGACTCCCTCCATCTCGACACCTCTCCCTCCTGCCAGCTTCAGTATTGCCAGCACCGAACATTGACAATCATCAGCCAGACCCCACCTCGCAAATAAAAAATGATAAATCTGGAAGGGTTTTTTTTTTATTGGTCTTTAGTTTCTGAGCTGTAAACGGGCAATGACTCACCCCTGCGGCACCTCCTGCTGGTCAATACAGGGAATTAGCTCATCCAGCTCCCGAGTGCCCTCTGCAGACTGGTGTCCCGCTTGCCGCCAGGCCCCCCCGTGTCCCTCCCAGACCCAGGTGCCCCTTTTACTGGGGTGCTGCCCCCTGGCAGTACCTCCTTAGTCTGGGTCTCCCCTCCCAGGGGGACCCCACTCACTATCCCCACCTTGACTCAGCCTATGGGCTACTGCCAGTCACCATCAAGCCCCCGTTCACTGGGGTAGACTGCAGTCGGTATTAGCCAGTCATCATAGGCAAGGGGGTATTTGGACCTACTGCCTTTGCGTACCCATGGGCTGCCCCCTGCAACCCCAGTACCCTGTATGGCCTTAGACTAGGCCCTGCAGCCTGAGGGTTTCCCAGATCAGAGCTCCCCAGCTCCTCTGGCCTTCCCCCAGCCCTGCTCCACTCCAGGTACCTTCCCAGGTCTCCCAGCAGCCAGGCCCATCTCCCTCCACAGCTAGAGGAGAGACTGCTTGCTCTAGGCCCACTGCCCTCTTATAGGGGCCAGCTGGGCCCTGATTAAGCTGGCCACAGCTGCGGCTGCTTCCCCCAATCAGCCATCCTATCTAGGGCTGTTTCTCCAGCAACTTTACCAGCACTGGATTCAGCGTACCAAAAAAAATATATACAATTACATTAATTGACAAGGGGCTGTGGGTCAGGATTGTCCCCTTGTGGAGAAACATGGCCTATGTCCGGCATAAGTAACATGCTGTATATTTCTTTTCTCTGCCTCTTTGAATTGTGTGGGAACTGTGCCAATAATGTGAATTGTCTCCTTCGGCTGACTGGCAGGTTCCACCCTCTCCTCTGAGTGGTCCCCAGGGGGAGTTCTGGGCTCTGCCATACACTCAGGATCCTTCACCAGTCCACAAGTATCAGCTCAGGTCTTCAATCGGCTTTGCCTTTGGCTCCAAGAGACCCTTACTGTGCTGCCACAGGGGTTGGGGGGAAGTCTGTGACCCAGAGGCCCATCTGTGGTTCACTACTCTGGGTCATCAGCACTTGTCAGGCCTGACACATTCACTACACCTAATGCACTGTTGTCATAATCTGTATCTAAAAGGTATCATATAAACGACCATTGGAAAAATAACAACTCACTGATCACTGATGGTCTTTCACAATGTATGTACCAGGTGTGTACAAAGAGTTATGAATATGTGCTAAAATTATGTTTTTAAAATGCATTTGCAAGCAGTGCATAATCCCGGTGTGCACTAAACAAAGGCAGCTGCATTTGCGTGTCGTCAGGCACAGACAACGAAGGCACATTTACATAAAAGGCAAACAAAGCCATCGACCTAGTGAGGGAGATGGCATCTTGCAAAGGTCTGAATCTCAAATGTTAAGTAATTGAATCAACTGATTGAATAGACTATTACAATATTATAAAAGTGAATCAGGTAAAGCCTTTTCAGAAAGCTACACTGGTGATTAATATCATAGTGTAATGTCTGTATTAACACTATAGGAGAAAATATGAGCACTCAATGATATTATGCTTTAAAGCAGGGGTCTCAAACACGCGGCCCGCAGGCCACATGCGGCCCGCGGAGTTATTTCCTGCGGCCCGCCATAGGCGGCGACTCCACTGGCAGCCAAGCTCCAAACATTACTGAGTGTTTATATTTTATTAAAACCCCTCTTTGCATTACAGTTTTTAAAAAGTTAATACATTGACTTTTAATAGAATACTATATTACTCTTCATTTTTTTCATTTTTGACTATACTTTTCTATCATTGTATGAAAAGGTTTCAGTGATGCGGCCCTCGGGCCAATTTACTAGTTCTCATGTGGCCCTCGTGGTGATCTGAGTTTGAGATCCCTGCTTTAAAGTCTGTGGCCAAACACAGGGAGAAACAGGTTTTCTCCCTGACAGAAGGGAAGGCAGCTACCTACTGTCTCAAAGGAAATTAAGCAAGGTGTGACCAAAAACAATGAAAGCCCAATTTACATATGAATCAGCAGGGGAATGGAAAGTCCACAGGAAGGGGAGAACAGCATGAGGTCATCCTGAATCTGAGGACAAAACAGTGGGTTTGGGAAGGTATAAGGAAAGAGAAGAAGCCATCTTGCCATCCATCACTAGACACACAAGGGCCAGAGCTCTTGCAAGCTGAGAAAGATGGATCCTTCAACCAAAGGGGTTGAAGTCTCTGGGAATGGAAGAATTGAGAGGCAACTACTTTGAAAATTGCTGAAATTAGGTCTTAGCCATTAGAAAGCATTAGAAAGCATATTTTCCCTTTTATTTGCTTGTAACCATCTCTATCTTTATTTCTTTTACATAGCATAAGAGAGAAGGTCCTCTCCTGGATAAGTAACAAGAAACAAAGGATAGGAATAAATGGTCATCTTTCACAATGGAGAGAGGTAAATGGTGGGGTCCCACAAGGATCTGAATTGGGCCAGTACCATTCAGTATATTCATCAACAATCAGGAAAAGAGGGTGAACAGAGAGATGGCAACTTTTGCAGACAATACAGAATCACTCAAAATAGTTAAACTGACTGTGAAGAGTTACAAAGGAATCTCACAAAACTGGGTGGCTGGGCAAAAAAAATTACAGATGAAATGTAATGTTGATAAGTGAAAAGTAATGCACATTGGGAGATATAACCCCAACTCTACATACAAAAGGATGGGATCTATATTAGCTCTTACCACTCAAGAAAGAGATCTTAGTGTCATCATGGATAGTTTTCTGAAAACATCTGCTCAGTGTACAGTGGCAATCAAACAAGCAGGAGAGAAGGCAACTGGACGATCAACCAACATTGTCACCTTCTGATGTCTGGGAGAGACCAAGAAGCGAATGTGTGTGTTTTTCTGCACACAAAAGCAACAATACTCTGTTATCTTTCTTAGTGAAGCTAAGGCAGTTTGGAGTTTTTACATGACTTAGCATGTCAGGGTAAAAAAGGGCTCCCCCACCACCTTGGCTTGAGAAGAATCATGGACCAGTGCATAGCGTTCTAGCCTGGGCTGTATGTGAGCTGGGTTCAATTCCACCTCTGCCACAAACATCCTGTATGACCCAACGAAATTGCCTCAGTTTCCCATCAGAAAATCTGTTTCAGAATAGTGCTTCCCTGCCATACAGGAGGGCAGTGTGGCTGAGCTCAGGTACTGCAGGATGGGGGCCATAGGCGCCGACTCCATGGGTGCTCCTGGGCTGGAGCACCCACAGGGTAAAATTGGTGGGTGCTGAGCACACACCAGCAGCTCCCCGCCGGCCCTCTCCCCACCCTCCCTCCCAGGCTTGCCGCCAAACAGCTGATTCCCGCGGCAAGCCTGAAAGGGAGGGGGGAGAAGCGGAGCGGCAGTGGTGGCGTGCTCAGGGGAGGAGGAGGCGGAGCGGAGGTGAGCTGAGGCAGGGAGCGGTTCCTATGCCCCCACCCCCCCCCCCAAGGTTACATCTTGTGGCCCTCCCCACGCCCCCTGCCCCCGCCCCAGCTCACCTCCGCTCCGCCTCCTCCCCTGAGTGCGCCGCCGCTCCGCTTCTCCCCCCTCCCTCCCAGGCTTGCGCGCCGGGGGAGGAGGCGGAGCCGGGGATTTGGGGAAGGAGCAGGGGTGAGGCCGGGGGGCACAAGCACCCACCAGTGCCAGGTAAAGTCAGCCTATGATGGGGGCCACATAAGAACCTTATATAGAACGGCTAATTCATTTGAAAACTACAAACTGCCTGGTTATCACTAGGATTTCACCTTTCTTCTTAGTGAAGATTCACCCTCACTATTGACTCTCAACACTTGAGAACATGGAGCAGACCGAGCAATAAATGATTGTGTAATGCATGCTCATGCAAACTTGAATTTCATGCACAGTAGCACATGCACATGTTCATTAACGTAGTCAGAAGCCTCCCCTCACACACTTTCCACAAGTAAACAACACCACATCCTCTCCCTTTAAAACTATTGCAACATTACAGTCTGCTCCTCTGGCCTCCTGCCATCCACAGGCTCTTTTGTCTTCCAACAACCTGTGGCCTAAATTCTATTTTCCATCTCAGCCCTGGATGTTTATGTCTCCACCAAAGACCTTTCTCCAAACCCAGGTTCAAACCCCTAACTCAGATTAGGGTGACTAGACAGCAAGTGTGAAAAATCGGGATGCGGGGTAATAGGAGCCTATATAAGAAAAAGCCCCAAATATTTGGACTGTCCCTATAAAATCGGGACATCTGGTCACCTTAACTCAGATAGGAATGACAACAAGATCATTTTTCATTTATTCAGGAAGCTAGGGGTATCTTTTCCAGATGCATTATTTACATCATTTCAAGCAATCATCTTGAATTCATTCAGCTGCGAGTGACACCCTTCTCCAACCTAAATCTTAGTTGCCTTTTCTCCCCCAGAACCTCAACATACCCTGGTTTCAGGCTGACCTTGTGTTATTCCAACCTGACCAAAGCCAGCAAGTATTGGAAATCTGATAGGAAAGCAAAGATTTGACAAATCAAAATTCCAGACCAAATAAGCGTCTCAATTTCCTGTTTATCCAAAATTACAACTACCCATGGTTCCAGACCACCTACGTTACCCATTGCTAACCAGGATAGGGTGTGAATGATCAGTAGCATAGAGATGTCACAGAAAGAAATTCACATTTGGATTCACACATCTGGAGGCAAAGCCAGAGTCATGAAAGATTTAACGAAGGAGGAAACTGAAACGTCATGTGGATGCCTGGTAGGGTGACCAGTCAGCAAGTGTGAAAAATCGGGATGGGGTGGGGGGGGTAATAGGAGCGTATATAAGAAAAAGACCCAAAAATCGGGACTGTCCCTATAAAATCGGGACAGCTGGTCATCCTAATGCCTGGGAATACAGGAAGTGCTTGGATCTACCTTCAACTGAGACTCAGCAAATAATAAAGTGTGCAAGTCATCAATATCCAGGGAAAGTTGGGTTTTATTTTCCATGCAAACAAATTAGGGTACCTTGATTTGCCTAATTCCAAACATTGTGCGCTAGACACTAAACTAGAGTATCTGTGCTTCGCAGGGCGTGTACACTATAGCCAGACTTTGATACTTACACCTGCCACAAAATGCCAGTGGTTAACTATAATGTTAGTTACAGTAGAAACGTTAGTTACTGTGTGCTTGAATAAGTGTCAATTTTCTAGTATGGATTTGTAACCAAAGTACCACTTAACCAGAAAGAATATTCACCGACAAGTAAGAATGTCCAGACTATTGTGTGATTCAGCATTTTTATTTATTTACTTCTTTTTAACTATAATGTTTCTTTACATCTTTTTTCTGTAAGTGGGAAATAACTTGCTGATATACAGAATGCAGTACGTGAACAAGACTTTCTTTTTAGCCAGACTAACCTGAACAAAATACAGCTATTAGTTTTACAATTAAAAAATGCACCTATTAATATATACACAAGAACAGGCAGAACTGCATTACAATGCACAGGAGCTGCTTATCTCAAAACTAGTGAGATTAAAAATTATGGTGATAAAAACCAAACTGGGGACAGCTGACAAGGATCTGTATTGTGCTCTGTCAATGTAGAAATATTGTGTCTTCTCGTGCATATTTCAACTGCAATTACACCACAAGACCTGGATTGTGTGAAATATGAACGTGTACCTGCTTGTTGCAGTATTGGGAGGTAAATGCACACGTATCACTACAGTGTTATTACTAAGACGTCAGTGAAGGTGCAGCAGAAGAGCTGCAAACTCAAACTAAAAAATGCAGATCTCAAATGGCAGAAAATACACCTATCCCTAGATGAAAGTATATCGTTTTATTATAAACACAGCCACATCATAGGGGTGCAAATACATGTAACACCCAGGAAGACATATGCACACAGCCATCCCGATCACATGCACAAATCCTTTACTACACGTACATAGCTTAAGCGTTAAAGAAACCCCAAAGTGCAAAGATAGGAGGAGCCTAGCAACTAACCATCAACCTGCGCAGAACCCCACCAGGTTATAGAAAGGTCTCCCTTGAGTAGCCTCTTGCATCAATAGAAAAACAGATACCACAGAGAAATGTCCTGGAACCCTGGATTCCCACAGCCCAAACCCAGGAACAATGAGAGCGGCTCGCCTCTAAGCTGTGGGGTCAAGCACTGCCAAGCAGAGAAAGAAACTGCTGATGCTGCCCTGGGCAGGAGGAGTAAGCCCCCTTGCAGGTGGTAGATCGTCAGTGTTCCGCAGCACAGCACCTATGCAGAGGAATTTATCATTGCTGGGGTCAGGTCACAGGGTCCTTCTGGGAAAAATTCTTGGGGAAAAAAGTATTGGAAGGTGAGGTAGGGGAGGTTTGCAGAGGGCGCAGGGCAGATGGTTAGTTCAGTTTGATCAGCAACATTAAGACAACTAAATGGACACTGAACCAATCCTGTCGCTCGCCCCGCCTCCCATTGTGCCCGTGCTAACCCCGTCCCATGGCACACAGGCTGTGCTGACAGAATTTTCTCTGTGCTGCTAGATCTACTAGTGCAGGCAAAGACAATCACACACGGATTTACAACTCACAAGGTTTTCACAGGCAATTATATGAGTCCCCAAACTGCCCACTGCATCTGGTGAAGAGCTCTTCCATCAGCATAATAAATCCACCTCCGCCAGCGGCGATCGCTATGTGGGCAGGGGAAGCTCTTCCACCACTTAGGTCGGTGTAACGTATGTCGCACAGGGGGTGGCTTATTCACACCCCTGAGCCACGTACGTTATACCAAAGGAGGTGGTAGTGGAGACCTGGCCTAAAAGAGAATAGCTTTGCCAGCGCAAACGATGCTGTAGGATAAATGCGGAGATCACAGGGCTTGGCTGGCCCCATATCCATAGTTTCGTCCTTCCTCATTGACAACCAGTGCAGGCTGCATTGGTGCAGATTTCACACATCTCCATGTCTTGGACAGCCAAGTCTGGTCAGGAAGAAAAGAGAATATTTCAGTGAGACTGTCCGGGCATGTCTGGAGGGGAATTGAGCAAGCACAAACATCAGGGGACATGGAGACTCCTTCTCACTGCTGCTTTGGGAGCTTGAATAGTCCTCCGAACAAAATAACAAGGAAAACGGCACCTTGTAAAGTCTTAGCTGAAGAGCGACATCCTTTACCAATGCACTGGGGGGAAATAGTGCATAGGAAAGAGGAATTCAGTGACTGAACCAGGAACACTCAGTAGCACAGAACTGTGCTGTATAGAACCTAGATTCATTGATTCATCGAGTTTAAAGCCAGAAGGGACTATTCAATCATCTAGCCTGACCTCCTGGATATCCCAGGCCATTAAATTTCACCCAATTACCCCTGTATTGAGCCCACTCATTTGTGTTTCACTAAAGCATCTTCCAGAAAAACATCCAGACTCAATTTGAAGTCATCAAGAGATGGAGAATCTACCACCTCCCTGGGTACTTTGTTCCCGGGGTTAATCGCCCCTGCTGTTAAACATTTCACCTTATTTCTAATTTGAACGTGTCTGGTTTTAACTTCCAGCCCTCAGTTCTCGTTCTGCCTTTCTCTGCTAGATGAAAGAGCCCTTTTGTACCTGGCGCTTGAGCTAACAGCTAGATTGTTTTCACATGTCGGAGTCTGGATTTGGTGACATTCGGGACATACATCTTTCCTTTGGACCGAGGGAGTCTAGTCTGGATGGAGCTTATCTGGGAAGGGCCACTTACAGCTGTCTTGATCTAGTGAGTGGTGAGGGTTTTTTTCTGCAGGGTTCAGAGAGCAAATAAAATTCAATGACAGACATTATAGGGTTTCATGCAGGAATCACTGGGCGAATTTTCGGCTCTGGGCTATGAGGAGGTCAGACTAGATGAGGGGAGCCCAACCTCCAGCTTGTCGGCTGTACACGGCCCACCGGAGCATTTCACAAGGCCCGCAGCCTGTTTCAACCCACTGTACTAACGGCCGATTCATTGGCGTTTTGGATGTTGACATCCTTTTAGTTTACACACGCGTGTAAATAAGTTGGTTCTAATTGTACAGTATTGTCTGTCTAAATACACCCGAACCAAGATGAACGTAAAATAGAAAGCAACACAGGTGACTTTCAATCTTATTTAAAATCTATAGAATCTGCTTGGCCCACACAAGGGTGTGCTTAGGTTTACATGGCCCTCCCGTGTAATAAGGTTGGGCACCGCTGGACTAGATCATCACAGTGGATTAGATCTAGCACCACTGGACTAGATCATCACAGTGGGCCCTTCTGGCTTTAAACTCAGCTAAGTGGTAGCAAGAACAATTACACCGGGGGAGCTATCCTATAGTCACTTCAGCTTGACCCAGGTAACTCCTGCATCAGCAGGTGTCGCTGCAGAAATCTCTGTGCTGGCTAGCGTCGATCTCAACAACTACTGCAGTCACTACAGGGAATTGTGTATGACTGCCTGCTGCGGAAAGCTCCCAGGTACACTAGTCCTAGCTGTTTATCAGCTGCTCTAGTAGCAGGCTGAGAGCCTAGGGGGAACAGTGCCATTCTGTTTCTTGTGCCTGCCTCTCTCGAACATTTGAGATGGAAGGGTCTCAGCTACGGGGGCAACACGGGACGCTTGAGAGTAGGCACTACGTACTCAGCCTGTTAAAAATGATGGGTGCATCTTCCCTTTGACACACGGGCTGGAATTCTTTGGGCAGCTCTGGGTTTGCACACACAGAAATGAAATTTGTCCTAGCCCTCATACGGGGACTGGCTCTGGCGTCTGCATCCAAGAGTTCCTTCAGCTTCTTCGTAGCCTCTAGTGGGAACGAGAATTCCCCCTCCTATTTAGAGAGAACCGAAGCGATAGGTCAGGCAAGGAGTCATTACACAGACCCCCCCTCACTTCACCAGAAGCCAGTGGTGCCAAACACGTGCACAATGTTACATTCCAGCAGAAAGGGATGGTGCTCACTGCTGAGTCATTTTGGAACTGGGAGAGGGGGCCTGTTAGATCAGCACTCACTGCAGCCCGATTGTCAGTTCTTCAGTACAGAGACCTTTGAGGTCACCTCACCACGTGACCAGGCTGGCCAATCAGCTAGACAGAGGCTTTTCTACCCATTGTACTGAACAGCAGCAGCTGCATGCATATTGCACTTATCCCTGACAGATCCTCCAGCTAAAAGTCTCATCTGCACTGGAGGGTGCATAGAGAATGAAGAATGTAACCACTCCATGAGGAGGATCCCTGTGCTTTGCTACAGTCCAAAAAGAGTCCTGTATATTTATGTAAAAGCTGGCCCAGCCCCACGGTGGTGACTACTGTTTCTGCTGGGTGTGGTGCCAGCATCAGACAATGCTCAACAGCTAGGCCACCCTCCGTATTTGCAGTCCAATGGGAGAGGGATGGGTGCGTAGGAGGGAATAGACGAGGTGGAGTAGCCGGGCTTGTAGGAGCAGATCTTGACTCGTGGCCCCCTTCCTTTCCCACCAGACAGAATGTCTGTTCCTGGGCCGCAGCGCTGCCAGATTTTATAATGGGCGTCGAAACATTTATTTGCAAATGATTTCTGTTTACACTCCACAGACGCCACATGCCTCACAAAGCATCTTTCATGCATCTCTGCAATGTGCCATCCAGCTCTGTGCCATATGGCGGGTACTTTGTTTACCCTACACAGCCCTTGAAAGCACATTGCAAAGTCACATGGATGTCAGTCACCATCTTGCCGAAGATGCTTTGTTGGTCATGGGGCTTCTAGGCCATATGGAATGAAAGCAGGCAGAGGGATTTCACAAACCAGCCGTCTCAGTGGGGGGTTTGCCTTGAGAAATCCGTCAGAACCTGGGGAAGCTGACAAGTGACTTGCACAAGCATTCTGGTCTCACGAGCGGCAGGGTGAAGCCAAGCTCAATGAATATCAACACCGGGCTTAAAAAATACCAACGTACTTAACAGTCTGTACAGCCCAGGGTAATAGCCCTTCCCACGAAGCTGGGCTCAAAGTGCAAGGAGCTGGACGCTTCGATTTCCTACACCCCTGTGTGAGTGCATGGTTTGTTACTGGCAGTAGAATAATGAAAGAGAACCAGGGGCAAACAGCGCATTAAAGCTACTAGAAAAGGCAACAACCGTCTTTCCAATTAGATGTGGCTTTATGGTGTCCAAAAAAAGCTGTTGCTGCAGCCGCAAGGCAGATGGGAAGTTGGAGATTTTTTTCCTTTCACAGAAAACCATCTGTTCCCACCCACAGCCACTGAGCTCGGGATCAGCTTGGGAGAAAAGGAAGAGGCGGCCTCACAATCCGCAGCACCCTGCTCCAGGAGGGGAAATGAAGAGTGAAGCAAAGCTGAGATACTGTATAACAGTGCCCGGCCATCCTGCCCTACCCGCATTCCAATGCAATTCAGTGATCACAGACAGAATTCTCTCCCTCTCGCTCTCTGTCTCTCTCACACACACCCTCCCCCGCCCCCTTGGGGTCACATTTGCAAAAGAACACAGCACCCATCAGCTTCCCATGGTTCTCAAAGGCCCCAAGAGTGGGTGCTGAGCACTTTTGATAATCTGGCCTTATTTATCATCCCCCTTTTGATTTAATAGCCTTTAGGTCCATTTTTTATTCCCTACGCGACATTTGTGCAGGCTCCGTCACATAAGTTAGTTGATTATTTGCAGGGGGAACTTCAGCCCAGAAACAGATTAGCCAGGTGGGCCAGAAATAATTTAGCCCCTTCTGTGAAATAGGAGATGTCCCTAATCACTATGTCTGGCACATGCCAGGCCACCATCAGGCATACACTTGGCACTTATAGTCCAGACCATCTCTCACTGGAGGAATCCAAAGCATTTGTGCAAACGATCAAGTCTCACAAACCTCAGAGGTAGGCTATAAATACAAACCCCATTACACAGACAGCTAAATGGAGGCACAGAGCAATGAAGTCACGCACCATGCCAGTGGCAAGGTGAGGATTAGAACCCATGAGTCCACTTTATAATCTCCTGTTCTAACCACGCTCCCTTGCATCACAGTTACACCTTGTTGAAGCTGTAATGATAAAAGAACAGAGGTCTGAAAGCCCCTGATCTCACCTGGACATAGACCGGCTGGGAGCTGTGCACCAGTATCAGAAGCATAAGGGTTACTGGGAAAGTGATGCCTTTCATGGCACCCGCAGGTTCTACTCCCTTTCCTTCTGTCTTGATTTGAGTGCTTTGCTCTCCTTCCGTGTCTCTCTGGCTCCTTTTCTCTCTCCTCTCGCTCCTTTGGATTCTGACTACTCAGTTCCTCTAGCAGGCAGGCCTGTTTCTTCCCAAAGGTAAGGGAAGCTTTATAAGGCCTTCGCACACCATTGACTTGGTCATTCATTAATCCAACCATTGACTGAGTGAATGTATTGCCATATAATTAACACTGAAAGGACTAATGGTTAACTCCTTATCAACAGAGTAGGTCAGACTCACCCATGCAGCTCCCAATGTTTCTGAATCTCTTCAGGCCTGGAAAAGTGGCTATAACACAAGGAACCATAAAATTCCAGCCCTTACATGCCTAATCCCAATGCACTGTCTGAAACCACGTCTGTCCCCTGTCCCCCATGTGCTGTGTCCTTAATTTCCCAGCCAGCTCATGTGTCCGCAGTGTTCTGAGACCGAAAGAGGATTGGAAAGAGATAAGAGGCATTTGGCCACTTGAAGCAACTGCTGGTGACTTGGTTCCCTCCTGGAACTCCAATGAGTAAGCAATGCAGTGAGGGATCTGGGAGAGTTGAATGTGCTCGGGATGCGAGGTACCTGCAGTGGGTGGATCAGTGAGTTTTTCTCCCTGCTGCTCTTTGAAGCACCTTACTAGCGTGCTCCCATATGCACGGTACAGCCTAGCCCCAGCCAGTGGGAAAGAAACAGTAGGCAAGGACTGCAAAGGGATTGTCTTCTCCCTGGTCAGTCATTCGCCCTGGGCCTTGCCAAGACAGATGGTTTCTTATGTGGACTCATGCAGGCAACAGTCCATCCACAGCTCCTCGAGGAGGATGCATTGAATTACCCAGCCCAGGCAACAGCCTGGCCCTCGTCATGGAGCCAGTTTGGTCAAACAATATTGGTCTGAACTAGCCGATGCTTTGCCTACCAAGCCAGCCTGACCACGGCTCTATCTGGAGCCAAACTTCACCACCCTGGCCCACCTCTAATAATGGTTAAAGGGGAATCATAGAATCTCAGGGTTGGAAGGGACCTTAGTAGGTCATCTAGTCCAACCCCCCTGCTCAAAGCAGGACCAATCCCCAATTTTTGCCCCAGATCCCTAAATGGCCCCTTTAAGGATTGAACTCACAACCCTAGGTTTAGCAGGCCAATGCTCAAACCACTGAGCTATCCCTCCCCCCGATCTTCAAGTGCTGTCCAGTCCTTGGGCTGAATGCGGCTCGCACTGACACACAGGCAACCCCTTCCGACATCATTTGGAGCCACATCACCCACTCATGCCATCCCTGGGGTGGAACACTGTCGAACAAAACATACAGCACGATTTTGGGGGGGGGGGAAGCGAAGGGTTAATTCTGGCACTTCAGGGGGAAGGTGAAGGCAGAGTAATGTCCACTGAGAATGACAGTGAGATCCATTGAGGCAAGCTTTCGAGCTTACACGGCGCTGAAGACCTGAAGAAGAGCTCTGTGTAGCTGGACCGTTTGTCTCTCTCACCAGCAGAAGCTGGTCTAATAAAAGAGAGAGGTTTCAGAGTAGCAGCCGTATTAGTCTGTATCCGTAAAAGGAACAGGAGTACTTGTGACACCTTAGAGACTAACACATTTATTTGAGCATAAGCTTTAGTAGGCTACAGCCCACTGCATCGGATGCATAGAATGGAACACACAGAAGTAAGATGTATATATACACACAGAAAAGGTGGAAGTTGCCATACCGATTCTAAGAGGCCATGCATCCGATGAAGTGGGCTATAGCCCATGAAAGCTTATGCTGAAATAAATGTGTTCGTTTCTAAGGTGCCACAAGTACTCCTGTTCTTTTTAATAAAAGAGACTCTCTCACCCACCTTGTGCTTTTTAAAGCGGGATGGGTAAGAATGGCTCAAGTTTTTTCAAAGCTGCAAGGCTGCTCCCTGGTGAACAGAGGAAAGTCCTGCAAGGTACCAGAGCCCCGGTGTTCTGACTGACTCATGATGGTGAGTGTAAGGAAATGCCTAATTCATGAGCAGGTTCTTTAAGGGGGGGCCTATAAAACGTGGACTCCCTCCGACGTGACTCCCTGTGAAGCAGCTGTCTTCAAAACAGACCTTTAAACTGAATTCCTTTTCTTTTACTGAGCTAGGGATGGAGAAGCTCTTTATAGCCACCCCGTGATCTCCAACACACAATACAGGTCTGCACAAAAGACTATTGTATCACAATGCTCACCGATCACCTCTCCCTAGAGATCGAGTGAGAAGGATCCGTGCATGTCATGATGTCCACTGAAGTCCCCACCTTCCCATAATCTGCAGCACCAGCTGGTCATTCTGGGGATTTACTCATATTGATTATTTATACTGATTATTTAAGGGAGACAGATTCCATTACACTCCACCGCACATTTCAATCTCAGTTCTGCCCGGGAGGTGGGCTGGGTCACCACTCCCTGGGGGGTGCCTTTCACCTTTGCTGGGGTTCAGGTATTTCCCCCAACTCCAAGGTGCTGGTTGAGATAACGAAAGACAAGGCCAGGGTTATTCTAGTCGTTCTGACATGGCCAAGAAAAACACGGTTCCCTTATCTCACCCAGTTCGCTGTTTGTCAACCAATCACCCTCCAGACCATCCCCCATCTTCTCTCTCAGGATGCTGGTCAAATCCTTCATCCCATCCTTGAGGTTCTTCAACTCACAGCACGGCTGATAGAGGGTTCACACAGGGTTAGAAACAACCTGTTCTGGGGACGCAAAGAGAGTGCTGTTACATAGTAGGAAGCAATCCACTTGTAATAACTATGTGCAAAAGTGGACAAGATTCTCTAACCAGCAGGCGAGTTCTCTAACCAGTGCACTCTGGGATCTTCTAGGGTGGGGGTTTCTCGGTCGCTCCTGTTGAAGCTGTGCCCCTGTGCTAAATAAGGAAAGACTCCCTGGACAGAGAGAGTGCAAGTAAGCAAGCAGGAGAATGACTTTGTTGCTTGGTAGGGAGCACGCCAGCCTGGGAGGTGAGATCTTAAACCATGATTTGAGGACTTAAACCATGGGCCCGAGCATGGGAGACAGTGAGGTGTGGAGACCCCTTGCCAGGGAATGGGAACCCTTAATCGGGGGCGAGGGGGGGGGCGATTTCTGAGCACCTTTCAAGTCACCCATTGACAGGGACCATAAATTCACGGGACCGAGTTGCTGCCCAGCAGTAGCTGCTGGGCACCCAGGCACTGAAGGTGCCCCGACAGTCAGTCTCGAGTCTCATTATACTGGGGTAGCCAACCCAATGGAAGTTCACCTCGGTACTACTCAGATCAAGTCTGGGAAGGTGAACACGGAGACATGTTATCATTGCTGCACAGGGAGGTGCTGACAGACAGTGAGCCAAGTCCGAGCAAGCAGGGCAATGACGTGCCCAACCAGCCAAGGGTAGCCAGAACATTGGGAGGCTGTTTCCTGATCCAGGCGGGCGTTATTGCAGACCCTTACCCAGACATACTAATAATCAGGACATAACCGGGCGGGCATAGAGTACGTTTGGAGGCATGTTTGGTTTATTTATGATGAACAGTTTAGATCGAGGGCAGCAACGCAAACTGGGATCCGGTGGGACATACCGCATCATACACTGTGGTTGGATTGGATGATGTCATGGGGACCCGGGAGTACAGAGGCATTGGCCTGTTCATTCTGCAGCAAGCCCAGGAGAGGCCTGAGGCGCAAAACGCCCTTTGCTGGGGATTCAATGAAAGTGGTTGTTCTCATAGTATCTGCAAATTCAGGCATGCCGGCAAAATGTGCCTTGGGGCCCATATAGCCCATACTTGCAAGAGCGGTAGGGGAGGGTCACAGTGGGAGAACAGGATGGGGATAAGTCAGGTGCTGCCCACAGGCCCATGTGGGCAGGAGCAGAGCATGGGGGACAAAACACAGGAGGGGTGGGAAGTGAGCTGAATGCAATGGGTTGGATCAGGGCACCATCCCCAGTTAAGATGGAGGCATTAAGGGTGCTTCTTTGGGTTACTCTAACAAAGTAGAAGGGGCATATTTGTGGGATGGGTTTACTGCAGGTTTAGGATCCTCTGTGCGGGAAAAAGGAGTCATGTCTAAAAATGTGAAGGCCATAGTGGGAATGAATCATATTGTAAAGAAACAGATTGCCCAGGAATTTAATGAGAATAGAGCAGCAGGACAATTCAATCAATTACCTGTTCAGAACTTGCAGTTTCCCTAAAACGGCTCCGGGTGAATATCGATTAACTCATCACCTGTCATTCCCACAGGGTAGCTCAGTTAACAATGGAATAGACCCAGCTTTGTGTTCTGTGCCCTGTTCCTCCATTGATGAGGCCGTGTGCATGGTAGGTCTTGTGGCCCACAGGCAATGATGGCTCGGTGAGATATTGTGATGAGGTCTACAAACCCCTCGCTGTGCAAGGAGAGTCTAAGGCGCTGCTCTGGGCTCGGCCAGCCCTGCCCCGCTGAACCTGCAAGAGATGCACACACGGGAGTAGGAGTTAAAATGAAGCAGAGACGCAACTTGCAGTGCCTGAGGAAAGGCAGGGTCTCTCCTGACAACTGCTTTGGACACACCCTCAGAGAGAGAGATTTCCTTCTCTCTGCCATGGAACTCGGGTTGTTTGTGTTAATTCCCCTTGGGTTGTTTTTGGACTACCCGGACTAGGAACTGACCTGGCCAACTCCCAGGAGGGGACAGCTGCCACCCTAAGGCTATGTCAGCACTTCCACAATGATGCGAATAAGCCTCCCTCCTGAGCAACATAAGTTCCACCGACCCTAGCGCCGGTATGGCCAGTGCTATGTTGGCAGGAGAGCTTCTCCCACCACCCTAGCCAGCGCCGCTCGTTGGGCGTGGATTCATAAAATCGGAGGGAGAGTCTCCCGTCGCCTTAGAGTGGCTGCACTAGAGAGCTTGCCTGAAAGAGAGCTGCCAGGCCACACAAAAGTGCCCAGTGGCGAGAAGACTCTTCACACCTTGTTGCCACAGACAATAGCAGGGTGGTAGGAAGTGGCCCAGGCAAGCACAGCGTCACTTATGTGAATGTGTGAGAAGAACTGCAGCTTATAGCCTGGCTCCATAGCTCAGGGGTTAGAGCACTGGTCTTGTAAACCAGGGGTCGTGAGTTCAAATCTCACTGGAGCCTTGGTAGTTTCTAGCCCAACAATAAAATGATGCTTTTTAAGGGGGTGTGCACAGTGTGCAAGAGGCTATCTTAAAGAGAAACACCAGCCTGAATTTTTGCACCAGTTGGTCGAACGGACACAGCAATCAGCACAGCATTACCAGAAACAGGATTCAAACCCACACAGACTCACACCCATTAGAATTTAAGTTCAGTGCCTTAACCCCTCAGCTATTCTGGTGAGCAACCAAGCACCCTTCAAACAACCAGGACTCCTTGTGGCACCTTAGAGACTAACAAATTTATTTGGGCATAAGCTTTCGTGGGCTAGAACCCACTTCATCAGATGCATGGAGTGGAACATACAGTAGCAGGTATATATACACAGTACATGAAAAGATGGGAGTTGCCTTACCAAGTGGGGGGTCAGTGCTAACGAGACAATTCAATTAACAGTAGAATGCCAAGGGAGGAAAAAATCACTTTTATAGTGGCAATGAGGGTGACCCATTTCAAACAGTTGACAAGAAGGTGTGAGTAACAGTAGGGGGAAATTAGTCCCTCCACTGCACCAGAAAAGTCTTGGACATGCTCCAGCACTCTCGCTTTGGATAATTACCCAGCTAACTGCGGCTCAACGGGATTCAGAAAATGCTACTTGTGGGTCGATCTTGCGGACTGCAGGGTATGGAGTGTGCCAAGTGCATTTACCACATGAAGAGCGTAGCAGAAGTATAGTTGACCAATCTGTTATTTATAAAGCACTTTTATCTTTTTTCCTCTGACATCCGGGGTTTTCTTCACTGTGGGCTGATGTATTCTGATGTCTCTGGTCCTGTCGGATGCCCTCTTAAACAGCTGATAAACATGATCATTTTATTGGCTGGTAAACATGATAATTTTTTTTTTTACATTTCTCTTATTTTCAATAATCCGAATTTATACACAGAGGAACTTAGTGATCGTCTAGTCTGACCTCTTGTTGATGTGGTTCAACTATGTATAAATAATTAAATATAAGATGGAACAGACCCTTGGTGTCCTACCTCCCCAGGAAGTATCAAAACCACTAGACTACAGAGTAAGTCTCTACTAGCAGCCCACTGAATATTTATTTATTTATGTGTACAGTGGACCCACTTCAATAGAAGAGACTGAGAAAACCCTGGCCCAGAGTATGAATAACCCAGCGATTAGGGTGCTTCCCTGCTAATGTAGAAAACACATGTTGAAGTCCATGCACCACATCAGACAGAGGTAGGATTTGAACCCAGGTCTCCTGCATCCTGAGGAAGTGCTCTAACCACCACCATACAAGTTACCAGGAAGCCACTAGCATCCCCTCCCGTCTGCTTGGTGAATTGAGGTTTCCTTTGCGTGTGTTAAAATGCTCAAAATAGAAACACAAGTTTTGTTTCAAGTTGAATGAAATGTTTTGTTCAGCAAAATCCATGATCTGCCCAGCGCTACTCATCAAGAGCCACCTTTAAACTAGTGGGTTTTGTCCTCGCTGTTCCAGAACTTCCCTCCTCTGATTCTTCTAATTCCCAGAATAAATGGATCCAGGGCCAGTTTAGCCCCATTTCCTCATGGACCAACATTGTGCTTGAGCTTCAGTAGCTCTTCTCCCTCCTTGGTGTTCACCCACCTTATTTAAGGGTGTTCTCTGTGGGTAGGCCCGGGCCTAAATGCACAGGGTGGATGGGGGTTTTACTCAGCTCCGTTGGGGCACAGAAAGGCTCACTGCTCCCTCCTCACTGTTTCCTCTTTCTCAGCTCGGGGACCTCCCGTCCCCTCCTGAAATCTGCCCTCAATAGGAGATAACTTTTCATTTGCCCAGTGACTCCTTTTTCTCCCTAGGGGCTTTTGCCACTGCCCTCCCCATCCACGCAGGCCCCTGCTCCCATCCCTCTGAGGGCTGACAGCCTGCTGCCTGGAGATGGACCTAGGCTGAGACCTGGGAACAGCTGTTGTCTGTCCCGCCCACTCTGGGGCTGCAGGACCCGGCAGCTGCATTCCCTGCTTCCAATCAAGATGCCTCTTCCTGACCAATCAGATCTCGGGAAGCAAAGAACTGTGAGCAAGGCTGGTGTAACCCTTGTGATGGCTGCTGCAGAGGTGGGGCTGTCAGCACAGCCACAGTTTTGATTGGTTTCTGCATGGGGGAGGCGGGGCCTAGCCTTATATGTACAGAACATGGGTCACATCTGCCTGGCTCCTTAGAAGCTGTGATGATTAGTGGCTGCTGGTGACCTAGGTAGGAGATTGGTGGGGAGCCCTTGAGAGGGGGGGAAGTGTGTGTGTGTCCGTATTAACCACATAAAACAGTTTTGTAGCCTCCTTTGCTTGAATCTGCAGCATGGGGAAAGTTAGACCTGTGGGCAGGGTAGAGGGAAGTTCTTCCCTGGCCTCTGTCTTGCACACACAAGTCTGGAGAGGTGTTTCCTCAATGCAATGATGGCTTTATTTCCCTCCCTAGCTGTTCTCTGACTCCTGTCCATGTGGCTAGCGAGAGGGTCAGCATGGTGTGTTAACAGAGTGGGGTCTCTAAAGAGGGAGACTGGGTGCTAGGGAGTTCCCCTGAGTCTCCTGGGACCAGGGCTGCCAACTCCACACCCAGCTGGCCAAGGAAGGGTGAAAGCCTGGGAAAGGAGAGAGGCTTTTTGCTGATTGAAAATACCAGTGCTGCTAATCCTGGAGGGAGGACCTGCCAGCTGGGGCTTGTTAGGGAGAAAGGATTTTAAAAGGAGGCAGCAGATGCCTATGGGAGGAGACCTGGGTACTCTCTCCACTGTGGCCCAGAAA
This sequence comes from Chelydra serpentina, assembly GCA_037349315.1. NCBI lineage: Eukaryota > Metazoa > Chordata > Testudines > Chelydridae > Chelydra > Chelydra serpentina. The sequence goes on from JBAIAC010000047.1 coordinate 3,374,746, forward strand.
AGCCATGCTTTACACAACTCGCTGACGTGCAAGGAGGTAGAGACCATGCAGGAGGAATAGCTCTTGCTGGCCCCTGAAAGAAAGGCTTAGGGTCTGCTTGAGCCCAGCTAGCAAAGGGACCTGTACTTTACCTTCCCTCCTGCCAAGGTGCTGCTACAAGAGAAGAGTACGTTTTCCTTCTTTGGAGGGGCCATGCTACCTTGAATGCTGAGGAAGGCTGGGTGGCTTCAGGTACAGCCACAGCTTTAGGAAGTGCGCCAGTCTCTGCTTTGGGGTATCAGGAGACAAATAGCTGCTCTCTGTAATACCTTGAGACTAAGAACCTTCTCTCCTCTCTCTGCAGGATGGGGTAGTGGGGAGGGTATTTGCCTGGGGCTTCTAATTATGGGTTTGATTCTTGCCTTTGCCACATATGTCCTGTGTGATCTTCGGCAAATCACTTCCAGTCTCAGTGTCTCCTTTCCCTTTCTGTAGGATGGGGATAATGGCCCCCAGGGTTGCTGTGAGAATAAAAACCGTTAAGGATTGACGTGCTCATACAGTGCAGTAAGGAGCTAATGAGAGCTGAGCAAGCCATGCTGCTGCTGGATGAGCACACTTTTCATCCCCAGCCAACCAGGAAATTCCTCGTCCCAGTTACAGGAAATCCCTCTGCGTGCAGTGGCACGAACCCTTCTGGTGTTTGTGGTTGTAGGCGAGACTGCAGTTATTACCCTTTACTGATCCAGTTACAGACAACCCTCTGTAGCAGTGTGTTGGGCTCTGACATGTTGGTTTTGGTGGGGGAGTTTGCTCTGGGTTTTTGTTACTGTCCTAGCATTGTAATTGGTGTATAAACCAAGGCCAAAACAGCCACTGGTCTTGACTGCCTTGACTTGTGTATATTTTTGGGGTGCCCATGCTGAAACCGTTTAGGCTGTGGCTGTGCCCTGAAGTTCCCATTGACGGCACTTGGCACTGGGGGAACCCTGCACTCTTGGAGATGTCCCTTCTGGCCTTGTATCGGGGGCAGCCGTGTTAGTCTGTATCCACAAAACCAACAAGGAGTCCGGTGGCACCTTAAAGACTAACAGGTTTATTTGGGCATAAGCTTTCGTGGGTGAAAAACCCACTTCTTCAGATGCATGGTTTTTACCCGTGAAAGCTTATGCCCAAATAAATCTGTTAGTCTTTAAGCTGCCACCGGACTCCTCATTGTTCTTCTGGCCTAGGAATCTCTGCATCTATGACTGGACAAAACCAGGGGGTGCTGCTGAAAATGTTGGCTGAGGTCAGCTTCACTGTCTAAGGAAAACTTCGCTCCCAAGGGAGATCTGGGAAAGACTACGAAATCAATTTTCTCTGGTAATTAGTTACCAACTTCTTATCCTTTTTTCAATGGCAGGACTGGCTAGTGACACCAAGGATCCTGAAAGCCATCCTCTGATTACTGAATCTGGTTTTTAGTGGCTTGGAACATGGATTGTGAGCCAGAGTGGGAAGGCAGGGAGGAAAACATGGCAAATGCACCTAATCCACTGGAGTCCTTCATGAGAAAGGGTAAGTTTGTGGCTTTCCAGTCTTTGATAACTGCTTTCAACTACCTGAAAGGGGGTTCCAAAGAGGATGGATCTAGACTGTTCTCAGTGGTGGTAGATGACAGAACAAGGGGTAATGGTCTCAAGTTGCAGTGGGGGAGGTTTAGGCTAGATATTAGGAAAAACTTTCACTAGCAGGGTGGTGAAGCACTGGAATGGGTTACCTAGGGAGGTGGTGAAATCTCCATCCTTAGAGGTTTTTAAGGTCAGGCTTGACAAAGCCCTGGCTGGGATGATTTTGTTGGCGTTGGCCCTGCTTTGAGCAGGGGGTTGGACTAGAACCTCCTGAGGTCCCTTCCAACCCTGGGATTCTATGACCCAATGTAGAACAGGTCCTGTCTGACATTTGGGCAACATTCTGTGGGATGCTCCATGAAAGATGAACAGTCAGGCCTGCAAACATCCCCCATCAACTGCCATGAGGGCACATACCGCTTCTATTTATCTTAAGTGCTGGCAAAAGATGATGACTTGAGAGCCCTGGAGACCGAAGGCCTCTGTGCCCAGCTAGAGCAGGAGTGGTAGAGGTGACAACTAGGCCAGGTCTCTGCACCCCAGTGCCTCATATGGCCTAGCGCACCAGCAGCTCGCTCTCCAAGGCCCATTCAGCCACTGTCACTCTGAGTCGATGCCAGTGGTGGCGGGTTTATTGTGGTGGACCCCAGGCCGGTAGGGTCTTAAATTAGTCATCTGAACTACTTCCCGTAATCCACTAACCAGCTGAGAGTGGCACTCAATCACCCATGGAGCAGGCTCTTTCCACCCGTCTGTGTAGCTGCCCCAAGGTATTACAGGATGTGTTCAAGCCCTTCAGACAGAACTCTTTCCCCTGGATGTTTCTGTGCAGTGTCTAACAGCAGCCTTGTCTTGGCTTCCCCATTCCTACAGGCTTAAAGCAGCTATACCAGGACCAGCTGCTCTGTGATGCCACCATAGTCGCTGAAGGAAAGAGGTTCCCATGTCACAGGTAAAGATTTCAGTATTTTTTTTGTTAAATTACAAGTTTGGTTGATTAAAGGTAATATACTTACATTCTGTAGGTCATTTGACTTAGTATTGCATGATGTCTTGATTTTTTTAAAACAATATAAAATTTAACACTGCACATACAGTTTGCCGTTTTTAATCCATTCAATCAGGTCTAACTGTAAATGGGGAATTCTCACTTAGGTATATTTCTGGTGGGGGCCCTGCACAGATACCTAGCGTAGGGCCAAGAACCAAACACTTGTAACCCTTCTGCCAGGTGAAGTGGGCAGCAATGAGGGCCAGGTTTAATATCTAGGGATTCCTCTTACACGACAACATGGAACTAGCTTAAGTTTTCCCAGATTCCTGGGTGGGGAGCTCAACACCACCCCTGGGCCCACTGTGAGGCGGTATTTCCCCACCGGCAAGCATTGAGTCTGTGTGTAACAAAAGAACTTTGATCTAAAGGGAACCAAGCGTTAGCACATTGTTTCCCCTCTCCCACCACTGCATCCCACTCACAGTTGGCTGTCCTTGCTCAGCCAAGACCTTAATTCTACATTTCCCGACCTGAATTCAATTTACCAACTCCCACGGCTACAACACCAGTGCATACAACTCTCACCTAGGCATACATTCTAGACCAGTGGTCCCCAACATGGTGCCCATGGGCGCTATGGCGCCTGCCGGGCATTTATGTGCGCCCACCTACTGACAAGGGAGCGCTTCTGCCAGACAACCCGCCGCTGAGGAGCATGGCTGCCGGACAGCCAGCCGCCGAAATACCTCTGAGAAGCGGCAACACCAAGAAGCATTGCCACCAAAATGCCGCCGCTTCTCGGCGACGCCGCTTCTCGGTGTCATTTCGGCGGCTGGTCGTTCAGCGCCCGCCACACTCTTCTGGGAACATGAATATGCTATTGCAACAGAAAGGTTGGGGACCACTGTTCTAGACAGTCATGGAGTACAGGAATTACATTGCCCACCAATGCAATGCAGACTCTGATGCAGAACGTAGCTTCGTAGTACAAGAACACTGTGCCCGTTCTTAGCACAGGCAGAGCAGGACTCCCTGCTGTAACACAATTATGAGGGCAGCGTATAACAGCACAACTTTAAACTTTGCCAGTGCTGCTGGGTTAACGTAGGAATTGTCAGACTGATCACTGGTCTGATCCAGTCTAGTAGTCCAGTCCCCTGTTCAGGCCAACAGTGGATACTTCAGAGGAAAATATGTATGTGGTTGTTTGTTTGTTTTTTAAAAAAAGTACCTTGGACTAATCTATCTCTAAAAGGGAGAACTTTTTCCCTCCGAGGTTGACATCTACCCTGATCCAGCAGCCTTTATATATCTTCCAATGGGTATTACCTTGCATTTATCAACGCTGAAGAATCTACTATTGTGTTGCCCATTCGTGTAGTTTTGTTAGGTCCCTCTAAAGTTCCCCATTCATCTTCAGCTTTGACTAATGTAAATTGTCACCTTTGCTGTTCATCTTTTCTTCTAGATAGCTAATACTAGGACTGGGTTGTTTAATATATCTTAATTTATGTTGGGAACCCAATGTTAACCTATTTTTCACTTTGATAAGGTTTGATCTATATTACTTTCTCTCCCCTCATGTGGGGGACTCTATTAGGTAATCAAAGCGTTAGGGGTTCTTTCATTATCTCAATGTTTGTCTCCACCTTCAGCAACAGTTACAGGACCCTGTCACACCATGTTGCAATACTAGCTCGAAGGAGAGGGTGCCTCTTACTGAGCCTATAATACCACTTCCTGCAGCCTGCTGGCCTTTCCTTGGATGTCTCCTTTCCAAAATCTGTCAGGTCTTGCTCTGCTCTGCCTGAGAGCTAGGGAGGTAGAACTGTAGCTGGTGTGTGCTCCATTCATACTATTCCCCTATCCCCATAGGTTGCTGATGGCAGCTGTCAGCCCTTATTTCCAGGGCATCTTTACCAGCTCCTTCAAGGAATCCCAGGATGGAGAAGTTGTGCTTCAGGACATGGCCTCTTCCATTGTGCAAACCATACTGAACTATTTGTACATGGGAGAGATCTCTCTCACTGAAGAGTCTGCCCAGGGCCTGTTTGTAGCAGCCAGCAGGCTTCAGGTTCTCCCCCTGCTGGAGATCTGCTCCAGGTAATACAACAGAACCAGCTAGCTGTAGGTTTGGTCTTGGGGGCAGAGGGAGGCTAATGCATGTGTAACACCGACAGACCCCGGTCGGCAGCAGGCGGGATGGGACCTCTGGAGCTAAATGCCTGAGCTAAAGGCCATATGGCTGTTACCTAAGGCTGTAGAGCAGACTCATAATCTCTCTCCCTCTCTCTGTGGTCTTAATACCACTAGCTGGGACAGAACACCACACCCAGGAGCTGTGTGGGTCACACATGTATGTGGCCTGCAGTGTCAGGCTGGTTCCAGTAACTACAGACTGTATCTGAAGTCTGGTAACAACCACAAAGACCAGTTCAAATGTTCCATTAGTTCAGTGATGCATCTTATATGGCTGAATTTGTGAACCTCCATTGGTTTCATTACCTTGTTTACGAAGAGACCTGCTCTTCCCCACTCCCTATTTTAAAAAAGTCTTTCATATTTTCTATTAATCCCTTGTCTTTATGGCCTTTCCCCGTCCTGGCCCCCAGAAATGACCTCCTTCCCCCCACCCCCCGGGAGGTTTGGTTTAAAATGAAATGTGGGAGAAACTACAAAAATGTCAGGGTCCCCTTCCTACAGCCTGCACATGCTGGAAGCAGGGAGAAGGATCTACAGCTCATAACAACGTCCGGCTCTTCTGCTGAGATGGGCGATTGTGCAGCTCCTTGTGCCTGCTCTCCAGTGGGTGGGGGTGATTAGCTGCATCTGCCTTAGGAAATGCTGCTCCCTCCCAAACAATAGCTGACCTTGGGATCCCCGTGCGTCCAGACTCTGAGCCAGTATTCTCCTATCCACAACATAATCCACTGCTTCCTCCATCACAAACTGGTAGGGGCTGGTAGGAGAAGGAAGCATGCACTGTCCGTGCTTACTTTGCGGTGGGAAGTCTGTCAAGCCAGCCCTTTCATCAGCGAAGCTTTTTGCTGGTGAAACATCAAGGATGTCTTACTCCGATTGCCCCAATTTCAGATAGAGAGGAAAACATCTCTCGCGCTTATGATCTCCCCAGTAACATTCCAATCTCCGGTTATTCCTACCAGGTTCCTTGTGAAGAATGTCTCCATTGAGAACTGCCTTGTGTATTATGCGCTGGCGTATGCACACAACAATCAAGCTCTGCTTGGTGTCTCCATGAACCTCATTACCACAAACTTTGGGCACCTCTCCAAGGAGGACGAAGACTTCTTGCATCTGGACCTCAGCACTCTGGTCAGCATAATCTCTCTGGATGGCCTCATGGTCGCCTCTGAGCTGGTTATCTACCGGGCTGTGAAGCGCTGGGTGAGGTTTCAAACCACTGAGCGTAGCCTTCTCATTGGTGAGCTGATCAAGCACATCCGCTTCCCACTCCTTAGCCAGGATGAGGTCCGGGAGGTCCAGTCAGACTGGGAACACTGTCTGGATGTTCAGATGTGGCAGAAGAAGCCGGACAGTAAAGATGGACCGTTCAATTCGAGGGTACTCAGGCAGGGAATGTATAGCGAGTGTATTGTGTGCGTGGGTCTGTCCAGGTGGATAAGCAAATGGATGAAAAATGAAGAATTTCATGTGTGCTATTTTGACCCTCAAAAAGAGAACTGGGAAAAGCTGTCGGCTTTGAATTCCCTGTACTCTCCAGCCTGTGTGGCAGTGGGTGACACGCTATATGTATCCGGAGGCACCCTTAGGGACAAATCTCACTCGGATGCCCTTTACAAATATGACTTCTTTAAAGGCCGGTGGATACATCTGCCTCCCATGTTGGTACCTCGTGCTTCCCATGGGTTTTTAGCTTCTAACCAGAAGCTGTATGCTTTGGGAGGCTGTTGCGGGTTTGAAGAGTACCTTGATTCTGCAGAGTGCTTTGACTTGATGGAGAAGACCTGGACTCCCATCTCTAGGCTGCCATTTACTCTGAGCTGTTCTGCCTCTGCTGTGCTCAAGGACAAACTTTACTTAATAGGTGGAGAGAAAAAAAACGACTTGTTCCCAGAGATGTATAAGGGAGTTCTGATTTATGACGTTAACTCTGGCACATGGACTCAGGTTCCTCTGGCAGTGGAGTGCTGCTTTGCAGGTGCTGTTCCTGTGAATAATGGGATCTATGTCATTGGTGGCTATTCCAAGGAAAGAATGAGACACCTTCCCATTAGGTCCCCTTCTCCAGGAGTCATTTGTGGCTCCACTGTGTGTTTCTTCATCAGCGAGGACGGCAGAATGGACGAGGATGTTTTTGTTCCCGAGTTACCAAGAGGAATTGCTGGTGCTGGTGTGGTGCAGTGGGAAAGGAGAATTTATGTGTTGGGAGGGGAGAACTGCTGGGTATATACTAACCCCAATGTACATAATGAAAGTCCAGGGACATATTATGACACCATTTACTTTTGGGAGCCCAGTGACCTCACCTGGACTGAATGCCCAGAAAACCTCCCTATTGTCAATGACGGGGTAAGTGGGTTTGGGTGTGTGACAATGAAGATACCAAAAAAACACATTCTCTCCCTCCTGTCCTAAAGGAGACATGTGGTACTCAGCAGGTACATGTATAGCTACTGTTAATGTTTTCTAAAGCCTATATCTCACAGGGTTGTCTGCAGGGGAAAAGTCACAAGAATATCTGCCCACAGATGTCTTGTCTTAGCCTAACCATAGATTTTTAAACTGAAATCCAAGGGACAGCATTTGAAATGAAGACACTTGATTCAACCAATAGTATGTGAGACTGAAACCCACTAACTATTTTACATGCCTTAAAACTTCATGCTTACCTATTTTATTCCCAGTTGACCAGCCTCCCTTTTCTTTGCTATGAAGCCTTGGTAACTGGGGATGGTCACTGCTGGAGTATATGATGACTCAAACTACCTGGAGCTAACATTTTAAGTATTGTGTGAGTGAAGATTCCCTTCCTTCCATACTTCTTAAACATGTTTTAACTGCATATTTATTGATGTCGGGCAAAGTTTTATCTTTGACACTCTGGGGTTCTTTGACACTCGGTGATGCTAGAATTTTCAGTTCGTCTTTTAATTGAATTGTTACGGGGTCTTGTGGTACAGTTGGAGGGCACAGACAGTCAATAGCCTTCTCCTTGGATGTGGTGGTAACTTAACCTTCTTTGCTTTCGGTACTTGTTTACTGTCCACGCTGATTTAAAATACAAGTAAATGCACAGAGACTTTCAGACTTCTTTAGAGCTGTCAATTAACTCTTTAATCCCTGAAAGTCTCTCCAGATGTGGTTTTTAGGAAACATCCTAAATTTAGGCATGTAGTCAACTGGCAGACGTGCTTCACTACTAAAACTGGGGACCATTTATCTGGTGTCAGGTGTTAAAGGGACGCTCCCCTGCCACTACCTGGGCTGTACCTGTTCCATAGGCAAACTGAGCTCCCCAGCGCTCTAAACTGTCACCAAAACAGCTCTAGCAAGAAACTATATTGAAATTCCTCTTCCATTTCAAGGAGTAAACTCTAAAGATGCGATGCCTGACTATTGGGTGTGATCTCAAAGGGTGTTTTGTCCCCCCAACCTTAGCAAATATTTCTGTAATCCTGTTGCAGCCCTGGTGAGCAGGAATGTTGAGTTCTGTTTGTGGCTGTTCTAGATTAACAAATCTGATTTCCCCCCGCACCCCCCCCTAAACTGTACGAGTCAGACATGTTAGTTCTGTATGTCCGACTACAATGGAAATGTCTTGTAACGTTATTGGACTGCTTGAATAAAGTATACGTTGTGCTAGAAGCATCGATCAAAGTTATCCGTTATCCCCTCTGTAAGAAGAGACCCATGAACAAGAGGTCAGTTATGGCCCATTTGTATTCACAATTCTAGGGGTGGGAGCAGGAGGATAAGGGAAGAAGCAACCCTCTTTCCCCCAGAAGAAGCCTCCTATTTCAGGAGGGGCATGTGCCTGTGTGTATTCATTGCTATAAGGTCCCGGCCCGGGCCACATGGCGCATCCGAGCCTGCCTCAATGAAGACTGGGCCTCAGGGTCGGAACTGCAAGAGTAGAAGTCTCATTAATGTTCCAAAGGGTGAAGCTGAAGGTCAGACCCGCCCTGCTATCTTCATGTCCCCTGCCCCTCCTCCGGTGGGGCCTACAGCTGCTAGGTGCTAAATTCAGATCTCCTCCTCCGAGCTGCTATGTGCAGGTTTGGTAACTGCTGCTGTCTGGCGAATGAGAAATCCCACTCCAGATAATAAAGGGAGGAAATCAAGGCCCTCTGTCCCTTGTTGTAATAGCATACTATGGGATGGCAGGAGGGGGGGAAGCAAAACGTGCCCCCCCCCCCCAGCAATTCTCCATCTCTCCTAGGATTTCTCTGCACAGCTCAATCCTCAAAGGCTGCAGGCAGGGGGGACGATAAGGAAAGCAGAGTCAGCTCTGAGTCATAGGGAGGGAAGAGGAGGATCTGACTGCTTGACATCACTTCAGACTTCTCCCTGGAAAACACTACTGTAACTTCTGTAGACATTTGACTGGGTTAGTTTCCAGAAATGGAGATATATAGAATATCAGGGTTGGCAGGGACCTTAGGAGGTCATCTAGTCCAACCCCCTGCTCAAAGCAGGACCAATCCCCAATTTTTGCCCCAGATCCCTAAATGGCCCCCTCAAGGATTGAACTCACAACCCTGGGTTTAGCAGGCCAATGCTCAAACCACTGAGCTATCCCTCCGTCCCCCCTTCTGTGAAAAGAAAGGTTGTGTATCTGCTGGCCCACACAATATAGGACTCTTGATGCAGGACATATCCGTAGTATAAACAAAAAATGGTGTGGAGGTTGGTAGGACAGCAAGGCCAAACCACTACAAAGATCTCTGCGTAGATATCACCTTGATCAACTCACTCAAATTTTAATGTTTTCTACCTTTGGGCCTGAACTGGCTGAGGTTCTCTGGGGAAAAAATAGCTTATCCTCATCTAAATTAAATACCGTCGGAATGCATGTACACAAGGAGGTGGCATTAAGCTTGCCTATGCCACCTTTCCAGGGCTGGAACTTGCAATCTTACAAAAACCATTAGAATGTTTGTTTGTTTTATGTAACTTAAATGTGCTGTTCATATCTACTGCTGGGCCTGTGTAAGGAATAAGAAGGATAAAGATGACTCGGCATAACTACCAGTCTCAGGGCATCGGGAACGGAGCACGGACGTTTCAGTTCTAGCTCAGCAGCTAAAAGCCAACCCGAGTGCGAAGCTGATGTCCCCAGCCTCTCGTCGGTGGCTCATGGTAAGTGAGGCTGGGGCACTTCCCCGTGGCCATCGCAAAGACTCCGTACGCACTGGGCTCTGTGGAAGGATTGCTACCAGGCCCTTTGTGCGTGTGTGATGGGTCTAACACAGCAGTTCTCAAACCGTGGGTCACGACCCCATTTTAATGGGGTTGCCAGGGCTGGCTTAGACTTCCTTGGGCCCCAAGCCTCACCTCCTGGGGTCGAAGCTAAAGCCTGCAGGCTTCAGCCCTGGGTAGGGCTCACCTTACAGGCTCCCTGCTGGGGGCTGAAACCCTTAAGCTCAGGCTTTGGCTCCCCTACCTGGGGCAGCCATGCTTGGGCAGGCTCAGGCTTCAGTCCCCCCTCCTGGGGTTGTGTAGTGATTTTGGTTGTCAGAAGGGGGTTGTGGTGCAATGAAGTTTGAGAACCTCTGCTTTCGCAGAATGAACCTGCCTCTTGCGCACACAGAAGCTCCTCTAAACACATTATTTGCCCACTAATTCTGCCCCAGTCTCCAATCAGGCAAAGCACTTCACAAGCCAATCTAAAGGGGAAGGTGGACTTTTTAGAGCAGTTTGGAAATTTGTGTTAAATAGAAATCGCTGCTCAGCCTTCAGGCCCGTGCCATCATTGCTGCTTCATCCCCTGTGCAAAAATCGTTAGTGATTTTTGGAAAGGGAAGAACTGACGCTTATGAGCTTTTCTTTAAAAGGGGCTGTAAAAAAAAACCCCTCAAATCAACACTGGCTCTCCCGAGAGCTGAAGTCTGAGCAGCCAGTTCAAAATGCTGCGTGCGCTGCCTGGTAAACCTGGGCAGGCAGGGTGCTGTATTAGTCTCTGAAGCGGAAGGACTGGAGTTGGAGTGTCAGTGAGGGCAACACCACTTCTTCCCTTTTAAGGTTTTTCTTGGAGGCAAAAGGGGGATGCTCCAGGGCCTGGCCCCTTCTAACTGACCAATAGGATTTTAGGGGATTTCTCAGCCTCCCCCGAATAACCATTAGCAAAGAGAGCACAATGAGCCCTGGGCTCAGGCCCCCAGGACAACTATGAACCTAAAGGCCACTGTGTATCTCGAGTCTCCCCATGGGGCTCTGGGGAGCAGAGCAGGCACCTGTGATAAATTCCATCCAACAGCCCCCTTACGTCCCAGCCCAGGGACGTCTCCAACCACCTATTAGCCCTGTGCTCCCCTTGGCAGCAGCAAACAAGGGACATGTCCCACTGCCCAGGAGACACCAGTCTGGGCTAAAGGCACCTCTGGGCTTTTTCTCTCTCCCTGCCTGGGAATTAAGGTCACATCTTTACAAAGAGTTGAGTTAATGTCAAGATTTCCCAGCGTCTCCTTGGAAGAAACAAATATTTCCTTAACCCCCCCACTGAGTGGAGTTCAATCAGTTCCTAGCCTGGGTGCAGGGCTTGGTCTTCACTCTCATTCCTTAGGTTATCGTGCCCCCGTGTGGCCATTTCATTTCTCTCACAGAGTTTACACAGAAACACAATTTCCTTTGCACAGATCCATGAACTGTAACGTTTGTCTCTTGTCCAAGCTGGGGCATAAAATGCCATTGAAACTTTCTCTCTTTCAATGGAAATAACAGACAAAAAGAGGGGATGTGCCTACCTGCCACCCTGTCAGTGAGAGAGTCATGCCCCTCTTTCTTTGTGTTGTTGTTACTTCATGAAGGATCTGGGAGGGAATAAAAGGCTGAGTTGAGTCCAGGGTGAGGAAAGAAAAGAGCCACCATCCTCCTGAAATGCCCAGTGCCCTAGGGAAAACCTAACCCTGCTACTGGAATTGCTGAGGTGCAGAAGATTTGAATGGCAAAGGGACTGTCTGACAGCAGCAGCTTGCAAGCATGTGACACTTGACATCAGCAGCTTGCAAACAGTTTAAGCCCTTACTGAAAAGCAATGCAGCAATACATTATTGCAATGATGAATTTGCACAAACTGATCAACCCTGGATGATCAGCAGGGACTCCTATGTTGTTTGCCATGAACAATTTCTGCAAGCCAATTAGCCCTGACTGGGCAAAGGTCATTCCTAACTTGTTTGCAATGAGGTATTTGCATGAGCTGACCAGCCCTGAAAGGTCAGCAGTAACTCCTAACATTTTTTCAGTGAATAATATCCAGCAACTGACCCCTCTGAATGGTCAGCTGGGACTTCTAACTTCTTTTTTAGGAAGCAGCAGGGTGAGGTGATATCTTTTATTGGGCCAACGTCTGTTGGTGAGAAAGACAAGCTTTTGAGCCTATCAGTCCTCATCCTCAAAGGAAACCTTTCAAAAGATGAGCCTGAGAGCTTAAATTCATAACTCTGCTAGACAAGAAACATCGTGGTCTGAACAGAGGCACTATTTATTGCTTATTACCACAATCCTTACCCCTCTAACACCCCCCCCCCATTTTTTTACCTTGAATGGACCCTTAGAATACGTGCTAACCATAGGCGCCGACTCCGTGGGTGCTCCGGGGCTGGAGCACCCACGGGGAAAAATTGGTGGGTGCTCTGCACCCACCGGCAGCTCCCTGCCAGCCCCGGGGGCCCGCGCCCAGCTCACCTCACCACCGGGAGACGTTCCGGGGCCCCGCCCCCGACACCGGGCGATGTTGCGACGGCATCGAGGGCGGGGCCCCGCAACGTCACCCGGCGTCGGGGGCGGGGCCCGGCGTCAGCCCCCACCGGCACCGCCGGACGTTGGCGCCTGTGGTGCTAACTACTTATGCTAAATAATCTGTTACACTTTGCATTTTGCTGTGACATTTGGAGTACCTTTCCCAGGCCTGAAGAAGAGCTCTGTGTGGCTCCAAAACTTGTCTCTCTCACCAACAGAAGTTGGTCCAATAAAAGATATTCCCACACCCACCTTCTCTCCTTTTTGTTCTTGGAAGCTAACCCCGGCAGAAAAAAACTTATAATATTTGGGACTGGCTATCAAGCAGGGCCGGCGCTATAACTAGGCAACCCTAGGCGGTCGCCTAGGGCGCCAGGATTTGGGAGGCAGCCGCGGCGAGCCGTCCCCCTGCCTCCCCACTCAGCCGCTGAGCGGGAAGCCGGGAGGCAGCCGCGGCAAGCCGCCCCCCTACCTCCCAGCTCCGCACTCAGGGGGCTGAGCTCCTGGGGCGGGGAGCTGGATTGGGGGGCGGCACAGGGCTGGTGCAAGGAAGTTTCTCATAGGGCGCGAAACTTCCTTGCACCGGCCCTGCTATCAAGGGAGCGTTAGAGGAGTGGAAACTACCTTCTACAAAGACTGTAGCTTGTTAAGTTAGGTCTTAGACCTTAGAAAGCGTATTTTTACTTTGTTTGCAACCCTTTCTACCTTTATTCCTTTTACTTGGTGTCACTTAACCCAGTGGTTCTCAACCAGGGGTATGTGTACTCCTGGGGGTATGCAGAGGTCTTCCAGGGAGCACTCAACTCTTCTAGATCAGTGTTTCTCAACCTGTGGGTTGTGACCCCGAGGGGGGTCGCAGGACGAGTTTAGGTGAGTTGCAAGTGCAGGGCCAGTGTTAGGAGGTGGCAAGCAGGGCAATTGCCCGGGGCCCCACACCACATTTGGGGTGGACTTCTGAAGGGGTACAGTAGTCTGACCACTGACTTAACCAATTTCTTTTTTAATAAACTTGTTTTATTTTTACTATAAACCAACTCAGTTCTGTCTTTGAAGGGAAGGATGTGTTTACCCCAGTAAATGAACAAACTGTAAGGTTCTGACTCTTTGAAAGAACAGTACATTTACTGTTCTTTTAAAGGGGAAGAGATAGCTCAGTGGTTTGAGCATTAGCTTGCTAAACCCAGGGTTGTGAGTTCAATCCTTGAGGGGGCCATTTAGGGATTTGGGGCAAAAATCTGTCAGGGGACAGTACTTGGTCCTGCAGCAAAGAAAGGCCCTGACTAGCAAGTAGAAGGAAGGCCTTGAAAATAATGAGTTGTAAGTCCAAAAGTAATGAAGTAGGGAGGATGTCTGGTTCAAAGAATAACCAATGAAATTAGGGAGAGTTTCTAAAAAGAAGGCCTCTGACCGATAGGTGTGACCTGCACATAGTTTTCAATAAGACTAAAAGAATCTCTCTGAAAAGGGTCAACATGGACCTTCCCACTCCACATACCAGTGTTATCTCCCATGTGAACCCAGGTGCAACTAAAACACAGTTGGTCAGCAGGAAGGAGTGGAAGAGATAAGGAGGAAAGGCCTTGGGGAGAAAGAAGGTTGTAAATCTTATCTGGATTAAGACTGGAAATAAGGGTGAACTGTCTCAAATTGGTTTTTAGCTGAAGCCAGTAATTGGCAATGATATCACTTGTTTGTTAAAGGGTATAAAAAGTGAACTCTTACAGGGTTCATTGCTAACACTGGAGCCAACCAATAAGGCTCTAAGCATCCCTGGGTTTGGCCCGCTTGTAAGTATCTTGATCAAACGCTTATACATGTTTTATTACTGTTTGGATGTAGTAAATTGCTTATTATTTAGGCTTTTTAGGCATGTTTAGGGCAATTGTTTAAGTATTTGGCCTTTGGATTTAATAAAGGAATTTCTGGTTCAATTAGTGTTTAGTGATTTACCAGATTCATATTAATAATTTCAAATATTATTAATAATTCCAGCACCACATACCTAGTCTTTGAAAACTCTGGCTTTCATCCCTACTTCCATCCAGACTTACCCATAAATTCCCTAGTACTGGCCACCACAGATTTAGCCTCCTCCCACCTACACCAGGTGCACCTCCAGGAACATTTGCGGTCCACCAAACAAGCCTATAAACACCATGCTGACCAAGACTGGCCCCAAATCTGACCCTGGGGGGAAAGCACGGCTCTTAGCCCAGAACCTTACATTGAGCCGCCCATCTGCCAAACTGACTACCAATACCTGGGCCCCTTCAATATTATGGATGTAGTGGCCTTGAGGTGAAAGCTGTTCAAGTCCTTAAAGATCCACCATGTCTTTCACATCTTACTTTTAAAGCCCTACACCAAGACTTCTCCCATCTGCCACTGCCACCCATAACAGTCCATGGTCAGGAGGAGCACTTGGTCGACCAAATCCTCAACTCTCAGGGAAGGCTGCAGCGCCCGTGGACTGGGAAGGCTATGGGCAGCCGGATGAGCAGTCTTGGGACCTGGTAGAGAACATCCATGCCCCAGACCCATTGCGAGAGTTCCATCGGAAGTACCCCATGAAACCAGGCCCCCAAACTCCTAGGAGGCACCCTCAATGGTGGGGGGATACTGTCAGGAATCAGGGTCTGCAGAAGAGCCAGTCCCCAGGCAACCTAACGAGTGCAGCTGGCCTGACTGACGTCACCCGACTGGTGAGAAGAATCAGCAGACCGATTCTTAAGCCCAACAGCAGCAGTTAGGTGGCTGCTCAAACCATTTGTCCATCGCAGCAATAGCTCCTGCACCTCCTTGTTCCAGCCCTGCTCCTGCCTTGGACTCTGCCTTGCCTCACCTCCCTCCAGGTAACCTAGGGCTGACCCTTGACTCCGATTCCTGACTCTGGCTCTGACCGTCAGCTCTGGTATCTGGCCTCTGACTGCAGTTGAGAGCCTCCGCTCTGATTCCTGGCTCTAACCACTGGGCCCGACTCCAGCACCAGCCACTAGGCATGACTGCCCATGTCCCAGTCTCGGACACTCAGTTAAATGTCTCCCTTTGTAATTTTTTTTATCACTTTTGTATTTGCTTTTCTTCCCAAGAACGTTTTTCATGAGAGACCCAGGAATATTGCTCGTAAGCCACGTGTTCTTCTTGCCGAGAGAGTCAGTGTCCACAGACAGATGAGGCAGGATTCCTGCAGTGCCTGAAACACTCCTCCAGAATATAAACCATCCTTGCGTTTTCACTCACAAAATGCAAGTAAGTGAGTGGATTTTTTTATCATGTCCTCTATTGTTATGGTCACGTGTACTCAATCGGTGCTAAATAGATGTAAAATGGAGAGAAGTAAAATAGGAGTATAGAAGTATAAGACTGACGAGTATTTAGGAGTAATGAGTGTGCATAGGTATGTAAGTAAAGTGTGTCTGTAATGCAAGGCCTACAGGCTGAGGCCTGTAAGATTTCAGCTTAGTCACTCTAGCCCTCAGGATGAAGGACACTTGATGTAAGGGGGTGACCTAAGAATAACCCTATGCCAGTAAAGTTACAAACTTACCGGAAAGAATGTGCCAGTAGGTGATGTTCTCGAAAACAAACCACAATGTACTGTTCTAGACTGCAAGACACCTGACTGTAACATCATAAATTCTGCTTTCACCACAGATTACCCTGGGAACAGATTGACGTAAATGTTAACAAAATGCTAGTGAGAATAAGGGGAGCTAAGAGAAAAGCCTATGGAAAATGTGACACCACAAATTGATGGGGGGTGGAAGCTCCGATAAGGAAAAGGAGGGTTGGAATCCTCATGCATATGCATACGGTGTTAGGTGTGGTCAGAACAATAAGATAAAAGAGGTTCCCTGATTGGGCAACAGTGGGAAGACCCCAGTGGAAGACCTCATTGGGAAGACCCCAGCAGACCCCTCTGTCAATGACCACCTGTTGAGAGATCCCCCAGACTCTACAATGTCTTTGGGTATGTGTGTATGAATATGGAATTGGCTATTGCTTGGGCTCTCTCAAACTGTGTAGATGGTGAATGGGAGTGTAATTTATGACTACGGTCAAGGTTTTGTCACAGTTATTTTTAGTAATAGTCATGGACAGGTCGTGGGCAATAAACGCTAATTCACAGAAGCCCGAGCCCCGCCACCAGGTCTGGAGTGGAGGACACCCCGAGCCCCACTGCGGGTGTGGTGGGGGGGCTGACAGCCCTGGAGCACCCGGCTGAAGCTGAAGCCGAAGAAGTCATGGAGGTCTCTTAAAGTCATGGAGTCCATGACCTCCATGATGAAATCGTACCCTTTACTTATGACAAAACAACCAATATTTTTATTTGTAACTGTGTTTGTGGTCACTGTATTGTTCTTCGTGTGCTCCTAAGAATCTACCAATCTAAGAGAATCATAAAGGGTAACTTTCACCCTACTGATCTGGAAATTGTAGCACCATAGAAGCCGAGCTCACTCCTTAAACCATGGTGTCCCTAATCCTAACACAGAACCTCTATGTAGTGTGTGACATTTGCATTGGAAGTCAGTGAATTCAAAAGTGTATTCAAAAACTGTACTTACACTATGTCCTTTGGATGGATAGTGCTGAAGGGACAGAGTAAAGGAGCTATTTAGCACCTTAAACTATGAAGTGCTTCACTTTCAAATATTATTTTTTATAGATCAGTACTCTAATAATACTTTGAAGTCATGGCTATTTGTGTCTAATCTTTGCTGTCTTAAAGAATTTTCTTGCGGCTTGTCTACACGGGACGTTACTGACCTGAGCTTGCTGTAGTGAATCTATAGTGCACTAGCTTAATGTGCAGTAACATCCCAGTGCCAGTGCACTTAATGCACTGCAGCGTACTCACGGCAGCTGAGAGGGAGTCTAACTAGAAACAGCAGTGTGAACAGGACAGCTCTGGCAGAGGTTCGGGCTAGACGCCTGAGCTCAGACCCAGGTGGGCTTGAGAGCCTGAGATGCAACTTAAGCCGCAGCTTTCACAATGCTATTTTTAGCTCGCTAGCTCCTGCCCAGCAAGTCTGTCTACGCAGGCTAGGAGGGTCAGTCTCAGCTAGAGTGTAGACAACATACCCTAAATCAGGGGTCTCAAACACGCCCACGGGCCGCATGTGCCTGCGGAGTTATTTCCTGCGGCCCACCATAGGCGCCAACTCCACTGGCAGCCAAGCTCCAAACATTACGGAGTGTTTATATTTTATTAAAACCTCTCTTTGCATTACAGTTTTTAAAAAGTTAATACAGTGACTTTTAATAGAATACTATATTACTCTTCGTTTTTTTCATTTTTGACTATACTTTTGTATCATTGTATGAAAAGGTTTCAGTGATGCGGCCCTCGGGCCAATTTACTAGTTCTCATGTGGCCCTCGTGGTGATTTGAGTTTGAGATCCCTGACCTAAATGTTCTGACACCCTGGCATGCGGTGTATTAACATGCTATGTAGAATAGCCCTTAGTTTCCTTATACAGGACTTGTGCAAGTCAAATGCTTTCTGCCTGTGTTGGTGACACTGGCTTCTTTCCAGTGCTGGAGCACAGACGTTATCTGCTGCTTTCTGCTGCTTTTGCCAGTGGATGTTGTGATAGCCGTAAAAGGCCCTACTCTGCCACCGGAGATGTCACAGTGCACTCCCTAGGACTCTCTTGTGCTTGGTGTCTGAGCTACACATTAGGGTGAATTGCAAAAGAGGTTTCTATCTCTCAGGTGACGTCTTGAGTACAAGTCTCTGAAGCAAGGTGGGAGGATTCAGACCATTTCCAGCCACCAGGGCCATCCAACTGGGTATTAAACTGGACTGAAGAGAGTTAGGCAGGACATTGCAAGCCAGAATTCCATCCAGGACTGATTTTCAAGGATCTCCATGAAAGTCCAAATGGACGGGCAGCCCTTGCACTTCCTAAGTGTGCAGGGGAAAGAAACCAAACCTTTCACGAGTGAAGTTCTCTTTTCAGCTGCCCTCTCTTCCCAGTCATAAACCTCCCTTACATCCCTCTCGCCTGCCTGCCCTCCTCCTAGGCAGACACGCAATCCCTGTCTCATGAATCACAACACGGTATGCAAAACAGACTGTGACTCATCTCCCAGTCTGACCAATTGGGAAACAGAATGCAGATCCAGTGGAAATAGCAACATCTTCACCCCTTGGCTGATGCAGCCCAGGTGTCCCCATTGTTGTGGATTGTAAAGGCTGTGAAGCCACACAGGCAATAGCAGGAGGTGGAGCAGGTAGGTGAGACCGCACAGAATGTGGGTGAGAGAACGTGGTATGATTGTACATAAGGGACTGGGGTTAGGAATGGGGGGGAGAGTATTTCCCAGGATGATCTGGATTGATGTGCCCATTTTTCAAAGAAGAATCTTTGGTGTCCCTCAAGATCCCAGGTCAGTGTGTAACAAGAGCTATTTCTTCCCTTGAAGGGGAACACCTATGTCTTCTCCCAAAAGTCTAGTGTTTTATAACTGAGACACCAGCCTACCCATCTTCCAAAACCAGACCAGAATGGGGAAAACAGATTCCTGTTCACATGGTCACCTGCAGAACCCATTCTTCCTTTAGGATCACATTTTCAAAAGTGAGCAGACAGCAGTTCCCATTGAGAACAATGGGATCTGCTGGGAATTGAGCACTTCTGAAAATCTTGCTACTTCGCTTGGGTGCCTAAATGAGAGATACGATCTTCTGGCAATCTGATCCCTGCTGTGGATGCTCAGCACTTCTGAAAACTTGTCCCTTAGATCCTCATTTCTCCATGAATGACTGTCCATCAATATCTTTGAGAAGGTCCTTTTGACAGCAAGTTATTGAGCAATCCCTTCAGAGCAATCGTAAATGGGGGAGATTTGGCTCATGCTCAGTAGTGAACAGCCATGCAAGTACAAAATGTTTAGTTGTTAAGATAAATTTACTCACAAGTGCAGCACAAACTCACCTCCCCCAAGAATACTTATGACATAGAGGACAGGCTCTTGATAAACTAGGCTACAGATCCAGGGGTAGTTAACTGTAACCATCCCTAAGTGCTGCATCCTCCCTACTCACCAAGAGGGAAAGGTCTAGGGGTGTTTTTCAGGCAGCAGTAATAAGGGATGAAAATGGGGAAATCTCAGGAATTCACATGAATTCTTTCCCTCTCTCCACCTCCCCCCCCCCCCCAAGAAATTCAGAGTCCCAGTTCTGACTCCATTTCTGAACTTCTCTGTTAAGCCTAGCTGGGTATGGCAGAGATGTCTGGTCAGTGTGGCATTTTACCTGCTATCCACACTGCGAAACCAAGGAGTAAATGGGGTGCAGGGGGAGGGGTGACCTAAATACACAACTCCTATCTTCAGTTAGACTGTCTTGGCTTTTGTGGTTATGTCACACCAGGGGATTTCTGTCAATGTTTTCTTCTGCCCATCACACCACGGACCATTCAGGGAGCAGAATGTGAGAGCCAGTCATTTGGAAACCCAGGGTCTCTCCCTGCTGTAGCTCTGAGGCAATGGCTCCTAGTGGCTACCACACTGCCGCACCTAGAGGAAGAACCAAGAGCATCAGAGAGACTGGATCATTTGCTTATTAAGGTAAAAGAGCAGCAGACATCACTTAGCTGCAGGGGAAGTGGGGGACAATGAAGGGGGACAATGAGGTGGTCACTACCTCAAGACATAAGGGTGTGTTTCCCACTCAGCTACCCCAGACAGGTGGCTGGAAAATAGTGATCTAAAGGATGCTCTTGATTGACTGGGAGATCTTGGGGGTAGTCACGCGATATCTCTGATGTGATAGCACTGCAGAGAAAGGACGTTAAAGGAGCTGCATCTCTTTGATGATGATCAGTATGAGCTTAATTTCCTGTTCCTTTAGCTGGGCTGCCTGTAATAGATCCTGAGGTCCAGCTGCACTTAAAGATTCCAGGCACATCTCAGAACCGAGCTGATAAATTCCCTGGTTATGGAGGAGGATGACACAGAAGAGGCACCTAAACCACTGGAACACTATATTCGAGAGGGTAGGAGTGATGCTCTTCACATTTGGCTCACATCCCACAGAATGGCTCCCTTCTGTGTAACATTCTGGTGATGTTGCATGGGATCTACCATGGAAGATGAATGGTCTTATGCACAGCCATCACCAAAGAACAATGCTGAGCTGCAAACTACTTGCAAGTGTTATTCATTCCTTTTATCTTTTCTAAGTAAATTCGGTGCAAGTGAGAGACGCTGATGTGGCAGCCCTGGAAACTGAAATCTGCTATTTATCCTCACAAGGACACAGCTTCAGGAGGCCGTGCAAAGTTCCCGCCCGCTGCCTGATCTGTGTTGCCCCAGTCCAGACTTAGAAGGACCCTGTATAGGAGTAAGAAGGGAATTCAGTCCCCATCGCATGTTCAGTCCTTAGCCTCTTGGCTGAGACTACCAACAAGGGGGGGCCAACTGTGAAAGTAGACCCCTTTCATTATGTGAAATAGGTGCTAGTCTGAGACCTCCCCAGCTCATTTCACATAGGCCACCAAAGAGCCAAGGGATGGGAACAGCTTTTGCTAGCCTGGGGCAGTCACTCCATCATCAGTACCACTGACCTAAGATTTGATGCAAAGTTATTTCTTCTCTTGTCCGCTGATGTTTCTGTTGCAGTGTCTGTTCTGATGCAGCCTTGGCTTTGTCTTCCCCTTCCTACAGGTTTGAAGCAGCTGTACCAGGACCAGCGACTGTGTGATGCCACCATAGTGGCTGAAGGAAAGAGGTTCCCATGTCACAGGTTAGGAAGGTTCTGCTTATGCACATCTTAATTTCTCGTTTTGTTTAAATGGAAGATCATCACGTAAACATAACCCGATAACCTGACATTTCTTAATCACATAATTTAAAAATCTCGTTTATCTCCAGTCAACCTTCTGGGTGGCTTTATTTGTCTCTGACTTCCTTGGAGATTTCCTTGTCAAAGTGTCTTAGCCATTTGCAAAATCTCTTTTATGAGCCTCTTTGCAAGAGAAATCTCTGACTATACATGCTGCAGCCATTCAGCAGCTAGACATTTCTGGTTTACTTCTTGTTGGTTTCAAAATTAGGCAGCCTCTTGAAATCAAATACATTTTCTAGTTACTCTCCTCCAAGCTTCTTCTGCAGTTACTACCCACCCTTCCCTTTGTGTTACCTGTCCTGGTACCAGTTTAAATATAGCAATTTCCTTATTCTGAACAGGCTGTTTCACCCATACCATGCACCTGAGTCTCACTCACACCGGTGTAAGTCAGGAGTAACTCCAATGAGTCCTTGGAGTTACACTAGAGTAAAGCTGGTGTGAGAAGAGGACCAAGACCCAGGATGGCAGGGGGAGAATTGCAGTTGAAATCTTGTTTGAATTATTTCATTTCTTGGCCTCTTTTTCTGATTCAGTCAGTGATGCTTAGATGAGTTCAGGTAGGTGCATTCTCAGTGATCTGTTAAAAGGGGTTTGCCTCACTTCCCCTGACCATAACTTTTTAGGGCCCCATTTAGCCCTGCTCCTCCTAACTGAGTAACCCTTGAACCCAGGTGAGGCTCTCAGAGAGACTACTTTTTCTTCTTGCCAGCCAGAGGAGACAGATTGCTGAACAGCCAGGGGCATGGATTAGTAGAACCAGAGTCCTCTTCAGCACGCCTGGAGACTGGAGAGGGCAGCATTTAGCACCGCAACATAACAAAGACCAACAGTCATTTGTGGGGTGGAGGGGCAGGACTATCCAATCCGTAGGACATGACAGAACGGTGATGGGGGATCTGGCTGCAGTGAAATTCTCTGTCCTTTATGAAGCAGGAGGTCAGTCTAGATACCCAAAGTTATCCCTTCCCGCCTTCAAATCGAGGAGTGAAATCCTGGCCTCACTGAAGCCAATGGCCGTTGACTTCAGTAGGGTCAAGATTTTGCCCTGTGTATCTGAGGAACCAGCCCTCCAGGAGAGAACAAGGAAGGGGTGGAGGGATGGCTAATTTCACTTGTGCTCTGATACTCCCTTTTCCCGAAGTCAGGGCCTTTGCACTCTCATTTCCAGGAGACACATTTGATCAGTCCCTCTGCTCCATTCCTCACCGTCTCTATTCAGAGTGGGGGGACTCATCCATCCAAGGGCTAGTGGTAGGGGAGAGGGATCTGACCAATCTCCGCTCCTGGAGAAGGGGGAACCATAACGCCTTCTGGCACTGGAGGAGGCGCTACATTAAGTAGCCCTCATAAGAGCTGCCTCTTCATCGGCCAGAAGGGTTGTTGTTGGACAGAAGGTCTCAAGGCCAGAGGCGGGAACCAGGGATTTACTGAGGAGCAAGGATGCCCTGCACGTCTATCCCCAGGCTCTGTCCAGCTTCAGAGAATCTCAGAAGGAAGAAAGTAACCAAACAAGGGCACAAAACCATGTTGGGAATACTGGTTATAACTGGCCTCTAGTCAGAAGGTTTATCCTCAAGCGAAGGGGCAGGTAGGGAACATGTCCTCACTGGCCAGCTGGATCAGTGCAAAAGCGATGGGGCTCCTTTTCCAGAGCCGTGCATATGCCCCATTGACCATGTTTCCTCTCTCTCTGCACAGGATGCTGCTGGCTGCAGTCAATCCCTACTTTCGAGCCATGTTTGTCAGCTCCTTCAAAGAATCCCAGGATGGAGAAGTTCTCCTGCAGGACATGGCCCCCTCCACTGTGCAAACCATCCTTCACTATCTGTACACGGAGAAGATATCAGTTACTTCAGAGACAGCCCAGGCTGTGTTCATAGCCGCCAGCAGGCTTCAGATCCTCCCTCTGCTGGAGATCTGCTCCAGGTAAGGCTGACATGGAAACGACTGATTACTCTGTAAATGTGCACAGTGCTGGCTGTTTGGAGAGTCCTGCCAAACAGGTCACCTGTTCCCTACCCACAGGGGCTTGTGTTCTGTGGATCATTCTGTTCTGTACAGGCTGGTATAATAGAAGAGCATGCAGGACAAAAACTGCCAAGTATTTTCATTAAAACTGACATGCATCTTGGATAACTGGGGTCCACTGCTTGCATCCGAAGAAGTGGATATTCACCCACGAAAGCTTATGCTTCAATACCTTTGTTAGTCTATAAGGTGCCACAGGACCCTTTTCGCTTCTACAGATCCAGACTAACACGGCTACCCCTCTGATACTTGGGGTCTAAGGGCTCTTTCTAAGGAGAAAGCTTTGTGTGTGCTGGCTGGGAGGGTCTTCCAGATGTGACGGTGATTATGGATGTAGACAGGAAGTTGGGAGCAGTCAGAAACAAAGGGATTAGCAGGGATACAAGCCAGAGATGAGTACGGAAGTGGGAGGTGGTTATTATAGGAACCCATAGAGCAAAACGGAGGTGGGGATACAGTACAGCACTGGATGCAAAACGGAGAAGATCAGGGTTGAAGAAGATTCAAAAAGTGGGAAGATGAAAATTATTTTGGCTGCATTGTTTTGGATGGACATGAGTGGAGATTGATGGGAGGGTGGTAAGCTGCAGAGCGAGAAGCAGCATTGGTCACAGCAAGCGATAATGAGGGAATGAACTAAAGTTTGGGATGAACCTTACAGAGACACTGGAGGAAGAAACAAGAGGATTCACTGGGAGTCTGGATGGGAGTAGAGAAGGACTGAAAATGGCTGTATGGTTACAAGCCCAGTGGCAAAGAAAGCTTGTGGTATTGCTAAAGAAAGGTGGCAGAGGAGAGGAAAGATAAAAGGCTCTCCTCGAATTAGTGGCACCACATCCAGAAGGAAAGGTAGCAGAGCCAGGCAGAGAATGTGACTGACAGGTGCAAACACCTGGGTTAGAGAGGTAGGTTTGAGAGTCATCAGTACAGAACTCAGAGTTGGATCCATAGAAATGAATGGGATCAGTCATAGGGAGGGGAGAATGAGAAGCAGTGGGGACCTAGCGTGAGCATTCAGGGGTTCACAGAGCAGGAGAGAGGAACAACTGGAGTCTCTGAGAGAGATGTTGAAAGAGCAGTCAAGTGAGCGCAGAACTGGGAGAGCAATGGGCTTTGGGTACCCTAAGCGAAATGCGTATGTGCAAAGCACATGGAGAGGATGAGTGAAGTGAAGAGGCCATTAGTCTCAGCTAGCAGGAGACTGACTGTGAGAATGATTCTGGTGGTGTGAAACTGAGAGACAGGAATTTGAAGGTGCTGGAATAAACCATTGCTCAAGTTGTTTTTGAGGCCCAGGGGTGGACAGAAATGGACTAGAGAGAACAATGGGATAGAGAGGGGGGAAGCTCAGGGGCGCACAAAGGGGTGTTTGAAAGAGGGGGGAGGAGTCAGAGTTAGAGATCAGAGCTGGTCAGGAATTTTTCAGTGAAATGGTTTTTCTTTGGCAAACAGCAATGTGTTGACACTGCAGCTTTTCGCAGGACTATGGCAGGTTTGAGGAAAGTTTCCTTGGGAAGGATTACCTGAGTCCACTGTGGAAATTCTGGTAAAAGCCACAGAGAGACCCACCAACACCTCAGAATAGCCTAGTGGTTAGAGCACTCACCTGCGATGTGGGGGACCTCAGCTCCATGTCTGCTTTGGAGCAGGAATTTGAACCCTGGCCTCCAATCACCCAGGGAGCACCCTAACCTAAGACAACTCTTCCAGGGTAGTCTGCTTTCAATCTCTCCTACTGGAGCTGTTCCACTTTGTCTAAATAAATATTCATTGGACCAGGAACTTGTACGTGACACTCCTACATCCCAGCTGAGCATCCTGACCACTGGACTATAGAGTCAGCATTTCTCTTTTTTTCTGTTTTTTCCACTGACAAACTTTGGAAACTCTCAGATTTGACCCAACGTGGAAAGCCTGCACCCCTGACCCCCTCCCTTGCCCCAACCCCCTGCCCCAGCCCTGATCTCCCTCCCACCCTCCGAACCCCTCGGTCCCAGCCTGGAGCATCCTTCTGTGCCCCAAACCCCTCATCCCTAGCCCCACCCCAGAGCCCGCACCCCCAGCCAGAGCCCTCATCTCCTCCCGCACCCCAAACCCCAATTTCATGAGCATTCATGGCCCACCATACAATTTCCATGCCCAGATGTGGCCCTCGGGCCAAAAAGCTTGCCCACCCCTGATCTAGACCATCCCTGAGAGGCGTCTGTCCAACCTACTCTTAAAAATATCCAATGATGGAGATTCCACAGCCTCCCTAGACAATTTATTCCAGTGGTTAACCATCCTGACGGTTAGGAAGCCTGATCTTTGCACAAACCTCACATTGTTCCCCATGGAAGAGCTGTGTGAATTGAAGGTGGTAATTAGATTAGGTACGCATATGGCCCGCATCACCAAAGTATCTGAGCACCTCACTTTAATGTATTTATCTTCACAACACACCTGTGAAGTAGGGCAGTGCTGTTCTCTGCATAGTACAGATGGGAAACTGAGGCACAGAGACTAAAGTGACTTGAACAAGGCTTCACAGGGAATCTGGACTGGGTCACAGAGCTTCATTAAACATGTCATTTGATCCTCTCCCTTAGAATGACTTTAGCTCCTTGTATTAAGTGTTAACGCCCTGTATTAAGTGTTACTATTACCCCAGTGACTAAAGGAGAAGTGTCTCACACCTGTGACATCCCCAGTAACATTTATCCCCATTACTTTCCCAGCTTTCTTCTGGAACAAGTGTCCCCTGAGAATTGCCTCGTGCTTTATGAACTGGGTTATGCCCACGGCGAACAAGCTCTGCTCCAAGTAGCCATGAGACAGATCAGCCTGAACTTTAGGCACCTCTCTCTGGAGGACAAAAGCTTCCTACATCTGAAACCCAGCACTTTGATGAGCATCATCTCCTCAGACAGCCTGGTGGTCTCTTCTGAGGTAGTTGTCTACCGGGCCGTGCGACGCTGGGTGAAGTTTCAAACCTCCAACCGCCATCCATTCCTGAGTAAGGTAATGAGGCATGTCCGCCTTCCACTCCTTACCCAGGAGGAGCTCCGGGAGATCCAGTTAGAATCAGCACATTGTGGGGACATGCGGTTGCGATGGAAGCGTCTCAACAGGCAGGAGAGGTTGCAGGAGTGTGGCGGTCTTAGGCAGGGCATGTACAGCAAGTGTATTGTGTGCGTGGACCTGTTCAACATGGAGGGCCCCGAGCTGAAAACGAAGGATTTTCAGGTAGGCTGTTTTGACCCCCAGACAGAAAAGTGGGAAAAGCTGCCGCCTTTGAAATGCCTGTACTGTGCTCGCTGCCTGGCAGTGGCAGATAAGTTGTACGTAACTGGCGGTGTGCACACAGATGACTCTTATTCAGATACTCTCCATGAGTACAGCTCTTTCAGAGGCCGGTGGACACAACTCCCTTCCATGTCCATGCCGCGTGCTTCACATGGGTTTCTAAACTGCAACCAGAAGCTTTATGCTGTGGGGGGCTGGAGCAGTTATGAAGATTATCTCGATTCTGCAGAGTGCTTTGACTTGACGGAGAAGACCTGGACTCCCATCTCTCGGCTGCCATATACTCTGAGCCATTTTGCTGCCACAGTGCTTAAAAATAAATTGTACCTGATAGGTGGCGTGACAGACAAACTGGGCTCTTGGTATGTTTCCAGGAAGGTTTTGATCTACGAAGTTAGCTCCAATGTGTGGACACAGGTGCTTCTGGATGCGGAGTGCTACTGGTCAGGAGCTGTCTCCATGAATAACGGGATATATGTTATTGGTGGGTATTTTAGGAGCAGAGTGAGACATCGTAATGAGAGATGGCCTGATTCAGGAAACCTGCATTGCAGTCGAAAGTGTTTCTTCCTGGGCGAAGATGGAAGAGTGGACAAGGATGTCGTGATCCCAAAGTTGCCAGTTGAAATTGCTGGTGCTGGCGTGGTGCGCTGGAAGAAGAGGATCTACGTGCTGGGTGGCGAAAATACATATTTATATAATAGCCACGATGGTGAAAATGAAGAGGAATATTATAACACAATTTACTATTGGGAACCTGGAGACCACAGAT
The DNA here is from genome assembly GCA_037349315.1 of Chelydra serpentina. Lineage (NCBI taxonomy): Eukaryota > Metazoa > Chordata > Testudines > Chelydridae > Chelydra > Chelydra serpentina. The sequence continues at coordinate 3,402,220 of JBAIAC010000047.1, forward strand.
GGACTCAGTGTCCAGAAAGACTCCCCTTTAGCAACTGGGGAATCAGCGGATTTGGGTGTGCAACGCTGAAGATACCCAAAAAAACTATTCTGTCTCTTTTTCGAAAGACATCTGTAGCCTTGATAGCTGTTGAGTCAGCAGAGAGTTAGCTGCTTCTTATCCACTTGCCAGATTGCCTCATGGTCCATGTATCCTGTCCCTAAAGCTGCATTTGTGAAGATCACCTGCCTGTACCTTTACTGTGTGTTTACCTGTGTTTATGTGGAACTCCAAGGCATTCCACTGGAAACCAGCAGATTGTTGGTAAAGGAAAGGGTGTGGTACAGAGGAACCAATTCACCACTGCCTTGTGTTGGGAGCTGTCCTTTACACTTGTGCAAAGTGGGTGTAAAAACATACCAAGTCAGAGCTCTCCCATAGACTGATTGTAACGTCTGTTGGGTTCCTCAAAGGAAAGAGAGGTCAGAGTAGCAGCAAAAAAAGCGCAGCCATGTGGGAGAGAGGGGAGGAGATGGCAGTAAGCCATTGCTAGGCCCCTCCCAACTCTGGGGCTAGCCCCCAACAGCTACTGGGCTGTTCTACGTTGCCCCAGCTGCCAAAGACTTAAGGCCTTTCTGGGGAGGACAGGGCTGGCCAGATGCCAGGGGCAATTTTCAAAAGCATCACCATCCTGAGGAGTCCAAGTCCCATTTTCAAAAGTGACTTTCACTTAAGTCATGTAGTATCAGAGGGGTAGCCGTGTTAGTCTGGATCTGCAGAAGCGACAAAGGGTCCTGTGGCACCTTATAGACTAACAGAGGTATTGAAGCATAAGCTTTCGTGGGTCAATACCCACTTCTTCGGATGCAGCTTAAGTCATGTAGGAACTTTTGGAAACGGTACCTGCTATGGCTGCATCCCTTTTCTCCTAATTAGGCCCCTGCCATTGCAGGTAAGAGATGAGCGGGGTGCAGGAAAGGGTTAGACACTTGAACGGATAACAAGTACGTACGTACAGAGTTGTTATAGCAGTGAATAGTAAAAGAATTATCAAAAGTGTTAGTTGTGGGATAAACCCTCCTGCTTCAGGGCATGAGTCAACCTCTAACTATTGATAGGTTTAAGTGTAGTAGCCATGTTAGTCTGTGTCAGCAAAACGAAAATAAGAAAGAAAAACTTGTAGCACCTTAGAGACTAACAAATTTATTTCAGCATAAGCTTTCGTGGGTTAATACCCACTTCATCGGATGCATGGAATGAAATACACTGTAGACAGATATGTATACAGTCAGAGAAACATGATAAGGTCCAGGTGTATAGACCAATCTTAAGAGGCTAATTAGTTGAGAGGAAACATGACAGCAGGGGAAGAAAAAACTTTTGAAGTGATAAACAAGATGGTCACACAGGTGTGAATGAGGATCGTTAACTTAAGGGAAATAGATTCAATTAACATAATGGCCGAGCCATTCCAAATCTCGATTTAATCCGGAGGCAACGCAATCTAGTTTGCATATCAATTCGAGTTCAATAGTTTCTCTTTGAAGTCTGCTTTTGGAGTTAATCTGTCGCAACACTGCTATCCTCAAGATCAGGAAGAACCTTTCCTTGGGGCATGTTAGCCCATAATTGCTGCTGCAGGGTTTCTTGCATCTTGCGCTGGACTGGATGGAGCACTGGTCTGATCCTGTGTGGCAATTTCTACGTTGCTGCACTGAGAGCTGGGAAAGGGGTGGGTGTAGAAGTCATGACAGTGTCCCTTTGAATCATAGAGTTGGAAGGGACCTTAGGAGGTCATCTAGTCCAACCCCCTGCTCAAAGCAGGACCAATCCCCAATTTTTGCCCCAGATCCCTAAATTGCCCCCTGAAGGATTGAACTCACCACCCTGGGTTTAGCAGGCCAATGCTCAAACCACGGAGCTATCCCTCCCCACCATGGAGCCCTATGGTTCTTCCACCCAGGGAATCCTCACGGAGATGACCCTGTCGCTTCCCATTACTGAGAGGAAAGGTATAAGGTTTGCATGGGTAGTGGGGGCTGTGGAGTGGGGGGGACAACAGAGGACATGGAGGGCATACTGGGGGAATGAGCAGCCATGTGCAGCATTGGCACTGATCACACGAGTTAAAAAAAGCCAGCACTAGCATATCCATGCCTTCTCTGCCGAATGGACCAGCTGTGGCTCCCTGAGAAGGGCCATGCTGTGATCGCAGGAGTAGGGCTGGTTGGAATTTTTTCCTGTGGAAAATTGTAACTTCAGCAAAAAAATCAAAAACTGAAAATCTCAGTTCAAAAATGCCCCATGGCAGTTGTCGTTTGGGTGCCTCGTGACACCACTATTCTCTAGGGGTTAGGCTACCTGTTCAGACTACATCTCCCATGATGCACCATGGACTTTCCTTTTGCTAAGCTGCCACAGTGATTCACAGGAGCTCCTGCTGCAATGTATCATCGGAGACGCAGTCCACAGAGGAGAAAGGAGGCATGAGGCCCTGAACTATGACACTGAGGCAACATTTCTCAATCCATTTTTTTCAGTTTTCAGACTACATTTTTCAGCATTTGACTGAAAACTTTTGGGGTTTTGTGTGCTTGTTTTGATGAAAAGGCTAAATGTTCCATAGAAAACAGATACGTTTCACAAAAATTTGCATTTAATCCAAAATCCAGTTTTCTATCAGAAAACAGTTGTGATGGAAAATTGTCAGGTTTCAGAGTAGCAGCCATCTTAGTCTGTGTCAGCAAAAAGAACAGGATTACTTGTGGCACCTTAGGGCTAGTCTACACTTACCGGATAGATCGGAGGCGCTGGATCGATCTTCTGGGTTCGATTTATCGCGTCTTGTCTAGACGCGATAAATCGAACCAGGAAGTGCTCCCCCGTCGACGCTGGTAATCCAGCTCGACGCGAGGAGTAAGCGCCGTCGACGGGGGAGCCTGTGCGCCGCGTGTGGACCACAGGTAAGTTCGAACTAAGATACTTCGACTTCAGCTACGTTATTAACGTAGCTGACGTTGCGTATCTTAGTTCGACAGGGGGGGTTAGTGTAGACCAGCCCTTAGAGACTAATACATTTATTTCAGCATAAGCTTTCGTGGGTTAGAACCCACTTCATCAGACGCATGGAATGGAGCATACAGTAAGCAGATATTTATACATTCAGAGAAACATGAAAAGGTGGAAGTACCTATACCAACTTTAAGAGGCTAATTAGTTAAGAGGAACTATATCAGCAGGGGGGGAAAAAACTTTTGAAGTGATAATCAAGATGGCCCATTGCAGACAGCCCTAAATAAGAGTTCAGCAGTGGGAATCTCCTCCTGCACAGTCCAGTGGTGCCCAGATGCTCAGACAACAGCAGGTCAGCCTGGCTGAGATGTCTACTGTCCAAACTTACCCTATAGGAGAGAAACTGGGGCATTTTTGACCTGGATGTATGGGGACATGGATGGAGTAGCATAGAAACATCTGGCATGATAGCTACCAAGGATGTACACATAAATCAGGGAGGGAGACATGGAAGCTTTTCCTTGTGAAGCTAAACTCAGTTGTAACAAATGTTTTTGTGTTTTACTGTGTAAGCCCTATGGCCTGAAGCTCGAGAGAGAAAATAGCCTTGTCTCCATGATGGAGAATCTGAGAAGGCAATGGCCATTCCAATTGCCTGGACATTTGGTACCTAGCAACTAATAACCATGAATGGGCCACCCCTCCACAGGAAGCCACCCGTGTTTGCCCAGGAACAAGAATAAAGGACTGAGGAGAGTCCAGGTGGGGGGTCGTTAAGTGTGGGCCACTGGAAGCTTGACTCTCCTGACCTGGGACAAAAAGAGGGATCAGAAGGCTCTGGGACTGACCAAGATGGACCATGCTGTAATTTTCTCTGAAAACATCTGCTCAATGTGCAGCGGCAGTCAAAAAAGTGAACAGAATGTTGGACATCATTAAGAAAGGGATAGCTAATAAGACAGAAAATATCATATTGCCGCTATATAAATCCACGGTACGCCCACATCTTGAGTACTGCTTGCAGTTCTGGTTGCTCCATCTCAAAAAAGATATATTGGAACTGGAAAAGGTTCAGAAAAGGGCAACAAAAAAGATCAGGGATATGGAACGGCTGCCATATGAGGAGAGATTAATAAGACTGGGACTTTTCTGCTTTGAAAAGAGACGACTAAGGGGGGGCTATGATAGAGGTGTATAAAATCATGACTGGTGTAGAGAAAGTAAATAAGGAAGTGTTATTTACTCCTCCTCAAAACACAAGAACTAGGGATCACCAAATGAAATTAATAGGCAGCAGTTTAAAACAAACAAAAGGAAGTACTTCACACAATGCACACTGTGGAACTCTTTGCCAGAGGATGTTGTGAAGGCCAAGACTATAATAGGGTTCAAAAAAGAACTAAATAAATTTATGGAGGATAGGTCCATCAATGGCTATGAGCCAGGATGGGTAGGGATAGGTCCCTAGTCTGTGTTTGCCAGAAGCTGGGAATGAGCGACAGGGGATGGATCACTTGATGATTACCTGTTCTGTTCATTTTCTCTGGGGCACTTGGAATTGGCCATTGTCGGAAGACAGGATACTGGGCTAGATGGACCTTTGGTCTGACCCAGTATGGCCATTCTTATGTTCTTATGTTATGTTTCTGTTCTCTATGCTCACCGAGGATTTTCTGCACTGTGTTCCAGACAGCTAATAAACCTGACTGCTTGTATCATGCTGGCTCGGAGTCACTGCAGATGCTGAAGGTCCGGGTGCATTGCGCCCTTTGGGTGTACAAGTCTCCCTCAGGTATCCAGCTCAGGTGGACTGTAGAGCAGGGGTTCTTGAAGGCTCTGAGGTTCAATCTAAGGAGGCAATGAAGCCAAGTGCCTTACCCTCAGGAAAGAGTGAGACCCTGGGTGGGCGTTGGCACACTGAAGGGGTCCTCCCACGGACTGTTCCAGGGCACCTGAGCTGTGGGTCCATGACAGAGAGATCATTTGAAAACTAACAACTCACTGATCAATTATATCATGGTAAAATGTGGATAGCAACATTATAAGTAAAATTATGAATTCCCCCTGAATGATGTTGGCGGCACATGTTCAAACCCACGTAGTCCCGATTCAGCAAAACTGGTCAAGCATTCTATCTTAAACGAAGGAATGGACGTTTATCTCAGTGAGTAGTAAACAAGGTCCTTGAGACAGCAAGAGGGAGACAAGGCGACCAGAAGAGCTAGCGAACAGGAGCAGCAAAAGGGCGTTTTATGAGGGAGTTCTCCAGGTGAAGGAGGAGTAGGGTGACCAGACAGCAAATGTGAAAAATTGGGATGGGGGTGGGGGGTAATAGGAGCCTATATAAGAAAAAGACCCAAGAATCAGGACTGTCCCTATAAAATCGGGACATCTGGTCACCCTAAGGAGGAGCGACTACATGACTGTTGGGGTGAGTTTGTCGTCGGTTTGTTTTTGTTGTGTACTTGTTGCTTGACTGTATAGTGTGGTCTGTCTGGGGACCCATGTGCTGAGCCTAGCGGCCTGCAAGGCAAGGCTGAGAGCTTCTTAATGAGGCTTTGATCCCCTATGTTAACCAGGGGGCCGGACTACTCAGCCAGCTCCTACGCAACCAGAGGAGCTAGTGAACAGAGAAGTTTTGCACAGGAGTTGAGAGAGGAAGCCAGAGAGCCAGATACACCTGACATTCTCTAAACTTAGGTAAATAAACACCCCCACTCCTCCCAAAAAAACAAACAAAAAAGCTGCAGGAATAAAAATAATGCAGGCAGAAGTCCAGCAGCAGAGAGGGGGCTATCCAGTTTATTGCATTGAATGCAGCATGTATGATTACCTTCCTTGGGCAGGTGGTATATGTGTGCATTCAGCAGAAGGAGGTCATGGCCCTCAGAGACCGAGTATGGGCTCTTGAGACCTGAGTGGCTGAACAGGAGCAACTAAGGGAGACAGAGAGGTATATAGATGAGACTTTGGGGGACACAGTAGAGCAGTCCCACCCCCAGTCTGACAGCCTCTGTGCTGTTGAGAGCAATGAAAGTCTCAGGGAAGGAGAACATCAAGTTGTAGCGGAGGGAAACAATCCCATTAGTTGGGACCCTCCTTCCAGATGATGCAATGGTATCCTCTCGAACTGCGAAAGGGAATCATAGTTATTAGGAAGAGACAGGAAATAGTAAGGGGGGATTCGATCATTAGAAATATAGATAGCTGGGGTTGTGCTAACCGGGAGAACCACATGGTGAATTGCCTGCTGGGTGCAAAGGTTGTGGATCTCTCAAGACATCTAGATAGACTTAGCTGCAGTGCTGGGAAGGATCTGGTTGTCATGGTACATGACAAAGGAAAAGGTAGGAGAGAGGTCCTGGAGGCCAAATTTAAGCTTCTAAGTAAGAGATTAAAGCCCAGGACCTCCATGGAAGCATTATCTGAAATGCTTCCAGTTTCACGCACAGGGCCAGTTAGAACAGGGCTTCAGTGCATGGATGAGACAATGGTGCAGGAAGGAGGGGTTTAGGTTTATTAGGAACTGGTGAACTTTTCTGGAAAGGAGGGGCCTATACGGATGGGCTCCACCTAGACCAAAACAGAACGAGATTGCTGGCATATAAAATTTAAAAGGTTGTAGAAGAGTTTTTAAACTACGAGCTGGGGGAAAACTGACAGGTGTGCAGGAGAACATAGGGGAGGAGCTATTAATGGGGATTCTCTATATCCTAGTAAAGAGGAGAAGTTGATAAAGTACAGGTAAAAACTGAAGAGAAACCATCAAATGAAAGAGTCCCATTCAATTACATCACATGAAGGCAACTAAAACTTGACAAATGTTATAGGCGCTTGTATACAAATACTAAAATCTAAATACTACGATGAGCGAACTTAACTGCCTGGTATTAAATTAAGATATTGATGTACTATGCATCACAGAAACTTGATGGAAAGATGACACTCAATGGGACATTGTAATATCAGGGTACAAAATATACAGGAATGACAGAACAGGTCATGCTGATCGGGGAGTGGCACTATATATGAAAGAAAGCACAGAGTCAAAATCTTAAATGAATCAAACAGTACCATAGAATCTCTATGGATAGAAATTCTATGCTTGAATAATAAGAGTATAGTAGTAGGAATATACTACTGACCCCCTGACCAGGATGGTGATTGTGAAATGCTTGTGGAGATTAGAGAGGCTATAAAAATACAAAACTCAAGAATCATGGGGGATTTCAACTACTCCCATATTGACTGGGTACATATCATTTCAGGGTGGGATTCAGAAAATAAAGTTTCTAGACACCATTAATGACGGCTTCTTGGAGCAGCTAGTCCTGGAACCCACAAAGGGAGAGGCAATTCTTGATTTAGTCCTAAGTGGAGCACAGGATCAGGTCCAACAGGTGAATATAGCTGAACTGCTTGGTAATAGTGACCATAATATAATTAAATTTAACATCATTGTGGGGGGTGGGAGGGAAATACCAGAGAAGCCCACCACAGTAGCATTTAACTTCAGAAAGGGGAACTACACAAAAATGAGGAAGCTAGTTAAATGAAAATTAAAAGGAACAGTCACAAAAGTGAAATGCCTGCAGGTGGTGTGGAAATTTTTTTAAAACACCACAATAAAGGCTCAAATTAAATGTATACCCCAAATTAAAAAGAACAGTAAGAGAACCAAAAAAATGCCACAGTGCCTGACACCAGAGTAAAAGAAGTGGTTAGAGGCAAAAATGCGTCCCTTACAAATTGGAAGGAGCATAAACTCTGGCACATCAAGTATAAAAGTATAAGAAGGCAGGCCAAGAAAGAATGAGTTTGAGTTCCACCAGATAATGACAGAAGTTAACATACAACTCTGGTCCTCCTGACTCCCAGCCTAGTGCCTAATCTATGCAAAAGGAAGTTTAATTTAGTACAACCTCATTCTCCTCCATCAGCTGTTTCAAAGTTCATAAATGTGAATTTCCTAGAGAAAATTGCTTTTAGATTTTTCTCATTCTTCCAGAGAGTGACACATATGTTTCTCTCAATGTTGTCACCATTCATAGTACTTAGTGCCAGAATGGACCACCGTGATCATTTACTCTGACTTCCTAACATGGGCCATAGAATTTCACCTAGTTACTCCTATATCTAGCCTAAAAATTCTGGCTGAGCTAAAATGTATCTTTCAGAAAGAAATATTCAATCTTGATTTAAAGACTCCAAGTGATGGAGAATCTACCACATCCTGTGGTAAGTTGTTCCAATGGTTAACTACCCTCACTGTTTAAAAAAATACCTTTTGTCTATCCTGAAGTTATCTAGCTTCAGCTTCCAACTATTGGATCTTCTTATCCCTCTGTCTGCTAAATTAAAGAGCCCTCATCTATCAGAAATCTTCTCCCCATAAAGACCCTTACAGACCATGATCACATCACCTCTGAATCTTCTCTTTGATAATCTAAATAGATTGAGATTCCTAAATCTTTCACTATAAAGATGGATTTCCAGACTTCAAATCATGCCTGTAGCTCTTTTCTGAATGCTTTCTAATTTATCAGCTTCTTTTTGGAAATGCAAACCCCTCAACGATACACAATATTCTAGGAATGGTTTCACTTGTGCTTTTTACAGCAGTAATACCACCTCACTACTCTTACTCAGTATTTTCCTGTTTATACATTCAATGATCACAATAGCTTTCTTAGCCACCATATCACACTGGGAGCTCATATTCAGTCGGTTATCCTCCTGACCACTAAGTCCTTTCCAGGATATAATTCCAACCAGATCATTTGACCAAGATGCATTTTAATACAACCAAGTGCAAGGCCATCCATCTAGAAACTACAGGTCACATTTACATACATCAAGATTTCGTAAATGTGCTCCCTTTATGCAGAAGTTTTATGATCTCTAACACAGGCAAATTCAATCAGGAGAAAACCTTTTGCAAGAAATATCATGCCCACTGATGTGGCACAGCCTTTCTGGAGCAGGCTGTGTTTTTACAGTGTTGTAAGCTTTTTGCTAGTGTCAGTTGTGAGTCCACATTACCCTGTGTAATTATGTTTGTGCTCAAGATTTAACCATGGTTTGTGTCTTGCTCCATTATTTGTTTATTCAAAGCTAACTAAAAAGAAATATTAAAAGGCAGCTATTTCCCAACAATACCTATTAGGGCTACCGATGTCTTTTGAAAAAGGGACAGGATCTCCTTTTTGGGTCTCTTCAGTGTTGTACAACCAAACCCGCTGACACCTTCATAAGAGACAGGGATATCTTCTGGACATTTGCTCCACCTGGGCTCACCGGGTTCCCAATAATAAATAGTTTTATAACATTGGGTTAAATTTTCCCCACCCAAGACATAGATCCTCTTTTCCCAACGGACCACTGCAGCATTAGCAATTCCCCTTGGCAGTTTTGGAACGATCACCTCCTCATTCATGCTGCCATCATCAGAGATAAAGAAACACTTTCTAGTGCAGTGGCGGTTTTCCGGTATGAGACCACCCTCGGCCCACTCTCTGGCTCTCTTTTCAGCATACCCACCTATAACATATATCCCATTATTCATGGCAACAGCACCCGCTGAAAAGAACCCATTGTTCAGAGACACCTGAGTCCATGTGTCCAAGCTAACTTCATAGATCAGAAGCCCTCTATGAAATTGCCAATAACCAGTCAGGCCTGTTGCTCCCCCTAGTAAGTATAGTTTCTTCTTGAGCGCTGTGGAGGCAGAACGGCTCAGAACAAAAGGCAGCTGAGAGATGGGAGTCCATATCTGCTTTGCTATGTCAAAGCATTCTGCAGAATTGAGGAACTCATGAAATCCACGCCAGCCTCCCATAGCATACAGCCTCTGGTTACAGATTAGGAATCCATGTGTAGCACGGGGCACAGACATTGAAGGGAGCTGTGTCCACTGGCCTTTAAAAGAGTTGAACTCATACAAAACATCTGAATAAGAATTCCTGCAGATGCCTCCAGAGACATAGAGCTTGTCTCCAAGGGCCACACAGGCTGGATGTGTCAAAGATTTCAAGCCTGGGAGCTTTTCCCACTTTTCAGCATGAGGATCATAAGAGCCCATCAGAAAATCTTCATTCTCCAACTCTTGGTCCTCCCACATCTGGGAATCTACACACACTATCAGTTCATCAGACATGCCCTGTCTGAGACCCCCGCTCTCGTGCAACCTCTCTTCACCGTCCAGCTGCTTCCAGTGAAGCTGAACATCCCCATACCGTTCTGAATCCAGCTGCACCTCCACAAGCTCTCGCTCTGTCAGGAGGGGCAGCCGGACATGCCTCATCAGCTCGTTGAGGAGCGAGTGGCCTGTGGTGGGTTGAAACTGTGTCCAGCGTCGCACAGCCTGGTAGACTTCTAACTCAGAAGCAACTGCAAGGCCGTCTGAAGACAGGATGGTGATTAAACTGCTGAGGTCCAGACTCAAAAAGTCGTCATCCTCACAGAATCTTCCAAAGTTTAGCATGATGAGCTGCATGGTAGCATAATAGAGAGCTTGGTGGTTGTAAGTCTGAGCCAGTCTGTAAAGCCCAATGCAGTTCTGCATGGAAATGTTCTTCAAAAGAAACCTGGGAGGAACAAAGGAAATAAACATCACTGGGAATGCATCAGTGATTGCTATGACCCCAGGACAGGTCATCAGCAGGGTTTGAACCCAGAGACATCAGCACCAAAGAACAGACCTCTACTACTTGAGTTTAAAGAGGAGGACCTCCATTAGCTCATAGACTTTAAGGTCAGAAGGGACCATCATGATCATCTAGTCTCACCTCTTGCACATTGCAGGCCACAGAACCTCACCCACCCGCTCCTGCAATAGACCCCTAACCTCTGGCTGAGTTGCTGACGTCCTCAAATCATGGTTTAAAGACTTCAAGTTAGAGAGAATTCATCATTCACACTAGTTTAAACCTGCAAGTGACCCGTTCCCCATGCTGCAGCGGAAGGCGAAAAAAACCCAGGGTCTCTGCCAATCTGACCTGGGGGGAAATTCCTTCTCAACCCCAAATATGATGACTAGTTAGACCCTGAGCATGACAATATTAGCTGACAATATTAGTAATAGGTGTTACCCTCTATGTAGACTAGCCACCTTAGGGGGCCAAAGACACAATTTACAAGCAAACTACATGAGAAAATCTTCTCCTGAGTTTGACACCCCAACAGTAGGGTGGCAGCCTTGCTTTTATGGCTATTCAATTGTAACTGAGTTAGTGATTTTATTTCAGGTGAAAGGCTCCAGTATAGCAGCTCAAAAGCACAAGTACACAAAGACCCCAGGCTGGCCCCCACACAAACTCCTCTCACCACAACCTCTGCCTCGCCTAGATCATATTTGGGGAGTGACAGGGATATCTTCATGGCCTATTAAACCCTTGCCTACTTAGATTGCATAGATTTTTAAGGCCAGAAAGGGCCAGTGTGACTAAGTACTCCAGTGTGTCCCAAAATGTGGGGTACCCCTGGAGGACTAGCTAGGGATGTGGACAAGCCCCTTACTCGCTCTCTACACAGTCTCAACTTCCCTTTTTTTTAAAAAAAAAAAGTAGATGTTATGGTTATGAAGACAACTTTCAAAACATGACCCAGGCATAGAATATCAGGGTTGGAAGGTCATCTAGTCCAACCCCCTGCTCAAAGCAGGTCCAATCCCCAATTTTTGCCCCAGATCCCTAAATGGTCCCCTCAAGGATTGAACTCACAACCCTGCCTTTAGCAGGCCAATGCTCAAACCACTGAGCTATCCCTCCCCCTGAGTTACCATGTACTCTGCAGGTGTGAACCGCCACTTCCATTTCACTGGCCATTCATTCATGTGCCAATGATGATACTTTAATGTCGACATTGTTAACTAGTTCATTGCTCATCAAAGCATCTAAGAAAGGCAAAGAAGAACCAGTCTGTGAAGATCTGCACCATCTGCTCTGAGGGACTGGCTCATTGTTGGGTCAGACATGAAGCCAGGGAGCAGGGACAGGGCAATAACATTTGAGACATTTTAAAATACAATTTCATTTCATTTCATTAAGATTCAGTTGACCTGCCTGTAACACCAGTGGTCAGAGTTGCAGGGAGGTATGATGGTTTCATTTTCCCAAAGGGAGCAGGGGAAGGGCTCAGCTTTCCAACAGTTTGAGAAACTCTGGCTTAGTCTGACCTCCTGCATAGTACAGGCCATAGAATTTCACCCAGTGATTCCTGCATCAAGCCTCTAACTGCTGTTGGCCTAGAGTGGGTCTTTTCGAAAAATGTCCCATCTCTATTTAAAGTCTCCAGGAGATGGAAATGTCACCAAATCCCTTGCTAAATTCTGCTAGTGCTTAATTACTCTCGCTGTTAAACATTTGCATAGTATTTCCTGTTTCGACTTTGCTGACTTCAACTCTCAGTCACTAGATCCGCTACATTAAAGAGCCTTCAATTATCAGATATCTTGTTGGGTGGGTACTTCTAGACTGCAATCAAGTCACCTCTCAATCCGCTCTTCGATAAACTAAATAGATTGAGGTCGAGGTCTACAAAGGTACTTAGGTACTCTGAGGTTTAGATACCTAAGGTCTGGTTAACACTACAGACCTATATTATTATATTATTGAAAAATCCACACTCCTGAGCAACATAGTTATACCAACTCTCCTCCTCCCCCTTCCCTCCCGGGTAGCAGAGCTTCTCCCATCGACATAGCTACCACCTCTAGCAGAGGTGGATTAACCATGCTGACAGGAGAGCTCTCTCCCATCAGTATAGAGCATCTTCATTAAAGCACCACAGCAGCGCATCTACATCAGTGCAGCTGCGACAATGCCAGTAGTGAAGCCGGGGGGGGGGAGCGGAGGTAGCGGCCACTCCCCCTGTGAGCAGAAGCAGCGCCTTAAAAAGGAAACGGTGCCTTTTTTTAAAGGGGGAGCGGAGCTAAAAAAAGGCACCGCCTCTTTTTAAGGCGCCGCTTCTTGCACTCACCCGGCAGTGCTCCAGCTGTTCGGCGGCACTTCGGTGGCGGGTCCTTCACTCGCTCTGGGTCTTCGGTGGTACCCACTGCCAAAATGCCACCAAAGACCTGGAGCGAGTGAAGGACCCGCCGCCAAACAGCTGCAGCGCCGCTGGAAGAGTACAGGGGGAGGCGCCTTTTTTTAGCTCCGCTCCCCCTGTACGCGGCTGCTTATAGCCCAGTGGTTAGAGCACTCACTTAGGCCAGGGTTCAGTCCCCGCTCTGTCTGAGGGGAGAAAGGATTTCAACTGGGTCTTCCAAAGCTCTCAGGCAAGTGCTAATGTGAGATGCCCTCAATCTCTTTTGTTGAAGCTGTTCCACTTTGGATGAAATCATTAAAGATTCATTGGGCCAGAGAGTGACAGTGAGACTGACTCTATAGCTTGGTGGTTTGGGCAACCAAGAGGAGACCCAGTTCCCCTGTGTCTTTAATTATTAATACTCTGGACACAATATTCTAGAGTGGTCTCATCAATGCTGTATACAGAGGGAATACCACAGCCCTACCCTTGCTGGATAGTCATAGAATCTCAGGGTTGGAAAGGACCTTAGGAGGTCATCTAGTCCAACCCCCTGCTTAAAGCAGGACCAAGCCCCAATTTTTGCCTCAGATCCCTAAATGGCCCCCTCAAGGATTGAACTCACAACCCTGGGTTTAGCAGGCCAATGCTCAAACCACTGAGCTATCTCCCCCCCCGCAAAAAAAGCCATTTTTGCATTAGCTGGGAATTGAACCCAGGTCAACTGCTTAGAAGGCAGCTATGCTCACCACTATACCACCAATGCAACTTCTAGTCCCCTAATAATATAGCCAAGTATTGTGTTAGTCCTTTTTGCAACAGCATGCCATCAAACACATGTTCATTTGGTGATGTACAATGACCCCTAAGTAATTGTCAGAGTTACCTGCTTTCCAAAATACAGCTCCCCAGCCTGTAGGTGTGACCTGCATTCTTTGTTCCTGGATGTAGGCCCTTGCATTTAGCCCCATTAAACACATTTTATTTGAATAGACCCAGCTCGCCAAGTGACCCAGATTGCTTTGTATGACTGATCTGTCCTCATCATTATTTATCACTTCGCCAGTCTCTGTCATATGCAAATGTTATCAGCAATGCTTATATATTTTCTTTGGGATCATTGATAAAAATATTGAACTGGGGCCAAGAAGCAGCCCCCCTGATAACCCCACTAGAAGAACCCCCGCTTCGTAATGAATCCCAACTTACATTTACATTTTGAGATTCATCAGTTAGCCAACCTTCTCAATATGTGCCATCCTGATTTTGTTTAGAGATAGTTTTCCAATCAGAATGTGGTACGAAGTCAAACACTTTACAGAAATCCAGATATAATCTATCAATCAGCACAGTTACCTTTATCAACCAGACTTGTAATCTTGGAAAAGAACAAATTTGTTGGACAAGATCTATGTTCTATGAGTCAATAGTTGGAATTAATTATATTGCTATCCTTTACTTCTTAAATAACAGAGTCCTGTATTAGTTGTTCCATTATTTTGCTCAGGATAGAAGTCAGGCTAACTGGTATATAGGTATCCAAGTCATCTGCTGAGACTGCTAACTTTGAGATCTCCTGATGAAAGGCTGTATATAAGAGGAAGGTATTATTATTATTATGGTGATCTCATCATCTTTCCCTTGAAAATCAGGCCGATACCCACAGCTCGTTTTACTCAGAATAGCTATTTACATGGTTGTGACACTTCATCACAATTGCCGAGGGCTGAATTTGAACAGGTATTTTACACTGTGAAAGTTTCTTGGATCATGTTACAAATAGTCTAAACCACCCCGAGTGCGATGAGCTGAGTTTTAAATTAATAGTATTGACGCTTGTTTTTACCTGCTTCTTAATATACAATTAACGCACTCAGACACACATTTATTTCATCCTAATAAGAGGGCAGGTCCTTTCATGTTACCTGCAGCAGATCTCCACTAGGGGGAGGATCTGTAGCTTGCTGGCTGCTGCAAACAGATCTGGGGCTGTCTCCAGACTAAGGGATAGTTCTTCTGTGTAGATATATTTTAATATGCTTTGGAGGATGGAAGGAGCCATATCCTGCAGCACAACTTCTCCACCCTGGGATTCTTTGCCGGAGCTCGTGAAACAATCCTTAAAGTAAGGACTGACAGCTGCTAGCAGTACTCTGCAGGAAGAGAGTAAACAATAGTTCAAAGCAGTAAAACCCGTGTTTACGGATGTTTCTCACTGTGTACATTAAATAACCCCTTTTGTAAAACAAAAACTGGAAAAACATCCATTATATGTAACCATAAAGTTGAGAACATCAGCAAGCAAGGTTTGAACCCAGGATCTTTAAATCCCAAGCACAGAGCTCTACCACTTAAGCTAAAATGTGAGCTATTGCTGCTGGGGGTAGGTCAGAACATACACTTTGACGAGGAGCTACAAAACTATTTTCTAGACACCAGTACAATACTGGGTATCAGAGTCCCTAAATTATTTCCCTGACATTAGGAGGAAAGTATTGTCTAGTGATTAAAGTAGTGGTTACAGACAAGTACATAGGATTGGCACCTTCATAGTCAGAAGGTCTGTTATAGTAGAGACTTGGGATCTATTCTTAATTCTGCCAGACAGCAGCGGGAGCCCCAGGGCCAGGGGAGCAGCAGCAGCAAGAGGGCCCAGTCCAGGCGGCAGCCCACATGGCTCCCGCAGAGCAGCGCTCCCCGGCAGCTGGAAGAGGAATGACACCACTTCCCGGCCGGAGCCCATCAAAGCCGCAGCGCTTTAACAACTGGTTCTAAAACTCCAAAATTTAACAACCAGTTCCCGCGAACCGGCTCCAGCTCGTCACCACTGCCTATAGACGGACTCCTTGCTTTAATGCATCTGAATCAGGTTGTGATGTCACTTGCAGTAGTTCCCATGCTGGACATTGCCTGGGGCAGGAACCTGGTGCTCAGGGTTTGGAAAGTAACTGCAACTTTTCAGAGCAGAAAACTACAGCAGATTAAGTTTCACAGGCTGCAAATGTGGAAATATCATTTATCATATGGACATGGGCACTTAGGATCTGATACTACGCGTTAATGGTCCATAGTGCCTTTCATAGCTAAATCCCTAGCTGGGTAGATATAGAAATAACAACAGAGGAAGAGAGAAAAATCAATTGACCGAGGGGGGGGGGGGGGAGCGCTTTCAGCAGTATTTGGAAAAGGAATGGAAAGCTGATGAAGCAATTATTATGGACACCTCCTGTGGAATTTTACAGAGGATGATCAGCTTCCTATAGCAGTTCTGAACTATTCTAAAGAATGTAATAGATAATTGTATCCCTGCTACATTGTATAGGATGGCTCCAAAAGTGTATCATAGAATATCAGAGTTGGAAGGGACCTTAGGAGGTCATCTAGTCCAACCCCCTGCTTAAAGCAGGACCAATCCCCAATTTTTGCCCCAGATCCCTAAATGGCCCCCTCAGGGATTGAACTCACAACCCTGGGTTTAGCAGGCCAATGCTCAAACCACTGAGCTATCCCTCCCCCCAGCAATAACAATAATTTTCTATTAAATCCTAGCGATTTTTAGAGTAATTTGTACAGAATCCTATTTGGTGACAGATCCTCAGTCAGTATAAATGATCAAAACTCCACCTCTCAGTGGTGCCAATTTACAACGGATTGTAAAACCCCCACAGTTTTAATCCAGTTGGCTACAGTCCTATTAAATTCTGTAGAGAGATAGAAGGAAGCTGTTCTAGACAGACAGGATCTGCAGAGGAGAAGGGTCTCACACCAGTAACAAGACTTGTAATAGGAGAGTGGAAGCCAGTGATCAGAAGAAGCAGGAAGATGAGGAGCCCAATTTTCTACTATGCTACGACCCTTTACCTTGCTCTGGAAGCGTAAAGGGGCCATAAAGCTAGTGTATCTAGAGAAAGGGAATATCCTGCATAGGAGATTCTCCTGGTTGAGGCCACTGGCGTTATTGAAGTTCTGCCCCAGGGTGCTGATCTCCTCCCTGTGAGGGGCAGCCTTAGCTCTGCCTATCCAAGCTGCCAGTATTGTTCAGATGCCTATCACCATGCTATGAGCAAGGCTCATTCACAAGAGGCCGGTCACACTTCCTCCAAGCATCTCCGTGTTGGCAATGGCAGGATTCCAGCAGCTGTGATGGGGAAGCTGGAGCAGCCTGTGGCTTCCTGTATCATTGCTGTGATCAGTGCTGATATGCTAACTCCCTCTCTTAAAGTCATCTCTAACTAATATCTTCCTTTGCAAAGTATTTTCCATGCAAAGGATGCAATATCAGATCTTCTGCTTATATCTTGGGAAAAGATGGTTGTAAAACTGGGTGACAGTTTACTTGTTAGGAAGAAAAGCCAGTCATTGAAAGAGATATATGAAGTGGTGTAGGGTCTTAAGGCCAAGAGAGGGGAATACAATTTTCATTTGGTATTTCATTGCTATGTAGGATTTCCTATTTCAGTTTGCTTTATCCTCCCATCTCAGCAGCCTTTGTTGCTCCCTTGATAACACAGAATATAGAGCTCTGCTCTCCAGCATAGGCTGAGGACAGCAGATAGATAAACAGAAACCCACCTGTGACAGGAGAATCTCCTTCCTTCACACACTAACGTGGCATCACAGAGCAACTGGTGCTGGTACAGCTGTTGTAGACCTGTATGAGTTGGGATGACAATGGGCTGCCATTATACACCACAAGGAAACTTCTTGAAGGAAAGAAGTGAGAGCTCATTTTAAGGAGAATATCCATCTATCATCTATCTATGTATTCATCGATCATCTATCCATCTATCAATCATCTATCATCTATCCCCATATATCCCATCTATCTATCAATCAATCAAATATGTATGGATGATGGGATGGCTGCAGCAGGAGAGCAAAGGATGTGATCACCTGATGACTGTTTGGTGGCTTATGTCTCTGCAGTGAAGGCGAGGACCAAAAGGGTAATGGAGAGTTAACTCCCCTTTCGCCTTTAACCAGTATTAAGTTTACTTCAAAAACTATATAAATAAAACAGACTCCCAAGTTGTTTCCATCTCTGCCATTTTCTGGATGGCAGAGACAGCCCTAGGCATTTGCCGTCTCTGGGGGCTCCCACAGGCTGGCCCAGAAGATTACACATACACAAGAGGATCAGCTAACCTACCTTTGCTTAGCTCCAGTGTCTTTGGCAGCTCCTGTTTCCCCCCTTTTTGACTGGAACTCATGATAGGCAGAATGAAGAATGCTGTAGAGAAGGAAATCCTGAGTGAAAACAGAACTATTCTCAACAGAGAGTGTACACACATGTGACTAAATATTAAAGGTCTGGTATATAAAATCATGTCAGACGGATGGCAGAAATTCCATTTTCTGGTTGCCACACATATTGTAGTTTGGTTATGAAGTAGCAATGGCCAACTCCCCACCCTGCTCATTCCCCACTCAGAGATCACTGCTGTATCTGGGCTTAGTAAAGGCAGGTTAGGAATGGAGGAGAAGCTGGACTCTGAACTTCCTGGGGCGTTGCAGAAATCATAGAATCATAGAATTATTGAATGTTAGGGTTGGAAGGGACCTGTGGAGGTCATTTAGTCCAACCCCCTGCTCAAAGCAGGACCAATCCCCAACTAAATCATCCCAGCCAGGGCTTTGTCAAGCCTGACCTTAAAAACCTCTAAGGAAGGAGATTCCACCACTGCCCTAGGTAACCCATTCCAGTGCTTCACCACCCTCCTAGTGAAAAGGTTTTTCCTAATATCCAGCCTAAACCTCCCCTACTGCAACTTGAGGCCATTACTCCTTGTTCTGTCATCTGCTACCACTGAGAACAGTCTAGATTCATCCTCTTTGGAACCCCCTTTCAGGTAGTTGAAAGCAGCTATCAAATCCCCCTCCCCCCCACTCTTCTCTTTAGCAGACTAAATAATCCCAGTTCCCTCAGCCTCTCCTCATAAGTCATGTGCTCCAGCCCCCTAATCATTTTTGTTACCTTCCACTGGACTCTCCAATTTTTCCACATCCTTCTTGTAGTGAGGGGCCCAAAACTGGACACAGTACTCCAGATGAGGCACCACCGATGTGGAATAGAGGGGAATGAACATGTCCCTCGATCTGCTGGCAATGCTCCTACTTATACAGCCCAAAATGCCATTAGCCTTCTTGGCAACGAGGGCACACTGTTGACTCATATCCAGCTTCTCACCCACTGTAACCCCTAGGTTCTTTTCTGCAGAACTGCTGCCTAGCCACTCGGTCCCTAGTCTGTAGCAGTGCATGGGATTCTTCCATCCTAAGTGCAGGACTCAGCACTTGTCCTTGTTGAACCTCATCAGATTTCTTTTGGCCCAATCCTCTACTTTGTCTAGGTCCCTCTGTATCCTATCCCTACCCTCCAGTGTATCTACCACTCCTCCCAGTTTAGTGTCAACTGCAAACTTGCTGAGGGTGCAATCCACACCATCCTCCAGATCATTAATGAAGATATTGAACAAAACCAGCCCCAGGACCGACCCTCACACTCCACTTGATACCGGCTGCCAACTAGACATGGAGCCATTGTTTGCTACCTGTTGAGCTTGATGATCTAGCCAGCTTTCGATCCACCTTATAGTCCATTCATCCAGCCCATACTTCTTTAACTTGCTGGTAATCCTGCCCCCTTTCCTTTTCCCACATGCATATATTTATTCTGTGAGTCACCACCCCTCCCCATGTTTCTCTTAGGGTGGTTGGAGAGTCATGTGAACTTCTTTATCTGCCCTTAATTTTCTGGTTTTGTGACTTTAACATCACTCCTGAAGGAAACACCCTCCTTGATGAGCATGAGAGACTGGTAGGACACTGAACAAGTAAGCTTGTATCTACCATGTTTCCAGGTCTCCCCACTCCACCACTGCCACCACTTCAAACAGATCCCTCTTCAAAGCCATTTGATTAGTTGCATCCTCCTATATTCATACCTCATAACAGCCCATGATTTTGAGGAATGTCACCCATTTCACTGACAAAGTTTGCAAGTTCCCCATGTTCCACACAAATGGTGTGTCCTCTCATTTGTATTGTGATAAATTCTTTACATCAAAAAGAAGGAATCGTGAGACTAGGGTTAGAGATAGAATTGTTTACATTAAGGGACGGAAGCCCAGAACATTTTGTTTGCTGCATGAATTATTATTATGTCCCTCACTTTGGGTCACAAAAAAGGTCATGCTGGGCTGCATGACATCATCCTGTTGAAACTGGGACCATCTTGGGGGGAAAATTGCAGCTGAGAGCAATAGCACCGTCACGCAAACACAACACCCTTCACTTCCCTCAGACACTCCTGAGGTAGACCTGATTTGTCTATCTTCTTGACGGCCCATCCTACACAACCCAACAACATGTACCTGCACTACGTACACTATCCTGCTCCCCATATTCCATGCCACACTATATACTCATGTCACAAAACTCTAACAGTGAGGCTGGAACAAGCTACCAAGGGAACTGATGGATTTTCCCTCTCTTGATGTCTTCAAATCAAGATGGGGTGTCTTTTCTAGAATCATAGAACCACAGGGTTAGAAGGGACCGCAAGGGTCATCTAGTCTAACCCCCTGCCAAGATGTAGGCTTTGTTGTGTCTAAACCATCCAAGACAGGTGGCTATCCAGCCTCCTTTTGAAAACCTCCAGTGAAGGCACTTACACAACCTCCCTAGGCATCTGTTCCATTGTCCTGCTGTTCTTACAGTTAGGAACTGTAGGTCAATGTAGGACAACAGTAGGATTTGTGCTTGAGTAAAGCATATCTACCTTGGCAGGACCAGACTACCTAGGAAGATATACTTTACTCAAGCACAACCTATTGGTCTCAACACAGGGGTACCTGGGTGAACTTTTGTGGCCTGTACTATATAGGAGGTCAGACTAGATGATCTAACAGTCCCTTCTGGCTGTAAAATCTACAAATCTATGAATCATGCTAGTTCATACCCAGCTTGGACACTACTCAGGGCCACGGGGAGCTGCTCCCCCTCCTCCTGCATCAGTCACAGGTCCATTAATCTTTAAAAAATGTTATGAAAATGTAAACTGATTTATAAAATGTTTAGCATTATGAGATCACTGTCTTCAGCCTCATTTGCATACTATACACAGATTGGTCAGGTTGAGAGGAGTCTATGTCTGTTTTGCATACATTAGACTGGGAGTGTGTCCGTACTAGGGGAAGGTTGAAGGGAATGCATATACACTGGAGGTGGGCCATCAGAGGAGAGGAGGCTGAAGAAGCTGCTATACTGGGCTGGGAAGTGGAGAAATAAGTACTGCAGTTTGTGGGACAAGGAGGGTGTTCCTGATCAGAAGGGAAGCCACACCCACTGAGGTGTGCTGGGGTGTCAGTCATTGTGAAGGTGGCTTCCTGGGAGGCAAGCTGGATGAGAACAAAGGTGGAAATTCGCAGAGGATGGAAGGAGTCCCCGGGAGAATTTTGAGACTGAGAAGGGTGAAGAGTGAGGCATCCTGGGTGAAGTATGACCAGTCGCTCCTCTCAGACTTTGCCGGACATCAGGTACCAGACACCTGACATCTGTTTGCCAGGATGAACATCTGCGTAGAGATCAGGAAAGTTATTTGCATGAGGAGAAAGCCCCTCGATACTGTGTGGAATCAGCACCAGCTCTGGCTATTGCAGTTCTCTAGCATAGGTACAGTCCACCTCACTGCCTCCAGCACTGTGTGTGGTACTGGGAATGTACCTTTACGTGGTTCTGCTTCCCAGACAGGAATTCTGTAGATGCTCTGCAGAAGCCTATGTTCTGTGAAGCAGATGCAGTGGGAACTGTGTCACTGAATAAAGAGGATCTCTTCCAAGCACCTGGGGCACTGAATGATCACTGAACACCAGATGGTACCAAGAGTAAACAGTTATTTAAAAAAATAATAATAACCTGAGAGGAAAAATGGAGCAGCTGGTAGCTCCACCAGAGCTGCAACTCTCTGGAAATATGGAAAGCTGGAAGAGATTTAAACAGAGCTTCACCCTACTCTTGCGACACCATCAGAGGACCCAACCTCATCAGCCACACCATCAGGGGCTCATTCACCTGCACAGCTACTAATGTGATATATGCCATCATGTGCCAGCAATGCCCCTCTGCCATGTACATTGGCCAAACCAGACAGTCTCTACTTCAAAGAATAAATGGACACAAATCAAACATCAAGAATGATAACATACAAAAGCCAGCAGGAGAACACTTCAATCTCCCTGGACATTCAATAACAGATTTCAAAGTAGCCATCCTTCAACAAAAAAACTTCAAAAACAGACTTCAAAGAGAAACTGCAGAGCTACAATTCATTTGCAAACTTAACACCATTAATTTGGGCTTGAATAGGGACTGGGAGTGGCTGGCTCACTACAAAAGCAATTTTCCCTCTCTTGGTATTGACACCTCCTCATCAATTATTGGGAGTGGACCACATCCACCCTGACTGAATTGGCCTTGTCAACACTGGTTTTCCATTTGTAAGGTAACTCCCTTCTCTTCATGTGTCAGTATATTTATGCCTGTATCTAATTTTCACTCCATGCATCTGAAGTGGGTTTTTTATCCATGAAAGCTTATGTCCAAATAAATCTGTTAGTCTTTAAGGTGCCACTGGACTCCTCGTTGTTTTTGTGGATACAGACTAACATGGCTACCCCTCTGATACTTAACACTTATACATTTGATGACCTTTTATCAAGGATGATTTGACCCTTGAAGAGATCAGGGATCCAACCTGCCCTGTGCGCACTCTGCTCTCCTTCCCAGGTGGGGAAAATCCTCAGGGCCACATGACAGGTATGGCTAATCAGACACCTGCCTAGGGATAACAAAGAAGCCTCCAGAGAGTCAAAGGAGGAGAGAGTGAGCAGAGACAGAGAGACTTGCTGGCGGGGAAAGGACAGGTAGAAAAGGGATCAGTTCAGATAAACTGATCTAGGGCTGCAGCCAGCCTGAGTTACCAACACAGGTCCAAGCACGAGGGCTGTGGGACTCGTGACTGTTGTCAGTTGGCTTGCGTGTGTGTGTCCTTTCAGTGTGCTGTCGAGCTCTGCACAGATAGCTGGTTTAGCAGACCTCGCTAGTACTACCCAGTGTTAAGTGCTGAAGGCTGGAATGTCGTTGCCTTACTAACGCTATTCAGGCTGCCCAGTGCTTCTGTCCTTGGTGCAGATAAGGCAGCCCACTCATTCAGCAGACCTCAATGTTACTCAAAGAAAGACCACAGGCACAGGTCAGTGACAAAGGCACTCGGCCAGGTTTATTGTCAACAGAGCATGGTCCTAGTGCCCTGGCTCTGTGGTTACAGGTACACGAACACATGTATGCCCATTACAATGGGCTCAGTTCAGTCAGCAGCAGGACTTTCTGCTGCCCCCTCAGCTAGACAAAGGGCTAAGGCAAAGTATCCTGACAGTTACAGGCTGAGGTAAACAACTGGAATGCACAACTTACACACCACCTAATGTATTTCATGACAGCCGTTTGTTACCTCCTCTTGTTCCTGATACCTTGAACAAAACATCCCTGTGACAAAGTGGATAATTTTCTTAATGGTTTGTATGAATGCTCTGGGTGTCTGTTTCCCTATGTGCTGCATGTTTAACAAGGTGGTGGGAGAGGGTGTTTTTTGTTGCAGGGGACCAGACATCGCCTAGCAGCCTGGACCTGGACCACAGCATGGACACTGTGTAACTTAGCAACTGGTGACCAAAAGGCCCACCCCATCTTGAAAGCCAGCCGGTTTTGGCCAGCGTGAGAACAAAGGGCTGGGGAAACAGGGTCCCGGTGAGCTGGAAGGCAGTCATTTCTGGCCAGTGGGGAAACAAAAGACAGTAGTGCCACTGCTCTACTAGAGCAGTGGCACCCAGAGCAGACAGGGCCAGTCAAGGCCTGTGCTCGTGCTAGGCATGGCTGGGAGCGGCCTGCCCTGCCCACAGGGTGGCTGGAGCCCTGCACCTCTGTGCTCGGGGCCAAGGAATACTTGGGAATGGGAGCCTGGCCTCTCTGTGGTCTGGCACAGGGCTGGCTCTAGGCACCAGCTAAGGAAGCAAGTGCCTGGGGCGGCAAATCTGAAGGGGCGGCACTCCGGCCATTCTTGGGGCAGCACTCCGGCTTTTTTTTCTTCTTCTTCTTTGGCGGCACTGCTGCGGCAGCTTTTTAATATATATATATATTTTTTTTTTAATTCGACAGCACTTCTGCGGCAGCTTTTTAATATTTTTTTTCCGGTGGCACTGCTGCGGCAGCTTTTTAATTTTCTTTGCTTCGGCGGCACTGCTGCGGCAGGTTGGTTTTTTGCTTCACCACTTGGGGCAGCAAAAAAGATAGAGCCAACCCTGGTCTGGCAACACATGGGCTGAAACCTGGTGAGCCATGGGCTGGGGACAGGATGGGGTTGGGATGCCACCCTGGACTGATTTTTAAGCTAATTTCATGATTTTTGTGGAGTGAGACTCATAAGTGATGAAGGTTTGGAATGGCAATACTGTTCTCTGAAACACAACAAAGAGAAAAGGCTACACTTCGACTGTGCGCCTGTGTGGAGCTAGGAGACTCTCTGACATAGGAGGCCAAATCAATTCTGCACATGGCTCAAAAGCTCTCCCATTAGTAACTAGCTCAAAGAGAGCAGAAATTAGCCCCTGGGATTCTCTAGCACTGGGTTATGAAAGGATTTGTCACAGGAATCCTTAGAAATTGCTTAGAATTCTAGGGCCTCTCTCGCTCCCCTCTTTGGATTTACAAAGAAGCAGCTTGTTCATTAAATAATTCTAAGTAAAGCCCCAAATTCAGGCAGGGGGAACAGAGCCAGGGGGCAGGGGAGGGTCACCTGCGTGCCTCTCCGGCAGGAGGAACGGTGCCAGGGACGAAGGGGTTCACCTGCACACACCCCACGTGCAAGGAGAACAGAGCCAGGAGTGGGGGCAAGGGTCGCCCGTGTGCCCCTGAGGCAGGGAGAACGGAGCCGGGGTCACCCACATGCCCTTCAGGCACGGGGAACAGGGCTGGGGGAGGGGCACACACGCTCCCCTCAGGCAGGAGGGGAAGAGCCGGGGGCGGGGTCATTTGCACTCCCTCAGGCAGGGGAAAGGCCGGAGCGGGGGAGGGGGGTGGCCCGCGCACTCCTCAGGCAGGGGGAACAGAGCCAGGAGGGGGTCGCCCAAATGCTCCTCAGGCAGGGGAAAGAGCCAGAGCAGGGGAGGGGGAGTCACCCACACGCTCCTCAGGCAGGGGGAACAGAGCTGGGGACTGAGCAAGGGTCACCCACATGCACCTCAGCCAGGGAGAACAGAAACAGGGGCCAGACTGTCGCCAACACTCCCCTCAGGCAGAGGGAACCGAGCCGGCGGGTCACCCAGAGGGTCGCCCACACTCCCCTCAGGCAGGGCGAACCGAGCCAGAGGGGGTCACCTACGCTCCCCTCAGGCCGGGGGAACCGAGCCAGAGGGGGTCGCCTATGCTCCCCTCAGGCCGGGGGAACCGAGCCCAACGGGGTCGCCTACGCTCCCCTCAGGCCAAGGGAACCAAGCCAGAGGGGGTCGCCTACGCTCCCCTCAGGCCAAGGGAACCGAGCCAGAGGGGGTCGGCTACGCTCCCCTCAGGCTGTGGGAACCGAGCCAGAGGAGGTCGCCTACGCTCCCCTCAGGCCGGGGGAACCGAGCCCGAGGGGGTCGCCTGCGCTCCCCTCAGGCTGAGGGAACCAAGCCGGTGGGGTCACCCAAAGGGTCGCCACACTCCCCTCAGGCTGGGTGAACCGAGCCAGGGGGTTCGCCCGCACGCCCCTCAGGCAGGGAAAACCAAGCCGGGGGGGGGGGGGTCGCCCGTGCGCCCCTTAGGCAGGGGGAACCGAGCCGGGGCTATTGCCAGCATGCCTCTGAGGAGGGTGGACTGAAGTGGGGGGATCGCCCGCACACCACTCAGGCAGGGGGAACCAAGCCAGGGGTGACACCCACGTGCCCTTCAGGCAGTGGGAACGGAGCTATCGGGGTCACCCATGCACCCCTCAGCAAGGGGAATGGAGCCAAGGACATGGCTATCACCCGTATGCCCCTCAGGCAAGGGTAACGGAGCCAGGGGGGTCACCCACACACCTCTCAGGCAGGAGAAACCGAGCCGGGGGCGTGGCTGTCACCCATGCACCCCTCAGGCAGAGGGAACCAAGCTGCGAGCTCACCCGTGCACAACTCAGGCAGCGGGAACCGAGCCAGGGGGTTCACCAGCATGCCCCTCAGGCAGGGGGAACCAAACCAGAGGGTTCACCAGTGTGCCCCTCATGCAAGGGGAACTGAGCCAGGAGCTTGTTATCAGTACAGCCTGTGAATTTGACTCCATAGAGATAATAATGGAATTTCTTGGTCAGAGCCCACTTAAATGCTACGAACTCTAGTTCTTTCAATGATGCTATACTCTTACTAGCATAGGCAACTGGTCTCCATCCATCTGGATGTTCTTGGTAGAGGACTCCTCCAAGTCCTTCCATACTAGCATCAATGTGTAGTAGATATCTTTTTTTAGTATTGCCAAAACTAATGCACTGACGCATGCTACTGTATCTATTAACATCTGAAAAGCATTCTCACAATTCAAAGTCCACCAGTCTCCAAAGTATTCGTTGACTTAGTAGTTGGCATCTGGATGCAGAGCCTAGCCTTTTCCTATGGGGGAATACCCAATGGTGAGTTAATTTAAGGGGCAACAAAGGTCAGAAATTCCCTCTACAAATTGCCTATAATAATTGTAGAATCCCAAGAAACTCTACAATTCTTTCAAGGTTTTGAGTCTTGGCCATGCCCTCAAGGCATCCAGCTTATCCGGATCTGCAGCAGCTCCATCTTGAGAGTTTATATGCCTATGTACTTTACTTTTTCCTGACAGAACTAGCATTTGTCTAAAGATAGTTTCAATCCTTGTTCCTGCAGGCAGTCCAGCACTTTCAACAAGCATTCTTCAAGCTCTTCCAAAGTGTGGTTGAACATTATCAAGTCATCCAGATATACCAGGACTTCCAGAAGGGTCACGTCACCATCCGTCTGCTCCATTCATCTCTGGAATGTGGCCAGGGCCCCAAATATTCCCTGGGATATTCTCAGAAATTTATAGAATCTGAATGGACAGATGAAGTCTGTCTTTTCCCTATTAGCTGGTCCCAGGGGTACCTGATAGTGTCCACTTCTCAGATCCAAAACGGAAAATCAACAGCTTCCTGTTAGGCAGTCTAAAACATCATCCACTCTTGGGGTGGTATACTGATCAGGGATTCTACAGATATTCAGAGTACGATCATATACGCACATGTGTACATCCCCCTTATTTTTTCTGGCCACAATAATTGGGGAGGCATAAGGACTTCTAGAGTTCCTGATGATTTCTGCAGTCTTCCAAACATCTGCAGGTGCTAGTGTCCTCAATTGTTCAGCGAAAAGCCTATCATCATTCAACCGAATGTGATGTTCAACTCCCTTGACACAACCCACATTCCACAAGTGGAGAACACTTGGGACCTTTGTGTAGGTTTCCATTTCAGTCTCTCTTTCCATGCTGGAAGAATTGGGGAGTTTCCAAAGTTCCACTTCTCTGGGTCAAATATGGGTATAATCTTCAAGCAGTATGGGCCACCATTGCAGCCAAGTATATGTGTGCTACCACAGTTATGCAAGTGATAGTGATTGGGTGCTCAGTTTTGTTAGCCACTGGTAGCTTTCCTGACACTTTTGTACAAGATGAAGTTTTGGCTATGCCTGTCTTAACCATCAATCCGCCCAGCAACATATCTGTATCTGAAGCTTCACTCAGGATTAACTGATTGGTGGCCATCTGATCTACTTGAGCAATTCCATCCACTAGATGGGTTGTCCTAGCAGGAATAGTAACTGGAGACCCATATCTTAGTTTGACCATTCCCACCGGTCCTTGAAATCTACACTGGTCTGGCTCTCCTCCTTTAGCTTGATATGCTTCTAAACAGAGTGCATGGATCTCCAGGCTTCACACGTACTTAGGACTAGAAAACTCTTTGTATAGTTGAGCCATGGCTGCATATGTTCCTACTATACAAGGCATCTGGTTTGGATATCCAATGGATGGACAGATCAAAGCAAGAGTGTCTCTCTCTTTCTCAATTCCAACCACATCCTTTAGGAATTTTAATTTCACTAGCACATATCCTATGTATTGCTACCAGTCATCTAACGCCCAGCCAACCCGGTTAGGGGTTTCAGGGGCAGATGGGTCAGATGTTGCCAGTAAAAGGGTTTGAAGATGACAGTGACCGGAGAGCCACTATCTAAAACAGCTGTACACTCTATTCCCTCAATAGTAACCCAACCTCAGACTTTGGTCTACACAGTTCTACAGGCAAGCCTGGCATAGTTGGAGGCAAAGACTCAGTCTTCGTGTCTTTGAGTTGGGGAGAAGCAAAGGTGGTTACGGGACTCATGGTGCTCCCTTACCTGGTCCCTCCAAAGTGTCCTGCTGTCTTACTGATGTAGAGGGCCTTAAATTATTCCTCAGCTCTCCCAGGGTTTGCAGGATTCGGATGTCCTCATACATAATGACCATCTTCTCCATTCCAATAACAGAAACACTTGGGCTCCAAGAGGTGGGGGTTCAACCAGGCCCTATAATTTTCTTGATCCTTGCCTCTCTGGTATAGCTGTCCATCTCGCATTTGCTCTGGGAGTCAAGATACTTTCCCTCAGGTCATTTGTTGGAGAGACATTACAGAGTGCTGTTTCACTGTCAGGACAGCTACTTTCTCTTGCAACTCAGCGATCAGTTTCATCATAAGGTCACTTTCGGGAGGGGAGTTATACTGAGTGGCTTACAAAGTATACACTCTCATTTCAGTCCCTCAGGAAGGGTTATCTTCAGAATCCTGTTTCCCACTCCCTAACCTCTCTCATCTGTGTGGCAAAAGATGGGGGATTCTAGCATAACCCTTGCTCCAGTCTGAGACAATCCAAATCACTCCATGCGATACCTATCTTACAGTGGGCCCTCTGCAGGAGTCATTCCATCCGTGTTAGATATTGAGGTAGCTTCTCTCCAAGTTCCTGATCGGCAGTCTGGAATTTTAATATAGCATGCTCTCCATTTTCATGCTTTCAAACAAGCCCTCCAAAGATGAGAAGTATTCAGCAGCAGTTGCCGCTGGATTACTGGCCCTGAGTACACTGATAGATTCAGGAGCAGGTCTTTGCAGACTTTCCACTAGTCTCTTTCTTTTTTCCCTTTCGCAGTATGCTCATCCCTGTTCCACCTGAACAGCATGATCCAACCAGACCTCAAATTCTTTCTCACGCGCAGCGATAAGGTTTATTCTTGAAAAGATTCTTAGTCTCTGTTAACTGGTTTCCTTTGCAGTCTTCAACTCCACCATCAACTTGGGCTGCAGAACAGGCCTCCCTCCCTGCCCCAGAGGCTGTGCCTGGCCAGATGGCACCAGGCTTACTGCAGTATCCACCCCCAAGCATTCATATCAGGAGCCACACCACCATCATAACACTGGCTCAAAAGTCATGATATTTAAAAAAAAATAACTTTGGGGTCTCTGTCTTCTGGAGCTGTGCCCTTCAGGAATCACATTGGCATGTTTTTCACTGTCACCACAAGGGCTAGAAACTTACTTGTTAAAATAAAGCTGAGAGTCCTGTGTAATCACATGACTCCAAGAGCTGAGGCTTAATGGAAAGCACCAAAAATTGCAAGATTTGCAATAAAATCATGCGAGTAGGCAACACTGTTACTGTCCTAGCAGGGCTGCAAACTGTTCTATTCCCCGCCACGGGGGGCTTACTTCACACTGCCACTGCTCATACCCACACTGCAGCTTGTGTCCCTTTCCTCTTCTCCGAGCTATGGGTCACCTCTCACTGTCTAGGACAGCTAGGGTAGGCAGTGTCTTTTGCTGATCAACAGCAGAATATGCTGGCTTTCTGATTATGAAGAAAAAGCTGATGGGCAAGACACTCCCCACCCAGTGCTTTACAGCTAGAGGGATAGTGGCCAATGTATGCAACATCTGGCCAAAATGCAAAGGAACATGAACTATAAATATAACAGTAGTCAGACTGAGTTTGTCATTAAAAGGCAATGTGATCATTAACCAGATGTCTTGCACATAAGATAAATGACTACAACATAAATAGTGAACATACAGTTTACAAAAATATTTAACCTCTTGAACACAAGGACAGGAGCAATCATTTCCACTGTCTCACTGACCTACAGTTTCTGATCTGATCTAGAGGAGTCAGGGAATAAATGTGCAAACCATATTTCCTTGGAAAATTGATTTTGCGTCTCATAAATTGTTGGTTTCAGACTCTTTCTCAAGAGAAGAGAAAGCAGAAATGGCTGTGTTATGGTAGCGATACTGACAGAACCTCTCATTGTCTTATTGCAATGAGGAATAAGACTGGAGAATTCTGTATGGGACATGAGCTCAAGATGTGGCTGTGACGTCCAAAAGGAAGTAAGTAAGCGGTGTCTAGGAAACTTGCACTGGGAAATACGGAAAGTGATTTTAAGGCTTTTTTTGAGGAATTTCCTCACATCACCTAAAGATTTTAGTCCAAGTACAAAGGTTTGACTTCCCACCACCTTCTGGGCATGACAGTGACCAGAATGGAAGACTAAATATATGGTGCTGGCTGAACACATGTGGCAGGGAAGCAGGTAATGGAGGAATGTGCCAGCCCCAGCTTGAACCTGGAGTTGTCATTACAGACTTCAAAACCCCTGGAAACAGCATTTGTCTCCACTGACCCTAAACTCAAAGGAAAGTCAAACTGTCCCTTCCAAAAGCCACTGTGATAAGAGGATTGCTGTGACCATATGCTACATTGTTAAGAGGGTAACTGCCAAGGAAGGCTGCTGCAATTCTAGCGGACACTGCCCATGAAGGCCCCCATGGGTCCCAGGGGGACTGGTGTCCATTAAGGAATCACCAATGCCACTGAGTGATACATAGGCTAAGGCGCTCCTTCTGCAGAATCTCCAGCCCATGGTGCTTTATTCCTTGAAAACCTGGGATCAGTGGCAATCCTACTGGGAGAATGTGACGGCCCTCATTCGGGGTTGGTTGGGAGGGGAGTGCCACCTAGCGGTCAGGGCTTAGGCCTGTGACATTCAGAGGGGTTGTTGGTAGGGGAGCCTGGGCCCTTCTACCCATGGCCCTTTGTGGGCTACCAGCACAGGCACTGACTTTTTTTTTCCCGGTGGTTGCTCCACACCCGCTCTGCCCCAAGGCCCCACCCCATTCGCCTGAGGCCCTGCCCTCGCTCCGCCTCTTCTCACCCCTGCTCCAACCCTCCCCCAAGGCTCTCCCCGAGTGCCTCCTGCTAGCCAGTCTGCTGGCAGCCCCAGGGCCGGCCAAACAGCTGATTGGTGCCCAGCCCCAGGGCCGGTCAAACAGCTGATCGGTGGCCAGCCCCCCGGGGCCTGCCAAACAGCTGATTGGTGGCCAGCCCAAGCCTGAACCACTGTGGCTGGTGGGTGCTGAGCACCTCCTATTTTTTTTTCTGTGGGTGCTTGAGCCCCAGGGCATCCATGGGGTCGGCACCTATGGCTATCAGTGCTCTGACAGCTAAGGATGCTTAAGGCCACTTCCTACCACCTCCCTGTAATTGTCCCAAGCTCACTGGTTGGGGTACAGCAGCGTGAAGGTTGTCTGCTTTCCCCAAGGCACCGTCTGACGGCTGCGTGCAGTGAGGTCATTCTCCTTTCCTCTTGGGTGGCAACTGCCTCCTCCTGGGGTATGGCCCAGTCTCCCAGGCCCAGCTCAGTCCAAGGACTATCCCCTGCTGGGATAGTCCAAACAGCCCAATAAAGGGGATCAATCAAATCCAGAGTTCACATGACAGGGAGAGGGGAGTGCTTCTCTCTCAGGCTGTCCCTGCAGCAGGCCTTCCCTTTCCTCAGGGAGGGACCTTTGGGCAGTTGTTTAGGGGGAGATTCTGACTTCCCTCAGCTCGTCTCTCCTGGAGCATGTCTGCTCTCCTCCCTGGTCTGCTACAAAATGAACAACTCCCCTGCCTTTTGCCCCCTCCTCCAGTTGGTGCATTTGCAACAGGTGTGGTGGGGCTGGCTGAGCCCAGAGAATTTCCTTAGTCTCTTGTTGCTCAGTGTGGGGTTTGTGCACCCAATCATACGCCTGCCCAAGATGGAGCCAGAAGAGCTCATTGCTCTCATTGCTTCCCCGCAATCCCTGGAGAAAAACTCAGCGTTCTGGGAAGCTTTGCCTGCCTTATCCTGAACTTGGAATGCATAGGGCTGGAGAGAGAGGTACCAGCGCATCAGCCGGCTGTTTGTGTCTTTCATATCATGCAACCATCTTAAGGGGTATGAGAGGTGCTGAGCTTGGCAGATGGAATGGCACCCCACTGGAGGAGTGTCACAGGGTCCGTAAAGGTGTTCTCCCTCTTGAGCCTGCACCCTGTGTTTAGGCTGGTATAATAAAGAATCTTCTACGTCTTCTTTTGCTGGATCACCCAAGTGTCTTTATTTACAGTGTTCGTGCAGTTTCCAGATCTCCCAACAGCTAGTGCCCCACAGACCCTCACCAGGGTCTCCTGGCCTTTGAGGCTTCCTTCTTCAATAAGGCGACAGCAAAACTGCCCTCCTGTCTCCTCCCAGGCTAGCCTCCTCACTGAGATTTGCCCGGGGCTTTATAGTCCTCTCGTGACTCAGCCCAGCATGTTCCTCTGAGCCAGCCCTAGTTAGGGCTTGCAGCTGGGCTGCCTGCTGAATACCTGCATCCCTACCCCTGGCCTCCTGGCCAGAGAGTTTGGCAGGGCTTTAAAAGGGGTTTTACCCCTGCCCTGCCATAAGGAGATACAGGCAAATGGACAAAAGGAAAGGAGGAGTGTCAGGATATTTATGAAGACTCTTTGTAGGATCAGCACTGAGGATCGGGCTGGCTCGCTTGGACCCGAAATAGTTACTGGCAATATTCTCACTGTCGATCCTGCTCAGCATCAGTTTGTAGCGGTCTTCTTCCTGCTGGGATCACAAAACGCTGTGAGCAGCACTCCCCTCAACTCCAGCTCGAAAGTAGCCAAGCACCACTTCAAGGACTAGGGCCAGAATCTTAGAGATAATATAAAGTGATTGAACATGTGATCCAATCTGGACAACAGTAATACTGCAGAACACACATTCTTGGGCATAGTCTGGACAGGCATCGGGCTACATCCTGCCACCCCCTCCAAAACCTGCAAGCAAAGTCCAAAATGTAATGATACAGGTGCAATTCCGCTACACTGGAAGAGGGGGGGCGGGGGGAGAACCAGCCCTGCAGAGATGCTTGTGGTATTTAATCAGATACTGGTTATTCTGTTAGGTTTAGCACAAGATTCCCTGCTATCACTCAAATCAATGATGCCCCTTCAAAGTAAATAGTCAGGAAGTCCCAGTAAAAGATGCTTTTGTCCTCATTTAGCTAGATTATCATCCAGGCTCCCACAGAAAGATTACAGCCTATTCTGTTCACGTGACCCAACAACTGTGTTACAAGTGAATACTATCCGAATGGAACACACATGGCCATGCTAGTGAGCCGAGGATATGCTGTGTGGATGGGAGTACAATGCAGATGCCTTTCTTACCTGCAGGGAGGCTGTTTTTTTGAATGAGGAGCTCCAGGAGTTTTCAGCAGCCACTGTCCTTATCCCAGACCGACTCGTGTCTGATCTTATCTAGGTTGCTGTTGTTACTGTCACGCCGCATGGGGGGGCTGCATTTGATCCAGAAGCTGCTGAAAGAGGAAGCAGCCCTGCTCCTTGGCGGATGGTGGTGAGATAATCTATCTTCTCCACTCAAACTATGACTGCAAGTCTTTGATTTCAGTCTCAGCAGCTTGCAGCTGGATAACCAAAAGTAAAGGGTTAATTGGGTGGGGGAACTCGAAGGAGTTCTAGTAGAAGGAAGAGGAGGGTGAATCCATTAGTGTTTCACCTTCAGCTCCCAGTCTCTCCCAGGTCAGGAGTTTCGCCCTTCCCAGGCCCTGTGTAGGGGCACATGGGGAAAGGAGATAGAGCCCTAATTCCCTCTGCCCCGAACAGAGCCTGGAGCAGAGCGATTAGGGCAGGGTCCTACATGAGAACTAACACCACCCCCGCAGCTGGTCCAGGATAACAAGAACAAACCAAGGCCAGGCACAATCAGGCTGGAGCAGCTGTGGAACAGTTCCCTACAGACCCAGGGAGCACCACTTAGCCAGGAGAAAAACTTGCCTATTGATCATCTGATTCCCAGCTCTGACTGCATCCCAGTCCAGAGCCCCTAGATCCCACAGCCTTGCCAGAGCCAGCCCTGCCTACGCTCAGGGTCAAAGGTCACTTGTGTCAAATCCTGGGAGGTGGCTGGCATATCGCAGCAGGGCAGTGCTGGTCTTTATGGACCTGGCTGTCTTCTGGGTGACTCTGGAGTGGAGGCACAAGCCGATGTGCTGTCAGAGGAGGAGGTAGGTCGTGGCGAAAGGGCAGGCCCACATGCTTAATGTAAGGGGAGTGTTATCCCCTTACTAACATTCAGAGCTCTCAGGGGCAACGGGGAGAGGCCAATGCTCCAGGTCAGCTCTGATTGACAGGGCGGGCAGGCGAATCAGGGAGTCAGGAGGTCAGGGTGAATCCCGTCCTCCGTGTGAGCTGAAGTTGCCTGAGTCAGAGTGAGTGGGGCCGAGCTGAGGAGAGGGCAGAAGCCAGAGGCCAGAGCTGAGCTGAGCTGGGCCAGATCTGGAGGGGCCAGAAAAGCAGCCCAGAGAGACAGACCTGCCCTGGGAGCAGAGGTGCAGCCCAGAGAGACAGACCTGCCCTGGGAGCAGAGCTGCAGCCCAGAGACACAGACCTGCCCGGGGGGGGGGAGAAGCTGCAACAGCAACAGCCAGAGCCAGAGGGGCCAGGGCAGCAGCCCAGGGAGCTGGAGGCAGAGCAGCAGCAGCCGTGCAGAGGCAGAGGAGCTGGGGCTGAGGCAGAAGGTGGAGCTGGGGCTGGAGCAGTCTGGAGCCGGGTGCGGTGAGCAGCTGGGGAGAGCGAGGGGGACCCTGGGCAGTGGGCCCAGCACAGGGAGAGGCCTCAGCCAAGGGGCCCTGCAGGCCAGACTTGCAGGGGGATCTAAACCCCGACAGGGCGTGGCGACGCTGGGAAGAAGGGTCCTGCCACCCAGAGCCTGCGAGCGTGTGGCCACCGCCGGAGCAAGTGTCCAAGCCACAGCGTCCCTGCAGCACAGCCAGGGCCTGAGAAGGAGCCTGGGACTTACACAGGAACAGACTGAACTGCCCTGACATTGCAGAGACACTGTTGTGATGTTCCCTGCCACAGAGCGGGGTGATGTGTTTTCATTAGCCTTTCCCATTTCTCCTTATTCCTGTTACAAATTAATTGTTAATTAAATAATTTGCATTTGCTTTGAATTGTATGCAGTGATCAGTGGGTCAGGGAAGCATCCTGTACACAGAGAGTACCCCGGAGTGGGGACACCCTAGCCCCTGACCTAGGTGACCACAGCAAGGTTGGGGGTCGAGCCCCCCAGGAATCCTGGGCCCAGCCTTGTTGGGGTTACGAGGACAAGGGGAGTCCTCGAGGGCAGGGAGGCCTCTGGGGTAAAGGAGGTGGGAGCGAGGACTGAGATCCTTCCGCTAGCCCATTTCACCGGGGTAGTGCAGAGACGAGGAAAGTTCCCCACAATAGTGGGACTATTCCCCCGCTTACATTAAGAAGGATGAATTCAAACTGGAACAGGTACAAAGAAGGGCCACTAGGATGATCCGAGGAATGGAAAACCTGTCGTATGAAAGGAGACTCAAGGAGCTTGGTTTGTTTATCTTAACCAAAAGAAGGCTGAGGGGAGATATGATTGCTCTCTTTAAATATATCAGAGAGATAAATACCAGGGAGGGAGAGGAATTATTTCAGCTCAGTACCAATGTGGACACAAGAACAAATGGATATAAACTGGCCATCAGGAAGTTTAGACTTGAAATTAGACAAAGGTTTCTAACCATCAGAGGAGTGAAGTTCTGGAACAGCCTTCCAAGGGAAGCAGTGGGGGCAAAAGACCTATCTGGCTTCAAGATTAAGCTAGATACGTTTATGGAGGGGATGGTTTGATAGGATAACATGATCTTAGTCAAAGGTCAATTAATTGCCCTCAGTGGTAAATAGGACCAATGGTCAATGATGGGATGTTAGAAGTTACTACAGAGAACTTTTTCCTGGGTGTCTGGCTGGTGAGTCTTGCCCACATGCTCGGGGTTCAGCTGATCGCCATATTTGGGGTCGGGAAGGAATTTTCCTCGAGGGTAGATTGGCAGAGGCCCTGGAGGTTTTTTGCCTTCCTCTGCAGCATGGGGCACGGGTCACTTACCGGAGGATTTTCTGCATCTTGAAGTCTTTAAACCATGATTTGAGGACTTCAATAGCTGAGACATAGGTGAGAGGATTATTCCAGGAGTGGGTGGGTGAGATTCTGTGGCCTGCATTGTGCAGGTCAGACTAGATGATCATAATGGTCCCTTCTGACCTTAAAGTCTATGAGTCTATGCTGCACAAATGAGACCTCCAGCGGCAGAAGGCTTTGAGCTTGGTGGAAATGGCCGACTCACTGATCTCAGAGCTTTAGAAGGGATTTGCTACACCCAGGACACTGCTTGTGACTTGCATAGCTGGCGAGTTATATGGGCCCATGGTGCCCGTGCTCCACCAATATTTAGGAACGTGGGCCCGGCTCCACCAATGTTTGGGCTTACTGTGCTTTGGGGGGCCCCACTCTTCAGGGCGATGCGGGGTCCAGGGCAGCTTGGTGCCAGCAGTAGCGAGTGACCTGGCTCCAGCCCACCCCACTCCTCCCTGCCCCACCAGCTCCCAGTGTTGTTCAGGGGAGGGGGTGGAAGCTGGAAAGAGGCGGGGGGGGGAGGGACAAGGGTGGAATCGGAGTGGGGAGGGGGTGGAGCCGGGTTGCTCTCTGCTGCCGGCGCCAGGCTCCCCACTAACCCCCCAGGCTGTCCTGGACCCTGTGTCCCCCTGAAGCGCGGGGCCCCCCAAATCGTGGAGCCCAGGGCAGTTGCCCTGGTCCATCCTATGAACAGGATGGCTCTGCTTGGACCCATTCTGGGCACAACTGAAAATTATACAAACCTGTCGCCCATGGCAACTTGCCAGTCACAGCTAGTCACTGTAGATTGGGGCAATATTTGGTCTTGGGGCTGGTCCCACCCTCTCTGCTCCCCTGACTCATGAACAGCTCATCAGGCAGGAGTAAGACCCCTGACTCCCTCCCTGCTCTGAAGCCCTCAGAGGGACAGAGTGAGTGGTGGTGAGGACAATCCCCCCAGGATCTCAATGTCCCTGGGAGAGAAGGGCTGATTCCCCGAAGACCTTCCTATATCTCAGGGTCTTCTTAGGGAGAAGCCAGTGACTCTTAGGACCATCCCTTGGATCTCACTAGGGTTGAGGCTCTTGCTCCCTGAGCCAGCCTGGTATGCTGTGAACGGCTACACCACATCCAGCCAAAAGGAGGCACTGCGTCAGCCATGCAGAGCCAGGCTTGAAGGCCCAGCTCCTTCCCTCTATTCCCAGAAGGAGGACAGCATTGCATGGCACTGAGTGTCCTGGCCAAGGTGGCCCCATGGGATCCCAGCTAGGAGGACACCCTGGAAACATGGATCTTCTAGTCTCTCCTTTGCAGTCCCGCACAGGGTTCGAGCAGAATTCCCTGGCCCATCCCCATCATGCTGATCTCTAAGATGTGCTGGAGCAGTGTTGGGGGACGCTGCCAGCAGGCTCCTCAGCATTATATCCAGGTTCTCCGCCAAGGTCTTGTGCAGTGCCTGCAAAGGGGAGAGAGAGACGTCGGTCAGCGTCATGGAACCCAGGGTACACTTGCCTCAGGATGGGTACAAGGGTTCTACGGGGAGCCCTGGGGAGACCCCACACTCAGCCTGGCCTCCCCCATCCCGATCCCTCACTGCACAGTTCACAAGAATTCATGGCAGGATGACAGCTGGCTCCTCAGTCCTGGTTCTCAGTGCTTCTCTGCCCCGGGCCTGGCACAGCCAAGATGCCATGGATGGGAGCTGGGTTTGCGGACAGACTCCAGGCTCCAAAGCACAGAACGTGGAAGGAAGGAAGGGATCCCTGAGGGAGGGTAAAGGAATCTCCCATGGAGGAAGAGCCCCTCCCCAGTCCTCTGTTACCCCCAGCCTCTTCCTGTCTCTCCCACACCCACACGCCTATTTCAGCAGTTCCAGCGAACTGAGGGAGCATGGACCAGAGCCCACTCCTGCTCCTGGCATGGAGGAGTAGGCCAAGGATCTACCTGGATGTTGGGGTCCTTGTCCATGGCCATGGTGACACGCTGTGCATGGTGGCCTGCAGGAAGTGAGACTCCAGCTCTGGATCCTGGGCTGGCTGCAGTTTGCTGGTAGGAGAGAGGAGCCGGTATTAGACTTTCCAGGGCAGAGCTGGGACTGGCACTAATGTGGGCATGAAACTGTGAGGAGCTAGGCACTAGTTGGCAAGAATGGAAACTGGTGCACCAAGCAGGGGTGTGACCTGGCTGGGGTCAGTGGAATCCCCAGCCAGGCCAGGAGAGAGTGCCTGTCCTCTCCACACACCCCCGCCGTAATCAGGGAGGCGCAGTGACTCCTGGCTCTGGGTGTGAGCCGCACCGGGGTGGGGGGAGCCAGGCGGGAGGTCCTGGTACCTGAGGTTGCACATGGCGACCACGGAGCTGGAGGGGATGAGCTGGGCGCAGAATCCAAGGGCAGCACCTCAATCAGCTTCTGTGAGACCCAAAACATCGTGTGAGATTCAGGCCCCACTGACCCCTAGGCACTCCCCAGAGAGGAGACTGCCAGCACCCTGACACAGCCAGCAGGATCCCCCCAGCACAGCTGGACCCTGTCCTCCCAATTCCTTCCTTCCTGTCAAACTTACCCCCTCCCAACCACCCCACACCTTCCCACCCTCTCCTTCAGCTGTCCTCTCCACGACTCCCCACCTGCCCCTAGTGATTATGCCCTGAATTTCCCCTTTACTGATGCCCAGGCCTCAGCCAGGGTGTCCCTGCCCTCTTCTGCCCCCTCCAGTCCCACCAATATGCATCAGTAGGGTCGCATGACTCAGGCCAGACCCCTTGACTGGGATCCCCCAACAACTCTGACAGAGCATCAAGGCACAGGGTGTGAACGGTCCCTTACTTCTCCCCGTGCCCAGGGCTCTGCGCACCTGCAGTGGAGAAGCACTTGGTCTCCCTGCTCCAGGAAGTGAGCTGCAGCTGTCCCCTTGGGAGCAGGCCGATTGGGGCAGGGATCCCCATTCTTCTGCCCTGCGGAGGCGGGGAGGTCTCCAGGGAGTGGGCAGAGCGATGCCTCCTGCTGCCCATTGGGGCTGGGCTCCTGGGGGGGCTGGCCTTGAAGCAGAAACAAACCCAGAGATGTGTTGCCCGGCTCCTGTTGTGAGCTGGGTCCTGCCTGCCCAGACAGAATTTGGGCCACCTCCATCTCTGTGTGGATGCCGCCTCCTCCCCTCAGTGCTTGCTCCAGGAGCTGGTCTCCTGCTGCTCAGGAAGGCCGGGCATGTTCACTTTCTGGGCTGGCCAGGAGCAGCTTCCCCAACAGGGGGGACGAGGGGGCCGCTCTCCTCCTGGAGACTCTGGCAGCTGCCTCCCTCTGGCTCCAGGGCCACCTGCAGAGCCTTCCTCCTCAGCATCCGCCTTAACTCGTCCATCCTGGAATGGAGCAGGAAGCAGCTGAGTCTGGGGCAATGCAGCCTTTTGCCAATGGGCCTGTCTGCTCTCCAGGTGAGCACCTGGACTGGGATCTGCACACATAGCAGCAGCTCATAGGACAGGCTGCTCCCAAAGCTCCCCCACACCGTCCATGGTGCTGGGACAGCAGGGGAGTCTCATCCGTTCAGAACAGTGGGGTCAGAGACTGAGACCTGCAGTCAGTCAGAACAAGCAGCTCCCTCCTCCAGCCCCAGGCCACGCTCCCCCATCCCCCCAAGCCTGAGAAGGAATAGAACCCAGGAGTCCGGGCTTCTGCTGGGAAACTTCCCTGGCTCAGATTCATGGGCTGTGGAGTGCCTGGGTTTCCCACTGATCTCAGCCCCTCTCAGCATCTGGCCCCCCAGAGGCTCCCAGCACAGTCTCCTATGCTAGGCGCTAGGCCTAAGCAGACTAAGCAATTGCTTAGGGCCCCAAGCAGCTCCAGGGGCCCCCCTATTTGCTTTTTATTATAAGAACTTGTCTGTTTTAGTATGGGGCGGGGCAAAAACATTCCTGTTTAGGGCCCACAATGGGCTAACACCGGCTCTGAAGGACATGCTGAATGGCGCTCACTTGCTGCAGGAGATGGAGTGCTGGGGGTGGATGTTCTGACACACTCTCTGCCCCTCTCCCTTCGCCTCGCTCTCCAACCACAGTGCGGGCTGAAGGGGGTGCTGCCCTGGGGCGTTACACTGCCCAGCCAGCAGGGCGGGGTGCAGACGACAATGTCAGTTAATACAGAACAGGGCTTATTGCCATGGGACAGGTAAATTCAGGCCAGCAGCATGGGGCCAGAACACTGACCCCATGTGTGTGTGGGGGGGTGGAGGGGTGACACCCCCCATCTCATGAACCCCAGCACCTTACACGAATTCCTGAAGCCTCCCAACCTTTGGGCTGTAGGGAATGGGGACCCAGCCCCTTTGATGGGAAATTGTGGCCTGGGTCAAGGCAGACACTGGCTCAGGATCACCAGAGGGATCAGTGACAGAGCCAGGGATGGAACCAGGAGTCCTACTTTCCAGGTCCCCGCACTAACCACTACAGCACACTGCCTCCCAGAGCTGGGAATTGCAAGCAGGCCCTTACTCCCTCTCCTCCTGGCTTAGAGAGGGGGTGGGATCTGCCGTAATGCCTGCAGCAGGTGATCGGGGGTCAGCACTCGTGGGTTCCACGGCTGGGTTCCACAGCTTGTGGGCTCTTGGGCAACTCGCTCCCCATCACTGTGGCTCAGCACCCATCTGTAAAATGGGATCTGATACTTACCTGCTCTTGTACGAGGCTGTGAGATTCACCCAGGGGAAAGTGCTCTTGGTGCCACACCCAAAGACATGATTTTATTGGCTTTGGATGGCGACCAGCAGGAAACCAGTAGGGACTCTTGCCCCAGAGAACAGCCATCCACTGTCCTGAGTTCAGGGAATTTAACTGATCTGACCCAGGCTGGAATAGCAGGGGCTGCTTCAGATCTACAGCTATATTGGCTGAGTGGGAGTAGGAGTTGGCCTGGAAACTTGCACTCTTGCTCCCTTCACACTATGCCTGGCTCAGGCAAGATCATTTGCCTTTGTGCGGGGAAAACTGTTTTAACGGGTGTGACCAGTGCCCATTGGGTCTGCAGCCAGAGAGAATTGTTGATGTAAACGCGATGAAACAGTGAAGAGAAGAGAAGCAGCTCAGATGACTAGACAATAAAGTTCGGGTTGCGTGGCAGTATCCCTTGCAACTGACACAGGCTGAGGGGTAGAGACTATGTTTCTGCCCCTGCCACCGCTTGCCAGCTCGGCCTAGCAACAAGGTGTGTGACCCTCTAGTACAGGATACTGCTGCTAAACTAATATTTTAGCGTTCGTTCACATAGACACCAACTCCATGGGTGCTCCCGGGCTGGAGCACCCACAGAAAAAAAATTGTGGGTACTCAGCACCCACCAGTCGCAGCTGTTTGGCAGCTGGAGGAGGGGCTTGGGGAGAGCAGAGAGCAGCAAGCAGTAGGCAGGTGGGGGCCTTGGGGAGGGGGCGGAGCGGGGGCGGGAAGAGGCAGAGCAAGGGCAGGGCCTTGGGGGAGGAGTGGAGAAAGGGCTGGGCCTCAGGGGAGGGGCAAAGTGGAGGTGGGGCCTTGGGCCAAGCAGGGGTGGAGCACCCCCAGGGAAAAATAAAATAAAAGTCAGCACCTATGTTAATTTGTCTAAGCCACTCCTGTTTCCTGGGGGAAGGACTCCGACTGGGGGACCGTCAGAGAAGCCATGAGGCTCAAGAAGCCATGTTGCAAGCAGCCACAATAAAGCTGGAGTTTTTTAGTTATCCTGGTGTCAGAGGGACATCGTATTTGACAGATGATCCAGACACAGCAAAGCATTACACATGGTGGCAGTGGTAATAAAATCCTGGACAGCAGGACAGACCATTCAGAGCTGCACTGCACAGAGCAGAGTACTTCTGAGAGTACACATTTTGTTTCACAAGACAAGGCTGGGGTAACAGAAGATAGAGTGGCTGAAGCCTCCAGGAACATTAATCCCCTGCAAGCCAAGACTTTAATTCAGGCATGGAAGAGCTGGAAAGAGGAATCTAACCTCAATGTTACCTGACTGGAAAAAGCTGGAGAGAGATAAGGTGAGACTGTGCATGGAAATTCCCCAAGCTGAATTGCAGTAATGCAGTAATGGCCTGTTTTGATACTCCATAACTCCAGGAAGAATGAAGGAATAGAAAGATATAATTTCTTTACTTGGGATCAAGGAGCTGCGGAGGGTGTAGACAAGTACAGCGCCAATTGAAAAGTGCTAGCAGCCAGCTGCAGTTTTGGAAATTTTAAAGATTCAGTTATAAGAGACTAGATAGCATGCAGGATATGAGACTCACAAGTACAAGAACAGTTGCTGATGGAAGCTGACTTTACTTTGAGGAAAACCTTGGTGATATGCAGGGCAGCAGAGCTATCCAAAGAGATTAGAACCCGGGCAGAGCAGTCAGCAGAAACTATCCATGCAATATATAAGAAAGGGAAAACAAAACCAGATACATCAGCCACAGATGACAACAGCAGAGACACATGCAAATACTGTAGGAGAAAACATGTAAAACAGAAAGAGAAGTGTCTGGCTTATGGGGGGGAAAATGCTGTATCTGCGCCAATTTGAATCATTTTGCAGCCAAGTGTTTGTGCAGAGAGAAGAAAAACAAACCCAAGGTACACACAGTAACTGAAAATAGCACCAGTGAGTATGAGAACAATTATGTGGGTGACCAAACTGCTGGTAAACACAGTGCAAGAAGACTCTAGGAAGCAC
This sequence comes from Chelydra serpentina, assembly GCA_037349315.1. Taxonomy (NCBI): domain Eukaryota; kingdom Metazoa; phylum Chordata; order Testudines; family Chelydridae; genus Chelydra; species Chelydra serpentina. The sequence continues at coordinate 3,445,316 of JBAIAC010000047.1, forward strand.
CAGAAACTGTGGCCACAAACGATGAGACAGCAGTACCTCTTCTGGGAAACTAGGCCATCCAAGCCATGAACTTGATAAAAGCACATTTCCAGAACTAATGAAAGTGGATAGTAGAGTGACTGAAGGTACCTTGGATGGTATTACCTGGGTCCAGAAGATGATACAGAGGAAGTATACCAAGTATTTCCACTGCTTGCATCCGAAGAAGTGGGTATTGACCCACGAAAGCTTATGCTTCAATACCTCTGTTAGTCTATAAGGTGCCACAGGACCCTTTGTCGCTTCTACAGATCCAGACTAACACGGCTACCCCTCTGATACTTAGGAAGTACAGAGACATGTTTCAAGGTGATGGATGGCTAGACAGTGATTATAAAATATAGATTGACACCCGTGTGAAGTAATTTAAATTGCCATAAAGAAAAGTACCTGTTGTATTACTACAGGCACTGAAGGATGAACAGTGGAACCCACAGAATCGTGGAAGTATATAGTCTGTAGAGAAGAGCACCGACTGGATAAGACTTGTGGTGATAAGAAAGCCATCTGGAAAAGTAAGGATATTCATAGTTCCAAAGCCTTTAAACAAAGCTTTAGAATGGAACCATTTCCCTCTGCCTACAATTGTGTACATATTACCAGATCTGTCTAAAATGAGACTTTTTTCAATATGCGATGTAAAAAATGGATTCTGGAACTTCAAACTAGATGAAGAATCCACTCACATGACAACCTTTGCAACTCTGTTTGGGATGTACCGATGCTTAAGGATGCCAATGGGAATGAGTCTGGCACCAGAGGTATTCCAGAGCAGATTGACCCAAGCATTGGAGGGCCTGATGGGACTCTGGACAATAGCAGACAATGTGCTGACAGTGGGAGAGAGTGACGATCCAGAACAAGCATAACAAGATAATGACTACAAATTATCACAATATTTACAGAGAAGCAGAGAAACATTAAATTGAACTTAGAGAAGCTCAGGTTGAGAGTAACCAAGCTGCCATACTTTGGACATTATGTTGACCACCAAAAGCCTGAAAGTAGACCCAGGAAAAGTGAGGGTAATTAGAGAAATGCCAAAACCCAGGGATGTTAAAGGACTCCAGAGATTTCTGGGAATGGTCAGTTATTTAGCTAAGTTTTGCAACCATCTCTCTGAGAGATTCATGATCCTGAGACAGCTGACACATCGAGACTCCTTATGGGAGTGGACAGACCAACATGAGCAAGCATTCTGGAAAGTAAAAGAGATATTCCGAAGGCTCCCATTCTGAAATATTACAACCTAGAGGAACCCCTGCAGCTGCAACGTGGTGCATCCAAGATGGATCTAGGACAGGGATCTCAAACTCAAATCACCAGGAGAGCCACATGAGAACTAGTAAATTGGCCCGAGGGCCGCATCACTGAAACCTTTTCATACAATGATACAAAAGTATAGTCAAAAATGAAAAAAATGAAGAGTAATATAGTATTCTATTAAAAGTCAATGTATTAACTTTTTAAAAACTGTAATGCAAACAGGGGTTTTAATAAAATATAAACACTCCGTAATGTTTGGAGCTTGGCTGCCAGTGGAGTCGGTGCCTATGGCGGGCTGCAGGAAATAACTCCGCGGGCACATGCGGCCCGCAGGCCCCTGGTCTAGGGGATACCATGCTGCCAAGGGGAAACCTATTGCATTTGCAAGGAGAACATTGTCCATGATGGAGAAGAGATCTGCTCAAATTGAAAAAGAATTGTAGCAATATTCTTGGACTGGAAAAATATCACCAATGCCCTTACGGGACATACACTCTGACCATAAACTTCTCAAAAGCATTTGGAGAAAGCCATTACGCAGTGCACGAAAGTGCTTACAGCAGATGATAATGTGTCTGCAAAGGGACAGTGTATACATCGAGTATTGCCCTGGCAGAGAATTGGTATTGGCAGACACGTGGAGCCAGGCATACCTGTCAGAAGCCAGCAGGAGGGATCCATAGAGGTCGAGATGGAGAGAATATAGATGAACTTTTATCTATTTGAGAAGAAAGACAGAGAGATACAGAGAGGTGCTGAGCGAGACAGAATGTTGCACACCCTGAAATTCCCCTTCCTGCCCCCATTAATTGTTAATACATCTTGGAATACTGGTGAAATTCCAGAAGAGTGTTAATGTGACAATACTCAAAAAGGGCAAGCGGAATAACCCAGGTAACTGTGGGCCAGTTTGCCTGACAGCAGGCCTGAGCAAAACAGTGGAAGACCGGACATGGGATTCAATTGATAAAGAATGAAAGGATGGGAATTGAACTAGCCTTGAGTCAACAAGGTTTTATGGGGAAAAAGGCTTGTCAAACAAACCTTCTCTTCATGTTATTTGCCACCCTGGAGTCTGAATCCCCCCGCCCCCCCCCGCCCCGCCCCGCCCCGCATCCCCCGGAAGCTCAGCTACTCTAGAGCCCAGAAGCTGATCTCGCCCCTACTTCCAAGATGCAGGCCATCCCCTTGGTACAGTTCTAGGCTGCCCTCCCCTCCCTGGCCTGTGGTTGAGGAACCCAGTCCTTGGGAGTTCCCTAGGCCAAGGCCCTGTGGACGGCAGGACGGGTCACCACATGCAGCATCCACTCGGAAAGGAATTCCAAAAGAGTAACACTGTTCAATGAGATTAGTTCATGAGCACAATACACTGCTAATAGCATCTTGCAAGACATTTCCAGTGCACGACGGTATTACACTGTGCAGAGATGTGTGACTGCACATAGTCCCTTGTCCAAGCTGAGGCTCAAGCCTTCTCCCTCTTGCCTGCTGCGTGGAGTGGCTTCTCCCCTCAAGGGTCTGGGTCCTGGATTCTTTCTCTTGGCATCTCATGTCTCCAGCCAAGGAGGACCTGGGGCACAAGGGGTGCTGTCCCTAGGGAAATGTTGACTACCAAATAGTTTTCTAGGAGTGTAGTCAAGGAGGGGAGCTTTATTAGGTACAGGAAACAAAGGATAGAGATTAAGGAAAGATCAGGAGAAATTATAACAATAAACCATGAACCTTACCTTAAATCCTCCCCCTCCCAGCATTTCTGAGGGGCCCAACCCCGCTAGCTTCCTCCCAGCCCCTGCCTAGGCAGAATGGGAATTGAGATCAGTTCTGTGTGGGGTGATGCCAGAGGTGAAAGTGGGCTGGTACAGTGTACCGATAAGAAGTGGCCGCCAGTACGGGCCCATACACGGCTGACGTTAAAGCACTGCTGCTGTCCCTTTTGCCCCCGCTCCACCCAGGCCTGCCGAGGGAGAGGGGGAAAAGACAGCTGCCACAGGGTCCGGCAATTTAAAAGGGCCCAGACTCACGGCCACCGCTACCACAGCAGCAACCAGAGACCCAGGCCCTTTAAATTGGCGCCGGAGTCCCGGGCAGCATTGGCCAGGAAGCACTGAAGGGCTGGCCGGGGGAGGCTGACCCCCCAGCCCCGCCCCTTTCTGCCCAAGGCCTGGGCCCCCATATCAGTAATACTTTTAAGTTACTTTCACCCCTGGGTGATGCCACGCTGTACTTAAAACTCACAAGAAAAACAAACAAACAAACAAACATGGGGTTTCTTACAAGGTCTTCACTGTAAAAGGGTAGGATGGTGCTGAGGCTCCCTGCTCTGGAGTCCAATGGACAATTCGGCTGGCTCTCAGTAGCTGGTCCAGGAGTCACTCCTCTGTCTCTAGGCTGCTGGGCTGTGCTGAGCTGACACGTCAGTGACCCAATAGCCACCAACTGGGATCAAAGTGTCCCTTTGGGGAACAAAGGGAAGTGGAATGGGCACCTCCCAGGCTGCCAATGCTTCTCTCTCCGCCCCATTCCACCAGCAGCCAGCACCCAAAGTAGCCAAACTCTTTGTCTCTGAGTTCTGGCTTCTGATTGGCTGTGGTAGTAGCTTCCAGTGTGTTCTATCTCCGCCCTGCATTCCAGGCAGGGGTGACAGAGTCTTCCTAATGGGGGAACCATGAGGCCCTGCCCCTCCTCTTCCCCCCAAGGCCCCGCCCCCCAGAAGCTGGAGCTGGGAAGGGGAGCCCAGGCCCCTCCATCTGCCCGGGGCAGGGGGCCCCCAAGAGCAGCCACCAATGTCCCCACCCCCCGGACACCCTGCTCAGGGCAGGTGGAGGGTTCACGGCTCCCCACAGCTGCCCAGGCTCCCCGGGCCACTCCTACCCCGGGCCAGGCTCCAGCTTCTGCTTCCGGCCTGGCCGGGTGGCAGAGCCTCGGGAGTAAGAGGAGGGGCAGGGGGCTGGGCCCATGGCAAAAAGTGGATGGGCCTTGGCCCGTTCCAGCGCCCCTGATTCCAGGCATTCTGGGAAGCGGCATCCGGAGCCTCTGCAGCCATTGCTGCTGTAGTCCAGGGGTGAGTCCTCTCCAGGCTCAGAGTAACATGTCAAGGACAACCAGGTCCCAAGGTGTTACATGTAGGACCCAGGCAGAAACTCCAATCCAAGGGTCAGATTCTTTCCCCCATTGGAAGGCACAGGGGAGAAAGGTAATGTCTCTGAAGCTGCAGCAGCATGTGATGGCTTTGCAGCGTGCTCCCCCAGAACCTGCAAGCCTCCCATCTCTGATCTGCAGCATTCAAATGGCAGAATCTGGATTGGAGCAGGGGAATATCTGTATTCCACCAAGTCCTCCCCTCAGTTCCTGAGAATTACCTCTGCGAAATCCATGTAAGAATTAATGTTGCTCCAAAGAGAGCTGCCAAGTGATGTGTAGCTTCTTGCCATGCTGGGCAAAATAGCTGGCAAATATGCATAAAACCATAAACCAATTGCCCTAGGTGGGTCCCCCTATTTGTTCATAGAATCATAGAATCTCAGGGTTGGAAGGGACCTCAGGAGGTCATCTAGTCCAACCCCCTGCTCAAAGCAGGACCAACCCCAACTAGATCATCCCAGCCAGGGCTTTGTCAAGCCTGACCTTAAAAACCTCTAAGGAAGGAGATTCCACCACCTCCCTAGGTAACCCATTCCAGTGCTTCACCACCCTACTAGTGAAAAAGTTTTTCCTAATATCCAACCTAAACCTCCCCCTCTGCAACTTGAGACCATTACTCCTTGTTCTGTCATCTTCTACCACTGTTATGGGGAGGCAGGACCTCATTCTTTTCTAGGATGACCAGATGTCCCGATAAAATTGGGACTGTCCCGATACTGAGGAGTTTGTCCCACGTCCCAACGGAAGTACGGTTGGGACGTCATTTGTCCTGATATTTTGTTTCAGGCTTCCCCCCACCACTCCCGCTGAGGAGCGTCTTTTCAATTGTTACACTCACTCGGTACTTCTTTCTTCGGCGTGTGCCGCTGAAGGCCGTCAGCAACTGAAGGACCCGTCGCCGAAGTGCCGCCGAAGACCCGGACGTGCCAGGTGAGAGTGACAATTGAAAAGGCGCTCCCCCTGCAGCCGTCCCGATTTTTTCCCTTTACCATCTGGTCACCCTATTCTTTCCCTCCCTCACCCCAGGGCAGTGGGAGAGCTTGGAAAGAGTCAGAGGCAGCTTTGTAGAGGGGGAACTTGGGGAAACCACAGGAATCTAAGGGGTGTGGCTTATGGCAGGAGAAGCTAGCTGGTTGTTGGGGTGACCGAGGGGGGACGATATGAGATGGCTGTCTGTTCCCATCTTGCCTCTGCATCACCCCAAGATGGCTGTGGGAAAAGTACACACCTGCCCTTACCCCACTGCTGCTCCATGTGGGCTGGAAACCAATGAGCGGAGTGGAGACATTGCCCGCTCAGCAGGTGCACAGGAAAGAATATTGGGAGGGTATGTGGTATATGAAAGTAAAGAAAGCCAACTGATCTTATAACTCCAAAGAAGGCTGAATTGTAGGGCACATAGCAGTTACCTGCTCCATTGGCCATAAGGGTTATAACTTTTGGAAGCTCTGAGAATTTACATACCCTAGTTGACACAGGAAGAATTTTTTTTTTTAATTCATAACCCCTGCCAGAGCTACCAACATAAAGGATTATGCCTTTGAAATCTTGTTTAATTGAGAACCCCGCCTTTGTGCATTTGGCCTTTGCATAAGCTCTCAGTCAGGACTACTTCAGAACAATATGAACTTTGCACCACACACCATTGTTTATTCACGAGTGGGCAAATTATTAGAACACTGATGAAATTCAGTCTTTCAATGAATATCCGTTTCAATGAAATTCAGTCTTTCCAAAGAAATTCTCTTGGGACTAACACTAAGTATGGAAAATGTCAGCCCAAAATGAACCTTTCTATGAAAATGCAAAGAGAATATGAAAAATGGCTTTGAATGGAAGCCATCTTTCAGGTTTAACTATGGAGTCACTGCCCAAGATTTCATAAGGTATGGCTTTCATTACAGCTTTCATTGATGCACAGCTGATCTGACAGCCATACATTGCATGGTACGCAGACCCGTGGACACTGCTGACAAAATGTCTGATCAAGAGTGCACGGGGACGTGCACATGTGCAGGTGGAGCACCCTACAGACAAAACATCTTGGAGAACTCTTGGAAATGGCAGAGATGCTTAATGACTTCTTTGTTTCGGTCTTCACCGAGAAGTCTGAAGGAATGCCTAACATAGTGAATGCTAATGGGAAGGGGGAAGGTTTAGAAGATAAAATAAAAAAAGAACAAGTTAAAAATCACTTAGATAAGTTAGATGCCTGCAAGTCACCAGGACCTGATGAAATCCATCCTAGAATACTCGAGGAGCTAATAGAGGAGGTATCTGAGCCTCTAGCTATTGTCTTTGGTAAATCATGGGAGACAGGAGAGATTCCAGAAGACTGGAAAAGGGCAAATATAGTGCCCATCTATAAAAAGGGAAATAAAAACAACCCAAGAAACTACAGACCAGTTAGTTTAACTTCTGTGCCAGGGAAAATAATGGAGCAAGTAATTAAGGAAATCATCTGCAAACACTTGGAAGGTGGTAAGGTGATAGGGAATAGCCAGCATGTATTTGTAAAGAACAAATCAATGTCAAACCAATCTGATAGCTTTCTTTGATAGGCTAACGAGTCTAGTGGATAAGGGAGAAGTGGTGGATGTGGTATACCTAGACTTTAGTAAGGCATTTGATACGGTCTCGCATGATATTCTTATCAATAAACTAGGGAAATACAACTTAGATGGGGCTACTATAAGGTGGGTGCACAACTGGCTGGATAACTGTACTCAGAGAGTAGTTATTAATGGTTCCCAATCCTGCTGGAAAGGTATAACGAGTGGGGTTCCACAAGGGTCTGTTTTGGGACCGGCTGTGTTCAATATCTTCATCAACGACTTGGATATTGGCATAGAAAGTATGCTTATTAAGTTTGCAGATGATACCAAACTGGGAGGGATTGCAACTGCTTTGGAGGATAGGGTCATAATTCAAAATGATCTGGACAAATTGGAGAAATGGTCAGAGGTAAACAGGATGAAGTTTAATAAGGACAAATGCAAAGTGCTCCACTTAGGTAGGAACAATCAGTTTCACACATACAGAATGGGAGGAGACTGTCTAGGAAGGAGTACTGCAGAAAGGGATCTAGGGGTTATAGTGGACCACAAGCTAAATATGAGTCAACAGTGTGATGCTGTTGCAAAAAAAGCAAACTTGATTCTGGGCTGCATTAACAGGTGTGTTGTGAGCAAGACACAAGAAGTCATTCTTCCGCTCTACTCTGTGCTGGTTAGGCCTCAACTGGAGTATTGTGTCCAGTTCTGGGCACCACATTTCAAAAAAGATGTGGAGAAATTGGAGAGGGTCCAGAGAAGAGCAACAAGAATGATTAAGGGTCTAGAGAACATGACCTATGAAGGAAGGCTGAAGGAATTGGGTTTGTTTAGTTTGGAAAAGAGGAGACTGAGAGGGGACATGATAGCAGTCTTCAGGTATCTAAAAGGGTGTCATAAGGAGGAGGGAGAAAACTTGTTCATCTTAGCCTCTAAGGATAGAACAAGAAGCAATGGGCTTAAACTGCAGCAAGGGAGGTTTAGGTTGGACATTAGGAAAAAGTTCCTAACTGTCAGGGTGGTTAAACACTGGAATAAACTGCCCAGGGAGGTTGTGGAATCTCCATCTCTGGAGATATTTAAGAGTAGGTTAGATAAATGTCTATCAGGGATGGTCTAGACAGTATTTGGTCCTGCCATGAGGGCAGGGGGCTGGACTCGATGACCTCTCGAGGTCCCTTGCAGCCCTAGAATCTATGAATCTATGAAACTCCAAGTTAGTGTTCAAAGTGGGTGGCCAATCTTGGCTCCTCTTGGCCAGATCTCAGAAGGAGCTCAGCTGCCATGAAGGTACTTTCCTTCAGACAAGAATGTCTAAAAAGTACTGGGCTCTGCAAGACATGCCGTTCAACATGTAGAGGGAAGGTTCCCTCTATGCCACCACAGCAGGAGTGTGGCTAAAGCCAGCCGTCCCCGTATGACAGCAGGAGGGAAGTGGCCTGGGCTGTCCCTGCAGCTCTTTCATTGGAGTTGTGGCCTCCTGGCCGCCAAATAGCCTAGACAAGCCAGACTTCACCCACCATGCTGAGGGGGATGCTATGCCCCTCCAGCTCCATGCAATGGGCCACCCTGTGTCCTGTACCCCACAGCTGGAGGCTGCGACATTCCCTGGAGAAGCGCCTCACCCCCACCCACCATAGAGCCCAGGGAGCGGCTCCGCTCAGCCAGACCAGGGGCCTGCAGCGGTATTTCGGCAGAAAGCGGGGATGGGAATTGGGTGACGCTCCCTCGCTCGGCCCCCTGCGGCAGAGAGTTCGGAGCGGCGTTGCGCGACGCTCCCTGGGCCCCTTGGTAACGGCGAACGCCGCGGCGGGGGCGGGGAGCGGAGCGGGGCTCGGCGCTGCTGCCCCTGCCCGGCGGCCCGGCTCTGGCCTGGTCCAGCTCGGCTCCGCCCGGCTCGCCCGCCCCGCCCCCACCCCACCCTGGGGCCACCGCGCAGGCGGCACCGCTACAGCGCCTGGCGCCCCCTAGCGGACGGGACCCCGGGCAGGCTCCGTAGACAGCTGCCCCCTGCCCGCCCGCTGCTTGGCGCCCCTCGAGCCGGGGTGGGGCCGGGGAGCCAGGCTCGCCCCCTCCTGCCACTGCCTCACGCCGCCCCTGCCGCCCACGGTGTGAGCCGGGGTCACCCCCACCCCGTGCCAGGCTCGCCCCCTCCTGCCACTGCTTCATGCCGCCCCTGCTGCCCCATGGTGTGAGCCGGGGTCACCCCCACCCTATACCAGGCTTGTCCCAGCTCCCCAGTGCCATAGAAACTGCCCCTGCCCTTCCCACTCTCCTGACTGCCTCACGCCATCCTTGCCATGCCACGGGTGTGAGCCGGGGTCACCCCCACCCCATGCCAGGCTCGCCATCCCTGCCACCCCATGCCAGGCGAGTCTCTCCAGCACCATACGAAGCTGCCTCTGCCCTGCTGACGCTGCCTCCCCCAGTCCCTGCCTCCCCACTGGGGTGAGCTGGGATCGTGCCCCCTGAGCCAGGCTCGCTCCAGCCACCCAGCACCATTGAAAGCTCCTCTGCAGGCGGCAGGGTTGTTGTACGGCGTTTTCGAACATGGCCTCGGAGGCGGTGAAGGTCATTGTGCGCTGCCGGCCCATGAATGAGCGAGAGAAGGCGCTCAGCTGCAAGGCCGTGGTCAGCATGGACAGCACCCGGGGCCAGTGCTTCATCCAGAACCCTGGGGCCACTGACGAGCCCCCAAAGCAGTTCACCTTCGACGGGGCGTATTATGAAGGCCACAACACTGAACAGATCTACAATGAAATTGCCTACCCGCTGGTGGAGGTGAGTGAGGCCAAAAGTGATCTGTGAGCCACAGAGGCTCTCCATGGAGAATGGGCGGCTTGGGAAATTGGCAATGGCAGGCAAGGCCTTTTCGTCAATTACTGCAGAGTTTAAATTTTCATTAAAAAATCCTACATAGTTTTAATCGTTATGGTTATGAAGAAAACCCACTGAATGTGACCTCATGCAGCACTGTCTCCTTGATTCATAGATTTGAAAGTCAGAAGGGACCATTGGGGTCATCTAGTCTGACCTCCTATATAACAAAGGCCATGAAACTTCCCCAAAATAATTCCTATAGCAGATTTTTTTAGAAAAAAAATCAGTCATGGTTTGAAAATTGTCAGTGACCCTTGGTAAATTGTTCGATGGTTATTTACTCTCATGGTGAAAAATGTACACCTTATTTCCAATCTGAATTTGTCTAGCTTCGACTTCCAGTCATTGGGTTGTGTTATATCTTTCTCTGCTAGACTGAACAGCCAATTATAAATATTTGTTCCCTATGTAGGTAATTACAGACTGTAATCAAGTCACCCCTTAACCTTCTCTTTGTTACACTAAATAGATTGAGCTCCTTGCATCTACAGTAGAATCTCAGAGTTACTAACACCAGAGTTATGAACTGACCAGTCAACCACACACCTCATTTGGAACCGGAAGTATGCAATCAGGCAGCAGCAGAGGGGGGGAAAAAGCAAATACACTACTGTGTTAAACATAAACTTCTAAAAAATAAAGGAAAGCAGCATTTTTCTTTTGCATAGCTAAATTTCAAAGTTGTATTAAATCAATGTTCATTTGTAACCTTTTGAAAGAACACCCATAAAGTTTTGTTCAGAGTTACGAACATTTCAGAGTTAAGAACAACCTCCATTTCTGAAGTGTTCAGAACTCTGAGGTTCTACTGTATCACTATAAGGCAGTTATTTTAATCCTTTCATCATTCTTGTGGCTCTTCTCTGAACCCTCGCCAATTTTTCAACATTCTTCTTGAATTGTGGCAGCTGGAACTGGTCACACTATTCCAGCAGTGGTTCCAGCAGAGCTAAATAAAGAGGTAATCCCTGCTCGTACTTGAGATTCCCGTTTAATGCATCCAAGGATCACAGTAGCCCATTTGGCTACAGCATTGCACTGGGACCTCAGGTTCATCTTATTATCTACCACAGTATCCACCCCATAGATCCTTCATCCTGTAAGTATGTCCTACGTTCTTTCTTTCTAGATATATGCATTTACATTTAGCCATATTAAAATACATATTCTGTGCTTGTGCCCAGTTTACCAAGTGATCCAAATCACAATGTATTAGTGACCTGTTCTCTTAATTATTTACCACTCCCCCAATTTGTGTCATCTGCAAAGTTTATCAGTGATGATTTTATGTCTTCTTCCAGGTCTTTGATAAAAATGTTAAATAATGTAGGGTCAAGCACCAATCCCTGTGGGATTCCACTAGAAACAAAACCACTCGATGATTCCTCATTTACAAATACATTTTTGAGACCTATCAGTTAGCCATCTTTTAATACATTTAATGTGTGCCATATTAATTTTGTACCATTCGTTTTTAATCAAAATGTCATGCAGTATCAAGAGCTGTACATCAGGACTGGGAAACATATTCAGAGCATCACAGCTAAATAAATGTCAATGGTTCCTTGAAATATGTGTTAACTCCTTATGCATAACATTGTTCCACCTTGTATTTAACTGTGACACTCTGAGTACATTTCCCAAACCTGAAGAAGGGCTCTGTATAAACTCAAAAGCTTGTCTCTCTCACCAACAGAAGTTGGTCCAATAAAAGATAGTACCTCACCCATCTTGTCTCTCTAGTATCCTTGGACCAACATGGCTACAACACTGCATGCAGTAAGTACCAAGTCAAGCACCTTATGGAAGTATAAGAATATTACATCAACTCTATTATTATTCTTTATTAACTCAACTCCTAATCTCATCAAAAAAAGATATCCAGTTACTTTGACAGGATCTGTTTTCCATAACCCCACGTTGATTGGGCATTAATTATATTCCCCTCCTTTAATGCTTTATCAATCAAGTCCCATATCAGCAGCTCCATAGTCAGATTGACAGGCCTATAATTACCCAGGTCATCCCATTTACCCTCAACATTCGCTTTCATCCAGTCTTTTGGAACTTCCCTGTTGTTCCAACATTAATGTTTAAAATCAACATTAACGGTCCAGTGCACTCTTCTGACAACTTGCATCCAAAAGGCCTGTATGGACCTGCTGATCTTAAAATGCCTAACTTTAGTAGCTGCTGTTTAACATCCTCCTGAGATATCTAGTAGTGGAATGGAAAGAGTGTAATAATCATCATATGATGAGGCTACATCATCTGTTTTTTCCAAAGTACAGAACAGAAATATTTATTGGTAAATTCTACATTATTATTGATAATTCTACCATTTGCATTTAGCAGTGAACCAGTACCATTGTCAAGATTGTTTTATGCTTCTAATATACTCAAAAAAATCATTCTTATTGTACTTAAATCTGCTTGCCATAGATTTCTCTGTGTGTCCCTTTGCTTCCTTTACCAATTTTCTGCAATTCTTAACTTATGGTTTATATTTATTACTATCAACTTCCCCTTTCTTTATTATATAATTTTTTCCATTTATTATAGCTGCTTTCACTTCCCCTCTAAACCAGGTCAGTTTTTTAACCAATGTGGTTTTCTTCCTTGATTGTGGTTTTTGGGGCATCTAATAAAGTGTTCTTAAACAATTCCAAACGATAGATCATATTTCTCTAATTAAATTTTTCCTCCCAGCTGATTTGGCAGATAATTGTTTTCAGCTTTGTGAATGTGGCCCTTTTAAAGCACAAAGTGTGCATATTACTGGTTTGGACTTTATTCTGTTTGCACATTATAAATGTGACCAATTTATGGTCACTTGTACCTAAGCAACCATTAGTTTTTAGTTCTGTGATCAGTCCCTCTTTATCTGTCAAGATGAGGTTTAATACAGAGTCCTCCTGTGTTGATTGCAACACTTTTTGAGTTAGGAAATTGTCATCTATAATATTTAGAAATCCCAAGGATGTTTTAATACTGGCAGTCAGTGGCAGATTAGCCACTGGGCCGATGGGGCCTATGCCCAGGAGTCCCAGCCAACTGGGGGACCCCTGGAAATAATCCGCTGTCACCAGCGGAAGCCCAGAGGCCCAGCTGCCAGGTGTCAGGGTGGGGGAAGCCCCCACGCTCTGACCCTGCTCCATGGCAGCAGCACTGGGTGTTTAACCCCCGCCCAGCACCTCCTCCCATCCCCAGCAGAAGCTGCGGGGCAGCAGGGCAAGACCCCATACCCAACCTGCTCTCCAGTACAAGCACTGGGCAGTAGCGTAGCCAGGTCTTGAGCACAGGGGGAGCGGCGCTTTAAAAAGGCACCTCCCCGCTCCCCCTGTACTCACCCAGCGGCGCTTTAAAAGGCCCCGGGCCCTTTAAAGCACCAGCGCCGGAGCTCTGGCAGTGGGGCTCCGGCGGTGCTTTCCGCAGGCCTTTTAAAGTGGCCCCCCCCCCAGCCCGGCTCCGGCAGCGGGGTGGTGGGGGGGAAGCGCTTTAAAAGGCCCGTGGCTCCCCGCAGCGGCAGGAGCCACGGGCCTTTTAAAGCCTCCCCCCCAGCCCGGCTCCGGCAGCGAGGCTCGGGCGGCGCCTTAGCACCGCTTTTCCTCACAGGGGGAGCGGCCGCTCCCCCTGCTCCCCCCATAGCTACGCTACTGGTGCTGGGTGGGCGGAGCGGGAGTAGCCCCAGTGCCCCGACCCTAGTCCCCCACAGAAGCACGGGGCGGTAGCAGGGGAAGCCCCAGCACCTGGACCCCCACTGCCCGCTGTGGCCCTGGGGCCGTGGCATGGGGACAGAGCTTCTCCAGTCTTGGGACCACAGTGCAGCGGGGGCAGAAGGGAGCAAAACGGGTTGCGGGGCTGTTGCCAGTCACCCTGTTCTCTAATGTGATTTGGTGGTCTGTAGCAGACACCAACTAATAGCCCATCTTGGGCTTTATCTGTTAGGACATTGAGCCATAAACATTCAAGATCATTTTCTTCTGAGTTATCAGTGACATGGAAATAGGTGGTGCCAGTTTTGACATAGAGTGCACCTCCGCCCCCCCTCTTGTCTGCTTGATCCTTGCTAAATAGGTTATAACCAGTGATTGTAACATTCCAATTGTGTGAATCATCCCACCAGATGTCAGTAACACCAACTAGATGGAATTTATGCTCATGCACGAGCATTTCCAATTCTTCTTGTTTGTTACCTTGGCTCCTAGCATTAGTGTATAGGCAATTCAAGAATTTCTGTCTTGATATCCTTGATTAGTTTGGTTCTCAACATCTTGAGTCTGTGCTAAATGAGTGCTCATATCTTCCATCTTCTACCCTCCCCTTTTGTTATTAGTTATCCAATGGTAGAGTGACATGTTGCGTCTTGGCTTTGGGAAGGCAGCACACTGCCCTGTTGTCTGCGTGTCCCTTTCAGAACGTTCTTTCAGTTCTTCTGAGTGCTAAATCCCCAACAAGGATCATCTGTCTTCCTTGTACTGTAGAGAACTCTTCGTGGCAAGCTTGCTTTTCTTGAAGAATGCTGAAACGATTTCTTGCCTCTGGTGGTTATGAACTACCAGGCTTCCTCTCTGACTCCTTGCCAGCTCCTTTATTTCTTGAACCCAGGGTACTGATGTTTCCAGAACATGGCTGTCTAGGAGTCTGCAGATAGGTAGCTCCAATACCCTTGTTGCTTTTCAGAGCTTTGCTGTGTAAAAGCAAAGGGGACACTAACAAGACTCTGGTCAGTTTTCACTGTTGTTATTCTGAACCCTGGGCAGAGGTGAAATTGGCCAGAAACTTGGAGATTTCACTCTGCTGCTGCTTGGGGAAAGTTCTGAGCAGAAGAGGAGCTGTTAATGGGGGAAGAGGCCTCAAAAATAGAGGTTGACAGAGGGAGTGAAGTAGCAAGATCCTCTCATCAGGACAGAGAGCAACATTCACACCCCAAATAGTCAGAAGGCTTTGGGGTGGGGAAATGGGGAAAAAATAAAACTTTTCTCTTTCAGCAGCCAAAGGGACACTGGGGGCATGGTACTTTCAAATGTATCAGACACCTACTAGCCAAAGGCTGATATGAAAGATGGAGCCCCCTGAGTAGTGTCCAGTGACAACACCTGGGTAGAAAGCCCAGTACTTTTCCCCTTTTCCAACAGTGGAAGAAGATTGGACAACCAGGGCTTCAAATGATTGCAGGGAAACCACTACAGTAAACTGAAGAACATTAGCATGGTATTTCTCCTCTGCTCACTCAAAGGCATCTCCGAAGCTGGCAAAGGAGAGAATGACCTCAATCAGCAGGGGGTTGAGTAATTCACCAGGGCTTTGCCCCTTACCTAATTTACGACTCTTCGCAGCCTCTCTCCCTAACCCTATTTCAGTCTCTGGGGAATTGGTATGTGGTTCATTTTTTTTCAAACTCTCTGCTTTAGTTATTATTGTCATTACATCTGGGGAATCTTGCATTCAGTTTTTTAAAAAATCAGCAAATCCATCACCCAGTGGTGATTCGTAGTTATATCTATTTCATGTCTTGCTGAGATGGGAATGAATGAATGAAGGAAAGGTGACTCCCTTTAGCTAGCTTTGCAAAGGATGACTTTGAGTGAGTAGATGAGAAATAACATTCTTATCATTATTCTAGGATTAAGACTTCCCTTTTAGGCACTTTATAATCAGCTGGAGTTCCATTTGTCTCTCCAGTCCTCAGACTATCTTCTGACCTACAGCAAAAGTATCCTAATTTTCTATCCTATAATCAATGGGTCCTTCCTGTTTTGACCTTCTCTGTTCTGTCAGCCACTGGGGTTTGAGAGAAACCAGTGCATCTATACGGCAGTGAAATGTATTTTATTTTATTCTCTTAGTCTATGGCCTGAACTAGGAAGCTTGTCTTTTGCCCCTACTTTTCTTCCACTTCAGGTTTTCCGTTCTTTTTATTTTTCTGGGTTTTGGATGAGATGTAAAACCAAGTCCTTGGTTTGTAGAGATTAAAGATCCCATGGGACTTTCCTGAAGTAATTCAAAATTCCTGCTCAGGTGCTTGTGTTCCATCCACCTACAGATGACATTGCAATTTCTTTGCTTACCCAGCAGTTTCTCTCCTTCCCCATAAAATCATTGTTAGGTGATAGAATCTTCGTAGCTTGATTCAAAACATGTGAAGGATGAAGATAATGGCTGTTATCTTTATGTTTTTCTTGAATTTTCCAGGGTGTTACTGAGGGCTACAATGGCACCATTTTTGCCTATGGCCAGACTGGCAGTGGGAAGTCATTTACCATGCAGGGCATTGTGGACCCTCCTACACAGAAAGGCATAATTCCCAGAGCATTTGAACACGTTTTTGAGAGTGTACAGGTATGTAGTGAAGTGAAATGGCTACTGTAGCAAGGACTATGGCCCAGATCCTCAAAGATATTTAGATGCCTAATTCTCATTGATTTCAATAGGAGTTAGATGCCTAAATATCTTTGAGGATGTATATGTTATAAGCTATTTATTAAAAGGTTTTTCTACAGTATTCACCACCATAGTATCTGAGCCCCACAAACATTAATGAATTTATCCACACAAGCCTATGGCAAGGTAAGGAAGTATTATCCACCATTTTACAGATGGGGAAACTGAGGCACAGAGAGGGGAAATGACTTCCCCAAGGTCACACAGGAAGGCTGTCACTGAGCTGCAATAGAACTCTGATCTGTTGAGCTCCTCCTCAGTGCTTTAGCCACAAGACCATTCTTCCCAGCCCCAAATTATCAGCAGGATAGCAGGAGACCTCCCGTCAACTTGCCAAGAACTTCACATGATGAGTACATGAGCACTGAATGCAGTTCTGATTGGCTGAGTTTCTATGATTCAGTAGTGGGCGTATGTATAGTCCAACAGAGTCCTTGAGATTTGGGACTCGCGTGCTGTTTACAGCTCCACCACATTTACTCTGTGACTTTTGGCAAATTAGTGTTTCTCTCTCTGCCTCAGTTTCCATATCAGTAAAACTAGGATAATGCCTAAATCTTAGGAAGTTGTGAGGCTTAAGTCATTAATGTTTATAAAATGCTATGAAGCCCTGTGCTGAAGGGTGCTAGAGAAGGGCAAGATACTTTTACTCCAAGCTGAATATTAAAAGGTCTTAACACACATTACTTAATACCGTGGCTTATATTCATCTCAATGCTGGGCATTTACCAGTGTAAACCAGCCTACCACACTAGGTCTACACTTCTCAGTGTTTGTGTATTGTACAGCAGTAGTGTACAAGCTGAAAGGTCCCGTATAATGTGAACTAAATAGTTAATCTGCAGACTAAGTATTTTAAAAAATGCCAAGGGAGGTTAGGCACCCAACTGTCATTGACAGTCAATTGGAGTTTAGGTATCTAGCTCCCTTAGGCACTCTTGAAAAACTTCCCCTAAAATCCCATCTCTTGGTTTTGTACAGTGTGCTGAAAACACCAAGTTCTTGGTGAGAGTCTCTTACCTGGAGATCTACAATGAAGACATAAGAGATTTGCTAGGAGCCGACACCAAGCAAAAGTTGGAGGTGAGGAGATCATAAAGTCATTATGGCTGAATGAGAATATGCTTTAATTTGCTCTGACTGCTATCAGGCATGCCGAATAGAAATGGGAGAACCCAGCAGAAACTTTTTGCAGAAACTGAAACATGAAGCATTTGGGATATGACAAAAACTGTTCTTACTATGTTTAGTGAGTTTTATCTACAGTCTGGTCCCATTCCCCCAAATTTCATACTTTCCTTTGTTGTTTGAGACCCAGGTTTGAATACATTATTGTACATGAAAGTAGAGTGAGCTTTAAATCAATGCTGAAAGTTATCATCAATGTGTTTTTACCCTGACAAAACTCTCCGCAACTGATTTCAAAGTTCCTTATTCTTGATGGTGGCTGTTAGAATATACAACTCACAAGACCAAACTTACTTCTGTTATTTTATGTATGTATTTTAATGTAACTGAACACGCACAAAAGAATGCCTGTGACTGGTTCCTGCCACTTTTGGCATCATTTTAAAATGCAATACAAAAATAATTACAAAACCACCATGGTAGCCCCTTTCCATCACACACACCCCCTCCCCCCCCCCCCCCCCACTGGTGGGATCTGAGCCCAGGCTCTGGAAGGGGTGTGTGCATGCATGCATGCATTTTCCTTTTTAAAGGGGACGCTTTAGATGGAGTCCTGGCTGGTAGCCACTGGACTTGGCCAGAGCCATGGTGGAGTGGCAGCTCCTGGTCCTGGGGTTTAAAAAACAAAATCGCTCTGTAGAACTGACCTTACCATTATTTGTCACTCCACCAATTTTTGTGTGCAAACTTTACCAGCAGTGACATTTTCTTCCAGTTCATTGATAAAGATATTGAGTAGCGTTGGACCAAGAACAGATCCCTGTGTGGAGCCCTACTAGAAAGGCTCCAATTGCATGATGAGTCCCCATTTAGAAGAACTTGTTGAGGTCTATCAATTAGCCAGTATGCGTAAGGGCTGCAGGACTGGACCCAAGGTCCCAGCTTTGGGCTAGGAGGTGGGAATCTGCCTCAACTTTACAGGGAGGCATGAAAGGAGTTAGGATGCTGAAAATGGACACATGGAAAGAAGGGGTTAGGAGAAAGGATACACAAGATCATAGAATCATAGAATATCAGGGATGGAAGGGACCTCAGGAGGTCATCTAGTCCAACCCCCTGCTCAAAGCAAGACCATCCCCAACTAAATCATCCCAGCCAGGGCTTTGTCAAGCCTGACCTTAAAAACCTCTAAGGAAGGAGATTCCACCACCTCCCTAGGTAACCCATTCCAGTGCTTCACCACCCTCCTAGTGAAAAAGTTTTTCCTAATATCCAACCTAAACCTCCCCCACTGCAACTTGAGACCATTACTCCTTGTTCTCTCATCTTCTACCACTGAGAACAGTCTAGATCCATCCTTTTTGGAACCCCCCTTTCAGGTAGTTGAAAGCAGCTATCAAATCCCCCCTCATTCTTCTCTTCTGCAGACTAAACAATCCCAGTTCCCTCAGCCACTCCTCATAAATCATGTGCTCCAGCCCCCTAATAATTTTTGTTGCCCTCCGCTGGACTATTTCCAATTTTTCCACATCCTTCTTGTAGTGAGGGGCCCAAAAGTGGACACAGTACTCCAGATGAGGCCTCACCAGTGCCGAATAGAGGGGAATGACCACATCCCTCGATCTGCTGGCAATGCTCCTACTTATACAGCCCGTAATGCCGTTAGCCTTCTTGGCAACAAGGGCACACTGTTGACTCATATCCAGCTTCTCGTCCACTGTAACCCCTAGGTCCATTCATCCAGCCCATACGTCTTTAACTTGCTGGCAAGAATACTGTGGGAGACTGTATCATAAGCTTTGCTAAAGTCAAGGAATAACACGTAGAGAGGATTCGTTGGGTTTCGTCCCTCTCCGGGGCGGCAGGTAACCAAACCGCCTCCTTCAGTCCTTGCACTGGCCCCTGGGGAATCCGTTGGGCCACAGGAGTCCAGGCTCAATCCGTCTGGCAGGGCTGAGCAAACACAAGTAACAGTTAACAAGCCCAGGCCCTGGGTCAGGCCAGGGCAGCAGTGAGTTCAAGGCTCAGGCCCTCAGCCGGGGGCCGAGCCAACACAGGTAACAGTTAACAAGCCCAGGCCCTAGGTCAGGGCGGGGCGGTAAAGAGTCACAGCTCAGGCCCTTGGGCAGGGGCTGAGCAAACACAGGTAACAGTTAACAAGCCCAGGCTTAGGCTTCGAGCGGCCTGGGAGAGGGGGAGACTGCCACCCATGCGTTGAGTGGCAGTGGGGGACGCAGGCCCACCCACTCCACTGCGTCCCAGCCCGGGGCCCTAGCAGCAGCCAAAAGCCCACTGCTATGTCAGTGGGGATCCTGGCCACAACACACTGACATGGGTTCCGGCAGTGTTGCAACCAGACTCGGGTCGGCTGCCCCAGAGCTGGTTCCCAACTCCCCCTTTGGAGGTACCTGGCTCAAGGCGGTGTCCTCAGGGGGAGAGTCAATCACCATTGGGTCCTCGGGGTAGCTGGCGAGGGGTAAGCTCAGCCATTCTTCTGGGTAGCTGGCAAGGGGTAGGCTCAGCGACTCTCCCACACGCTGATCCATGTCAAGTGTCGGCCGGTCAGGCCAGTCTCCAGGTCCACCGCTGGTTTCTGAAGTCTCCCCAGCGGGAGCTGAGCTGGAGGCATCTGGCCTCTCCAGCGGCTGCCTCCTGAGTGAGTTCTGGGATTGGGCTCTTATACTTCCTGTCCGGCCTCTGACCCTCTGGGGGGCAGGCTTGGAGTGCTCTGCCTCCGCCCACTCTGGTGTCCAGCGGAGCTTGTCCCGCTCTGGAGCACCGGGGAACCACGTCCACTGCTTTCCCCTCATCCACAGAGCCAGAGGTCATAGGGAATGGAAGGGGAAAGATTTAATGAAAGCAGAGATTTAAGGATGAGAGGGATTGTGCAAAACCCTGAAAGTGAGGTTGAATTGCTCAACGTGGAAGGAAAGGGGAGCCAGAGAAGGGATTTGAAGGGGCCTGGAAGAAGGTTAGATTATGACTAGTTAGGAACATAGGACACCTAACTGGATGGACCATTGATCTTATCCAGTGCGGCAAGTCCTATCTTACAGTGGCCGGTTCCAGATGCTTCAGAGGAAGGTGCAAGAAGTCCCCAGTGGACCGTTATGGAATAGCCTGCCCATAGGGGAAGTTTATTCCTGATGTCCATAAATTAGTAGCAGGAGGGTTTCTGTGCCTTATCCATTTTTAATCTGATCTAATGTGACTGGGGATAATCTCATTATCTCTAAAAATGGCTGATCCTTTATTGACAGGATACTGCAGAAGTACAACTCCCCATTGTAATGCATGGGATAGGCAGAAAGTTTCAAAGATGTAATACACTAAAATTAATAGCTTTGCAAGTCTTTGCCCTTCCCATGCATTCTTGTGGGGAGCTGCATGTCTTCTCTTCTAATTTACATACCAGCAAGATTGTCGGTATAAGGAAAACCAAGGTACTAGCACCATCTGCTGCACAGAAATGTTGAAACAGTGACAGAACTTTACCATGTGCCTGGCCCTGTAGGGGTGAAGTCCCTGGTGGGTCCCCATTTCCTTGCTCTGCAGAGAGAGTGTGTATTTGGGGAGAAATAGGATTCACTATTTTAGAAAGAGCCTCCTGCATATTCCTGCTTTTTGTTCCACATCAATAATGACATTGGTTTCCATGACGACTGCTGTTGGCACAGGCAGAGCAGCACTTAGGCAGATCTGTTTCCATGGTAACACAGTCACCGGCCGCTGGTGACAGCTGCTGGCTGTAGCTGCTTCTACAGAGTAATTAAGCAAGCCAGTGTCCTGTGGAGACACAAAGCCTAGGCAGATCTTCTGCCCCCTGCAGCCCTACATGTTTCTCCCCTGAAATCCCATTAGTATTTGTGACGAACTAGGACTGTAGTTAAGGTTTCCCTGAGTACTGTGTGGGTGCCTCAGTTTCCCCTATGCGGTGCTTGAGTATCTAGGTGGTGGGACAACGGTGCATGATCGTTACAAAGCCCTAGAAGGCAGAGGCCTGGACACAGAGAATGGCTCTGTCTCCTGGCAACAGATGGCCCGGCCCCTTGCCCGGCAAAGGTGAGAGCTGAAGGTGTGAGAACAAAGGGATCAGGTGACCTCCTGGCCCGGGAAGCAGACAAAGGCGGAGGAGGGGCTGGAGAGTTTGAGTTTGAAGCTGGCCGGAGAAGAGGGAGAGAGGCAGACAGGGTCTGGCCTCCCTGCCCCGGTTGGAGCGGTGGGGCGAAATGCAGGGAGCCCCAGGCTGGGGTCTAAGCTCCCTGCCCCCCGGAAGGACCCGACTGAGGGGTCCTGGATGTACTGACAAGCTCTGGTTGGGCTGTGTTCCTGGCATCTCTAATAAACCTTCTGTTCTACCGACTGGCTGAGACTCCCAGTGAATCCGGGGAAGAAGGGTGCAGGGCCGGACTCCCCTATACTCCGTGACAACTGGTGGCAGCGGTGGGATGTTCTGCACCCCGTGAACGGCGCTTCCTGCAGTAAGTAACTGGGGAGCAGTAGAACGAAGGGGTGCTAACGAGGACCAGGCGTGCTGAAGGCTCACGGAGGAGCGGTTTCGGGGAGCGGAGGAGCTACGCTTAACCCCTGGGAGTGTGTGTCCAGCGAGAAGGACTGTGCAATGAGGGGGTCCCCCTGGGGGCTGCAGTGAGCAGTCCCAGGGGCGGAGGAGCCTGCGGCTTGGCCCTGGGAGAGAGAAGGAATTTTGCAGGGACAGGGTTCCCCTGGGGGTGCCGTGAGTGGACCCAGGGGCGGAGGAGCTGCAGCTCGACCCTGGCAAAGAGGCGGTGACCTGGAGAAGGGCTGGCACACTTGGGGTTCTTCCTGGAAACCGTGGGGAGCTAAGAGCACACAGGCCTGCGAGTCCACAGGAAACTTGGGAGCAGTGAAGTGATGGCGTATCGCCTTCTCCTTAAGAAGAGCATTGTATCCCTGTGCAAAAAGAGAGGGATACCCATTGGAAAGCTCACTAAAGCCCAGTTAATCACGCGGCTGGAGGAAGATGACCATTCCAGGGAGCAGATTCCTGACCCCAATGGGGCTACAGCAGGATCTGGGAGCAGCTGGAGTGATAGCCTGGCATCCCCAAGAGTCTGGTCCCCAACCAGACGGGGGTCTTCACGATCGGGTTCCCCAGCAGGGGATCGGAGACGGATGGGACTGGAGCTGAGTCCGAGAGAGCAAGAGGACGGTGAGAGACAGCAAGAGCCCGAGAAAGACCTACAGAAGAAGCAGCAGCGTGAACTTGCGGTGGTGGAACTGAGAGGCATAGGGGACTGGCCAGGGGTAAGTGGGGACAGATCCCGGGGTGCCAGCTCCGCAGGGAACCTCGATCCTAAATTGCTGCCCCTGGTTAAGGAGGGTGGGGATGTGGAGGCCCACCTCACTGCCTTGGAGCAGGCTGGTGATTGGAACCAGGGAGACCCTGCGGAAAAGCCCCGGGATCTAACCCCCTTGCTGGGTCCCAAGGCCATAAACTCCACCAGCCAGAAGGGTGGGATGGTGGACGGATTTCCACTCCTGGCCCTGGACTCAAGCCCTATGGACCCCCAGTGGAAGCGGAAGCTGATGGTCAATGGAGAGACACTCGGGGGGTGGCAAGACCCCGGGACAGAGAGAATTGTGGTCAGGCCCCGGGTGGTGCACCCCCACCAGCTGCTGGGGGGCTGTGTGACCTGGGTGAGGGTCCCAGGGACGGACCCATTCGCCCTGCCTATGGCCCAGATCCCTGTGCAGACCCAGGAGGGGTCGGGCTGGCTGGTGGTTGGGGGTCTCCAGGATATCAGCGGTGAGGTGCTGTTGGGGGGTGACTGTGTATCTTTGGGACAGGATCCAGGCCCTGTAACGGCCGAGGATTTGAATTTGAACTCAGGAAACCAATTGGCTAAGAGGGAAATGGTCAGTGAAAATGCAAATGACCTGGCTGGCAGGGGGGAGGAGCTGCCAGGCCCCGGTTACCTGCCTGCCTGTAACCAGACCCCTAGGGCGGGGTGGGTCAGAGAGATGCTCCCCACCCCCCTGCACACTGGAGAGGTGGCTCACGCTGGCTCTGATGCTGTTACCAAAGCAGCGAGCTCGCTGCCTGGCCCCACAGGGACAGCCAAGGCAGCGCTGAGCACCGGGGGAGCAGAGACCCCAGCTGAGTGGGGGGACACACAGGCAGGGCAGGACGGCTGCCAACCAGGCTTGCCTGGACCAGAGGTGCTGCCGGGAAGTGATTCCACGGCAGGGAGGGAGCCACCAGGGACAGGGCTCAGTGGGGCCGTGACCCCAGGCCTGGCCAGTGAGCTGCAGAGGGATCCCACTTTGGAGAAGCTAAGGGAACTTGCTGGCCACAGCGCTGCAAACCCCCTTGGGGAAGACTGCAGAGACAGATCCCTGGGGGAGAAGGGATTCCTGTGCCGGGAATGGGCTTCCCAAGGGGAAGTAGAACTGCGGGGAATCAGGAGGCAGCCGGTGGGGCACCCGAAGTATCATCACCGGCTATTATACCTGGTCCAGGGTAAGGGAGAAGATCCCTGGAGGTCCCTGCCCATCAGGGAGGAACCTTTCCAGAAGGTGGCTATGAATAGGGTGGGCCCCCTCAGCAGGGCAACCCAGTCGGGGAAGAAGTACATTCGGGTGGTGGTAGATTTTGCCACCCGCTACCCCGAGGCGGTGCCCTTATCCTCCATTGAAGCGGACACCGTGGCGGATGCGCTGCTGACCATTTTCAGCCAAGTGGGGTTCCCCAAGGAAGTCCTGACAGACCAAGGGTCCAACTTCATGTCGGCCCTGCTCCGGTGCTTGTGGGAGAAATGTGGGGTCCGGCACAGTTGGGCCTCAGCATATCATCCCCAGTGCAATGGGCTGGTGGAGAGAGTTCAGGGGACCATGAGGCTGATGCTGAAGACTTGCATCAATCAGCATCCACAGGACTGGGACAAGTACCTGCCCCACCGATGGCACAAGGAAGTGCCCCAGGAATCACCAGGGGGCTTCCCTTTCAAGCTGTGGTATGGGAGGAGAGTACGGGGACCCCTAGAACCGGTAAGGGACAATTGGGAGGAGAATGGGGAAGACCCCCTGATGGATCTCTCCCCTGAGATGGGAGCCCATCCTCCCATCAGGTGTCCCCCAGTCAGAGTAACTGGGAAAAGAGCCCAGAACCTGGAGAGAGAGGCCAAGGACAGGCTGGCTTTAGAGGTGAACCAGTCATTCAACAGCCCAGGGCTGGCCAAGGTGGAGGCGATCAGAGTTTGGCCTGTTCCCCAGACCAAGAAACAGGTCCAGGCCTTTAGCGGGATGGTGGGATACTACCAGAGGTTTGTACCCCCCTTTAGCTCCCTAGCTGCCCCCATCACAGAGCTAGGTAAGAAGGGGAAGCCAGACAAGGCAGTCTGGACCGAGCAGGGCCAGAGGACTCTCTGTGCGCTGAAGGAGGCTCTAATCCAGGGCCCAATAGATCGAGTAAACCCAGACCGGGCCAAGCCCTGTACAGTGTTCACCGAAGCCTCAGACACAGGGCTGGGCGCGGTGCTGATGCAGGCCTATGCGAAGGGGGAGAGACACCCCATCGGGTATCTGAGCAAGGAGCGGCTGCCCTGGAGGCAGAACGGTCAGGCTATAGAGAAGGAATGCCTGGCCATGGGGCAGGCCCTTAAGAAGCAGCAGCCGGATCTATTTGGGTGGCGCTTTACGGGGTATGGTCACCATTCCGCCCCAACGTGGCTGCATCCAGGAAAAGGGGCCGATGCCGAGCGGCTGGTGACAGAGACACGTGGTCAGAGAGGGGACCAGATCAAGAGGGAGGCTCTTAACCAAGAGAGCCCGAACTACAGCCCTCCAGACTGGAGCGCTGGGAAAAGACCTGATCTCAGCTTGAACCCCAAGGGTTTTGGGATGGGAAGAGGGCAGGGGCCGCATAAACCTTCCCACATGCGGCCTGCGGGTGCCATCAAGCCCACCCAACCTAAGGGAGCCCGTGGAACTGGAACGGCCTGGTGTGACCAGGTTCGAACTTCCCCGGGTCACTGGCTAAAGTGACCCCGCTCAGTTCGGTCTCGGAGGGGGGAGAGATGTGATGAACTAGGACTGTAGTTAAGGTTTCCCTGAGTACTGTGTGGGTGCCTCAGTTTCCCCTATGCGGTGCTTGAGTATCTAGGTGGTGGGACAACGGTGCATGATTGTTACAAAGCCCTAGAAGGCAGAGGCCTGGACACAGAGAATGGCTCTGTCTCCTGGCAACAGATGGCCCGGCCCCTTGCCCGGCAAAGGTGAGAGCTGAAGGTGTGAGAACAAAGGGATCAGGTGACCTCCTGGCCCGGGAAGCAGACAAAGGCGGAGGAGGGGCTGGAGAGTTTGAGTTTGAAGCTGGCCGGAGAAGAGGGAGAGAGGCAGACAGGGTCTGGCCTCCTTGCCCCGGTTGGAGCGGTGGGGCGAAATGCAGGGAGCCCCAGGCTGGGGTCTAAGCTCCCTGCCCCCCGGAAGGACCCGACTGAGGGGTCCTGGATGTACTGACAAGCTCTGGTTGGGCTGTGTTCCTGGCATCTCTAATAAACCTTCTGTTCTACCGACTGGCTGAGACTCCCAGTGAATCCGGGGAAGAGGGGTGCAGGGCCGGACTCCCCTATACTCCGTGACAGTATTATTAATTGTATTTGTTTCCTTTTAATGTCGGTGACTCCTGGCCACCCCTGCACCCCAGGGACTCACAGTCACTTGCCATGAAATAAAGCCCTGCAGAGAACAGGCCTCACTGAATTCTGCTAGGAAGACATCACACTCAGTTGAAGTGCAGTGTCAAGTGAGTGGAATGTCCTTATTCCTCCCTAGTAGGCTAAGTACTGCTTCCTCCCATGCAAGGCAGTGCCATTCCTTCAGTCGATCAGAGATGGACATTGGAGAAGTCTTTGCCAGGGACTAAGCCTCCACAGCACTGCTAACTTGAACCAGCCCAGTCACCTGATTATCATATATCACAGTTAAAAGCTATAGAATCGATTGACCTAACCCTGATCCTGTAACTGGATTAACCCAGGCAGCCTAAGGCTTTAGCTTGGTTAGGGAACATGACTAAGGTCCTATCTACACTACAATTTTTAACTCTCTCGTAACGTGATTCTGGTTTATTCTAGATAGGTTCTTATAGTGCATTTATCACAGCAGTGTCAGAGCGCTTTCCAGCAGTGCATTAAGCAAGGTGACTAACATCTGTCACATGTTTGAGATCACATCAGGACAACCATGTTGTAGCATGGTCCCCCAACTCAGTTATTTTGTGGTGTAGATAGGATCCTATTGTCAACTCAAATGATGTTGGCCATAACTGTTTGCAAATGATTTCAAATACATTTCAAAGCCCCAATGAGAATGGAGCCTAAGTGGTGTTTGTGACCCTAATGGGCTATCCTGATCACTTTTTCCTGTGATGGATTTGATGGATCACTCAAGGCTATAAAAGAAAAGCCATGTACTTTAGTAACATCTTTTATGAAAAGTCCCCTCTGTGGGAATTTTAATTGCTGGGAGGATTCTATTAGAGATTTAATGTGTTGGGGATCTCTCTCTCTCTCTCTCTCTCTCTCCAGAACAGGACTTTGGAATCACCAAAGAAAAGACTGACACCCAGATTTTATACTTGTCCTGAACATGATGGGCGGGACTTTGGGAGTTTAGTCAATGCCATGTAGATGCCCATGTGGTGCAGAGGGGATCAGTAAAGCACCTAATATCAGTATCCCTCACTATTGTGTCTCAGGGCTTGTCTGCATACCTCTTAAATTGATGTAAGTTACGTCGCTTAGGGGTGTGAAAAACCCACCCCCCTGAGCAACATAAGTTACATTGACTTAACGCTGTGTGTACACTGCGCTATGTCACCGTGAGATGCTGTCCCACCGACATAGCTTCTGCCTCTCGTTGCGGTGTAGTAATTATGTCAATGGGAAAGTATTCTCCTGTCAACGTAATGCATCTTTACCAGATGTGCTACATCGGCACCGCTGCAGCACGGTAGTGAAGACAAACCCTTGACGTAGTAAACTCCCTATAATCAGAGACACAAGAGCGATTTTCTATGGCAGATGAAAAACTTTACATATCTTTTTAATGTTTGAAGTTGAAGACGCAGCTATGGGGCAGCTCAGAGTAGGGGAGCAGGGTGCCATGTGACACTGGAGATGCCTGAGCTAAGCAACAAACTCTTGACTTTAGTTCCTGTTGTATATAGACCCATGAAAGGTTTTTTTGTACTTCTATTCATACTTCAGAAATAATTTGTGTCCTGGTTACGGCCAAATACAGCTGTCTGCTGCATTACAGCTGTGTAATGGGGTGGGCCAAAGCCTGAGAATAGCTGAACACCTATTGAGCACCGTGCACCTGTGTCTCCCCTACAAGTTGGTGGGAGATGTGGGTGCTCAGCAGGTGCACAGTACCCCTCAGGAGTTGCTTCACTGTGCTGTTCTGGAGCTGGCAATTAGATTTTTGCTGTAGTGTCCCATTATGCACCTAACTGCCTTTTCTTCCTTTCACATGCACAGCGGGTGCAGCCCTCGGGCTCCTGGAAAGTTTCCGGAGTGGTCTGTGGTGTTTCAGAGTCTAGTGGTCCTGCTGTAACCTGTGTTCATGGATTCACAGATGTTAAGGCCAGAAGGGTTGGGCAGGAATGGTGTCCCTAGCCTCTGTTTGCCAGAAGCTGTGAATGAGTGATAGGGAATGGATCACTTGATGATTACCTGTTCTGTTCATTCTTCTGGGGCACCTGGCACTGGCCACTGTTGGAAGACAGGATACCGAGCTAGATGGACCTTTGGTCTGACCCGGGAGGGCCATTCTTATGTTCTTAAGGGACCATTCTGATCACTGCGTTGTGCTCTTCCTGCTTGCAGCTGAAGGAGCACCCAGAGAAAGGGGTGTATGTGAAAGGGCTCTCACTGCACACCGTGTACAGTGTGGCCCAGTGCGAGCGCATCATGGAGACGGGTTGGAGAAACCGAGCGGTGGGCTACACCCTGATGAACAAGGATTCTTCCCGCTCCCACTCCATCTTCACCATCACCATGGAGATCTATGCTGTAGGTAGGTGCCAGATTCCTGGGTCAGGCCTTTGGGAGACTGAGCACAGAACCAGCCGGTGCAATCTAGTGGATAATCCCAGAATAAAACCTGGCTCTTGAATACAGCTGAGCAAATAATTTATTTTTCTGTTCCATTGCTGAACCGCAATATCTGTGGGGAAAGAATCCGTTTGTTTCTAAATGAATCTGAATGTGTTTTGGTTTTTCACGCCAAAACAAAAACTGAAAACATTCCATGTGGGTCCAAATTAAATGCTTTGAATGTCAGTTCAAATGAACATTTTCAAAACATTTTGTTTTGATTTTTTTCTAAGGTATTTGGAGATTTTCAAAAATTGTGTTGTCTGTTTTTTTCGGCCAAAACTATTTGTTAAATTTGACCAAAATTTGCAAGCTGTTTCAGAGCCCTTGAAAAATGCATTTTTCAGTGAATATACTATTTGCTGAAAATATTTTGCCCAGTTCTAGTCTCGAATGATTTTAGGTCTAGAATCAGAGCTGTGCCTAGGCCCCAGCTTTCACCACAGTGCAAAGTGAGTATTTTTAAAATGTCTTTTCCCTTGCTCACCCATGGAGGGAGCGGGACAAGTGTTCTACACATTGTTTGGGAGCATGTTTCCCTCTGTTTTTCTTTTTCTTCTAAAAGCCTTATTTGATGCTGTTGAAAGGTGCTGGACTGACAGCCCCGGTGCCTGAAGTCCACACTTGCACGTGGAATTCATAGATTGTAAGGCTGGAAGGGACCATTATTATCATAGAATCAGAATAATAGAAATGTAGGGTTGAACAGGACCTCGAGAGGTCATCAAGTCCAGCCCACTGTTCTGAAGCAAGACCAAAAAAACCTAGACCGTCCCTGACAGGTGTTTGTCCGACCTGTTCTTTAAAACCTCCCATGATGGGAATTACACAATCTACCTTGGAAGCCTGTTCCAGTACTTAACTGTCCTTATAGTTAGAAAATGTTTCCTAATATTTAATCTAATCTCCCTTGCTGCTGATTACTTCTTGTCCTGCCTTCACTGGACATAGAATATCAGGGTTGGAAGGGACTTTAGGAGGTCATCTAGTCCAACCCCCTGCTCAAAGCAGGACCGATCCCCAATTTTTGCCCCAGATCCCTAAATGGCCCCCTCAAGGATTGAATTTACAACCCTGGGTTTAGCAGGCCAATGCTCAAACCACTGAGCTATCCCTCCTCCCCCCATTCATGGAGAAGGAGAGGTTTCTTACCTTTCTGTAACTTGAGTTCTTTGAGATGTTTTGTCTTTATGGGTGCTCCACTGCACTATACATGCACACCTCTAACTAGTCTGACCTTCTGCTTAACACAGGCCAGAGAACTTCACCCAGTGATTCCTGCATTGAACCTACTAACTTTTGATTGAACTACAGCATATCTTTTAGACAGATATCTAATCTCAGTTAAAAGATCCCAGGGAAAGAGAATCTCTAGGTAGTCTAGTCTAGTGGTGAATTACTTTCACTGTCCAAAAAATGTGCATTTTATTTCCAGTTTGGATTTTCCTGACTTCAGCTTCTAGCCATTGGACTTTTTTACTCAATAAAGTATGGCTAGCAACAGGTCCAGTTGCCCCCAGATATCACCATGCCAGTGTATCTCAACCTGGACCTGGAAGGGTCACCTCTAGTAGTGAGAGAGGAGTTCAGTTTCCCATGCTCCATTCAGTCCTTGGCCTCTGCTGAGAGTGCTAACAGTCTGGTTTTATTTCCTTCATCTGTTCTCCATTCATTGGAAACTTGCACAATGTCTTCCAACTGTAATCGCAGATGCTGCTGATAGTCCCTCACTTCCATGAATAGAGAATTTACTCAACAAACATTTACTAAAAATGGGAGAATGAGGAGTGACCCTCAGAATAACCCAATTAGCTGATCACATGGGTGTTAACCATGCCTTGATTTGCTGAATTAGGTCTTGCTCCACCAGCTTCTATAATGTGGGACCCTCAAATCCTGATGTTAGCCTAAGAATCAAAACTAAATGCTTACACTCCTCTCGTGTTCCAGGTAGGGCTTGGGTTGCAGTCTAAATTGGAATTCTTTGTCTTGTTTAGAGGCTTTTAAAAAGTGGTACCTTTGTTTTTGTAGCCCAAATTAGCAGGGTGAAAATGGCTGTCATTTCGTTAACTTATTAGGGAAGCCCCATGCATTCCATGGCAAGCTGGGCCTAAATTCTGTTTTCGTGTCTCTGGATTTTGCAGTGCTGTAGTGCAGCAGACTGGAAATTCTGCATTAGTTTCATTTACATTTGAGATTGGACGTTTTTACTGGCTTTAACATGACAGTCATATTCCAAACAGTACAGTGGCCTCTGCTATTTATTTTGAAATTAAATTAAATTCATTTTACACTTTGCTCATGTTTTCAGTTTTTATGCCTCTAGATTTGTTATTGACAATCCAGAGCTGCATAGTAGAAGATGGAGAAGGGGCCGGTGAAACATGATGTTTTGGCAGCTGAATATTGGACAGTCTGAGTTTGGGGCATTTGGGGAGGTGTTGGAGCAAGTTTCGGATTGTGGAATAAGCACATTAGCTGGATATTTCTACTAAAATGACCATCAGTCAAATAGTTAACAAAGTTGACATTTAAACTGTCATATTTAGATTTCAGATTGGACACCCCATTAAGAGGAATGGGGAAGATCAAGCTGTCTGCAGTCTTGGGAAGAAACACAGCATCACTTACTTACAGTTCATATTTTTAAGATTCCCTTCACAACCATGAGGTCTACAAAGACTTTTTAATACACAGAGTACAAATATGCAGCAAATAGTAGATTCTGTGGCTGCAGATTTATGAAATACACAGGTCCCTTCCCATTGGTCCTCTGAGCATTCAGAGGGACGGGTGCTTTCCCCCTTGATTTTGTAGGAGGAAAGAAGTTTTAGACTTGTCTCATGCTTCTGCTGCCAGAATTAGTTGATGGACTAGAAGAGAATTAGACAGTGGCAGCCTGACTTTCCAACCTGCGTGCAGGCATTTTAGCAAGAGTCTGGGGACTTGTTACACCATGGAAACTAACCCAGTAGCTGTATTGATTGAAACAAATAAGCTCCTTGGGTACAGTTACGGGCAGGAGCCAAAACAACTACTTAATTTTTAATTGCCAGTTGCTACTTACCTAAGCTGGAAAACCCCCACTCTTCAGAGTGTCCATTTGCCCCAGGGCTCAGAAAGGACAGTAAGAAGGGGTGGTACCATATTCAAACTCCACCCATTTTCTCCAGTTTCACCCACAATCCCTGAGCTGCCAGATGTTTCCACCAGACTGATCAGTGATGAAATAGCTAGCAGTGCTTTATGTCATAATCATTAGGGTTCAGTTTCAACACCCCATTGTGACGAATAGGCAGTTAACTTCTTGGAGCTGGTGTTTGTCTATCTAACTGAGAACTCAGCTTTCACAGAGTTCATCATTTTATGCTTGGTTGACATTTGGAAGGTTTTCTTCACAACCATAACGGCTAGAAATTAATTTTTTGAAACGAAAGTTTAGATTTTGCAGATATTGATGGGGCCATCAGAATAGTGCTCACCCTGTCGAACCCTTGATGCACTCCATTGTCAGCCTCATGCTGTTCTAGAGGCTTGTGGCCAGTTTTACTCTTAAACCTGGCTTTGTGGTGGCTGGGAATAGTAGGGAAAGGCATGTTTGAAAGGAAGAATGATCCAGCACTTAGGGTGGTACCTGGCACATGGGAAACCTGGATTCAATTGTCAGCTCTGTCACAGACTCCGTATGTGACCTTGGATAGATCACTTAGTCTCTCTGGGCCACAGTCCCCCATCTATACAGTGGGGATACTAGCCCTGATCAGCCTTGGGGGGTAAGGATGAATCCATGAAAGATCGTGAGGCGCTGAGATACTGTGATAATGGGGGCCACATTATCTACCATAGGTAGAGTTTGCAAAGTCTGACTTTGTAGCCTAGTTTTTATTCACTGGAGAATCACTCTCCTCTTGTTTTATTTTCCTTAGTTCACTGAATGAGCATTTGCTAATTACCTAGCACCTCAGCTGCTGACTGGCAGAAGGGGGCTTAGGGAGGGACTAGGACAGTTGTTTTCCACCCAGTGAGCCACTTGAAAAAGAGACAAATGCGTACCTTTAAAAACGCCTCCCTTCTGGCTCAGAGTGCTCTGTACACCCCCGAGAGTGGGGTAAATTATGGAGGTGCTGAGAGAATGAGAGTCAAATGGTACAACGCACCCCTAATGAATCAGAGCACCTTGGAGTTTTGGGGTGAAATTGTGGCCCCACTGAAGTGTTTGGAGCCAGGTTTTCACCCTGACCTTTATCCTTCAGTCCTTAGTTAGCAAGCGTGGGCAGCATGGCCGCTCCCTGGATGGGGAAGGAGCGGCTCACATTGGAGAGAAATCCCCCTGGCCAGACTGGCAGCAAAGCTGTGGGGAACTGATTGCAGCTTTTCTCAGTCATGAGGATAGTCCTAGAGCTTAAGGCCAGAAAGGATCACCAGATCATCTACTCTGACCTATATATCACAGGCCCTCAACACCACTTGGCACCAGCACGCTAAGCCCATCAACTGAAATTAGACCAAATGATTATATTACAGCCCACAGGAGACTGGCCTGTTCTGTGCCACAGGCAGAGATTAAGAGGCACTGAGCTGCACCAGTGGCTGAGGCCCCCACAATGGCAGGGAAATGATTAAGTGAGAGATACCCAGACAATCCTGGCAAATGACCCGCACCCACACGCTGCAAAGGAAAGCTCTAGGTTACTGCCAGTCTCACCTGGGGGAAAATTCCTTCCCAACACCACATATGGTGATCAGTTAGACCAGAGGTGGGCAAACTACAGCCCCCGGGCCACAGCCTCCCCTTCCATACAATTTCGGAAACCTGATGTGGCCCTCTGGCCAAAAAGTTTGCCCACCTCTGAGTTAGACCCTTAGCATGTGACGAAAACTGGCCAGCCATGCACCTGAGAGAGAGAATGCTCAGTGCCACCTCAGAGTCCTGGCCCGCCCTGTCCACTGTCCCACCTCTAGCCATGGCCATTGCTGAATCTTTAGAGGAAGGAGACCCCCGCCCTAAAAAAACCACCCCGAATACATGGGCGTGTGTTATGCAGTGTGGGGTAGTTAGCGCCTGCACCCCTCTTCCTGGGATTCAATGTGACTCTTAGCCAGCCAGTAGAAGAGAAGGTTTATTAGGGACTCCAGGAGCGCAGTCCAAACAGAGCTTGTAAGTACAAACAGGACCCCTCAGTCGGGCCCTTCTGGGGGGCAGGGAGCTTAGACCCCAGCCTGGGGCTTCCTGCGTTTTACCCCACAGCTTCAAAAGGGGGCCAGGGAGGCCAGACTCTGTCTGCGCTTCCCTCCATGTCCCCAGCCGGCTGCAAACTGAAAACTTTTTAGCCCCTCCTTTGCCTTTGTCTCCTTCCTGGGCCAGGAGGTCACCTGATCACTTTGTTTTAACACCTTCAGCCGGCACCTTGGCAGATTAGTTGCCAGGAGACAGGGTGTCGGCCATTCTTCCATTACACTGGCCCTCTCCAGCTCTGCAACAATCACTCCTTATTCCCACCACCTAGAGACTTAACATGCATCAGGGAAACTGAGGCATAGAAACATTAAGATCAGTCCCATTCCGTCACAGCGTGGTGGGGGGAATTCCTTCCTGAGCCCATTACACTTAGCATTATTGTGGGGTGAAGGGCAGGAAAGAAATGTTACAGAGGGGAGGGTCACTTCCTGGTCCCTGGTAAGCAAGCTATTATTTTCAGCTCAGCTCTTGGCTTCCTCTTGCAGTGGTACTCAGGGGGACAGCTGTAAATTGGTTGCTTAGGAGGCAAAGGGGGCAGAATTCTTTTCGGAAGGTCAGGCTCCTCAACCAGGCTCGGCGGGGTGGGCTGAATCTCAGTTTGGGGAGTTTTCTTGTTTTTTGCTTATATTCCCCACTGTCCCTTGAGGAGGAGCAGATGTTGACAGTGCCTGTCTCTCCTTCTGCTGAGTCATTTCACCAGCTTCTAGGCAGTAAAACCTGAACCTTGGAGAGTGTTTGCAGCCCCTCTTGGGATGCCAGGAACCCACATGGTGACGTCTTGATAGTGTTTGTTTCCCTGGTGAGGGGCACTTCCTGTGTCTGTGCACCACAGGTAACCCTATGAGCATCACCATACACCGAGTCAGCTTTGATTCAGGCCTAGAGAGAAGCTGTAGGCTGGAAATTGAACTAAATATTGCTTCCAGGCTTCTTGGTTCCCCCAAGCCTTTCACTGTAGTCTACTTGAACTGATCCTCCTTTCTGGCCAGTCACATCCTCTGCTGCTTGTAATGCCCACATGTTTCTTCTGGCCTGGCTGAATTCCTACCCCATTGACTCTCATTTCCATTCTCCGTTATCTCCACCCCTTTCATTTCTCTTCCCCCTGCCTAGCATTTATCATTTAACTCCATGAAACATCCTGGGGGACATAGTTTGTATGAAAGAACCTGTACAAGGTAAGAGTCCGATCCTGCAAGGTGCTGAGTATCTTCTGCAAAGTGCTGTGTACCCTCATCTTCCACTGAAGCCTATGGGAGTTGAGTGCTCATGGGGTCAGAACCTAAAGCGGCTCAAGAAGTTTTGCTGTGTATCCTGGGAACCAAGGCTCTGATTCAGCAAAATAGGTAAGGACGTGATTTCAATGGGACTCAAGCCTGTGTTAGAAGTTACGCATGTGTATATGTGCTCTGCTGAATTGGGGCCTGTGTGCATACAAAGTCTATGGCTCAAATTGAAATGTGATGCCTAAAGGCAAGAGGCCTGGACCTTGTCTGGTGAAGTTGCTTCTTCTTAAAAAAACCCAATCCCACATTGTTTTCTTGCAGATGAGAGAGGGCAAGATCACCTGAGGGCTGCAAAACTCAACCTGGTGGATCTGGCTGGAAGCGAGAGGCAGTCCAAAACCGGAGCCACAGGGGAGCGTCTAAAAGAGGCCACCAAAATTAACCTTTCTCTCTCAGCTCTGGGCAATGTCATCTCAGCCCTAGTAGATGGCAGGTGTAAACACATCCCCTATCGAGACTCAAAGCTGACCCGGTTGCTGCAGGACTCCCTTGGGGGAAACACCAAGACCCTCATGGTGGCCTGCCTGTCTCCTGCTGATAACAACTACGACGAGAGCCTCAGCACTTTGCGCTACGCCAACCGGGCGAAGAACATCAAGAACAAGCCCCGTATCAATGAGGATCCCAAAGATGCCCTGCTGAGGGAGTATCAGGAGGAGATCAGGAAGCTGAAGGCCGTTTTGGCTGAACAGATGAACACAAATAACTTGTCAGGTACGATGCCCCTGAACTGCTCCAGAGTTGCTTTATCATTGGCCAGAAAATTACACCTTAAATATACATAGTGCAGATTGGCATTTCTCCCCAACCTCCCTCCTACCTGTTGGGGAAGGCTCTCTTCAGTACAACGCTAGCAGCTTTGGCCTTCGAGTTGAGTGGGAGGCTTAGGGTTAGGATGGGAGCAGTCTGTTTTCAGATGCGGGGAGACTTTAGGGAGGGGAGTAGCCTCTAGGACCCATCCTCCATACTCCTGGATAGGAGCAGCCTTTCATGTAGGGGCTAAGACTATGGCCTTTCCTCCCTTCCCCAGCCAGAAGCAGCCTTCAAGAGAGCAGGCAATGTCCATGCCCCCTTTGCCTCCCTACTGTTGATCCTCCCCTCCTGGGCCTGAGGTTATGTTAGGTTGCCACATTAAGTGGCCTCATGTCTTTTGCTATCGCATGGGTTCTCCTGCCTTTTCTCTCTCAGGATAAGTAAGGGAAGGAAGCTGCATAGAGGCTATGAAGCTTGAGAACGACAAGTTCACAAGATCACTGCTCCATTCAACCAGACATCTTGCCTGCATCCCTGTAGCTTTAGGCCGGGATGAAGAGGCAGCATTCTCCAGCAGTTAGAGCAGAGGACTAGGCATCAGGACTCTTAGGTTCTGTTCTCAGCTCTGATGCTAATTTTCTGTCTGACCTAGGGCAAGTTGCATAACATCTGTGTGCCTCAATATCCCCATCTGTAAAATGAGGGTGAGAATGATCCACCTGCCTGAGTGAATAGCTAGATGAAAACCAGGGACAGGAAGACTCAAATTAGCACTGTATTCCAAGCATCTCTCACTCTTGCATTTGCTGCCATAGCCCTTTCACATCACTGCGTACCTGTACCTGTACTGCTCTCAGAAATGTGATCCAGTGTCCAGGGAACGATGCCTTTCTGTGTTGAAGGGTTTAGCGTGTCCTACGCGGTAAACTACTTCCCACTGCCAGTCTGGCCATAGGCAAAGATCATACCATTGTAGCCCTCAGTTACATCCTGGAAAACAATAGCAAGAACCTATCTAGACTAGACTAGACTAGACTAGAATTATCTTCAGCCTTTTACATCCCTGGAACCAAGCTGTTTAAAACTCTGTCCTTCCACACAGCAATGACTGTTTCTCAGGTGCAGCCCCAGCACAGAGCATTCTCTGTCAGCGTGGACTGTATCATATTAGCACAATTTAAAGGAATGTCTAGGCTGACACATTACCTATCATCTGTTAGCCTCTTTCTGTTGGTTAGTTGACAAGTGATCTGTGGACAATCCTCTGTTGTATGTGTAAGTAATCTTTCTCCTTCCCCTTAGCAGGTCTGTTACCAGCTGAGACTGCTCAGCTGGAAGTGAAGCCAGCTCTCCTACCTGAACCCCAGCCAGATGTCGAGGCAGAGAAGCAGCTGATCAGAGAAGTAAGCCAGGGACCGTGACCCCCAAGTTGTTTCCTGCTGGGGGTTGTCCACTTTTATAATGCTCTGCACAACTGTAGCGCAAGGGGGGTACTGTGTGACCTTTTTGGTACACCTCTGCCCATGCACCTCAATCTTTGGTCTTGCACCATAGACAAAACCTGTGTTATTGGAGACCTTGTTACAATACCACTGTTTCCCAACATTGTTCCATTTTGCTTTGGAGATGGGCTGGAACTGGGTTCCCAGCATGGATCAATTTGCATTGTAGAAGTGCCTTAGCTTTCAGCACTCCCTGCTATTCCAGTGTGGAATCTCCTGTCAGCAAGGGGTTCAGTGAATCTGATCTGACCAACTATTGGGCCAAATCCTGAGCCTCCTACCTGCTCCTTACTTAGACTAAACTCCCAATGACTTCAGTGCTGCTGATTGCTTAAGTGATCATTAATGGGATATAGAACCTTTAGGCTCTGTTGGTGGCTCTAATTTGGCTATATTGGGAGGGACAAAAATTTGTTCCAATCTGATAGCATTTGGGATGTGGTTAGTATTGTGGGGGAGGGATAGCTCAGTGGTTTGAGCATTGGCCTGCTAAACCCAGGGTTGTGAGTTCAATACTTGAGGGGGCCATTTAGGGATCTGGGGCAAAAATTGGGGATTGGTCCTGCTTTGAGCAGGGGTTTGGACTAGATGACCTCCTAAGGTCTCTTCCAACCCTATGATTCTATGACACACAGCTGCCTCATTTGTCCCCCAAAATCATAATGAACAATTTAAAATACACAGATGCCTAAATTCTATATTTCCTATGAACCAGCACTTATCTAGTCTGGAAAACTCCCATTTAATTGCAATTTTGGATTTGTCCAAGCTTGTCTGTGTGGGTCAAGATTCACAGAATCCACCATCAGAAAGTATCAGAAAATTCAGATTATGCATTGAAAGATCTCATGTAGTCTGGATATATGCTGGAGAGAGGAATAACTGGTACACACACACACATACACTGATTACTCTCTTATTGACAGTCAAGTTGTTTTAATGCCATCCATACATTTCCTGATGGCTGACAATCCAGGTTGGGATATTAGTCCATTTCCTAACTTGCAGGTGTCCAAATTCATAATCCAGCTCCAGAATTAGCACTGACTGGACTCCTTCTTGGCAGACTAGGCAGAGAGATCAGAGGTGAAAGTGCTAGAGGGAGTGAACCCCCCTCTCATTCTTAAAGGAGATCCCTCCAGGGCAGGGTTGAAACATGGTTGTAACCATTGTTACATCAGCTATTCCTGTCCTGTGGATAAATGGAGAATTGACGCCTCCAGGGCTGTCTGCCAATCACCTTTGAGCAGCTGCGGTGTTCATTCAAACGTAGAGTGGAAAATGGCTGTGAATACAGCTCTGTATTTAGCATATTGCTAGGAAAATGACGAGCAGCCCAGAATGGGTGGGGATGGTCAGGAGTAGACCATTGGGATGTGCCATGCCAGGCTGTCCACAGTGCCCTTGTGCCTTTCAGGAGTATGAGGCGAAGCTGGCCCAGCTGAAGGCAGACTATGAAGCCGAACAAGAGTCCCGTGCCCGACTTGAGGAGGACATCAATACCATGCGGACTTCCTATAACCTCAAGCTGTCCACTCTGGAGGAAAACCTGAGGAAAGAAGCAGGTGGGAATGGGGAAGATCTAGAGAAGTGCTAGCTTTTGGGGGAACCATAGAGCAGGGAGGATGTACACCAGAGGACTAGCAACTGCAGACAATAGAACTTTTCAGCTTGGTCCACAACAGCACTTAGCTTGAATAAAAAATTTGAACTGCAGAGATGACAGGTCCCATCATGCATTGCTGTACCTTAAGCCAGTTGGCTTGGCACAAGCCACATTTCTATGCACGATACGAGGATGGTAGCTTCAGACTTCTCCATTTTATGTGAATTAGGTGCCCCTTCAGTGCCTGGTGAGTAGCCACTGTGGCCTGTCGACTAGGCAAAGTTTGGGGATTCCTGAGACAACTGTGACTTGCTGCCAGCCATGCTATAGTATTATCCTTATTTGTTTTGCAGTGCTGCCTAGGAGCCAGTTGAGCTAGTTACTGAACGAACACAGACCAGAAAGATGGTCTGTGCCCCAAAGAGCTGATAATCTATAGTAGTTCTATTGCCTGTGTTTTCAATAGTTGGCTCGGACATTTTCTAACACAAAAGGGTGATTTTTCTTTGACCGTAAACCCCCACCCTCAGAGACAGACTGAAAATTCTCATGTGAACCTCCAAAGTTTTACCATCCATTGTGAAAACTACTGTATTCATGCAGGATGCTCTCTGGGTCTCCCATGGTTTTCCCCAAACAGAGTGGGGTGGCAATTGTCAGCTGTTTTGTTCACAGACGTGCAAATTTTGGGTGATATTTTCATAGAGTGATGCTCTAGTGGTGCAGAGCTTGTCGCTAAGAGTTCTGGGTATTTTTCTTGTATTCTCCAGATGCTGTCCTGAGGGTTGAAACCCTCCCTGACCAGGCACCTTTGTCTCCAGGCCCTGTGGTCGCCATCGCAGAAACAGAACAGGTGTCCACCAAGGTACCCATCAGGCCAATGCTTTTTATCAGACAAATGAAACAAATCTAGCTGCCTGTCCCCTGTGTTTGTGAGGTTCACGGATATTCATCAGAGAGTGTATTTATCTAGCCACAGTGCAGCTGCTT
The DNA here is from genome assembly GCA_037349315.1 of Chelydra serpentina. Lineage (NCBI taxonomy): Eukaryota > Metazoa > Chordata > Testudines > Chelydridae > Chelydra > Chelydra serpentina. The sequence goes on from JBAIAC010000047.1 coordinate 3,485,283, forward strand.
CTGGGGTGGAATGTGGCAGCTTTTTAACAGTGCACAGCAACGCTACTAGGGCAGGAAATGAGAGAGAATCCCACAGCCAATTGAATATGCAAGGGAAATTTTAGCTTTCCGAATGCCCAGGAGCGGCACCAGCTTTTTTGCCTCCCTAGGCAGTGGCGCCAGGAGAGGCTGCCACCGAAATGCCGCCGAGGTCCCCGGCGGCCAAAGAAGCTGCCGCCGAAGTGCTGCCAGGGTCCTCGGCGGCACTTCGGCGGCAGCCTCTCCCGTCGGCCGAGGGACCTGAAATGCCGCCCCCGCAAATCCTGGCACCCTAGGCGACCGCCTAGGGTCGCCTAATGGTAGCGCCGGCCCTGCCAATGCCAAATCTTCACTCCAAGCAGTACCATATCCCTAAGAGTAATGTGACAATTTTGGTGGCTTGTGCTGCAGGGCGAAGCAGCAAAATGACATTCCTTACTCTTTGTTCCATGAGCAGCCCCAGAGTGGGACAGCTTCCTGCGTCATCGTGTCTCTCAGTACACATGCTGCATGTTTTCAGAACAGCTGTCTTTAGTTGCCTTCTGCCCTCAGGACACAGCAGAGCCTCAGATAGCCCAGTACGTCGGGAGTGTGACCAGAGAGAGTCCTGGAGCAGAAGTGGCCATTGCTGCTGAGGAGCTTCCAGTGGCTGTGGACCAGCAGCAAGTGCTTGCCAGGTCAGTAACTGTGCCTCTGATCCGGCAGAGTGCCTTCTGTGCATTGCATGTGGCATGCACAGACAGAAACAACCAGACTATTGCACTGTATTATTATTATTACGCTCGGACAGTGTGCTTAATGTGTACAAAACAGAAGATGTGTCTCCTGCCCCACAAGGAAGTTCCAATCTTGTTCAGACATGAAGAGCCAGCAGATCTGACATTAGATGTTGCCAAAATACAGAAATTATAAGAGTGAAATACTGGGGAACAGGCCATCTGAGGAGATTGCAAATGGGACAGCAAGTGTTTTGCTTCTGGGTTACCAGATCAAATGCTGCCTAACTCTGAAGTCTTTTCTTTCGTGGGGCTGTTGATAGACCTATCTTTGAACTGATGCATTTCCATCTACTTGCTGTTGGTAAGGTTTAGAACTGAACACCCCACGGAGACAACTCTTTTTTCAAGCCCAGAGGGGGTTCCTCCAGGGCATTGGAGCCCCAGTGGTGGGGTGAGGTGTGGAGGAATCTTGCCTTGTTGCTGCCCATGGTGTAGCTGGATAAATGAGACTTTCCTCTTTAGGGCTGTCAGTCTGCTGTGATAAAACTCACCTTGAAAAATATGTTGGTTATTGTTATTGTAAAATATTTGCCCCAAAACAGTGAAAATGAAATCAGCTGTTCTTGCAAGAACCACATTTGAACAAATTAAAAACATAGAGTGGAAATTGGTCCCTTTTGGCTTGGATCTGCTGTGGAACGAGATTCAGAGCCTTGAACCCAAACTTGACCCTTGGAGTATGAAGAGCTTCAGATTCAAGGTTCAACTTTTGGCCCATCTTGAGTCCAAACTAGTTTGAAGATGGTACAGTTGTTACCCTACCCTGGAGAGGGCCTGACTGGAAAGTCCTTTTAATCAGAATGACAGTGCATTGAAACAATATGGGACTTGCTGTCAATTCCCCACTAGTGGAGTTTCACTATATCCTGATTTATTCTTCGTGCAAGGGATAGCTCAGTGGTTTGAGCATTGGCTTGCTAAACCCAGGATTGTGAGTTCAATCCTTGAGGGGGCCATTTAGGGATCTGGGGCAAAAATTGGGGATTGGTCCTGCTTTGAGCAGGGGGTTGGACTAGATGACCTCCTAAGGTCCCTTCCAACCCTGATATTCTATGATTCTATGATCTGGGGTTAGCACAGAGGAGATCCACAAGCCAAAATAGAATAAACCTGATCGCATTTATCTAAATGTTCCCTATCTGATTCCTTCTAGGTATGGAAGCTGATTTTTCATACCTGGTTCAAAACTTACACAACATTCCTGCTTATAGCATTGCTGCTCTGCCCCTGCTTCTCCAGAGAACAACAGACAAAGGGAAAGTTTCTTTCCCATTTTAAAAAGTTCTAGCCTTCCCATTGGCTCTTTTGGTCAGGTGCCCACTCCTTTTCTTTTACCTGTGGGCTTATTAACCCTTTACAGATAAAGCAAGCAGAGAACAACTACCAAGAGGGATTTTACAGCTAACTGGCTGGCTGGGTGTCTATCAAAGGGACCTACCCCCACTTTCATTTATCACAGGCTGAGAAAGCTCCAAAGAAATTATTCTGATTGATAGTGTTAAATCTCAACACTCCCTGTCAGAATTTTAGATTGTAGGAGTGAGTTTCCTTTCCTTGTGTGTTAAGCAATTACATTGTTAAACATCAAAGTTCTTTGCATATCAGGCAAGGCAGGGTTCCTTGGAGATGGGATTTTCAAAGCCTCCTTGGAAAGACTTCACAGCTCAGGATGTCTGCGGACGATCTGCTACTGTTTAGCAAAGCAGAATTCAACTGTGCATTAAACAAAAGCTGCTGAGGGCTAAATTGTTTCATATCAAACTCAAGCTATTGAGACAGGAGGTGCAGTGGAGCAGAAAGAGCCAGTTTCCTCTTGAGGAAACCTGAGTTCTTTAGGAATGGGTTTGCATGCGTCTGATAGAAGAAAAGACTATTAAGAGGATAAGGTCATGTCTACCCTGGCATTCTCTCCTTATTGGCCCCCACTGACCAACCTCTAATATAGCAGCATCAGTGCAAACCCCAGTGTAGAAAAAGTGAATGGCTGTAAGGTACAGCTTATGCCAGGTTCAACCAGGGTCCAGGGATAAGCTCCACCAGTGTAAATAGTGACTTAGAGCAGTTTACCCTCTCTACACAAGGGCTGGCAACCAATGTCTGAAATCCTCAGCATAGGCAAGGGATTGTAATAAAAATATTAACATTCCCCAGGGGGCGATCACCTTAAATGACTTGTTGGGGGAACAGGTTTTTTTCCTCCTGTGCACAAAATATTCAGTAATTCAGTGCAGGTACATATTCCCTCATGATGCATGGGCATCAATTTGTCGTGTGATTCACAGAAGGGCATTGGTCTTATCGTCATGGCAGATATTTCCCTGCCTTTCAGGGGCTTCACTATTGACCTGAGGTCAGCAAGAGACTAAGTCTTTGATGTGGCAGCCCCTGCGTATGGAAATTGCTCCCTTTACTACATCTGCCTCAGCCCACCCACCAAAAATAAATTATAAACAATTTTGGGATGGTCTGTATCCTATTGTCAGCCCCTGCTGTATCAGTCTTGGGGCTAAACAGCAGGTTTCAAAACAAAGAATAAGGATTAGGATGTTAATTTAAAAAAAATCTCTTTTACTTCATAAATACAGGGCCATAAATGTCAAGATTTCTAGATATACCTGATGGGGAATACATTCAGGATGTATGTAAAGATGCATACACTGAGCTCATGCTTTGGTGAACATCACAACACAAAGTAAATCTTAAAACAGAGGCTCCCCATCGTCACTCACCTCTTAGGTCAACAAATCTGAATACTCAATTCAACAGAAATCACTGTCTGTTTATTGAATCTTTTAAAATGTCTCTAGGCAGTTGCCATGGAAGTGTATCATTTGCATATGTGCAGATGTTCCTTTATGCTACAGATCTAAGAAATGTGTCCAACTCTTCCAGGCTGCACATGCTGGAGCAACAGGTGGTTGGAGGAGAACAGGCCAAAAACAAGGACCTGAAGGAAAAGCACAAACGCCGGAAAAAATATGCAGATGAACGGAAGAAGCAGCTGGTGGCAGCTCTGCAGAAAATTGATGAGGACAGCAGTGACTGGGTCCTCCTCAATGTCTATGACTCCATCCAAGAGGAAGTGCGAGCCAAGAGCAAGCTGCTGGAGAAGATGCAGAAGAAGGTAACCCCTAAGAAGCAATTAACTCTTGTAGAGAGCTAAGATTTGGGGAGCATCTGTGAGATTACTCTAGGAGGTGCCCCTTACTCTTATCCCTCTATGCCCTCATCCACCTTTCCTCCTTCACCTTCTTCCTTTTGTTGTAGTAATGAGACTAGGGTGACCAGATGTCCCGATTTTATAGGGACAGTCCCGATTTTGGGGTCTTTTTCTTATATTGGTTCCTATTACCCACCCACCCCCGGTCCCAATTTTTCACACTTGCTGTCTGGGCACCCTAAATGAGACACTCCAGTCAGCATGTTTCTGGAATGACTCTGGCATTTCTGTCTCTCTCAAACTGATCCTAGTTAACTGACAAGACATGTTAGACATGGATTTTGATTATTTTAGCCCCTTGATAATCTTAAATATTAAATTATCCTCGCTCACATCAAAGCCTCACAATTTCTAAAAATAAGAATAAGATTTTTTGTTTGGGGGGAGCCCAAAATTGCCACTATGTTATTCCACCTCAACATAACACAAAATAGAAGCTGTAAATCAAGTGGCCTACTTTTGATAGCTACATATGACATGCTTTGAGCCAGCCTGGATAGAACAACAGACAGGGATTCAGGAGACCTGAATTCTCTACTTGGCTCTGCTGTTGACTCATGTGGGCAAGTTGTTTCCCCATCTATAACTGTGGACAAAGATTTTTCACTCACCTTTGTAAAGATCTTTGAGAGCAGCAGAGGAAAGTCCTATCCAGGCATTAAGTGTTATTACGATTGTACGGTTACTCACACATCTATATATGAGCAGAGTGGGCAGGACTTGGGATCATTGAAAATGGTCATGGTGAGCTGGTGTCCATCTCCAGCTTTGTCCTGTTTTGACCTGAAACCTGACTAATAAATTGGGGTGGTGTGTGTGAGAGAGAGAGACAGAGAGAGAGAGAGAGATCATTATTCTCTCTAGTGGCACAGTTTCTTACATTCTCACAGCTGAAGTGGAAGGGGCACATGCTTTTGATGCTGAAGGAATTAGGTATCTGTCTTTATTTGACTGTGGTTCATTATAGCTATGAAGCAGAAGACACATAAGCAGTACGAATTGCACCCAAAAATAATTGTAAATGCAAAATTGTGCCCAGCAAAAGTGAGGCCAGTCTGAAAATCAGACCCTCTGACAACATGCAGCTTTAAAGATGTAGTGCTTAACTATCAAAGGGCCTCCAAAAACATGTGTGCACACCGGCCCTCTGACAGCAATTCCAGGCCCCAGGGCAGAACAGTCAGTGGGCCCCCACGCACGCACAAGCCGCGCTCGCGTGGAATTTGGGCAGTGCTGCGCCTGCGCTGGCTGGTGCCCAGCGAGCTGCCGGCTGCGCTGCTGGGCGTGCTCTTCCAGCACGGCCAGGGTTTCCACATGCCTGCCTGGAAGGGCTGTCAACTGTCTAATCGCGCAAACCCAAAGACCCTTGCCCCACCCCCTACCCCTTCCCTGAGACCACGCTCCTTCTCCAAAGCCCCGCCCCTGCTCACTCCATCCCGCCTCCCTCCATCGCTCACTCTCCCCCACCCTCACACACTTCCCCCAGGCTGGGACCGGGGGTTGGGGTGTGGGAGGGAGTGCGCGGTGCAGGCTCTGGGAGGGAGTTTGGGTGCGGGAGGGGGGTAGAGGTCAGGCTCTGGAAGGGAGTTTGGGTGCGGACTCTAGGCTGAGGCAGGGGGTTCAGGTGCAGGAGGAGATCAGGGGGTCAGCACTTACCTCGGGTGGCTCCTGAAAGTGACCAGCACACCCCTCTGGCAGCAGCTCCTAGGCAGGGGGCCCAAGGGGTCTCCGTGCGCTGCTGACCGCAGGCATCCCCCCTGCAGCTCCCATTGGCTGCAATTCCTGGCCAATGGGAGCTGTGGAGTCGGGGTGGGGGGGCAATGCATGGAGACCCCCCCTCCCCAGGAGCCACAGGGATGTACTGGCCGTTTCCGGGAGCGGTGTGGAGTGAGGGCAGGCAGGAAGCCTGCCTTGGCGCTGCTGGCAGCGGCCGGGGGCCCACGGACCCTTTCAAATCGCCTGGGCCCCTGGGCAATTGCCTCCTTTGCCCCCCCTGTCGGCGGGCCTGTGTGCACATGCAGGCCAATGTCTGCACATGTAAGGCCCTGTTTTGCATATGCACTTTGGAGGCCCTGTGGGAATGTACCACTGAGTTGGAAGCTCCTAAATGCATGGCCGTGGAGCTATCACAGGAATACAGGACTTTCAAGACTGGAACAGACCCAAGGTCCATCTAGTCCAGTATCCTGTATATAATAGGGGCCAGCACCAGATACTTCAGGGGAAGGGGCAATAAACCCTGGAGTAGGCAGATGTGGGAGAATCTGCCCCTCAAGGAGTTCATCCTAATCCCTAATAGTTAGTCAGAAATTTGCATGAAACTTGAAGCCTGAGGTTTTACATCTCTTCCCATTTTTTTAGTATATGCTAGTGTAATTCTGAATATTCTTGTTGTCCATATGTGTCCAGTCCCTTATAGCGAAATTTAAAGTTATTTGTTCCCACAACTTCATGTGGCAGTGAGTTGCACATTCTAATTCCACATTGTGTGAAGAAGTGTTTCCTTTTACCAGTTTTGAATTTGCCATCTTTCAATTTCATTGAATGTCCTCTTGTTATTGGGTTATGAGACAGAGAGAATAGAAGTTCCCAATCCACTTTCTCTGAACCATTCATATACAGTATGCTTAGATCATGCCCTCTCTTTATTAGTCACCTCCCTAAAGTAAACAGTCCAAATCTTTTCAAACTCTCCTCATATCTTTCTTCCCACTTCATATCTTCCCCCTAATCATTCTTGTGCCAAAACAGAGTTTTCTGTCTGTTCTCATCACAATTAACCCTTTCCTTTTGGTGACCTAGCTACGAGCTGCCGAGACTGAAATCAAAGACTTGCAGTCAGAGTTTGAGTTGGAGAAGATTGATTATCTTGCCACCATCCGCCGGCAGGAGCGGGACTGCTTGCTCTTTCAGCAGCTTTTGGATCAGGTGCAGCCCCTCATACGGCGTGACTATAACTACAGCAACCTAGATAAGATCAGATGCGAGTCCATCTGGGATGAGGACAGCGGCTGCTGGAAACTCCCAGAGCTTGTCATTCAAAAAACCAGCCTCCCTGCAGGTAAGAAAGGCATCTTCATTATACTCCCATCCACACAGCATATCCTCGGCTCACTAGCATCGCCATGTGTTGCATTCAGATAGTATTCACTTATAACACAGTTGTTGGCTCACGTGTACAGAATAGGCTGTGATCTTTCTGTGGGAGCCTAGATAATAATCTAGCTAAATGAGGACAAAAGCATCTCTTACTGGGACTACCTATTTATTTTGAACAGGGATGTCATTGATTTGAGTGATAGCAGGGAATCTTCTGTTAAACCACACAACAGTATAACCCGTATCTGATTAAATATCATAAGCGTCTCTGGGCCTTTAGTGGAGAGTGATTTGGTAACTGGTGCTTAACATAAAAATGTTGCCCTTCTCCCCATTCTTTTCCTTCAAGGACCTTGAAGCACTTTATGAGATTAATGAATTAGGCTTCACAAACCCTCATAAGTAGGTATTATTAGACTGGTTTTAAAAGGGGGGAAACTGAGGCACAGAAGGACATGACTTCCCAATGTGCCATAGTGAGTCTGTAGTAGAGTGGGGGCTGGAATTCAGGATCCCTGATCCCCAGTCCTGTGCTTTTTATTTCATTCCCTTCTGTGTATTAGCTGCCTTAGCCCAAGAGGTGAACCATTTTCCCTACAAGGTTGAAATATTCACTGCACAGACCTGCAGGCTCCACATGTAGTTGCACTGTGCTATGTAACCTATCATTTAAATCAGCTTCTGTACCCAATGACTGGAGGATAGCTAATGTGATGCCAATTTTTAACAAGGGTTCCAGAGGTGATCCTGGAAATTACAGGCCAGTAAACCTAATTTCAGTACCAGGCAAATTGGCTGAAACAATAGTAAAGAACAGAATTATCAGACACATACATGAACATGATCTGTTGGGGAAGAGTCAATGTGGTTTTTGTAAAGGAAAATCATGCCTCACCAATCTACTAGAATTCTTTGAGGGGGTCAACAAGCATGTGGATAAGGGTGATCCAGTGGATACAGTGTACTTAGATTTTCAGAAAGCCTTTGACAAGGTCCCTCACAAATGGCTCTTAAGCAAAGAAAGCTGTCATGGGAAAAGAGGGAAGGTCCTCTCATGGATAGGGCCCTGCCAAATTCATGGTTCATTTTGGTCAATTTCACAGTCATTGGATTTTTAAAATCATAAATTTCAGTATTTCAGCCATTTAAATCTGAAATGTCAGTGTTGTAATTATAGGGTTCCTGACCCAGAGAGGAGTTGTGATGGGGTTGCAGATTTATTGTAGGGGGCATTGCGGTAGTGCTACCCTTACTTCTGCGCTACTGCTGGCGGTGGCACTGCCTTCAGAGCTGGAGAGCAGGGGCTGCTGGCCAGGAGCCCAGCTCTGAAGGCAGAGCCACCGCCAGCAGCAGCACAGAAATAAGGATGGCCTGGCATGGTATTGCCACCCTGACTTCTGCACTGCTGCCCGCAGAGCTGGGCCCTCGGCCAGCAGCCACCACTCTACGGCCGCCCGACCACGACCCCCCTACAATAAAATTGCGACCCCCCCTGCAACTCCCTTTTGAGTCAGGCCCCCCAATTTGAGAAATGGTAGTCTCCGCCGTGAAATCTGCATAGTATAAAGTAAAAGCACACAAAAGACCAGATTTCATGGGGGAGACCAGATTTCACAGTCTGTGATGCGTTTTTCATGGCCGTGAATTTGGTAGGGCCCTACTTATGGATCAGTAATTGGTTAAAAGATAGGAAATAAAGGGTAGGAATAAATGGTTAGTTTTCAGAATGTTAACAGAATGTTGGGAATCATTAGGAAAGGGATAGATAATAGGACAGAAAATATCATATTGCCCCTATATAAATCCATGAGACGTCCACATCTTGAATACTGCATGCAAATCTGGTTGCCCCAGCTGAAAAAAGATATATTGGGCAACAAAAATTATTAGGGGTATAAAATAACTTCTGTATGAGGAGAGATTAGTAGTAAGACTGGGACTTTTCAGCTTGGAAAAGAGACGACTAAGGGGAGACATGATAGAGGTCTATAAATCATGACGGGTGTGGAGAAAATAAACAAGGAAGTGTTATTTACTCCTCATAACACAAGAGCTAGGGGTCACCAAATAAAATTAATAGGCAGCAGGTTTAAAACAAACAAAAGGAAGTATTTCTTCACACAGCACACTGTCAACTTGTGGAACTCTTTGCCAGAGGATGGTGTGAAGGCCAAGACCATAACAGGGTTCAAAAAAGAACTAGATAAATTCATGGAGGATAGGTCCATCAATGGCTGTTAGCCAGGAAGGGCAGGGATGGTGTCCCTAGCCTGTGTTTGCCAGAAACTGGAAATGGGTGACGGGGTATGGATCACCTGATGATTACCTGTTCTGTTCATTCCCTCTGAAGCACCTGGCACTGGCCATTGTTGGAAGACAGGATACTGGGCTAGATGGACCTTTTATCTGACCCAGTCTGGTCGTTCTTATGTTCTTATTGCTAGGTGCATAACATGTGCCATCTGCTGGATAAAAAGTGTAGCGTGAGGGTCCTTCTAATCCCCCTATGGCTCAGTAAACAGTGATCTGGGGTCTCTGTAAGCAGCAGTGGGGAACAAGGGGGACAGTCAGGAAAAGCTGGAACTGATTCAGTGCTGCTGGTCCTTTAAGTCAGACCTTTGTTCTCTCATAGCGGTTCCATCACTGCCACAGACTAAGCCAGCCCGAAAGAGCTCCTCAGGCGAGAATGGAGAGCTGCTGATGGTAAGCTGCACTTCTCCTCCCGGGACCCTGAGGGAGCCTTCTGAGAAGGGTCTATGTTACTACCCAGCTGTTCCTTCTGGGGGAAATAGGCAGAGGACTGAATGGCTCCAGAGGAACTCAGACCCAGTCATCATTGGCCATTAGAATAAGACTGGCAGGGCCTCAAAGGTGTGTGTAAAGCTGAGTAAATAGTGAAGCAGTGAGCTGGCCTCATAGTCCAGTGGCCAATCAGTGGAATATAGGACCTTGGCCAGCACGGGCTGGGAATGCTGGGAATCCAGTCCCTAAAGAGAAGAGACAACCCAGGCCAGAATGATAGAGGTGGAACCCTAGAGCAATTCCAAGACTAGGATAGTGCATTGGCTGTTCTCTGTGGGGAGCTGGGCTCAAGTTACAGTTAATTGGCAGCATCAGATTCTTATTCCTCGGGGAATTCTGCACATCTGCAGACGCGCAGAATTAATCTGCCTCCCATAATTTTGTATTTTACCGCATAAAAAACATTCTGCCTAAGAAGTGCTGCAGTTCAGCCTTTTACCCACCAGAGGCCGTTGTGGTGCCAGAACAGAGGCTTCGTTAATGCCGGCTGTTCTAGCGCCACAGCGGCCTCTGGTGGACAAAAGGCGGAACTGCGGCACTTCTTGGCAAAATGTTTTTTATGCCGGAAAATACAAAATTCTATGCCCAGTGCTGCAGAATTCCCCCCAGAGTAGAGTTCACCGCTGCACCCTGCCCACTGAGCCAGATTAGGACAGAGTGGGGCACACAGGGCTGCTGGGGGGGTCACAGATTGGGGTTCAGAATGGCTAGTGGTGGGGACAGACTGGAGCATGGGCTTAGGAGCTAGTGGGGTGACAATGTTGAGCCTGGGCACAGGGGAGAGGGGCTGCAGAGACAGGGGCAGATGTGCCTGACTGAATGGGAGAGGCTTGGGGTCAGCCAGGGTCTGCATCCCAGCACCCTAACAATCCCACCCCTACCCCTCAAAGAAAAACCTCACACCCAACACCCTCCAGGTTCACTCCTAGGCTCCTTCCTTCTCCCTCAGCTCCTCCGTTACCCCTGACTCCCCCAAGCCTTTGCACTGCTTCTGACAGGTGCAGGAAATACAGTTCTGTATTGTAATTTAAATGAATTACACAACATTCTGTATTAATATGCCTAGTAAGGAATCTATTTGTCAATAAAAAATTACCAGAATCTTTTTTTTTTTTTGGTCTGTATTGTTACAGACATACTTGCTGACAGAGATTTTGAAATAAATTACCAAAATAATTGTAACTGGCATGATTATATTGTCTTATTTTGACAAATAAAATATGCAGAATTTTGCAGAATTTTCAAATATTGTGTGCAGAATTTTTATTGTTTTTGATACAGAATTTTTAATTTTTGGGCGCAGAATTCCCCCATGAGTAATCTTAGCTCCCCTTTGACAACAACAAAAACACTCCCTGATTTGCTTGGCCTCTCTGCCCAGAACACAGTGGCCTAGGACTAGGATAGTTCGGCAAGTGTGGACGAAAGCTTATTCCCAAACTTCTATGGGAATTATGAAAACCACCTCATGGCTCAATTGATTTCCCCCTCTCACCCATGCAAAACCTTAGTAAATAAGACCAATCCCATTGCTGTGGCCCCTACAGGTCCCCTTGGCAGGGCTTTTGGACAGTGGATTTGTATGGTTTGCAAACCTGCTGACCATGTACCTACTGTAGCCTTGGAGAGAGTTGCCAGAAAGCCATTCTGTGCAGCACATAGAGTGCCCCCCCTTCCAGTGTAGCAGAATTGCATCTGTATCATTATATTTTGGACTTTGCTTACAGGTGTTGGAGGGGGTGGCAGGATGCAGCCCGGTGCCTGTCCAGACTATGCCCAAGAATGTGTATTCCGTAGTGTTACTGTTGCCCAGATTGAATCATATGTTCGATCGCTTCATATTATCTCTAAACCTCTGGCCCTAGCTCATGGAATGGTGCTTGGCTGCTTAACAGCTGGAGCTGAGGGGAGTGCTGCTCACAGCGTTTTGTGATCCCAGCAGGAAGAAGACCGCTACAAACTGATGCTGAGCAGGAGTGACAGTGAGAATATTGCCAGTAACTATTTCCGGTCCAAGCGAGCCAGCCAGATCCTCAGTGCTGATCCTATGAAGAGTCTTGGTAAATATCCCAACTCTCTCCTTTCCTTTCCTCCGTGTGCTGGTATCTCCTCCAGTGAGGGTTCCATTCCTGGCATGTTAGTCTAGAGGGATTTGTTGTTTCCCAGTCAAATAGCCTCTTTAATGGACAGTGCAACCCATTCCTTTATTGGTGGTGATAGCCATTTTCCCCTCTGTGGTTCCCTAGAGTTGCTCTAGCAGACCAGATGTTGATAAACCTACGTGTAATGATTTGAATGATTTGCTTCCAGTGCTTGTAGCTTGGAGGTAAATCACGTTCAGAATGTCACCCTGACCAACACTTGCCGTCTTTTGTCCCTCCATAGGGTTGCCACTCATCCCAGTTTTTCAGGAAATAAAGCATCATGGGCTGGAGGTTCTGCAGAAGCAGCAGCCTTAGCCTGCGTGTCATTCAGTGGTGCTAGTGATTCCTTTGTAGATTTGCCATGGACTTAGTCCTTGGTGACAAGTGCCCTTGATGTGTCTGACTCAATTTGTTTTAGGGATAGCTGAGCTCTGTAAATGTACAGCATGGGCCCATCTGTGCACAGAACTCCCATTAAATTCAATAGGAGTCTCTTGCCGATGAGGCCCTCTGGTTTTTGGTTTGGGTTTTTTGTTTTGGTTTTGTTTGTTTTTAATTAATTTTGGAACAATGTACTGAGCTGCAGAGCTCTGCGGTCATTTCTGAGCCAGCACACAGAAATAAATGCAGCTGTGGATGAACAGATACAGAGCTTTTCATCTTCAGGTCACTGGTTCCAAAGTAGACTAGATAGGTCTATCAAAAGATAACCACCCTGTGGTAGCCTGAGTTAAACAGATTTGTGTGCGGTTTCAGTCTAATTCCTGGTGAAGGGCTGTCTGCATAACAAAACCCACCACCATAGTTGGTGTTAATTGGTATCCTTGCTAGCAGAGACTGGATGAGCTACAGACACTCCTATCTTACCTTTAGGAATGGTCTCATGAGGACAGGGTTGAGGCACATTGATGAGGCAGCATCGAGAAATTTATCCAATTATTTCCTATTCTGTGAATGAAGCCTGTTACCGCTAGTCTCTGAGGTGCCTGTCACAGTGGCAGCTGGGCACTTCAATTACAGAGAATAAGCAGAAAGCCAGAACAAAACAAAGACATAATCAACAATTCAACCAACTAAATGAGCTTTGCATTGTGCCATGAAAGTCATTAAACTCTGGCTGGGATGAACTTTCAAGGGGATGTGGGCATCAAATCCCAAATGTGGAGGCAGTCGGCTGAGAAAGTTCAGCCACCAGGCATGGGTTGTTTCACTCTCCAGGTCTGTCAGTTATTAGTATTTGACTAGATACATTGCATATTCAGAAAACCAACCAATGAAATGGTCAACTCCAGTCAGGAAGTTCCTTAATATGAGTAAATTAAATGCAAAAATCTCTACATTTCCAGACCGCCTTCAATAAAATTCATGGATAAGGTTTTAAATGCAGCTGGGAACTTGGAAAAGCATTGCTGAGTCTTAACAGACCAAACGTGACCGTATGTCCTGTTCCTTTACTCTACAGCCCATCATAACTCCCCTCCTGTGATGAGCGCCCCCCTGAACAACAACACCTCCAGCATGGCACCAGTCTCTCCTTCACAGACTGTGGAGATGCCCCAGCCACGGCCTTTCCGCCTGGAGTCGCTTGATTTCACCACACCGTCCTCCAAAACAAAGCGCAAGAAGGGCAAAAACAGCTTCAGCAGCGACCCCTTCTGAGTGAAGTGGCCTTCGTGGACTCCAGTCCCCCGTGGCCCCTGGTGGCAGGGTCTGCTCAGATTGCAGCAACCTACCTTGGCAGTTACCCTCCTAACAATGTAGCATTTGGTGGCAACAATCCTCTTATCACAGCCGCTTTTGGAAGGGACAGTTTGACTTTCCTTTGAGTTTAGGGTCAGTGGAGACAAATGTTGCTTCCAGGGGTTTTAAAGTCTGTAGTGACAATTCCAGGTTCAAGCTGGGGCTGGCACATTCCTCCGTTACCTTCTTCCCTGCCACTTGTGTGCAGCCAGCACCATATATTTAGTCTTCCATTCTGGTCACTGCCATGCCCAGCAGGTGGTGGGAAGTCAAACCTCTGTACTTGGACTAAAATCTTTAGGTGATGTGAGGAAATTCCTCAAAAAAAGCCTTAAAATCATTTTCCGTATTTCCCAATGCAAGTTTCCTAGACAGCGCTTACTTACTTCCTTTTGGACGTCACAGCCACATCTTGAGCTCATGCCCCATACAGAATTCTCCAGTCTTATTCCTCATTGTAATAAGACAATGACAGGTTCTGGCAGTATCGCTACTGTATCACAGCCATTTCTGCTTTCTCTTCTCTTGAGAGAGAGTCTGAAACCAACAATTTATGAGACACAAACTCAGTTCTCCAAGGAAATACTGTTTGCACATTTATTCCCTGACTCCTCTAGATCAGACCAGAAACTGCAGTTCAGTGAGACAGTGGAAATGATTGCTCCTATCCTTGTGTTCAAGAGGTTAGAGTTTTGTAAACTGTATGTTGACTGTTTATATTTTAGTCATTTATCTTATGTGCAGGACATCTGGTTAATGATCACAATACATTGCCTTTTAATGACAAACTCAGTCTGACTGCTGTTATATTTATAGAAGCGACAAAGGGTCCTGTGGCACCTTATAGACTAACAGAGGTATTGGAGCATAAGCTTTCGTGGGTGAATACCCACTTCATTGGATGCAAGCAGTGGATGCAAGCAGGTGAGTGCAAGAGGGGAGGGCTCCTGCCCCATACTGGGACAGCAGGACAATCGGTGAGTTATCTTAAATGCCTATACACAAATGCAAGAAGCCTGGGGAACAAGCAGGGAGAACTGGAAGTCCTGGCACAGTCGAGGAATTATGACGTAATTGGAATAACAGAGACTTGGTGGGATAACTCACATGATTGGAGTACTGTCATGGATGGATATAAACTGTTCAGGAAGGATAGGCAGGGCAGAAAAGGTGGGGGAGTTGTGTTGTATGTAAGAGAGCAGTATGACTGCTCAGAGCTCCAGTATGAAACTGCAGAAAAACCTGAGAGTCTCTGGATTAAATTGAGAAGTGTGAGCAACAAGGGTAATGTCATGGTGGGAGTCTGCTACAGACCACCAGACCAGGGGGATGAGGTGGACGAGGCTTTCTTCCAGCAACTAACAGAAGTTACTAGATCACAGGCCCTGGTTCTCATGGGTGACTTTAATCACCCCGATATCTGCTGGGAGAGCAATACAGCGGTCCACAGACAATCCAGGAAGTTTTTGGAAAGTGTAGGGGACAATTTCCTGGTGCAAGTGCTGGAGGAACCAACTAGGGGAAAAGCTCTTCTTGACCTGCTGCTCACAAACAGGGAGGAAATAGTAGAGGAAGCAATAGTGGATGGGAACCTGGGAGGCAGTGACCATGAGATGGTCGAGTTCAGGATCCTGACACAAGGAAGAAAGGAGAGCAGTAGAATACAGAGCCTGGACTTCAGAAAAGCGGACTTTGACTCCCTCAGGGAACTGATGGGCAAGGTCCCCTGGGAGAATAACATGAGGGGGAAAGGAGTCGAGGAAAGCTGGCTGTATTTTAAAGAATCCTTATTGAGGTTGCAGGAACAAACCATCCCGATGTGTAGAAAGAAAAGTAAATATGGCAGGCGACCAGCTTGGCTTAACAGTGAAATCCTTGCTCGTCTTAAACACAAAAAAGCATCTTACAAGAAGTGGAAGATTGGACAAATGACCAGGGAGGAGTATAAAAATATTGTTCAGGCATGCAGGAGTGAAATTAGGAAGGCCAAATCACACTTGGAGTTGCAGCTAGCCGGAGATGTTAGGAGTAACAAGAAGGGTTTCTTCAGGTATGTGAGCAACAAGAAGAAAATCAAGGAAAGTGTGGGCCCCTTGCTGGGACAAGGTCAGCTCCCAGGCGGCTGCACTCCGCAGCACGGTATGGGGAGGAGGTGACCAGCCCTCTGTGGAGAAAGAAGTAGTTCGGGACTATTTAGAAAAGCTGGACGAACACAAGTCCATGGGGCCGGATGCACTGCATCCGAGGGTGCTAAAGGAGTTGGCCGATGTGATTGCAGAGCCATTGGCCATTATCTTTAACAAATCATGGCAATCGGGGGAGGTCCCGGATGACTGGAAAAAAGCTAATGTAGTGCCCATCTTTAAAAAAGGGAAGAAGGAAGATCCGGGGAACTACAGGCCAGTCAGTCTCACCTCAGTCCCTGGAAAAATCATGGAACAGGTCCTCAAGGAATCAATTCTGAACCACTTAAAGGAGGGGAAAGTGATCAGGAACAGTCAGCATGGATTCACCAAGGGCAAGTCATGCCTGACTAACCTAATTGCCTTCTATGATGAGATAACTGGCTCTGTGGATGAGGGCAAAGCAGTGGAGGTGCTATTTCTTGACTTTAGCAAAGCTTTTGATACAGTCTCGCACAGTGTTCTTGCCAGCAAGTTAAAGAAGTATGGGCTGGATGAATGGACGGTAAGGTGGATAGAAAACTGGCTGGATGGTCGTGCTCAACGGGTAGTGATCAATGGCTCCATGTCTAGTTGGCAGCCGGTATCAAGTGGAGTGCCCCAAGGGTCGGTGCTGGGGCCGGTTTTGTTCAATATCTTCATCAACGATCTGGAGGATGGTGTGGACTGCACCCTTAGCAAGTTTGCAGATGACACTAAACTGGGAGGAGTGGTTGATACGCTGGAGGGTAGGGACAGGATACAGAGGGACCTAGACAAATTAGAGGATTGGGCCAAAAGAAATCTGATGAGGTTCAACAAGGACAAGTGCAGAGTCCTGCACTTAGGACGGAAGAATCCCATGCACTGCTACAGACTAGGGACCGAATGGCTGGGCAGCAGTTCTGCAGAAAAGGACCTAGGGGTTACAGTGGACGAAAAGCTGAATATGAGTCAACAGTGTGCCCTTGTTGCCAAGAAGGCTAACGGCTTTTTGGGCTGTATAAGTAGGGGCATTTCCAGCAGATCGAGGGACGTGATTATTCCCCTCTATTCGGCACTGGTGAGGCCTCATTTGGAGTAGTGTCCAGTTTTGGGCCCCACACTACAAGAAGGATATGGATAAATTGGAAAGAGTCCAACAGAGGGCAACCAAAATGATTAGGGGGCTGGAGCACATGACTTATGAAGAGAGGCTGAGGGAACTGGGATTGTTTAGCCTGCAGAAGAGAAGAGTGAGGGGGGATTTGATAACTGCTTTCAACTACCTAAAAGGGGGTTCCAAAGAGGCTGGATCTAGACTGTTCTCAGTGGTAGAAGATGACAGAACAAGGAGTAATGGTCTCAAGTTGCAGAGGGGGAGGTTTAGGTTGGATATTAGGAAAAACTTTTTCACTAGTAGGGTGGTGAAGCACTGGAGTGGGTTACCTAGGGAGGTGGTGGAATCTCCTTCCTTAGAGGTTTTTAAGGTCAGGCTTGACAAAGCCCTGGCTGGGATGATCTAGTTGGGGTTGGTCCTGCTTTGAGCAGGGGGTTGGACTAGATGACCTCCTGAGGTCCCTTCCAACCCTGAGATTCTATGATTCTATGAAATGTTATATTTATAGTTCATGTTCCTTTGCATTTTTGCCAGATGTTGCATACATTGGCCACTATCCCTCTAGTGTAAAGCACTGGATGGGGAGTGTCTTGCCCATCAGCTTTTGCTTCATAATCAGAAAGACAGCATATTCTGCCGTTGATCAGCAAAATACACTGCTGTCCTAGACAGTGAGAGGTGACCCAAATGGCAGGGCATAGCTCAGGGAAGAGGAAAGAGATACATGCTGCAGCGTGGGTATGAGCAATGGCAGTGGGAAGTAAGCCCCCGGTGGTGGTGGCGGATAGAGCACAGTTTACAGTGTTGCCTACTCTCGTGATTTTATTGCAAATCTTGCAATATCTGGTGCTTTCCATAAAGCTCCTGGAGTCATGCGATTACATGGGACTCTCCGTTTTATTTTAACAAGTAAGTTTCTGACCCTCGCAGTGGCAGCAGTCTTGCTAACCCCAAATGGCTTTCATATCATGAGATTATGTAAAAACAATAGAATTGTTCTTTTTATTGTCTTTCTGCTTTTTGAACCTTTAGGGTGCACTGGGGTCACATTATGAAGCATTCTCTATAGCCATGAGGGATAGAAACTGACTTTTAAGAATGAAGGCTGAAATCATCACATAGCCACTTGACTCCAGGAGCTGGGGCTTTAAGGAAAACAATAATTATCATGAGACTCGTGACAAAATCATGAGCGTTGGCAACATTGACAGTAAACACATGCCAATGGGATTCCTGAAGGGCAGGGCTGCAGAAGACAGTGACCCAAAGTGATATCTGTAAATAATATGACTTCTGAATCAATGTAATGATGGGGGGTGGCTCCTGCAGTAAGCCTGGGGCATGAAGGAAGCCAGGCAAGGTGACGACACCCAGCCCCGCAAGGCGTGAGAGGGGGAGGCGCGCTGCACCGGCAAGGCTCAGGCCCAGCAGCATCCACGGAAGCGGGGTGCAGGAGCAGCCCAGCCTGGGCTGGGACCGCTGCCATCCCCTCGATGGGCCGCAGGGGGCGCTGGCTCGGAGGCGGTTTTAGTGCGCATGGGCGGGGCTCAGAGCGCCCTCTGAGGAAAGGGTCTGTGCGGGGCCCGCTGTGTGGAGTTGTCTGTCTCTGATTGGGCCCCGCTCTCGAGGAGGCGGGCCTTCAGATCTAGTCCTCGGGCCCCGCAAGGGAGGGGGCACTTGCCGAGTTCCTGATCGCTTCCGGGTCACAGATTCAGGCCGCTTTGCGTGTCCCGCCTCTAGGGGCAAAGCGGGTCGGTGATTGGCCGCGTGGAGAAGATCGGTTCCGGGTGAGGCTGGCCCCTCTAAGAGGAAGATGGAGGCAGCGGCCGCTCTCCCCTTAGGGCGGCTCCTGCTGCTGGTGGTAGTCGGGCTGGGCCTGGCCCGGGCGGACGGGGGGCCCCGCACCCTGGTGCTGCTGGAGAACATCAACCTGCGGGACACGCACTCGCTCTTCCTCCGGAGCCTGGCGGGTGAGGGCGGCGGCGCGGAGCCCCGGGGGGCCGGGCGGAGTGAGGGGAGGCGTGGGGGAGTCCCAGGGGAAAGCGGGAGTCATGGTCTGGGGAGCGGGCGATGGGGCTGAGGGGAGCGGCCAGGCCTGGGGGGGCGCCTGGGTCTGTCACGGTGCAGCCTCCCGGCCCCACGACGGGTCCCCATCAGGGGCGCACCTGCCTGGGGTGGCTGAGGGGAGCCAGGTTCAGGTTCTCTCCGGGCCCCACGCTGACCCCGCCTCCACCATACAGCGGCGGCGGGGCTAGGTCCCGCGAAAGTGACACGTGTGGGGGAAATGCTGCTCTGTACCTGAGCTGCTGCTTGTCTGTCCTCTGAAGAGCTTCACATGTGTTAGACTCGTATCTCCCATTATTGACTGCAGCCCCTGCTGCCTAGATCTCACTAGAGCATATGCTTCTTTCCTGTATGTTTCCCTCTCTGGTGTTCATGTCATCCACGAGTTTTATCACGGCTTGATTCACATCAAAGACGTGCATGAAAATGCTATGGAGAGCGCAGAGGTTCTTGTTTGGTTTTTAATGTGGTTTGTCCAAAAAGTCCCTCTGCCCCCTGAGCACTGTGGACTAGATTGTAAGTACCAAAAAGTGTCACTGCCTAGACACAGACAGGAACAATTCTTCAGACAGTGCTCACTGGAGTACTGAGAAAATAAGTGTATTGTGGAAGAGTAAAATGCTTGACTTAGATGTCTATGTAGCAACTTAAAAAGAATCGAGGAGTTTGGTAGCACCTTAAAGGCTAACAGATTTATTGGGGCATAAGCTTTTGTGGGTAAAAAACCCCACTTCTTCAGATGCATGACACCTTAAAAAGTAGGGCAACCAGATGCTTAGATTGTAATGAGTAAGACTGAGTTAAGGGCCATCTTATCTCATTTTCTAGCATGACTTGTCTTTTATGCTTTTTATTAAATTAAAGTTGCGTCAAAGTATTCGTGGCTATGATCTTTGTTTTCTGGATGCAGATAGAGGCTTTGACCTCACCTTCAGGACTGCTGATGACCCTAGCCTGTCCCTCATAAAATATGGAGAATTTCTGTATGACAACTTGATTATTTTCTCTCCGTCTGTAGAAGGTAAGAGATCCTTTTGCATAAAAGAAAAGACTCAGAAATTAAGTTGTGTAATACTTTGAGACCCTTGGAGAAGACAGTAGATCTGTAAAGTGCCTGGCAGATATTAGCTAATCTTCACAACACCATTTTGAGTCTGGTCTTTTACTGTTCCAGTTTTCCAGGTGGGGAGGCAAGAGACTTACCCCAGGTGAAACAATGAGTGGTGGGAGAGTGAGGCCTAGTCCTGATTCCCAGTCTCCTGCTCTAACCATGAGAACGTTTTTCTTAGGTTTGATAAAACTGATCAAAGTATTCTTCTGACTTGCTTCATTTTGACCCTGAGGTGGCTTTTGGGGCCTGTCCCTGAGATGTAGACTGACAGGTGTTATTTTCACTCATCGTTGGGCAAACTGTGGCAGGAGCTGTATGCATTTTAAGCAGTTAAATGGTCATCAAGCTGCTTTTTTTGGGGGTGGGGGGGGCGGGTAGAACAAAGAATAAGCACAAAAATATAGCTGATTGCTATGGACCTGCAATAGCAGCCACTGTTGGGTGTCTAGTTTCTGTAAACACCCTTTCATTACTATTGTTTGTTGTGATCGTAACTGTCATGTCTGTTAATAATTCTCAGCCCACTTTATAATCCCTGTGTTGTATCTAGAATTATGGTATTGTGATTCAGTAAAAAAAAAATAAAAAAGATTGAATATGTATTTTTGGAGCAGTGCTTCCATAGATTAACAAATGCACTGTTCTAAAATTCTATAACTAAAAGATGGAATAACACTGTCATTATTTGAAATGCCTTTTTAAGTGTAGTAGTAGTGATTGTTCTAATTCGTACCAAAATGTCTGGATTCTCTCTCTCTACCACTATTAACAGCCTGAATCAGACTTGATGAGAGATCATTAATAGCAACCTTTTTGAAATACAGCCCTTCAAGAAAGTGAGAGATCAGGTGATATTGGTGTGATGAGAGAGCCAAGAAAGACTTTCCAAAGGAACACTATCACTTAGCAAGAGTGGAGAGCTAGCTGATTGTGTGTGAATGAAACTGAATAGTATAATCTGTAGCCCCAGGTTATAGCACACTTATCTTCAGGTGAGCCTCAGAGAATGTGTCAGGTAACTTAATTTTGAACATTACTACTAGGACTGGGATATTGGAATCAGATCCTTACGAGAACTAACTACAGAACGTGCAAGAAGCTAATGCCTCATGATATGTAGGAACCCTTTTTAAACTACTTCAGAGCTAAATTTTAGAGTGTGGCATACAGTGTCTTCCTCATGTGACCTGTTCTTAACCCCTGACTTACTCCACTTCTGTCCTCCTCTCAGTGTTTTCTCTTTACAATATCTTAATTAAGGAAGTGAGAGTGAAGTTTTGGCTGTACATCATTCATCTTGCAGAGGTGCATGTTTCTCTAAGGGTAGGTCTATACTTACGCGTCCCGTCGGAGGCGCGCGATCGATGTTCTGGGTTCGATTTATCGCGTCTTGTCAAGACGCGATAAATCGAACCAGGAAGTGCTCCGTCGTCGATGCTGGTAATCCAGCTCGACGAGCGGAGTAGGCGGAGTCGACGGGGGAGCCTGCGCGCCGCGTGTGGATCCCGGGTAAGTGCTTTTTCATTCGAACTAAGGTACTTCGACTTCAGCTACGTTATTCACGTAGCTGAAGTTGCGTACCTTAGTTCGACAGGGGGGGGTAGTGTAGACCTAGCCTAAATCAATTTGCTTTCTCTTTATATATTGGTTATTGTTGCTATACTGAAGTTTAATTAAATTTGATTGTTAGAGAATGGAATGAGTGAGATATTCCTCATCATTTCCCAGGAATCCTTGCACTGGAGCCAGTTGTAATTCAACTTCCACAAGAAGGAATAATTAATATTTACTCTTGCTGACAGATCTCTCTCTCAATCTCAATGCAACGGTCTCTCACTATCTTTAACATGTAGAGTTTCTACCTGCAAACAGATAAGAATTGTATCTTGGGGTGAGGTGAGGAAGAAGCAAATCAACTACATGTAACCAAAAGAAAAGTGTCTTTAAATGTGCCCCCAAAATAATAATAATAATACATTCATTGGCTATTTCTCTGCAACTGAGATTGAATGGCTAGTTCTATGCCTTTAAAGGCTGGATTTTATGGCTATCTTTGTCTTCCTTCTGAAGGAATTAATCCTCCCTTAATCTGCCCCTTTAATCTATGTTGGCCATAGGTGTATGTGGCTTCCGGACCCTGCTTGGGCACCTCCTGTGCCTACCACTCTGACACAGCTTCTCTATTAATTTGTCTCACTACCCTTGTATTTCCCTCTCCTTCCTTGCTCCGAAGCACTGGTAAAATAGTTTGCTGTCGGCTTTTTGAATCACTAATGTCTGGTGCATCTTTTCAGATTTTGGCGGAAACATCAATGTGGAGACAATTACTGCTTTCATCGATGGAGGCGGAAGTGTCCTTGTGGCTGCCAGTTCTGACATTGGTCAGTAAAACAAACAAATAGGCCTAAATGTTGGCTTTTCATTTTATAGCTGCATAATAAGAGTTTGCTGGATATAGAGAGTACAAATCAGTCCTATAGGGGAACGTGTCTTCCTTGTCATGGGAGCTCTTAGAACTCTGGCTGCAACCTTTTTTTAAAGGGGAACTTCAAAAGCTAAAACTATTGGTGGTAGTTGTGGGCTTGCCCTGCACCTAATTGGTGGTAAAGATGGCCTGCACCTAATTGGTGGTAAAGAAAAAAAGAATGCCTTAATTTCACTTTCCAAAGAAAGGTGAGTTCAGCCAAGGGTTGTGTACTGAGTGCACCTAGCAGCCTGGTTAGCAGGACATTAGCACATAAATCAGGGCTGTCCTTCATTTTTATTTTAATTATTTAGTTGCTTTTGCGTCTTGTACATACTGTAAATTGGGAATCCACTCCTGTCTTTTTAGGTGATCCTCTGCGAGAGCTGGGCAGTGAGTGTGGAATAGAGTTTGATGAGGAAAGGACAGCCGTCATTGACCATCACAACTATGATATTTCAGACCCAGGCCAGGTAAAAATCTAGACACTGAATTCTTTGGGTATGTCCAGGGCTTGAGGGAACTTGTCTTAGGGCTGGTCTACACTAACCCCCCAATTCGAACTAAGATACGCAACTTCAGCTATGTGAATAACGTAGCTGAAGTCGAACTATCTTAGTTCGAATGAAAAGGTACTTACCCGGGGTCCACACGCGGCGCGCAGGCTCCCCCGTCGACTCCGCCTACTCCGTTCGTCGAGCTGGATTACCAGCGTCGACGGGGGAGCACTTCCTGGTTCGATTTATCGCGTCTAGACAAGACGCGATAAATCGAACCCAGAACATCGATCCGACGCCTCCGACGCGACGGGTAAGTGTAGACCTACCCTTAGCTAGTACATAACTTCTGGGAAGGAATTTATTTTAGCAGTTGTCTGTAAGGGCTGGAGACAAATTTTGTCTGTCTTCTTCCTTTCTCTTCTTCCCCCTCCTACCCATGCTCATGCCCAAAAAAATTTTGAGTAGCAGCTGTGAATCTTATTGAATGACATGCTGCTTTTACTATTGCTCTTATCTTTAATGTGAGATTGCAATTTATCATGCACTGTTGATCTATGCCTAGACAACTAGACATTCCAGTCACACTGAGCCATTAAAAACACCACCTGGAATAGTCAGGGGTTCACTGTATTGGACCTTGAACCACTCTGGGGTAGGAGATATGAATTCCCCCTTTCTAGTGAAATATGGAACTTCCTTTTATTCATGATGGGTCAGGAGATAGAATGTTATGCTTAATAGCCAGACATATAACAAAGGTAAACTGTAGCTCAAGACACAGGGACAAAGAGAGTTCTATATAGAAAACTCTGTAGAAGTTTCTCAAATGTATGTGATATCTTGATTTTTCTGTCCTTGCATGTCCATCTGGTTGGACGCAAGGTTGTGAAATATCTGTCTTTACAGGAGAGATACAAAACGTCCCAATAATGTTTGAGAGTTAAGAACAGTGTAACATAGCTTTTCTGTAAAATATGTGGGGCACACACGATCCCCGATGGATGTGGGGGAATCACCATTGTTTTGGGATGCCTATGTAACTTCTTAGCAGTGCAGATTTTGCAAACTTTCCTTTTCTACCGTACCATCTTGTGCTCGCTATCAAACCATCTTACAGAACTTATAGTAGGACTTGAAGATTCATAATTTGTAGCTAGATACGAGTTCTTCCCGTCCAGTAGGTAGTTGAAGGCCTCTCCAATATCATTGAAAAAACAACTCTATAACAGTGGTTTTCAACCTTTTTTTCATTGGGGACCCCTAAAAAATTTCAAATGGAGGTGTGGACCCCTTTGGAAATTTTAGACTTAGTCTGCAGACCCCAGGTTGAAAGCCACTGTTCTATGGTAACAACAGCCTTTCGTGGACCCCTTAGACATAATCTGAGGCTGAAAACCACGGCTCTATAGGTTCATGAGGCCTTTGATTTCACTGTGGTGCTGTTATTTAGACTCTCTTAATATGCTTAGTTCTTGGTTTGGTACCTCTTCTAGTACTGTATGTTGTAATAGCTGAATACTTCCTGGTTTAAACAAAAAATTCCTTCAGTGGAAAAATGTAACTAAAACTCAGTACAATAAGCAGAATAACTACCCTTCTGGATACACAACTGTCCCTCAGAGAGAATTCTTCTGAGTGACTATAAGTTACATCAGCATTTACTTATGGCAGCTCCTGACAACACGCGGCAAAGCTGTAAGCTTAAGGAAGCTAGTCCTTAAGAACATCTTGTGTCCTAGAGCAAGGCCTTGCAGGCCAAGAGAAACCAAACTGCTCTAGGATGGGCTGTGTAAGTGTCACGGACTGAGACTTTAGGCAGCAGCTGTCCCCCAGTATCTTCTGTCACTTTGGAATGCAGATTCTTCCATGTTGTACTTTCTTGACATGCTTTTTCTGATATGCTGAAATCCCTTCTACAGTGTTCACATTGGCTTGTGGCAGCAATCAGAACAAATAGGGACTGATAAACACATGTTCCTGCAAGAGATCTGTATCTGTCACCCTGGAATTTACCTTCCTTCGGATTTAAGTTTCCTAATATGCAATTCACAAGAAACTCTCACAAGAGAAAACCTGCTCTAAACTGTAACCATCCAGGGCTGTTGTCTGTTCCCTGAGGGCTTCTAAGCATGTGCCTGGTTTCTTCTCCTGCTCTTACCTCCTCCATCCCCTTGCCCCATGTTACAATTCTTCCTGCCAAGAGGCCAGGTGAGACTCCGCAGAGACAATTAATGCTACTTCAAAGGTCTGGAAGGGCAGCTGTAGAACATGAGATGCTGTGTTGTGCAGATCACTAGCCATATAGTGGCAAGCAGACACACATGTTAACAAGTTGCCTGTACATTAATTACATTGTCCAGTAGCTTGTGAAAGCTTACCACAGGTCTCTTATGTTTCCTCCCTGAAGCACACGCTCATTGTTGCAGACTCTGAACATCTACTGAAGGCTCCCACCATTGTGGGGAAAACTCCGTTAAACCCTGTTCTCTTCCGAGGAGTCGGGTAAGTGAACTACGAGGCAGGGCTGGCAGTGGGGCTGTAACTGAGAACAGAACAAGGCTCTGTTTGGATGGGTTTCTTGCCACTACCTTCGTTCCAGATAGGTTATAAGCCTAGGGCTGGAGTGACCACTATTATAAACAAAGCATCATGGGTTGGTTTTTGGTTTCTTCAATTGAGATGCAACAGGCATTTGGTCCTTTAACAGGATGGAATTGGAGAGAGGGGGCGGAGGGCAGGCAAGAAAGGCACAGACTTCATGCTGGTTGGGTAATCAAAGGCTATTCCTCATCTCTCAATCTAGTTCTAAATTTCCTTGAAACAGAAGACTTTTAATATTTTACTTCTTGCTGTTTACTCTGTTTCTGTCTACTTGGACAATGAAAATAATCCATTCAATTCCCTGTTCTCATGTAGTCATGTTTGTTTAAATTATTTGTATTGGAATTTAGAACATAGAAGCACTTCTGTTGATGTCAAGTTTTGTAAAGGATTGTTCTTAAAGAAGCTTCGGTCTTTGATGTGATAGCATTTCTTTAAACAACTGTGGATAGTTATGCTTTTTTTAAAGTCAACGGTCGATATAAAAATAACTGGGCCTGATTGACTTCAGTGTGTGTTTTTTCCACTAATTTCAGGGGGAGTTGAGTTCAGTTCCATGGTTCTCAACCTCTGTGAATTTCATATTTGTTAGCAGACCTTAATCAGAATTTAGTGCATACTAATCTACTTGGGCAGGTATCTCAGGTTTGACAAGCTTTCAGGTGTCTTCCTGGTACTTTGATTGTCTCTCTCACCATAGGATGGTAGCTGATCCTGATAACCCTCTGGTACTAGATATCTTGACTGGCTCCTCTACATCTTACTCCTTCTTCCCAGATAAGCCCATCACACAGGTACCCTCAGTTATCTTTGTCCTTTTTTGCTTCTAATCCTGTGGAATTAATTACCTCTTTCAACTGTTTAAAAATGGATCAAGAGACTTAACTCAAGTGCCTCTTATGTGCTGTGATACGTATGGTTTTTTTTCAACGCTCCAGTTCACGGTCTCTTAGTACTATATATTTTCTAATATTATCATGGAAATCTTACTTCCTTGCAGTTTCATTGGATCCAAAAGGGGAAAGCCTAATAAGACTGCATTGGAAGAAATATCTGCTCTTAACTTTGATACTGTGTTGCTGTATCAAAGTGGCTGAATTCAAACTGGTGATGATGCAGAAGTAAAAGGCTCTCAATCCCATTGCTACTGTGGCAGGCAATAGAATTTGAAGCCTTTTTCCTCTAAGGTGCTGGTAGAATTTGGACCAAGTTGGTAATAATTGAAAGCTATTGCCATCTTCCAGCAGGACTGTGACCAGTGTGAAATGAGGTGGTTCCTCTGTTTAGTTTTGAGGCTCAGTAGCTGGCAAGGGGTTAAAAAAGATGCTGGTGCAATTGGCAGATTCTGGGAGATTCGTGTCTCAGCTGTGTTGAAGCCTCATGCTTCTCTCCACTTGAGTAGTGCAGTAATCTGCAAAAATGCATTGTGTGCCCTGTCTTTTATTGACATAATGAAATGAAAATGTAGAGGAAAAATAATAGCTGGGAGTTGACATGAGTGGGACTTTACTGACAGCAAACGCGTTCAACGTCTGTCTGCTTAACATGCTCTTCCATAATGGGTATTTGAACAGGCAGATGAGTCGTTTAAACATTCTCTTTAATTAGGCCTATGAGGTTTGACAAGACTTTTGACAAGACAATAATAACTTGGATTGTACTTGTTTGGCCCAGCCAGACCTAGCAGCAAAGTTAAAGATCATCCAATATCATTTAATTCTCAGACATTTCCCTGCTACTACTAACTATTTAAACCCCGTGGATAATACTGCCTGTCTAGTTTTAGTACTTGCCTAAAAAAGCAGCTTAAAGCCCTGATGCCTTCTTTCCATATATATTAAACATGTGCGTTTCTGGTTACTTTTTCTTGCCATGTGATCTTGAGCACATAATCTCTGTGCCTTTTATTTCTCTTCATGCTGTTTGTTTGTGGTATTTGTTTAGCAAATAAGAATTCAGGCTTACTACATGTCTTGTCTGTACAGTACCCAGCCCATTGGGGTCCTGATCTCAGTTAGGGCCTCAAGGTGCTAGTATAATACAAATCATTAGTGCTGATTTAAATCTATTCTTGTCCAATTTCAGTACCCTCATGCTGTTGGGAAGAATACCCTTTTGATTGCTGGTCTCCAGGCCAGGAACAATGCCCGTGTCGTTTTCAGTGGCTCCTTGGATTTCTTCAGCGATGCTTTCTTCAACTCTGCTGTGCAGAAAGCTACACCTGGCTCTCAGAGGTGCACTAGCTTAACATGGTCCCCTGTAGGTAGGGTGGGCTATTCAGGTTTTTCTACCCAAGTGGTTTGGGTATCTCTTTGATCAAGGGATCCCTAGCAGGTGATGAGAACTAATTGTGTCAAAGATGACAGATGGGAATATTCTGAATACTATCATAACTAGCCAGCCCTGCTGCTGTAAAATCTGCACTGTTTAGGTTATAATAAAGCTTAAGAAGATGAAACTTCCTTTAAGTGCAGTGCAAATTGTCAAGCTGGCTAACCCATATAGCGCTCTCCTGTCCTTTTAGATACCCTGATATAAGGTGTGTAAGAAGCAGTTTCTGCATCCATTGTATTCAGAGATACTATGAACACAATTCATAATGTGGGCACAGCTCTGGAAATTTTGACATAGAATATTATACTCTGAGCGTTGATATACATCAGATCAGTGAGCAGGTTGGAAACCTGGGCACTGAATTCCTTTCAGTGCTGATCTGTTAAAATATGTTTCACTGTATTTTAAGCAACTACCTAGAAGACCTAGTAGACAGTTGGGGTCTACAGTTCAAACAGTCTTACGGGAAAACAATTCTTCGTTGAGTAATGAGATCATTTAAAATGGGTGCTGGCTTTCTGATATGACACTTAGTTCTTGGAGAAACTTCATAGGATACCTGATTGAAAAAATGTTCGGTCCTATGAATGCCCTCCAATGCAGTGCCTCCCACTATGCTTCTGTCCTAAACCTCTCTCCATCTCTAGGTACTCTCAGACTGGTAACTACGAGCTGGCTGTTGCCTTGTCCCGCTGGGTATTCAAGGAAGAAGGTGTGCTGCGGGTTGGAGAGGTATCTCACCATCGTGTAGGGGAGACATCACCACCTAATGCCTACACTGTCACTGACCTCGTGGTAAGACTGACTGTATGCAAATGAGTCAAATAGACTTGTGCAGAGAGAGTGTACTCTTGTTCACTGGGCTAGGAGTGTTGTGGAAGCAGATTTATCTCCTCTTTATTGGTTGGAAAGATGATGGCTGGCACCCAGGGCCTCACCAGCCAAGGTGTGAAATTTCAGAGGGCATGAGGAAATATAACACGGTGGGGGTTTTCTTCCTTTTAATTGTAGAAACTGTCCCCTTCTTGACAGTGTGTTTCTCCACTAATGTGGAGACAGTCTATCTAATCTTTAGTTCCTACATGTAACTTTCACTTAATACTAAATTTCAGACTGCTCATGGCTCATACTTGAGTATCATTCAATATTAAGTGGCGGCAGCAGCCCACTCTGGAGAAGTCTATGTTCTGTTAGCAAACTTAGGTAATACTTAAGATAAGGGCGGTTGGTTATCCCTGCAAATGGTTTCTCTTCAGTCATGAATCTTGTTGATAAACAGGCATCTGAGCCTGATCCAAAAGCACATGCTGGAATTTTGTCTTCCCTATTACCTCCATTTCATTCAGATTCATGATGCCAGGCTTCATTATACCAAAACAGTACATTGGAAAGCCTGAAATACCGTGTTGCTCTGAATAGAAATTGCAGCTATATATTGGCGGGGGGCTTAGCGTGCCTAGAGTTTTTAAGTATAGCACTCTCAAATTCATGTCAATTCTACATTGATGTGCCCACTCACTGATTTACTACTGAATATTGGCTTGATTTTCAGTGCATGGTAGCTCAACTGCATTTCCAAGCATGGAAACTCACTTGGACTCTTATTTTGGAAATAGCAGATACTGGCAAATTCCCCGTTGTCCCCCTTGATTTCATGGAAAGTGGAGTTCATAGTTCAGGGTTGAGATTTCTATTAAATGGATTTCAGGTATCACTCTTAGCTCATTGATAGGGCCCTACCAAATTCACGGTCCATTTTAGTCAATTTCGTGTTTTCAGGTGTTCATGTCTTCAGATGCGGGGGTCCTGATCCAAAAGGGGTTGGGTGGGGGTGGGCTGTCACGGAATTGCCACCCTCATGTCTGTGCTGCCTTCAGGGCTGTGTGCTGCTGCAGAGCTCCCTACAGCCAGGGGAGACAGCTGGAGCCGAGTCTGGTCCCCTCCCAAGAGTGGCTGTTCAGGGGAAAAGGAAGTCCTGTCCCTCCCCAGACTAGCAGCTTGAGCCCAGTGAATGGTAGGAGTCCCCGGCTGGGGCGTCCCCCTCCCCTCCAATAACTACATTTCACAGGGGAGGTCTGTTTTCATGGTCCATGACATGTTTTTCACAGTTGTGACTTTGGTAGAGCCCTACTCCATTAACAATGTGTCCTCTTCCTTTATGCCTCTGTTAATGCAGCGTGCATTTGTATGTTACAGGAGTACAGCATTGTGATTGAAAAGCTCTCTGAAGGGAGGTGGGTCCCCTTTGATGGAGATGATATTCAGCTGGAGTTTGTCCGCATTGATCCATTTGTAAGGACTTTCCTGAAGGAAAATGGTAGGTCTCCTATCGGACAATTAATGTTTTCTGCTCTATGGCTTTGTTAACAATAACACAAGACTGGGTGTTGACTTCTTCCCCCACCACTGAAACTCCCCTCGCTCATATGTACTGACTTGGAACTGAGCAGGTAGTGTACAGAATCACCATGGGAAGCATGCTCCGCTGTTAAGAGGAAGGGTGCACTTCACACAGCTCTCCTACAGCTCCTTCTTCCAGGGGAGCAGCTTTAGATTCCAGAGGCTAGTCTTCAGTCTGGGTGAAAAGTGCCACAAAGTGGGTTTTGGGGAGACAAAGGGCCATGACAAATGGAAGGAGGTGAGGAAAGAACTTCCAATGAGGATCTTAACTCCTATTGCTCTTGTTCTATTTACTGTGTAATTTAAATGGCCCTGCCTCTCTCCTAGGTGGCAGATATAGTGTGCAGTTCAAGCTGCCGGATGTCTATGGAGTGTTTCAGTTTAAAGTGGATTATAACCGGCTGGGATACACCCACCTGTACTCCTCTACACAGGTAAATAGTGTGAATTCTCTTGTCTGTGTGGTGGGAAATGTAAGAGTACTGGTTGAGATTTCAAGTCAGGTGCTTAAGCTTTGCCAATGTTCTGAGTGGATACCACATGGGCTGTTAATCTTAATGACCATGAAGTTGCATCCAGCTTTCCTTTGTGTGTGAAATGGATTTGAAAGCTATCTTTGGCCTAGGCTACACTTGCAGATGTACAGCGCTGTTAGTTAAACCCGTGTTCGTACAGCTGAGTAGGGAAAGCGCAGTAACTACCACTGACGTGGCTACATTTGCGGCACTTGCAGCTGTATTGGGAGCGGTGCATTATGGGCATTCAGGTAGCTGCAACGTGCTTTTCAAATCGGGGGGGGGAGTGAGGGGGACTTTGACAGGGAGTGTTTTTGGAAAAAGAGTGGGTTTTTGGAATAGCCACAGAGTGTCAGCTCATTATTTCCACACCTCCACATCCCCTGCCTCTCTCTCAATCACTGAAAGCAAACAGCAGGGGCTTTGTTTGTTTTTAAAGAGCAGATAAAAGAGAGGAAACGGAGCCTGTGTTTAGCAGCTTAAAGAACGGAGCTCTGAACTCCAACCCGGAAGTGCCCTTTCAAAACAAAGGCAACTTCGGAAGATCATTAACTCCGTTGTTCCTGGGCTACACTGAAAGACGAACGTTGCACCCACTTCGCAGCAGCTGTTATTCCTCTCGGGGAGGTGGAGTACATGCAGCGCTGTATCTGAGGAGATACAGCGTTGCACGTGCCTTGCAAGTGTAGCCAGTTAATGAGTTACAGCGCTGCCGGCAGTTTTATTACGCTGTAACTTGTAAGTGTAGCCAAGGCCCTACTCTGTTACCATCTTCAGTTATATTTAGGAAGGCCTGGAAATAAGCCTCTGTAGAGAGCATTTTACTCTCAGAAACACATTCTTGTCTCTTAAGGCAGTGTTGGACACCTGCCAGGGCTGCCTGCACTGAGGCGCAAGGTTTGCCGACATGCTTCTACAGAAGTTGGGGATTTGGAGCTTAAAACGCTCATTTAAAACAAGAGATAATTGAAGCACTTCTAGGAGCTCTCGTACATTTACCTTTCCAGTAAGGTAATCTGGTTCTACAGTCATCTGAGTGGGGCATCGTCAGAATGGGTGTGTAAGTTAAATAACACATCTAGAGCTGAGATAGTCCTGCCACACAGAGGACTAAATGACCTCATCTCCTGTGAACCCTGGTCTTGTGTTCTTTTCTCTCCCAGGTGTCTGTGCGTCCCCTCCAACACACGCAGTATGAGCGTTTTATCCCCTCAGCTTATCCATATTATGCCAGCGCCTTCTCCATGATGATAGGCCTCTTCATGTTCAGCATCGTCTTCTTGCACATGAAGGAGAAGGAGAAATCTGACTGAGATCTTTCAGCAGGAGGAAGAGCCCTCGTTCAAGACATTGGCTCCATGTGGAGACTGGCAGCACTCAGGGCACAAATTATAAATGTTTGGGGACTGGAATCCTCAGCTGGTAGGAGCCAGATGAGCTATGGGGTTTTTAAGACAAGAGTGACTAGTGAGAGAAAAATTGAAAACTTATGTCTGAGAGGAAGCCACTGATGTCCAGAAGAAATCAAAATGTATGGCAGTGCAATGGCAGTTCCAATATTGGTGTTTCATTGCGGGGGAGGGAACTAAAACAATTTTTTATTATTTTCACCCCTTCTCAGAAAGGCTCTTGCCTCAAGATTGTTCTTATTTCCAGAATAAAGATTTGTTCCTCTCACCTTCTGATAGTTTCTGACTTTGTCATTGTGGTTAGATGTTCGGCTGCATGTGTGTTCTCCCTGTGCACTGCCCCAGCTCTGCGCAGACAGCTGGCACAACAAACCTTGAGCGAACCGCCCAATGGCCACAAGATCTGTTAAGGTACGAAGGCACAGGCCAGGTTTCTCGACAAAGCATGGTAATAGCACCTGGAAGACTCTAAGACATGTATGCCTGCGACAATGGACACAGCTCAGTGAAGGGCGGGACCTTTCATTTCCCCCTTTGGCTGGACCAAGATAGCCCCTCCTGAGATACACCTTTATACCCTGATACAAACAAGTTAATACTGCCTCTGACATTGTAGGGAGATGGCCCTATCTCAAGAGTTAATGTTGTCCTGTTATAAGGCTATATTTATTATTTTGCATCTGTGGTCTGAGGGGAGTTTTCTGGCAAAACAAACAATTCAGACACATTTTCTGAGGTGGGTCTTGAAGGATGGATGTAATATACTTGGTATCTTTTTCCTCAAGACATACTGCTCTAGAAACTTGAGTCTGTGAGCGCTAGGGCATAGAACCATATTGGAGAATGCCTCGGATAGGGTGTGATAACTCCATCAGCTGCTGCCAGAATTCCAAGTTCTCCAAAGATCTGAAGAGCTAAATATAGTGGAGGAAGGGAAGCTTCTAACACCTTGTTGCCCCAAAAAAGCTTGCTGCAATCAATTAGGGCGGGGAAACCACCTACCTTCCTTCCCTCTGCAGCAGTTTAGAGATCCTAATTCACCGCTTCTGATGGCCAACATCCACACTCCTTCCTAGGGCAGAGCGGCAACAGCTTCCACTCTCTTGCTCTTGCTCCTGCATGATGTGGCTGTTGACATGTGGCATAGCCACCCCCAGAGAAATTTGTCAGTCTCTCATAGTGTCATTTTTCCTCTACAGGTGCCATAGCCTGATGATGCAAGTGTCTCAGGATTGCTTTTGTGACTTTTTTTTTTTTTAAATCTTACTAGGGTTTAATTGGCAATTTCTAATTTTCCATACATTTCTTTTGCAAGGAAGGCACTTACTCTTCCTGTGACATTCTAAAGTCTTGAAGTACACATATTACGGAGTTTAGCAAATACAGAATTGGTCTGTGCAACAAATGCAATCCAAAGCCCTACATCAATGCACTTCAGGGGTTGTCAGGAAGCCACTAGTGGGCTATGAACTTTTGCCATTACTGTAGTGGATGCAGAGTTTAGAGCAGGGGTCTCCAACTCAAATTACCACGAGGGCCGCATGAGGACTAGTGCATTGGCCCGAGGGCTGCATCACTGGCCCTGCCAGTTCTCTGCCTCCTCCCCTGTGCGCACAGCTTCCTGCTCCTCCCCTCTCCCTCCCAGAAGCTGCAAAGCTCTTCCCATGTGGCCCGCGGAGCTCTTCCCTGCGGCCCACTGGGCTCCCCGGGCCCCACCCCCGCCCCCTTATTTTTTATTTTTTTAAACCCCCAGGCAGTTCCTGCCACCAGAACAACTGTCTGGCGGTGGGAACTGCCAGACGGTTTTAAAAAAAAAATTAAAAGGGGGCGGGGGGCCGCAGGGAGCCCAGCAGGCCGCAGGGAAGAGCGCCGCGGGCCGCGTGTTTGAGACCCCTGGTTTAGAGAATAGTGGAGTTAAATCCCACGTGAGCCACTAACTCATTTTCATTCTGACCTCAGTCAAGTCACCTGAATGACCTGTTCCTCAGTTAAGCACAGTGGCTATAAAGCAGAAATATCATGGAGCTTCACAAGGATAGGCTCTTGGTGCTTGCCTTGTAGATAGAATCACAACTCAAATCTTCCACAAAAATACAACCAAAGGCTCCAAACTTCGAATCAGTCTTATAACCACCGCAGAGCTTAGTGAGGGATAAGGTCCACCTGCAGTGGCTGCAGTTCTGTAAATAGATCAAAGGTAAGCGCCAGGAAAAATACACAATGGTAGGATGTGCTCTAATGGTTTCTATTGACATGAGCTTAGGACAGTAAGTGACAGCACCACAGCATAAACGCCACCAGAATTGGAGCTTCTAAAATCTGCAATCTCCTAAACAGAACTGGCTAAATTAGCACAATTTAAGCAACGTGGAAGGTGCAGCTTGGCAGGCACATTGGTGCAGGAGACCAAGAGACGCTAGCTAGTTAATACTGCTGCTGTCTAGGATGTAATTAACATACATGTTGGTGATGAATGTGGCCCAATACCAGTAGGGAGAAGGTACAGATAAGAACCACAAAAGTTATTAAAAGGCTGGAAAATGCCTCAAGACGACTTCAGAAGCTCAATCTGCTCAGTTTATCAAAAAGATGATCAAGGCTTTGCGAACAGGAGCTGCAAACGGGAGTTTGAGAGGAATTGCTCCAGGTAAAGCAGGAGCAAATACAGGACCCTTGGGGTAAGTGGCTGTCTGTAGTGTGTGTTTGGGGGTACTTGTGTCTGTCTGTTTGTTCATTCATTTGTTTGTTTGCAGGGCCGTGTGCTGTGGCTGGCAGTTGGAAGCTGTGAGCTTCTACACCAGGGGGCGGGGCTAATCAATCAGGCAGGCCAGGGCTTTATAAAGCAGTGAGCAAGCGACCAGGGAGCTTTGTGAACAGGGGAGTTTGAGAGGGAGTGCGAAGGGGGCAAGCTATCCTTGCCATCCCTAACTCCTTTAACCCAAACCAGAGGCAGAGCAACCAGGGGGCTGCAGACGGGGGAATGAGTATCTGTTGTGGGGACAGTTTGACTGTGTGCTTGATTGTTTGATTGCCTGTTTGAATAGTGTGAATTGGGAGTGCTTTGTTCCAGGCTCTTCTAAAAAGACAGCCAGCTGCGAACCAGCTGAGCAGAGAGGCAAACAGGTGGCGTTAGCCTGGGAGTTCGCCTGGAGAGAGCCTACTGCGGCATCCCCCTTGCAGGTTTCCCTGAGTAGCTTCTGCCACAAGTGAGGAAACTCTTTGAAGGAAGGGACTATGGATGCTGACCGATCCGCTGTCGTGACCTGCACAGGATGTGCCACGTTTGTCTTTCTTCCACAGGATAGAAGCGACTTTGTCTCTACAAAGTGCAAGCTGATCTCCATATTGGAGGAGAAGATTCAAGGTCTGGAGAAATGAGTATCAACCCTGCGTTCCATAAAGGAAAATGAGGAGTTCCTGGATAGACGTCAGGATAGGCTTCAGCAGGCACAGTGTTCTGAGGATTCAGAGCAGGCTACGCAGCGGGGACAGAAGGCCAGTGAGGATAATTGGTGGCATGTGACCTCCAGAAGAGGAAAGAGTATGAGACAAGTCCATGTACCAGAAACGCATATTCAGATGAGCAACCGTTTTCATGTTCTCTCCACAGGTACTAGTGCAGAGAGTGGAGTGAATGATACATCTGAGGGAACAGAGCAGAAGGAGACTCCACTGACTGGAAGGCATGAGATGCACAGTCCTAGGGATGGGGGTTCCACGACGACCACACCCAAGAGGAGGAGGAGGGTGGTGGTGGTCGGGGACTCTCTCCTCAGGGGGACTGAGTCATCTATCTGCCGCCCTGACCGGGAAAACGGAGAGGTGTGCTGCTTGCCAGGGGCTAGGATTCCTGATGTGACGGAGAGACTGCCGAGACTCATCAATCCCTCAGATCGCTATCCCTTCCTGCTTCTCCACGTGGGCACCAATGATACTGCCAAGAATGACCTTGAGCGTATTACTGCAGACTACGTGGCTCTGGGAAGAAGGATAAAGGAGTTTGAGGCGCAAGTGGTGTTTTCGTCCATTCTCCCCGTGGCAGGAAAAGGCCGGGGTAGAGACCGTCGAATCGTAGAAGTCAACGAATGGCTACGCAGATGGTGTCGGAGAGAAGGGTTCGGATTCTTTGACCATGGGATGGTGTTCCAAGAAGAAGGAGTGCTAGGCAGAGATGGGCTCCACCTGACGAAGAGAGGGAAGTGCATCTTTGGAAGCAGGCTGGCCAACCTAGTGAGGAGGGCTTTAAACTAGGTTCACCGGGGGAAGGAGACCAAAGCCCCGAGGTAAGTGGGGAAGTGGGATACCGGGAGGAAGCACAAGTAGGTGAGTGCAAGAGGGGAGGGCTCCTGCCCCATACTGGGACAGCAGGACAATCGGTGAGTTATCTTAAATGCCTATACACAAATGCAAGAAGCCGGGAGAACAAGCAGGGAGAACTGGAAGTCCTGGCACAGTCAAGGAATTATGATGTAATTGGAATAACTCACATGATTGGAGTACTGTCATGGATGGATATAAACTGTTCAGGAAGGATAGGCAGGGCAGAAAAGGTGGGGGAGTTGCGTTGTATGTAAGAGAGCAGTATGACTGCTCAGAGCTCCAGTATGAAACTGCAGAAAAACCTGAGAGTCTCTGGATTAAATTTAGAAGTGTGAGCAACAAGGGTAATGTCGTGGTGGGAGTCTGCTACAGACCACCAGACCAGGGGGATGAGGTGGACGAGGCTTTCTTCCAGCAACTAACAGAAGTTACTAGATCACAGGCCCTGGTTCTCATGGGTGACTTTAATCACCCCGATATCTGCTGGGAGAGCAATACAGCGGTCCACAGACAATCCAGGAAGTTTTTGGAAAGTGTAGGGGACAATTTCCCGGTGCAAGTGCTGGAGGAACCAATTAGGGGAAAAGCTCTTCTTGACCTGCTGCTCTCAAACTGGGAGGAAATAGTAGAGGAACCAATAGTGGATGGGAACCTGGGAGGCAGTGACCATGAGATGGTCGAGTTCAGGATCCTGACACAAGGAAGACAGGAGAGCAGTAGAATACAGAGCCTGGACTTCAGAAAAGCGGACTTTGACTCCCTCAGGGAACTGATGGGCAAGGTCACCTGGGAGAATAACATGAGGGGGAAAGGAGTCGAGGAAAGCTGGCCGTATTTTAAAGAATCCTTATTGAGGTTGCAGGAACAAACCATCCCGATGTGTAGAAAGAAAAGTAAATATGGCAGGCGACCAGCTTGGCTTAACAGTGAAATCCTTGCTCGTCTTAAACACAAAAAAGCAGCTTACAAGAAGTGGAAGATTGGACAAATGACCAGGGAGGAGTATAAAAATATTGTTCAGGCATGCAGGAGTGAAATTAGGAAAGCCAAATCACACTTGGAGTTGCAGCTAGCCGGAGATGTTAGGCGTAACAAGAAGGGTTTCTTCAGGTATGTGAGCAACAAGAAGAAAGTCAAGGAAAGTGTGGGCCCCTTGCTGAATGAGGGAGGGAACCTAGTGACAGAGGATGTGGAGAAAGCTAGTGTACTCAATGCTTTTTTTGCCTCTGTCTTCACAGACAAGGTCAGCTCCCAGGCGGCTGCACTCCGCAGCACGGTATGGGGAGGAGGTGACCAGCCCTCTGTGGAGAAAGAAGTAGTTCGGGACTATTTAGAAAAGCTGGACGAACACAAGTCCATGGGGCCAGATGCACTGCATCCGAGGGTGCTAAAGGAGTTGGCTGATGTGATTGCAGAGCCATTGGCCATTATCTTTGACAAATCATGGCAATCGGGGGAGGTCCCGGATGACTGGAAAAAAGCTAATGTAGTGCCCATCTTTAAAAAAGGGAAGAAGGAAGATCTGGGGAACTACAGGCCAGTCAGTCTCACCTCAGTCCCTGGAAAAATCATGGAACAGGTCCTCAAGGAATCAATTCTGAACCACTTAAAGGAGGGGAAAGTGATCAGGAACAGTCAGCATGGATTCACCAAGGGCAAGTCATGCCTGACTAACCTAATTGCCTTCTATGATGAGATAACTGGCTCTGTGGATGAGGGCAAAGCAGTGGAGGTGCTATTTCTTGACTTTAGCAAAGCTTTTGATACAGTCTCCCACAGTGTTCTTGCCAGCAAGTTAAAGAAGTATGGGCTGGATGAATGGACGGTACGGTGGATAGAAAACTGGCTGGATGGTCGTGCTCAACGGGTAGTGATCAATGGCTCCATGTCTAGTTGGCAGCCGGTATCAAGTGGAGTGCCCCAAGGGTCGGTGCTGGGGCCGGTTTTGTTCAATATCTTCATCAACGATCTGGAGGATGGTGTGGACTGCACCCTTAGCAAGTTTGCAGATGACACTAAACTGGGAGGAGTGGTTGATACGCTGGAGGCTAGGGACAGGATACAGAGGGACCTAGACAAATTAGAGGATTGGGCCAAAAGAAATCTGATGAGGTTCAACAAGGACAAGTGCAGAGTCCTGCACTTAGGACGGAAGAATCCCATGCACTGCTACAGACTAGGGACCGAATGGCTGGGCAGCAGTTCTGCAGAAAAGGACCTAGGGGTTACAGTGGACGAAAAGCTGAATATGAGTCAACAGTGTGCCCTTGTTGCCAAGAAGGCTAACGGCATTTTGGGCTGTATAAGTAGGGGCATTTCCAGCAGATCGAGGGACGTGATTATTCCCCTCTATTTGGCACTGGTGAGGCCTCATTTGGAGTACTGTGTCCAGTTTTGGGCCCCACGCTACAAGAAGGATGTGGATAAATTGGAAAGAGTCCAACGGAGGGCAACCAAAATGATTAGGGGGCTGGAGCACATGACTTATGAAGAGAGGCTGATGGA
The DNA here is from genome assembly GCA_037349315.1 of Chelydra serpentina. Lineage (NCBI taxonomy): Eukaryota > Metazoa > Chordata > Testudines > Chelydridae > Chelydra > Chelydra serpentina. The sequence continues at coordinate 3,524,569 of JBAIAC010000047.1, forward strand.
ACTGGGATTGTTTAGCCTGCAGAAAAGAAGAGTGAGGGGGGATTTGATAGCTGCTTTCAACTACCTAAAAGGGGGTTCCAAAGAGGATGGATCTAGACTGTTCTCCGTGGTAGAAGATGACAGAACAAGGAGTAATGGTCTCAAGTTGCAGAGGGGGAGGTTTAGGTTGGATATTAGGAAAAACTTTTTCACTAGTAGGGTGGTGAAGCCCTGGAATGGGTTACCTAGGGAGGTGGTGGAATCTCCTTCCTTAGAGGTTTTTAAGGTCAGGCTTGACAAAGCCCTGGCTGGGATGATCTAGTTGGGGTTGGTCCTGCTTTGAGCAGGGGGTTGGACTAGATGACCTCCTGAGCTCCCTTCCAACCCTGAGATTCTATGATTCTAAGAGGTCACTTGATTATGTTTTACAAGTATTTTCACAGAGAAAAAATACTGGGTACTCAAGGGCTCTTTAATCTAGCAGAGAAAGGTAGAAACAAATAAGTTTACTTCTGTTTTGGGGGGAAGGGCTGGAAACTGCCAGCCACCATGACAAACCAACAGCCTGAGAGGGGGCAGGGAAGTGTATTTCTTTTGTGGTGTGAGTTTGGGGGGTTGTGTTTTGTGGGGGGGGGGGGTTTTGTATAAGATCACTCCTCTGGCCCAGCCTGTAACTATTTTAAGACTAAACTCAAGCCAGGAATTAAAAACCTCTGGAGCCGAACTGGTTTACCCTAGCCTCCCAGCACCGGCCCAGGAAGAAAAGGTGTGGCTGAGGCAATGGACGGGCCTTGCCATGACAGGTGATGGGCTGGGAAGACCCCCCCCTACTCCCAAGCGCAGGGACCCGGGAACACTGCATCCGGACAGTGAGTGACGTGACAGCCCGGGACCCCCAACCCCAGCAGGTGAGTGAGCAGGGGGGACCAGTGATGGACGTAACAGCCCACCCCGCCCGCGAGTGAGGGGGGGGGGGCAGTGATGGACGTGACAGCCCGCCCCCCACCCAGCCGGCAAGTGATGGGGGGGCAGTGATGGACCTGACAGCCTGCCCCCCACCCGGCCGGCAAGTGAGGGGGGGGGACCAGTGATGGACCTGGCAGCCCGCCCCCCCCACCACCCGGCCGGCAAGTGAGGGGGGGGGACCAGTGATGGACCTGACAGCCCGCCCCCCCCCCCCCGGCCGGCAAGTGAGGGGGGGGGACACCAGTGATGGACCTGGCAGCCCGCCCCCCCCACCACCCGGCCGGCAAGTGAGGGGGGGGGGACCAGTGATGGACCTGACAGCCCGCCCCCCCCCCCCCCGGCCGGCAAGTGAGGGGGGGGGGGACCAGTGATGGACCTGACAGCGCCCCCCCCCGGCCGGCGAGTGGGGCGGGGACTCTCAACGGGTCTAAACGCGGCTGGGCTGGTGACGACGGGAGGGTTGGCCCTGGCCGCGGGGGGCAATGGGGCGCCCTAAGGCGGGGCCGCCTCAGCCAGGGGCCGCCGGCGGTCAGGGAGTCGGGGCTGGGCCGCGCGACCCCCAGCGCCGAGCGCGCTCCGCGCCGGGGAACTGAGCTGACCCCGCCCGAGTCACTTCCGGCAGCGCGCGACAGCGCCGGCCGGGCGGGGCTTTTACGACAGCGGGCGCGGCGCTTGGCGGCGGCGCGGCTGGTGGCGGAGCCCGGTCCGGCCCGGCCATGCTGCTCACCGTGTTCTGCCTGCGCCGGGACCGCTCCGAGCTCACCTTCTCCCTGCAGGTGGACGCCGACTTCGAGCTGCAGAACTTCCGGGCGCTCTGCGAGCTGGAGTCCGGCATCCCCGCGGCCGAGAGCCAGGTGAGGAGACCCCCCCCCCCGCTTCCTCCCGCCGGGCCCCCCCCCCTCCGCCCATTCCCCTCCCCGCCGCCCCCCCCCCTCCGCCCATTCCCATCCCTCTCCTTCCTCCCGCCGGGCCCCCTCTCCCAAGCCTCCAGCCTGAGGAGACTCCCCCCCGCCCCGCTTCCTCCCGCCGGGCCCCCCCCTCCGCCCATTCCCCTCCCCGCCGGGCCCCCCCCTCCGCCCATTCCCCCTCCGCCCATTCCCCTCCCCGCCGGCCCCCCCCTCCGCACCGCTTCCCGCCGGGCCTCCGCCCATTCCCCTCCCCGCCGGCCCCCCCCTCCGCCCATTCCCATCCCTCTCCTTCCTCCCGCCGGGCCCCCTCTCCCAAGCCTCCAGCCTGAGGAGACTCCCCCCCGCCGGGGCCCCCCTCCCGCTCCCGCCGGGGCCCCCTAGCCCCGTCCATTCCCCTCCCGCCGGGCCCTCCCCCTCCGCCCATTCCCATCCTTCTCCTTCCTTCCGCCGGCCCCCCCCCCTCCGCCCATTCCCATCCCTCTCCTTCCTCCCGCCGGGCCCCCCCCCCCATCCTCCTCCTTCCTCCCGCCGGGCCCCCTCCCCCAAGCCTCCAGCCTGGGGAGACCCCCCCCGCCCCGCTTCCTCCCGCCGGGCCCCCTCCCCCAAGCCTCCAGCCTGGGGAGACCCCCCCCGCCCCGCTTCCTCCCGCCGGGCCCCCTCCCCCAAGTCTCCAGCCTGGGGAGACCCCCCCGCCCCGCTTCCTCCCGCCGGGCCCCCTCCCCCAAGTCTCCAGCCTGGGCAGACCCCCTCTGCCCGGCCCATTCTCCTTCTCCCACCGCCCGGCCCATTCCCGTCCTCCCGCTGGGCCCCCTCATCCCTCTGCCCGGCCCCCCCTTCTCCCGCACTCCCCCCTCCTGCCCCCCCCCCAGCCTGGGGAGACCCCCCCCCCGCCCTGGAGCGGACTTGCAGACAGACTGACACGCCTGGGCCTGGTCTCCTCCCCCAGCCTCTCAGGGACGCAGCGACCCAGGGAGAGCGAGGCCCCCGGGTTCTAGCTTCTGCTCCTCCCGGGTGCCCCTGCAGCAGGGTCAGGTGAGGCGCTGGGGGAGCTCGGCTCATCCCAGGATCCCCGTGGCTAAGAGCCAGCCGACTCTGGGGATGGGTGTCAGTGACCGATAGACAGTTGTGGAATTGAGGAACCTGGAGAGTAGGTCTGTCCCTATCTCCAATCTTTGGGGGACCTGGGGCCCCTCCCTTGCAGAGGGACAGCCAGGGCCAGCGCGCCCACTAGACGACCCTAGGCAGTCACCTAGGGCGCCGAGATTTGGGGGGCGGCTGCCCGCTGCCTCCCCACTCAGCAGCTGAGCAGAGAGACAAGGGGCGGTTTTGCCGCGGCTGCCCCTTGTCTCGCTGCTGACAAGGGGTAGCCACGGGGAGCCGCCTTGCTGCCCCGGGGCAGCTGCGGCGCGCCCCCCCCCCCCCCCCCCCCAGCACCTGAGTGGGGAGCTGCCTCGCGCCCCCCCCCCCCCCCCCCCCAGCGCCTGAGCGGCGAGCCGGGGGCAGCCGTGGCGAGCCGGCTCCCCGCTCAGCTCCCGTGGGCGGGGGAGCTGGCTGGAGGGGGGGGGGGGGCGCATTGGAGTGGAGCGGCGCAGGACTGGTGCAAGGAAGTTTCACCTACGGCGTGAAACTTCCTTGCACCGACCCTGGGAACAGCCGTGCCTTGTTAACCCTCCATTCCTATACCCAACAGCTGGGGAGACCTTAGGTTTCATCCCCTCTGTTTTGGGAATGCCATGGGATCTTGTCTAGGGAGTGACCCCTTCCACTATGGCTCATGAGATCCCCTGCCTTTTGGCTACCATTTCCCCAAGAAGTGACTCTCCACCACATCTGTAGGATCCCTCCACCTATCTTCAGGACACATCTTCCAATCAATGGAGCCATTGTCTCTCTCTTCCACCTCGCCATCCCAGACCTGCAAAGCCTGGAGACTTTCTCTCCCTCATAGTAGAGACCCTTCTATTCTGTTCTTAGGTGGAGTGGTCTTGGATCCACTGACAGCCACATTATACCCATTTCTTCCCTTGGGGAAAGGTCTTCAGACCCACCAAATCCACTTTATTGCTAGAACAGTCTCTCCAGTGTCCCTGGCTGTCTCCCACTGCCCCCATTTTAAACCTGCAAGCCAGGTGAGACTCCCTATCTAGTTTCCAAGAACCATCTGAGTCCTTGGAGAGAAGGGAGAACAAGTATTTCTCTGATCTTTAAGAGTGATGGGGATTGTGTGAGTTTTGGGGTGAAGAGGCTGGCCTCGCAGCTCCCTGCCTAGGGAAACATCTCAGAGTTACTACTAGGAAGTTGGCTGCACCTTCAGCCCACCTAAGAAATTGATTAACATCCTCTCCCTCATTCTACTAAGGAAATGGGGTAGCATTTTAGGATGTGAATTCCCTTAGATTTCCTCTAACACTTAGTACATGAGGTTGACTTGGTCCCAGCCCCGTCTCAAGCCTGAAATACCAGTTTGGGGTGTGTGCGAATGAGGTTTTCACTTCTTTCCTTTTGGGTGTGTGAGGCAGCTGAAGTGAAAACTGGTGTCTAGGACTTTCATAGAGAATATCTCAATCCAGTTCAAATACAGTAAGGCTTTGCTGACATGACAAGCTATACAAGTGTTGCCAAAATATAAGAAAAAAACAAGTGCTAGGTGTGTGTTAGCGGGGGATACAACCCACCCAAGATAGGGTGTAACACCATTTGGCATTTGATCTCCGATGTCCATTTGTCATTTCTGTCCACATCTGATCTGATGGCAGTGTTTTTGTGCAGTGCCAAATCTGCCATCTCTCTCCTTACTCATAACACCAAATCAGAGGCTTGACCTACCTGCCAAAGTGCATGGAGCATTCTGTGATCATTGCCTTTGCTTTTTTGGTCTTTTTTCCAAAAATACTCATACAGCCCAAAACTTTAATTTAAATTTTTAGTGACTGTTAGTCACTTGTGTGCTTGGAGATGGAATAGGTGAAGACAGCTTCAACACACCGCCCGCTGGCCAGGTCAGAAAGATAGCATAGACAGTTGATCCTTTAGAAGTATACCATGCATTGATTGTGGTGTTCTCCATCAGCACCCTCCATGGCTTAGAAGCATAAATTGCCTCCCCATTAACACACAGCCATTTTCCCAGGGACAGAAGCCTTTCTTGAAAGATTGGAACAATCACCCTTTCTTTTGTAGGGCCCACATTGAGAAGATGGTTGCCTCCAAAACTCAGACTTCACTAGTTCTGAGATACTTGTTTCATTCATGAGCTCATTGAGTTGCATGTTGCTTTGATAGCCCCAAGACCTTTTGTCAATAGACATGCACATCTCCCACCTGTGCTGTGGTAGGGTGCCCGGCTTGTATTTATCAGCACAGTTCTAGTATCCTCCATGATGGCAGGAGCAGTTATTGTACCAACAGTCATTTACCACAACAGTATCCTTGACAGGATTATCATTGTAAAGCCAGGCAAGGAAAGAGGTAGAGTTCCAATGTGTGTCTGGACCCTCCCAGTCACCATCTGACCAAATCAGATCTGGTTTATACCTCAAAACAAGATCATCAAGCTCTGGCATAGTTTTTGAAAAACAAAATTCTGTGTCTTGAATCCATTTTTTTGTCATCTAAATACAGAGGATTAAACCACTTTGAGAGAATGATACAGTCCATAATGTATGTTCCTTTCTCTGAGAGCTTGCCCCAGTTCACCCACTAGGTCTTGATTGGGCCTTGTATCTATAGAATTCCAGTTCCAGGATACAGGAAACCTCCACTGTGCAAAGCCCTCATGATGCTTTGTAGTCAGCACCACCTACCTGGTGCTGGTCTGCTCGAAGATTAGTGCTAGTGAAGAGTGTTAGACTGACAGCCCTGGAGGTTGATGTCACTTTCTCTGTGCAACAGGTTCACTATGGGCAGCAGCAGTATAATAAGCTTTTCCCCCACAGTGCCCAAGTTCTCTGACTCATCCCAGCCCTGGGTGAGCTACCACCACACCCATTCCCTTGTGATTGGGTTGAGAGGTATAGTTTAGATGCCACTTTATAGAGCTGGTAAGCAGTTTTATTATGATGGACGGTTATGTGGTGTGGCCGGGTGGATTTGATTTCGATCAAATTGATTTAAATCACTAGTCAGGAAGACTCGATTTAATTATAGATTTCTACATAAAAGTGCATTCTTGTTGGGTATAACCTTAATGCATATTCTTCACAATTCACAGATAGATGTAGGTTTCATTTTTCGAAGGTACACACAATACATTTTTAAACAGTGATTTATTTTGAAAACTTTTCAGATGAGTTTTACAGCTATATCAGAAAATGAATGATTGTTTGGTTATTTCATTTAACAAAGGTAATTGAAGCAGTTCTCTTCCCAATGACTTCATAAATATCTATCTCCAATTCAACAGGTGAATCATTAATATTTGGAGGATCTTCTTGCCATGCTGTATTAGAAGGAGAACATCACCAGACAGACATTTAAATTGTTTTATTTAACTAAAACAACAACATTATGTATTCTGGATTTTTTTTCTTCAATAGCAAACATAATATTTTAACAAAACAAGCATATGAATTTTTGAATTTAAACGTTCAAGTTTTTTAAAATCAGGTTTGTTTTTATTTAAATTTTTTAACTAAAATAGTTAAATGAAATATTTTTTTAAATAATTAAATCGACTATGTCAGCCAGGTCAACATGAGAAACTTAAAATATTGGCTTCTGCAGCTAACTCAGTCGTCTTCACCTTCATTTTCCTGTATGTTGTTAATCTGGAAAAGAAAAACAAGCTTTCCTGCTTTTTCAGGTCCCAAACAATTTCTCAATTTGGAATGAATTAGTCCAAAGGAAGAAAATATTCTTTTTACACCAGCAGAAGAAGCTAGTACTGTTAAGTGAGATTATCACTTCAACAGTCTCTGAATCCAAGTGCTTAAGTGACTCTCTTTAAAACATCATCAGAAAACATATTTCTTGAATGGTTCTTATTCCCAAACTGGGTCTCTTTTACGGCCTGCTGCCATTATAGGTTTTCCCTTCTAGTGAGAGAATGGTATGGTAGATCTCAAATCAATGAAGGCTACACTCAGACCTCAAAACTTCTGGAATATGCTGCTCAAATAGTTTCACTTTTGTTTCTATTGCCTGTCCCTCCCTTCTCACATTTATCTCCAGACTTCTCCTTGTCCAGATCTATTCCGCCCCAAACAATCTTCTATTCATAGAACTTTTTGGAACTTTGCACTTTTAGAGAGAGGTAAGGGATTGATTCCGTGTACACAAATTTGCAGAGGGACAATAAGGCTGTTATTTCTCACCTCTATATATATTTATTTATTTGTTTGTTTGTTTTAAAACATTTTTTGCTATTAACAAGCATGTTATCTCTGGAGATGCAAATCCACAGTTTGAAAACTGCAAAACTAAGCCTCTCTGATGATAGTTCAGTGGTTTGAGCATTGGCCTGCTAAACCCAGGGTTGTGAGCTCAGTCCTTGAGAGGGCCATTTGGGGATCTGGGGCAAAAAATTTGTTTGGTCCTGCTTTGAGCAGGGGGTTGGACTAGAAGACTTCCTAAGGTCCCTTCCAACCCTGATATTCTATGATTCTATTATCTTCTAGAGACTGAGCACTGAGTCCCATTGGATAGATAGAAAGATTAACCTCCATAATCTGTACAGAAGCCCCTGAAACCCCATATAATTGGGCCCTAATCCATGAACTATTGGAACTCATTTACAAAACTTTTCTTAAACATTACATGAATATATTGTCTCATACTATAGAATTAGAATTTATAATCCCTATTCCGTGAGGAGATCTCTTTGCGCTATAATATAGCTTAATTAAAACTATCTTTGGATAGGGATTTTTCCTCAAAGCATTTTATCAAAAAAAATCTGATTTAAATAAAAATTATTATTTTTTAATTGGTTTTTTATCCACCCTGTGGTGTGGACACGTCTCCACTGAGTTCTAGACTAGGGCCTTCAGTTCATTTCCTGGAGGCCATCAAACAGCCACCAGATATATTGGCGACTAGGGCTGGTTTGTTGCAATTTTTATTTAGGGTAAAGTTTTAGGATGTTCATTGGGAAAAGGCCTGGAAATACAGTTTTAAAATAAATCAAATATTCCTGTCCTTTTGTTTCCCAAATAGTCAGACCTGTGTGTGCATGCTAATGGGTAGAGTTAAATGATGTGGTTGCCATTATCAAGGCACATCTGTAAACCTAATTTGTCTCCCGAGATAGTCTCTTAATTTGGGGGGAGGGAGAAATCTCCCCACTTCTGGTGGAATTAAGACTTCTCACCAAAAGCTACTCGGTCTGAGTCTTCATGTTGTTTCTGAGCTATTGTTCTCTATTAGCTTCCTGTACAACCCAGTATTTAACTTGGCTGCTCTCAAGGTTTTAGTGAAACTGGTTCAACACTTTAAGACATGCAAAAATCCCAGGAGATCAAGTCATAAGCTCTTCAGGACCTGAACCGTGTCTTTATATGCAGCCCGTGTAGTGCAATGCAATCCTGATTTGGGCATCTGAGCACTACAGAAATGTGAATAATAAAGGACATCTTAAAACCATGAAAATATGGTGCGTAGTAGCTCCCATGCCCGCCATACAGGTTTAATGCTGACTTTTGATCCCTTCTGAGTTTGGGTGAGTTGATGCCAGTTACTTAGTGCTGGAAAGCTCCATATCTTATCTGCTTCCCGTGACATGCTGCATACATGCTGCATACCATCCTATTCGAAAGCCAAGTAACTGCAGAATCAAATCACTGATCTAACCACCGCAGTCTAAAGTGAGATTAGAAAATCAAAGGCCCGTGGAGTTCCTTAGGGAAAACTCTTAATTTTTCTCAGTGGGGAGCGAGGGACCATGGATCGCAAAGATTCCCATTCTTTTTATGCTGCTGCCAACCCATGTTTATACAGAGAATGAATATCAATACCAGATACACGTTCTTAAATGAGACTTGTCCTGGTACAATAAAATCTGAGTCCCAGGCCCCTCCTGGTCCATGTTCTTCCAGCTTGCTTGCAAGGGAAGAGGAACCCATGACCTCTAAGTAGCAGTTAACACTGAAAGCTGTGGTTACAAAAACATGAATATCCCATGTTCTTCCTATTGCCAGTGACCAGCATAACTTCTCTGCATGCGAGAATGTACAAATGCCTGCAACTGGAGGCTTGAATTGCTGAAGTACTGCCTGTGAAGTGTAAACACCTCTTGTTTTTCAGATATGTCCCTCCAGCTACTTACATAATGATAACGTGACAACACTGACTCTATTTTAAGATGATAGGTGGTCGTGTACTTGCTTGCTTGTGTTGCTCCGTCTGTGGGATTTTTTTCCCTCTGAGCTGCTGCCTCTCCATAAATAATTGTAAAGTTTTATGTAATAGCTTCTACAGTTATCTACGTCAAATAACCTGCAATTGACTCCAAACACCGTCAGAAGTGCCTCTGCTTCTCTCCTTGCTTCCATTTACCTGTCCCTTGCTAATTCCTGCTTCCTTCCATTCGCTCCTTTATTGTCCATCATTTTCCCTTTCTGCCCATGTATTTGCTGGGCCCATATCTGTATAACATCATTTCTAGTCAGCCCCTCTTTCTATAGAGCATTTTGCAATCTTTCATAGGAAGAAACTATATAAATACCATTTGTATTTTACTTATTGGAAGATCAGCTTGTCTTAAGGACAGATCAGCTTCCAGTAAGGAAGGACACTGCTTGCTTAAACTGCCAAATGGTTTTTAAGTCAGGAGCTCGTTCTTGCATTATTTTTATCATAGCCCCCTTTTTACAATGATCAGAGGCATGTTGCTTTAAAAGCAAAATTGTCAGGCTCCTGCCCCAAGGAAGGTGCAATTCATATTGGACATTACACAGCAGGGAATAAACCAAGAAAGTGGGGAAGGCCAAGGGTTGTGATGAGAAACTGATATTCTTATTATGTGTGGTGTGTATTGAACTCTGAAATGAATCCATTTTACTACTGTTCAAGGAAAAGTGAGGGCTGGAAGTCTTGACTAAAAAGGATGCACTGTGAGGAAAGATTTAATGGGGATAGTTGAAGCTGTGTGGCACAAAGACAGAGAAGATGTTCCTAGCCAAAGGGGTGGCACAAAAACACTTGTGGGGAAAGGAGACACCGGGAACAGGGAGGCAAGTAGGAAATGTGGAGGGGAGTAGAAGGCAAGAGAGGTGAAGGGAATAGTGAGATTTTTGCCTCCCATTCACCTTTTGATTGCTAACAAGTTTGTGATACTTTTTTTTTTTTTAATTTGGTATGGCTAACAGATTTCACCATCCGTCCTATAAAAGGATTTGGAAAGGGAGGGGAATATGAACAAAATATGCTGCTGGAACTTGTTTTGGAGTCTTCTGGGATCATGAATATTTTATCTACTTTCCTTCTTCAGCCCCTATCCCACCTCCATTTACTGACCTGCTCTTGGGTTGCACATTGTCATAACACTTCAGCTAAGGAGGTCTGGAACCCATCAACAGTTCTGAGTACCAGTCACGAGTTACTTGGCCCCAGGAGCGTAGAACTCTGATTCTCACAGTTCAGTGCTGCTGAGATAACTACATCAACCTCTGGTTTTTTACATTGCTGACACTATTCTCAGTATTTATAAAGCATGCTACTTTTATGGCTAATCCATTTTCTTGATTCCAATTACTTGGGGGCTAAAACTGGTTGATATCCTATTGAAAATTAGAGTAAGAGTTCTCATTCTAGATTTTGATTTACTTATGTGGTGCCTGGGGATCTCTAGTAGGAAGTGTCACTGACCTCCCTTTGTAAGGCACTTTGAGATCTACTGATGAAAAGTGCTATATAAGAGCTAGGTGGTATTATGTACCAGTGTTAGGCCTGGTACAGTCAAGGTCTTGGTCTGTCAGTTGGGTGTGGTCTTAACCTGCTATGAAGCCTGGGCAGCTCTAAACCCCTAGACCCGTGGAAGATCTGTGGCAGGCTGAAGTATGCATAGCTGAATGGAGAGTGGGCAGTGATGGTACACATGGGCCCAGCACAGAATCTCATCAATACGGTAGGGTGGGGAAGCATCGATCTACTGATGGATGAGAGAATCATTAAACAGATTGTAGTCCAGGTGCTAAAACTGACCAGAGGTGGTGGTGCTCTTCTAGCATGAGACCTCAGCAGCATGAATCGATAGCTTACAAACCTTATAGTTTTGTTTGGTAGAGTTTGTAATATCTGCACTGCTTTTGTTCTTGCGTTTAAAGGAAAGGCATTCCTGCTGTATTGTCATTCAAGCAGCAGAAAGCTAGCTGCCTTCCTAGTCAGGCATTCTTTGCAAAATCAGAGCACTTCATAATGTTGGGGGATCTTGGGCACTGCCCTGCTTCAGTGAAGCTAGTGACTTAGTACTGGGCTGTCTTATCAGTGTTTGCTTTTGTAATGTTTCATACCACGCAGAAGCAACTCAGTCAAATTAGCTTATTTTGCCTGTAAAGGAGGATGGTTAAGAGTGTGTTAAGTTGCTCTGCTGAGGGATATGGTGTAACTGCTGTGTGCTTAATTCATGCTTTGAGCTGTTAAGGTGGAAAGTTTAAAAATCCAATCCAAGCAAGAAGACTGGCTAAATCTCTCTTAAACTGATTAAGTTGAATCTCCCAGAATATCCATATGAAGAAACTGTCATTGAAGATTTACAGCTGCGGGTCAGGTTTATTCCTAGCTTGTTTTTTCCCCTGTCAGAGGCATGACTAACTCATGTGGTGCACCACTGGGGGTGGTATATTTAGTTACATGAGATGCTGCTTTGAAAATCATCTCATGACAAACGAAGCTTCATAATGCCAGTAAGAATTTGTTGTAATGTTTCTTCTCTCCTGATTTAAAAACTAAACAAAATTTGCACGTGTCCTGGCTCAAAATAGCTTCCATTCTTCTTATTCCTTAGCCAGCCCTTCTCAGAAATGCTATGTACTTGAGACCATGTTGGTTTCCTGTAAGAATAATTCTCTGTGGCGGACTGAGTACTTATCTCTTGGGATCTATCTGCCTAGTTCACAGGGCACTTGATTTGCAGCAGTCTGATGAGAATTGCACACTGAATTCTTTTGGATTCGTCTTGAAATTTATAGTGAATCAGATTTAACGTTCCTAAGTAAAATCACCATTTAGGGTCTTGCTGTCAGTCCACTTTGTGCCACGTAAAAACTTGTTTCCTATCACACACTCTCTCCCTATATACAGATTGTCTATGCAGAGAGGCCTCTAACTGACAACCACAGATCATTGGCCTCATATGGCTTGAAAGATGGTGATGTGGTGATTTTACGGCAAAAGGAGAATGCGGAGCCACGGCCTCCAGTCCAGTTTCCAGGTGAGAAACTCTTCAGACTAACTCACTGGGCTACCTGCTGTTGTCTTGCAGCCCCTCTTCCTGTACCCAGATGTCCATTGTACCCAGACGATTACCTTTAAATTGTGGCTATTTAGCCTCTTAATGCTCTGGAGGTTTTATTTATTGATGTGTGTGAAACTTGACTGTTCCACCTGCTAATGCTGTCCTATCAAGGGTCTGCTAATGTATTACATTAAAAAAAACCACCCTTTTTCAGAGAGTTAATAACATGGTGATAAAAAATATACTTGGGGCAGAAAGTTGGTTCATTAGTAAATACACCAAAATACTATTTTATATGTGTGTAACGCATTTCATACAAGTGTGTGAGAAACTTCACAATAGCCACCCTCATCAGGCAAAACTGTTCTTGTTTGGGGGTGGGCTTTTTCTTTGCTTTGGTTGCTTAAAGGATTTACTTCTTACAGTGATGTTTTAGTCCATGGGTAGGCATGATTTAGTTTGCTGTTTGGGGGTGGGAGAAAAGTGACCAAAATAATTTGCTCAGAAAAGCAGCTTCTGTGAATGCATGTGGATTTTCATAAGGCTTCCAGTTCCCCTCCCATTCAGTATAACGGTGCAATAATATGCATTCTGTGCTGCTCCTACACATTAGAGGGCTTTTGCAATGTGTGCTCTGAGTACATATCATTACTAATGCACAGAGAAGCTGAATCTTAGCAGACCCAGTTACGTGATGCAATATATATTCAAAAGGTTCCTCAAGCCCCATAATATGGAATTGGAGTCCTACTTCTACCACCCTTCCCCCTTATAATTCTTAGTCCTAAGAGTTCCCATTATAATTGTATCCTTTACAAAAGGAAATGCTGACCACAGGTTATAGCAGGGAATGGCTGTATTCTGCCTCAGATGGAAGATTGGTGGCTGCAGTGCAGGGCTTCAGTAATATTTTTCTTTCTACAATATCTTCTTTCGTCTGAGGTGCTTTACAGATGCTGTTAAGCCTCACAGCCCCTTCGTGAGGTTGATTGGTGCTATGCATATCTCAGAGTTGAAAAATTGGGTAAGTGAGTTTCCCAGGAATGGGCTAGAAGATCAGTTACATAAATAGGTAATAGTATTCCTAGCCCGCTAACCTGAATATGTTGGTGACCCAGTGGAGCTCAGACATGAATTGCCACGTAAATGAAACGTTAGTGTAGCTTGTTCAGCCAGCCCACAGCTTTTCACTTTATTGTCCGCAGCAGCTGAGGATGTGAAATGGTCAAACTGTTAACTCGTTTTTCTTTAAGGTCTGCCCAGGATAGACTTCAGCAGCATTACAGTGCCTGGGACGTCAGCCCAGCCGCAGCAGCAACCAGCGCAGCATCCTCGCCCATCGCCTCCGGATACACCTTCATCCCCTCAGGGCTTGGACAATCCAGCACTATTACGGGACATGTTGCTTGCCAATCCCCACGAGCTGTCCCTGCTGAAAGAACGCAATCCACCCCTGGCTGAAGCACTGCTCAGTGGAGACCTTGGTAAATTGGAATTTGGAGGCGATTGGTTCTTCCTTGCTTTGTCTGAGGCTATTACATGGTAACGTCTATCTGTGCTGAATTCTAGGAAGAAGTAGTTCTGGGTGTTCAGTCAGCTGGGTTGCTCACAGTGGCTTCTTAGTGAGTTTAATGTTGACAGCATTGGAGCTGGAATTCCCCTATCCCCAGAACAGGAATAGCACTAGCTAGCAATAGCTTTGCAAGCTTCCTTCACCTGACATGCCTTGTCCCCTTTCTTGGAGGGACCACATCTGGGGGGTGAGATCAGTTTTTAGGACCAGTTCCATCCCTGGCCTCTGTACTGAGACTCCTGCCAACTGTACCAATTGGTGGTAACTGTGTTACCACTCCTAGCTCTTTATGACCCAGACAGGAAATAGCTCATTTTAAATCCCATCCTACCTCCCTTGAAAAAGCCTGGCAGATATTAATATTTAGTCACTACAGACATGGACATAAAAAAACCTAGATAAGAGAGGCTTCTTATCTCACTGGCAGGCACCTAATCTGGCAGCCCTGTGGTCGCCCTGGGAACCAGTAAATAGTGTTTATTTCACTATTCCTTTGGAAGAGTTTCCTTAAATGACTTTAAAAAAATGTTACATTTGGCTTTGTTAGAAACAAATTGTTAAAATCCTTCTGGGTCCTATCTAAGATGGTGGTAAACTTGGCAGACTTAGTGGTATAATGCCCTCCATGCTCTGCTGGTGAACACCTGTTCTTCGCTGCTCATTCCTTGTTTTAATTGAGCTTTATTTTCTTTATTTTTGCAATAACATAGAACTCATTTAGTATGGAAACAGATCATTTGGAGGCATTAAAATGCATGGTTATAAACCCTTACTAAAGATCCATTTGTCAGAAACAGCTTATCAGGAACTTGGCTGCTAGTGTGGAGGTGGACTAGTTCATCTGCCACTTTTCTTGTCTAACCTGTACTGTAAACTCTCATAATTCAAAATTGGTACATCTCTGTGCATTCAGAGGGGTGGATTATCAGGTTATACTGTCAGAATTTGCCATCAGCATTTGGGCAGATATCCAGATCTGCTCTCACTGTAGTGTCCAAAATACATCAAGCTTTGATGCATCTGTAATTGTGTTAGATGCATTACAATACGTCAGAAGGCACCAGCTATACAGAGCGTGGAAATCAAAACATCCTACTCCTTGCTGAGTAAATACGTTTTCAAGGCCAGGTGTATTTAGAACCACTGCATTTCCTGAGGCGAAAGCACTAGCTACTGTTGACACAGAACTTTTTCATTTCTGAATGCAAGTGGTGTTAGGAATGCATTTTGTTGTGTACAAACTTTGAAAAACCATGGCTGAAATTTTCGACCCTCGGTATCTAAAAGTTGTGCGCCTAATTTTTTTTCAAAAGTGACCACTTCTTAACTCCCATTAAGTGTAGATTTAGGCATCTAACTATAAGAACTCAGATTTGTAAATCTTGGCCTATGTTACTTGGTTTTTAAAATAAGACTTGTTTGAAGCCTGCGATGTCATAGAACTTTGACTTTTCTCAGATGCAAAATTAATCTATGGCCAGTGAGTTCTGCTGCTATCTTTTTGGTGGAATATCTGGTTTTGTGGGCAACATGGTCCAATGTACAGAGCACCACACTGAGATTCAGAAGACCTGGATTACATTCCTGGCTATGCCACTGACTCCCTGTGACAATGTGTAAACCAACTGACCTCGGTGCCTCCATTTCCTCAGGTTAAAATGAGTATGGGTAATGACATCCACTTTTGTAAAGCGCTTTGAGGTCTATGGGAGAAATGCTAAGTATTATGGTTATTGTGACTTCAGTTTCTCCTAATAGAAAAAAATGTTTTGCTAAAGATTGTTCTACGTACGAATGAATAATTTAGACTAGAAGCTGAAATACAAATGCTGAATTTCTGACTCCTATTCTGGATGTAACTTATTTGCTGCTTTTGGAGATGTCCTTGTGTGATATCATTGGGTACATCTTGCTGCAGTAAAGCAATGAAAATATTCTTTAATAGCAGCTCTTTGATTTAAATGTTACGTTAAATTTATTTGCAGACAATGGAAAAATAAATGTAGGGTAACTTCAGTTCATTCAGAACCTGAGAACTGTTATGTCTACATAGGCTGTTGGTCATGAGGCCCAATGGGAAGTAGTTCAGTCCACTGAGATGGGAGGCAAGGGGGGAATCTCGAGGGAGTATGTGATCAAGCCCATGAGTTCTGTTTGTGCTGGCTGGTTTTTCAAGTAGCCCTGAAATAGAGCCCACTGCTGATTTCACTGATCACTTTACCTTTCAACGGTGGCCAGCATCTTTAAAAGACACTGTTTCGCTACAAGTTTAATAGCATTTCATTTGCAAGAGTAATTTCCAGTAAAGGGTGTCTGGGCATCCAACTATGGCAGTGGTTCCCAAACTGGGGTTTGCAAAATGTTACAGGGGGTTCTCGGGGGGGAAAATTCCCTAATGGCGGACAGAGCTGTCCCTAGGGACCCTGGGCAACATGGGTCCAGCAGCCCGGAGCCCCTGGACTTCCAAGACCTAAGCAGATCAAAACAAGCATATCTATTACACTGAGGAGATTTAAACTTCAAGACTCTTTATAAGAATTGGAAAGGGAGGTGAATATTTTTTGCTGTTTTTAAAATGAAATAGGCAGCTAGTATTGTTTTTAAAATTATTATGAAGAACAAGTTTAAGCTTTGTTGTAACATGTGTTGTTTGCCTGGACTGCTCAAGACCTGAATGCTTGTGTAGGAGGAACTCTTTGAGTTGGCTTCTTAAATCCCTTCCTGCTGTTTCACATCGGATACTCCTTGATGAAACATAGGAGCCTTGTCTTATAACAGGTTTATTCAAAGTGATCCAAGATCTCACTTTCGTAGCTTGTAAGAGTGTTCATAATGTAATAAAAATACTGTAATGATAAATAATAATAAATAGTGTGTAATAAGCATGTCATAAAAACAAATTTTCTGTTTTCAAGATCACTGCTTTTCTAGTTTAAATATTCAGTTTTTGGAGGGGGTTCGCAAGACTTGACATTTTAGTGAAAGGGGTTCACAGGTTGTTAAAGTTTGGGAACCACTGAACTATGGTGTTTGTATTTGTTTTTGTTACTGCAGAGAAATTTACCAGGGTGTTGGTGGAGCAGCAACAGGACCGAGCCCGCCGGGAGCAGGAGAGAATCCGTCTGTTTTCAGCCGACCCTTTTGATCTTGAGGCTCAGGCAAAGATAGAAGAGGACATAAGGTAGCAAACCGAAGTCCAAGAGAGAGCTCTGAACCCCTTTGTGGGACTCTGTTCCAGTTGAAAATGCATTTTTGGGATCTAGTTGGAATCAAGAGGGGCAGGTAGATGCAGCATTGTCTCCTATTTGTTGACTCTCTCACTTCTTTTGGTGGTGTGGTCTCACCCCCACAGCCATCAGAGTAGAGGCAGTCTTGGTCGTGTCTCTCAACATGGGGACTACAATTTCCCCCAAACCAGTCATAAGTCTTTGTTCTTTTTCAGGGACCTTTCCCAGTTCTGCAGTGCGTCTCCATGAACTAACCAGGAGAGAGCACTGCATAGAAACTGCTTAACCAAAGTTCCATGGAGACCTTGCAAGTAGCTACCTGGGATATATTGGATCCCCTCAAGCCTGAGCACCAGGATTTGCAAATGTAGCCCCCAACCCATGTCTCCTGGGTATGTCTACGCAACAAAGCAAAACCCATGGCTGGCCTGTGCCAACTGACACGGGCTGCAGGGCTATTTCACTGCTGTGTAGACTTGTGGGCTCACTTCACAGGGCCCTAGAGTTTGAGCTCCAGCCCTATCCTGGACAGCGACACAGCAGTGAAACAGCCCACAACGTGAGCCCCATAGGCCTGGTCAGCAGGCACAGGCCAGCCCAGGGTGTCTAATTGCTGTGTAGACATACCCATTGAGGCTTGGTCAACACTTAAAACGTGCGCTGGCGTAGCTCCCAGTGTAGATGCTTCTGACAGAAGAGTGCTTCTTGTCAGCAAAGCTAACATTTGGGGAGGTGGTGTTTCTACACCAACAGAAACTCCTCCTGTCGGTATAAGCTGCCTCTCCACTGGGCGGTTATAAAGTCTCTGGTTACTTGCAGATTTCGAGCATAGTTATTGTCCGAAAAGTGGCTCTGTAAAAATGGCACCATGCTGTCCCAGGTTTACTTCCCCCTTTGTATCTTTTGTATGTAACTGCAGAGTCTGAGAGTCCGAACCAGGCTTCTCTCATTGCCAGTGCTACAGGCTCAGCTAGGTACTACCTGTGGGAGATGAGCTCTGATTCTTGTTTCTTACATCATCAATACATTCTTGAATCCGAACACGGTAAGCAGTTTTGCTGATGTATGAAGCAGAACGTCTTCATAATAAGCTCATATTGGTTGTGCAGACTCGGCAGTGCTAAAACATGCATTAGTAATAGGGAAAATAATCACTTCTTATATTGTAATGACTGCTAAAGCACTTTGCACTATGTAAGTGTTTTTCAGTATTTCACAATGCTGTTCAGACACTGATTAAACAGCAAAACATCCCCATGAGCTATTTAAGTTGTGTTGATATCCCCACTTTTATAGATAAGGGGAAACTGAGGCAGAGAGTGATTTGCCCACAACTAGACAGCCATTTAGTGACAGTGGGGATTAGAACCTGGGAGCTGCTAGTTCTCCGTTTTGGTCTCTGATCACCTGACTCAAGCCCCCTCTCGATTAGATTTTGTCCTCATGAAAAGATAGGTGGGAGCAGATGCTGTGTGCAGCATAATAAATGCCACATTTTACAGAGCCATGTTTCTAGCCTTTATGCACATTTTAAAGACGAGCGGGTGGGAGTGGGGAGGGAGGAAACCAGAGTGCTGTTTGCTGTAATCAGACTGATACTAAATATCTGCCAGTCACATATACTCCTTGCTCCTCTCTGACTTAATCTTATGCACTGTAAGAGCGCCCAATATGTGTTGCCTTGACCTATATCTTGAGTAAATAAAGCCAGGGCAGCCTATTGGCTGAGCAGTATGCTACTTTGCAGTAGTCCACCTTCAGTTCCCAAGCAGCACTGCATATTCCTCTCCAGTGTCCCCTTCTAGAAGGTGTGGGGAATATCACTGACTGCCTCCAAAGGGAGGTGCATTCAGCCTTCCTGTGGTGGAGGGAGGATTGCTATAAGATAAGAAAAGGGCAAGTATCTTCCCTCCTACTGAAAAAAGGGGAAGCTATCTCTTTAAACTAGAGACCCTTTTCTATTGGTAGATGAGCTATTTCCGGCAGGGTAGCTACAGATACCCAACATGCTCAAGGTTACTGCAGGCACGGAGCTGCATTTCATTTAGCTTATATCTATCTTGCATTCCTTTTTGTAGCCTTGAATTTGTAGAGAGAATTTGCGGTCTTGTCACTGCACTCACGGTAGTTTCATGTAACCTGTCCCAACCCTGATACTTGCAAAAGGGAAGAATCTACTGAAATGTTATGGCAAGCATTTTGAAACACAACTTTTTGGGATCCTAGTGTTGTAGCAGAATGACTAATAACTGTGCAGTCTTTTGCCCCTGAGTTCTTCTTGTTAACTCTGTAATGACAGGGTTTTGTTGTGAACAGAAAGTCAGTTGCAGGTCTCCAGGTGCCAAAGTGCATCTGACCACTTTACTCCAGACTGCTGCATTGGGTCTCTTTAAGGTGCTACAAGGAACATTCTTTCCTTCCTTCCTGCTTGCAAGCAACCTGATGCCTCTGGATTAAGGCAATGTCTTTTGCTAACATCTGCTAAGTAGGCTGGTGTTTAACTGCTGAAGTACTCCTTTCACAAGCTCTTCATAACTGGTGGTTGTGGGGAGAGGGATGATGACAAATCTGTTTGCAATTCTTGTAAAGGGGAGGCTTTATAAATATGCCGTTTCTGCTTATGGAAGGCATGACTCCAGTTTCTGGTTTTTCATTTAATTCAGGCAACAAAATATTGAAGAGAACATGACAATAGCTATGGAAGAGGCCCCAGAGAGCTTTGGCCAGGTGGTGATGCTCTATATTAACTGCAAAGTCAACGGACATCCAGTGAAAGCCTTTGTTGACTCAGGTGATTTCTCCCCCCCCCCCCCAATCTCTCCATTTTAAATCTCTTTACGCTCTTCTATACCCCCTTCTTCTGGCTCTTTAAAGGAAATAGTGAACCCCACAATAGGTCAATTTATAGCGTTCCCTTCCCACAGTAAAGAATTGTGTTACGAGATTTAAAAGGATCTAATTAAAATCTGAATGTACTTTCTGTCGCTATTCAATCTAATTAAAAATATTTTGAGATGTGTGTTGTGGTTAAAACATAACTGGGAGTCAAAATTCCTGGGTTCTAATCTTGCCTTTGCCACTGGCCAGCTGTGTAACCCTGGACAAGTCACTCTGCCTATGTGCCTCAGTTTCCCTAGCTGTAAAACTGAGATTTCCTTTCCTTTATAACACAACACTTTTCATCTGTAGGTCTCAAAGTGTAAGTATTCAGCATTATTGTAACTCCATAGCCATAGCGACCTTCAAGTGGTAGTGGGCGGGCATGTGTGTATACACAGAGCCATCGTATAATCAAATGCCTTTATGCCATAATATAAATCCCTGCCTGCTACTGAGTCTTAAATTAAAATCTCTGTACGGGAGGGGATCAAGATTTTTAAGCTACTTGGTTGTTTTTAAATATTGCTAACTTCTCTTGTCTCTGGTGGTAGGTGCCCAAATGACCATTATGAGCCAAGCTTGTGCTGAAAGGTGTAACATAATGAGACTTGTGGACCGGCGCTGGGCAGGCATTGCTAAGGGTGTGGGCACACAGAAAATCATTGGCAGAGTGCACCTAGGTAAGTAGTGGTACAACGGGATAACTTTACCTGTAATGGCTATGGCTCTGCTTAGTGCCAAAGAGTGTCTGCTTTAATACTGTAAACTGTGGGAACTGCTATAGAGGGGCGTAAGAATTTATCAAGATCACATTAAGCTCACCCAGAGACACACTAACCGGGATTCCATCGTGTTTGATGTTTTCCTACAGTTATCTTAACACTTTAATTCTGGTAGGTCTAGAGCCCCCATACAAATACTGAGGAAACCTTGATTCCTGGTGCTGATGGGTTATAAATACCTCTATTCTTTGGTATGGGGGTAATGGGCAGTGTGAATCGTTCAGGGCAGAATTCCAGTGCAGCTGAGTGTCTCTCATTCTGCAGTGAGGAGAGCACTTCAAGATATCTCCGTTCTTGCACAGATTTGTCTGAAGAAAATGCCATACAAGGAAATACTCTCTTTACTGTGAATTCAAGCACCAAAACAAAATTCCACAGTCTGAGCAGCTTCTTTCGCTCTAGCTTGAGGGGTTAGTTGAGCAGTTCCTACTGCACTCCAGATCCAGTCAGCTTTTAAAATAAAGTGGGGGGAATGATTAGCCCCTGGTTGCTAGCAACTCACGATAAGCACCAGGGCTGGTTTAGAGTAGACTTTTCCACAACCAAGTCTATGTACATTGTGCTCTGATTCCATAACTTACCCACAGAGGCTTTGTATAATTTCCCTTAGATAGAGAGATACGTACGGTGGAATCCTCATGCTGCGGTGCTTGAGCACTTCTAGAGGCTGGAGGGCGAGTAACATGGTGTTTTCTGTGTGCTTCAGCTCAGGTTCAGATCGAGGGGGATTTTCTGCCATGTTCTTTCTCTATCCTTGAAGAACAGCCCATGGATATGCTTCTAGGACTGGATATGCTTAAGAGACATCAGGTAATTGAATCAATTGGTGCTTGTTTTGCAAACAATCCTTGGCTCTTTTGTAAGTGCTTAAATGTAAGATCGTTATCATCCTTATGAATTTTTTAGGAGTAAAAAAACCTGAAGACATATGCCGACATGGTTTTCCCATAGATTATGGGGGAAGCACTTATACCTTGTAGGTTTTAAGTACTTTGTATCTTGTCCCAGCTTAAAGGTCTTTGCTTTTAACTCTTGGTGCCTGAAAATCCTCTGAGATCTGTACCTGAACAATTTATAATAAAGACTCTGGGAAGTCCTTGCTCGTAGCTGTTATCTTAGTAGGGCTGAAGAGCAGAAGGGCCATAATTATTCAAGAGCTGGCTAATAGGAGCAGCTGTAAGAAGCCCCTTGGCACACTGAAGGCACAGGCTGCTGAGCTATTTCTACCCAGCATGTGTTTTTAGATCTACCAGTTGTTAGCACCTTCTTAACCCAGTTCATGTAACCTTTCACTGTGTTAACCCCTTGATGTTTGGAAGTGACCTTTTTTCTAGTGCAGTGTTTAATGTGACACTATTTTATGTATTCTGGTTCTGTCTTATGACTGATGGTTACCAAGACATCAATTGCATGTGTCCTCTTCCCAGTGTTCCATTGATCTCAAAAAGAACGTACTAGTGATTGGCACCACTGGATCTCAGACAACTTTCCTTCCGGAAGGGGAGCTCCCAGAGTGTGCAAGGCTGGCATATGGGCCAGGCCGGGAGGACATGCAGCCGGAGGAGATTGCAGACCAAGAACTGGCAGAAGCTCTACAGAAATCTGTAGAGGAAGCAGGTACCACAAGGAGCCAAGTCAGAGTAACGATCTGCAGAGTGCTATCAGTAACATGTCAGCTCTGTCTCCTGTCACTAAAAAGCTCCTCACTTTTCTCAGCTGTTCTAGCACATCTTACTGAGTGTAATGCCAGTGACAAGCAGGGGGACTTTACCCTCTCTCGCTGAGCCCTCTGATTGCTGCACTCTTTTCCTTGGCAGATCTAAATCAAATCTCTCTTCGTGGACAATACAGGCCGATGGGTTGCTGTGCCATTTTAACTTGGTCTTTCTTTGTGGTTGACTAGTAGCTCTCCCTGCCTCCATAGTCCATTAATCTTGTTGTTTTTAATGTGCAGCAAGGGGACAATTTCAGTTAAGTGATAGTTTAGCCATTTTAATGGTGATGGTGGGGGGAGACTTGTGGCATGCTCTAATCCCCACAGTTTATACAAATGCTAAAGGAAAATTGTGGTTACAGAATTGTCAATTGATATCTATTTACTCTGTAGCTACATAAATATATGAATTTTCTAAACTGTTTTTAGAAATACCTACCCTGCTTTAGTTTCTCTTTGGTGAATAGTGATGGTATCTCAGAGCTGAAATATTATTTTACTCTGAAAATCTGATTTCCTATTCATTCAAATGAGGAGTTACATTTACTGTATCCTAACCTACATCTTTGGTGTTAAGTGACCTGCAAAGGGGAAAAATAATGAGCTTGTACCCCTTCTTTTACTGCTTTGCAACATGAGAAGCCTTAAAGGCATGCAGATTCCAGTCCTGTCTAGGCTGGAAGGCCATGATGACTGGAGAACTAGCAAAATGGGGCTTGTCTGCATTGCAGATGCTCTACAGCATCAGAGCTGTGATGCTGAAGCTGTGTCACTGTAGCGTAGACACTTGCTGTGGTGATGGAGCGAGTGTTCATATTGCTGTATCTAATTCACCCCCTTGAGAGGCAGTAGCTAGGTCAATGGAAGAATTCTTCTGTCAACCTAGTGGTGTCTGTACTGGGGCTTAAGTCAGCTTATCAGAATGGCCATACTGGGTCAGACCAGTGGTCCATCTAGCCCAGTATCCTGTTTTTCAGCAGTGGCCAATGCCAGATGCTTCAGAGGGAATGAACAGATCAGGGCAATGTTGAGTGATCTATCCCGTTGTCCAGTCCCAGCTTCTAGTAGTTGGAGGTTTAGGGACACCTGGAGCATGGGGTTGCCTCCCTGACCATCTTGGCTAATAGCCATTGATGGACCTGTCCTCCATGAAATTATCTTACTCTTTTTTGAACCCAGTTATTGTTTTGGCCATCACAACATCCTCTGGCAACGAGTTCCACAGGTTGACTGCACTGTGTAAAGAAGTATTTCCTTTTGTTTGTTTTAAACCTGCTGCCCACTAATTTCATTGGGTGACTCCTGGCCCTTGTGTTATGTGAAATCCCTTTTCCAAGCTGAACAGTCCGTCTTTTTAATCTCTTCTCAGATTGACGCTGTTTCATATCCTTAATAATTTTTGTTGCCCTTCTCTGTATCTCTTTCCTTTGCTTTGTGTGTTTTTTTTTTGTTTTTGTTTTTGTTTTTTTTAAGATGGGGGCCACCAGGATTGCATGCAGTATTCAAGGTGTGGGCATACCATAGATTTATATAGTGGCATTATGATACTTACTGTCCTATCATCTATCCCTTTCCTAATGGTTCCCAACATTGTTAAGCTTTTTGATTGCCACTGCATACTGAGCAGATGTTTTCAGAGAACTATTCATAATGATTCTAAGATCTTTCTTGAGTTACAACTAATTTAGATTAATGAGTAAACAGCTAATTTAGACTCCATAAACTACGTTTCTCGGGGGGCGCAGGGGGTAGTGAGTTTTTCACACCCCAGAGTGATGTAGCTAGGGCAACATAAGTTTTAGGTATACATCAGGCCATGGTGATGGTCTAAAAGCAGAAGGCTGAGCAGTTAGCCAGGCTGTTCGAAACATTGTAGTTCTGTTTTTGTTAATGCATCTTTGACTTCAGTGAGACAAAATTTGAGTGAAAAAACTTTAAGGATTCAACATTCTCGCTCCAGTCAATTAAGGTGTTAATAGCTCAAAATATGTATCTCTTGGACCTCCCAGCGGTCTGTGATCAAAATCAGGGAAAACCAAACTTTGCAATCCTGATACTTCAAAGGTGTTAAAGGAAAAAACCTTCCAGTCCTTTATCCATGATTAAGATTGAAAAATGAATGTGCTTTTTTAAAAAAAACCTTTTGCAGGTCAACCTTAAAGTAATGGTTTTATTTGATTTGTAATTAGTGTCTTTCTTGTAGACACACTTTCATTTTTAGAGATTTGCTGTTTGAGCAGAGATGCAGTGACAAGAATTGCTTTTATTCTTTTAGCTAAACCCTCGGCTTTTCCTCTAACTACACAGTCATGGTCTAAGGAGTAAGTAATGACTTATTTGCAAAACTAGGTCTTTTGCATTAAGGGGCAGCGCAGGGCTGTTGTCATGTGCCCTGTAGATCACTTCATCTTTTAAGGAGAATCTACTTTAAAATTTGTGCATGCAAGAAATATCTTTAGCGTAAGGTCTGTATCGTGAATTGTGAGGTTCAGTACATCAACACAGGAACTAGTTTACTACATCCTTGAATGTTTAAGTCAAATCTAAGTCTTTATTGTCTCTAAGACCAGATCTACACTTAAAAGTTAGGTCGGCATAGCTACTCAGTTCTGGGGTGTGAAAAATTCCGACACCTGAGCCACCGTAGTTTTACTGACCTACCTCCCCCCAGTGTTAGACACAGCTCGGTCAACAGAAGAATTCTCCTCTTGACTTAGCTGCCACTGTTCAGGGAGGTGGATTTCCTACATCGACGGAAAAACTCCTTCCATCACTGTAGGAAGCATCTACGCTAAGGAGTCGGGTGACCAGACAGCAAGTGTGAAAAATCAGGACAGAGGGTGGGGGGTAATAGGAGCCTATATAAGAAAATGACCCAAAAATCGGGACTGGCCCTATAAAATCGGGACATCTGGTCACCCTGCTAAAGAGAGGTGGCATAGCTGCAGTCCTGTAGCTGTGCCCCGGTAGCCCCTATAGTGCAGACATGCCCTTAGTTTACAGACAAGTAGAGAGAGGCATAATTTATAACCCTGGATCCAGCCTTGCCATCACCAAACTCTGACAAACTCTAGAGCCAGACTTGGTGTCTTAGGTTCATCTCATTACCTTCAACAGGAAATGTAAAATAACATTAGTAGGGCTGTCAAGCAATTAAAAAAAATTAATCGCAATTAATTGTGTGATTTAAAAAAATTGTGATTAATCACACTTAATAGAATACCATTTATTTAAATATTTTTGTATGTTTTCTACATTTTCAAATATATTGATTTCAGTTACAACACAGAATGCAAAGTGTACACTGCTCACTTTATATTTATTTTTTATTACAAATATTCGCACTGTAAAAAAAACAAAATAGTATTTTTCAATTCACCTAAAACAAGCACCGTAGTGCAATCTATTTATCATGAAAGTTGAATTTACAAATGTAGAATTATGTACAAAGAATAACTGCATTGAAAAATAAAACAATGTAAAACTTTAGAGCCTACAAGTCCACTCAGTCCTACTTCTTGTTCAGCCAATCGCTCAGACAAACAAGTTTGGTTGCAATTTGCAGACGATAATGCTGCCCGCTTCTTGTTTACAGGTTCACCTGGAAGTGAGAACAGGTGTTCGCATGGCAGTGTTGTAGTAGGCATTGCAAGATATTTACGTGGCAGATGGACTAAAGAGTCCTATGTCTATTCATGCTTCAACCACCATTCCAGAGGACATGCATCCATGCTAATGACAGGCTCTGCTCAATAATGATCCAAAGCAGTGTGGACCAACGCATGTTCATTTTCATCATCCGAGTCAGATGCCACCAGCAGAAGTTGATTTTCTTTTTTGGTGGTTCGAGTTCTGTAGTTTCTGCATCAGCGTGTTGCTCTTTTAAGCATGCTTCATATCTCGTCCCTCTCAGATTTTGGACGGCACTTCAGATTCTTAAATGGGTCAAGTGCTGTAGCTATTTTTAGAAATCTCACATTGGTACCTTCTTTGCATTTTGTCAAATCTGCAGTGAAAGTGTTCTTAAAACGAACGTGTGCTGAGTCATCATCCGAGACTGCTATAACATGAAATATATGGCAGAATGCGGGTAAAACAGAGCTGAAGACATACAATTCTCCCCCAAGGATCAGTCACAAGTTTGTGCATTATTTTTTTGAACGAGCATCATCAGCATGGAAGCATGTCCTCTGGAATGGTGGCCGAAGCATGAAGGGGCATATGAATGTTTAGCATATCTGGCACGTAAATACCTTGCATCGCGGGCTACAACAGTGCCATGTGAACACCTGTTCTTACTTTCAGGTGACGTTGTAAATAAGAAGCAGGCAGCAGTATCTCCCGTAAATATAAACAAACTTCTTTGTCCTAGCGATTGGCTGAACAAGAAGTAGGACTGAGTGGACTTGTAGGCTAAAGTTTTACATTGTTTTGTTTTTGAGTGCAGTTATATAACAAATCTACATTTGTAAGTTACACTTTCACGATAAAGAGATTGCACTATAGTACTTGTATGAGGTGAATTGAAAAATACTATCTTTTATCATTTTTACAGTGCAAATATTTGTAATAAATATAAAGTGAGTACTGTACACTTTGTATTCTGTGTTGCAATAGAAATCAGTATATTTGAAAATGTAGAAAACATCCAAATATATTTAATAAATTCCCATTGATATTCTACTGTTTAACAGTGCGATTAATCTCAATTAATTTTTTTGAATTAATCGTTGAGTTAACTGCGATTAATCAACAGTCCTAAATATTAGTTTTTCTCCCATTAGAATGTTTGAGATAGGTAAAACCAAGGTTGGTTTTCCAAAGCCTCATCGGTCAGATTGTGACTTTGCAAAACCAAAGGTTCATTTTTATCTGACCCTCAAAACTGAGGACAATCAAGTTTGAGGTTTTAAAATTAAGCTGTTAGTCGAGTAAAAAAGTTGCAATAACTTATTATCGAAAGCATTTTTGTGCTAATATAATTAAAAATGCTCAACTGTTTGTTCATTTGCCAACAGTCTCACCTTGGGGGTTGAGACCAAACACGTAACGTTTCAGCTCTGAAGGAAGCTGAGTGATTTAATAGAGGGATTTAAAATAGAACAGATCATCTCTAGTTGTTCTGTAGCACTTGTGGAACACAGTGACATACATGTATAAAATGAAGTAAGGTAGGTTTTGTTTTGAGTGATTTTACTGAGTCTTAGACATGTGACAAACCTCACATTTGTAGGCAATTGTTAATTGTATATTGAGTTGTCAGAATATTAACTCTTGCACCATCCTCCTCCTTTCCAAAATATTAGCTGCTTGCAGATGGCACCAAGAAAGCCGAGAGACAGAGAGAGAATATAGTTCAGCCCTAAAAGACTCATCTCCCTGCAAGACCTCCTGTGTACTTTTATAGTGGTTTGAATTTTGACTCCTTTTTGGTTCATGATACACCAGATATCGCATTGTACATCATTAGGTCAGTAAAGTTCCCATTTGAACACACCCGAATTAGTCCTGAGCCTTATTCGACCCTTTCAGACCCACCTTGGAGGGGCTCGGAATTTGGAGTTAGATGCCAGTGTCATCCTGGTATCAGTCCTGCAGAGACAATATCAATGTATTCATTACCGTGAAGTGCCAGATTCTCCATGTGAACTCCATTTCTGTTCAAGGATTTGTACTCTTCCAGCAATGCCCAATGCTTTCTCCCTTGTTGGATTCAGATGGTGCCAACTCCCTGTAATCAATGAGATTTTTAGGATATTGACCGCAAAACTACAACAAAACCTAGCAATAGCAGTGGTTCTCAAACTTCTTTGATCGCCCCCCCCCCTTCTTTGATTGCCCCCGCTTATGCAATCCCCCCCCCCCCCCCCCAAGTACATATACTCTGAAGGCAGAGCAGAAAGTAGTGGCTGCTGGTCATGAGCCCAGTTCTGAAGCCAGGGCTGCTGGTGCAGAAGTAAGGGTGCCAACGTGAAAAGTGATATTTGTCAATATCACTTGTCACAGGAGACTTCGATCCCGTTGCCACCCTTACTTCTGTGCTGCTGCTGCCACCCCGGGGCTGACAGCTGGAGTCCCCCATCACCACCTCCTGTTGAGGTTTTGGGGGGTGGGGAGGAGCAGAGCCCAAGCCTGGGTGGCAGTACTCCAGCTGTCAGCCCCGGGGCGGCAGGGCTCCGGCTGTCCCCTTTATCCTATCCCCCACTGCCTGGGTGTGCATGGCCCTTCTGCATGAGCCCAGCAGCCTGGGCCTGACAGCCAGAGCTCTTTTTAAAAAACAAAACAAAAAAACCGCACATCTCATGCCTCCCTTGATACATTCCCGTGCCTCCCTTGGGAGACCTGTCCCATACTTTGAGAACCACTGGTATAGAGAAGTAATCTACCCCTTTATATAGCCGTACTTGCATCTAGAATGCCTGTGGATACAGGCAGTCCCATCACGTATGTTGCCCTTACTCTTTCCAGCACAGGGAAAACCCTATCAAATATGGTGCATTTTATCTGGAGACAAGTACATTCCCATTAACGGTGTTGATTTCCTTGATAGTGTTAGAAAACAAATCCTTCTGCAGATTCTGCCATGTCTTTGGTCCTCGATAGACCATGTTCGGGTGTCTGGCAGGATACCAGCTACTTCTGTTGTCTAAATGGATACAACTCCCTGATGTATCTGACTAATTAGACCCTTATTACAGATTCCTTGTCAACAAAAAGTGCCTTCCACTGCACCAGGGGACGACCCTGTGCCCCTTCCCCTTTCAAAGAATCGGTCTGTGCAGATGGGGGTCTGAGTGTAGTGTTAATTGGAGACACACAAATCCCAGTCTTGTTTTTCACTAACATTCTGTTGCATAGGCCTCACTGCTCCCCCTGCAAAAGACTGTGACAATGTGGAAGGCTGGAGGATTTACAGAAATGTTCTTTGTTAAAATCACAACTTGACAAAACTGTTGCTATAGTTACATTAAGACCAGATGTGCAACCAGTAGAACAGAAGTGGCTCTTTTGAGACTCCACGTCCCAGCTTGATCTAAATGGAAAATAATGGAAACAGGTACTTGAGGAGACAAAACCAGACTTCTTACAGGACAGGCATAATAAACTTTCAGGCAAATCACAGGTGCACGAGTGAGCTTGTTTAGTCAGCAGAACTCAGTCCAATTATATATTTAAAAGGAGGAAGACGTTTTGAAGATTTAAATGAAGGAAAGCAATTCAGTGCGTCTTAATTACCTCAGTTGTCCTGCTGGTCCTGTTAAAGGCCACTGAGTTTTGGAACCTGTGCACAGGGAGAGACAGATGACGACAAACCAGGCAGCTCAGCTGGAAGTTTTGGATAGCTGGTTGGAAATAGGAAACGTGGACAGAGAGATCCTGATGTGATCTAGTGTAGGGACACTCACTGTCACACCGAAGGTCATGCTGGAAATTTGACAAGAGCCCGAGAGTTGATACGTTTACCCAGAATCTTAGCAAAAATAAATGAATGCAACTTTAACTTGTTGGTAATGTCTTTCTTGATAAATAGAAATTGTTGTCTGAGGTTACTAATAACCAAATCCACAGATGATCAGACACATCCTCCCCTCTTCGAAGACGGCTGCTATTAGTCATGTTTCACCCTTGGCTACATCCGTTCAGTCACTGTGGTGGTCTGAAAAAGTATTGCTGGCTGAGACTGAGCACTTCTCTGGTGCCTTTCACCCAAGGATCTTAAATCTTATAACCTTCAGGCCACACACCCATTGTGAGGCTGGTATTATCCCCATATGTAAAATGGGGATACAGGTACATAATGGGTAAGTGGTGTACCATGGGGCACAGAGCAAGTTACTGACAACTGGCAGCAGAATCCAGGAACTGCCCCAGCTCCAACTCTTCCGAAATGTGCCTGCTGTGTATTTTCAGCAGTGCACAGTGAGTTAGCATGCCATTAAACATGCTTTGTGCGGCGTATTTGTATCGAATACGTAGCTTCTCCTGCACTCCGTACTGATCAAATGATAGTACAGTAAAAACCTTAACTTGATTGAAGAGCGGTTCCTTTTTGACTCAACATGGCAAAGTGCCTAAACAGACTCTTATATCAGAATGGCCAGCCGAACTTCTGGAAGGCAGCGAACACAAGGAGCTCCCCTGTTCAGAACCATATATTGGAAGAAGCTGGGGGAGGGGAGAGAGAGAGAGGTCACAGACTATAACCATGCATGTTGTGTGCTTTGAATTGCTAACACAAGTTTGGTGTGTTGTGTTTCCTAATCCAAACAGAACATCAGAAGCCTTGATGCATGTAGTGTGTGTGTACTGCAGCTGGAGTGGGCCACAGACCAGGTATTTATAGCTACCCATTATTAGCTTTCACTACAACTTTCACACTGCCAGCAACAGGGCTAACCTTGCTTTAAACAGTATTATGGAGACACCTATGTGATGTGAAATTGACAGCTCATTCCTTTCAGAGGATGAAAACATTCCACCTCGTTTATCTAAATGTAACAAACCTGTAGTGTGTTTGTTTTTTTTCCTCATTTAAACATTTATTTAAACCATTTGTTCACGGAAAGGAGGCGCTAACAGTTGTATGAGCTTTCCTGCACGACTTTCCTAATGCACCTCCTTTCTTACCCACAGCACCTATGGTGCATAAACCTGAAACTCTTGAGCAGAGATGGCTAGTCACATTGAACTGCATGGTGACTTTGCAGTGTACACAAACAAGAACTAGAAAGACACCATCACACTGATACTTACTTGTGTCCTCAGCTAAGATTCAAACACAGGTCTCCTGAGGTGAAAGGCCACTGCACGGTCATATCTGTATTAATTTTGGATTTTTAAAGCAAGAAATTAATTGGTGTTCACAGCAAGTCAGGTTACCAATATACAGCCACAGGCCAGTGGTTGGTTGGGCTTTATCTGACAACAGATATAAAGAAATACATAATATAAAGAAACCTGATTAACTATATGGTTATGTTAAGCTTCCTAACTGAAAGGTTACAACTTCAGCTTGTAATTGCTGCGTGTGCGGAGTTTAACAAACAAGCCGTAACTGTTACAGCAATTTTTTTTTAAAGGGCTAGCAGTACCTAAACACTTGCAGTAAGTTTATTATGCAAAGCTCTCTGATTAATTTGAAGTGTCTTCAGCACAACTAGATCATACGCATACTTTATTACACCTTGAAAACTTACACTCCCATGGGAGAACGTTGTTATTCAGCATGATGTATTTGAATTGCATGATTAAATGCTAAATATCTTTTGTATTATTATGTGGCCTTTCTGTACTGATGCAAGTGTTTCTCAGAGGCCCTTTTGGGTTCTGTAATTAAAAAGCTTTACAGGCTGCTTATTTTATCACCATGAAAATAGATGTTTTGAACTCATTAACTTTGCTCAGAGGTGAATTCGCAACCACCTGCCTCTTCCCATTATGGCAGACATCAGTAGCTTGGAACAGAAAATAAATGTTAAGTGAATGAAGACAGAAGCTGTCAAGTAATTTAGGTCCATACTTTTTCCTACTCTAAAATTGTTATAATCTGATGGTGAATGTTTTCTGAACTCTAAATATCTTGCTTTTATCCACCACTCTGAGAAATTAAAACAAATAATAAACAGTGGCTCTCTATTACTCTGTGGTATTTCTCTTTGCTGCTGTTCTCACATCTTTGCCGTTATCCAGACAAAGAGAGGATCCTCTTGTTTCTTATGAAGCACAACAAGGCTAGGGGAAGGGAGCAGGTATTACCAAATGGAAAAGGATAAACTTCTATGGAAGCAGCTTTTAAACTTCAACAAACCAATAAGTAGCTATACAGGCTAACACCACCACCCCCCAAACACACACGCACACACAACACCTTGGACATTTATCCTGTTAAAGTGGCTGTATGTAATGTTTGGGGGGAGGGGTGGAAGAGGAGTTGGGATCTTAACTTTTTAAATTTAGCATGTTTTTGCTCTGAAAGTGGCTCTGTATGTGGAATCATAAGATTTTCTGTTTTTTCTCAATGGCTTCAGATTATACTTGCTGGCTTTACTGGTTAAAATGTCTCTTCTAATTGTGAGCGTAGCAAACACCCTGAGATCTGAAAGTCAATCTGGTTTTCATCCAGTCTCTCTCATACTCACCCGTATTAACATATCTGCCCCTGTAATTTAATTACCAAATTTGCATTTATTCAAATTGCTCTGGAAGGGCTGTTACATCTGATCTAGTCATAGTACATTCATGAGAAAGTGGCACTTCAGGTGTAGTTACCGAACTGAAATGGCATACCAAACGGATAGACAAAATATCCTTGCAGCCTGTATTCTGAAATTGTTATATTACGTGAAAATGTAATAGCTCTTATAATCCTAACTGCTTCTTTCTCTTTCTATCCATGTATAGAGAATAGTGATAAAGAAACTACCTCACTGGAAATGCCATCTTTACCATCTTCTGATGGATTTAAAAGTCCAGTCCATTCTTCGGGACTAAATTCCAAGATCTGTAATCCCACAAATCAATTACTTGATCACTCCATCTCTGCCCCTGCTTCAATTTGCTCACACAAATCTAGTCTAGCAAACATAATTGATCCTACAGCTGTGAAGTCTTTGGAGTCACCAGCTGAATGCCAGCTAGCTCCAGGCCCTCTTCTGTTACAGAATCTTTCTGATCATGCTGCTCATTCAGCACACAGTGACCATGCTAGCCAGACTGGAGCAGTAGCCTGTCACAGCCCAACTATACCTTCACAGAATACACTTGAAAAAACAGTTGCTGCTGAGAGTCTAATGAAATATTATGCTAAAGAACAAGCCCATGGTCTGGAATCTCCTATGGAAGTGACAAGAGAAGGCAGTTGGTCTGACACCACCAGCAAGCATGGGCAGCAGGCAGTTCTAGATGAACCATTGTCTTCAGAACAGCTGGAACTGAACCAAATGAATGAGTTTCCTTTGGATCTTCAGTCATACAAGGAACCAGTGAGTGAGCGATGTCTGGACAAACAGAATGAACCAACTGAGCCAGAACATCCTTGTAATATCAGTGGCCTTGAGTTACCTGCTGTGGGGGAGCAAGGCCTTATGAACATCCAGCCAGAATCACCCATTGACTCTCTTGCTGAGAGAAGAGAGAGTGGGCTGGAGAAGATAGAGCTTTCGTGTGGGAAAGAAAATATCCCGATATCGGCATCCTGTGGCTGTACACATACAGAAATCTTCATGGAAACAGATGTAGCTGAGCAGTCTGTAATCACAGTGCATAGCTTGCCAAGCAAACAGAACGCTCAAGCGAAAAATATTGGTGGATCTGTTCTGAACTTAGATTGTTCTTTGATGCAGATGGAGTCATCAAAGCATGACCCCTCTTCGCCTGTATTTTCGAGTAACCCGGTTTCCACTAGTGATTTACTGCAGCCTGAAACCAATGTTGAAATGACTGCAATATGCACTGAGTTACCTAATTTATCAGCTGAAAATAGCTCTTTCTCCTCTGACATTCGTCAGCTGAACGGTGATACAGCAGCACCCACTGAAGAGCCATGTTTATCTTTAACAGCCGCGTTGAAGGAGCTTCACGAACTTTTGGTTATAAATAGTAAAGGAGATTCTGTCATTTTTATGTCTGAAGAAGAGACAGGTCAGCCAGAAACTGTTCTTGAAGAGCAAATGGAATGCAAGGAGCTTTCTGATGATGAACATGAAAGTGGAGATCCAGAGAGTGGGGATCTAAATAGCTCCTTTCATACAGTGATGCCTGAACATGTGACCCCTGAGGGGCCAGCAGGGGCACCATCTTATGCTATGGGAATAGAAAATGCTAGCATCAAGGTTTTATCTAGCAGCCAGTCAGCTGTTGAAAAAGATGCTCTAGAGATACAGAAGTCATCGAGTAAGAGTAATTCTGTCATTCTGAGCTCAGTTGCAACATTTGATCAAGTACAGAGTACTGAGCAGGCAGAAATTTTACCTGAACGTTTAGTAAATGACCATGTTCCAGCCAGTCAGACTTTAGAGCTGACCAGATCACGTTCATCTGAGCTCACGGTGGAGGAGGATGTTCCTCAGGATGCTCAGAGCCTATTAACAGAAGTGTCTGAAATAACTGACAGTTCCTCAAATCCTGAAGATCCAAGGCCACCGCGTGGACTTGTTGAACCATTGCTCTGCCCACCAACCAGCGATCTGGAACTGCACTCCAGAGCTCCTTCGCTGCCTGTTTTCCCTGCAGCTGACATTAATCAGATTCTGTGCGCTGGCTTTACCATGCGGGAAGCTCTTGAAGCTTTGGAGCAAGCTGATGGAAATGCAAACCTTGCTCTTCTCTTTTTATTAGCCAAGAATATTGTTGTTCCTACGTGACCACGGAAAAGATGGCTCCATCCTCCTTTTAAAGAACGTATCTAAATTATAGAGAGTAATCTGCAAGCCGAATGTTGTCAGATTTTTTTTTAAAAAATTATTTTCAGCCAAAGTAATTTATGATCTCTTCTGTGTGTGTCCCGCGTTAAACTTGGGCCTTTTAAAAGAGAAGTCTTGGTTGGCATTGTGTAAACACATTCGCTTTGAATTTTCCTTAAGATGGTGCGTACTGGAATAAAATTGTTTTTATTTAATTGTATGGTTTTAGCATGAGCTCCGATATTATGAATAAAAAGCAGAAGCCGTTGAGAAAACCACCACCCCGTTCAGCAAAAAGCAGATTGTGAAATGAACCGAATGTGCATGTAAGTGCATCCCCAAGGCAATGCAGCGTGTGTGCTGTTATAGGAGAGGCACACAAGCTATGAATTCAGTATGGTACAAACTGAAACAGTTTGTCAAATTAAGCTGTTTGGAATTCTACCAGTCATCACTCTGCTTTATAATCCGGGATTAATCTGATGCTGATGAAGAATTGTAGCAGCTACTAGAGGTATGTCAATGCCCACAGGGCTCCGGATCCAAAAAAGTTTTGCAGGGATGTTCAAAGCTTGCACCTTTTTTGTGCGTTGAAAGCTGATGCCTAGTTTGCCAAAATGTATGATGCTATTGGGCCAGCGTGTTAAAGTTTACACGGTGGGGCGGCTGGGGAGGGAGATAAAATGTGGTGCTATCAAAATAAGAGACAAGGCAAATGATGTGAAGATATCCTGGTGTTAGTTTTTTATTTAATTTCCCCTAATGAAGTGTATTTTACCCCTTTATAGATTTGCCCATGCCTTCCTCCACACAGAAGGGAGGAGTGGGGGGGCGAAGCCGCCTTAAGCAGATACCTTTTAATTTGTTTTGATAAAAAATTTAATTAATTGCATCTATTGCTATGGCTCTTTTCTCCTTTTGCCCCAGTCCCCTACAAAGGCATATACTGTAACTGTTCAGAGAATGAATTCTCTATGCACTAAGTAGGGACGTATAATTAAAGGATTGAAGAAATTTGCTTTGAACTAGTTTATTTCAATGCTTGGGGGTGATCAACCCCTCAGCCCTTTTTTAAAATGAATACTCAAAGCCTATGATCTTCACTGCAAAAACTCTTAGTGGATCGCAGTTTAGTACCATGTGATAGGTGAAGACTCTCCACGTAAAGCAGGCTGAAACTAGGGCACTGATCTGGCTTCTCTATTACAACAATTGAAGCCTTTCAGGAGGTCCCATTTGCAAATCTCTGAAGTGGCTTCACCTAAAATGTTAATCTCTTGACTTCCTGCTTCAGACAAATAAACTGAAGTCGTGAGTCCACAGTGACTGACAATCCGTTTTCTCAACACAATATATGCGTTGGGCTTGTCTGAGGCTCAGAACTCGTCCCTGTTTTTTCTTGCTTAGAATATTTGCATATGTGCATTTGGGGGCTTTCGGGGGAGTGATTTATAAACCACATGTATTCCATCGGATATATAGACTTGTGAGAGTCCCTGATGGCAGTGAGGGATCACTTGGTGCGTAATGTAGTCAAGAACAACTTTGAGGAGTCCTGTGAACACCCAATAGAGCTTTCACAGGAATTGTGACTATAGAACTGAACCTAGGAAACATCAAGTGATTTATTTTAAACCCTGCTCAAGACTTCTTGAGGAAATATGGTGTTTCAGGATTTTTACCGAGCACTAAAGCCTTGATAAGAAGCAGGTGGTGGCAGTAAGCACCTTATGAAGTATTCTACCGTGAGCAGTTACCCCTGTGGTAAGCTGTCGTGTCTTGGGTCATTATTGTCAAACTGACTTATAAGAGCCCTTTCTAAAGGGCCATTGGACATGAGATGTACGATCATATCCTAGAACGTCTCTGGCAAATGGAACTGCTGTAGGAATTTTTGAGGGGAAATTCTATGGCCAGTGTCATACAGGAGGTCAGACCAGATGATCACAATTGTCCCTTCTGGCCTTGGAATCTATGAAGCTATCCCTATTTGCATTTGCTTCAGCTCGCTGCAAACAGTAGCTAATAGTAAAGCTCCTTTCTTTCCCATCTAGACTGTTCTCAGTCCAAACAGCCAGGCTCTGCTCCTAGGTACGCTCTTGCAGCACCATGGACTTCAGCGAGAGCTTCTT
The DNA here is from genome assembly GCA_037349315.1 of Chelydra serpentina. Lineage (NCBI taxonomy): Eukaryota > Metazoa > Chordata > Testudines > Chelydridae > Chelydra > Chelydra serpentina. The sequence goes on from JBAIAC010000047.1 coordinate 3,561,521, forward strand.
GGGGAAGATGCTCAGCTGGTATAAGTTGTCAGAGCTCAGTTGAAGACACCAGCTGAGGGTCTGCCCTTTCATGTATATGTAAGAGCTGAACTTGCTGCCCTTACCACACAGCTTTTACTGCCCACTATTTAAAACACCAGATATTAGTCATCTGATGTTGCAATACCTGTGTCAGATTTACGTGTTAATTTTTTTTAGAAGCAATTGCTAATAGCTAAATGAAGTATGGCTGCTTTGCACCAGACCGGTTGAAGGTTCTAGTTAGTTACAGATTGCACCTGCACAATTTATGCTAAGGAAACTTTAGAGCATCAGCCAGTTTGCTTTGATAGATTTATTTTTTTCTGTCATATACTATAATTTTAAATTTTTACGTTTTGAACTCTACCCGTGCTTTACTGAAAATAAACGCAAATCAGTACTGCTAGAATTTCCTGCGTCACTTTCTCTAAATGGCTGGTAACAGGCCTGACCCCAAAACTGTAAAATAGCTGCAAATATTACCCAAGATCCATCTAAACCTGGTGAGTTTAAGATCTGTATTATGTGAAACTTTGCTTTGAGTGAGCAGTGCAATTGGATTAAATTAGAGAATAAACAGAACTGAATAATTGTGTCTCAAGGAATGAGATTCAATAAACAATTATAAAATTGAAAAAAAGTTTGATTCTAAAACAATTTACTTGAATCTTCTTAATCCAGTAGAATGCATGGGATTGGTTTTTCTTAGAGTGTGCTACCTAAGAACTGTTGTCTTCTATTTTAATGTGTAGCACATGTCCTTTTGCTGTGCAGTATTCTACCTCTGTACAAAGTGATGTGGAATCACTGTTGGATGACCGTGATAGGAGAGACTGCATATGTTTGTTCTCAGAGGAGAGATTTTGCCTCTTCCCTCTTTCCCCTTCTCCACCCCCCCAAAAAAAAAGATCTCTGGAGTTCAGGCTTGATTTTTTACAATGAAGATTCCTCCCGAAACTCTTGAAGAGGGGATTAGAATCCACCCTGTGTAAACCAAATAGCACAAATTAAGTATTTTGTCTGAGGATTGCCTACATCAGACAGAAGACATGACTGCAATGTAACGGTACAGTCAACTTTATGATCAAATCTGAGTTCATCAGACGCGAACAAGGGTGGGTATGAATATACTGAGAACTAGCTAGTTCTGAAAGCTGGAGAGGAAGGCAAGATGAAAGAGGAGCAAGGGCGGAGAGCATTTTCTTTTTTGTCTGGTAATCCTTTGTCTCTTAATTCTTGCCAAGAAGTGGACCCATCTCAGGCTGGTATTTTCCAAAAGTCTGTGCTCAGCGTAGTTCATTGGCCTTTGTCCATTGCCAAATTGCAACTAAGCACTTGTTGATAGCTTCAGTAGAGGCACCAAAGATGGAATGGGCTGTGTAAACTACTCCCTGCACCAAAAGGGAGTCTTTCCAGATTTGTTGCATTTATTTAGTGCCTTAAATCAAAGGGTCTTGAAACTCTGCAAACAACTGAGTTAAATCTTGGGACACCCTGGTGAGAGAGGGAAATGTTTTCCCAATTTTACATATAAGGAAACTGGGCCAGAGAAGCTGTGTCTTACTCAAGATATCAGGAAGTCTTTGGTAGCCTTTGGCAAATCACTTAACCTTTCTGCTGTAGTCCTTATGTAAAATGGGGATGGTATTTCTTACTTCGCAGGGATGTTGGAAAGGTTTGTAAAGCCCTTTGGGTCTGAGATGATGTAACTGAAGAGTATTATTTCTAGACTAAGATGTGCTGCATGCTACTAGGCATTTTACAGAACTAGAGGCTTGAGGGGACTTCCAGGGGCTTAGGATCCTCTTTCTACATCTACCTGTCATCTCCTAGCACCCAACCCCAGCATCCCTGTTGAGACAGAGAGGGGAACCTTGGGGTGGGGTATGCATATCTTTTTGCCTGGCTCCCTTGTTTTCTTCCCTTGCACCTGCCAATCCCTGGGATGGTCTCTTAACCTCCCCGCCACCTTGCTGGCCCCAGTAAATAAAGACTATTCTCCTTAGAGGGCTGGATAAAGGTCATAACTTCAGTTTGGCTTTAAGGGAGCTAATGTGGCAGCCCCAAGACTGACACCCAATGCAGCAGCATCTCTACTGAGTTCAGACATTGTTCCTAAGCAACAATCGGGATTAGAGCCTCTTTGTGCCCTTTGACCAGCATCAACCCTTCTCTCCCCATTCAGAGCAGTTACCCAAATGGGAATATTTCTCTTATCTGTTTCCCCACACCCCAAACTCTGCCAATGCCTTTCAGTCCTGACCCACAGAACCCAGGCTGCTCCAGCCTGGGGAAAACCTCTCCAGGAGCATCTGGACTCTACCACCTTAAGCAGACATGGGGGTGCTGTTAGGCCTTTGCCCATGGGCCCTGCTCAGTTCATCAACAACCGGGTAAAGTACCCAAATGATAAATACATCCTGTGCTATAAATAGGACTGTTACTACTCTTCCATCCTCATACTCCACTCCAAAGCAAACTAGTCGACACACTGACCCATCAGTCCCCTTCCTAGTGCCTCCCTGTGCAATTTATAAGTGGCAGAAACAATGTTTTTAATGTGGAACACAGGAACAATCAGAAGCTTCTTAATAAAAATCCCAGTGTTCGTAGGAAATCCTCTGTCAGTAGCCATTGTTCCCATTGAATGAATTCTCTCATTCCCGAATTTAAAGCTGAATGCAGTGTTCTATGAAATGGGGCACGGGCTTACCAAGCTATCGACAGCTGAATGTTTTCAGGCACAGTGGATGTCTGCAGAAGAGAATGGTGCCAGGGATATGCTGGGAGGGGGAAAAGAGGGACCTGTGCCATGCTGAGTAAAGTAGACCGTGGAAACCTCTCAAGAAATGGATGGTGGCGATGTGGAATGTATCCTTTTACAGAGGAGGGCATAAGACAAAGTCACCGTTCTTGGAGCAGGAATCCTTTGGTTGGTTCCCTCTAGGTTGGTCTGGGGTTTACTAGGGTCATAAAGTCTACAAGCCAAGAAGCTTGGCTTGTGGAAAAGACCGTGGATCCATAATAAGACTTAGAGGTCTGGCTGTTTCTGATGCCGCAGAGGGATCATCTTTACGGGTGAAAGGATACTGCCCTGATGGCCCATTCAATACTTGGTCTTATCTGTGAGGCTGACAAGGAGGCAATTGTGATGGTGACATTTGTGATGCGAGTACCAGCAACTGGGTAGATTTGAAGTAGATTGGCCGATATGGGGAAGGGGGGAATGCTGCCGCCTATGCTGAACAGTCTGTGGATAGCAGAACTTTGCTGTTCAGGGCTATCAACCAGGCACAGCTTGCAAATGTTCCCGCCTCTGCATCTCTATCCGTGTTGAGCTGTTTGGTTACTATTTGACTGATGATTTTTAGCTTAAGGGTTTTGCAAACTCACTTAAGGAACTTGAGGGAATCCATACTCAGGAATCCTAAAGCTGGTTGCACTTGTCACTTACTCTTCTGGGCTGAACATGTGTGTTTTTTCTTGAAGCTGGGTGCTGAGGATTCGTTAATCCAGTAATGAGATGTAGTTCTGCCCTCAGTAATACACACGAGTCTTTTTTTTATTTGACTTGATTTTTTTTAATATTGGGGGACTGTTTCTCCAGGAAAAAATTGATGTGCAAAAAACAATTTGATATTTAAAAAAATAAACAAGTTTTATCACAATATTGTCTGGTCAATTTTGTTTACAGCATTAATATACAAAGATCAGGGCCGGCTCCAGGCACCAGCCGACCAAGCACGTGCTTGGGGCGGCGGGATGGCACTCAGGGTTTTTTTGTTTGTGTTTTGTTTCTGCGGGGCGGCGCTTGGGGGGGTTGTTTTGGCAGGGCAGTGCTTGGGGGGGTTGTTTCAGCAGGGTGGCACTCGGGGTTTTGGGTGGTTGTTTTTTTGTTTTGTTTTTCGTTTCGGCGGGTGGCGCTTGTTTTTGTGGGGGAGCTTTTTTTGTTTGTTTTTTGCTTGGGGCAGCAAAAAAGTTAGAGCCGGCCCTGACAAAGATCATTTTCTCTGCTTTGCGATGTATTGACTTCTACCACTAGCCTCTCAGCTTCAAATTTTTATCCTTATTTCTTTCCTAAGTGAAGGTAATTTCCTTGTGATGTTTCCATTTTCACAAGTAACGAGCTAAACAGAAAATCCTGGCTTATGATGGGTTCAAAATAGTCATGAGAGGTCGGTAAATTTCTGTTTGATATCCTCGGAGCACTACTGTAGTATGGAATCTTAACTAAGTAAATCACATGTGCAAGATGTTGCATTCTGATTGGCTGCGGCATGTATTCACAGAAACAAGTCAGATCACCTATACAAATGACCTCTGAGCCAATCAGAACACAGACAGTATATTTTGTCTAGATCGTTAACTTAATCCTTTTTTAAAAAACCAGTTAAATTCATGGCCAGAAACCAAAGCTCACGTTAAAGATTCTCTTCTCCTGCTCCCCAAACCCATTTAACAGAATGGGTATAAGCATTTTTTTACAGTGATGAGGTCACTAGGCACATTTGGGTTGTGACATCATCACAAAGGCCAAACTGGCCAATTAGAGTGTAGCTTTGGCTAATGGGCCAGAGTCCATTAGTTTTGAAAGGAAACCCTTTGAAATTGGTGACAATAAAGAAGCCATTTCTGCTGGAGAAACTGCCCCAGAGTGCAGTGACTGGTTTCCATGTCTTCACCAAAATCAGGGTGTACTGACCCTTGAGGTATCTGGTGAGCAAACTTCTTATTCACTAAGTCTTGATCACCTCAGAAGGTGTAATTTTTACTGCAAGATCCGCTTTTTTACACTGAAAACCAAAGCTGTTTAAGAGCACTCAGTAACAGGATGACAAAGGAATCCATTTGAAATATCTGAACATTGGTTTCCTCTTCACTTGCCCACCAGGATCAGGGTTCTACACTTGAGGTGCTGAGGTGTTAAACTCCTGAAATGGTGCACGGGGCTGATGGCATCACTGAGGAAAAACTAAACCTTGTCTGTGGCCTCTGCAAGCTAGATATGGAAGAATCTTAGCGATGGAAAAGGCCTAATAGGCCAGCAGTGAAGGAAAGTCCCTACAGAGCACTGTCTTGTTTTGTCCAGTGCCGTTCTAAACATAGCAAGTGTTGGGACCACAATCACTTCCAGTGGGAGACGATGAAAATGGAATAAATTCCAAGGTCAGAAGGGACCATTGTGATCATCTAGTCCGGGGTTCTCAAACTGGGGTGTCGGGACCTGTCAAGGTCGTGAGGGTACTACATGGGGGGGTCGTGAGCTGTTAGCCTCCACCCCAACTGTGCTTTCCCTCAAGTATTTATAATGGTGTTAAATACATTTTAAAAGTGTTTTTAATTTATAAGCGGGGGTCGCACTCAGAGGCTTCCTATGTTAAAGGTCACAGGTTCAAAAGTCTGACTTCCTGTATAACACATGCCACAGAACTGCCCCAAGATAATTCCTAGAGCAGATCTTTTAGAAAAACATCCAATCCTGAGTTAAAAATTGTCAGTGATGTCTTGGTAAATGGCTCCAGTGCTTAATTACTCGAACCATTAAAAACCTTATTTCCAGTCCGAATTTGTGTCGCTTCAGCTTCCGGCCCTTGGATTGCATTAACCTTTCTCTACTAGAGTTCATTATTAAATATTTGTTCCCCATGTAAGTACTTAGGTTGCAATCAAGTCATCCCTTAACCTTCTCTTTAAGCTAAATAGTTTGAGCTCTTTGAGTCTATCACTATGTGGCATGTTTTTTAAACCTTTAATCATTTTCGTGGCTCTTCTCTGAACCATCTCCAGTTTGTGGACATCTTTCTTGAACTGTGGGTACTGGACACAGTATTCCAGCAGTGATCGTGCCAGTGCCAAATATAGGAGTAAAATAAGCTCTCTACCCCTACTCAAGATACCGCTGTTTATGCATCCCAGGCTCACAATAGCTCTTTTGGCCACAGCATCACACTGGGAGCTCGTGTTCAGCTGATTATCCACCATGACCCCCAAATCTTTTTCAGTCACTGCTTCCCAGGATAGAAACCCCCATCCTGTAAGTATGGCAGACATTCTTTGTTCCTAGGTGTATATATTGACATTTAGCAATATTGAAATGCACGTTATTTGCTTGTGCCCAGTTTACCAAGCAATCCAGATCACTCTGAATTAGTGACCTGTCTTCATTATTTACCACTTCCCCAATTTTTGTCATCTGCAAACTTTATTAGTGATTTTGTTTTCTTCCAGGTCATTGTTAAAAATGTTAAATAGTGTAGGGACAAGAACCAATCCCTGAAGGACCCTACTGGAAACACACTTTCTCAATGACTGGCTTACAATTACATTTTGTCTGGAAGTTGTTTTTTTTTCTCTCCAGACATCTGAGCCTTGTCTACACACAAGTTGTTCTGTTTTAATTATACCTGTACTGGAAAGGGAATAAGCTATACCATTATAAGCACATTTATTCCAGTAATACTGCATCCCTACTTAATAAAACCTATCACTAAAAATCACACTCCCAACCAACAAAGTTATACCACTATGGAAACTCTGTAGACCAGACTTCAGCCACAAGTGGATAAGTCTTGCATCTCGCACTTGTCTGCCCCTTAGTAGTTTGAGCAATAATGGGAAGGAAGAAGATTAAATGAGACACAGCACCTTGGAGAGGTCACTGAACTTAATCAGAGAGGTTCACTTCTTACCTGCCTCATGCTCTTCATTAGTATTCTATACCTTACCCACAGGTGATGTAAGGTTATTCATGATTCCAACAATCTGCTAATTCAAACATCACGTGGCTAAGGGTCTGAGAGGGCAGCTATATGGTTTAGTGGCTAAACCAGGAATGTGGGATTCAGGAAATCGTGCGTTCTAATCCTGGCTTTGACTCTGTGGCCTTGGGCAAATCATTTAACACCTTTGCCTGTGTTTCCCAATTTGTAAATTGGGGCTGAGACATCCCTCATGCATGTAGAGAGTCTCCCATGAACAATGCTTAAGTGCTAAGAGGTTCCATGACTGTGCTAATTAAATTCATGAACTACTGCAGCTGAGGAAGTGGGTTGCATTGTTTAAACCCCGAGGAAGGCAGAGCCTGGCAAAATGGTGACTAGTTTTAAGTCACCTTCTAATTAAAATTGCCAAAAAAATGTAAAGCTGAAGTTGGTGCCTGGCTTGAAGGCTTTGACTAGTTTCTCTGCAGTGTGGGGAGGTTCACAGGAATGCAGGTAATTAGACACCACCTTAATTAGACACTGGACTTGCAGTCAGTGTTCATCCTGATATTCACTCCCTTTTGTCATGGTAAGTAATACTCCTCTGCTCCTGGTATCAGTACCCCTGCGCTATTGCAGATGGGTCATGGCAGATTCTCCATCACTAACCATTGTTAAATAAAACTGGATCTTTTTCTAAAAGATCTGCGCTAGGCATTGTTTTGGGGAAGTCCTATGGCCTGTGCTATACAGGAAGTCAGACCAGATGATCACAACGGTTCTTTCTGGCTTTGTAATCTATGAATCTATGTCCCAACCCTTTTTATCAAAGCAATTTAACTCTTCAATTCCAGCTCCTGAGCTGCTTTTGTTGCTCTTGTCTGAATTCCTTCCAGTTTGTTGACACTGTTCTTATCGAGGGGCCCGTGTCTGTGACACAGTATTCCATAGATGGTTGCAATTAAGCCAGTATGGAGAGAGGCTGTCATCTACTATATAAGATGTTTTGCAGGCGCCTGTCAGGCCTTGTCTACACTGGCAAGTTTCTGTGCAGTAAAGCATCTTTCTGCATTGTAACTCCCGAGGTGTACACACCACTAAGCCACTTAGTGCCCAGCAACTGCGCAGTTGAAGTGCTGTAAAAAAACCACCCTGACGAGAGGCATAGAACTTTCTGCGCTAGGGCTACAGCACCGCGGTGCCAGTGTAGACACCCTGGTCAATTACAGCACTGCGATTGGCCTCCGGGAAGTGTCCCACAATGCCTGTTCTTGCCTCTCTGGTCATCGGTTTGAACTCTACTGCCCTGCCCTCAGGTGACCAACCGTGAACCCCACCCCTTAAATTCCTTGGGAATTTTGACAGTCCCCTTCCTGTTTGCTCAGTGACGCGTGCAGTGGTCTCAGAGCATCTTTCCAGGTGGCCATGCCTGCTCCACGCACCAGGCAATCCCCCGCTTGGAGCAATGCCGAGCTGCTGGACCTCATCAGCATTTGGGGAGAGGAGGCTGTCCAGTCCCAGCTGCGCTCCAGCTGTAGGAATTGATACCTACAGACAGATTTCACGATGCATGACCGAAACGGGCCATGACCGGGACACTGGAGTGCAGGGTCAAAGTGAAGGAGCTGCAGAGCACTTACCACAAGGCAAGGGAGGCAAACCTTTGCTTCAGTGCTGCACCCACGAGCTGCTGGTTCTACAAAGAGCTGGACGTGATACTCGGCAGTGACCCCACCTCCACTGTGAAGGCCACTGTGGATACTTGGGTGGTTCGTGTGCCACTCGAGAGTGGACCAAACCAGGAGGAGGAAATCTTGGACGAGGATGTGGAGGGGGACCCAGAGGCAGAGGACAACTCGGAGGCCAGAGATGCAGGCAGCCAGGAGCTCTTCTCTACCCCAGAGGAGGCTAGCCAGTCACAGCTGTCAGACCTTGGTGAAGTGCAAACAGGAGAGGAGGTCCCTGGTAAATGGCTTTGATTTTGGGAGTCGCTGAAGTGAGTTGTTGGGGGCAGGAGGGTTGCAGAAAGCAGGCTTGTGTCTGTATGATGCACGTACCACCACAGCCTAGTCTGAGCAGCGGAACAGGGTATTGATTGACTCCCTTACTTCATGGGAATCTGCCTCAGAGATCTCCAGGAAACCCTCATGGAGATACTGGCCAATCCGCTGCTGCGGGTTCTTTGGCAGAGCTGCTTTGTTTCTTGCCCCATTCAGGGTAACTTTCCCGCACCAGTTTGCCGTCCCTGGGGGACGGGAGGGGACCATTGCTGCACACAGGCAAGCCGCATAAGGGCCAGGGCGGAAGCCCCATCTTGGAGAAAACCCTCCATTGATTCTTTGCTCACCCTCAGCAGCGAGCTCTCTTCCATAATGAACACAGCCTGTGGAAAATGTGGGGACAGTAATGATTATAAGGCCCCCCCCCTCAGTGCTGGCTCTCCCCAAGAGCCACATGGCCAGTGTACAGTAGGGTCCGAGAACACTGATTTTTCCCCTGCGGTTACTCACCATTTTGGGGGTCTTGTGGCTTGTGTGTGCTTGCCTGGGATCAGCCAGTTAGTGACAGGTGTGTGAATAGTTGCTGTGTTTTAAATCACTGAATCAGGGGTCTGTGTGTTGCAAACAATACTGCTTCTGCAAAATGTTGATTTTTTGGCTTCACAGAAATGACCTTGGGAGCCCAGCCTCCCTCTTTGTTATCGCCGGCTGAACAGCTGCGCAGAATTAGAAAGTGGCCACGAAGAACTAAAGAGGATTTTCTGTGTGATGTCATGATGCACTCCGCGGCCGAAAAACAAGAGTTGAAGGAGTGGTGGGACAGCAAGAAGAGGGACTGAAAGGAGAACGTGGCGCGCCAGCACGGAGTGGCTCTTAAATGTTACGGGACGCCAAGCGGACACGCTCCACACGATACTAGCTCTTCAAACCGAGCAGCTCCGCGCCCGCCCTCCCCTGCAGCCGTTGTCGCAAAACTCTTTCCCATGCGTCCCCCAGACACCACCAACACACTCTTATCAACCTCCTGGCTCCAGTCTGTATCCGCGGCGTTGCACTCCTGCCCCGTCACAGTCCAGCCCTGCGGACTCCCTCTACTCACTGTACTCAACACCAAGCCCTGCTGAAGTACAGCACCTGCTGCACTGTACTCCAAAGGAGGAGGTTGGATAGGATACCTGGACATACACAAATCTTTAACTGGCCCGGGACCCCACCTCTTTCTGGGACCTTCGCTTCCCCCATCCCCTACCATGCTGCTGTTTTTTCATTTGTCTCTCCTCCGGTGGTTGTTTTTTATAATAAAAGAATTGTTTTGGTTTGAAAGCAAACAGAGCCCTGCAAAGCAACAGGCCATTTTCTTAAACCGTCACAGTGCATCGTCTGCACCAATCACAATCCCCTCCTAGCATTACAAGCACTGCACTCCCGAGCATAGCAACAAATATTAGTTGCCTTCAGCTTCTAATTCACCAAGCCAGCATAAAACAGCTTCTTTATTACCTTACTGGTTCCTCAGAAGTCCAAACAACACAGTCCCCTTAAAGTGATCCAGCCTCAGGCCTCCATCCAGGTACCCACATCAAATATGATGAAAATTTCTGTAAATCTTATTTCATCATATAAAAGAAAAGGTTCTACCACTCCCAAAGGATCGGACACATTACCTCCCAGGTTAATGAATGTTTCAGATCTTACCCAAATACACGCTACAGACAATTCTTATTAACTAAATGAGGGGCAGGGCAGGGGATCTCAGAAACTACTGAGGTGGGTGAGGATTCCTGTGACTCTGTAACACAGGGAAGCCGGGTGCTTCCAAGTATGGGAGGGGCTGAGACTAGCTCCTTTCCAGCAGAAGGCAACATGCCCTCAGGCGCAGGGGCAGGAGAGGTGTTGTCATTGATTAAGGAAACAGAGCCCTTCCTAGGGAGCACAGAGAAATGTGTCTTAGGAGGGGGCCCAGAGGAGGAAAGTGTGGGAAGGAATGGTGGGGGTACAGGAATGTCTCCTCACTAGTCACTTGGGGCAGGATTCCCAGGACACTAGGATATCTGGGTCAGCATCTGTGCAACCAGGCACTCAGCCTGTGACCCAGGTTTTGAGACGGAACCGTGTAACTGACCACCTGGAGGGGAGCAGTCACACAGCTGACTTCTCAGGGGCAGAGGGTACCCCAATGCAGGTCCCAGTTTTCCAGGATGCTATTTCTGAGAAGTCTGTGGCAAGTAACTGTGTCTCTTTGCATCAAGATGCAGCTCCAATGCCTGTGACAGAAGATGAGTTAAGACCAGGAAAGTGCCAGGTGGTAGTTTGAGAGAGCCAGCCTGTGGTGAGAAGCATCGACGTTTGTAAGGGCATTGAAAGCGTTACGATCAGCTTAGAATGTCACAGTGGGAGCTTTATAGTTGCAAAAAGTCCTTTTAGAAATAGTTCATAGGTTATAGTCCAATGTCCAAATATCGTATTTCGGGTGTACCAGCATAACTGGGAGCTCAATCTTGCGACTCAAATTTCCCCCCGATGAAGCTTAAGCAGATCTGAGATGACCGAATCAGGACCCAAGGATTTTTTATATAAGTTCATGTCTTTTGAAAATTTGGAGTTCAAAAGGTAATTAGCATGACTTCGAAGGAGGTCCATCACTGGTACTTAGCTATAGAATTAACATAAGGCCATTTGCTTGTTCCTCCACCATTCACAGGTTATTTACTATACATTTCCAAGAGAGAGAAATACTGAGCTATTCCATGTTTACAATTAATTTAAATGCTAGGAAGTTCTTTTGACCTCTAGATTATCAGAATGCAGCATAGAGGGGACTGTTGATTACATTGTCAACCCTACTCCTACATATGTAAATACACACAAACATAAACATTATCTCCCCACATGTCATTTGAGGGTTATTTATTTTGCAGGATGTTTAACCCTTTCTAGCCATGCGTCACCGCTCGTCATCCCAGACATGCATGACGATGTGATCCCACCACTTGGTGCTTGTTTCCTGAGCCCAAAAGCGGCATTCCACTGTGGTTGGCACCTCCGTGAATGCCACAAGCAATCTTGTGTTGTAGCTACTACGTGTGGCAAGATCAATGTCGAACTCCCCTTGCCTTTGTAGTTTAAGGAATAACTCCACTGCCACTCGTGACGTGTTAGTGAGAGCGAGCAGCATATTGGTCAACAGTGCGGGGTCCATTCCTGCAGATGGAAGAGGCAGGGCGCGCAGTCCACAAACCATTGAAAGATGGCACCAAATGCGGACGGAAGCACAGGGATTGCTGGGATGCGAAGGAATGCATCACAGGGCATTGGGACAGGACCCAGGATGTCCCGCACCCCTTTCCCACAACTCTTAGCAGCAGAAGAGGAAGAGATGCTCCGTGGGATAGCTGCCCAGAGTGCACCGCTCTGAATATCGCTGCAAGTGCTGGAAGTGTGAACACACTATTGTGCTGGCAGCTGACAGTGTGAATACACAACAGCGGTTTCCCTTCAGCGCTCTGAGCGGCGCTGTAACTGCCAATGTAGACGTACCCTACATTTCACTGGTTGTTTTGGGGGGTTTGCTGCCCTATGCCATGACAAGCTCCTATTTCATTTGCCATCCGCTCTCATCTCTAGGTTACCCTTTTCCTGTTGGGCAATAGAATTATTTGTATTGTAGTAGTGTGGAGCAGCCCAGTTATGGGCCGGGACCCCATTGTGCTAGGCACTGACAAATGCAGAACAAAGGCAGTCCCTGACCTAAACAACTTGTAATCTGAAAATAAGACAAGAGACAACAGGTGGCTACAGATGGGGGAGCGCAAGAAAACAATGAGAGAATAATATCCCCGGAGCTGCTTTACCGAGTGTGTCAATACAAAAGGAGAAGGTGTTTTTCTGGTATTTTTATATGTAAATGTATAATTGTGTATATTGTACATTGTCACTTCTTTGTATCTTAACTGTTTTGGCTTACTCAAGTTGTGCCCCTTCACCTGGAGACTTGCTAATGCTACACCTGCCAGTAGCATTTTAAGGGGTTGCAAGAGAAGTGGATTGAAGGGAGTGACTGTCTAATAACTCCTGTCTAGTTCCTGAGTCTGTTTTTTATAGGTTGTGCAATGCATTTAGGCTGAGTGCTTGTTCCCATCCCATGTTACCTTCCAGCTGAGGCATGCCTGTTCCTAGAACTGTGCATTCTCACCCACCCAATTTTTTTTAACTAGCTAAGAGCCATCTGCAACCTGTACAGTTGACTAGACCTCCCCTAGATACCTGCAGCCCAGGGGTGCAATGAAGGGGTCCAGAGGGCCCAACCACAGATTCTGAGGCAGCAGTTGGTAGTGGCAGCCTGTTGGCATGTGTGGGGTGCAGGGTAGGGAGTCTCCCCTGGGGTCCTTGAGCCTGGCTGCAGCTGCTGTGAGGCCCACCATCCTCCACCCAGGCAGCCAGATGCTGGCCAGTGGTGCCGAACCTTCATTTGCTATGCACAAGTTTTTAATCCCAAAGTACACCGTTAAACAAGAACAATGTTTCACAGGTGACCTGTCAGATCCCGCAAAAGGGAATATTTCAACATCCAAATTCGGATCACTGACCTGTTCTGTCATTTCCTAACATCTCCTTCCCGAGACCATAGGGGCTAGTGGACATGGACCAAGGAGAGCTAGAGTCCAAGCCGGGCTCCATCAGTGATGTTCTGTCTGCCTGGGTAAGTCCCATCCCCAGTCTGGGCCCCAGATTCCCTTCCCACCTGTTGTCTTCCTTGTCTAGTTAGACTGGAAGTGTTTAGGGAGGTACAGTGCCAAGCCAAGGGGGCCCTGATGTTTAGTGGGGTCTCTGGATAGTACAATACTAAATATTGCTGCTATTTCTACTGCAGTAGTAGTTGGGAAGAAAAATGAGAAAATGACTATTTTTTTTGGTTCCAACCCTGTTCTACCCCGCGTGCTTATGAGCTTCTTTCCCAACACACTTGCTCCCCAGGAGGTTCTCCCACGGTCTCAGCAAAGTTGTAGAACTGGCTTGGCTAACTCTGCAATTGCATTACGCTGGTGGAGTTTACCTCAAAAAAACTAGCAAGCACTCAGAGCTCCATGTCAGAGCGTCAGCCAGCTCACTGCAGAGCCCTGCCAGGGAATTATGTACTGTACCTGGCTGGGGAAACAGTGCAAATTAAACACATTTTTCTTGTTACTTCATGTGGAGGTGAAACTAAAATCAGTCATCAGTCCCCACAATGGTTTGAACGTCATGTTCAGTAGCGTCAGCTCCTGGAGTTCAGAAATCATGAGTCAAAACCCCCAAAAATCATGAGACTGGCCTGAAAATTGAGATTTTAAACCAAGAGTAAATCACGTTGGTCTCGTAGTTTATGAACGCCCCTGCCCCACCCCAATCCGGGATAATTACAGCTTGAAAATCCAACCTTAAATACACACAATGTGCAAATATAGAGACACCACCTCTCTGATCCCCCTCCCGGCTCCCCATTGGCTCCCCTCATTCAATTCGGGCAGGCCTCCAAATCCCCAAGCAGGCAGAGTCCTGCAGCTGTCCCTAGTTCCAGCTTGCAAAGGAAGAGGCTTCCCTGGGGCTCTTACGCCCAGTCTTTTCATTCCTAGAGTCACTGTGTATGGGGAGGGCTGTCAGGCAGCTGCTGTCAAGGCTGGCGTGGGGTGGCTGAGCTCTGTCTGGCACAGGGGTGCCTGGCTCTGCAGACAGCAGCTATGTCTGCCCTTCGTACAGAAGCCTTTAGTGGCCGGCTAGGGGAACTGCTGGTGGCTCAGGCCAAATTCCTGAGCTGCCTGTTTTAGATCATGGTATTTCCCCACCCCCACCAAAAGGGGCCAAAATCATGCTGATCTGGTGACTTTGGGCAACACTCTTTTATTTTAAATGATTTTCCTGCCCTATATCAAATGGCCTTTCGTCCATGCTATTTTCCAAAACAAACCTCAGGTATATTTTTCTTTATAAGAACTAGCATCAGCCCAGAAGTTCCTAAGGAAGCCCTCCTCCCTGATCTATTGTGTCATTGCATTTTACTGTGTCGTAAGGAAATGACTTTCGGTTTTGAACAGGTCATTATTATACAAGCAGAAGGGGGGAAATCGACTTGTTGCAGATTGGTAATGGAATCCAGTCCTGTTTACTTCCAGATCCATAGTTCAAAATCTACACAGGTCTGTAAGAGCTTGACCCCATGAGATACTGAGTGCTTCTGACTCCCATCGGAGTTGATAAAAGTTGAGGGTGTCCAGAACCTTGCAGGATTGGACCCTAACTCACAGAAAAGTAGTTGGTTGGCTCAGGCCAATTGTTAGTGGACAAGTATCCATGTCTCTCAAATTACTGTGACAGATGGCACCAAGTGGCTCCCCTGTTCACAGTCTTAGCAGAGAGGTTACAAGGTAAACAGACCAAAGAGACAGAACTCCTTTCTCACTCTCAGAGGTAGCTCTAAGGTGGATTGAATGGCGGCTGGGGAGGAAGCTAGCCCTGCCATTCACTTGCACCATCCCTGCTCTGTGAATAAGATGGCACTGATCATCTAGTAGCACCTCCTGCATAGCACAGGCCAGAGAACCTCGCCCAGTAATTTCTGCTGGAAGCCTCTAATTTCTCTTTGAGCTATGGCCTATTGTTTGCAAAGGCATCCTAATCTTGCAAGTGACAGAGAAGCCATCAGAGTCGCAGGTAGATTGCCTCAATGGTTAATTACCCTCACTTCATTTATTTCTAGTCTGGATATGTCTAGCTTCAGCTTCCTACCATTGGATCTCATGCTGCCTTTTGCTAGTAAAAACATCATCCTAGATTCATAGATCCCAAGGCCAGAGGGACCTTTGTGATCATCTAGCCTGACCCCTTGTATAACAGGCTATGGAACTGCTCCAAGGTAATTCCTAGAGCAGCTCTAGTAGAAAAACATCAAATCTCGAGTTTAAAATGGTCAGTGATGGAGAATTCACCACAATCTTGGGTAAATTGTTCCAGTAGTTAATTATGCTCACTGTTAAAAATGTATGCCTTATTTCCAGTCTGAATTTGTCTAGCTTCAACTTCTAGCTATTTGGTCATGTTACCGCTTTCTCTGCTAGATTGAAGAGCCCATTATTAAATATTTTCCCCCATGTAGGTACTTCTAGACTGAGCTTCCATACTTCAATATGCTAGAAGTCTCAAGCTGTGAGTACTAAAACATCCCTGGATTTTTTAAAACATTATAGATTACAATTTCCTAACTCAAGAAGTGCTTTAAACCAAAGAGGGAGAATTCTAAATTAGACTTAGTCTGACTCTTGACAGATAAAGAGGAACTGATCACAGAGCTAAAAATTAATGGTAGTCAAGATACAAGTGATCATGACTTGATCACATTTGTAATGTGAAAACAGAATGAAGTCCACACCAGTAATATGTATACTTTGTGCTTTAAAAGGACCAATTTCACAAAGCTGAAAACAGATATCAGCCAAATCAGCTGGGAGGAAGAAAGTAATCAGAAAAATGTGAATGATAATTGGGAATTGCTTTTAAGAACATTTTATTAAATGCCTCAAAAGTCACAATCGAGGAAGAAGGCCTTATTGGTTTAGAGGGGAGGTGAAAGCATATATAATTTTTTTTTTAAATAACAAACGGAAGAAAGGGGAAGTTGAAAGTAATAAATATATTTCAGAAGATAGAAGTTGTAGAAAATTGATAAGGGAAGCGGAGTTTTTAAAGTATATTAGGAACAAAAAAGAATCCTGGCAATGGTGTTGGTCCATTACCAGACGGAAATGGTAGATTTATCAATAACAATGCAGAAAAGGCAGAGGTGTCCAATAAATAGTAATGTTCTGTATTTTGGGAAAAAATGGATTATGTAGTCTATCATATAATGATAATAACACTCTTTCCATTCCACTGGTATCTCAGGAGGTTGTTAAACAGCAGCCACTGAAGTTAAACACTTTTAAATCTGCATGTCCAGATAACTTGCATCTAAGAGTTTGAAAAGAGCTGTCTGAGGCACTCACTGAGCCATTGTTGATTTTAAATAAGTCTTGGAACACAGGGGAAGTTCCAGAAGACTGGATGAAAGCAAATGTTGTGTCCATATTTTAAAATGGTAAATGGGATGATCCATATAGGCCTATCAGTCCGACATGGCTCCTGCTCAAGATAATGTAGCAGCTGATCATAGAATCTCAGGGTTGGAAGGGACCTTAGGAGGTCATCTAGTCCAACCCCCTGCTCAAAGCAGGACCAATCCCCAATTTTTTGCCCCAGATCCCTAAATGGTCCCCTCAAGGATTGAACTCACAACCCTGGGTTTAGCAGGCCAATGCTCAAACCACTGAGCTATCCCTCCCCCTATATGGGACTCAATTAATAAAGAAAGAATTAAAGGAGGATAATTAATTAAATGCCCCATCAGCATGGATTTATGGAAAATAGAGCCTGTCAAACTAATTTGATTTTTTTATGAGATTACAAATTTGGTAAAACGAAAATAAGAAAGAAAAACTTGTAGCACCTTAGAGACTAACAAATTTATTTCAGCATAAGCTTTCGTGGGTTAGTACCCACTTCATCGGATGCATGGAATGAAACATACAGTAGACAGATATTTATACAGTCAGAGAAACATGATAAGGTGGAGGTGCATAGACCAACCTTAAGAGGCTAATTAATTGAGAGGAACCATAACAGCAGGGGAAGAAAAACCTTTGAAGTGATAAACAAGATGGTCACACAGGTGTGAATGAGGATCGTTAACTTAAGGGAAATAGATTCAATTAACGTAATGGCCGAACCATTCCAAGCCCTTATTTAATCCTGAGGTAATGCAATCTAGTTTGCATATCAATTCGAGTTCAACAGTTTCTCTTTGAAGTCTGTTTTTGGAGTTAATCTGTCGCAACACTGCTACCCTCAAGTCTGTCACTGAGTGATTAGGGAGGTTGAAGTGTTCTCCTACTGTTTTTTGAATGTTATGATTCCTGATGTCAGATTTATGTCCATTTATTCTTTTGCGTAGAGACTGTCCGGTTTGGCCAATGTACATGGCAGAGGGGCATTGCTGGCACATGATGGCATATATCACATTGGTAGATGTGCAGGTGAATGAGCCCGATAGCGTGGCGGATGTGATTAGGCCCTGTGATGGTATCACTTGAATCGATATGTGGACAGAGTTGGCATCGGGCTTTGTTGCAAGGATAGGTTCCTGGGTTAGTGTTTTTGTTGTATGGTGTGTGGTTGCTGGTGAGTATTTGCTTCAGGTTGGGGGGCTGTCTGTAAGCAAGGATTGGTCTGTCCTCCAAGATCTGTGAGAGTGAGGGATCATCTTTTAGGATAGGTTGTAGATCTTTGATGATGCGCTGGAGAGGTTTTAGTTGGGGGCTAAAGGTGACGGCTAGTGGTGTTCTGTTATTTTCTTTTTTGGGCCTGTCTTGTAGTAGGTGACTCCTGGGTACTCTTTTGGCCCTGTCAATCTGTTTTTTCACTTCAGCAGGTGGCTATTGTAGTTGTAAGAATGCTTGATAGAGATCTTATAGGTGTTTGTCTCTGTCTGAGGGATTGGAGCAAATGCGGTTGTATCTTAGAGCTTGGCTGTAAACAATGGATCGTGTGGTGTGTCCAGGATGGAAGCTGGAAGCATGTAGGTAAGTATAGCGGTCAGTAGGTTTCCGGTATAGGGTGGTGTTTATGTGACCATCACTTATTAGCACAGTGGTGTCTAGGAAATGGACCGCTTGTGTGGACTGGTCTAGGCTGAGGTTGATGATGGGATGGAAATTGTTGAAATCATGGTGGAATTCCTCAAGGGCTTCTTTTCCATGGGTCCAAATGATGAAGATATCATCAATGTAGCGCAAGTAGAGTAGGGGTGTTAGGTGACGAGAGCTGAGGAAGCGTTGTTCTAAGTCAGCCATAAAAATGTTGGCATACTGTGGGGCCATACGGGTACCCATAGCAGTGCCACTGACTTGAAGGTATATATTGTCCCCAAATGTGAAATAGTTGTGGGTGAGGACAAAATCACAAAGTCTGGCCACCAGGTTAGCCGTGGTAGTATCGGGGATACTGTTCCTGACAGTAAGGTGTTTGACTTGGTACTGCATGACATTTTTATTTAAAAAAAAACTCAGAATGATATATAATTAACATTAAATGGATTGAAAGGAAACTACCTGAACGGTCTCAAAATGTAATTGTAAATGGGGAATCATCAGCAAGCAAGTGGGTTTCTCATAGGGTCCAGCAAGGATCTGTTCTTGGCTCTACGCTATTTAACATTCAATCACCTGGAAGAAAACTCAAAATCATCACTAATAAAATTTGTAGATGACACAAAAATTGGGGGAAATAATAAATAATGAAGAGCACAGATCACTAAAACAATAATAAACTGGGTGCAAGCAAACAATATGCATCTTAATATAGCTAAATGTAAACGTATACACCTAGGGAGCAAGAATGTCGGCCATACTTACAGGATGGGGACTCTGGGAAGCCATGATTCTGAAAGAGTTGGAGATCATGGTAGATAATCAGCTAAACATGCGCTCCCAGTGCGAGACAGTGCCCAGAAAGGCTAAGGTTATCCTTGGATACATAAACAAGGAAATCCCAAGTAGAGGTGCAGTGGTGCAATCACTGCTGGAATATTGTGTTCACTTCTGGTGTCCACAATTCAAGAAGGATGTTGATAAATGGGAAAGGTTTCAGAGAAGGGCCACAATAATTATTAAAAGATTAGGGGTGGCCAACCTGAGCCTGAGAAGGAACCAGAATTTACCCATGAACATTGCCAAAGAGCCACAGTAACACGTCAGCAGCCCCCCGGCCACTCCCCCCTGTTCTAGCGCCTCTCGCCCACTGGCAGCCCTGCCAATCAGTGCCTCCCCCCGATCAGCTGTTTCGTGGCATGCAGGAGGCTCTGGGGGGGAAGGGGAAGGAGCAAGGGCACTCCCGGGGAGGGGGCAGGGCCTGTGGCAGAGCCGGGGGTTGAGCAGTGAGCCCCCCCGGCACATTGGAAAGTTGGCACCTGTAGCTCCAGCCCCGGAGTCGGTGCCTGTCCAGGAGCCGCATATTAACCTCTGAAGAGCCGCATGTGGCGCCTGAGCCGCAGGTTGGCCACCCCTGATTAGAACATGGGCCTTACAGTTAAGGCTAAGATTTTTTCACTGTTCTGTTTAGTAAAAGCCAGGAACAGGTCACGGGCAATAAACAAAAATCCCCGGAGCCGGTGACTTGTCCAATACTTTACTAAAAATGTGCTCCCCCCCCCCCCCAAGCCCGGGACAACACAGGGGGAGCAGCTGCAGTCCCGCCAAGCCCAGGATGCTTTGTTCAATATCTTCATCAACGATCTGGAGGATGGTGTGGATTGCACCCTTAGCAAGTTTGCAGATGACACTAAACTGGGAGGAGTGGTTGATACGCTGGGGGGTAGGGATAGGATACAGAGGGACCTGGACAAATTAGAGGATTGGGCCAAAAGAAATCTGATGAGGTTCAACAAGGACAAGTGCAGAGTCCTGCACTTAGGACGGAAGAATCCCATGCACTGCTACAGACTAGGGACCGAATGGCTGGGCAGCAGTTCTGCAGAAAAGGACCTAGGGGTTACAGTGGACGAAAAGCTGAATATGAGTCAACAGTGTGCCCTTGTTGCCAAGAAGGCTAACGGCATTTTGGGCTGTATAAGTAGGGGCATTTCCAGCAGATCGAGGGACGTGATTATTCCCCTCTATTCGGCACTGGTGAGGCCTCATTTGGAGTACTGTGTCCAGTTTTGGGCCCCACACTACAAAAAGGATGTGGATAAATTGGAAAGAGTCCAACGGAGGGCAACAAAAATGATTAGGGGGCTGGAGCACATGACTTATGAGGAGAGGCTGAGGAAACTGAGATTGTTTAGCCTGCAGAAGAGAAGAGTGAGGGGGGATTTGATAGCTGCTTTCAACTACCTAAAAGGGGGTTCCAAAGAGGATGGATCTAGACTGTTCTCAGTGGTAGAAGATGACAGAACAAGGAGTAATGGTCTCAAGTTGCAGAGGGGGAGGTTTAGGTTGGATATTAGGAAAACCTTTTTCACTAGTAGGGTGGTGAAGCACTGGAATGGGTTACCTAGGGAGGTGGTGGAATCTCCTTCCTTAGAGGTTTTTAAGGTCAGGCTTGACAAAGCCCTGGCTGGGATGATCTAGTTGGGGTTGGTCCTGCTTTGAGCAGGGGGATGGACTAGATGACCTCCTGAGGTCCCTTCCAACCCTGAGATTCTATGATTCTATGCCACAGGGATGGGCACCCGCCAAGCCCGGGCGCCGGGGGACTGGGGCGCGTGGCCCCAGCTGCAGCCCCCAGAGGAAGCCAAGGGGCGGGGGCTGCGGGGTCCTGGTTCTGCCCCCCGGTTGCAGGGCAGGGGGCACAGTCCCGGCTCCTCCTGAAGCCCCAGAAGTCAGGGGCCCGGTGACCAAACCCCAGCGCGAGTGGCCGAGCCCCGGCCGGTCTCCTGAGCCTGACAACGGGCAGCCGAAGGCCAGTCGCGCTGGGATCCCGCGTGGCCCGGGGGGGTTCGTAGCGAGGCGGGTCAGGCGCCGGCCCCCGCCCGATGGTTTGGTGGCCTGGGTGGCGCACGGGCCGAGCCGGGCGACCCCGCTGTCCGCGGAGCGCTCAGCCAGGGAAAGGGGCCCGGCCTGGGGTGACACCCGGAGCCGGGGCTTCGCACTGGCCGCGGCTCCCCGCCTACCCGCCGCCGCGTCTCCCGGGGCCCGGCTCGGGCGGGGAGAAGCCGCCGCCTGCCCCCGCCTACCCGCCGCCGCGTCTCCCCACCCTCCCGCTCCGGCTCCGTCACGAGTGCGGCCGCGGGGCTGCGCCGCCTCCCCTGCGCCGGGCCGGGCTCGCCGCACACGGCGGAGCGGGCCGAGGGGCCGGGCCTGCGATGAGCGCGCCGGGGCTCAGCTGAGGGCCGGGCGGGGCCCCCCCCCGAGCCGGCAGGACGGAGCCCCCGGGCGGCTGGCGGGGCGGCGGCGGCGATCGGCTGAGGCCGCCGGGCCGGCGCGGGAGGAAGCGAGCGGCCGCCGGGGGCAGCGCCATGGAGCCCGGCGAGGTGAAGGACCGGATCCTGGAGAACATCTCCCTGTCCGTCAAGAAGGTGAGAGCGGCCGGGCCGGGGCCTCGTCTCCCCCGGCATCCCGGGCCCCTGCCCCTCCCGGTGCCGTCAGCAGGCCCAGCTGGGGGTCAGCTTCGGCCCCCATCAGTGCCCCTCCCTCGCCACCCCCAGGCTCTGACCAAGCCGCTTCCCCTCCATCGCTGGATGGTGTGTACAGCCGGGGCGGGTCGGTCTTTTACAGCTTCCCCCAGGCTGCAGCTTCATCCTTGGGACCAGCCGTCGGGGAGCTGGTGGAGGCAGGGCGTCCCTGGCCAGCCCTGTCGGTAGCCCCCTGCTCCGGGCAGGTGGAGATGGTGGTAAACACAGACCAGTGCGCTAGGACTCCAGCCAGGGGGGTCGGCCACAGTGGAAATAATTTCCAAACCCACCCCCCGGTTGTCGGCCCAGCCTTGACATGCACAAGTGGTAACACACCAACCACCAGCAAATAGCAAAAGTCCCGACTCGGGCTACAACCCAGCGGGCTACCGACTGCATACGGACCTCAACTTCCTCCAAGGCATCACTCTCCTCTAGTTACCAGGGAGCTATTTTTACAGAGCTTCCTGAATTCATTGGTGTCTGACTTGGGCCCTCAGTCTCCAGCCTTCCTGTTTTACTCCACAGTGTACATTCGGGTGAGATCAGAACAGCTAGTTAATTCCCCCCTGCTGGAAATCAGATAGCACCTTCTAGACCCTGACAGAGATCTGAAAATTCACCTTAAGCCTGACCTCCATCATCCTCTGCTCTTCTAGTCCTGGTCTTTCCTGAGCAAGGCGGCTAATCATTCTGAATGGTCGTACTGTGTAGAATGGGTTTAAGTACCTGTAAGAGAGTATTGGATCTCTGGTTTCAAAACCACTCTGCGCCCTGTAGCCCCACAGAAAGCGTACTTTAATATTTGCCACCAGTTTGATTCATACAAAATAGCCAGGACTACACTAAGCATGCAAAGGCTGAAACAAAAGATGAGTAGGAGTGAGGGAAAGCACCAGTGAAGTCTGGGGCCAATAGCTCCAAATGCCTGACTCTGCTGCTCCTCATAACTTCCTAAGCAGCAACTTGACACTGACCTGATGCTTCTTAGTTTTACTGCTTCCTACAGGTTCTGAATAGCAACAGTGAAACGTGACCAGATTTTTGTCAGCTTCACGTTGCTTCCCATGGGGCAAGGGTGGAGATTGTGTGCTGCCGACTGGCACATTCATGTGTTATCTTCACAGCCATAAGGGCTAGAAAAATAGGGCTTGATTCAGATTTTATACTAGTGTTACTTCCTTGCCTTCAATGGACTTTTGAGTTTCACTGGTGTGAGATCAGAACCAGCCCCTCGGGCTTTTTCAGAATGAAAGTAGCCAGTAAATTGTACAGAAATTGGTATTGGAGGCCCATTCATTTACCTGGGAGAGCGTCCCACTGGCAAGTGGATTTGTCAAGCCCTGGAAAGAAGGCAAGGGTACTTCTTTATTCCCCTCCCCCTCAATGAAGTAATTAAAGATCATGTGCCAAAGTATCATCAGTAGGCGAAAAATGTAATGGAGTCAACTTGATTGGACAGAATAGTTTAAAAAGTGACAGATCATTTAAGAAAAGTGACAGAAAATAGACCAGTGGATCACAAGAAGAACCTTGTTAAACTATCTTTTTAAAATCCTGGTGGAAGAATGTTAATTTGCCAAGAGGAGTTGTATATCTTCGGTATGTAAAATGAGGGGGGCAATACCACAATACCACACTTGTCTGAAAGATCAAGCATGGCAATTGGTGGTATATTTCGCCTGCCGAATTTGCATCATTAAAGGCCATGAGAGTTTTGCTGTTGACTGCAATGGCACAGGCTCGAGCCCCACACGGACGGAAGGATGGGCAGAAATTTGGAGTTAAAGAAATGGAAATTGTCGGCTTCCTCCTGAGGGGTGCCAAGTGCCCTTGACTCCCACTGACTTGTATAAGAGTTGAGAGGCTCAGCACTTGCTAGAACTGGAGCAAAAATGCTGTATGTATGACCTTTCTCCTTAATCGCCTCTACGTGATGGGT
The DNA here is from genome assembly GCA_037349315.1 of Chelydra serpentina. NCBI lineage: Eukaryota > Metazoa > Chordata > Testudines > Chelydridae > Chelydra > Chelydra serpentina. The sequence goes on from JBAIAC010000047.1 coordinate 3,585,422, forward strand.
ATTGCCTTTGGGAGTATAGAGTTGTCTGCTGTTTCAAATCAAATATCTGGGGGAATTGTGAGTGATGGGTTGATTTACTGTCGGTAGTTTGTCAGCTCTGTCTTCCCTGTTCAATACCACTCCATTCAAAGGAAGATAGGTTAGCTTTTCTGGAGATTATTTGGACAGTTTAGTGATATGGATTTCATTATTTCTCTTTAGTTGCTCCTGCTTCTCTCCCTAACACCTGGCAGGCCCCAGCAAGCACGTGCACCCTACTTCCAGCTTAGAGGGCCGTGCTCAAGAAAGGAATTATGTTAATTGTGGCAATTTATGGATGGTTGTTTTTTAAAATGAACGTAGGGCTTGCCAAAGGCACAAGGCCGTCACCGCCGGGATGTGAAGATCTCTGCACAGCCGGGTGCAGTCAGTGACACCGTAAGCTTCCTCACTGGGTGCCTCAGCCCTGGGATAGGTGGGGCACTTTTAGAGGTGTCAGAGCAGATCAGTCTTTGGCTTCTCTGAAGAAATTGCTACTCTGCCATGGTAACCGTATGTACCCCTGTTGGCTGGGGCACTGGATGGAGACCACCAATTAGGTACACACAGTACAGGAACAAATGAACGCAGTTTAAATGCCTAGATTTCATATATGCTCCTGACCAACCATCAGCTGGTAGCCACGTGCAATCAGTGATGACCGTGGTCACATTCAAACGAATGACCCAAATGTGTCCCATGATCAGACTTCTGTGCCATCCTGGTAGCTACAGGCTCCATGGCAAAGGAGGAATTTGTTATCTGCCAGGCTCAAACTTGGTACCAGGATGTGGATTCCCAGTGCTGCCAGTTTCAAACGTTTAAAAATCAGGAGCGAAGCCCAAACGGTGGTTTTTGATCCGTCTCCAGGCGTGGTGTGACGATGGCAGTGTTGCCTACTCTTGCCGATTTGTGACGTGGGTCTGGCCTCGGCTGCAGGAGCGCTCACTGAAAGCCCCACCTGAGATCAGATCACACCACGTTACACAGAGTGCTGCCTGATGGTGCAGGGGGCTTCCCGCTCCTCTCCAAGCTCCCAAACTGCCCATTTTTCATTCTGTCCCCTCCAGCCCTCTATCAGTTCTCTGGCCCTCAGCCCCGCATCAGTTAAGTGTCTGCCACACCTTGACTCAGCACCCCCTCCAAGCCCCACATCTACCCCTTCCCCCCAGCACTCCTGCTCCTCCTGCAGCTTTTCACCCCCAGGGCTTGGGAGACGGGCAGCTTCAGTGGTTCTTCTTCTCCCAGGCCTGGTGTTGAAGGGACAGAGAGGAGGAGAGATCAGCTGACTCATTTTTCACACTGGGGGTTGGGACCCCTCAGGCGGTCGCGAGGTTATTACATGGGGGGTCGCGAGCTGTCCGCCTCCACCCCAAGCCCCAGCATTTATAATGGTGTTAAATATATAAAGAAGTGGTTTTAATGTATAAGTGGGGGTCGCACTCAGAGGCTTGGTATGTGAAAGGGATCACCAGTAAAAAAAGTCTGAGAACCCCTGCGGTAGCAGATCTTCCTTCCTCTGCTGCTCCCTCTCCTTCCTCTGCCCCTACCCCAAAACGTCTCTCTGCTCCTAGGGATGAGCTTTGCCCAGCTCCTGCAGCTGCTCTGCTTGCCTGTTCTTCCCCAGGAGAGAAGTGGTGAAGGCAGCTGTTCAGCGTGGATTTCCCCCTTGGCAGTCTGATGCTGCAGCTTCTGGCTTCGCTGGGAGGCTGCCTGCAGCAGCAGCCCAATCCGGTTACTCTCAAGTAAGATCATGAGAACTGGAACCCCCCCTTGAAGGGAGGGCAGTGGAGTGAGATGGCTCAGCATGCTCATGCTCTCCTCTCTACAGGGCCCGTTCTAGCACAGACTGATTCCTCCCAGTTACATGACAGATGATGGATTGAACTGACCAAATGTCCCGCACCATTTGAAGGTTAATGACCGTCTGGAATCTGCCTAGAATTGACATTGTTCATCACCTTTATTTTGACAAATGCTGTCTCGGGAGTGGGTGGGGGAGGTTCTGTGGCCTGCAGTGGGCAGGAGGTCAGACTAGATCAGTGGTTTTCAAACCGCGAGTCGCGACCCAGGACCGGGTCGCAGAATGGAAGGCACTGGGTCATGGCAGCTATGGTCAGCACTGCCGACCGGGCCATTAAAAGTCCCATCGGCGGTGCTGCCCGGCTAAGGGATCTGGCTCCTAGGTGTGGGGGCCATAGGGCCGGCTAATGGGAGCTGGGGGCGGGGGCGGTGTCTGTCTGCGGGTGAGAGCCACACGGAGCCGCTTGCGTGCCTTGGTCTAGGAGCCAGACCTGCTGCTGGCCGCTTCCAGGGCGTAGTGCGGTCCGCGGTGCCAGGACAGGCAGGAACCCTGCCTTAGCACCCCCGCTACGCCACTGACTGGGAGCTGCCTGAGGTAAGCCTGTGCCCCAATCCTTGGCCCCATCCCAGAGCCTGTACCCCCAGCCCTGAGCCCTGACCCCCTCCAGCACCCCAACCCTCTGCCCCAGCCCTGAGCGCCCTCCCACACCCTGAACCCCTCACCCCCAGCACCACCCTGCAGCCCTCACCCCCACCCCCCAACCCTCTTCCCCAGCCCTGAGCCCCTGCCACACCCCAAACGTCTCATCCCCAGCTCCGTTGGGTCACGGACATCAACAACTTTCTTCAACTGGGTCGCTGGAAAAAAAGTTTGAAACCCCCCTGGACTAGATGATTGTGATGGTCCCTTCTGACCTTAACGTCTGTGAGTCTCTGAATCCTCAGCACTTGCTGTGCGTTTGCCTTTGTACTGACTACGGTGCGACTTCACTGTGGCTTTTACTAGCCCAGCAAATGTAGAACAGCCTCGGCCGCACAGTGTGTGATCCGTGCCTCCGACAGGCCAGCTCAGAAAGCGTCGGGCCTTTTATAACCACTTCAGTTGAGACATTTTGTTGTTTTACGGTAATAATCTATGCATAGCAAAGCAAATGTCACAGACCAAGGGCTCTGGTCCCTTCCGCTCATGCTGTTGACCTTGGGAGCTAGTATTTTTGTGTATTATACCAAGAATCCCCTACAGCACTAACAAGAGTCATTGACTGTGATTTACACTTCGTTATGACGTCCGGAAGGTTTCACTTGAAACCTCTTGACTTATGAAAAGATCTTACTCTCTTGTAGGCCCCTCACAGAAGGGGAGGTGACTCTAGAGAAAAGTGTAGCTTCAAAATACATCCTGTGCCTTCTGCCACCCTTTGAAAGAATCACCTGTAGTCCGTCATCTGTACGAGGTTTTATTAATGTCAAGCTGCTGCCTGCTTGTTGTCCATGTTTCAACCATTCTGTGTGCACTGTAGTCCAGATCTTCAGCTGCAGCCAAGGTGTGCACAGCACATCTTGGGGCAGGGGTGTTGTGCACACGCAAATGCAGTCTTCAGCCATTTTTGTGTTCCTCTGACCCAGCACCAGCTGTGTGTCGGCCCAATCCCCCGATGTTCGTTAGAGCAGCTGGAGGGGCTGCTAATTGTTCCAGTTGAAGAGAATGTCAATAGGACCACATCCCCTCTCTGCCGGTACTGTCCCCTCTGCTGGCTGCTAAACCAGCTATATGTCACCAGAGGATCCTGCTGCACTGGGGTGATCCTCTCATGGCAAGATACACAGCCACTTTGTGTCAGTGGAGTGGTGTGAAACAGCTAAGCTAAGGAACGGGGCCTCCGAGTCCTTCGTTAAGGATAACTTCTGATCTATACAGTCATTCATAAAAACAGCGAGGAGTCCTTGTGGCACCTTAGAGACTAACACATTTATTTGGGCATAAGCTTTCGTGGGCTAAAACCCACTTCTCAGATGCATGGAGTGGAAAATACAGTAGGCGGGTATATATACACAGTACATGAAAAGATGGGAGTTGCCTTACCAAGTGGGGGGTCAGTGCTAACGAGACAATTCAATTAAAGTGGAAGTGGGCTATTCTCAACAGTAGAATACCAAGGGAGGAAAAATCACTTTTGTAGTGGTAACGAGACCAATATAATCAGGGTGGCTCATTTCAAACAGTTGACAAGAAGGTGTGAGTAACAGTATGGGGAAATTAGTTTTTGTAATGACCCATCCACTCCCAGTCTTTATTCAGGCCTAATTTGATGGTGTCCAGTTGCAAATTAATTCCAGTTCTGCAGTTTCTTGTTGGAGTCTGATTTTGAAGTTTTTTTGTTGAAGAATTGCCACTTTTAAGTCTGTTATTGAGTGTCCAGGGAGGTTGAAGTGCTCTCCGACTGGTTTTTGAATGTTATAGTTCTTGATGTCTGATTTGTGTCCATTTATTCTTTTGCATAGAGACTATCCGGTTTGGCCAATGTACATGTTGAGAATAGATCACTTCCACTTAATTGAATTGTCTCGTTAGCACTGACCCCCCACTTGGTAAGGCAACTCCCATCTTTTCATGTACTATGTATATATACCCGCCTACTGTATTTTCCACTCTATGCATCTGATAAAGTGGGGCTTCGCCCACGAAAGCTTATGCCCGAATACATTTGTTAGTCTCTAAGGTGCCACAAGGATTCCTCGTTGTTTTTGCTGATACAGACTAACACGGCTACCGCTCTGAAACAGTCATTAATGTTATTAACATTGTCTATCCAGCTAACCATGATGAATGTTGGAAAACAAATGCGAATGATGGGAACAACGTGTTATTTCTTAACAGATGTTGCGGAAGGAGAAATATTCCAGGAGAACCTCTTAGTGCAAGTGTAACCCAGGCGTTCTCAAGCTTTCTGAAGCCAAAGGCAGCTTGTTAAAAAAACCGTAGGACAATAATTGATGACAAATGTGCTTACAAATTAGCCATAAATATACCGGGACAGTTCAGGTACTTTATATACTCCTTCTAGAAAGTCTCACCAGCCCCTAGGGGTGGGAACATGCTCCGCACAGCTTGAGAATCCTCCAAGGACATTCACAGGCTTCTAATGTTTGTTTGAAGGTTCAGTCGGGAAGACTATTTGCTAATAATATCATTCAACACAGATTGCTAAAAGCAAAACTCATCAAAGTATCGCCGTTGATTTCTTCCAAGTATATTTGTCATTTCAGGTTTTCTCTTTTGAAATATCTACTACCGTGTCCTAATGCAGAGGTGAAGTTGTAGTCAGGCTGATCTTTCAGTCACAAGTGGGTTAAATTTTACAGGCGTCTAAAATGAAGCCTACTCACTGTTTCTGCTAGAGAAAGTTTGGAAGCTCATGTGAACATCTACTAGTGGAGAAAGCAGCAATGGTATTTTGAACATTTACATAGTTCTCGAGACAGCTGGTGCAAACCTTTTCACGTGACGAGGGTGGCTTGTAAGGTGGAATTGTAACTGTATTGCTGTGAATCTGGGACAGTGAGCGGTGTATGTTCCACTCCATGCATCTGATGAAGTGGGTTCTAGCCCACGAAAGCTTATGCCCAAATAAATGTGTTAGTCTCTAAGGTGCCACAAGAACTCCTCGTTCTTTTGACATCCTTTGGTCTCACTGCCTCTGATCTACCATGGATCCCAAGCATGGTGCCGCTGGTCAGCAGTCTTCAGAGTAATGGAGAATGGAAACCCATTGTCTGGGATAAAGAAAGAGCATTTGAACAGCAAGCTCTTGGCATTCCTTGGCTGTTTCATATTCATTTTAGATTCAGTCCAGGATATCCTATCACCAGACAGATTCGGACAAACTGGAGAAGAGCAACAAGAATAATCAAGGTTTAAGTGTAGTAGCCGTGTTAGTCTGTGTCAGCAAAATGAAAATAAGAAAGAAAAACTTGTAGCACCTTAGAGACTAACAAATTTATTTCAGCATAAGCTTTCGTGGGTTAGTACCCACAAGAATAATCAAGAGGTCTGTAGAGATTGACCTGTGAGGCGATGTTTAAAGTGTTTAGTCTGTATTGTTTGGCTAAGTGATGGCTAATGAGGGGAACTTTGAAGGACGCAAACACCAAGACCTAGAAGAATTACTACTTGGTGTGACAGACGGGGCGTGACTAGGGATAGTGGAATGAAATTGAGAGAGAAAAACCATCTCTAGATGCTGGGATTCTGTGAAAGATTCCTTCAGTGTGATCAGATTGATGAAAAATCAAAGGCTGCTTCTTTCTGTAAAGAGAGAGACATGTTAGTAACTACATGATTTGCAGAAGCCTGATTTTTAGCCATCTTGATGTTGATCAGATTTCTTTATTCTAGAGTTGTACGAGATAGCAATAACCGACTCCTGAAAACGAGTTAGCTTGCACTTCCAGTAGTGATTTCCAACCTTGCTTGTTTTTCTCTCCCATGGAATCTGTGCCTCTGTTGTGCTGAAGAACTTGTGACCTGTAGTGCCTTTCTCTGTAACATCGGGAACGCTCTCCCTTGCAGTCATGTGCCACCCCTAAGTCTTGATCATCTGTGTCTGATAAGCTGTGCCAATAGCCGGCTATTCAGACCTGGCTGTCAGATAGGGTGTGGTTCAGGCCTTATTTAAGATGCCAAGCTTGTGTGCAATGACCAATTAAGAGGGTGCTGTCTAGTACATGAAAACAGGTGTCACCAGCACAAGTTAAAACCAATCTCCAGTTCATGTCTGGCTGCAACAGGGCTGTTTGTATATAGATACAGTGAAAACGATTGGTGCCTGGAGTCAAATCTGTCTGTCAGAAATAGCATACTTAACCTAAACGCAGTCCCTTGGGTTTGAAAATCCACATGTGTAGGACACCCTGGAACAGGACAGTTCTAACAGAAGAAAATGACATAGGGGGGCTCAGGAGAGCTCATGAGGAGGAGGAGTCTGGACATGAGTAATGAGACAGAGAAGCTGTAAACCTCAGATTCCACTCTGTTGCTTGAATGCTTAAAAATGTTGGGACTTTGTTCTGTTCCAAGCCGTACAACTTCTACCCTCTGTAGGGTGACCAGATGTCCTGATTTTATAGAGACCGTCCCAATTTTTGCGTCTTTTTCTTATATAGGCTCCTATTACCCCTGTGACGGTGTCCCCATAAGACTTTATGGGGGGATGCTTATAAATGTATATATCATGTAACTGGAATATGTTTTATGCTACATGTGCCATGTAACATATCTCTGTAAAAGTTATGATCTACTGAATCTATTCCTCCTGGTTGTATGCATGTATCATTTTTGTAGTTGAAGTTATGAATATTGGTTGTATATTTGCTGGTTTCATACATAGCCTTTGTAAGAGCATGGGATCATGTCTGGAGAAAGGAATGTGCAGGTTGAGAGCCCAATCAAGAAACTCTTGACAGACAAAAGAAGTTGCAGACACCAATCCACATCTGAGCTTGGCCAGGAATGTAGCTGGGCTTGGCTCCTAAGGAACTGAGTGGTGCATGGACATGTGACTTGCCCATGTGACCCCAAAACTCCAGAGGGTAACATGATGCTACACAGGGAGTGGGGATGAGTATCCATCCATGGGAGAAAGTCTATTTAAACCCCTGGGAGACCCCTCCATTTTGTCTTCAGCTGGCTAAAGAGAGAGCCTCTCCACCCACCAAGGACACACCTGAAAGAGACTGAACAAAGGACAAAGATAATAGTGGGTCCAGCAATCGCTCACACCCCCTATTGTCTTTGTCCTTTCTCAAGACATGATCCCAGGCTCTTACAAAGGCTATGTCTGAAACCAGCAAATATACAACCAATATTCATAACTTCAACTACAACAATGATACATGCATACAACCAAGAGGAATAGATTCAGTAGATCATAACTTTTACAGAGATATGTTACATGGCACATGTAGCATAAAACATATTCCAGTTATATCCTATATACATTTATAAGCATCCCCCCATAAAGTCTTATGGGGACACCTTCACAACCCCCACACTCCCCTCCCTGTTTTTCATATTTGCTGTCTGGTCACCCTAACCCCCTGTGGGTTCAGCACCCTGTAATCAAGGCTCCTGTTCTGGTGCACCATGAACATGCATCTGTCTCTCTCCAGGCTATTTTGACATCAGTGAAAATTGTTTCTCGGGTGGTAATACACTAGTCAGGGGAAAGCACTGGATCTGCTCGTATGAGAGCAGATATCTGGACAATAGCACTATTGAATATAGCGCAAGTTGTGTTGGTTACCTCTGTGTTTCTGGGGTGAGAAATAGAAAGCCGGGATCGCTGCTTTATCACATGCTTGTTCTAAGAAATGTTGGGTCAGATCAGGTGACCTGGAAGTGTGCACCTGCACCCGGATACCCCAATGTCTCCTGCCTATGCAAAAGTGAAGGGACTTCAAGTTTTGCACATTTTTCATTTCACAGTCGTCTCTATGACTTGCTGGGAGAAGCTAGTTTGGTTAGAACCCAGACGATCACAGGATTGATTGGCTAATTGTGTTCATCTTCAAGAGCAAAACAAGATTCTCCATCTCCCTAGTCAATTGAGTCTACCTCAGGAAATGAGATCGAATAAAACAAACCTGGAATAAGTAATAACGACAGAGAGGGCACTGCTGCAGGGGCTGTTCGCTGATAGAAATACCTTCTAGTCTCTCTTCTGCGGAGCTGGCCAGAGTCGCATTGCTGCCCTTCGAAATTCACTTCATTTACTATCAAGCTTATTAATGAACATAAGACTGCAAAGAGTTATAAAGGGATCTCACAAAACTGGGTGACTGGGGAACAAAATGGCAGCTGAAATTCAGTGTTGATAAATGCAAAGTAATGCACATTGGAAAACATCATCCCAACTATACATACAAAATGCTGGGGTCTGAATTAGCTGTTACCACTCAAGAAAGAGACTTGGAATCATTGTGGATAGTTCTCTAAAAACATTCACTCAATGTGCAGTGGCAGGCAAAAAAGCGAACAGAATATTAGGAACCATTAGGAAAAGGGATAGATAACAAGACAGAAAATAACATAATGCCTCTATGTAAATCCACGGTATGCCCACATCTTGAATATTGCATGCAGTTCTGGTTTCCCCATCTAAAAAAAAAAGATGGCAATTGGAAAAGGTACAGAGAAGGGTAACAAAAATGATTAAGGGTATGGAACAGCTTCTGTATGAGGAGAGATTAATAAGACTGGGACTTTTCAGCTTGGAAAAGACGACGACTAAGGGGTGATATGATACAGGTCTATAAAATCTTGACTGGTGTGGAGAAAGTGAATAAGGAAGTGTTATTTACTCCTTCATATAACACAAGAACCATTGGTCACCCAATGAAATTAATAGGCAGCAGGTTTAAAACAAAAAAGTAGTATTTCTTCACACAAAGCACAGTCAACCTGTGGAACTCGTTGCCAGGGGATGTTGTCAAGGCCAAAACTATAACGGGATTCAAAAAAGAACAAGCTAAGTTCCTGGAGAATAGGTACATCAATGGCTATTAGCAACCCCATGCTCTGACTGTCCATAGGCTCTGTTTGCCAGAAGCTGGGAGTGGACGACAGGGGATGGATCCCTTGATGATCGCCTGTTCTGTTCATTCCCTCGGGGGCACCTGGCATTGGCCGCTGTCGGAAGACAGGATACTGGGCTGGATGGACCATTGGTCTGACCAAGTATGGCCGCTCTTATGTTCTGATGTTCTAAGGCAGGCTGTGCCCACCCCCATTGTTCGGGTTCACCTTCTTCGTTCTTTACCTCAACCCCCTATCTCCTCCCTCAGAGCTGCACTTACCGTGCTTGGCCAATGGCTGGGCAGCTAACACTCTGGCTGGGGCACTAGACAAGAGCTCTGTACCCCGTGCTTCATAGAATCATAGGATATGATTCCTTCATGGAGATCCAGGGTCACTCTTAAACCTTATTCTACTGCAGGGGTCTCAAACGCGCGGCCCGTGGGCCGAATGCGGCCCGCAGAGCGCTTCCCTGCGGCCCGCCAAGCTCCCCATGTTCCCCCCCCCCCCGTCCCTCCCCCAGTTACGTTCTGAAGTTCCGCCGCCAGAACAGCTGTCTGGCGGCTTCACGGTTTCTGGGAGGGAGGGGGGAGGAGTGGGAAGTGCGCACACAGAGGAGGAGGGGGGGAGAAGAGGCGGAGCTTCTTAACTGTCCATACAGTTAAAGAAGTTACACGTTACAGGTAAAGAAGTTAATAAAAAAAGTTAATATATTTACTTTTAATAGCGTACTATATTACTCTTCATTTTTTTAAGGAGGAAGGAGCGGGGAGCCGCGCGCTCAGGGGAGGAGGCGGAGAAGGGGCAGAGAAGGGGCGGGGACTAATGGAAGGGGTGGAGTGGGGGCGGGGCCGGGGGCAGCGAGGGGACGGGGTCAGTGATGCGGCCCTCGGGCCAATGCACTAGTCCTCATGCGGCCCTCGTGGTAATTTGAGTTTGAGACCCCTGCTCTACTGCATTCTCACTGACAGGGCTGGAAATCTAATAGCCCTGAGCCCACAGGAGAGTGAATCCGGCCCTACTCACTGCCAAGCCAAGCTGGGGGGAGGGATAGCTCAGTGGTTTGAGCACTGGCCTGCTAAACCCAGGGTTGTGCGTTCAATCCTTGAGGGGGCCATTTAGGGATCTGGGGCAAAAATTGGGGATTGTCCCTGCTTTGAGCAGGGGGTTGGACTAGATGACCTCCTAAGGTCCCTTCCAACCCTGATAGTCTATGATTCTATGAAAGCAGGGGCTTTAGGGGCTGCAACCCAGGGGGCCCAGCAAAAATAAATCACAGGCAGCGACCTCCAACTCTGAGCCGCTAAAAGTCCCACAGCGCAGTGGGGTGCGGCAGGCTGCCTGCATGCCGTGGCTCCACGCCACTCCCGGAAGCGGCTGGCTGCCAGCATGTCTCTGCGGCCCCTGGCCAGGGGGGGTTCCACAAGCTGCCCCCGCCCCCAGCACCATTCTCACAGCTCCCATTGGCCTGAAATTGGCCAATGGGAGCTATGGGGGCAGCGCCTGCAGGCGCGGGCACCTTGCACCCCCTCCTCTACCCCAACCCACAGCCCCAGAGCAGAATCCCCCTCCTGGACCCAAACTCCCTCCCAGACCCCGCACCCCATCCTGCACCCCAATCCCCTACCCCAGCCGTCTCCTGCACCAAACTCCCTCCCAGACCCCCCACCCCATCCTGCACCCCAATCCCCTACCCCAGCCCTCTCCTGCACCAAACTCCCTCCCAGACCCCGCACCCCATCCTGCACCCCAATCCCCTACCCCAGCCCTCTCCTGCACCAAACTCCCTCCCAGTCCCTCCACCCCATCCTGCACCCCAATCCCCTACCCCAGCCCTCTCCTGCACCAAACTCCCTCCCAGACCCCGCACCCCATCCTGCACCCCAATCCCCTACCCCAGCCCTCTCCTGCACCAAACTCCCTCCCAGGAAAAAGACTTGTATACAGGGGCCCCACAAAATCTAATAGCCCTGAGCCCACAGGAGAGTGAATCCGGCCCTACTCACTGCCAAGCCCCTGGGCCAGCGGTTAATGGTCATTTTGGTCACATTGCTAGATTGAGCTTTTCAACCCGTGTTCATAGCAAACTGCAGGCTTTAAAAACACATGGTTTCACTTCCATGCAAAGGCTCCATACCAGTGCAGCAGGGAACCTACAGCGGCCTGGCTCAGTGACAGCCCTGCATAGGCTCAGTACATCTGGCACAGCGCTGGGTGAAAGAGCAGACTAGCAGCAAACTTGTGGATATGGTGCATCTTACCAATGGCTCACGTGCCACCAACCGAATTCCCCGCTTTTGCTAACAGTTGGAGTATTGTCGGCTCAGAGAGAGCTGCTTGCTCCCTGCCCTGCTAGCTTGATTGAAGGTGTTATCACCCCCTCTGGGAGGGGTTGAGAGGTTGGAAATGAAGACAGAAAGAAGCCCAATGCAATTAAAGTTACATAATCAGCCTCCACTTCCAGTCACTGCACTGATAGAAGCGCTTGTTTTGCAATCCTGTTGCCGTAGAATGATGATTGCTAATCAAGCACATAGTCAGGGAAAGGGCTTTATAGTCCCCCACTTCAAATCAATGGCCCTGCAAGAACACAGTGCTTAGAAGTAAGAGCTGGCCCAGAGGTGTGTATTGAGTAGCCTTGGCTAGCTGTTTACTTTGCTTTTTCAGAGTGTTTGTCTTGCCAGGGGATATCTCTGAAGCAGTACTCAAGAATTTCAAACCCAGGTGAGTGAGCATTCAGTAACCAGTCAGAGCCGGAGACCACAGTTGAGTCATGAAGGTCAGTTCCAGGTGTGGAAGAAATATTCAGATTCCAGCAGGGTTCTCTTGTAGGGTGACCAGACAGCAAGTGTAAAAAATCGGAACAGGGGGAGGGGGTGGGGGTGGGGGGGTAATAGGAGCCTATATAAGAAAAAGACCCAAAAATCGGGACTGTCCCTATAAAATCAGGACATCTGGTCACCCTATTCTCTGCTTGCGGTGAGGGTTTTTCATTCTCCTCTTCTTTTCTCCCCCCCGGGTCAGGAAAGTTTCAAAGTTTCTGACTCTTACTCCTGGGCGAGAATGTGATCTAATGGTTAGAGCAGAGGACGGGAGTCAGAATTTCTGTCCCAAGCTCTGCTCCTCATTTGCTGGGAGAGCTTGTGCAAGTTTCATAATTTCTCTGAACCTCAGTTAATACATGTGTGAAATGGGGACAGTATTTGCCTATCTCACAGCGGTTCCTGGGACTTTTTAACCCCTTAAAAAACTCCTTCCAGGCTTGACCAAGGCTGCAGTGGCATCTGAAACTGTCCCACGGCCTGATATTTATTCATAGAATCATAGAATATCAGGGTTGGAAGGGACCTTAGGAGGTCATCTAGTCCAACCCCCTGCTCAAAGCAGGACCAATCCCCAATTTTTGCCCCAGATCCCCAAATGGCCCCCTCAAGGATTGAACTCACAACCCTGGGTTTAGCAGGCCAATGCTCAAACCACTGAGCTATCCCTCCATCATGTTTTCTCCTCAGAGAAGTGCAAAACCTTCCTTCGCAGCAGCAGTGTTTATATGTCACTCAGTCTGTCTCAGGAATAGATGGCATTGAAGCTAAGGACAGGACCTGCCTTTTGTGGAGGACTTTGGCACCAATATTTTGGAAATTAGGAAAGCAAAAAATACCCATTGATCCTCGCCTTCTTCTGTGTTATTCATTCTCAATACACTGCTGGCTAACCAGTCCTCAGAAAGGCTTTGAGAAAAAAGAAAATGAGAAAGGAATACTTGTGGCACCTTAGAGACTAACAAATTTATTTCCGCATAAGCTTTCGTGGTCTACAGTCCGCTTCGTCGGATGTTTTGGTTACTTTTCATTACAGCCGTTTCCGTGTCTCCCAGTCCTGAAGGGACTTTCTTCAAACTTGCCATTGTGTTCTCGAAGTGGTGAGCACATCCCACAATCTTTTCTTACTTCTCCATTTGAGCAAAGGCTTGCCGCGCTGCATCCCGCTTTTGATGCCTCGAGTCCATGTTCCGTGTTGTTGCAGCCTTTAACATCTACGTTCCAGGCTTCTGAGATAGGGGCAGCACCGAAGCTAATCTTGTACCCAAGGCCAAAAGTTGCAGAGGAGCAATCTTTATAGCTGGACATCCAGCATGTCAACCCTCTGATCTCACCACATGGCAGATTTGGTTTTCCCATAGGCCTTTCAAACTTTCTCCAGGGTGCTCTAGGATATGGTCTCTCTTGAGGAGCATCTCCTACAAAGACACAGAAATGAAATGACATCTCTAAACCAGTCCTCAGCATGACGTAAACTGAAATGCTGTGCTTTAGCCACGAGTTATCTTGCCAAAGGGATGGGAGTAGCAGGGAGAGGGCCTCTTCCATTGTACTCCATTTTTGCTCTGTAGTAGAAGAGCAGTTAAAAAGTGGATTGAAAAGCTTCCCACCCACCAAGACTGGAGTTCAAAAGTCAATTTGTTTTTCAAGAGTTGGGGAAGTTACTATAAAGCAGTGTAAGGACTGTCCCATCCTGCCCCATTCCAGGTGTTGTGTTGAGTCTGGTATTGGTGATTGCAGAAGGAATGCACAATTCTTGGCTGGTAAATGAAAAATGATTTTCAGTGACTTTCGCTCCCCTCTTCTCTGTAATTGGGTTATGTATGTGCCATCTCTTCTGCTACCCTGCTTAGTCAAAAAAGTCCCCTATTCCCCACTGGACAAACATTTCTACTGTTCTTTGTTTACAAACAGATCTACATTTACATCTGTATAATTATTTGGAATCTTGAGGAGTTTTATTTCGAAACAGAGTTTCTGTCGGCCTCCTCGCCTGGCTGGCAGTTGGCATTGTTTTTGTTCGTAAGTGTCGCAAGGACAGCGATCCGACCCTGTTCCGATCACGCTGTGTCCCGTCGCTTGTGACGCTTAGAAACACCCAGCTGGTAATTGCAGGGATGCCTTTTGGATGTGGACACCGTTTACTTTGTCCAGCGGGAGGTCTATAGATAGCTTTGGCTCAGAGCTCATTTTGAGCCAGCGTTCTGAACGGAGTCCCGTCCTGCTCTGTCTCCTGCATCGGCGTTGCTTATCGTGCTGCCAGAGCTGAAGTTACTGGGTTAATCCCAGCGAGCGTGTGCGGGGAGGAGAGAGGTGGCTAAGTGGAAAGGCCATAGAATAATATCGTTGAAGGAAATGCTACCACATTGCCAAAGCTTCCCGGCCTTCCTCCTTGTCCAACTGCTAGTGTCTATATTTAAGTTACCAGTTCAGCCCACAGCCATAGGCAGGAAATTACTTCACAGGAGAGTCACATGTGAAGGAGTATTTGATCACTCCAAACACTTTCTTTTGGCCAAGTGACTAATTAGACTGAGCGAGGTTTGTTTTAAATTGTTCATTTGTGCTTTATAACGATATTTGCAGGAGGCAGCTCAACAGGACATATAAAATGCACAGAGCTCTTTAAAGCAGGGGCGAGCAATACTATGCGTCCCGGACAGCACTGAGCACGTTGTTGAAGATCTGCAAGCAATAAGTCTACAGGTTATAGGTGTGGTATTGTTAAGTGCAGGTGCTTGGGGCTGGATCGGTGTAGTGTGCTTACACAGAGATGGTACAGAGTTGTTGGCATTGTTCTGTTTGTGTTTTTACCAGGTATACAGGCAGGTGTTTGGAGACACCTTGATGGTCATTTTGCTGGCGCAGTTACAGAACCAGGGATGGATACTTATAATGATAATTTTCCACCCCAGGCTGTCTCTGGATAATTTTCAGCTAGTCTCGAGCCAGGCCCAACCTTTTCATTATCTGATTAGAGCATCCATGTTTCAACCGGTGTTAGCCAAAACTAGCTTGAAAGGTTTGTCGCTAGCTTGGTTCCCCCAATCAGTGTGGACATGGACTATATAATAACTAGATCACAATCCCAAGCTAGAGATGACCTCCAGAGGTTAGTCTGTACTACCATGGGTTGGTTACCATGAATTTCAGCTAAAATCCTGGCCCACCCCACTTCCTCGATCCTACCACATCCTTTCCCTCAACTGGCTCCCCCATGCTTTCCGAAGTAAATCCAAGCTTCCCATCCTCCCCTTCAAGGTTCTGCTAAATTCCACCCCTGGCTATGCCTTGGTTTCCTTTCTTACTACCCTTCAGTGCCTTCATTCATTCAAGCTTCCAGCCAAACAGCTTCCTTCACATCCTTTCCCCACTCCCGTTTTCAGGCCACTTTCCACGTTGTCTCCAACTCCGGGAGCTCCCTCCTCTAACCCACTGTCCCTGGTGCCCCCCCTCAAAACCCAGTGCTTCTGCCAGGCTCACTAGTATTGATCCACCTGAGCTAGCCGTGCAGCTACCCTGCTGTTTTTAAAATAAAATCCTCTACTAGTCACAGTGGCTCAGGCGTGTACTGTCCTGTCTCTTCATTTAGGCTGGAAGCCCCATGGAGCAGTGGCCACGTCTGCCTTTGTGCCTTCTGTAGCACCAAGCCCCATGGCTGTGCTTCACTGATAACTCTGTTTGATGGCTTTTGTGTGTATAATATAAGAACATAAGAACGGCCGTACTGGGTCAGACCAAAGTCCATCCAGCCCAGTATCCAGTCCACCGACAGTGGCCAACACCAGGTGCCCCAGAGTGAGTGAACCTAACAGGTAATGATCAAGTGATCTCTCTCCTGCCATCCATCACCCCCCCTCTGACAAACAGAGGCTAGGGACACCATCCCTTACCCATCCTGGTTAATAGCCATTAATGGACTTAACCTCCAGTTCTCTTTCAAACCCTGTTATAGTCCTAGCCTTCACAACTCCTCAGGCAAGGAGTTCCACAGGTTGACTGTGCGCTGTCTCCCATCCATTGCATAGCAGTAGTACTTTATTCTGCTGTGTGGAGGGCACCAGTTTAGTCACTGGATGCCCACTCCAGCTTGACGTGGCCTGGAACTGTTGTGGGCTTTGCAGTCAGCTCCCAAGGGTGGCAGGGTAGTATCGCATCCCTTCCACGCTAGGTGTGTGGACTGTGCCCTCCCTCCCAAGTGACTGCTCATTATTTTATTTCCTCCTTTCTTAAGCCCTCCCGGCGTTGTTCCCGCTCCTCAGCTTAGATTGTAAACTCTTTGGGGAGAGGAATCTGGCGTCCCTGCAAAGTGCCATGCACAGCGGTAGCTCTACACAAGTAATAATCTGGTGACCGTCTCTGCAGCAGCAGCTCTGACGGATTCTGCCCGCGGGAAGAGGTTTCAGGACTGCAGGCCCAGTGCTCAGGTTGTTTGAAAGAGGGGATGTTACACTTTGGTTCTGCAAGATCCAGGTTCCACTAATGTCTAACACCGAGCAGGTGTGTTCTCCTTGGGGGTTGGGCGTGTCACCCTCCCTTCATGTATCTGTCCCTGTAATTCAGTTGCACAGTTCTGTGTCCATTGATCCACAGCAGTCGTGACCACTTCATGCGGTTCCCCATTATTAACCCCAGAAGCACTCTCTTGCGGGTCTCCTGCTGGATGTGTTTGGTGTGGAGTTTGTGTGTGTGAAGTTTGGATTGCATCCCCACTGCTAACAGCCCAGCAGGTCCTAATTAAAATGATTCCGAGGCCCTGAGTCAGCCTTCAGAGGAATCAGTGTGTGTGCATGTCTGCTGTGTACAGGCGGCCCACATTCACGGGGCTGGGTGCCATCACATGACCGTGAGCCCTTCAGCACAAAGAAGTCACACAAGTGCGTCACCCAGCTCCTGACAGTACAGAGGGAAGACTCGTTGCGTGCACATGTATTTGCACTAGACGCGCCCGGGATGTTGCTGTGGATGTGGGTGTGGCAGATGGTTGCAGCTTAGGGAATGTGTACAGTACAGGGCTACACCCCCTGTACAGAGATTGAACTCACAACCCTGGGTTTAGCAGGCCAATGCTCAAACCACTGAGCTATCCCTCCCTTCCCCCTCTACAGGCTTCCACATCCCAGCGCTGGGGAAGGAGGGGTTGTTTCCGCAGGGTCAGGGGGTTTCGGCCCTCAGCTGTTTTCTTTGGAGTAATAAGGCCCTCGCCGCTTTACAAGTTGTGCAGGCCTGAAATAGAGACTGCCTTGCTGACTTACTGCACGCTGCCCATAGGAGCCCCAGAATGCCCAACACTGTCTTAAGGTGCTGCCAGTGGACCGTGCTCTGGCACCTCTGACACTGTGGTTCAGAAGGCAGGTTCCTCCTCAGTGCGGCTAAAGAAAACGCCGATGCCCTGGTCAGAGGATCCTTAAAGAATGTTGTGAAACTTCTGTTTCTGCTGACGTTACTTCCCCGAGTGGGAAATGCTGCAGAAGCTCCTCGGAGCTGTGTAGAAATCTGGATGAAAAATGCCCGATGGCCATCACCGTTCAGAGGCAGAGGAGACGACGTAATCCTGGGGATCTGCTGACTAGCAGGGCAGTGTGATGCAGTTCCTTAAATAAAAAAAAGGTTGAGCTCTTGGGACTGCTCTCCAGCTCCATAAACGTAGCCATGTTGGGGCGTCTCAAGCAGGCTGCAAGCTACGAATGGCGCTAGCTCGTTTCTAGCGGTGCAAAGGAAGAGCAGGGATGGAAATTGAAACAGTCTAAATTGGTTTGGGGAAGGAGGGGAAGAAAATGAGGAAATGCTTAAAATAGTTCAGCCATTTGCTGTTGAGACCTGGATTCCTTCCCTGAAATGGGAAATTCCCATAGTCGGGACAGCGAGGTGTTCAGGAGCTTTCAGGCAAGGATAATAAACCATCATGACCTTCCAGTGCTGGGGGTGCATACGGAGGCTCATTGCAAGATGGGCAGGTGAGGTGAGGTGGGCAAGGGAAGAGACATTCCCGACAAAGGTGAGATAAAGATCATCCTTGCCATATGAGAGAACCTCTCTGCTGGTGATCTCAAAGCATTGCTACAAGCAATTGCTAGCTTAATTATGCCTCGTGGCAGCCCTGTGAGAGAAAGCACTAAGTTACATATGTAACAAAACAAAAAATCATGAGTAAGATCCTCTGCTGGGGTAAATCAGCAAAGCTCCGTTGATTTCAATGGAGCGATGCTGATTTCCATCAGCGTGGGTGGCCTCTGACTCATGAGAAATCATATGATAAGTCAGCAGAGGCTCTGATTTTTCGGTTTGCTCAGCATCTGCACCTTTTGCTTTCTCCAGTCAGCGGCAGAGCTGGGAATAAGAGTGTCAGTCCTGAAGGGACATATGTTAGTGTCCAACCCGTTAAAAGTCTTGGAAGGAGACCTCTCGGGACTCCTTGGATTCTACTCCAGCTCCCCTGTGTTGCATGAGTTGTACGTAGTTGGGATGAGCCACGAACCTCTGCTCTCTAATTATGGGTCTGATGCCAACTTACTCTGTGTCAGGCACTTAACTTCCTTGTGTCTCAGTTCCTCGTCTCTAAAATGGGGAAACACTTGTACGTTGCGGGATGGAGTATTCCCTAAAGCCTGTGCAGCGAGAGCACAATACTCTGTAGGAGTGAAGTGTTATTACTGTTGTAGTGTACGTGGTGAAGGGGAGCCACTTTGGTAAAGGGAGCAAATGTCCATTTCGTGCTTCCAGGGTGTGGTTTATAAATAAGGAGGAAGAACCCGATGGTGAGGAGTGAGCAGTACCTCCCACGGAGAAACAGCAGAGTCTTCTGTATTCTGCTTACTAGCAATATAATGATGAATTTCCAGGTGGATTAAATGCAGACCGGAATGTGTCCATGACACCACTTGCTTGGTCAGGAATCCAACACTTTTATTCCCTACATCAATGAACTCTAACACTCTGCTCCCATCCCTGAGCAACCACCTCCCTCAGAGCCAGGAGCTGCCATGGATAAATGTGTAGGGCCTACCAGATGGCTCTTCCAGAACCCACCCTGCTTTACATTTGTTGCTGAATGGGACCGTGTCTTTAAATGTGACTTCGTTCCTGGCCCTTAGGCCTCCTCTCTGTGGGAATGTGTTAAAGCGTTGGCTGTAGATAATGGCTGTCATCGATGTTGAATAATTGACTATTATGCCATTCTTCCCCCACCCTGGAACTGCCTATTAATAGCATCATCTTCCAGGGTATTTTCATCCATCAAAAAGCTGAGAAAATACGATTCGCTTTATGCAGAGGGGTGGGGGGGAAGGATTTGGAGGAATAAACTGGGATAAAGATTGAAGTGGGGTTTGAGTTCCAGAGGGTTGAATGGTCTTTTTTCCAAACATGAAAGGTGATAGCATCTTACCACCTCTGCCCTGCTAACACAGACCAGAGCCTCCAGGACGGATCACGGTTACCGTATACACTTCCAGAGAAGCCAGCGCCTCCTGATACATTTAAAAGTAATTTAAAAGCTTTGATCCCTGTCTTAGTGGCACAGCCTTATACGTGAGTCATTACGGTGGGGTTGTGGAGCCAGTCCTGCCTGGAGAACTCGCTGCCTTGGAAGGAACAAAGCGAACGGCTGCACTAGAAACCATCTGATTCCACCTGGGATAGAGCCTGTGACTAATCTGAGAACCACACCGGTGGCTTTATGATGGGTGTCTTAGATTGCTTGCTGAGAGCGCACACTGCCCCGCTCAGTTGAGAGCACAGAGGAAGATACATTCTCTGCCTCTAGGAGTTTCCGTCTAGATTACACAGGACAGAGAGATGTGAGCTGTGTGGTCAGATGATTCAAGCTTCACGCGTCCATTCTAGGTTGGACTGGCTGCTCCCAGGTCTTTCTCCTGCTTGGGGGTAGGATTCCCTGGGTGGGATCAGTTCTACACAGGAAATCCTGGCTCTGCAGGGCTCTCTTCTTCTGCTTTGTCTTGGTTCAAAGCCCACTTCCTCCTGAAGTGGGCCTGGGATATTGGCCTGAATTCTATGATTTGTAAAGGAGTCTACAGCGCAGTGGGGTTTTTCCAACGTTGAGAGTCAAGACAGCCCCCACCCACACACACCCCTATTCTGCTCTCTTACTCCAGCGTAAATCTACTACTTCCACTGACATTATCTGAGTGAGGCTGGATTTACACCACTCTGAGAGCAGAATTTGGCCCTGAGTGGGAAGCAACTCCTAATTAATCCATAAACCAGTAACCTTTTTGTATCCTACCAGGTTTAAAGCCTCAGCTAAGATAACACGCTAAAGAAAAAGCACTTAGAGAGAATCCTGCCCCTTAATCCGTACAACCAAAGGCTTGGCTCTAATTATCTGAGCCTGACACTTCACAGCTACTAGCGGTAGCATGGTGTCTGTCCATCCAGCTGAGAACAGTGAAGCAGGGGCCACCTTGGCGATCAGAGGACTGCAAATGACATGGGGCTGATGCTGGAACTTGATAAAATTCAGTCCTGAGCCAGTGCTGGAAAGGGGCGATGTGCCCGAAGGATCAGATGTGGCTTTATGGTCTGCTGTCTTGTAAGCTGTCAGAGCTAGAAACTAATGCTTTTGGCCACTGGAAAGCTGTGAACCACAGCTATCGCATAAAGCGGCAGGGTCGGCCTTTCTAACTTGGCTTCTCTGTTCTGCTCATATGGCACCATTAGAATGGTTAGTATCTGAAATGCAGGGGCTTTGTCCGTGGAGAAAATTCTGAGCGCAAACCGGCTGCATCGAGGGCCCCTTAAAACCTTGTCTCTGCGTATCTTCTGAACTGATAGAGGGACTAATGGTTAAAATCACACTGGCATTGAAGCTGGGGGTAAAAAAAAGATAATCCAACTGTGGTTTTTAGAGTTCATTATTAACTCAAAACTGCTAACATTGATCTTGAAACAGGGATCAGAACGGGAAAGAATGTCAGTTGCTCTGATGAATTGTCTGGCCAAGGCAAGTACGCTCAGAATATGAGAGCTCCTTGTGTTTGGTCAAAGACTGTGTGGAAGGACTCTCTCTCTCTCTAGATATGACATTGGATGGTCTCCAATGCTCTCTGCTTGGGTTGAAGAAACAACACTTGCAATTTGTTGCTCTTGATTTCATGGGTCCAAAGCATGATCAATCATGTCTTCTTAATTCCAGTCGTCGGCTTCCTAGCCAAGCTGAGCAGCGAGACCTCACTTTAATTCTTCAGGGTCCTTCTTCTCTGGAAACACTTCAGAGTCTGATCTGATCTAGCTCAGAGTTGGGAAAGGTGACTGCAAACACCTGTAAAGCGTGTGAGTCCTTCATTTGTTACATAGAAATCGCGCTGGTGGAGTCTGAGGTCACAGGAATTAGAGGTGATCAAGGCCTATTAGATCATTTCCCTCATTCCCCAGTTCAGGATCACATTGTGCAAATCACATGGTTCCTCACTACCATGCTACCTATGTTCTGTAGGAGTAGTTAATGTGAGGCATATGACTAAGCTCAGAATGTAATCAGTAATCCTACAGTATGTTTAAGAGATGGCCCCAAATAAGATGCTAAGCCATATGTATAACAGAAGGCTGGCAAGTCAGTGTGTGAGAGAATTAGGATTTAGAGCTAAGGGGATTTCTAGTGTCTCTCAGTATTTTTTGCAAAAACAGAAAAATAATTTACAATGTATTGCAAGAAGTAAAAGGTCTGGGCCCTCTGAGCCGTCAGCTGGGATTCCCTGGCTGGAGCAGTCCCATACTGCGGATGCAGCCTCTCTCCTAGTCTCTTCGTTAGTAATCTACGTTTCCATCCCAGTGAAAGTGCTGCCTGTAAAATTGCCTTCCTGCCTTTCTTACTGATGTGTTGGGCTGAGCATAAGTGTGACGAGAAAAACTTAAAGATCCATTTTCAGACCATGAAATCTGATCTTAATGGAACCCTGGGGCTGATGGCAAAGACTCTCTTGTTTTATAAGCCCAATTATGCAACACTGTCAGAGCAATCCAGTGAGGTGATATTTATCAGCAGCATTCTGTAGTCCTAGCACACTGCGGGGGAATGTGTGGAGTTCAGATCCTCGCTAGCAAAGAGCCCTTTATCAATATCAAAGACAAACAAGTGTCTGACTTAAGCCAATAGTAGTAAGGAAAGGGTGCCTGCCTCTCTCTGTCCTTAATCTCCTCCTGTGATTCTATCATGTTGCTGAGGTCTCTGATCCGTGTCTGATCTTAAAGTACATAATGTGTGCTGCAATATCTAGGAACAGCCCTAGCTTTAATTGTCTTGGCTCTTCCCTGTTTACACTGATATCCTATCTGATCCACTGATCATTTAGATCCAGTATGATTATCCAAACGTAGCTAAACTGGATTTAATGTAGTAAAAAGTGTTGATAGCCAGTAATAATGTTCTTGTCTAGTTCCTTTCATCTGGTAACCTCAAAATGTCTTTTATAACTGTGAATGGAGCCTACCTGTGGAGTAGGTGATGATACTCCATTTTACAGATTGGGAAATTGAGACACAGAGTGGGAAGGGGACTTGCCCAAGGCCATATAGTGAGTCTGTGGCAGAGTCAGCAATAGCATCCAGATCCCTTGATTTCATCATTTTGAACTGGTTTTGTAAATTGTGAGCCATGTAAGCATGATTTGGTTTATAAACCCCCTGGAAAAACTGGGTGTCTAATGGAACCCCCAACATCTCTTTTAACTCCAGTGCAAAGATGTCCAGCAGCATGACTGTTGAGTAACATGTTGAGTTGCATTTTTCTGAAATGAGCGCATGCTTCTGTGGATTATTTTGTTCTTCCTGATGCTTCAGGGTGCTCTTGAAAACAAGTTCCTGCACATCTCTGAGCTAGATCTAGGTGTGACTTATTACACTGTGGTTTATTGATGCTTTTCTGTAGTGCTTGCTGAGTCTCACAGGGCGTATTCTGTTGCCTACGTGATCACCAGAGGTGAAAGTGTTTAGTGTATGTGAAGAGTGGGGTAGAGATTGGGCAAAAGCAACACCTTAGATCCACACACGCGAAAGGACTACATCTGAGCTTTGCGGCTCAGACCTGCTGCTAGGTTTTGGAGAACACACTGAGCAGCCTCCTACATGCGTTTTAATGTGCATGGGTGGAGGCTGTTGATATCACAGAAGGCGGCTCCGAGCCATTCTTTAGCGAGGTGCTTACCTCTGCAAGAACAGCTGCTGTCGGTGAGAAATGACAGGATAATCTTTGCTCTGTGAAAAGCTTACGTAGACCCCATCTGGCCGTTCATGTGGGCACTTAAACCAGGCCATGGCAGCTGCCATCTGAGTCTCTCTCTTTCCCAGTTCTGGTGTCCTGAATGGAGGCACTGTGGGAGCAGAGCAAATGAGCCTGGCAGCTACCCGGAGAGGCAGCCTGCCTTTTGAAACCCGTCAGTGCAGAGCCAGCCTCTAGAATCCGATTCCGTGCTTTGCCCGTCTAGCGGATTCGGTGTGGAGGATCTCAGAGCACTTTACAGACCTTAAAATCTGAAGTCTCGTTACCGCCCTGGATGGTAGGACATATCGCCACCCTTGTTTTATAGATGGGGAAACTGAGGCACAGAGGCAAAATGACTCAGCCAAAGTTGCCCAGCGAGTCAGTGACAAAGCTGGGGATAGAACCCAGATCTCCTGGCTCCTGCCAAAGTCACAAGACCATTTTCTAGGCATGTAGGTCAGTCTGAGGCTTAGTACAGCCAATTAGCTGCAATTACACTTTATTTATTACAAAGATGCGTGACCATCTTGTTGCATCTGTGTAATAATAGTAATACTGTGAGCTTCTCCAGTGCCTGTAACCTGGGGGGCCCTAATTGCATCACAAACATAAATGAATTCAATTCCAACCCCTCTGCGAGTATTATCCCCATTTTATAGATGGGGAAACTGAGGAGGTGGTTTGCCAGTGGTCCCCCAGTAAGTCAGAGCCAGGAACTGAACTCCCAGTCCTGCGCCCTAGCCCAAAAGCCCGGCTAGTTGTCTAAAAAGGGAGAATTGGACTTTTGTGTCATTACCCTTTAGAGAGATGCATGGGGAGAGCTCGTGTTACGTTTGAGCAGTTGTACGTTTTATTGCACATGCCCAGCTGTGAGCGCCCTCGCCTATACGTCAGTGTTCCACACGCTGACTTTGTCCGGGGTGGAGCTCTCCTCACATCTGTGATAACCTGGTTTCTTTAGTGACTGCCCAGGCAGAAAAGCAGAAGGGACTTCAGCACTGACCAGCAGAGACTCGACATCCACACCAGTGACGTGCCTGTCTCGCTAGTGTCAGCGCAGCTGTTGTGAATCCAGTGACAATTGTTGCCGTCTCTCGCTCGTGTGTGCGTGTGGCGTCTGCAGAGCAGTGTTCTATAGATGCCGTTGTAGGTCCATACGCCATTTCAAGGCCTCCTTTGTAACATCCAGTTCACCTTTGAATCCATACTTGAGGCACTGAATGATGATGGTTTGGATGTTCTCACTGCAGTCGCAGGAAGCGGAGTCTTTGATTTTCAACTTGTGCATCAAGTAGCCACATCATCCATGGTTCATTCAGATGCGGTTCAGTGTAGTCTAAAGTCTGCCTGGCATGTTCAAACCAGGACAGCGGCTGGTTGGGTCAGTAATAATGTGCTTGTTTGGAATGGTAGATGAGGTCCAGACACTTTGCCATTCCCTGGCTGGATCCAGAGGCATGGGGAGGGGATAGTGCCATCTCTAAAACCAGGCTACTAGACAGGCTGTTTGTTCAGTACTTCTCATTAAAAAGGGGTCAAGATTGGCCTGCGTTTCCAAGTACTGATGGCTCATAAAGTACTGAAGTGAATGGCCAGTATCCAAAGCATAAGAAATAAATATTTAGACGCAAATACGTGTTGGAAACATGCAACGACAATAAAGAAATATTAATCCCGCTCAGAAATCCCCTTCCCTTTAAAAGCACAGCCCTGCTGCCTGACCTGTGGCACATGTCTCTGTGCCTCTTGGAAAATCGGCTGCCAAACGTACACACGAGTTTTTCAATGTGCTCAGCAAGCCATGGCAGAGGCCGAAGGACAGGTTTGCAGTCTGTTGTGATGGTAGGCACGAAGGCTGCGAGGAGATAAGTAGATGCAACCCCAGTGAAGTCTGATGGAATTGCACTTGTTTACCCCAGGTCTGAATGTGGCCCTGAAACGGCATATGGGGGAGTTAAGGGCTCGGGGTTTCCAGGATGGGTCACTGAAGGAATGTATGAATATGGCCCTAGAGATTGTAATGTAATTGACTGAAACTTGGAGGGCTATTCCCCTGCTCGGTAGCTGACACGGTCTCTTCTGTTTTCAGTTGCAGAGTTACTTTGCAGCCTGTGAGGATGAGACCCCAGCAATTAGGAATCACGACAAAGTCCTGCAGCGGCTATGTGAGCACCTGGACCACGCTCTGCTTTATGGGTAAGATCTACCATGCTATGGGATGGTGCGTTCGGCCGGCCTGTGCCCCACCCAAGTTACAGAGCTGGGCTTGATAAAGGGATGGGGTGTTCAGGAAGGGGAACAAATGATTTCATTATGCAGTATCCTAGTGGGATCCCCAAATGCATATTTTGGCTCCCTGCTTCTAAACCCCAGTGTCGAGGTCCTCCTAGCTGGAAAAACAAACTGCAGGGCACCAAGATTAGGGCCCCAATTCTTGGTTCCTCCTTTTCAATCTCTTCCTTCTTTTGTCTCTCCCTCACCATTTGAAAGGTCCTCTCCTCTCCCACCTCTCTGAATTCCCTCCCCTTCTCCTCTCAGTTTTTTATTCAGAACCAGGTGCTTGGGTTTTGAGAGAGTCCAAATTAGGAAACCCTCTGTAGCTCACCCTGTCCCAGCCTGATGCTGAGACACCATGAGTGGTGCTCTTGTGAAGACATTCAAGGATGGGTGATTTCCAATATGGACTCTGGAGAGCGGATCCCTCCCTCCACTCTTTCTAGGCAATAATTTATTTGCTTCAGGGTCTGAAAGCAATGAATTCTTTCCTCAACTATCCTTTCTGTTTCCATTCCCCCAGGCTGCAAGATCTCTCTTCAGGCTACTGGGTGCTGGTCGTTCACTTCACCCGCAGGGAAGCCATCAAGCAGATAGAAGTGCTGCAACATGTGGCCACCAATTTGGGGCGCAGTGAGTATTTTATTCTTCACCTTCTAGGGCAGCTCTCTCAGTGGGCGAGTCTCAGTTCTAGGAAAGCTGGCATGAGATCGGAGTTGGTTTGAATCGCTGTGTGTTTGAGATCCTGGTCTGGGTTCACAGCTGGCGTATGCAGGGAGTCAGTGAAGTAGTAGCCACACGTGCGATCTCTGTAGTACAGTCAGCAGTGTCTTCCGTGTTTGCCTTGTCCAGACCAGGAAGTAGGGAGTCGTTGTGTGGTGACCGTAGGTAGCACAGACTGTTTGTTACAGAGGTGCGTAGATGGCCTGGAATGAGACAATTTTAATAAGAAATACTGCAAGCCCAGTTACCAGATGTTAGTGGAATGCCGCAGTCCCCCATTTGGATGCTCAGATCTGGGCATAATAAATATATGCCTATCTCATAGGACTGGAAAAGGACCTTGAAAGGTCATCGAGTCCAGTCCCCTGCCTTCACTAGCAGGACCAAGTACTGTCCCCTGACAGATTTTTGCCCCAAATCCCTAAATGGCCCCCTTAAGGATTGAACTCTCAACCCTGGGTTTAGCAGGCCAATGCTCAAACCACTGAGCTATCCCTCCCCCCTATGGGCATAGAAGCCCATAGATCACTTGGGCCCTAAGACCTGGTTGAAACATGCAAATACAGACTGAAGTATCCAAATGCAGGATTTGGACAGCACCAGCA
Source organism: Chelydra serpentina (assembly GCA_037349315.1). Lineage (NCBI taxonomy): Eukaryota > Metazoa > Chordata > Testudines > Chelydridae > Chelydra > Chelydra serpentina. Next base: position 3,612,458 of record JBAIAC010000047.1, read on the forward strand.
GTGGAAAACTGGGCTGGGCATGGCAATGAAGTGTCTTATCTGACGTCTCCTGATTGTCCCCTTCAGGGGTTTGCGCACAGATCTCATAGCCAGGCTTTTCTGAAGCAAAGGTCTGGATGTGATTCTAATGCATCTGTGACACAAACCAACCCGCCAGGCAGTGGAATTGGCTTGTAGGAGAGATTTTGGCAGGATGGCCCGAGGTGATTTGTATGGGCACCTCCCGGAAGGTTCCTGTGTAACTGCCACAGGCACTGAAGCTCCTTTTCCTTTGAGACAGACAGAGGAAACGTGATGTGCCCATTATTAAAAGTGCGTGGGACCTTTGTCACGTCGAGGCCGGCTTTGAGCAGGAGTGCGGTCGAGAGCCCCACTGCTCTACCAGCTTATCCCTACTCTCTTCCCACCACTTCCTCCCTCCCTCGGGAGAGCAGAGCCGAGCGCATGCATCATCCGACAGTGAAATTCACCTCTCCGCTCACACATTGTCCTCCAGCAGCTCCCGATTGTCTAGTATCCTGCTCATTATTTGAAATGATTTAGGGGGTAGGGTGACCAGACAGCAAGTGTGAAAAATTGGGACAGGGGATGGGGGGTAATAGGAGCCTATATAAGAAAAAGACACAAAAATCGGGACTGTCCCTATAAAATCACCCTATTAGGAGGTGATTCTTGGTCTGTTAATCCTGCCTGAGCCGTTCATTGTAATTATTCACTCTTTGAAATAACAGCTGGTTTAGCTTTTGATTGCACTTGTAGGGCACATTGAATTGTTTCTGTTTTGTGATTGGTTGAGCACAGCTCTTTAGATTGTGGCTTCCACTGCAAACACTCGTGATCGTGAATCTGAAATTAATTTCCTGCTACTTTCTTAAAATCCCTGCGTACAGGAACATTCCTGCCAGTGAACTGCTTCACTGGACTATTCATGGCATGTGACTGCAGATGGGGCTTGAACAGCCTCAGCAAACTGGTTTAAAAATAAGAATTTATATTTGTAGGTCGTCCCCGTCCCCCCCGCCCCCCCCCCCCCGCCCCCAGTATTTGCCCAGCTCTGGAAAGCAGGGTCTGCTGATAACTAACCTTTGATGCTTGTTTCAGGTCGCGCTTGGCTGTACCTGGCCCTCAATGAGAACTCCTTGGAGAGCTACTTAAGGCTGTTTCAGGAGAATCTAAGTCTGCTGCATAAGTACTATGTCAAGTGAGTAGCACAGTCCTCTCAGCCCTGCCAGCTGTCTCTTGGGCTCCGCTGCTGGTTGCATTTTCCTTTTAGGAAGCTAATTTCCATTTTGCTTGAAACAAACTTGCAGCAAATCAGGTTCCATTCCCTCCCCTGAGGTCTTTAGAAATGCTGAGTGCTTACAACTGCCTTTCCTGGGAGAGGCTTGGCCGTAGAGCTCAGTTGTGTGGGCACTGGATTGGCTAGTGCTGCAGACGGCATGCTGGTGCACTGTGATGTCCCAGGCAAAGAGGAAGGCATGACTGTGTCTGTAGCCCTGCCCGGAGCGAGCCGGTGGGCCAACTCATGGAGTTTCAGCTGTATGGAGCCAGTCTCTCGCTCATGATGGTGGCGAATGGCTGCATGGCACTTGCTCGTCATGGCCAACTCATCCTCCTAAACATCAACAAGAATGTGGAGTATGATGGAACGTGATTGTCTTTAATAAACTAGACAGCGACCAGTAAGGCAGTGATAAAGCACATTCTCTTACTTCCTTTATTGACATTTGGTTACATTTTTAAAGGTGCATAAGTGACCTTAAGAGGTGAAATCCCACTGATTTTCAATGAGACCCCCAAGGGACTAAACTCAGACTTAGGCTCCTAAGTCACTCAGGCCCCTTTGAACATTTTACCCATAGCAATTATTACATAGTTTATGATCATGGCAGCCTCTCTGTATGTGTTCACAAATGTATTGGCTACTATAGGTACCTCTTGAATGCCACACCTGCTTTGTGTTACTGTACTTTGCTTCCCTCTGTCTTGAATGACTTTGACCCGCTCTTCCCATGCCCCCGCCCCCAACAGATGTTCAAAGGAGACCATAACTGTTTTTATTTTGCAGTGAGGGGCACTAGAGGGCCTGCCACTTGACCAATGCTTGCGATGAATTTGGTAAGCATGTGGGCTGTATGTTTAACAAAGAAAGCTCACCGGCTTCTTGGCTAATTTGATGCCCCCACTGCAAGTCTAGTAGATGTCTCTTGATCCTCAGGGTTTTCAAGGAGACTCCCTGTCTGTCTCTTTCATCCAGAGGACAGATGGTCCTGGCATGCCCTGAAGGCTGATCTTAATTCAGGAAAAGGCAAATGTCTAAAGGATGTGCAGCCTGCTGGCTCTCCTGAGCTGTGAGCCTGCAAGAGAAGTGTGCTGCCTTCACAGCCGTTCAACCTGGGTTAGCCTCGAGCACGGATACCAAAGAGAAACCTTGACGTGCTAAAAACAATGCGATCCCACTTGGGCTGTCTGAGTCTAAGGTTGTTTACACTGTAGCTCAGGGTCATGTCCTGGAAACCAGATGGGTGGAGAACGTGTTTTGATTTGTAAGATCATATGCTCGGTGAGGACACTCGTAACTGTTTTGTCTCCATGCCAAAGCTTAACGTTCTTCTATTTTATCTGTGTCACAGGAATGCCCTGGTCTGCAGTGATGATCACCTGACCTTGTTCCTGACGCTGGTATCTGGGCTGGAATTCATTCGCTTTGACTTGGATCTGGTGAGAATTACTGTTGTTTCGCTGTCTTCACTGCTGGATAGAAAGGCTGTAGAGTAGGAAAACCCCATACACCATTTGAAGCTTGGGCCAGCTTAATATTTAATAAACTCTGCCCCTTGGCTGTCCACAGTGCCTGCCAGAGATGCACCCTTAGAGCTTCTCTGCTGCAGTAGTTCAGGGACAGCCCTTGGTCATTCAGTTTCACAAGTCAGCACTTTCCCCGTTCTACAAAAAATGACATTCTCCTTCCTGGGCACGGCCAGGAGAAGGCAGCAGAGGGCTGTCATGTCGGGCAAGGAACAGGTGCTTCTACTAAGGAAAATTTTTGCCAAGCTCTGGCAAAGACTTATGATTATAAATCACTTGCCTTGCACCATAACATACACATTGCTTTAAAGCCTCAGTGAAACACACATTCCCTGCCTACCAGGCTCATAACCCCAGACAGATTGGGCAAGATGCTTTCAGCCATTCAAGAAAGGGAAGTGGTCAGGCTCACTGCCTAGGAGGAAGTCGGGGGGATGATTCCTGGAGGGAGGGCTCTGAAGGAGGACGTGTGACATAAACACAAGTATGGGGGCAGCATGATAGAAGGCACAACAAATGGGAGAAGGAAATGAAGTGGGAGAGGAGGGAGATGGAGATTGAATTGGGGGAGGGAGTGCGATAAGCTAGATACGTTTATGGAGGGGAGGGTTTCATGGGATAACGTGATCTTGGCAGTTAATTGACCTTTGACTATTAGTGGTAAATAGGCCCAGTGGCCGGTGATGGGATGTTAGAAGTTACTACAGAGAATTCTTTCCTGGGTGTCTGGCTGGTGAGTCGTGCCCACACGCTCAGGGTTCAGCTGATCACCATATTTGGGGTCGGGAAGGAATTTTCCTCCAGGGTGGATTGGCAGAGGCCCTGGAGGTTTTTCACCTTCCTCTGCAGCATGGGGCACGGGTCACTTGCTGGAGGATTCTCTGCATCTTGAAGTCTTTAAACCATGATTTGAGGACTTCAGTAGCTGAGACATAGGTGAGAGGATTATTCCAGGAGTGGGTGGGTGAGATTCTGTGGCCTGCATTGTGCAGGAGGTCAGACTAGATGATCATAATGGTCCCTTCTGACCTCTGAGTCTATGAGTCTATAAGAGGAGAGATGCTGATGGGGCTGAGTTAAGATAGGGCCCCGCAGGTGGTGAAGATGGATCTCATGTAGTAAAAGGCCAATGAAAGTGAGTCCGTGAGGGATTTCCAGGTTGGGGTTTCTAGGACCCAGACATGTGGTTCCAAAATCCCTACTTGTGGGGAAAAGTGACTGTAGGACTAGGAGAGATAGAGCCCGTCACGTGCATGGACGGAGAGGAGAGAATGGAGGTTGCTCCCCATGCTGTGTGGTTATCTAAGCAACACTGAGCGTCTGTAGCCACTCGGCTGCCTGTCCATCCTAAAGCAAAGTGCAGAGAACACTAGCCCTGAGGACAGGAGACGCGTGAGGGAAGAGAGGAGAGGAAATGGGCTTGATGGCAGATTGTCTGTTGTCCTTACTGCATACGCGCTTAGAATACCCTGGCTACGAAGTCTTCTGCTATGCACTTCGGACATGAAGCTTTCCCTGAAGTCCATTTGAGGTGTGACGTTTGGTTCACCTTCTCCATTGAATCCATTTCCATCAGCCACTCTGTGGCTGGCACCAGTTTGCTTCCTGCTGCAGGTTCAATTTCCTGGTGGTGTCCCCTTCCTCCTCCAGTGTCTGCTCAGCGCAAGCGGCCTGCTGCCGGATCAGCAAGTCAGTTCTGTTTCCTCAGCATCCGTGTGCTACAAGAAAAGAGATTGTGTTAGCCAGTGTCGATACATAGCGTTCCATGTATACGCGCGTGTGTGGAAATAGAAATGCGATTAAATCTAACTCTGGCTCGTATTTCCTAGAGCTCCCCTTGTAGCTCTGCAGTTATGAAACCAAAATATCTGATAATAGCCTGAGAGATACTGAAGTCATACAAAGGTTTATTATGTCCAGCAAGGCTTCCTTCTCAGTCGGGGAGAACTTTTCCAAACCACGGCACCAGTTCAGTCCCCAGTAGAGACTTCATCACATCACGAGCTACTGTACAACCCTTGTCCCCATGCGGGAGTCAGACATCAGGGGTGCTGCAAAGGCAAGACTGAGCCGCGCTGACAGAGCTGTGGGAAGGGCTGGGCTAGCAGGGGGGTCAGGACTGACGGCATTGGCAGAGCTGGATGTGGGAGCCCAGGAGAGGAACAAGAACGGGTCCTGCAGGGTCCGGATTGATGTGCAATGGTACATCTGTGCAGTGGAAGCTCGCTCAGTGCCATACACAATTTGCCCGCTACTGGCTAGTGCTTTCAGAGGGAAGGAAAAACAAGGCAGTGGAATGTTGCTGTCTCTGATCATCCCTTCGTTTATTAACCACGCGTAACCAGGTTATTTGCACATCTGATGTCATGTTTGTATTACACACGGCCTCCTGTGTTGTATAATGTCCTCACTGGCTGAGTTGTCAGAGGAAAGGCTGCGTCTGATGCAGCGACTCTCTTCTCTGTGGCTCTGCTCTCAGGACGCCCCATACTTGGACCTGGCGCCATACATGCCCGAATACTACAAGCCTCAGTATCTGCTGGACTTTGAGGATCGCCTGCCCAGCTCCATCCATGGTTCAGACAGCCTGTCGCTCAACTCCTTCAACTCCGTCACCTCGACCAATCTGGAGTGGGACGACAGTGCCATCGCACCTTCCAGTGAGGGTAAGTGGCCGCCGAGGGCAGAGGGGAGGGGTGGAACCTGAATGCCACAGAAGAATGAGAGAAAAGCTCCCAGGTTCTAGGTCAATCCCAACCCAGCAGAGGTCTGGTTGGCGTCTCTTCTCGCTGGGAGTATGATTAAAGCTTTGTAGCTGGGCAGTACCCGTGCCTTCCCATATATCCAGTAATGTGCTGTCCCATTTGCTAAGAATCCACTAACCCACTGGGCCAGATGAGAGACAAGCTGTGGGAACTGGGTGATATGGAGCCGATTGTAGTGGCCAAGAGTGGGCCCCTAGTTAGCACTCTGAGCCACCTCAGTCTTGCATGCGGAGGTGTGGCCAGTGGAGACTGCAGGTCCCAGCATGCTTTGCTCCATCTTGATCCAAGCTGCCAGACCCTTGATAAAAGTTTTCCAACCCACGTTTGTCTTTGATGTTTTCTTTGCATCAGGGCACCTTCCAGTTCTTCAGCCTTAACATTCCACCCGTGCTACAGGGCGGGATGCTCCTTTTTGCAGGAGCTCACTGTTATTCAGTGGAATTCTCCAGCGGGAAAGGCGGGGCGGTAAGGCTCCGACTCGGTTTAAAGCCCAGAGGATGGACACCCATCTCCTTGGTTTAATAGCTCCTATAGATCAACCTGACCTGGGGCACTGATTGCAGGGAGACTGGGCTTTGCTTCTCCCCCTTGCAGATTCAGCAGCTACCTCTTTCATGCCTGAAGAGCAAAGCCAGAGTCTGAGCATAGGCCTCCTGCTTCAGTGTGGCGTTGGGGTCCATCGGTCTACAGAGGTTCATGTATAACAGTTACACCTGCGTGGTGGGTTAAAATGGACCCGCGAGGGCTGTTCCCAGCTAAGCAAGGGAAATAAAACTCCAAGCATTAGTCTTTTTTTTTTTAAAGCCCTTTTCTCTGGGCTTTTTCTCTTCTCCACAAAACAAAAACAAAATCAGCTGAAAAGCCCCGGGCAATGATTCAGCCAGCCGGCAGGGGACCTTCCCTCACGCCCTGCGCTGTGAGGCTCTGGATAGAGTCCAAGATTGGGCCAGCTTGGCAGGACCGGGATGGCCTTTTCAGTGGGATCTGCCAGTCCCTATTGGCAGTTTGCAAAATAGAAACAAGGGTATTTGCAGGTTTGAAGGGAGGAGGGTGGTCCAGTCGGCTGTTGAGGGATAAATGTCTTCCAGCTACACATAGTAGTAAAGTTCACAGCAATTTTAACTAAGTCTTTCCTCCGCTCCCCAGCAGCCTTCCTGACCTCCCCAGTACAGCCAGCCAGCTAGAGCAGTGAGGTGCCATGCTGAAAGCCCCAGCCGCACTGATTGAAGGCGGTGCAGGCCAGAGGGCAGACCTAGCAGTCATCAGTCCATTTCGTATTTATCTCCACGCCCTTGTTCTCTGCCATTATACTGGAGACTTGGCCCAAACTACTGGCTCACAGCATGTCAGGTCTCCGTTGTAGATGTAACCCAGCCCCCTGCTCTGCCGCCATCCGCAGGGCCGGCTCTAGGATTTTTGCCGCCCCAGGCAAAAACAAATTCCCCCCCCCCCCCCGTTTTTTTCTTACCCCACCCCTGCCTCAAATCCCCAGCCCTGCCTCCTCCCCCCAGGCTCTCAAGCCTAGGGAGGAGGGGGTGGGGAGAAGCGGCGTGCGTACCGCAGCCGCTCAGGATCTCAGGATCAGGAGGAGGTGCGGCGCGCAAATCAGCTGTTTCGCGCGCCGCGGCCGCTCGGGATCTCCCCCTCCCTCCCGGGCTCTCAAGCCCAGGAGGGAGGGGGAGAAGCAGCGCGCGCGCCGCAGCCACTCAGAATCTCCCCCTCCCTCCTAGTCTCTCAAGCCTGGGAGGGAGGGGGAGCAGCGGCGCGCGAATCAGCTGGTTCGCGCGCCGCGGCCGCTCGGGATCTCCCCCTCCCTCCCGGGCTCTCAAGCCCAGGAGGGAGGGGGAGAAGCAGCGCGCGCGCCGCAGCCACTCAGAATCTCCCCCTCCCTCCTAGTCTCTCAAGCCTGGGAGGGAGGGGGAGCAGCGGCGCGCGAATCAGCTGGTTCGCGCGCTGCGGCCGCTCGGGATCTCCCCCTCCAGCAGCGGCACGCGAGCCAGTGGCGGCAGCGGAGGTGAGCTAGGGCGGCCGGGGCACATTTTTAGGGGCGGCATGGCTGGCGCCAGAATGCCGCCCCTAGAAATGTGCCGCTCCAAGCACCAGCTTGTTTTGCTGGTGCCTGGAGCCGGCCCTGGCCATCCACAGAACATGTCTGGGTCCCGGGAATACTCTCTTATGGAATGTCCATTCATATGAATGGAACACCTGGATGTTGCCATTGTATGGCCACAGTAGTTAATATGGTGTACAAATAATCTTAAGGGTTAAATGCAGGAGATAGACTCATAGACTTTAAGGTCAGAAGGGACCATTATGATCATCTAGTCTGACCTCCTGCACAATGCAGGCCACAGAATCTCACCTACCCACTCCTGTAATAAACCTCTAACCTACGTCTGAGCTATTGAAGTCCTCAAATCATGGTTTAAAGACTTCAAGGTGCAGAGAATCCTCCAGCAAGTGACCCGTGCCCCATAGAATCATAGAATATCAGGGTTGGAAGGGACCTTAGAAGGTCATCTAGTCCAACCCCCTGCTCAAAGCAGGACCAATCCCCAATTTTTGCCCCATATCCCTAAATGGCCCCCTCAAGGATTGAACTCACAACCCTGGGTTTAGCAGGCCAATGCTCAAGCCACTGAACTATCTCCCCCCATGCTGCAGAGGAAGGTGAAAAACCTCCAGGGCCTCGGAGATGCAGCTGTGAGGTTGAAACCTCACAAGAAGCTGGAAGTGTGGGTTAGAAATGGGAACTGGGAGTCCCAGCTGCTAGGTGCTGTTTTTGGCTCTGGCATAGATTCACTGCGTGACCCTTGTTAGTGACTTCTCAGGTCCATGCCTCAGTTTCCCCCTCTATAGATGGGGATGATACTGACTGTCCCATCCCCCTCCCACAGTGAGGTAGGGGAGTCAGTAAAATAAAGTTTCTAAAGTGCTTTCAGACGGTTTGCTGGAACGTGCAATCAGCACACAATGTTATTTACATGGGCTTGATGCAGGGTGTCAGGTGTTGGGTTCTGCGTTATATACGAGCAGCCCCCATTCCTCTCAGTGGGTTGTTGACTCTGAAGCATAACAATGACAACTGGACAGTAACTTGCTAACTGTTTCACTGCTGATCATTGTAATAGGAACATCCAGCTACTCTGGGATTGTAGGTGGAGTTTGCTCAGAGGACCAGTTTTTCCCCTTAGTCTAACCCCTGGCTTTGTAAACGTTACTGAATTAAACATCACAATACCTCCGGGAGGCAAGTGTAAGTGGGGAAACTGAGGCACAGAGTGGGTAAGTAATCACCAAGTCGATCCCTCAAGTCATTGGTAGAGCTGGGGTTGGAATTCCTGGCCCTCAGCCCAGTGCACATGCCATTAGGCTATGCTACCCAATCATCCGTTTTCCAATTTTAACTTTACAGCCCCTAGCGTAATGGGGCCCCGATCGCTGAGGGGGGCCTTAGAAGCTACTGCAATACAAACAACAGTAATGAGTAAGGCTGACGTCCTTTTACAGACATGTTTCCTAACCAGTTTCTCATTCTTTTCAGATGATTGTTTTGTTTACCCCCCACTGTTCACATGCTCCCCATATCCCCATCCCTCCCGACTACTTCTCTTTCTAATCCTCCCTTTTATCCCTCATTTTTGTAGATTATGATTTTGGAGATGTCTTTCCTGCAGTGCCGTCCATACCCAGCACAGCCTGGGAAGGTGGGACATAGTCATCTGTTACCATGTTTATCTCTCCTGCATCCTTTCCATACCAAGCTTGCTGCATGCAATTGATTTTTTAAAAATAAGAACGAATATTCTAATCTTGGTGGAATTCTGTAGCAGCAGAAACAAGCTCTGTGTTGAATGGATCATCTGACTTTGGAGTTGGAGCTCTGTGTCCTGGTGTGTGAGGTTCCCCTCCAGGCAGTGAGCGCCCCACAGAGATTCTGACATTACCGTACATCACAGAACCTTGTGATTGTTTGTTTCTCCTGATTCTGATTAATGTGTCACTTGCACCTGGCATATGTGTCTGACCAATGGTTTTAAGACACTCTGCTCAGGGCACTTGTAGCTGAAGTTTCTATCGAGTGAAATTGGATTTGTTTAATAAAATGACTATCTAATATACTATGGGAGCTGGATTAATAAGGGAAGCTTTTTACCAGACTAATAAAGCAACCTGTTAAATTACTCCTGCCATGAAACTTGACACGCAGTGATCAGGGAACATCCCAAATGTATCAGGTAGTTATAAACTAAAGTACCAAAGCATTCCTTTTCAATACAGCATATGCTATGTGTTTCCTTCATGTGGTAAAGAGCAGATGTATTGATTAGCAGACGTGTGCCTGGATATTGCAAGAGATCATAAATTAGCCAACAGGATATTGAAAATGGCTTCTGATGGAATTCTACTTTTAATAGAATTTTTGTTCATTTTTAGGTGAGTTTTTTTCTCCCCTTCACAGGCCTTGACTTAGGCTTCCCTCCTGGGTTAAAATATCTATCAAAGCCAATAACCTTCAGCTAATGACCTTATTTCATTTGATCATTGCTCTCCTTTTTAACCCTGGCTGCCAGCAATCTCTGTTTCTTAGAGTAAAGGGCACATCTCGATTTTATGGGAGTCTGTTCTACTTTCTCTGCATGAAATACATCATCTCCACTCACATAAAGACACGACTAGACAGCTCTGTGTATTGTTCATATATTATTGGATTAGGAAATCTGTCTTCTTTACCCATGGAGGAAATATACGTATATATTTTCTGTCATTTCTACCTAAAAACTTGATAGATTCCTTCAGCTGAAATTGTTTTGTATTATCATCATCAAACCGATACCTCATACAGCAGTTTGGTAAAGATCTGCTTGAATTCCATTAGGATGGCTTTTGGTCTCTAACGTTCTCTCCTCTCTATAAACTTTCTCTCCAAGCACACGAGACGCACTCTTTGGTTTTCGGAGCACACTCTGAATAGCCGAAAACAAAAAACCACCGAACCTTTTCCTGTCGTAGTCACATGTGGTTAACACAGGGGCTGGCCTAGCTCTGGAGTTCTCTGCAGCCAGGGTACTAACAGCATTTGCCATACTGACCATTCCTGGAAAGAGTGGAATGAAATAATCTGTTTGTGTTTCCTCACAGCCACTGTTCCCTCCAGCACTTCCTACCGTGGGGTCCGGGAACTGTGATTTCCCCCCCACCCCCCGCAAAAGCCAATGTTCCCCCACCACTACCCACAGCTGGGAGCTTTCTTTAGCCATAATGTTTTGATTGGGCCCTTTGGTTACCCTGGATGAAAGAAATTAGGTTTGATGCCGCTGTGGATTGCTAGGCAGGGGATATTGGACCGCAGTCACGGTGGCTGGCTTTGGTGTTGGTGTTTAATGGGAGTATAGTTGGTGTGTATGGTGCTGTACGTGTTATCAATCATTACTGTCGTGTCGTCCCCCATTTCCTCCCCATCCCCAGCCAGGCAGCATCCAGGGGTCACCTTATGGCAAGCCTGATTGGCTGTTGAGAGGTTGTGATTAATTCTGGTGTTTCCTATCATTATAACAATGGCCCTTGTTCCCTAAACTTGTAAATACACTTTGAAAATGCAGAAATATTAATTTCATTTTTAAAATAGGAAACAATGGGCTACTTAATAGTAGGTGGTGGTGTGTGGGCTGTGGTGTCATCCCTCCTTACTGTGCGAGATCTGTGCTGCTTCTATGAGCAATTTCCATTCATGCCACTATAACGCAGCCCAGCTGTGCAGTCTGATCCTTGGGGGCATGGAGCCACCCACGGGGTCAGATTGCAAGGTTGGGCCCTAAATCATAAGGATCTTTTTGCAGTACTGATCAGACCTCTCTCCAAGAACCTTGCTTGCATCAAAAAGACCCTTCTCTCCTACCTTAGCTTACTAAATGGATTTCTAGCCATATGCACAAAAATCAAACAGTTAAGAATTTGTACCCCTCCCTTCACCCTTCCCCATTTAAATGGACCCTGTCAGAATAAAACCCTGTATTTTAGACAAAACCAAATAACCTTACTGGTGATAAAGGTGACAAATTAGGTGGCTGAAATTGAAATAGATCTTAAAAAGTCATTTAATTTTTCTGTTTTACTCAATTTGGATGGTGAAAATAGACCAGTCAGTTTCACTTTTGCATCTAGTCAGTTTCACTTTCACTGTGGTTTCATATCTGTCACTGATAACTACAGGGCAATGTTTATGTTTAAACAAAAACACTGTTTCAAAATTAATATTCACAAATGATCTCTTAACATTGGATTTTATAAAAACCTGTTTGTTTTCCTAATGCAAAACCTACCTTTCAAGTGTAAATTACTGGACAGTCTCTTAATTCTGTTAAGCATAGCAGGCTATTGTTTCTGTTTCTTGATTGGCTAAGCCCAATGCTTTCAGATTGTGACTTCCACTGCAAACACGCATGATTATAGGGTGACCAGATGTCCCGATTTTATAGGGACAGTCCCAATTTTTGAGTCTTTTTCTCATATAGGCTCCTATTACCCCTCCCCCACCCTCTGTCCCGATTTTTCACATTTGCTGTCTGGTCACCCTATATTATCATGAATCTGAAATTAATTTCCTGCTAATATTTTCTTAAAATCCCTGCTTGCAGGAATACTGAGAGATTCTTATCTGGCCTGAGAATATCTGTCTAAAGGGCATGGTAATGTTCCTTTTCCTGACTTGATTTTGTGGACAGATAACCCTGAGCGAGAATTGCATGAGTCCACAAATCAGAATTGCACTGTATCTTCTGTCCATTACCCCTAACATCGGCCCAGCTGGTTGTACTAAGACTTTTTTGTTCTCTATGTCGTTTCTTCTTCCTTGCTGCTGGGTGAGTGATATATTTCTCTCCCACACCTCCAGGCTGCTCTGTTTATTTTATATCAGGAGGAAAGTGGCATCCGCTGTAACGATCTATCCGCTGCAATCTCAGAACTTCTCTTTCCAAAGCAGAGAGCTCCTGGCAAAGGGAGTTTGAGCATAAATGTAACCTGAGCTCTACAGGGAACAGGCAGCTAAATCCTCCGCTACCCCTTAGTGGAGAACTGGCCGCCTCTGCTCGGATAGTTTCTCTGAACTATTTCTCATCAGAAAATTGGTGAAGTTAATGAAGATCTTTCTAGGGGTCTTTAAATCACCAGACCTATAAGAACAGAAGGATAATTTCTTTACTGGTTGGCCCTGTGTTGCAGTTACGGTGCTTCCAGCCAATTAAGGTTGGTCACATCAGTCTTGGACACCCCACCCCGTCAGTGTTGCTCCGTAAGCAGGGGTGGTAGTGTTGAGCAATGCAAGATACTCCATCCACACCAGCTCCTCTGGTCCCTGCCATCCCTAGGGTTTCTCCCTGGCAGCTCAGAGAACAGCTGTGGCTTGGTCCGGAAGAAATCAGTTTAATTAATTGATGCTATTCAGGTCTCCCTCTCACACACACCCAACTTATGAGGGAAGCCTTGCACTTCTCCAGCACTGCCTGTGTATGTTTGCATGGCCCTCCCCCCACTACACTCGAGTTCTGAGCCTATTGAGACTAGAGGCAAATGGCACCTTGGTCAGGCAAAAACATCCTCTGATTCCAGTGTCGGCCGGTTGCTTCCCCCAGTGTCTGAGCCTCCTGCAGGCAGCTGCCATTTACTGAGCCGCACAATGGAACTGAGGTTGGATTTTCTCTATTGCCCAGCCTGTGATGTACCCGTGCTGACAGTCCCTCCTGTACCAGGAGCTCCCAGCAGACTGTGATCCTGTTCCAGGACTGCCTGGACAGTCACTGTCTGAACAGTAAACGTCTGTTTTCAGGCACTACATTTCCTTTGCTGGGAAAGTTCGATTGATCCTGGTTCCATCTGTGGCACTGGGCTCTCTCCTGCCTGCCCCACATATGCCCTCTCACTCCCGAGTGCCCGCTGCCTGCAGGAGACTCCCAAATGCTGATCCTAATGGGCAGTTTGATTAGCAAGTCTACTGGATAGTTTATAACAAGTGGTGCTCCGGGCCAGGACCTTTCCGAGTCTGCACTGAGCGCCAGGTGTGCAGCCTCGCTCTGTCGAGGTCCAGAAGCTCAGTGAGGAATTCCTGCTCCCATAATAGCAGCTGACTGGGATCCTGGTTTTTCCCCTCTCCTCTTTCCTAGATGGAGACCTAACGGACACTCTCAGCTGCCCGCACTCCGTGGCCTCCGATCTGAATGGCTGCAAGGCTCCCATGAAGAGTCCCACGCAGCGCTACAACCCCTTCAACGAGGAGAAGGCGGACGCGCTGTCCTCCACCGAAACCACCCCGGCACACACCGCCTCCCTGGAGAGGATGGACGCCACGACGGAAGGCACAGACCAGCTGGAGAGCGGCACGGAGCTGGAAGTCATCAGGTCGGTGCCACACCCCGCAAACACCAGGAGAGGAGAGTTGTGGGAGGGAGCTGGCATTTGCCATGTGCTCTCACTTGTACCACAGGGGGGTTATTGCTGGAAGCGGGAGCCCGGCAGGCCAAGATTCTAGGTTCTTGCTTCATACCATACTTTCCAATCCCTGAGTGTACAGGGCTGGCACTAAGAAATTAATCCTTTTTATACTGTTTTCATACGTATTAGCCCTTTTTTATTCCTGCTGCCCATCTCAGGTATATCTCCCGTATTACCCTCAGCGCAGCACCCTGCATTTAGCTTAGTGCATATCAGCTGTTTCCTGGTGCAGGGTCTGAACCTTCCAGTTCTCCCCCCTCCTCCTACTGCTAACGGCAGCAGTTGGTTCATTCCTTCCCTCAAGGCTGCCAGGCCTTGGCCTCGAGACTCCAACCAGCCTAGAAACAAACCCCGTGAAGGACATGAGTCGGTGGAGGCTGGTTTTATGCCGCCCCCTTTTAGGCTGATGAAGATGCCGTGGGCAGGGCTGCCTTGGCACAGCCTGACCTGTGGCTAGGAATGTCCGTCTGGTGAGCGCTGTATATCTCTAGGCACAGGCTGATTTCCTGTAGATGTAGCAGATCTCAGGCCCCGGGGCAGCTGGCTGGCTCTAGATGCACCTGTCCCTGACAATTTATTATCAGCAGTGTGTCCAAAGAAGCCACATGTTGTTTTAAATGTTTATCCTTTAAATCTGCACACCTGTGTAGCTTTCTTGGCCAGGAATGTGTCTGATGGGGGAGTTACTGTTTGCTAGTGCCTCTCTCCAGAGCAACCCCCAAGTGATGCTCCTGGCACACAGCGAGTGCCACGGGCTCTCCAGTGATCACAGGACCTCTGTTTAGTTTCTCATCAGACAGCCAATACTGCCAAGAGCCCAACAAGGGCATTGATTGAGACCAGACTGAAGGGGAGGGTGCCCCTACTGAACCACTGACCCCCCCCCGCCTTGCAGTAATACCCTGGGTTCTCCCCAGAAGTCTCTTACCCCTGCTTAGCTTGTGGGATCTCTCAGCCTGCGGTGTCCCAGCCTGGTGCATGTCCAGCTCCCTGATAGCTGGGGGAAAGGGCGGTGGTCTCACAGAAGCAAAGGCTTTCCCCAGTGCTGGGAGACCAGTGAGCAGGATTCGGATTGCATTCTGCCCTCTGTGGGGAACCTCCCTACACTCAGCACCCAACCGATGAGAACAGGATAATGGGTGTTCTGGCCCTTACTAACAGCAACCCTGACTTTGAGCCTGGTCATGTCACCCAGCCCTCCACATTCGTATGGGAACCACAGCGTCCGGAGGGTCTAGAGCAGGGGTCTCAAACTCAAATTACCACGAGGGCCGCATGAGGACTAGTGCATTGGCCCGAGGGCCACATCACTAACCCCGCCCCCTCGCTGCCCCCGCCCCCACTCCACCCCTTCCATTAGGCCCCGCCCCTTCTCCGCCTCCTCCCCCTGTGCACACGGCTTCCCGCTCCTCCCCCCTCCCTCCCAGAAACCGCGAAGCTCTTCCCTGCGGCCCGTCGGGCTCCCCGTCCCCCTTCCCCCCATTTTTTTTTTATACCCCCAGGCTGTTCCTGCCGCCAGAACAACTGTCTGTCGGCGGGAACTGCCTGGGGGTAAAAAAAAATAAAAATTAAATTTAAAAAAGGTGGGGGCACCGGGGGCTGCGTGTTTGAGACCCCTGGTCTAGAACTAGAAAAAGGATCAATATGGTGGGTTTACTGCTCCCTCTACTGGCAGCTAGAGGCAGTCTCCATTCATGTTGAATCTCCTCCTGGAACTGGAAACCAGCTCTAATTGCCATGGTTTTGTCCAGTGGATTTGAGACCCTTCAAAGTCCTTGTCCGTTTTGCTCAGTGTCAGCTCATGGTACCTCCTGCTGCCAGTGGAGGGCATGAAAGAAGCGGCTTTGAACTGGAGATGGCTCTTCATTTCCCAGCTCCCCATGTCAGATTGACGAGGAATTCAACCTCTTCCTTGTCACTGCACTGCTCCCGAAGAATGTCACATTTTCTGCTTTCCTTGAGAGGCCTAGTATGGGGGCAGGGAATATTCTGAACGCAAGTAGAGAGGCTGCAACAAGTCAGGTGAGCTGGCCAGAGGCAGGGAAGTCCAGTGCTGAGAACAGGGGAACGAGAGTCGGGAGACTTGGATTCTTTCTGCCACTGACTCTCACCTAGTGTCCTTGGGCAAGTCACGTAACTTTTCTGCCCCCGTTTCCCCATCAGTAGCGGGGACTGATACTTCCAAGCTGACAGGAGCGTTGTGCAGCTTCAGTGAATGGCAGCAGAGGGCAGTGTGGACGGGTCTTGGGTGAAAGTCGCTGAGCGTGTGCATCTGAATCTGATTAAGTGCTGGGTCTTTGAGTGCCGTCCTGTGCAGCTCTGAAAATCCACCCCTGGGCTGTTCTCCTCTAGCCCATTGTTTGTGCATCCGGATCCTTTGATTAGTAGAAACACTCCCCTGCACGTCTGAGGAATAACTGAGGGGGCGGTGTACGTGCGCAAGAGGGAGACCCGGGGAGTCCAGGGTTCCCTCCCATGGGCACAGAGGGCAAGGCTAGGCTCTGGTAACGTCAGTGCAGGTTTCTCCCCTTGCAGATTAGCTAAAAAGAAGAAAACGGGCAAGAAAAAGAAGGTGAAATTGGAGGAGACGGCGAATCCCCCGGCCCCCAGTGCCACGGAGGCTGGTGGGGACGGTGGCATGAGCAGACTGAGCGAAGGAGCTGAGCTGAAGACAGACAGCAGGCCACCCTCTCCAGGGGGCCAGGAGAGGCCAGGAGAAAACAGCAAGCACTCGTCCCTGAGCCAGCTGGGCCTGCGGATCCCGGAGATGAAGGACACCTCCATGGAGAGCGTGGGGCAACCGCTGAGCAAAGTGATTGACAGACTCAACGGGCAGCTGGACCCCAGTGGCTGGAACTGCCCCGTCGACCCCCCCGATCAGTCCTTTCGGACTGGCGTGCCAGGGGAGACCCCGGATGGGCCGCCCTCTGGCCGCTATAGCGAGGGGATTTCGACCCCCATGGACTTCTACCGCTTTACCGTCGAGAGTCCAAACTCTCCTGCGCCAGGTGGTGGCGACCATGACCCTGCAGGGGCTGGCCAACCGCCACATGTTCCTGGTAGCCCTGAGACTGCTGGACAAGAGGAAGAAGGAGGAGAGGGAGAAACAGCTGGGGCGGTAGAGGACGCTCAGCAGGAGGCAGATAAAACCCAAGCCAGCGAAACGGAAACAGGCAACACGGAGGCGCTCAGCAAGCTGAAAGGAGACGAGTCCAGTCCCTCTCTGAGCAGCGCTGATGACTCAGGGGTGGAGGAGGGCCAGGGCAGCCCGTCGGAAATGGCCCATCCATCGGAGTTCAGGTACGGCGGAGGGGAAGGGGGTATCTTTGCAGCAGCACAGCTCCGACCCTGAGGATCTTGGGGCAGGACCCGGAAAGCAGCTCTCAGGATAAAGCTTCCCGTCCATGGGCGAGAAGAGCAGCCGTGTGAGAGCGTTTGCTCCCCTCCTTGGTCTGAAAGAGTTGGGGGGTGATTTTCAGGCAGGGTGGGGTCTGCCTTTTGGAATCGGGAGTTTCTGTCAGTGTTGGCTCGTTCTAGCTGCCGCGTGGGCATAGGCACCGACTCCATGGGTGCTCCGGGGCTGGAGCACCCACAGGGAAAAATTGGTGGGTGCAGAGCACCCACCGGCAGCTCTCCGCCGGCCCCCCCGCCCAGCTCACCTCCGCCTCCTCCCCCGAGGCGCCGCTGCTCCGCTTTTCCCCCCTCCCTCCCAAGCTTGCCGTGCGCCAAACAGCTGATTCTCGCGGCAAGCCTGGGGGGGCGGGAAGCGGAGCAGCGGCGCCTTGGGGGAAGAGGCAGAGCGGAGGTGAGCTGGGCGGGGGGGCCGGCGGGGAGCTGCCGGTGGGTGCTTTGCTTCTCCCCCCTCCCTCCCAGGCTTGCAAGCCTGGCACGGGGGTGTGGAGGGGAAATGCGGCGCGCCTGCGGGAGGAGGCGGGGGCGGGGATTTGGGGAAGGGGTGGAGTTGGGGCGGGGCTGGGGGCACCTATGCGCGTGGGGGAGTTTGCCGTTGGCTTTGTCTGGGTGCTGGGACTGGGGCGTTTAAATGATTGACTAGGCTGCCTACGGCAGGGATAGGGGCCTTGGTATGAACTGAACAGAGCAACCCCTAAAGCAGAGGAGTCACAGCCCACTTGTGTAGTCCCAGGTTTCCCCTCTGGGAAGGCAGGCCCTTCTGGGGAGTGCAGGCTAGGCAGGAGGTAGGATGTGGGGAGGGGCAAGAATAGCTGTCTTACCCTGTATATTCACTGCTCCAGGGGGTGGCCAATGGCCACATCCCCTGCCAGCCCTTGGCACAGCGGCCACAGGAGCAGCTCACAGGTGAGTGGCAGGTTCAGGGCTGAGGCCCCCCCAGGACTCCAGAGCTTGCCGTGCTACCTCGTAATCCCGCCGCGTGCTGGGACCTGGTAGCGTCCGCCTGGTGCTGCGTCTCTGGGCAGCACTTGGGGCCCCTGAGAGATTTCGGCGGGGCGGGCTCCCTGCATATCCAACCCTCCTTCCCACGTCTCTCCTTGCTCAGGGTGGATAACAACCATCTATTGCTGCTGATGATCCATGTCTTCCGGGAGAATGAGGAGCAGCTGTTCAGGGTAAGTCTGGCCACGTGAAGGCAGACTCCTTCCTCAGCCTCCCTTGCAGCAGCTGTGATGCAGAATGTGGGTTATTGACTGAAGGCTGGGAAGGAGGCATTGGCATCTGGGAACTGGTGGGTTCCTCTCCGTATGGATCCTTATCTGTCCGGGCAACAGGGACTCTTCAGCCAGGTCCCATCTACGCTTGGAAAGCTGCTGTGGTGCTGGGCTCAGTAACAATATCAGTGCATGGCCCAGTTATACCACGTCTGCCTTGTGGAGTAGGTGAGACCTGACCGTGCCCCAGAGCCATGCTGCAGACCAGGGCATTTCAAAGGCCTTGGCGCAGTCCGGGGACACGGTTATTACACGGGTTGGGCTCATGTGGGCTAGTTAGCCCTGTTGGAGGCCACCGCGGGCTGACCCGACCCCGACGCTCATAGCTTTGCACAGGGGCGATGGGATTGTGGCCCTGCTCCGCGGGCGCCGTGGTAACGGTGGGCCGCGAGCACGGAAGCTCTGTCCTTTATGAGGCGTCTCTCCTCTTCTCACAGATGATCCGAATGAGCACCGGGCACATGGAGGGGAATCTTCAGCTGGTCTATGTCCTGCTGACGGACTGTTACGTTTACCTGATCCGGAAAGGTAGCCCATCCCAGTGGCCTCTCTAAATTACCTCCCCGGGAGGCCCCCTGGAGGCCAGCAGGGGGCTTTGGGTTCAGCAGGGGGTTTACCAGTAGAAGTCGAGATGTATCGGGAGGGTGGCATGTGGGGTGCACACCCCTATGGAAGGGGCCATCTGCCCCATAGGCTCATACCACAACCAGCTGGCTCTAGGACATTCGTAATGCTACTTATCAGCTGTTGGGGGAACCAGAGAGGTGCAGGCCTGCTTAGGTGAGAGGCACTGTACCTCACCAGCTAGTCTGCCAGGGACAACCCTCCTGGCCCCTGGAAGTTCAGACCTCCTGCTCCTCAGAATCCCTGGGCTGCTAGTTCTGCAGACTGAGCTCCTGCTGCTAGGCAGTGGGCGAGATCCGGGCAAATCTCTGTCCTGCATTTTGGGAGTGTCCCCCCCCCACCACCTGCTCATACCCATGTCCTGTGTCCTGTGCTAGGAGCAGCAGAAAAGCCGTACTTGGTGGAGGAGACCGTTTCGTACAATGAGCTAGACTACATCTCGGTGAGTCCGGGCGGAGCTCACAGCAGCTCAGCCAGGCCTGTCGCTCGCAGGGCGCAGCCCTGCGCTGGGGAAAGCAGAGGAGATGTGCAGGAAAACGCCTCTTGCTTTGCTTGGCTGTTCCAGTCCCCGGGGTCTGACCCTCCTCCTCTCACTGTTGGGACGTGAGGGTGTCAAAGAGGGACCAAGAGGGGCTTTGTGCCACTCGGAAGCAGCAATTCCCGATGGAGTCAGGAGCTGCTGGAGGACTCTGCAGAGCGAATCTCCCATGGCCGGGAGGTTTGCAGCCTCAATGCAGGCGACCTAACGGGATGCAGAGGGAAGCACCTTTACCTCTGCAGCCCTCTGGTGCCACCTGTACCTACCAACATCATCCCATCCCAGCCGTTGCTCTGCCACTTGGGCTCCAACACAGCCCCCACTGCTGGCTCCCCCCGTGGCCTTTAGCCAGTAGTACATCGCCCTTTCCAGGGCACATTTGGGGGTGTCTTTCCGCAGCCTTGTCCCCATCCTGCTCCTCAGCCTCCCTAACGCGCGCTTGTGTGTTACCACGGCAGGTTGGCCTGGATCAGCAGACAGTGACGTTGGTCTGCACCAACCGTCGGAAGCAGTTCCTGCTGGACACCGCCGACGTGGCCCTTACAGAGTAAGCGGGACGGCTGTGCGCAGACGGGTTGATCTTTCCGTGTGCCTGGGGTTATTTGTCGGCCACCTTCCTAGAGCCTCCGGGCTGGCCCTTATATCTCTGAACTGACTTGTGAAGCAAATGCAAGTGATTCTAATTAAGGGTAGCATTTGGGGAGGGGCTGGATCTCGTGATCTCTCTCTCGTTGCTGTTTAAAAGTCCCACGGCTGTTGCTCTGATTTGAGGGTTGGTTTAACTACAACAATTTAGCCCCACAAACGGTTTGACTGTGATTGCGTTAAAAGTTGCAAAATGCTCCCAACAGCTCCCTCTGCTGGCTGACGTGCGGTGCTGTCTGCAGGGCCTGCTGCTTTAAATACCTCTCTAGTTATCTTCACACTCCTTGCGTGTACTTGGTTGCCACGACCCACTGGGGTGACCGTGTTTTGCTGTGAGTGGCTTGGCCTGTTCTTACTGCAGAAGAAAGGTTTGACATTAGCCTTCCCCTCCCATGATCGGGCTGTGACTGACTGGCCCCAAACCGAACAGGGATGAGGACAAATTGTCGGGTTTTGAGTTCACTGGCAGATCTGCAGCTCTGCTCTCACCGTGTTGGGCCAGGGAGAAGGTGGCTTGTGCCCTCTTGGACTCTTTAGGCCCCATGTGACCTCTTAGGCAGCACTCTGGACAGCTCCCACCCTCCTAAGCCAGCTGATATGTTCTCTGTTTGTTTTCCTTCCCAGTGTGTTACTTCAACAGGGCTTTGTAGGTTCAGGGCCCTGAGAGGAGGGTTCTCAGGCTCCTTCCCAGGGATCTGCAACTTTAAAGCTTCCATTTCCTTGGACTCTTACTTTATATCAAGACCCTTTAGTGCCTTTGGGCTCCCATCCTGCAGTTGGATCTGTGTAGGCTGAACCTTGTGAACCCCCCTGTGATATCGGTAGGGGGCATGGGTCTGCCCCTGCGGACCTGACTGCAGGATTGAGTCTGCACTATCATTTCTGAGCCGGCAGCCCAGCTCCTTGTGGATTGTGCTCCAGACGGGTGTGAGTCCGAGAGGTGACCTCAACGAAGATCTCCATTCTCCCCTCCCCCAGGTTCTTCCTGGTCTCCTTGAAGTCAGCCATGGTCAAAGGCTGCCGAGAGCCGCCGTACCCCAGCATCCTCACCGACGCCACTATGGAGAAGCTGGCGCTGGCCAAGTTTGTGGCCCAAGAGTCAAAATGCGAGGTGAGGTGGGAATTAGGGTTATCTTGAAATATTTTCTTCACTGACATCTCTTCTTACCAACGCACCTTCTGCGGAGAGGGGCTCCTTATTGGGCTCCCGCGCTCTACTCTGTAGGGCCCTTTTCCCACAGGCATTAACCGAACTCTGCAGATCAGTCCTCGCCACCTGTCCCTGGTATGGTCTGTTTGCGGCTCCACACCACCCCAGAGGTGGCTGCAGTTTCAGCAGCGGGGTCCTTCAGTGTCCCATCCATCCTGCATAGGGCTGGTCTGAGTTCAGTTGTTAGGAACTGCGTGGAGACGCTCCGGTGGAAGATGTTCTGTATCAGGAGTGCGCTGTATTAAGCTGTGCGCTATGTAGTCTCTGACGGGAACGATTCTCTGACTTGCTGCCCGATCCTTTTCTGTCCAGGCCCTTGAGGCTCTCAGTCAGTCCTGGAGATGTGATTCCTGCGGTATGGCCCCCCCAGGCCAGGCTGCTGCTGTCCCTGGGATTAGCCCCGTTGCTGTTAGGCCCGGGAGGTTGGTAACACTTTGCTCAGTCTGCCCGTCTGTCTCTCACAGGCTTCCGATGTGGTCGTGCGCTTCTATGGCCTCGTTCACTGGGAGGACCCCATGGATGAGGCCTTGGGACCGGCCCCTTCCCTTTACGCTTCTCCTGAGAACTCGGTCACTAAAGAGGGCGTCCTGCATTACAAGGCTGGGACCTCCTACCTGGGGAAGGAGCACTGGAAGACCTGCTTTGTGGTGCTGAGGTGGGAGCTGGGACCGCGTTTGCAGGGGCGCACTGACAAGTCTGGGGTGGGAAGCGCTGGAGGAAGGCAGTGCCGTGGGGAAGCCTGATTGCCTGGTAGGAACGGTCTTGTCTGGGGAGCCTGGACACCCCTGGGCAAGTTCAGGATGGAAAGACACCAGAAAGCCCCTCCCAACCGTCAGCCCTTATTGACCCTAGCAGCTTGGCACCATAATATAAGGCTGACTTTTATCCAGGAGTGGACCTTCTCCACACCCCTCGCACCTTCCGATCTCCCCCGCGGCTGCTAGATCGGGGGTTGGTTGGCCCCTATCTCATAGAGCTGGAAGGACCTTGAAAGGTCATCGAGTCCAGTCCCCTGCCTTCACTAGCAGGACCAAGTACTGTCCCCTGACAGATTTTTGCCCCAGATCCCTAAATGGCCCCCTCAAGGATTGAACTCACAAGCCTGGGTTTAGCAGGCCAGTGCTCAAACCACTGAGCTATCCCTCCTCTCTAACATGGTATCATGATAGCTAGAGATAGGGAGAACCCCACAGATCATTGATCCTATTGTCCTGAAGCCCAGGATAAAGTCCCCTGATAGAGACTATCCAATATCCAGGCGCAGAGCTGACCTGTGCTTCCTTAGCTCCCATTCTTGTGAGGGACACTGGCTCCGGCTACAGCCAGCCTTTCATAGCACCAGTGTGGCTCAGTCCCGTCACAGCCTGTGCTGTGCTAGCAGCAGGAATCCGGTGTCTAGTAGGGAGGGAAGTTTATATACCAGCTGCTGGGCTAAAGCGAGGGGAGGTCTGTGTGGCTGGCCAGGCGGCGCTAGCGGAGTGATCTGCTTTGTCTTGTGTTTCCGATCAGCAGCAATGGGATCTTATACCAGTATCCAGACCGCATTGACATTATCCCTCTGCTCTCCGTGAACATGGGGTAAGTGGGCATTAAGCATGTTAGCTGCGGTGCAGCGCTGCAGCAATGTTCCTCTCCCCACCGAAGCTGTAACCTGCCGTAGGCGGCTGATCGTGTCACTTGGGCTCATTAGAACTGACCTGCGGAGTGAGCTCGGGTGTCGTGGTCTACTGGGAGGGATGTGCACACTAAGTGCACCGGTGACGTCGCTGCACCTCCCGGTCTCTCTCGCCGGGAGACGGCAGCAGCCCACATTTAAGCTGAAGCGGAGAGCGCTGGATGGTCTTGGGTGATTAGTAATGAGAGCCGGAGCCTTTCACCCGCACTTCCCCAGTTGAGATTCCCCCAGCACCAGGGGGAGAACGTCAGTGATATCTGAGGGGCATTTGGCCCTATGTGAAATGAGTTGGGGGGCAGATCTCAGGCCAATCCCTAATGTGCAGGGGTCTGTGTTCCACATCAGAGACATTACAGACAGCCTCACGGCGAATGAGCCGTGGAGACTGGACTCTCAGGTCCCTGCAGTTTGGGGCTGAGGTACATGAGCTGGGCAAGGTGAGGCCGCTTGCACTGTGCTGGAGATAAAGGGACTCCCAGGACTGTCGATCCAGCGCTAGGATCATTTGAAGCCTACGTCTGCTGGGGATAACTAGACAGGAATTCCCCAGCCATTGCCAGGCTGTTAGCAGTGATCCCAGGGTGCAGAGATCAGGCGCTGAAATACAACACGGCAGAAACTTTTCTGTCTTTGTTAAGTCAAAATTGGTAGGGATCGGGGAGTCAGGACTCCTGGGTTCCATTCCTGGCTCTGCCATCGACTCCTTGTGTAGCTTTGAACAAGTCGCTTAGTCCGTGCCTCAGTTTCCCCATTTATCGAAAATGGGTTATTGTTTGAAGCTTTAGGCCTAAGCATGTGCACAAGTGCCTGTGAAATCCGTGGGAGCCCCAGCCTGTATCTGAGAGCAGAGTATTCCCGTTAGCAATGCTGGGTCCTTTAAGGGCTGGTCCTGGCAGGAATACCATCCTCTGACAGCAGAGCATGTGACTGGAGGCTTGTTTATGTCCTGCCTGTTTCACATGCCCAAGACCCTGGCGTCTGACCCAAATGAAGTACATCCGACTGCCCGCAGCGCACAGCGAAGCCAGTCCCCACGCCCAGGCTACGCCCCCCAACCCAGCTATGGCTCGTCCCCAAGGAGCGGTTTGACTGTGCGTTGGGCTCCAACAGCTGCCAAAGGGAGCGAGTTCCCTGAGTTTGGACCCTCCCTTTCCCACCCCCACCTCTACGTGCCCCTCGAGGGGCTCTCTGCCAACCCACCTCGCCTGCTCTCCACTCCCAGGACGGTGCAGAGGAAGAGAAGCCAGGTTTCTGAACCATAGTGATTAGAACCAACCCGTCAGCTTGCGCCTGGGAGAGCCAGTGCTGCTCACGGGGCCCGGGGGTGCTGGACTCACCGGGACTCGTTTCACCGAGCACTGAGCTTGCAGGCTGTGCCAGCTGAAGCTTTGTGTGGTCTTCAGAGGCAGCCCTGACCAGAGAGTGTTGCGCTAACCCAACGGGAGGTGGCAAAGGCCTGGGGTGATGGTGAGACCAGCAACACCACGGGAATGCCGCAGACTCTGAGCTACCTAGAGACGGCCCAAAGCAGGCCTGAGTCATCACCGCTAGCTGGGCGTCCGAGCTGTCGGGGGGGTTATAATGACCCTTGGATTGTGAGCTTCTTGGGCAACGAGTGCCACCCCGCCACCCCCAGCCAACATTACCTCCAGTCCAAGCCTCAGCCGGCTTGTCATCAGCCAGGCCCCGGTTTTGGCCAGACACTGATGAAATCTAGGAATCAGCCAGGCCAAGATCAGGAGCTGTACGTCAGAGCTAAGAACCAGCACAGCCCCAAGCACCTCCCGGTCACTTCCAGTGGCTTCTCCTGTGCATTGGAGTGGGGGAAGGGGTAGAACTAAGCCCGGAATCACCCCACCCGAGGGGTCCTCTGGCTGAGGGAAGGTGAGGAGCCTCATGGCCTGTGAGAGGAGCCTCTGTGACACCTGGTGATGTGGGGGCATGTCCTGCCCTCCCGGGAGCAGTGTGCCCAGACCCATGGTGGATCTGGGCCCTTTGCTCTCCTCCCTTGTGCTCATCTCTGCTTTCTGATCCTTTCAGGGGGGAGCAGTGTGGCGGGTGCCGGCGATCGAACACCACAGATCGCCCCCACTCCTTCCAGGTGATCCTGACCGACCGCCCTTCCCTGGAGCTCAGCGCCGAGAACGAAGAGGAGATGGCAGACTGGATGCAGTACTTGTGCCAGGCCGTCTCCAAAGGGGTGAGCAGCTCCCCATGCGCTCGCTGATCTGTGTGTGGCACGAGGCCCTTTTGCATCATGCCAGGCATCATGGGTGCCGACTCCGTGGGTGCTCCGGGGCTGGAGCACCCACGGGGAAAAATTAGTGTGTGCTCTGAACCCTCCTCTTCCCCTCCCCCCACCCGAATGCGCCGTGTCCCCCCTCCTCCACCTACCTCCCAGTGCTTCCCGCCTGGTTGCCGCCAAACAGCTGTTTGGCAACGTTAGGAAGCTCGGGGGAGGGGGGGGCGGCGGGAATGTGGCATGCTCAGGGGAGGAGATGGGGCAGGGGTGGGGATTTGGGGAAGGAGTTGGAATATTGGCAGGGAGGGGGTGGAGTTGGGGCAGGGACTTTGGGGAAGGGGTTGGAATGGGGGCGGGGAAGGAGCGGGAAGAGGCGGGGCCTCCTGGAAGGGGTGGAGTGGGGGCGGGGCCCTGGGCAGAGCAGAAGTCGGGCACCTAGGGGAAAGAGAGGAAGTCAGCGCCTATGCCAGGCCATGATCCGTTTTCCTGACCCTGAATGGAAACCTGCCAGCCAATGAAACCTTTGCATGGCACTCTGCAGTTAGTGTGCAAGAGGTGTGGGGAGGGGCGGGGGAGATGAGGGCTGTGGTCCAGTATTGTCGTCATCTCTAAATTACACACCGTTTTGTCCATGACCCCATCTGCTTCCCATCCATCCCATGCATAAAGGAGCCAGGCTCTCCAGCCCCCTCCCCGGGGGTTCATTGGAACCCCCCTGATTGTAGCTGATCATTCTCAAGCAGAACCCTCTGGGGTCACTTTCCATATTGGGACCGTTCTTGGTCCTCGGTGCCAGGTTCGTAAAGTGACTCTGACTTTGTAGACTGTAGCCTCTTAGAAGTCTGCTGTACCCATAGCATCAAGTGGTGGGGTCCTGAACCAAGGAGCCCCCACCTGTTGAAGGGATCCCCTTTCCATACTGCCTTGGTGTTGATCCGTAGCGCAGGCCGACAGCCGGGGTGCTCTGGGGCAACGACTGTCCTGCCGGGAAGGAGACCAGGCTAGGGGGCTCAGTCTCTGGGGCAAGGAAGCCCCGAACCACTCAATCAACCACTGCTTCCCCCTCGGCCCACAGAGCGGCCCTGGCTTTGAAGCACATCTGTCTGTTCAGACACTGGGCCAGCCCGTCCCCGGAGCATCTGAGCACTGTCATTTCTAGGGCCTCCGTGATGGGACCAAAGGGATCCTTAAGATAAATAGTGAGGCCGGGCCTCGCGCACAGCCCGGGCTTTGAAGCTGCAGGGGCGACCTGGAGTAAGATCTTGGCGAACGGGCCAATGGAGAGCAGGCAAGATCCTCAGCTGGCGTAGATCTGTGCGGCTCCGTTGAAGTCAGTGGAGCGGCGCTGGTTTACACCACTTGTGGCTCTGGGCCTGGGAGTGGCTTCTATCTCAGGCGCACACAGCCGTGTCCGGAGAGAGGTGTCTGCACGCACGCTGGGGCTGGATGAGAAGCAGAGAATTGTGGCCTGCAGCCAGCAGGGTGACTGGTTCTCATGGTTTACCCTCCCTCCCCCCCCACCCCCCAGGTTATCCCCCAGGGCGTGGTCCCCACCCCCTGCATCCCCTGCTGCCTTGTCATAACCGACGAGAAGGCCTTCACCTGCCACGAGGACTGCCAGACGAGCTTCTTCCGCTCGCTCGCCACCGTGGAGGTGCCGGCCGTGGCCGCTGTCTCGACGGAAGCTGGCAAGGAGTACTGTATACTAGTGAGTGGGGGCGGTAGTGAGGGCGTGGGCCTGACTGGGGTACAGGCGGGGCGCTGGCTGCAGTACGTAACCGCCGTGCCTCTCTGTTGGCGTTTAGGAGTTTGCTCAGGATCACGACCAGTTCCTGCCCCCCTGGGTCCTGTACTTCAGCTGCACTACAGAACTGGAGCGGTTCCTCTTGGCGCTGGGCACAGCGTGGAGAAACATCTACCAGGTAAACGGGCCCAAACACCAGCTCGTTGTTCGCAGGGTGGGCTGCCCTGTTCCTGCCTCCCTAGCTGGGTTAGGAGGCCCGACTGCAGGGAAGGGGTGGGGCTGTCTGGCTTTGCAGAGGTCGGCCTGCATCTGCCTCCAGCGAGGTCGGGTTCAGACTCTCGGCCTCCATGCTTAGGGCGAGAGAGCTTGGGTTTGGGTCGGGTTTGGTGGCGGTGGGGAGAGCTGAGGGGGCAGCAACCGAGTGGCGTGCCCAGGGGAGCACTGGGCAGTGCCCACAGCTGGGGATGTCACGTGGCTAGCCTCACTGGAGGCTGCGGCTCACGGCCTGCATTGGAGACAAGGCAGCTGCGACGTGTGTCCTGCGTCCCGTGGGAACTGGACACTAACTTGACTGTCTAGTGTCTGCTCAAGACAGGCTCTGTCCAGGGATAACGGTGGGGGCTGTGGGGCAGGACTGAGGGGTACCACAGAGCTGGGGCGTGGGCACCCAGAACCGGAATGGCAGCGAGAGCCACAGGTCAAGAGAGGGGCATTGGGGTGAAGACTGGACTGGCAGGGAGGGCTGCAGGGCAGGTGGGAGAGCTTGGGGGGAGGATAACCGTGACATCCCCCATCCCCCACTCTGCCAGTGCTGTTCGTCCTGCTCTTTCGCAGACCCTAGTTCGTCTGTGGAGCCAGAGCAGCTCATGGCGGTGAGGTTCCTCAAACGGCCCCGTGCCGCCCACACCCCGGGCAGTAACCCCGGGGCTCCTCGGGCCTGACGCAGCCCCTCGCCGTGTCGCAATTGGGGCCGCTCAGCTGCAGTGACCTGCGGCTCTCTGCGTGTGTTGCAGGTGGAGCTCCGGCACGAGGCCATCCAAGAAGCCGCAGTGAAGAAGAAATGCAAGGATGCCTTGAGCTTGATCCGCAGCGCCTGGCAGCGCAGTGACAGCCTGTGCCGGGGCCGGGCCTCCCGGGACCCCTGGTGTTAACAGCGGGACAGGCACAACCCCCCGTTATTAGAGGCACAAACTAACCTACCCACCCCTGACACTAACTCTGCGGGGCCATCCTGTCCCTTCCCGGTGCAGGCAGGCGGACTCTCTAGCAAACAAGCGTACATTCTCCTCGGCGGTGTTTGAACTCGCTGCAGGCCCGAGGCTCCCAGTGCTGTCCCTCTAGCTGGGAACGTCCGTGTGTATCTCCCGGCTCGGCCGAGCGCGGCCTCTCAGCGCTTGCAATAGCGACGCTTGTGCTTGTTGAGCGGAAGCCTTCCCGCTGCACCGTGGTACGTCACTTCTCTGCTGCCTCGCAGCGGGACCATACGGTACCAGGCCCACAGCGTGGGGACTGCGCTGGAGATGGGGGAGCTTCATCTCAACCACCATGCGTGGACACCTGCACCACGTTCTTTGTGCAGAGGGCCTTGCAGAGACTCTGGCTGGGTCCAGGCTCTCCTCCATCACCCAGCGGCCTCCGGGCAAGTTACTCTCTCCTTCAAGGAATAATAACCTAATATTAATGAGGGAGGGGTGGGGCGGGGTGGGTCTGGGCAGGGCGTTCGCTTGTTGCATCATTGGGCACCAGACTGGGTCCGAGCGCTTGTACTGACTAGTTGTTCATTTTAGAACACGTTAGATTGTAAATGTGGTGAGACTGGAACACTAAGTAGCCGCTGCGCATGTTTTATCCTTGCTAATACAATCGCAAACTAATGCACTGCTTCACCTCACGGGGTGCTCACCCCCCACCCCCAACACCTCTCCTTGACCATTCGGGAGCTGCATGGGCTGGGTGTTCTCTGCCCAGGAGATCTCTCTGGTATGACTAGATCTCTGCCCAGGGCACATAACCTGTCCCATCACGAAGCCGCAGCGAGGAAGAAAGAGGTCGCTCGGGTGGAAGACATTGCACTCGGGCTAGCTCAGCTTTTGGGCTGTGGTCATGGGTTCCTGGGTCTGATCTGGTGTCTGAGGGGAGAGAACGGGAGACACCAGAGTGCAGGGTTGTGCTTGATCCAAAATAAACCCTCTTGTGGAAGCACAAGCAGCGTGTTCAGCATCAGAGGAGATGTTGGCTGCTGGTATGTAGGCCCCTCTCTCTTCCACCCACTTGCCCCGTGGCTGCTGCTGCTGGAGTTGTTAGGAGATTTGGCAAGGGGGAATGTGGGAGAAATAACTGAAGCAAATCCAGGCAGTCTAACGCGGGAGGAGCAGAGAGATTGAGACACATGGGGATTGAGAATTTCAGCGTATTTGAGAGGATTTGGACAAACGCCTTCCATTAATTTAACTGGAACATGTGTCTAAATCTCCTGGATTGCTTTGCAAATCTCAGCTTTGAGAGAGGTATTGGAAGGGGGACAGGGAGAGGAATCTATTAACCCTTTGTTTGCAAGAGCAAATCCCTATGAAACTGGGGCCATGTAAGGTAACAGCAATTATCCACTGTGGAGAGTAGTTTGGGGTTTTTATTTGTTCTGGGATTTTTTTTAATAAGTTGGAGACCTAATGTAATATATATTCATGGGGGCCTTTTTTCCAGGAGGTGAACTATGTGACTGAATGTACATGTATATACATCTGCTTCCTCTGCCCCAGAATAAATACTCATTGGTAACGCGGTGTCTGTCCTGCGGACTTCTGGCTAGCTGGAATTCTCTCGTTGGCAGCTGGTTTTCCTCTGCGGCTTGCTCTGAACCATCATTGGTAATCTATGGGCCAGGATCACAGACAGTCTGGGGTCTGAGGCTGGTCCCATTGCTGGGAGGAATGGGGCTTTGAGAACCAAGCCGTGTGGTGTTGAAGGCGGAGAATTTGCCCTACAGGACTCTGCCCACAGATTGAAACAGGAGGAGACCCTGAGCCATACAAGGAATCTTGAAAAGAAAAATCCCTGCCTCCTGTTATTGTGCTTAGCTGGACTCCCCTGGGCCTGACCTAGGCTTTGTCTGGGGCTAGACTGTTGCACAGCTTCCTATACTTAAAGTGCTAGAAGTCCCCTGGTGTGCATGCAGTTCTCTCAGTGTAAGGGTGCTTCCTACTGGTACAGCGGTTCCCATGCAGAAAGGGGCACCCGCTGACCTGGTAGAAGGCACCTGTGTCCACACGAAGGGTTGTACTGGAAAAACAATCACCCTCCTTATCTACTGGGAGAGCAGGCCTTAGACTAAACCTTCTGGGTGTGTTGCAACATCGCTAATGGATTGACAGCCCACATGATTATACACGTAGATGCTTCATCAGTGTTTGATCCTAGCTCGGCCTAAGGTGAAGCAAGACCAAGAGCAAACGTTTGTGAAATGGCTCCATTAGCCGTCCCAGGCGTGTGAGTTAATGTGGTTTGGCAATTGGCAAACAAGCATTGCAACCTGGCCAGTAGCTATTGACTAGGTGCAGCGCTAGATACATCCACGCTGGCTGGGTGTGGGGAGAAATTCCCTTTTATTGGTTATTTCCCTCCCCCCGCCCCGGTGTCGTCTTTGTTGTGCCAATCTCTGGCCCCACCCCTGAGTGACTCACTCTGCTGCGTTAGCGCCGCGGGCGAAGGGGTAACAGATTTTCCTGAATCCAGCCGCGTGTTTTGCTTTGGGTTGTTTTATGAGACCGGCGTTTAACCTCTCCTCAGAGCAGGAGCACGGGCAGCTCATTTCGGATTGCACAGACATTGCAAATTGGCCCTCGCTCCCTCTCACGTTGCAGATCAACCTTCACCCAATTACTCTTCCTCCATCTGGCCCTCTCCCTCCCTCTGTCCAGATTCCTGTTTCATTTGGGCCTGGCTACAGCTCAGGGTCTGGACTGTCTCATGCAATTGGCACCTGCTCCAGTGACCGCCGGTTTGTGCTCCTGCGCTTGTTCTACTTCTCTTGGGGGTTTCAGAGCTCAGGGTAGAGCAGGGTGGCCCTGTGGTGGTGAGGGCTTTGGTGTAGGATCTGGGTTTGAGTCCCTACTCTGCCACAGACTCATTGTGTGGCCTTGGGCCTGTCACTTGGGCCCAGATCCTCAGTGGAAGTTAGGTGCCTAAAAACCTTTGATGACCTGGGCCTTAATAATTGCCGCGCCTGTGTGCTTGGAGCGGAGAGGCTGCCCCCTCTCCCGGCCAGGGCTGGGTTTGGGAGCTCGCGTCCGGGCGCAGCTCAGGGGCTGTGCCGTGTAGGTGAATGTTCTCAATCGCCCCCAGCAATACTCACCGCTGGATCCCTGCGCTGCCCCCAGGCCAAGGGCCGAGAGGGGCTCCGCCGGGCCCGGGACTCGGGCACAGATACAAAGGTTGCCACGAGCCGGGCAACCCAATTGCTCAGGAGACCAAGGCTATTTCCTGGGTGTGTTGGCTTCCCTGCAGTGTGGCCTTTGCTTTCTCATGCCACGTATTTGTTTCAAGGGCATTTGTCTATCCGGTGCCGCAGTCGCTGGCTCCCTAACAGGCGTATCTAGCCAATAAAGCCCCGTCAGCCATTGCCCTCGCAAGACGGGTAATGTTTGTTCAGTGCTTCGAGTTTGTAAGTGCAAAGTATGACGTGCATTAAAGTGATGGGCCTCAACACTACGGTGAGTGGGGCTGTGTACATTCCTTAGGCAGAGCGAGCTGGAGGCTGATGGCGGGGAGCTGTGGGGAGCAGGACGTGCCTAACACAGGCACCACAAACTGCAATCCATTTCTGACTCACCAGTCACGTGCTGTTTACTTACCCAGTGCACATTCCCCCTCCCCCTCACGGCATTGTAAAGCTATTACAGTAGCGCTATTGCATTGCTCAGCTATGGGGGCCAGCGCCTATTTGCTAACAACTGGGGAGGGTCAAGGACCTGCTCTCCCATGGGACAGACCATAGACCGGCGGGGCGGGAGGGGACCTCCCCTGCCCCCTGCGCCGGTGCAGCTCTTGTTCGCCCGGCTGAGGCTGGGAAGGCTTGTTTGCGATGACAGCAACTTGTGTCTGGCAGCCGCCACCAGCAGCTGTTGTGTGCGTGCTGGGGGGTGGGAGCCCAGGCAGGGAGCTAGGTGCTGGGGGCCACACGTGGGAAAAGCCTTTGCCCTGACGGAGACCTGCCCCACGGAGCTTTCGCCCTGTGTCGCTCCATGCCGAGCCTCGTGCTGCAGGGCAGCTGAGCAGCGAGCTAGAAACAGGGCGCTCCCCAAATCGACAGCCCAACCCCAGACTGAGTGCCGCTGGGTTACATTACACAGGGCGGCGCTAGGGTGAGAAAGTGCCAAACCACCACCAGCAGCAGCAGCAGATAGGCCTGGCGGCTCTCCAGATTCAAAGCACTTCGCGCCAGCCCCACGGTTAGCCTAGGGAGACGCTGTCACTGACAAGCCTCCCAGAGGGACCGATGGCATGAGAACATCCTCCTAGGCCTGCATTGGATCCCCTTGGGTCTAGCTGTTTCAGGGCCCAGCGTGGAAGAGAAAAATCTTGAGATCAGCCTGGGCCTTCAAGTATCGGCACAGATTCCTGTAGCTTTCTGTGACCAAACGTCACACGTGCAATGAGGTGGAGGGTCTCAACGTCCCTTCCAGGGCATATTCGTCTAAACCAGAGGTTCTCAACCTGCAGCTCAGTCAGTGCACAGCTGCAGCCCATGGGACATCCTCAGGGCCATGCAGCTAGTATATATATTGTGTGATGCGGCCCACGGTGGTAACTAGGTTGAGAACCACCTGGGTCAGGTGGAGGACTGCAGATCAGGGCTGAGATGCAGTACCAGAACTGGGGTGGGGAGCCAGGAGTGGAGTAGCTGGGCTGCGGGTCACGCTTAAGAGGCAGAATTGTGCTGGTGGGACACCAGGACTAGTGCGCGGGGGTTGCAGGTCAGGACTGAGGTGCAGCGGCTGGGCCGTGTGTGGGGAAACTTGCACAGCGATGACCTGACTGGAGTTAGGGCTATGTCAAACGGCTCATGTTCCTCCCAAGGTGGGGGATAAAGCCACCAGCCAGCTGAGAGCCATGTTACATCACCTTATTCCGCAGGCTTATTCTTGAAGCCACAAGCTTCCCCACTGCAGCTCAGGCTGCCTAGAACAACTTCCCTTGCTCTGTCATCAGGGCTTAAATTCTCATAGATTGTTTCCTGGAGCCCCCCTGCCCCCCCCCCCCCCACACCCATTTGGGGCTCCGGGCTTCAGCTGCAGCAGGGGGTCTCGGGGCTTTAGCCTAGGAGGGGTGTCCACTGCAGCTTCAGTCCTACAGGGGTGCCAGGGCTCAGGGCTCCTGCCTCACGGCCGCGGGGCCTCATGGACCCTTGGAAACCAGCTCACAGCCCTGCCACGGGGTCTGAAAATATTTACCAGAGCTCAGCTCCTGGGGAATGGAATCGCTGCCGTGGCTACTCTCCTCCCACCGCCCTTTGCTTCTCTGCATAGTACGGCCAGGCGGGGCGAGAGAACCTCCTTTGCAATCCCTACTGGCCAGATCTGCCTCGCCGTGTGTCTCTGCCTCAGTAACAGCCCAGCTCCTTTTGCGTTTCATCTGAAACGTTCTCCTGGGCCGACAGCTCCTCGCTCCATTGGACTGGGGGAGCGTTAGCCGGCAGTAGCCCCTGGTGAGGGAATGGCTCCCGGGAGCAACAACCCGCTGCGGCCCAACTGCGTACCTAGGAGGTGGCCAGGCAATTCCTCGGGCCAGTCATTGCACGAATGCAGCATGCGCAGCTAGCGTGAACAGTGAGGGTCAAAAATACCTAGCCAGGCAGCAGCTCTCCGTGAGCAGCTCAGATCCTCTTACTCAGGGTCAGTTTACACCAGGGATGCCAAGAATCGGGCCAGTGCTTTCTAAGGCAGCCGGCTTCCTGGATCACCATATGTCACCAGTGCTGGGTGGGCCTGCGTTGTATACGGGCTCACCTGAGTACCCCCCCCCACTGTGCCATCATAGCAGGGTCACCCCCAGGCAACCTGCACCCCCATCATGCCCCAATACACTGGGTCCCCACAGGGGAGCCCACACACCGATTGTGCCTCATTCAATGGGTCACCCGTGTTTTGCACTGCGAATGCCAGGTCACCTCAGGGGATCCTGAACCCCAACTATCCCTGTTCACTGCGTCACCCTGTCCCTCGACTGTGCCCTGTACGCCAGGTCACCTCAGGGGATCCCATACCCCAACTACCCCTGTTCACTGCATCACTCTGTCCCTCGACTGTGCCCTGTACGCCAGGTCACCTCAGGGGATCCCGGACCCCAACTACCCCTGTTCACTGCGTCACCCTGTCCCTCGACTGTGCCCCATACACCAGGTCACCTCAAGGGATCCCATACCCCAACTACCCCTGTTCACTCTGTCCCTCGACTGTGCCCCATACACCAGGTCACCTGAGGGGATCCCGAACCCCAACTACCCCTGTTCACTGCGTCACCCTGTCCCTCGACTGTGCCCCATACACCAGGTCACCTGAGGGGATCCCGAACCCCAACTACCCCTGTTCACTGCGTCACCCTGTCCCTCGACTGTGCCCCATACACCAGGTCACCTGAGGGGATCCCGAACCCCAACTACCCCTGTTCACTGCGTCACCCTGTCCCTCGACTGTGCCCCATACACCAGGTCACCTGAGGGGATCCCGAACCCCAACTATCCCTGTTCACTGCGTCACCCTGTCCCTCGACTGTGCCCTGTACGCCAGGTCACCACCCCATACCCCAACTATCCCCATTCAGAGGGTCACCCCATTTCCCCCACACCCTGTCTATGTCCCGCCCATCCCCGTTCAATGGGTCACCGTGTACCCCCAGCTGGGCCCCACACACTGGGTCACCCCTGGCGGCTCGCACCCTGACTGCGCCCAGCATGTCTGTGTGTCAGCCTGGACCCCCCCCCCCGTCCCCTGTAGCCCCAGAGCAGCCCCCGCCCCCGGATGTGCCCCCCTCCCTGGGCGGCTCCCTCCAGGGGGCTGCGCGCTCCCACCCTGGGGCTCCGGGCGGCAGGTGCCGGGGTGGGGGCGCTGGGAGCCCCGTGGGGCCGGCCGCGTGGGGGTGTGCGGGGCCGGGCCGGCGCTGATTGGCCGGGGGCGGGGCCCGGCCGCAGCCTGCGGGGGCCCGCGGTGCGGGGAGGGACCGGGCAGTGCCCGGAGCGAGCCGGCAGCACTGGCCGGAGCTGCTCGCCCTGCGCCGCCGCGTCCTGCCGATGCGCGCCCGGGGCCGCCCCTCGGGGGCCGCGCGGCCGGGCTCGTAGGGGGGGGTCCGGGTCTCCGCTCTCGGGGGTCGGGCTCGTAGGGGGGCCCCGGGTCTCCGCTCTCGGGGCCGGGCTCGTAGTGGGGGGGGGCGGGTCTCCGCTCTCGGGGGCCGGGCTCGTAGGGGGGGGGGGGGGGGTCTCCGCTCTCGGGGGCCCGGCTCGTAGGGGGGGGGCGGGTCTCCGCTCTCGGGGGCCCGGCTCGTAGGGGGGGGGGCGGGTCTCCGCTCTCGGGGGCCCGGCTCGTAGGGGGGGGGGGGCGGGTCTCCGCTCTCGGGGGCCCGGCTCGTAGGGGGGGGGGGGCGGGTCTCCGCTCTCGGGGGCCGGGCTCGTAGGGGGGGGCCCGGGTCTCCGCTCTCGGGGGCCCGGCTCGTAGTGGGGGGGGCGGGTCTCCGCTCTCGGGGGCCGGGCTCGTAGGGGGGGGGCGGGTCTCCGCTCTCGGGGGCCCGGCTCGTAGGGGGGGGGGGCGGGTCTCCGCTCTCGGGGGCCGGCTCGTAGGGGGGGGGCAGGTCTCCGCTCTCGGGGGCCCGGCTCGTAGGGGGGCCCCGGGTCTCCGCTCTCGGGGGCCCGGCTCGTAGGGGGGGGCGGGTCTCCGCTCTCGGGGGCCCGGCTCGTGGGGGGGGGGGCGGGTCTCCGCTCTCGGGGGCCCGGCTCGTAGGGGGGGGGGGCGGGTCTCTGCTCTCGGGGGCCCGGCTCGTAGGGGGGGGGGGCGGGTCTCTGCTCTCGGGGGCCCGGCTCGTAGGGGGGCCCCGCCATGGAGCGCGCCCGCCCGCCGCCCGCGGTCCCGGTCTCCGTCTCGCCGCCCGTGGACCTGGTGCTGGGCGCCACCGCCTGCTGCCTGGCCTGCGTCTTCACCAACCCGCTGGAGGTGGTGAAGACGCGGCTGCAGCTGCAGGGCGAGCTGCGGCCGCGGGGCACCTACCGGCGGCGCTACCGCGGGGTGCTGCAGGCGCTGGGGGCGGTGCGCCGGGCCGACGGGCTGCGGGGGCTGCAGAAGGGGCTGGCGGCCGGGCTGCTCTACCAGGGGCTGATGAACGGGGTCCGCTTCTACTGCTACTCCCACGCCGAGGACCGCGGGCTCACGCAGCGGCCCGGCGGCACCGTAGCGGCCGGGGCCATCGCGGGGGCGCTGGGGGCGTTTGTGGGCAGCCCGGCGTATCTGGTGAGTACCCGCCGCGGCGCTGCCCGGCCCCCCGTCCTCCCCCGCTGGCTGGGTGCGGGGCAGCCGCTCGCTGGTGCCTTCCCGCCGCATCCCCTGCGGTCACTCAGCCTCCTTAACCCCCCCCGCACGGTCCCTCGCAGGCAGGAGTCTCCTGTCCAGCGGCTGGGCTGTGAAACCAAACCAGCTGCCGGCCGGCCCCAGAGGGGGCAGCATTACAGTGCTGGGGGAAGTGACGCGCCTGCGGGAGTGTTTGGAGACCCCAGGTGCAATGGGAACCTCCCCAGCTGCTGTGTTTGGGGGAGAAGTTCTGTCGCTGGGCGGTCAGCCGGAGTGAGGGGGACGGCAGGGGGGCTGGCTGGGGCGAGGAGGGGACAAGGCTGGGGGGTCGCCTCAGGGGTGGCTCCATCAAAGCGGAAAAGTGGTGGGATGCTCCCGAGGGGCGGAGGTGGGGGCTGCCCTGCAGGAACTGGTTCTTGTGGGGCCGCTGGGATGCTGTGGTCACACGGCGCCAGGCTAGTAGCAATCTGTTATCCCAGGAGACCCCTCCCGGGGGAGCAAATGGGATATTGGGCCCATCTCTTCAGGGAGCACGGTCACGCGTGGCCATCCAGCCCGCAGGCTGGTAGCGCTGTCTCCTCCCGTGGCTCCGGGTGGAGAATCAATCCCATAATCACCCCCTTCGCATCCGACGAAGTGGGCATTCACCCACGAAAGCTTATGCTCCAATACGCCTGTTAGTCTATAAGGTGCCACAGGACTCTTTGTCGCTTCCCCATAATAGAGACTCTCCGTCTGGAGTGTATCGAACCCACGTGGGGTTCGAACAAGGCCCCATTTTGCATGGCATTTCAGGCCTTGTTCGAACCCCACGTGCAACCCACAGGGGTGAAACTGGTGCAAATGCTCGCACAAGCCACGCCAAAGCCCCCAGAGCCGTACCGGTGCAGCGGTAACTATAGGTGAGCTGATGACAACCTCCCGGCCACACCGAGCCAACTGTCAACATTGGTGAGGGGCAGGAATCTCGCCAACGGGTCTGGAAACAAAACAAACCCCTTTGAGCCGGCAGAACCGAACAGATACAAGAGCGGGAGGGGAGGTTGTCATTTGAGACAGACCCGGGACCTCAGCCCGATGTTCTTTGAGAAAGTAGCACCCACCCCGCCCCATAGATACACAACGGAGTGCTAGAATATCACAGGAGCTAGCTGGCCCCGTTCTCCTGCAAAAAGGTTTTAACTGTATCCTTGTCTGCTGCTTAAGGTGGAAAAGCTCACAGGCTTCCTGAGAGGAGCATGGGGTTCACCTCCCCACATCCCCTCCCGAGGCATATGATGGGGAGGAGGGATAGCTCAGTGGGTTGAGCATTGGCCTGCTAAACCCAGGGTTGTGAGTTCAATCCTTGAGGGGGCCATTTAGGGATCTGGGGCAAAAATTGGGGATTGGTCCTGCTTTGAGCAGGGGGTTGGACTAGATGACCTCCTAAGGTCCCTTCCAATCCTGAGATTCTATGATTTCCCTTTGATAGAAGTGTCAGCTGCCATCCGGATGGCACCAGGGTCTCTAATGAGAGAAAGTGGGTCAAACGGAAGGGGGCGGGGGGAGACGAGGGCTCCTGCCACCTGTAAACATTGTCATGAACGTGCATCGTGTGTCGGTGTCACTCAGTGGGCGGCCGCCAGCGACATGTCTGGGTCATTAAGGATCCTGTTCCCAGCCTGGCCTGGATGAAGAATTCCCAGAGGGCCCCCCACAGCAGTGCCAGGGTGATGGCTCACAGGGGCCCTGCAGGGAACTTGAGCTGGGAGAGCAGCTGGCTGACTCTTCTGGCCCGCAGCCATCGCTCCCACCTGCCCATCCCCGTCAGCCAGCTCTGTGCTGCTGGAGGGGCTGGAATGTTTACAGAACAGTTTGGGTGGGGTGGGTTCCATGGAGCAATGGATCCTGAAGGAGACTTTCAGCGCCCCGGACACCTGGGTTCAATCTTAATAAGGTCGTGAGAGAGAGAGAGAGAGAGAGGGTTTGGTCTTGGCGAGTCCCCCTCCGTGCACCTCGCAAGGGTACCACCAAATCTGGTATGGTCTCTGCTGGACAGACCTGAGCGTGAGCGAGGCTGAATCACGGCTGAGGGGCCGCTGGAGCAGTGGGGGCAGACGAGGGAGACTGCGGGTCAGGATTGAGGGGCATTAGTAGAACTGTAGGGGAGAACCCAAGACAAAAGCAGGGTGCTGTGGTCAGGACTTGGTGTAGCTGGAGTGGGCAGCTCAGGACTGGACCAGCCAGGGTTCTGTGGGTCAGGCCTGGGGACATTGGCAGAGTTGGGGTGTGTGGGGAAAACAGATGAGAGAAACCGCTCAGCCTGGGGCGACTGCCCTGGGTGGGGATGGAAGGGTTCTGAGAGTGGGTGGAGGGGAGACTGCCCATGGGCACACAGCTGCTCAGTCTGCTTTGGGGTGTCCGCCGTGGGACTGCCACAGTCGCTCCTGTGAAGCCCGAGCTGAAGTGATGATGACCTTTATCCAGCCCTCTAAAGAGGATATTAGTTGGGCTCTGGAGAGGAGGAGAGAGAGGGGGTTGGCAGCTGCAAGGAAAGAAAACAACAGGGCTCAAAGTCTGAAAGGGAGCCAGGCGGAGACTCCTGCAACCCCCGACCCCCTCTGTGCTGGGGTGAGTGCTGGGGGGACAGGCAGGCTTACAAAGAGGCAAATTGTTCATTTTCTCCTGAGCTCCCATGGGACCCTTTCCCCCCTAGCTCTATAGGATGCTCTGCAGCCCGCAAATCAGTCTCATTAGACACGAACCCAGCCAGGTGGGTGAAGGGTGAGCGCGGATGGTGGGGTTATGCTTTCCCCCCTCCTCAGCGCTGATTTCGGCATCACATCTGCTGAGCTCACAGTAACTGTGAGGAAATCAAATGCCATCTGCTTCTGCTAAAAGAAAATCAAAGCAGGGAGTGGACAGAGCCCCAGTCATTGGCTTAGCAGAGGGAATTTGTGCTCTCGGGTGAGTCTGGGGAAGTAAATTCCTTCCCTGGTAATAAACCCACAAGACCCATTGGCCAGTCGGTCACCAGTCAACTGATCCAAAAGCCACTTTAACGTCACTAGATCACAAGCTCTTGATTGGCTTCTAGCATGTCAAGAAGGGGAGCAGCTGAATGAGCATAAGGATTTCTCTAGTGCTTTTCATCCTGAAGGACCCTAGGGGCAGGTACAGGAATTGCTTCACCCACTTCTGTAAATGCAGCCATCTCTGGGGTGGCACGTGGTAGCTGTTTAACAGCGCACAGCGACGTGATACAGCTGCTGAGGAGAGGAAGTGAATGAGAACAGCATTTTCCATGGAAAGCGGAGGGGGATTCAGGGAGGCGAAATGTACTTAACCAAAGCGGAATTTGGCCACAACACTGGGGCTCACGCCTGAAGTTAGGCTCCTAAATCCATGTTTAGGTGCCAAATTAAGTGACCTAATTTTTAAAAGCGCTGCTCCCCCTGCTGCTCCCATTGATGCTGCTGGGTGCTCAGTACTCGACAAGCACCATGCTGGGGCTTAAAGACTCTGGGGAAACAGCGCCGCCTACTGGAACCCCAACTCCACTTCCAGCAGCTCCCCTGCTCCTCCTCAGAGGTCTCCCATGCGAAGGTCTGACCCTGCTCAGCGTAGGAGCAGAGGAATTGTGACATGGATCAGACCAGGGGTCCAGCAACTCTAGTGTCACATCCCAGCACCAGCTGCTTCAGAGGACGATGCAAGAAACCCCTGTAGTGGACCC
This sequence comes from Chelydra serpentina, assembly GCA_037349315.1. Taxonomy (NCBI): domain Eukaryota; kingdom Metazoa; phylum Chordata; order Testudines; family Chelydridae; genus Chelydra; species Chelydra serpentina. The sequence continues at coordinate 3,653,147 of JBAIAC010000047.1, forward strand.
GTGGGGGGGAAATTAGAGAAGAAACTTCCTGTCAGTCAAGTTATACCCTTGTGAGTGGTGCATGGGCAGCCCCAGGGAGGGCAGGGGGGAGGATGCTGGGTCACAGCAGTGATGGCGCTGGGATCGTTGGCTGCAGCGTCTGCCCAAAGGGCGTCGGTGGAAGGGTTTGGGAAAGGACCTCCTGGACTTGGGCTCTCTGTAGGTGAGTATGGAGAGCAGGGTGGGGCCCATGGGGGGCGGGTGCCCTGTTGTTTCCCACATCACTAGGACAGGTTGCAAGTTACGGCCTGGATCTTCTCTCTTGCACTGGAGGAGACTAGGAGGAGCGGGAGTGGTTCAGTGGGGTGAATCCTGCTGTCCACTGGGGCCTGAGCCAGCCCCACCACGGGGGTGTCTGACTCGTTATGAGGGGCTGGGTGCAGCCTGGCTCCTTTCTAACCTGGCCACATCCGTTTCATCGTGACAGGTCAAAACGCACCTGCAAGCCCAGACGGTGGCGGCCATGGCTGTGGGGCATCAGCACAACCACCAGGTGAGCAGAGGGCTCTGGGATCTGCTCAGGTGCCCCCGGTTTGGGCCTGTGACCTGGCACAGTTGTTAGCGCGGGGGGCGGGGGGGATGAGGAGTGTTGTGTGCCCAGGACGCTGCATGTGCCTTGTGTATATGCCGGTGTTGGGGTTCCAGGGTGAGCTGCAGCTGGATCGCTCTCTCTCTCTCTTTGGGCCCCTCTTTTAAATGGAACCTCAGGGGTCACCTGGCTACAACACCCCCTCTTTACATGGCATATTACCGCCGCTGACCCCTGTGGGTAGAGAATTCTCTCCGGAGCTTGTGAACGTGTGGTGCCTCTGGGCAGCCCGATCAAAGCCGAGTTGGGTTTATTGGTTCACAGAAATTTAACGAGCAGAGAGAAATAAACAATAAAAGCCTAAACGTGTCCTGGCTCACCTACCCTGAGCCTCTCCTTGCCAGTAGGTTCCACAGAAGGCACTAAGGTGACCAAATGCCCTGATTTTATAGGGACAGTCCCGATTTTTGGGTCTTTTTCTTATATAGGCTCCTATTACCCCCCCATCCCGTCCTGATTTTTCACACTTGCTGTCTGGTCGCCCTAGAAGGCACCCAGTTGCGGGAGACAAGTTGCATCTTGTAATGGCTGCATCTTGGATAGTCTGTCACCCCATCAGTATCTCTGCCCCTGGAAATCACAGGTTCTCTTTTTATCCCTTCCACACTCCAGTCCCACCTGGTGATCCCCTGTGGTTTTGTGCCGGGCACCCGAACCCGGCCAGACTAGTTTCTGCGTTTCTCCAGACGTTCTGTGCTTTGCACAGTGGCTTCTTGGTGTTGTCCCACTGAGCACCAGGGGATCGATTCTGTTTTCGGCCATTGTCCATGGGTTCCGCAGGATTTAACCCTTAGGTGTCTTTTAGCCAGCAGCACCTCAGTGTCCAAACCCACAGAGATTATGTACAGTTATATTAGAGTCCTAAAAATGAATACAGAGAATTCCTGTGTTCTCCACAGTAGGACGATGTGCAAAGGGGGTCTGAATGTATAGCACTATGAGTGTGTGTGTGGTTTTTTGTGTAGTAAATCCAAATTTACTACACAAAAGGGCCTGCATGGATGCGTAAGTGTGACATGCAATGCATGCTGGGTCCAGGTGTGCAAATCTAGTGGAAGTGCCTGGGTGCCCTTGAGAATGGTGTGTGCAGTGCATGTGTGTGCCTGAGTGTGATGTGTGGCAGATGGATTACATGGATGTGACATGAATGGTGGATGTGTGTCCGTGACACACGTGGTGCATGTGCGACATGTAGCAGCACATGCTGGCTGTGTGTGCTGGATGGTCTGTTGGGCCTGTGGGGTGAAGGGCCCTTGTGCCTGAGTGGAACCGGGAACCACTGGGGTTTCATGCCTGTTCCCCTGGAACGCGCCGGTCCTGTTCCCTCCGGGGGCCCCCTTCGTTGAGGCTCCCGCTGCTGCCTTGCTCTGTACACAGTGACTCACTCCCATTAATGCTCCTGCAGATGACAACACAGAGTGTTTTTCAGCAAGAAAGTTGCTGAATGGGAGAAACGGGCCTGGGAGGGCGAGGTGGGGGGGGCGGATTGTTGTCATGGGCCATTTGCTGCTGGGGACTCTGGTGACATGGGCTCCGCCAGGCTGTTTGTGTTTCTCTGCGCGGCAGCCGCACGGAGCAGGTTCCAAAGTCCTCGGCGCTTTTATTGGCTCCGCTCCTAGGGGCGGTGGAAGCAAAGGCCTCCTCGTGGGCTGTAGGTACGGTGCGGCCAGGACACACGGTACTTGTCTGTCCCAGGCTGCTGGGTGTCGCCGCGAAGTCGCCTGTAAGGGGATTGTGTACGTGGAATCCTTCTAGTGCAGCCCCGCTTGTCTCAGATACTAATTTGCAGGCAGACCCTCTGCCAGGCTGTGTCCTTGGCACAGCTCGCTCAGGTGGCCCTGAGCTACATCAGAGCCGCTGACTGGATGCAGCATGCCCTGCCCACTGGGGTCCTGAATCGACCCAGGGATCCCTACATCCTCCTGTCCTCTGTCACCTGAATATCTCCTCACCTGTCTGATTCTCTGCCTAGGGCGTCTCCAGCGCCTTTGAGACCATCTACAGGAAGCAGGGGCTGGTGGGCCTGTGGCGGGGTGTGAACGGCGCCGTGCCCCGCGTCATGGTGGGCTCCGCGGTGCAGTTGGCCACCTTTGCGTCAGCCAAAGAGTGGGTGGAGACGCTCAAGGTGAGCCGTGGTGGGAGGGGCTGCTTGGCACCCAAGGGGTGAGAGATGGGCAGGGCCCAGGGGGTTTGGCTCTGGAGTAGTGTTGCCAACTTCCTAATTGCGGAAAACCGAACGCCCTTGCCATGCCACACCCTTCTCTGAGGCCCCGCCCTGCCCTTCTCTGAGGCCCCGCCTCCACCCCACCCCTTCTTTCAAGCCCCGCCCCCGCTCACTCCATCCCCCCTCCCTCCATCGCTTGCTCTCCCCCACCCTTGCTCACTCGCTCATTTTCACCGGGCTGGGACAGGGAGTTGGGGTGCGGGTGGGAGTGAGGGCTCCAGCTGGGGGTGCAGGCTCTGGGGTAGGGCCAGGGATGAGGGGTTTGGAGTGTGGGAGGGGGCTCCAGGCTGGGGCAGGGTGGTTGGGGTGTGGGATGGGGTTTGGGGTGTGAGCTCCATGTGGCACTGACCCCAGGTGGCCCAGGCATTTCCCATGGATGAAGTCTGCGCAGCTCCCTCGGCAGCATGTCCTTCCGGCTCCTAGGCGGAGGGGCAGCCAGGGGGCTCTGCACTGCCCCTGCTCGCAGGCACCACCCCTGCAGCTCCCATTGGCCACGGTTCCTGGCCAATGGGAGCTATGGAGCTGGCACTCGGGGCAGCGCCTGCAGGCTGGGACAGCATACGGAGTCCCCTGGCTGCCCCTCCACCTAGGAGCTGGAGGGACATGCCGCCGCTTCCCAGGAGCCGCGTGGAGCCGGGCATGGAGCCTGCCTTAACCCCGCTGTGGCCAACCAGACTTTGAGTGGCCTGGTCAACGGTGCTGATGGGAGCTGCCAGGGTCCCTTTTCGTCCGGGCGTTCTCACTGAAAACCGGACGCCTGGCAGCCCTGTTCTGGAGTGTGGGACGGGAGGTATCCAGGGGTTAGGTTTGGTCAAGCCCTTTCTGGTGGGCCAGTCTCCAGGGGCCACCCCTGCCCCAGCCTTTAAATTTCCACCCCAGCAGACGGGGCACTTAGCACAACGTCCGTTTCCAAGGCCCAAAAGAATCCAGGCACCGTCTGTGGTAACGTGGGCCTCTGAGGCCTGTCATTTTAGACAAGCAGCCACAAAACCCCAACCTGGTTTCTGGGGCCATCTGTGTCCCAAGGTCCCTGGTCCAGTCGCTTGCAGTATCTCTTCAGAGACGATGGTCGTTCTGTGGCTCCCCACCCAGGGCTCCTTGCCTTCATTTCCGCTGGCTTTAGATCCCCGAGAAGGAATCCGTCCTTTGTGCGTGGATGCAGCCACCCCCCGTGGAGTGACCCCACGCCTGGGAAGCAAACCCAGGGCTCCAGTGGGGCAGTGCAGAGCCAGGCAGCTTCTTATCCATTCATCCAGGCTCTGTAGACCCTGGGGATCAGGGAAGGAAAGGCAGCCGCTGGCAGGGGAAATCTCTGTTACCTTCCTACAACAGAGGGAGGTGTATCTTCCTTGCAACAGATTCATTCGCATGATCTACAGAAGTAGCCCACCCACGAGCTCCCCTGCCGTGCACCCTCCCGGATGGACTGGGGGGAGTGGGGGCTGGTGTCAATTTCACATCGGTCTTTGTTCCCTTAGAGACAGTGGTGCCTATTCCCCTAGTCAGGTCTAGGGTGACCAGATGTCCCGATTTTATAGGGACAGTCCTGATTTTTGGGTCGTTTTCTTATATAGGCTCCTATTACCCCCCACCCCCATCCCGATTTTTCACATTTGCTGTCTGGTCACCATAGTCAGGTCTGACTCACGCCTTCATGATCAGCAAAGCAAGCAGCTGCTGGCTTCCCAGGAAGGCCAGGAGGGCTGCCAGATTTAACCTCCCCCACCCCGCTCCAACTCCCCAGAAGTGGGGGGGATAAGGGGGTGAGGCGGTCTCATAGCCTGCCCTCCCGCCACTGGCCACTCGGAAGCCTCCCAGATTGACAGGAGCAGAGCCGGCCTAATGTAACTATGACAAACACAGCACTGCTGTCTTTGAGCGGATCCCTCCCCGGCCCCCGGCGCTGACTCGGCGTTTTCCCACCACGAGATCAACAGGGCTCGGGTGCGGGCGAACATGCAGGACGGCGAGCAGAACTGACGCGCCGCTTAAACCGCGCGTTATCCTGGCTTTTCGCCTGGATCATCAAAGCTAAAAATAACAGCGGGGCCGGGTGAGCTGGCGGGGGCACCCCTGCTGCTCCCAGCCCCCAGGAAAGTAAACAGCTACCTGAGGAGGACACGCAGAGGGCTGGGCCATCTCCTCTCAGGCTGCTGGTGCCAGTCGCTGCTTCGACAAGCCCATCTGCTGCCCCCCTAGGGTCTCTGTGTCTTTAGAGACGGGTTCTCGGGCACACGTGGATCGGCATTTCGTCATCCTTGTGGTTCAGGGTTCGGATTCAGGGCTCCAGTTCCGCCCATTAGAGGGGGAACCAGCCAAGTTTGGGGTGGATCTGGCTCAGCTTTTGAACACCTCAAGGTTCAGGTGTGGGTGGGGGCGTCAGATTCAAGGGTTTGGTTCGACCCATGGCACAGAAGGGAGCATTTGTGAAATTTGGAGCCAGCTTCATGTTTCTGGCCCTGCCCAGGAGCTCAGGGTGTCTGGATTCCCAGGTTTGGGCCTGGGGCTTTCCCCACCCTCAGTGAGCATGGTGGGTCACCTCGAGGAGTATTGGCTCCCTAGACAACCTCATCTTCCCCCACATTTACCTTGCCTCCTCCCTGCATGCGCGCGTCATCTCCGTTGCTCTGGCGATGGTGACGTCCTTGTTCTCATGGCAACATGCGGCCGCTGCGTCGCCAGGGGCAGGAGCTGGTGCGGGGGTTGCGTCTAACTGGTCCCCTGTCTGGCAGTGGTTCACGGAGGGCAGCTGGATGGTGGCCTTGGCCGGAGGCATGATCAGCAGCGTGGCGGTGGCCGTGGCGATGACGCCCTTCGACGTGGTCAGCACCAGGCTCTATAACCAGCCCGTGGATGAGCGGGGCATGGTAAGTATGTCCCGCTGGCGGGAGGCCGGGAGCCCCATTTGTTGATGGCGGGGCTATACGGGCAGGCTGCAGGAGAGCTGGGCTTGGATCCCAGAGGTTCCTGCCTCACGTCCCTGTGCTCAGTCCACTAGGCCGTGCTACCTGGAGCATCGTCATGGGCACCAGTCTGCTGAGCGCACCCAACTTCACAGCTTTTAAAAGCAAAATCCATCCCATGCTGCTCAAGGCCGGGCACAGGCGGCCAGCCCCGGACTAAACCAACACCACCCACCTCCTAGCTGCTATCAGTGAGTGACCAGCTGAGCCCTTCTGGACTAATGGGGCAGTGAATCTAATGCGGGAGGGATAGCTCAGTGGTTTGAGCATTGGCCTGTTAAATCCAGGGTTGTAAATTCAATCCTTGAGGGGACCATTTAGGGATCTGGGGCAAAAATTGGGGATTGGTCCTGCTTTGAGCAGGGGGTTGGACTAGATGACCTCCTAAGGTCCCTTCCAACCCTGATATTCTATGATTCTATGAGTCCCAGAACGGTGGGGCCTCCTTGGAGATCACCCTGCTGGCAGCTCACAGGGTTGCTCCTTTGAGCATCTCTGCTCAGCTGGCCTTTGCTGAGGTAGGGCCTGGCTGCTGGGAGACCCAACCCACAGAAGGGCTCCGCAGATCAGAGTCGACAGTTTTCCACCCAGATGATGGTGCAGACTGGGGAGAATAGGTGGGAAAGCTCCCTGAAGCTGGCTGCACCCTCGTTCTGCACTAGCTGAGGCACGTGTCGGTGTATGTTGCAATAGTCCAGACTGAGCGCTCACAAGGACATGAGAACCCTCGCGAGGTCCAGCTACAGGTGAATGGTTCCCACTGGAGATGGAGGAGACCTGGTGGCATTAGGCCCAGTCCTGCCCACAAAACTGCAACATCTCGCAGGTTTCATTGGAAAAGAAAGGACCCAGATCCTGCCCTCGGTTACTCTGGCGCAGGCTGGTCAATCTCACTTTGGGGTAACGGGCAGCACAGTCTGGCTCCGTTATTGAACCGTGGATTTTCAATACTTTACCCGTTTCAATGCAAAACTCACCCTTTTGTGAAAATGATGCCAAAGGTGCGTCACGCTGCCCTGCTGGCTCAAGAGCGTGAGTGCCAACCTCAGGGCAGACTGTTAAGAATCAGGGCACAAACTCCAAACTGGTTGTGAGTCCCATACTTAGATTTCACCAAGCAATTATCAAGCGTCAACTGCTCAGACCCTATAACGGCCTCACCATGGAGTCAGACAGTCCCCTTGGGGACGCCGATCTATCTTGCCACCCAAGCAAGCCTGCCTTTGTCATAGATGGTCCCCTTATACCAAAAATCACTACCAAATTCAGGTTATTCCCAGTCCCAAAGGACCAGTCACTTACTCCAGGTCAGTTGCACCTTAGATCTCATATCAAAGACAACACTTTTAGGCAATCCTATAATAAACGATCTGAGGATTTACTAACTAGGAAAAGGAAATAGGAGAGTTAGTTACAAGGTTAAAGCAGGTAAACAGACACATACAAATGAGTTACAGTCTTAAGTTTCAAAAGGTAATAGAAGCTTCTATAATAAGCAGGCTCTATGTGTCCTTCAGGGCTAACCCATACCAAACCCTGGGCATCTTTTGCTTATGCTTAGAATTCCTTGCCCCTTAAAGTCCACGTTCCTCCTCCTTAGGGCTTTGTATTCCTTCCCCGCTTCTGCTTCAAGCTGCAAATTCAGCTATTGGAAGGAATTCAGTTACAAGTATCCTCTTCATGGGGGGGAAAGGGGAGCAATCGACGAAGTATTTTGTCCTCTGATGTTCCACAATGCTTTGCCTGGCGTTGATGGGCCTCTTTTGGGCAGGAGCCAACACCTGTTGGAAACTAGCATTTCACATTCCTTAATGCTTCTCTCCTGCCTGATGACTTACAGTTACACAGCAAGCACTTTAATATTACTTTCTAACGGGGGATACAGATATTGTGAGATGAATGCAGGCAGCTACTTACAAGCATTTCATAAAGTCTAAAGACATTTCTATAACTCTAATACCTATTTTAACAATACTGGCGCACAGATGTGTTTGTCACTCTTCCATTGAGTCTTAGGGGGTCGTGTGCTGCAAGCATCACAAACTGTAATTTGGGAGTGGGGCGGCGGGGGAGGGGGGGACTACAAAATAGAACTGCTCTGTGCCTCAATTTTTCCATCAATAAAATGGGGCTAAGTAGTGTTGGCTTCCCCGAAACAGACTAATGTGAGGACTAATTAACCACGGTCTGCAGCACTTAGAGATCCTCACATAAGGGGCTTAGAGCATTGTGAATTATTCTGTTTATTGAGCTCTCTGAGAGGCAGAGTTTTCCGTAGTGCGCAGCACTAACCATGCGCAGCTCTTCTGAAAATCTGGCTTGGCTTGGATGTAAAAGGGAGAGAAAAGCAGGAGTAGGGAGGCAGGGTTACCTCAGTATACAGCATTTGACCATTCCTGGAGCCTCTGGCCAGTTCTGGTGTCCACACATCGGAAAGGATGTTGACAATTTGCCACGGGTCAGAAAGACGCCACAGGAATGCTCTGAAGTCTGGGAAATTAGTGAGAGATTAGAGAAGCTCTGGCGATTTCATTTCACGACAGAAGGTGAAGAGGCGACGTGATCGCAGTCCGCGTGGCTACGTGGGGAAGGGATTTCTGGTAGCAGGTGGCTCTTTTAATCTAGCAGAAAAAGACACTGAGATCCAGTGGCTGCAATTTCCTGGTGCAAGTGCTGGAGGAACCAACTAGGGGAAAAGCTCTTCTTGACCTGCTGCTCACAAACAGGGAAGAAATAGTAGAGGAAGCAATAATGGATGGGAACCTGGGAGGCAGTGACCATGAGATGGTCAAGTTCAGGATCCTGACATAAGGAAGAAAGGAGAGCAGTAGAACAGAGACCCTGGACTTCAGAAAAGCAGACTTCGACTCCCTCAGGGAACTGATGGGCAAGGTCCCCTGGGAGAATAACATGAGGGGGAAAGGAGTCGAGGAAAGCTGGCTGTATTTTAAAGAATCCTTATTGAGGTTGCAGGAACAAACCATCCCGATGTGTAGAAAGAAAAGTAAATATGGCAGGCAACCAGCTTGGCTTAACAGTGAAATCCTTGCTCGTCTTAAACACAAAAAAGCATCTTACAAGAAGTGGAAGATTGGACAAATGACCAGGGAGGAGTATAAAAATATTGTTCAGGCATGCAGGAGTGAAATTAGGAAGGCCAAATCACACTTGGAGTTGCAGCTAGCCAGAGATGTTAGGAGTAACAAGAAGGGTTTCTTCAGGTATGTGAGCAACAAGAAGAAAGTCAAGGAAAGTGTGGGCCCCTTGCTGAATGAGGGAGGGAACCTAGTGACAGAGGATGTGGAGAAAGCTAGTGTACTCAATGCTTTTTTTGCCTGTCTTCACAGACAAGGTCAGCTCCCAGGCGGCTGCACTCCGCAGCATGGTATGGGGAGGAGGTGACCAGCCCTATGTGGAGAAAGTAGTTCGGGACTATTTAGAAAAGCTGGACGAACACAAGTCCATGGGGCCGGATGCACTGCATCCGAGGGTGCTAAAGGAGTTGGCTGATGTGATTGCAGAGCCATTGGCCATTATCTTTGACAAATCATGGCAATCGGGGGAGGTCCCGGATGACTGGAAAAAAGCTAATGTAGTGCCCATCTTTAAAAAAGGGAAGAAGGAAGATCTGGGGAACTACAGACCAGTCAGTCTCACCTCAGTCCCTGGAAAAATCATGGAACAGGTCCTCAAGGAATCAATTCTGAACCACTTAAAGGAGGGGAAAGTGATCAGGAACAGTCAGCATGGATGTGGATAAATTGGAAAGAGTCCAACGGAGGGCAACAAAAATGATTAGGGGGCTGGAGCACATGACTTATGAGGAGAGGCTGAGGGAACTGGGATTGTTTAGCCTGCAGAAGAGAAGAGTGAGGGGGGATTTGATAGCTGCTTTCAACTACCTAAAAGGGGGTTCCAAAGAGGCTGGATCTAGACTGTTCTCAGTGGTAGAAGATGCCAGAACAAGGAGTAATGGTCTCAAGTTGCAGAGGGGGAGGTTTAGGTTGGATATTAGGAAGGGTGGTGAAGCACTGGAATGGGTTACCTAGGGAGGTGGTGGAATCTCCTTCCTTAGAGGTTTTTAAGGTCAGGCTTGACAAAGCCCTGGCTGGGATGATCTAGTTGGGGTTGGTCCTGCTTTGAGCAGGGGGTTGGACTAGATGACCTCCTGAGCTCCCTTCCAACCCTGAGATTCTATGATTCTATGAAGCCGAAGCTACAGTCAGGCTAGAAATAAGGTGCTTGTTACTAACAGGGAGGAATTAATCCTTGGGAGTGGTGGAGTCTCCAGCACTCGGAGTCTGTAACTCAGACCTGGGTGTCTCTCTAAATGAGACGTGGTAGCTCAGCCAGAAGTTATGGGCTTGCTGCAGAAATGATTGGCTGAGGTTCTCTGGCCTGTCTCAGACGGGAGGTCATAGTGGTCCTTGCTGGCCTTACAATCCGTGAGTTACAATAGCACGTAGACCAGACCCATGTATATGAAACGTGAGCGGAGTCCTGTGGGTGCCGGGGCAGGTTTTTGATGCCTCTCCATGTGTCCTGTCCGCAGGGGAAGCACTACCGAGGATTCCTCGACTGCTTTGTGCAGATCTCCAGGAAAGAGGGCGTCCTGGCACTGTACAAAGGGATCGGTCCTGCCTACCTCCGCCTGGGGCCTCACACCATCCTCAGCCTGCTCTTCTGGGATGAGCTCCGGAAGCTCACCTACCGCCACCAGCAGCATGGAGTTTAAGCCCCTGCGGCCACGTGAGCAAATCCTGCCACGAGATCACCTGCGTGTAGATTCTGGGATCTCTCCGCCAGCCAGATGGGACCAGAAGTGGGGGACAGGAAGGATACGGCAGTATAGGAGCCCAGGCTGTCAGCTCAGGACTTTCAGGGGGTGCTGAAATCCCCCAGATTTGTCGGATTTCGGGAGAGAGGAGCTGTGTGTCCAACTCCACTGCCTACAATAGGCTCCCACCTGCAGACACCGCTCAGAGCGAGAGCGGGCTTCCATCCAGGAGCGCTGGCCAGCTGCTGTGGAGCGAGAGGGAGCTGTCCTCGATGGCAGGAGGTCTGAGTTCTGATCCCAGCTCTGACACAGACTCCCTTCTGGGGCCTTGGGCAAGCCCATGTCCCCGCTCCATGCCTCAGTTTCCCCATCTATGACATGGGGATCATCCTAGGTGCCTCCTCAGAGGGCAGTTATGAGGATTAAACGACCTGATGTTTTGCAAAGTGCTTTGATGCTGTAAAGAGCTGGGTAGATACATGTGCCAGGTGGATTCTTGCCAGGTTAACTTGGCCTTCAAAGGACTCAGTGCCGTTCCTAAGCGTTGTTCAAGGAGGTGTTCCCCGGTGCAGGCCTTGGCCTTCTTCCCTGAGTAAATCGCATTTAACCCTAACGGGAGCTCCTGCCGGGAAGAGTGGACTGTCATGGACAAAGATTTCAGTCTGGCGGCAAATCCTGCAGCAGAGCGGCGGTGCCGAAGCGGTCTGTCCTACAGAGCACGAACCCCGCAACGCCTGAGTCCCAGCGTGGTGCCAGCCCGGGTTGCCCATGAACTGCACTGTGCCCATCCCTGTCTTGGGAGAAGTTCCAGGCGCTCAGGCACCCGGCACGGCACAGGAACCAAAATCAACTGGGAAGCAAATGGGTGAGAGGCTGCCCCTAGATGAGGCTGTGGGGCAAGGAGGGGAACGCAGGGGTGGGTTTCACGGTGCATTTGATTTGCTAGTTTGGGGTTAACGTTCGGCACTTGCTTCCCCTGCCCTTGTATGGCAGGAACCCCCCACATCACCACCTCCCCACAGCCCTGCTCAGTCCGATGCCGGGGACAAGTTCAGCTCCTCTCAGCCTGGCTGCACCCGGAGGTGCAGGCTGTGCTCGGTGTCCCAAGGTCCTTGCACGCAGCCGGGGGGGCACGTGATAGAGGCGGGAGCAGATGCTGTGCCACAGGCCGGGTCAGTGGGACCTGCTCCTGCCCTCCCGGGGGGCTGAGCAAGGGAGACGTCTAAGTCCGGGCTCTGACAGTTTGGGCCTGCCATGTCTCTAAGCCTTAATCTCACCCTGCCCTAGTGCCCGGCAGGCGCTGGGTGCTACTAAGCCAGTTCTGCCCACTGTGTGCAGAGGGTCACCGGCTCCCAGCACAGTGTTCAATCCACGCAGCAGATGCGGTAACCTGAGCCCCAGCTCCGGGCCGCTTGCTGCAATCAAATAAAAGAGGTTTTCTACTTTCTTACTTTTGCATCTCTCCAGCGAGTTTTATATTGTGCTGCTGAACCAGGTTCCTTTCCCTCTTCCCCCACCCCAACCACCTGCTTCTGCTGGGAGTACGGTGCCCAAATCACACCCATCTCAGCGTGGTGCCAGTGAACACCCCTGGGGGGAGATTTGGGGACTGGCCTCCCGGCTGGGAATTTCAGGCACCAGCAAGTTTGACCCGATGCAGGGGCATCTCTGGTTTTGCCCAGGGAACGTGGCAGCAGTGGGCTCTCACTACCCTCTCACCCCGAAAAGGAGACGAGATCGCTGCATCAGTGAGGAGCTGGGAGCTCTCGTGACAGAGTTCGATTCCCCCCACCCTTGGGCCAGCACCGCCAGGGGAGCGTTGGGCTTTCCGGCTTGCCATGCTCTGCTGCTTTGGAGGAGGTCCCCCAGGGTTGTTCACGGCAGCAGGGCTGCCCTTGCACCAGGTCTTCAGAGGGGCACTTGGATGGGGTGCAGGCTGAGAGATGAGCTTTTGAGAATCTGGCCCTTAGCACAGTCAGCTTTAACAATCACCCCTAGACTTGCTCTGAGCAGGGGAAGCCGAGGGGCCGGTAAACTGCTGTCAGCCCTTGGGTCCTGCCTGCACGGCTTCCCCGGCCATTGTATCTGCCCGGGGTGGGGCAACTGTGCCTCCCCACGAACACAGGTAGTAGCATCCCCATAAATCTCTATCCATGTCTAGCCACTAGAGGGGGACAAAGAGCCACACCTCTTTGTCCCCCTCTAGTGGCTAGACATGGATAGAGCTTTATGGGGGTGCTACTACCTGGAAACAAACCCTCAGGCAGTAACGCTGTAGGCGTTCGCTCAGGAGGTCCCAGGCAAAGCACAGCCACGGGAGATTGTTAGAAATACACCAGTGCGAACGAGGCTTAAAGGCTGCACCTGCACTAGAGAACTGAGCCATTCGTGACTGCAGCAGGGCAAGGCCCGGCGGTGCAGTGGTGACAGCCGTGCAGGTTTGGGGACACTTTTGCTTCACCCCCATACGTGCCCTGTATGGGAGCAGCAGGCACCCTGCCCTGTGGCCTGAGAGCACCCCCCATTCATTCTGGCACCTGGGACAGGGATTCTGCAACTGGAATGTAGTGATCAGGTCCCCTGCGTGAGCCAGAATTGAATCCAGCTCCCCCCGTGCCGGGGTAAACAGCAATAATGACGTATCTCTGGCTCTTGATGGCCGGGGAGCCAGGCCGCAGAGTAAGAAGGGACCAGGGTGTTCTCTTCCCTAGCTGACTGTTGATGTATTTTGTGGGGGGGAAGGAGGAGATCAAATCCAGAGGGGTGCTCCAGGGGAAAGTGCAAAGAAAACCCGTGCAACAAACCAGGCCCATTAGAGCAAGGCCAGGCACTGAGCCCCTTGCTGGGGAAGTGGAGGGGCAGAGCCCTGACTTTGGCATGTGAGCAGGGCAGCACCGTGCAGACAGCACGGGAGTGCAGGACCGGAGAGCAGCAGAACTGGGCAGGGAGCAGCCATTTGGGGGGCCCGGAGATCGGTGCTGGTAACGTGGTGCCCGCCAGGGGCCGCTTAAGATGCTCTGCTGCCCACACCTTTAGAAATGTTCAGTGGACCCCCCGGCACCTCCCCTGCTGCTGCTACCACCGCCCCCAAACCTGGTGCTGCTGGGTGGGAGGCTCACAGGTCAGACCCCGGCCTGGGGCTGCAGCAGCCACGGGGCCCCAGTGATAGATCCCAGGATGAACTGGGCTAGGCCAGGATGAAAGACGCCCTCGGCCTAAGCCCTCGGCCCTGCCAGCGACTGAGACCTGCCCCCTGAGTGGGCAATACTCTCACCCGGGGCTGTCTGTCCCAATGGCCCTTTCCAGGCAGGTTGGCACCAGCTGCCCAGGGCCCTAGAGAGGAGGGAGCTCAGGCTCGGGCAGCAGCAGCTCCTGCCCCTGGAGCGTGTCAGTGTCCCAGCAGGGGGCAGCTCCCAGCCCGTAGGGCTCCAGTTAATGGGGAGCACGTCCGCCTCCCTCCCCCCCCGGCCCCAGCAACGCCGCCAGGACTGGGCACACTGATCTTCTTTACGCAGGGGGTGGGGCAGAAGGGGGGGGGGTCCCCCTGCCTCAGCCCCGGCACTGCCAGTGCCCCACATTCTGCCCCCCCAGCTTGGGCCCCCCCGGTTCCAGAGGAGCACCTCGCTGGTTCGTAGCCAGGACACGGTGACAGCGCCTCAGAGCCCAGACACCATGGAGTTGAAGCAGGAGGTGGGGTGCCCAGGCAGGAGGTGGGGTGCCCAGGCAGCAGAGCCCGTGGGGGCTGGGCACTGACATGGAGCCAGGTGGAGACCCAGCTGCGCTCACGGTGCTGCCAGAAGTAGCCCTGAGCTGCTCAGTGCCTGAGCCCTGGCCTTACCTGTGCTGGGGGTGGGGAGTGCCTGGGGAAGGGGAAGGGGCAGGGGGCTGCTTCCTGCTCCTCAGAGCCCCAGCTGCCCCCGCCCTCAGGCAGCCCTCCAGCTTCATCCCTTGCCACCAATCTGCCGCCCTAGGCACCTGCTAGTCGGCCTTTGGTGCCCATGCCAGGCTGAATTGTAACCCACTGGGGGTGTGTGCGGAGTCACACGGGGTCGGCGTCTCTCACAGCCCCCAGCTGTAGCTCACGCTGTAGAAGTTTGTGCTTTCAGCTCTGGAGATCCCTAGTTCAATCCCAGGCACGTCAGCCACAGTGTGTTCACACGGGCTGGGAGCCCCGTCCTGTGCACCAGCAACTAACCCGCTTGCTGGCACCGAGTCCCCCTGGTATCACCCTGAGCGGGCCTGGTTCACCTGGGTCCCTGTGGACTCCTGCTGCCACCTACTGGGGACATGCATGAAACGTGACCAATTACTCTTCATTGGCATCATGTCTCCATGTGCCCAGCTCCCCTCCTGTGTGCCCCTGGAGCAAAGGGCATACAGCTCTGCAGTAAGGGGCACATCCCCATAGAATCACCCCCTGGTGCCCTGCCCTGATGCCACCAGTGAGTGGTGCAGAAACTCAACAATATACAGAAACACAACACCCCCCACACCAATTCAGTGCTGGGTTCCCCCTCTGAACTGGCCCTGGGGCTAGCCCTAGATGGTTTGCTGCTCTAGCCAGTTCCCCCTCCCCTCTGAAGGTTGGGGTGGGAGGGGGACCCCGTTGGTGCTGGGGGGAGGGGGGCACTCTGAAAAGGCCAGGACGGTCACTGACTGGCCTCCAGCTGGTGGGGGGTGGCTGGGCTAGACGTGCATGAAATGATGATGTTTTAGGTGGCTGCTTATGTGGCCAACACCTCTATCAAGCCATGAGTAGCACCCTCCACTCCCCGCCCCTTCTGTCAAACATCCAGCTTGTCCCTTCTAACCCCGCCAAATCACAGCCCCGCCCCATTCCTCCGAATGTATCCCCCTGCACCAGCAGAAACTCTTGCAGGACAGATGCCCTTCAAAGCATCCCAGGGGCAAGGATGTGGGCTGGAGCAGACCCACCCAGCACCAAGAATAACTGCCACAAACAATTAACCCTCCTGCCCCAAGTGCCATAAGGGATGGGGTCCACTATCCAAGCTGCATTAAGCCCTCCCAAAGAGATGACACCTGGCCTCTAGCTAGGGTTTGTTGGGGAGGGTTTCCAATAGCAGGGAGCAAGGTGGGGCAGATCTGGGCTCGTGCCCCAGAAGGTGCCCTGCTCTCTTAAAAACCCAGCTGACTGTGATTTGAAGCAGGTTATAGAATATCAGGGTTGGAAGGGACCTTAGGAGGTCATCTAGTCCAACCCCCTGCTCAAAGCAGGACCAATCCCCAATTTTTGCCCCAGATCCCTAAATGGCCCCCTCCAGGATTGAACTCACCACCCTGGGTTTAGCAGGCCAATGCTTAAACCACTGAGCTATCCCTCCCCCCAGGGCCACTCACATGCTCTATGATAAGGCTCAGCCAGCAGTGAGCCCTGCACAGTGCATGGGTGTTGGCATTGACTCCCACAGAGCTAATCACAGGAGTGAGGCCTTCAGATTGCAGCTCTGAAGGGGTTAAAGAATCAGGGCATCATAGTAATCACTGGCTACTTTAACCAATCACTAGGTACCAACAAGTCCCTCTCCCTCAGTGTCTGGCCACACTGCTAGAGGAAAAGGGGGTTAATTCAAACACCCAAATGCCATTGTGATGAGAAACCAGCTGAGAAATGTTATATTGGACCATTCATTCCTTCCACCCTGTGGCAGAGACATGTAAACGGAGGGTGGTCCTTTGCCATCGTCTTCTCCACATAGATCCCACCTGGCTCCTTTGAAATACCCAGACAGAAGAGAGCTGAGAAAAGGGGGTGAGCGTGACAGAGATCAGCTTTTCCTCTAGTTTCTCTCCCATGGATTTTCTCCCACCCCCACACTTACATTGATTAACTACACAGATAGGGGGGAGGGGGGCGGGATCAGGCTTAAAATCACTTTAAGCAAAGAACCAGTCTTCTTCCACAGGTGAGCACCAAAACCTGAGATGATACAACCCAGAAGGGTTTTTTAAAATCTGGTACTTTCCCACGTTTTGGCTGTTTCTGTTTCATGCTCAGAGGCTAGCGGAGAAGCCGGGGTGGTCAGGTTCACGTTTGTTTCTTGTCAGTTTTCATGCACTAATAACCATATCAAGTACTTAAGGAGAGTTTTAATCAGCGAGGTTGGCAGCACTTTAGAAAGGAGGGCGAGCATCATTCGTTGCATTTCACACATGGGGAAACTGAGGCACACGCAGCAAACTAACTCGCCCAATATCACAGGCTTTGAGTTAGTAGCAGAACCAAGCACAGAATCCAGCTTTTCCCCTCTGTGTTGCCACTGGGCCAGGCTGCCTTAGGCTAGCAAAACATTGCAGTGTTTGGGTTGTGAAATTGGCAGGGCGAATGCTTTGTGCAGAACAGAAATCTGTCCCTTGGCCGTGAACGGGGCGACGGCTGGAACTATTTCTTTAGGTGAAACCTGGTTCTGAGTAGCCCGGCCGTGAAACTAACTTGCCTGGTGGGTCCCTTTAACGCAGGAATTCCAGGCCAGCTTGTGAAGAGCCCTTCCCAAGCCTTCTGGCCTGCCCACTCCCCCAGCCCTCTCTGGCCAGCTGATTGCAGGCAGGGCCATGGAGAATGATTTACCAGCACCCTAGCCCCCTCCTGGCGCCTCTTAGCAAACGCCTTTCTGCAGACCTTTGAGCCTGACATCAGCCCTGCAGCACCCAGCTCCCCACACCTGATTCCAAGCTCACTCAGCGCTGATGAAAAATGTTCTCCTTTGAGTTCCTGATGGCCTGGCTCCCTGGCTTCCCAGGCCTGGCCTGGGGCTCCACCCTGATGGACTCTTTCTTGCAAGGTGAGGCTACAGCCCTTTACTGGCTTCGCTCTCTGGTCTCCTTGGCTTCCCCAGAACCCACCCTGCTCTTTTCTCCCCTGCAGGGCTAATAGGCGCCTGTGCCGTGTCTGTCCTCTGCAGCCTGGTGAAGATTTACCTCTACATCCAGTGTCTGAAGTAAGTGGGGGAGGAATCGCGCATCCCAGCAAAAATGATTCCCTGAGCAGCTTTGATTTCCTCCCAGCGCGTTCTCCTTGTCCGGGTCCCTCCGCCCTGCGGGTTCGCCCCGCACTGCTTGAGTTCCACGTGGTGACGAATGGACTCCGACGCCGGGCATTACAATCCAGGCGGGTTGCAGCATACTGGCCTGCAGCGTGACCGGACCGGGCTGTCTGGAATGGCAGGTTCTGTCCCCTGCTGGGCTCCTGCCAGTCCCCTGCTATCGGCGCTGCCCTTGGGCCTGGCGGAGGAAAATCTGTTCAAGTCTCTAGCTCTTTTTCCTTGGGCGGAGCCTTGGATCTGATTGCAAAGATTAACTGGCATCGGGGGCTAGGCTGTCCCCTGGCCGTCTCCCATGTACACACACAGGCTGTTCACTGGCCTATAAAACAAGGGCGTGATGCACTTCATGCCTTGTGTAGGCCCAGCTCACTGCATGCATCCCCCCACCCCCAAAGATCCCTGTGTGCTGCCTCCTCATCCCCTTCTACCGCAGGGACCTGCAATCCCCCCACTCCTCCCTCATGCCAGGGGCACAGGGTGTCCCCTACCCCCATAAAACTGTCTCTCTGCCCTGCATGCCAGGGGCTCTCAGTACCCACATTCCCTCTCCCCCATACCCATGGCTCTGGACTGTGGGCCTCTCTTCCAGCCCATTATTAATTCCTTCTGTCTGGGCAATAAGTCATTCTGGGGGTCGGTCAGCATGTTAGCCTCTATGGGGAGGAAGGGCAGAGCTGGGTTGGGGGTGGTGTGATGCTGGATGGTATTAATGGCTGCCCCCACCAGCTCTTTAATCAGTAGAGAATTGCAGGCCTGGTTGAAGCTGCAGGCTCTGCCAACCACCTGCCAGGGTCTCCCATGTCGTCCCCCCCACCACACTTCCCCCTTTTGTTTATTTGGAACCCCCCCCCAAAAAAAAAAAATCAATAGGGTTCTGCCCAGTGATGCCTAGAACATTCCCTGGCTTTTTGGAATTGATCAGACACTCCAAAGTTATCGCGTTACAGACCCACGTTCAGGGCCCCTCTTGGCTCGGCCAACGTGTCAGATCAGGCGTATCCCAAAGGATCGGCTCCCTGACTGGCCCCACAGTCCTAAGGCTGCCTCTGGGGACCAGCAGGGGCCAGATACTAGTTACACTTGGGGAAAGAGGGAGGATGGCAAAAAAGAAGTCTGGGGTCCCCACGCCGCAATGCACAGCCCACTCTTAAGGTGGCCAATTTAGCTTTGTTTCTTTCCTGGAGGTTTCATCGCATGAAATGAATCCTGGAGGGTTGGCAACCTCTGCTGGGCGAGCTGCTCAGCCCTCCCTGAGAGGGACCCGCTAGTACCCCTGTGGCTGGGAATTGGGTGTGTCTAGATGCCAATGGGGGTGCCCCCAGAGCCCTTGCCTGCAGGACAGGGAGGAGAAAGCACCGAGCTACCCCTGCACGGAGGGGCTGTTCTGTAGCTGCTGCAGCCTATTCAGTCCAGCCCCAGCTTCTTCTGGAAGGGGTCCTTTCCCTTGCTCCAGCCTAGGGACGCCTGCCCCCCACCCCAACGCTGCTCAGGGCAGACCTGCCACCTCAAAAGCCAAAGGGGAACACCCCCCTCCCTGGCCCGGAACCCACCACCAGAGCGGACCCGCTCTCCCCCCGGCCAGAGCCCAGGAGACGATCTGTGAGGAACAGCTGCCGGTGGGGCTGGCACGGGGGATCTGGCGTAGGTTGAAGAGCTCTGGGCTGGACAGTGAAGAGATGGGTGGGTAGCTGGGGTGGGGGCAGCGTCTGGAACTGGGATTCTTCAGGGTGATTATTTACTTTCCAGCTGAGGGGGCCTCGTGTGTGGCCAGAATTCTAGCGTCGCTGCCCGTCTGGTGGTGCCAACCCTGGGCAGCTTCGTGTGCCTGGATCTCGTGGGTCAGACCCGAAGACCCACGAGCCCAGCTGCTCTGCGACGATCTCCTGTCCCTCGTTCATAAGCGTACGGCAGAGGCCTGGTGGCTTTGACCTGAGCTGCTCGCCCCAGAGTCGGCTGCGTCTCGCTGGGGCTGGATGTGTGGGGCCTTGATGCATAAACTAGAGCAGACGCGTAACGCTGTGGGATCCTGAGTCGTTGTTATTAGCTGCTTTGGGTGGAGGACGTGGGCAGCGGGGGGCAGCCTCCAGGCAGGAGCGGGGCCTGGATGGACCTAAGGAGAAAGCAAGAAAAGCTGCTCTTGGTTAGAGTGATGGGGGGCAGTCGGAGGGCCCCTTGGGGCTTGATCCTGCAGACGCTCTGTTTCCACTGAAGCCAACGGACGTTCCCACACTCTGGCACCTCACGGAGGGACGAGTTACAAGAACCTGGCTATGGGGCCGGGCCCTCAATCCAGCTGCTCCATTTCTTGGAGGGTGAAGGTGGTTGAAGGTCAGATGCCCGGGGCCCGGACTTCCCCTAATGCAGCAGGAGGGAGGGATTCCCCAGCGCCCCGCGGACTGATCCTGGGCCAGCTGTGCCCTGAGCCTGTGTGTCTCTGTTCCCAGTGACCCGGACAGGCAGAAGGAGAAGGAGACCATCCGCTGCCAGTGGTCCCTGCTGGATCACGTCCACCTCTTCCTGCTGACGTTGATCTTCATGGTGGTTGGGTATCGCGTGGCTGCTTTGGTGGTGCTGGAATTTTCCCTCAGGGCTGTGTCTATGCTGCTGTCCCTGAATAAGGTGAGTCGTTGTCTCTGGGTAACGGCCTGTGTGGTGATCTCCTGATACTCTCTGTGGTCCTGTATGAGCCGTCGTTGGGACTGGACCAGGAGGGTGGATTCCTGATGTATAGTCCAGTGCACTGTAGGAATAACTCCCAGCTCTTACAGGGCACTTTTCTTCAGTCGATCTCAAAACTCTTAATAAAAGAGGTCTGTGTCGTTTATCCCCATTTTACAGAAGGGGAAACTGAGGCACAGAGTGGGGTAGGGACTTGCCCAAAGTCACACAGAGCCAGGAATAGAACCCAGGTCTCAGGAGTCCTGGTTTAGTGCTCTGTCACTAGGCCAGACTGTGCATGGTTCTCCAGCTTCCGTTTGCCTGTGAAATTCCTGCCCCTGGGAGTGTCCAGCCCTAGTTGATGACCTGATGAAGGGTGGAGTCTAGGAACACCCCCACGACTGGCCTGAGGGAGGAGCTGCAGCGCAGTCCCTTCCAGAGCTGCCTCTGATTCCTTCTCCAGACCTTGTTGGTCTGTGGATGCAGAGACTAGAGCCAGGAGTCAAACGCTGATCTGCTGAGTGGCAGCCCAGGGCAGTGGTTTTCAAACTGTGGGTCGTGACCCAGTAACAGGTCACGGAGTGGAAGGGACGTGGTCACGGCGGCTCTGGTCAGCACGGCCGACCGGGCCATTAAAAGTCCTGTCGGCGGCGCTGCCCAGCTAAGGCAGGCTAGTCCTACCTGTTCCGACACCGCGCTGCGTCCCGGAAGCAGCCAGCCGCAGGTCTGTCTCCCAGGTGGGGTGGGGGGGCCACAGGGCTCTGTGCGCTGCCCCCACCACGCGCACTGGCTCCACAAACTGGCCAATGGGAGCTGGTGCCGGCTACTGGTTGCTTCCGGGGCACAGCACTGTCCGCCTGCCTCTGCACCCCGGCTGCGCCACTGACCGGGAGCCGCCAGAGGTAAGCCTGTGCCCCAACCCCCTACCCCAGCCCTGAGCCCCCCCTCAAACCTGGAGCCCCCTCCTGCACCCCAACCCCCTCAGCCCTGACCCCCTCCCACACCTTGACCCCCAGCCCTGAGTCCCCCCCAAACTAGGCTGACCATATTTCCTTGAGACAAAAACGGGACATTGGGATGGCAAAAACGGGACGGGGAGACAAGGGGCAGCCGCAACAAGCCACCCCTTGTCTCCCCGCTCAGCAGCTCGGCGGGGAGACGAGGGGCAGCCGCGGCAAGCCGCCGCTCCTTGTCTCCCCGCTCAGCAGCTCGGCGGGGAGACGAGGGGCAGCCGCGGCAAGCCGCCGCCCCTTGTCTCCCCGCTCAGCAGCTCGGCGGGGAAGCCGCGGCAAGCCGCCGCCCCTTGTCTCCCCGCTCAGCAGCTCGGCGGGGAGACGAGGGGCAGCCGCGGCAAGCCGCCGCTCCTTGTCTCCCCGCTCAGCAGCTCGGCGGGGAGACGAGGGGCAGCCGCGGCAAGCCGCCGCCCCTTGTCTCCCTGCTCAGCAGCTCGGCAGGGAGACGAGGGGCAGCCGCGGCAAGCCAGCGTTCAGTTTTTTACAAAAAAATGAAAACTATATATAGTTTATTAAAAACGGGACAAAATTGACATTTATATTAAAACGACGGGACGGTCGGGAAATATGAAAAAAACGGTACTGTCCCGTTTAAAACGGTACGTATGGTCAGCCTACCCCAAACCCAGAGCCCCCTCCTGCACCCCAAACCCATCATCCCTGGCCCCACCTCCAAGCCTGCCGCCCCAGCCCTGAGCCCCCCTCCAAACCCAGAGACCCCTCCTGCACCCAAACCCCTCCTCCCTGGCCCCACCTCTAAACCTGCACCCCACTGCCCAGAGCTACCTGTATTGGGGCAGTCCCTTAGCTCAGGTGGTGTGTGTGTGTTACACCACCATTATCTTAGCTGTGATGTAAGCCACGTCGGCGGCTGCTCTCTGACATCTTGAGCGGTTTCCCTTTGCTGTGCCGGGGAATGAGACCAGCGGCTGAGCCCTAGCCCCCGTCTCGGGGCACACGTACAGCCGTCCCGCGGGCGGGGAGCTAACGTGCTGCATCTCCAATGCTCTGCTCCCGCAGGGGGCGCACAGCAGCCAGCTGTACCTGCTATGCCAGTACTCCCTGGGGTGCGGCATCTCCTGCAGCCTCAGCTACCTCCTGGAGGGGGCTCCCCACCGCAGCTGCAACCTGATCCTCAGCTTGGGCCTGGCCGGCCTGATCACCTGCTACACCTGGCGGCTGGCCCGGCACGTCTGCACCATGTACCAGCTGCACAGCAAGGAGCGCTACTGCGGGGTCTGCATTTTCCTGCTCACCACCTGGCACGGCATCCCCGCCCTGCTCTGCAACGCCCTCAAGATCACCTTCGTGGTGGCCGACCTGGCCGCCGTCGCGCTGATCAACAGGGATTTCCTCACCACCTCGGAGGCCATACGCTTCTGGACGCCGCTCACCATCTGCTACACCCTGCTGGTCATCTACATGCAAGGTGAGGTCCCCCTGGCAGCTAGGACAAGCTGAGCTCCTTCCTGGCGGGATGCTCCCAATTCCCCTAGGTTTTTTCTGGCAAGGGGATTTGTTTTGTGCGCTTCCGGGCACGACGGAGGAACCCCCTGGTCTTACTCGTGGGGAGTAACCGCTCAAAATCGGACCTTTAAAACGGAGACCTCCCAATGAGCAAGTCCAGCTGTTGGACACAGGACAAGGGGTGAAGCTGCCCGCCCGGGTCTGATCAGCCAATGGAAGCCTGTTCTGATGATGGGCCGCTTCTGCTTTGCCCTTTGTTGGTGGAGCGAGTGTGGTGGGCGGGAATGTCTGGAACCGGAATTCTCTCCTGCTGCTTGCGTAGTTTCGGTAGTGCTCAGGCACGTTTCTCTCTCATTCTTAACCTCAGCATTTAGCTCTGCCCTTGCAATGAAACACTGTCCTGGGAACTGTTCCCACCACCTTGATCCACAGATTATAAATCCAGATGGGACCGCTGTGATCCTCTCCCCTGACCTCCTGCACAGCACAGGCCTATGGTCCATTCTCCCGTTTCTGCCAAGGGCAGAGATCTGGACGGTCCCGGGCAACAGCTTAGGAGCATGGCTTCCTGCAGCCCCTCCCTGGAGGCAGAGCAGACGCCAGTTTGCTCTCCCACGGCTGCAAAGCTCCCGGTGTCACAGAGGGCGTGTTGACGCTGGAGCCGTGGGGGCAGTTTCCAGCGTGGGTAGAGAGACGTGCGTGAGATGTGGCTGAGCTTGCTCACCAAAATAGCAGCGGAGCCGTGGCTGGGGTAGGCGAGTCACCCGGCGATCGTTCCTGCCCGGGACCCTCGGCACATACTTCGGGGGGCTAGCCCGTCCCACCACCGGTGCTGCTGCAGCTACTTGTCTGTTCTTAGCACCCTCGTTTGATCAAAGCTAGGGCAGATATGTTACAGCTCCCGTGTAGCTGTATCCAATGTCTTAAGAAAGGACCATTTTCCTGGCCATAGCAGCCACGTGGTGTGGCTGAAGCTGCTGCCCAAGCCCAAAGGGAGGGTAGGAAATGGTTCATGCCGTGACCGTGGGATGGTTTTGTTCCTGGCAGAGGAGCAGAGGCATAACCCCAGTGAGCAGATGGTCTATCAGACGGTGTTTGTGAGGATGGGAGGCCTGCTCATCCTCCTGATGACGGTGGGCCGGTGGACGGACATCATGAACATCTTCATCTCGCTGGTGGGTGAGATCTGGTGCCTGGTTCGGGCAGGAATCATGCTGGACATCTGCCGGGCGCAGGTGAGGCTGCCCACGTACCCTACGCGCAGGCTGCACCGGGGGGAGCCCGAGGGAGGCCAGACGCCCTAGTGTTGCCGAATCGGCAAATCCAGCCCTGCCCTGTGCAATCTAACCTCAGAGGGACTGGGACTGGGCTTGCAGGGGGTTGGTGCTCACATGATGGGCTCCGGGGCTCATCGACTTGGGGGGCGGGAATTGTGGGAGTTGGGGGAGAGGAGAAGGATGTTAAGCACAGCGGGTCGACGGGAACGAGGATGGGTAGCTAAGGGGTTGCCACGGAGGCAGGAGGATGAGGCCAGCAGCAACCAGTTGCAAATGAGAGGGCCCAGTTCCCTGGGGTGGAATGACACTGACTCCAGCAGAGACCTGGGCCCCGAGCGTCGGAGGGAGACGGGTATCAGCTCCTCAGGGCACTCCTGTCTGGGGAGTGGGCCAAGGCTGTGGCGTCCAAGAACGCTCCTGTGCCCTCCTGACTATGGGGCACAGGTAGCTGCCCGTTGGCTTATGCCTGATGCCGCTCGGGCAGGCTGCGATGCAGGTTCTTGGCTGGAGAGGCCGTTCGCTGGCTAATGTTTGTGTGGTGGTGGGGTTTGCTTCTCCGCAGGATTTTTCTCAAAGGTTCCCAGAACCCGGTTCCGGTTCCAGGCAGCCCCAGCCTAGGCCTGAGGCCCATGGCAGAAATTCCAGCCCAGCGACCAAGTCCTCAAGTTGAGGGGCCGGAGCCGAGAGGTGAGGCGGGGGCTGCCGTGTTCCAGCGATGGCGAGAGAGGCAAAGCCCCAGCGACCGGGACTGAAAGGTGGCGTTTTGAGCTCCAGGCCATGCCAGCAGAAGCGGCTTAATTCACAGGCCGAACGTGCTCCAGTCGCAAACCAAACTCGGGGACCGATCTGCTGAGGACATGAGCAAATGGACAGTTGTTAACCTGGGACTGTGCAAACTACCTAGGTGACTCTTCGCTCCCCTCAACCCTGCCCCCACCCCAAACACACTGCGGTCGGTCGATGTGCACCGGTCCCTGCATCGCATACAGGAGAATGGGAAACCATTCCCCACCACCCCTGGTGTTTAAAGGTTTCACTTTCCCTGCTGGCTCGTTCCAGATAGTCTCAGCTCTCGTGTGCTAGCAATCCCGGCTTGCAGCGCTCGTCTCAGAGGCCAGCTGTCCTTGGATCAACCCCAAAGCCAAGTGTCTTGGCCATGGAACTGGTGCATACGGCCAGTTATGGAGGTGGGTGGAGGGGCAGAGGCCATGATGGACGGGGGCGCTAGGAGGAGCTTGGTCAAAGGCAGACCGGGCTGCTGCCATCTGATTTTTTTTTTTTTGGTGGCCAGCTGGATCCATGCACAGGTGTCCCTATGGCCTGACCCACAATCCCCTGCTCAGCAGCCGCTAGAGAGTGAATGGATGGGGGCGTTGCTCTCCGCCTGGAGGTTGTCCCTTCAAGTCAAGGCTGAGGCCCCTCTGCAGGGGAGACAGGCTGTTAATCCAGCAACTACACACTTAGGCCAAAGAATTCACCCCTAATTCATTGCCAAGGAAATACCCCTCCTCACTGGATGTTGGTGCAGGTGGGGGCTGCAGCCGGCAAGCCCTCCCCGCCATGTGCACCTCTTCAGCGTCCCCCTGTGCCAGGGGCTGGGGTGTCTTTCAGCACCCCTAAGCATCTAACTGTCCTGGGGGCCCAGAGCCATTCCTCTGTAGCCTGTTCCACAGGGGCTCTAAAGGGGAGATTAACAATCTCCGGTGGGATGAGCCTGCAGCTGGCTGGACGTTTGGCTAGCACGGGCTGGCTCAGATCTCGGAATTGCTGCTTTCCTGTGAGGCTGGAGCTGACCGTGAAATCGAGTGGCCCATGATGGGACTGTCCGGACCTCCTGCTCCAGGTTTGCCTCGTCCCCCTTGGCCATGTGGTTGCTCCGTCCCATTTCCTCCCTTGCACTAGCCGCTCCTTCAGAACCCTTGGGCCACATCCTCTGGGGCCGTGATTGCAATGAGCGCATGGGCTGGGCTCCAGACACCGTCCCGTAACGAGACGTGAGGAGCAGCGTGCATCAGCCTCCCTGTCTAGTGAGTTGGGGGGAGAGGGGAATCCATGGACGTTTGTGCTGTCAGGTGGATGACCATACGCGAGAATAAAGTGTTTAAAACGCACTGGAGGGTGGGGGGCTAGAGCCCCGTCACCTTTC
The DNA here is from genome assembly GCA_037349315.1 of Chelydra serpentina. Classification (NCBI taxonomy): domain Eukaryota; kingdom Metazoa; phylum Chordata; order Testudines; family Chelydridae; genus Chelydra; species Chelydra serpentina. Next base: position 3,679,364 of record JBAIAC010000047.1, read on the forward strand.
ATTACTGCGCTTCTGAGTGTTTATCTTTGTCCTCGGGGGGATCCTGACCTGATCTGTGGCAATCGAAGTGCCAGGAACTGTTTGGAGCTACGTGGCCTGGTGTGCTTCCATCTTCTCCTCTGTGCCCCCCACCAGCCTGCCCCGCGCCCTCCTCCGGCTGATCGGCATTTGTCTCTCACTAGCTTTGGCCTATCCAGCCAAGTAAGATTATGGGTGAAGGTAACATCACGGGCCCGTCCAACGTGCCTGTTCTTGGGCTCCTACCTTCCATGTCAGCGGTGGGTCCTGCAGAAACATTTCTACTCCTACCGCAAACCCTGCTGCCACCTGTTGTAAACCGGAACGGACTCCAGTACCGGGCAGCTGGGTAGACCGTGCTAGTAAGCATGGCCTGACTGATGGGTCTCATGGTGGCATTGCCTGTCTTGGTGAGATGGGGGCTGCAAGCCATGTGGGGGTTGTGAAATTTTGTGGGGAGTTGATGTCTTGGCTGGGAGCGAAGCTTAAATAAATAACCCTCTTCTCTTAGGTGCTTCAGTGGTGCTGAAGGGTCCCCGCTCCCTGCCTGGAAGGGTCCTGGCCTCATTGCACATGGGAACACTGAGGCACAGAGAGTTTGTGACCTTATCAAGAGTCGGGGGCAGAGCTTGGACCTGGACTCAGGGCTCCGGCCTCCTAAGATTGAACCTGAGCCCCATGCCCCCTTCCTGGCCCCGGAAGGATACAGTCACAACGCCTAAGGAAACCTGGGTCCATTCCAGGGCCTGAGCTGCGAGGCATCGCCCCACTCAGCCTCCTGAGCCTGTAACATCCAGGGTAAAACCTGACCTTGCTCTGCGCTCACTGCACCCTTCACAGTTGCTGTTAGGCTACGTACAGGGCCGGCCACGCCAAGGTCCCACGATGCACGGCCCATGGTCCTGCAGAATCACAACCCGGATCTTATAGCTGGGGCAGCAGCTTGCCCCAGGCCGCACAAGGCAAAGGCCTATTACAGGCTTGAGCTGCAGGACCATCGTCCCCTTCAAAGCCCACTTCTGGAACGACTTGCAATGTGGATCCATGCCCTGCCGATGGCTCTGCACCCCCAGGTAGAAGGAGGAGAGGGAAAATGACCATGAGCCCAGGGGCAGAGGCATGCAGGGCTGGTGCAAGGATATTTCGTGCCCTCGGCGAAACTTCCACCTTGCACCACCCCCACTCTGGCCCGGGAAGCCCTGGGGCAGCTCCCCATCCCACCTCCTGCTCTGCCTGGGGAGCCCCCCATGCGGCAGCTCCCCTCCCCAGTTCACCTCTGCTCCGCTTCCTCCACTGAGCATGCCGGCGCCGTTCCACTTCTCCCGCCTCCCAGGCTTGCGGCGCCAATCAGCTGTTTGGCGTGGCGTGGGAGGGGAGGCGAATTAGAGCGGGGGCGGCGTGCTTAGGGGAGGAGGCGGAGGCTAGCGGAGGTGAGCTGGGGCAGGGAGCGGTTCCCCTGCACGCCCCCCCCCCCAACGTTACTTGTTGCGGGCGGCCCTCCCCGTGCCCCCCTGCCCCAGCTCACCTCCACTCCACCTCCTCCCCTGAGCGCGCTTTTTGGCGCCCCCAACCCGCAGCCGCCTAGTGGTTGCACCGGCCCTGGAGGCAGGTGTTCCCAGCAGGGGGGTAGCAGAAAAGACGGAGTGGAGCTGAGGAGGGGGAGCAGTAGCCAGGAGCCTTGTAACAGGGAGGGGAGCTTGTGGATTGTAAAGTGCTATCACCACATGGTATCAGCGCCACCCCAGTCACTACTGCATCCCCCGGCCCACTTCCCGCAGCCACCCAGCTACCGAGGCCCGCACCAGTGCCTGTATCTCTCATGGGCACCCCACGTCCAGTGGGGTTCTGGCCGGGAGGCAGCCCCCGGCTCTGATTGCTGGGATCCGCTGGCTCTCGGAGTAGGGCTAGAGGCCACAGGGTGTCACTGTTGCTATTCGCCAGTGTCCCAGCACAGGGCTGAGACTGCAGCTGCTGGCTGGGGATGAACAGAACTGAGCTGGACTTGCTGCCGAGTGTGCCTGATGCCAATGCAGAGTGGCCGCGCAGGCCCTGGGGGGCTCTCGCACAGGTCTGTGGTGCTGTCAGCCCAGCTGCTGATTCCCCTCGGCCTGCGTCAGCCTGTCCCGTCAGCGCCTCTGACTGGCAGCACAGTGGCCAGTGGCAGAGGGGGGGGCTGAGGATCCCCCGCATGATGAAGAGCAGCGTTTGCGGCGATGCCCACTCAGCCTCGGAAAGCCAGGGGGGGGGGGGGCGCCTTGGGAGATTCGGGAATCGTGCCCAGCTCTCTTCACGGGCACTGCCAGCTCTCCCCATGTCCCCCGGGGGCTGGCAGGGATCCCTGCTCTAACACCGAACAGCGGGCAGCCCAGGCTCTCCTCCAGGGCCTGCAGCTACCCGCTGCAGAACAGCGCCCTGCCCGCGTAATGCTGATGGAAACATTCCTTCACCAACCCGCGCCCTGCCCGGACTTGTGCCTACACACGAAGGCGCAGGCTGGTGGGTGAGAGGCCTGAAAGGAGGCTACTGTCACGATGACGGAAGTGGCTTTGCTCTTATGTTCCTGTCAACATTTGACTTTATATCCCCTGCCAGCTTCCAGGGCAATACTAGTCCTGTGCACATGCACGGCATCTCGCATCTGAGGATCTCAAAGCACTTTTATCCCCGGCTTACTGATGGGGAAACTGAGGCACAAAGCAATGACGTGACTTGCCCAAGGTCACACAGGGAGCCTGTGGCATAGCTGGGGACAGAATCCAGGTCTCCTATATGCCAGTCTGCTGTTCTGACTCCTCGACTGATCCAGCCCATATGTCACTGGTAACATACAATGTATTTTTTCTAACAGACGTGGACTGAGGAGGTGTGTTTGGATCTGGACCAGGCTCCAGGAGTGGTCTAACGCTGAATCAGGTGAGAGGTCTGCATTTGGATCCAAAGGAGCCAAAAATCTCCCAAGCTCATCTCATGACATTTCAGCCCAGACACGTAGCAAATGTCGTAAGAGGCACTGAAGTCAATATTGCAAGATTTGTGCCACCCTGAATGGTGGGGCTCTTGGAAGAGCCACTGTCCTACTGGGATTTCTGCCATCTTGGGACAGCACCTGGCCTGTAGCTGTAAAACAGACCCCTTCTGCTTCTGGTCAAACCTGAATTCAACACCGTAGGAGTAGCTTCAGATCCAGGGACTTGATTCCATAAACTCCAGCATACCCTGACATGCCAAGTGGTTTGGAGTGGAGGTTCCAGTCCATTACTGCTTTTTTAAAGGCAAGATTGGAGATGTTTGGTAACCTACTGTCCCTTTAAGAATTGCAAGGGTCATGTGATTGCCAGAAGTAGACACATGACCCTTTGAGGCCCATAACAATGAGACCCTGTGCAGCTACTTTAAGAGGAGTGCTGGGTCCTGCAGTGTAGAAAAGACTGCAATTACTCTGGTATAGAGAGGTGAGAAATGTTGCTTTACCTATCAGCTTGGTTAGTGGCGCTGGATGAAAAATGGGGATGGATAGGTTTGATTTGTGGCAGGAAGTCGAATACCAAATATTCTGGCCAAAATCCAAAATATTTTGGTTTTTAGAAATGTTGCCCCATGGATGTTGTAGGTCAGGTGCCTAATACTCCGATTTGCCTCTATAGACTAGGTTCCCTGGTTATCATGGGAAACATAGTCCATATCCTGGCCTCCCCTCTTGGAGAGGTCATCTAGTGTGTCATGGGCACTATGGTGCATCATGGGAGATGTAGTTCATCCAGGAGCTTGGGCCATAGTGGAGAATGGCGACTTGAGGCAACTGAACTACAATTCCCATGAGGCATTAGCATTGTCCAATTGAAATATTTCTGGGTTTGTCCAAAATATTTTGGTATTGGGGTGGTCAGTTTTTTGTTTTGTTTTTTTCCAAAAACAAATCAATTTTTTTTTGTGGAAAACAGACCCCTTTTGTGAAAAATTTGTTTGTTGAAATCCCAGTTTTCTGTCAAAATAACCATTTTGGTGGTAACATTTTCAAACAGCCCTAATGGTTGGTTCTTGATGTGTGTTCACCATAAGCAAAAATGATGTGCCTGCAAACTGTCTGCTTGAGCCAATCTCTGTTTTAATATGGTACCAGATGGGAGGATTAAACAGAATCGTACTTGAAAGCTATTCATGTCTAAAACTAGAGATGGACCCTAAACCAAAACATCAGTTCACAACAGTGACAGAGCTCAGTTGGCAAGGGTCCCCTGTTCTTTGCAAACAACTCCCCTCTCAGACCTGTCCTGTAGGGTATTTATCCAAAGGGTAACATGTAAAGTGTCTACAGAAAGCTTGTAATTTAGCAAGACTTGTGCTCATTGCGAGATGTGTGTATGGGTAA